>CM061056.1:16574593-18061956 GCA_030762865.1 Paraleonurus japonicus
TTACACACAAATTTCAAATCTTTACACCTACTTTTAAGAGAGTGATTGATGCCGTGATAATCTAGAAAACATATGGAATACCAACCATAAAAGCCATTCTAAGATTCTTCTATATGATAAATATGGAGAAAAGATCCTACGTTGTGCACAAAAGGCAACATTACTTGTTTTACAGAGTAGTGTGTGTTTGTTTTGAGATTTAATAAGGTGAGATTTAACTTTATGTCAAATCAATGTATAAGAGTGTTTGATGTTGTATTATTCTATTATTGATTGATGATTGTAATTGTAATGATTGAACGATTGTGTAATAATTAGTGTGTTTTATTAGAAGTTGGGAACGTGAGAATAACATGTGTGAAAACTGATAAATAAAATAAGAGTGGTATACCTAGGACATTAGAGAGAGTGCAGTGTAGAGAAAAAAACGTTATTTATAGAGTGTATGTATTAGGTTTTTTAAGAACCATATTCAAAAATCTCAAACTAGAACTGGATTTAGATTTCAAAATCTCAAATCCGGTTATCAAATTTCAAATCAAACATACCCTAGATGACAGAGTTTTGCAATTACTTACATCATATATTGTATCACCAAGCTTCAACTTTACAGCACCACTCTTGTATACTATCATTTTGCCTATCAAGCCTGCTGGTAGAGATTCCAAATGACAAGGCTTTTGAGATGTCCCCGAACCCTTCGAACGATTATCATTATTTTGCCTTTCGGGACTTCTGCAATAGGTGATTGCATTATCCCAGGTAAAGTTGATGGTAACTGAAGGAAGAACATATTATTTTCCGTATCCTCATCCTGCAAACAAGACAATTAAAGCATTAGCAAATTTCAAGTATATCATACGTGTTTTCCAATTCTTTTTAAAATAATACCAACCAATAGACCAAGCTCTTCAGCACTATTTGCTTCATTTTCATCATACGCTGATCTCTCCAGACCTTCACCAAACTCTTCTTTATCAAGAAGTTCTGAAAGTAACAAAACCAAAGCAGATTGAGTTCACTTTGACAAGAAACATAAAATATGAAATATGGGTTTTCAAACCTTTTGGTTATCGAAATATCGAAAATGGCCACCCACTCCACCAAAAAAAAAAAGGAGAAAGAATCTACCTACTTTGCCCTATTTAAATGACTAGGATTATCCTTAATTGAGTCTGAGCTTTTAAAAATCAGAAGTTTTTGTTTGGTCTCTCTGGTCGCCCATCTCCCACAACACAAGACTACTTTCTCTTCTTGTGATTTCTCTTCTCAAGCAAAATTAAGGGCTTCTTAGTCATTACATCCCCAAAGCTCACTTTCTTTAAACAAATGACTTCCATTTTGGCAAATTAAGTGGCTAAAACTGAGTGCTCCCAATAGAATGACAAGCTCGTAATAGAGTAGCAAGAAATAATATATACACATACATTTCCAAACCTATTGACAACATTGTGGTCTCTAGGTAAACTGAGAAATACCTGGATTTCCTGCATATGGCCTTCTAATGGGAAGCGTTACAGGATAATTTGTGTAGTAATTCTGCAGTAAGTGTCAAAGAAGCTAAATTATATTGTAATGGACTTTATTGTAGAGCTTAAAGGTCTTATATATTGCTTACCCATGGTTCCTTATATTCTTTCTCGACTCCTGGCTCAGCACTACCTATAAGTAAAAAAATTAGTCAAAAGCATCAACCTGCTAAAATCATACTATAATGAAATACAATTAAACAAAATGTAATTACCATCAGCAACCTGATTTTTGTTGGTGACCTTTTGAGCACCATATGACCTAATCAAGAAGATGATCCCCCAAAACCAAATGCAACTTGAACAGGTGTGGCTGGAATCATTAAAAACATTTGCAATATAAGCAATAACTATTGTAAAAGTTAAAACCACTTGTAACACTTTAATGAATACATAAGAGAATCAACATGCTACCAAAAGCTTGTATGTTTTCCACTGTGGTAGGATGTTCTTATGAAACATCAACTGAAATAAGTGTATATATTCACAATATAGCAACATGAATAGCCAACATTCTTTCGGTGACGTTAAATTTTCGTAATTCAATATTCAACCTTTCAAGTACATGTAGTAATCAGCATATCACATTATTACTATGCATTCATTAGTGTCTAACATCTCCAAGATGTACATCTAACTTATTTAGTATATGCTTATTTCATAGATATGTTTTAAACATGCTACGAATTTTACCTAAATCTGTTTTTTTAAGATTATAAAGTGTCGGAAATAGAAACTGAGAGAATGAGTTTAGTTATAATCTGACAGATACATAACCAGATGATGAGACCTAAAGAGATGCTTACCTTTTCTCTCGACTTTCGGCTTTCCTAAAGATGTTTCCTAGAATAAAAGGAAATTATCCATATAAGAAATATAATCAACACATAGAAGAGTTTAATCGTCTATTATTCAAAATTGAAAAAGTAGAAGCTGGGAAAATGTACATTCAAGCGGCGTAGAAGATCCTCTGCCTGCGCATCATCAGGATCATTTTCCATTTTCTCACTAAAAACATAAACAAGCCAAACAATAGCAATCATAATAAGTCAAATTTCAGAGATGATAAGAGCAAAAACTAATGTAAGCAATCAATTTAGAAGCAGATGATTACACTTTAGGCAGAACAAGTTTGGATTCTCTCTTGGGAGGAGCTTTTGGTGCAAATTTCATCTAAATCAGAGCGAACCAAATTAATGTTAAAACCAATGCATCTGATTAACATAAATCATTGATCCACAAAGGCATAAACTCTGTTAACAGGGAGACAAATCAGATAACATGATACCTTCCGTGGTGCTTTCGGCTTCTGATCCATTTTGATTTACTATTCTGAATAACATATAGAATCATAAATCAGCACACATTCATATTGAATTCTGCGAACTCCATATCTCAATGGCGAGAAGCATAATCTCTAAAATTAGCAGTCACATTCAATTCAACATTAAACAAAACTGACCTGTATGATGATCCGATTTGGGAAAACTCGTATATACAAATGAAGGGGAAGTTTCTTTGGTGAGTGTGGCGCGAGTAAAACGGAGGAATTGGCAGATGGGTCTTAGGGTTTTAGAGAGGTTTCAATACTTATACAGCGACAAGAATCGCATTTACATGCCAAGTTTAAGGAAATATTCCTTGTACAAACGTGTTGTAAATGAAAGAATGTGAACGAGTGAAAGCCATGAAAGGAAGAGAATCAACGGCCACAAATTCAGCAATAGTTTTTATAATATTTCATCAAAATATTGTCACCACACGAATTCGAACGCACAACGCGTTGGAATATTCAAGCCCAATCACCTTGTCACTTCATCTATGCCCCTGGGCAGTTTAGGTCATTATTTTGCTATAGCCCAGGCTTGACTGGGCCATTTTATGTCGACCGCATTTCTTACCGTCCCAAAATGTTATGCGGCAGCCTTCCTTTTAAATGCCCATGACAAGTTATGCGCACACTTTTAAAATGGAAACATCACACAATATTAATACCTCACAATATCATTTAAATTACAAAAATATTACTTTTATTCTACTTTCAACTTTATTCTCTCTTCTATTTTATCTCATTAAATCACTCAAAATACTCTTATACATTATTCTCTCTCTTACACTTTTATTCTCATAAATGTCAACAAAATTAATTTTTTTAGTTTCCGTGTCCCAAAAATATGCACAACTTCTTGGGACAGAGGAGTAGTTGTTTGTAGTGAACAATTACAATTATCTAACTGATACAGTAAAAATTACTAAAATTATTTAGCAATATACTTAGAATTATAGAGTGCAGCAGTGCACCTCATACTTACTCATTAAAACTGTTTGAATTGAGGCAAGAAGACTTTTTGAAAATAATAAATTTACAATTAGCAAAGTATTATGTGCATTGTATACCGCTGATATTATTGTTTGTGAGAATTAATATATTATTAAAAGTAAAAAGAAAAACTAATACTACTCGATCCGTCTTATACTCATTGTAACATTTGCTAAAAAGATTATTCTCGTTGCATCATTTCCTTCAATGATAACAAAGCAATTTTTTTATTTTTTTATACCCTCAAATACTACAATATTACATCATATGTTACTACTTTTCTCACATTAACTCAATTTAATATTATTAAACAACTCTCCTATTAAAGTTGAAAAGACTATTCTACCCACATAAAAAATAACTTATATTATTAAACAATTCTTACATTAAAACGTGTCTCAAATAGAAATGTCACAATGAATATGAAACGGGTGAGTATTATTTAGTGGTGTACATTGCAGTGTGCGTAATATCTTCTCTTCTAATTAATGGCTCTCTGGTCAAATTTTAGGAGGATCCATGGTTAGTTCGTGAATGTAGTAGCCTTAGAAATATATTTAGAAGGATTTTTGAACAATCTCTCCAAAAATATTATCTTGTGTGAGTTATTTTGTTTTGATGGGAAGTCATGGAAATGAGTTTTTAAATGGAGTCATCTCCTTAATTAACTTTGATGGGCAATATGAATGTTTATGCAGGATTAGGATCAATATAAATTTTCAATACTCATTTGTTTGGTTGTGGTCATTGGATAATACCTTTCATACAAAAGATATGCACTTTGTTTTTGCCGGATTTGGATACTCTCGAGGTTATGTTTGGTTAGAGATAGTGGTGGATGGGATGGAGGATGGAGATGGAAAATAGGGATGGAGTTAATCATGTGAATAGTAAATGTGTGTTTGGTTAGGGATGGAGAAGTAGGGGTGGATGGAGCTTTATGTCAAATCAAAGTTGATGTTGTATTATTTTAATATTGTTAGTAGGTTGAGGTAATGATTGAATGATTGTGATAGAAGATGATATAATATTATATTATTGCTAGTTAGTGAAATAATGATTAATGATTATAATTATTATAATTTATATATATATATATATATATATATATATATTTATTAATATTACATATTAATGTTAATATTTTTATTTTTATATATTTGTATTAAATATTATTGTACATGTATACATATATATAATGTGCATATATATATATATATATATATATGCATATATAAATATGCGTATTTGTATTAACATTTTTATATATTTTCCATAAATAATAGATATATATATATATATATATATATATATATATATAACATGGATATTTGTAAATAAATATGTAACAAATATAACATATATATTTTACATATAAGTATTTAATACAAAAGTACCATTGTTCATACAAGGAGAAATTTTCCTCACAAAATGTTACTACATACCAATTGTTCAACTATATAAACATATCACAATAATTTATGTCCAAAAGATTTTAATTGCAAGTTCTAGTGTAAGCCAACTGTTTTCCGTCAAATCATTTTTATTAAAAAAGGTAGGTGGTGGGTGGTGAAAAATTAATAGGAAAGAAGTATTACGTATTTGGACAATGTTATTTAAAAAATGTGATACAAATTTATATAAAAGTGATAACAATTTATGAAAAATAATAATATTTATTAAAATAAAATTGATAGTTTATTTATAATATCTACAATAAATGAAGGTGATAATGTAATTTTTTTGTGCATAGAATAAATAATTTAATTTAAAATAATAATATTTATTAATTTAATTTAATAAGGTATAGAATAAAGTGAGAAAGAGAAATAAATATAATATAGTATGTTTAATGTGAAAGATAGAGTTGATGTGATTGTATTGAGATGGGTGAAAATAGGTATATAGATGTATTATAGGGTTGAATGGGTATTTGGATGGAGATTTGGATGGGATCAATCCAAAATAGAATGGGATGGGGGATGGGTCATCCAAATCCGGATTGGCCCATCCTTAACCAAACATGGCCTCAATTTCTTTCTTGTAAATTTCTTGTAAATTTCGGGGGAGAGATAGACACAATAATAAAATAATAGGTGGGTCCCACTTTTGTATTTCACTTATTATTTTATTATTGTGTTCAATCTCTCTCCAAATTTACAAGAAATTTACAATATAGAAATGTAGAGGATCCAGATCCGTCTTTGCCAATGCATTATCATTTAATGATGAAATATCAAAGCTAAAGGTTCACGCCCAAACATCATAGGTTCGATTTCTGCAGAAAGCAACCCCACCAATATTAAATTGTTCTTTCACTTTGATGGAAGATTATTCCATTGAATTTTAGCTTTCTCGTGAAATCAATCCAATGAAGAGTTGCAACAATGGATAATTTGTTGAAGCGTGGGATGACGTTTAGGGAAGAAGACAGTAGATGTGTCATTTGCTTAGCCTAAATGAAATCGACTAACCATTTTTTATCACTTGAATTGGAGCTCTTTAGGTTTGGGCCAAAGTATGCAATTGACTGAATTTCCCTCTGATGTATACATCAAGTTCTATCTGACCACTTCGTGGAATTTGTTAGCCATGGTCGAAGTAATTTTGGCAAGAACGTCGCCGGTTTGATTTGACAATGCGATTTTGACAAAATTGTCCTCATAAACCAATACTGATCTAGTATAAATGTATTTTTCTTATTTTTTTGGAGTCACGTGTTCAATCCCAACTACAATGTAACATTTTCTAGAATTTTCTAGTTACTTAATGGACTAGACCTTTTTTATCACCAAATGGTGATTCGAACTCATAAGACTCCTCTCCAATGGTCTACCCCAAAAGGCAGATTTTTGTGCCACATCACCGCCACCTCAAAGTTAAAAAAACTTCTACCTTCAAAACAAAACTCCTTCCCAACAATATACCAAAAAGTAGGTTTTGGGGGACCCACCTCAATTTTCTATTTATCTCATTTATGTTTTAATTTATGAACTATATTAATTATCTATTTTTTGGATAAATAATAAATAATTAGATATTTTGATTATTTTTAATATTTAATTAAATTTCGGAAAAAATTCAAAAAAATTATTAATTTTTTTATTACATAAAACGTAAAAATACAAATTGAAAAAACACACATTACATAAAAATCCATAAGCAACAACATAAATTTCGCAACAATTAATTTAATATCTAGCTAATTATTTCTCGGATTGGGCTCAAACATGCTCAATTAAATCCTATCAAAGTTGGAGATATTTACTCGCTATCTCGTAGTTGAACACCTCTCTGACGTAGTCATTGAATGATCCGATTGATCCTTTACTTACTTGTGGAAGCGGAATGGAGTAATTGGGATTATCCGGACCAATCGGTCATTCGCGATTTTCTTCATCTTCGATTATCATATTGTGCAAAATAATGCAAGTTAGCATTATATCATTCAAGTTACTCTTGTACAGAAATGACTTGGACCGCTAATCATTGCCCAACTTTTTTGAAGCACTCCAAAGGCCCGTTCGACATCCTTTCTAGCTTTGACCTCTTGCAGTTCCTTGAAATATTTCCTCTTCGGATCTTGAGACATGAAAAGCTTTTCACAAAAGCAGCCCACTGGATAGATTCCATCGGTAAGATAGTATCCTTGATTATATTACTTACCATTGATTGTAAAATTAATGGATGGAGCACGTCCTTGCAGTATCCGTAAACAAATGAGGCTGGTTGAACACGTTTATGTCGTTGTTGGATTCTCGCTACTCCAAAGTAGGCATGTCATATCCATAGATCTGCAGAGGCAATCGCTTCGAGCATGATTTTTGGAACGCCATGATCACCGCGTATGAATTGGCCTTTCCAAGCAACCGGACAGTTCCTCCATTCCCAATGCATGCAATCAAGGCTCCCCAACATCCTGGAAAATCCATGTCTTTCTTCGTGCATTTGTAATAACCATTGACAATCCAATGCATTAGGCTTCCTCAAGTAGTATCCGCCAAATAGTTCGATCACAGAGCGGCAAAACTTAAAGAGACTTTCTATGGCAAATAGCTTGTTCGCAACACATAGGTACTCATCCCAATGGTCGGCGAGTCCACCAAATGCTAATCGGCGGATGGCCACCGTGCACTTTTGTAGTGGAGAAAACCCTTTTTTGCTTACATCGACCCTCCATTTGGAAATAGTCATCGTGGGACTCCGGTGCATCAACTATGCGCAAGAACAAACCTCTCGACATACGAAAACATCGGCAAAACGTCTCACTTCCATATATCGAATCTTCAGAGAAGTATTCGAGGTAGAGTCTTGCATGCACCGCCTCACGCTTTCGGTCCACATACGTTCTTCATTTTCTCGGCACCGCCGGCAGAAGTCCCAGCACCGCCAAGTAACTCGTGTTTTTTAAGTAACGACCGTATTTCTTTTCCAGGTTGTGAAATCAAATAGACTCTCATAAAGACTATCATTTTCACTTTCACTCGACGAAGACATGTTTGAGAGATTGAAAGAAATTGAAGGATAAAGTCTTACTAGAGGAGTGTAATATTTTCAAGTGAGAGCTAACAATCCGATTACATCCTTTAAATAGAGTAAAGTTTTACAACGACTAGTTTTGTAATTTAGTTTTATAACGGCTAGTTTTGTAATGGCTAATTTTATAACGGCTAGAGTTATTACAAAAAGAAGTACAACAACTAAAAAAACACAACGACTAATTTTTCAAGCGAAAAGAAATACAACAACTAATATTACAACGGAAAAAATACGACTACTTTTTCAAACCTACTACAACCCCCATTTCTTCTTGATTTTATCCACTATGTGGAGATGGATACTGCAGATTTTTAAATGCTGTCATCTTTGAGGTATCTTTCATGAGTATTTTATACTCTCTAGTTTAACAATTTTGTTAAGTCCTTCGATCTTTTGCTTGTTCTGTTCTTCCAAGACTGAAGCCTTTCTCAATATCATCAACGTTTTCTCGCGGCGTGTTAGTTTTTCCTTTACCACTTTCTCATTCGTCTAGCTGCGTTCCTCCCCATTGGGCGAGGGTGCTCCGCCCTAGCTTCCTCTCCAGTGCTCTCCTCGGTGTTTGAAGATACAACATATTCTCCATTTGCCAAAACTTTTTCTTTTTTGATCCGCAAATATCATATTCGGATCGGCAAACTTCGAAATGTCTTTCAAAACTTTTCAAGCGAGAAAATGTACAAAATATGATCCATATTTTTCTTTGTATTGAAGCTTCGCCTTCTCTCTTGATATCCGCATCATCTTTGTAACCACTCCTCCAGGCCTTCTTTTCTGATTAAAACAACAATAGAACCATTTCACCTGTCTACGTAGTGTATAGTAATGTGACTTCAACACACTCGAATTCCTGAATATCGTGCCCGTTGGGCGATTCTGTTGTACGCCTCGGCGATCCGAACCCACATTTGCTCTAACTTTTGATCATTTCCGACAACGAGTCTGTACTAATGTCGATCCAACACCTTGCGAGAAGCGTTTTCTTCATGAGAGTAAGCTTTCTTTTGTACGGTAGGAGCCGTCGGTGGATCATCGGCTGACCTCAAAGTTAGCGGCGAGATTTATCCCCTCAAGTCCGGTTGGAGAGAATTGAGGCGAGAAAGGAGATGAACGTTGTGAGTTCGGCGTTGGAGTGTCTCCTTCTGCGTCTCCGAACCATCAATATTCTTGATAAATTTGTGCCCATTATAGGACGAAACCGTATTGAGGATGTGACATATAGGGAAATTGAGGTGGATACATATAGGGAAATTGAGGTGGATACATATAGGGAAATTGAGGTGGAAAATTAGGATTTTGAGGTTGAGTGCCTTCCGGAAAAATCGGAAAATGGGTTGAAAAATTTTGGGGTGGAAAATTAGGATTTTGAGGATAGAAGTTGGTAATCGGTGGACAAAAGTTGATATTTGGGGGCAATGCATTTTGGTCGGAATTTGAAGAATTGAATCATTGCATTCATAATCTTTATCCATTTGTTTTTGGGTGAGAAGAGAATAAATTTAGGTAGAAAATTAAAATTTGAGAGTGGTAGATAATGTAGGAAAAATGGTGAAGTGGGAATGTATATTTATAATTAAAATTAAAAAAATTAAAATAAATAAAATAAAAAATAGCCGTTGGCAAATGATTATAAAAAAAAGAAGGTATATATATATATATATATATATATATGTTGCAACGGCTAATTTCCTTAATTTAATTTCCTGGCCATTTTAGATAAATATATACATTCTCTTATATATGTTGCGGTGATCTTAATTTAATTTCTTGGACATTTAATTTGCTTAAGGTACGTGAGGCTCGCCTTAAATAAATTAAAAAATAATTGGAAGCTGGCAGCGGCCCACGCGCCTGCCTCCCCACTATTTTTCAACGGTTGTTGTGCACTCTCCCACTCTCTTCTCTCTCTATCTACCTAGGTAGAAGATCTTCTACCCAATAAAAAAATCTCAATCTCAAATATCTCTCCCCAACAACAAAAACTCATTTTCTAGGTTTTTTTAATGTGGACACGTCGTCAAAAACCTCCCAATGGGGAGAGTCTAATCTTTGGGTCATAGGTAGTGGAACTCTAACCACTTCATCTATACGGCTATACCAACCTATTTTTAAATCTTTTCATGTTTGTACCATTCATTATATTTTTTTATTTGATTTGATTTCTCCTTCTTTGAACAACTCTGCTCTGAATATGAAGACTAATGAGCAAGTTTAATGAAACGTTAAACTTGTGTAAAGTCTCGTTTAACTAAAAAAGGGAAAGCTAATTTTTATCTTCTTTAACCATTACATTTGAGTGTAATGAAACGTGAAAGTTGCTCCGATGGAAATAGACGGATGGAAAGTGAGTAAGGTGATTAGAGCACATATATTCCGATATTAGGGTTCGATTCCGTATGGTGATAATTTCTTTGAAATATTGTAGGGGATAGTTCTTTGGATTCGTTTCTATCGAAAATCCCCTCAACCTGCCTAACCATGGGCATTGACCAAAAAAAAAAAAATGAAACGTGAACGTTTCTATAATTTAAATGTGTAATAAATTGAGGATTGACAAAGTTAAAGGAGAAGTCTTGAAACAAAAAATTTAATTTTATGAGAAATTATGCACCAAATCGTACGGAAAGAGCCCTATATTCCACATCCTCCCCACCAAAAAATCTCGTTTTGGAATATAATTAATTTAAATATAATATTAATTTTCAAATAAATGGAATCCATCCAAAATTTAAAGGTTGGACAAAATTTTGCCTTTTTTTAATATAAGTTCCAAAAATATTTTAGAAAAATTCTAATATTATAATTTAAATATAATCATAACATTTCAATGATATTCTTTTTATATAAATTAAATTTCTGATAATGTAATGATTGATGGATTTGAAAGAAGTGCATGGGATCCTAGAAACTCCAATAGATCTTCGATGTGAGAATATGTATTTATGAAAATAATTGTTTAATATGAGATGGAGACTTGCAGCCATGCATGTAACCTTTTGTGATTGAGAAAAATCTGACTATATGTATATGAATGAATATAAATTGGAGAAATGCAAAATCAAAAAAGTAAGTCAATGGCCGATATAAAAAAAAAAGGAAGTCAATGAGTGATAATGATCGAGTAGTTAATTTTCAGCCACCAAATGTGGCTTCCTACATTTGAATCTAATCATGATGTTTTAACTATTTATTTAGTTTGTAAATTAATTAAATGACATGATTGCACCTTTTTATATAAATTAATTAAATTTATTTCCATGGAATTCATAAAGTTGTTAAGTTATTTAGATAAATGTACATGTGTTATTTTAATGTAAAAGATATACATTTTATTAAAGATTCAATAAAAATCTAAATAATTAATGTCTTAATACTTATGCATTAATCTAAAATGATAATCCCTCTGTTCCACAAATTGAACTTCAAGAAATTCAGAAAATCAAATCAAGTTATCGTATAGAGAATCACATTAATGCACTTTGAGATTGTATTGAAATATCTATTTTGATTCAATAAAATTATCTTGACAAATGCTTGTGTGACCATTTCACAGATGGAATTCATGAGATAATTTTATTTAATTAAAATTAAGTTGACGTAGATTGTGTGTCTAACATAAACCCATCTCTTCATGAGACAATACACACATTCTCAATTATCTAAATAATGTCTTATATAACATCGTTTTTTTTTTTTTTTGGAGATTTATAGCATAACCAAGAGTAAATCTCTTGCATGTAAATCAATTTTGCCGTAAAATTCAAATAAATATTAGTAATTATTTTTGTTATATAATATTATTATATCAAATTAATATATTTTAATGTAACAATTAATATTATTAAAAATACTCACAAAATATAAATAAATTTTACGATAAAATAGATTTACATTATACTTTATATCCAAAATTAATTAATTGTGTAAGTAAAAAGAAATATTGGATAAACTAGAATAAAAGTGCACCCTCTCTCTTTCACTCTATGGTCCATATGTATATATGGACCACCATTAGTTATTTGGTTTGCTACATATATCTAGAACCACGCCTAGTACGTACTAATCAAGTAGTTATACGGCAATTCATCATTTATTTCTTAAGGTTAAATAGATATTACAACTCTCTTTTGAGATATATCTCATGTGAATAATCCATATATCAATTCATTAGTTTTGAAATAAAATTCAAATTGAGTAAATTAACAACTAAAATATATTTAATTTAGACTCGTCTCACAACCGATTGATGTACGTTACAATCACACAACAATTTATCAAATATATATTTCAAAATGTCAATGCATTTTATAAAAATAAAATTTTGTATAAGACAGCCTCATTGAAATTTTTGGAGTTTCTATAGAATTATGTTTCAAAGGTGAACATAATTTATATATTTGACTCTTTTATAAATTATATGGTTATATAGCTGTTTGTGCACTTGATTTGATGAGTTGAACATTTCACTGGAAATTAGCCATCATCAGTTATAGTGGGGCACTTCACAAAATACTTATCATTTTTTCCCAATGGAACACCTTTCTGCGTTGACAAATGCTCAATTATTAATCGTATCTACTATATATGGCATGGGGTATAGGTGTAGCTAGGGTGGTACTCACTATATAAATCAAATTGCCATTTGCCTTGCTTGCTCACTAGAAATATAGGTCTTCAACTCTCAAATTTATCATCATCATCATCATCATCTACTTTGAATTAATTTGTTCATATATAGAAAAAAGCCTATTTTGTGAACAAGTTTCACTGTAAGACGGAGAGAAGGTGCAGATGGAAGAGAAGAGAAGGTCATGTGTATTGAAGAAACTGGAGAGCTATCTATCAATGAAGCGTCGAAATAAGAAGGCGGGCGGGGCGGAGTAGCCCGGACGGGTGCTTCCCGGTGTACGTGGGGCCGACGAGGCAGAGGTTCGTGGTGAGGGCGGAATTCGCTAACCACCCTTTGTTCAAAATGCTTCTAGAAGATGCTGAAATGGAATATGGATTCACAAGTGAAGGGCCTCTATTACTTCCTTGTGAGGTTGATCTTTTCTGCAAAGTCTTAGGTGAGATGGATTGTGATGATGATCATCAAGGTGGCTTTGGGTATGCCTCATGTAGCCCCTTCAATCGTATGGGGAAGCATGGTTATGGCCTTCTCACACCACCAAGATTGCTCAATTGATCAGCAAAAAGATGTTTGTAGATTTGTTTTGAATTTGTATATGGGAGGCAGCATGATAGATGCAGCACAATAGGTAAAGGCATGGGGGTGAAGCTATATCCCCATACAAGTATAGATATATTTAACAAGAATTACCATTTTGTATTTGAAATATTTACAACTCTATATATCATGATGATGACTTGTTAGTTTGCTAACTATAGAGATTATTTGAAGGATGATCTTATTCGCATAATGATTGCAGCTTTTTCGTGTAAGTATATTTAAGACCCAATCAAGTTATCGAACCCAAAGGAACTATGTCGAGCTAGGATCCCTAAAGCTAAGAGTTGGCATGGTATTATAGAGTCGGGCTCGGGTATTCGAAATTAAATCTAAATTAATTACTAAAAATAATCAAGAGATAATAAATATGAGAAATATGTGTTGGTGCAAATCACCAAGGAATCCTTAATTACGAATCACACATGATCGGTGTTTCAATTAACGAGGGATAATAGGAGCTATCTAGCCAAGAATCACATATCAACCGTCTTTGGATAAGCCTAGGTTTAATATGTCAAAGAAAACGTAAGATAGTTTAGAGACGACACCCTAAGTCTCCTCACTTAATCACAAGAAATATATTCAAACAATTAACGTATTCTAATGTAGGTTCTAATGAAAATTAACCAAGTCTCCTTGCGTTAACCCAATATTGAATTCAATCACAAAACCAAACCTAACACCTCGAATCAATTTAATAAACCAAATCTCTTTGCGCAAATTAAATCAATTAACGAAGGATCAAGATCTAATCTAACAATTAAATCATGCAAATCACAATAGAATAATTAATCACCCCAATAATTGAAATACCCAATCACATGATCATCACAATTAAATCATCCAAGGATCATCACACCCAAACACAAAAGGAATTTAGCCAATCATCATGAATTCAAGAAAACCCATGAAAATTGAAAGAATTAAATGAGAAGAGAACATAAGAATCAAGAAATTATCCACTATTAATTAAAAGAATAAGGTTTGATGTCACCTTGAATGTTGAATGCTTGAATTAATCCAAAGTCTAAACCTAATCTTCAAGAAATTGAAAAAGAATTCAAGAACACCCTAAACTATGTGTGATTGTGTGTGGAGAACAATGAGAGAGAAGAAACCCTAAATTGAAAACTAAAAACTCCTCTAAAAAAACTGCTGCGTCGTCAATTTAAAAACTCGCTAGGGGTGAACTAATCAATTTTGTGGGTGTGCTGGGTGGGTGTATTTCCTAATCCGAAGGGTGCATGCGATTCTGGGTGTAACAGTTTGTTTTTTCGCTGTCTCCTTCGTTCGACCGTATCTCCTTCATACGAACTCCGAATGACCTCATTCTTTTTGTGTTGCGAAGCTCTCTCGGCCCTCTTTCCAACCATATAACTCCTTACCTGATTTGACAACGTTAACAGACCTCAATTTGCACTCAAAATTGGCCTAAAACCTGCAATTTCAACTCAAAACACCAAATCCAACAATTAAATGCAATTGGACCAATTAATTATGAATTAAGCCATAAATCATCATCAAATTAAGATAATAAAGCCCTAAAATCATATGCAATTTTACCCTAATCAAATTCCCCCAAACTTAAGATGTTGTTTGTCCTCAAACAACAAGATAATTAAGCACATTAGTGAGAATTAATTCAATTGCAATTATGTTCAATGAGCACAAGAACGAAATAGGACAATCAAACCTCTTCAATGAGAACAAGTATCAATGCAAACTTTTCACCAAAGACTAAAAATGTCATGTTTTGACAAATGCTTATTCAAATGCTCAACTCAATGCTCCTTCCAAGGAGTGTTTCACTCAATCACTCAAGTGTATAAGGATATGTATGCACTCACTCATCAATCCACAAAAATGAACACCATAGGCTTGCCAAAAGACTCAATCTCAATTATATCGTTTTGTGCTTCAAACATGAATCAAAGAGGGCTTTCTCAAGGTTGAAATGTAGGCTCTTTGGACAAGGTGGGTGAATTTTAGGAAAAGTAACTCAACATGAATCAAAGAGAGCAAATGAAAGTTGATCAAGCAATACAATACAATTCTACTCAAATCTCAACAATCATCATTCTTTCTTTTCTTTTTCATTTTTTCTCAAATATAATTCACCACCAAACTCCTTTGAGACTTTTCTTGCATTTTCAAGCACTCAATTGAATTTTTTTATCATTTTTCTCATCTTTTTCAAAATTCAATTTTTTTCTTTTCAACCCTTCTTTCTTTTTTCTCTTCTCAATCTTAGCAAATCAAACCCCCACACTTCTCTTTTCAAACACCATTCTTTTGTCAACAATCAAAGCTCTACTAATCATAAGGACAAAAAGGCTCATAAAGATAGACAAAATGGCTTCAATTTCACAAGCTTGCCAAAGAAAATAAGGCTTTTAGGCTCAAATTGGCTCACTAGGGAAATCACTATTTTTGGTGGAGTCAAATTTGGCTAATTGGCTTTCAAATCAAACAAGGCCTCTTATCATCTTCACAAAATCCACACAAAACTCAATTTTGACAAGTCTCTAGGCAAGTTCTAGCATGCAAATTCATGAACGATGCACTCAACAAGGAATCAAACCGTATAAAATGTACGATTTAAAAGGCACAAAAGCTCACGGGCTTAAAAATGAGCAAGGAATCAAGCATTATCACTCACATCCATCATCACACAACAATTCACCATGCTAGCATCAAGCCACAAATCAACTCATTATCAAATCAAAAGTCCAATAAGTCCACCAATCAAGCACACATACTCATGAACATAATCTCAATCATATACCCTTTCTCATACCAACGCTCTCCACAACTACTCTCAATAAAGATAAACTCAAATATCAGCAATTAATCCACACATAAGCTCCAACTTCTCAAAAAAATTTCCTCATGCTAATGAGAGGCAAGTTGGTGCAACGAAAATCGCTAAACTAACACACCCCCAAACTTTTTCATTGCTAAGCAATTAAAAGTTTGGTAAGATAGTTAGCTAGTTGAGTTGCACATAACTACCTACTACTAAGAAATGAAAAACAAGAAAAGAGACACACCTCCCCCAAACTTAGACAAGTCCAAATCAAGAAGGTGTTGTACCTAAAGGTCTTCGAGTACCCTCTCTCCTTCAAGCATGTATACCTCAATCACCTCACTTGTACACCTCGATCTCCGAAAAGCAACACACAACACACTTATTAAAAACAATAAACAATACAAAAAAATGAAAACCGAAATAAGGAAGGCAAGTAAATGATGGGTTGTCTCCCATCTAGCGCTATTTTTATTGTCCTATGCCGGACGTTATTCATTGAGTTCAAACTCCCCTATCGAAATGGCCAAGGGTATCGGTCCTTCTTCCCATTGTATCTCATCCTTTGCGCTTCGAAATCATGGAGGCCAATATGTAGGAGAGACCCATCATCCATACATATCTTGCACATTTCCCTTGATGGATTCTCCTCTTGCTCTCTCACCATCCTCCTTTTCCATTCCTTTCTTCCAAGGATGCCCAAGCACTTTATCAATTCCTTCCTCGTAATCAAAGTGCACAAGAGGTAAAATAAAATCAATAGAAGCATCAATTTCAATTAAAGTACAAATTGAAGAGTCAAGAGGTTTAGAAATGCTCATTTCGTTCTTCAATTCCTCCTTTGGTGCTTCTAGATTTTCTTCTTCCTTGTTGCTCATGTCAATCAATTGACATTCCTCTTCCTCACTTTCGACAAGGAAATCGTCCGTTTCATCCTTCTTGCTTGGACCCCCTTCTTCTTGATGGTTCTCCATGGTGGTTATGTGCTTGACTTCAAGTGAGAAAGAGTCGAGATGACTTATTAGAGCAGTGAATTGAACTTGGGTGATCTCCATGTTCTCATCTATCAAGACATCAACTCTTTTCTTTACATCATAGATGCTCTCATACAAGGTGATTATTTCTTCAAATCTTGAGTCATCTTCCTCAATTTTCTTCAAGAATATCTCAAGCAACTCCTTCAAAGTAACTCTCACCTCATAGAGTCTCCAATCATGATTATGAGAAGAAGGTTGTGGAATTTGATATTCGTACTCATATCTTCTCCCATTATTGTAGCCATATCCTTCATAGTATGGAGGATAAACCATACTATTTTGGTAATAGTATGGATTCCACGAGTATTGGTTATATCCCTCCATCTTTGCAATTAAGCTCTTTCTTGCATCTTTCGTAGGCTACAAAAAAACAAGTATCAAATTCCCAAAAACAACAAACCAAAACAAAAATAAGAAGAATAAAAGAATGACTCTACTAACACCACTCAACAAACTCTAAGTCCCTATTAGCACTCTAATTAGTTCCCTAAGAACGGCGCCATTTTGATTGCAGCTTTTCGTGTAAGTATATTTAAGACCCAATCAAGTTATCGAACCCAAAGGAACTATGTCGAGCTAGGATCCCTAAAGCTAAGAGTTGGCATGGTATTATAGAGTCGGCTCGGGTATTCGAAATTAAATCTAAATTAATTACTAAAAATAATCAAGAGATAATAAATATGAGAAATATGTGTTCGGGTGCAAATTACCAAGGAATCCTTAATTACGAATCACACATGATCGGTGTTTCAATTAACGAGGGATAATAGGAGCTATCTAGCCAAGAATCACATATCAACCGTCTTGGATAAGCCTAGGTTTAATATGTCAAAGAAAACGTAAGATAGTTTAGAGACGACACCCTAAGTCTCCTCACTTAATCACAAGAAATATATTCAAACAATTAACGTATTCTAATGTAGGTTCTAATGAAAATTAACCAAGTCTCCTTGCGTTAACCCAATATTGAATTCAATCACAAAACCAAACCTAACACCTAAGAATCAATTTAATAAACCAAATCTCTTTGCGCAAATTAAATCAATTAACGAAGGATCAAGATCTAATCTAACAATTAAATCATGCAAATCACAATAGAATAATTAATCACCCCAATAATTGAAATACCCAATCACATGATCATCACAATTAAATCATCCAAGGATCATCACACCCAAACACAAAAGGAATTTAACCAATCATCATGAATTCAAGAAAACCCATGAAAATTGAAAGAATTAAATGAGAAGAGAACATAAGAATCAAGAAATTATCCACTATTAATTAAAAGAATAAGGTTTGATGTCACTTTGAATGTTGAATGCTTGAATTAATCCAAAGTCTAAACCTAATCTTCAAGAAATTGAAAAAGAATTCAAGAACACCCTAAACTATGTGTGATTGTGTGTGGAGAACAATGAGAGAGAAGAAACCCTAAATTGAAAACTAAAAACTCCTCTAAAAAAACTGCTGCGTCGTCAATTTAAAAACTCGCTAGGGGTGAACTAATCAATTTTGTGGGTGTGCTGGGTGGGTGTATTTCCTAATCCGAAGGGTGCATGCGATTCTGGGTGTAACAGTTTGTTTTTCATTGTCTCCTTCGTTCGACCGTATCTCCTTCATACGAACTCCGAATGACCTCATTCTTTTGTGTTGCGAAGCTCTCTCGGCCCTCTTTCCAACCATATAACTCCTTACCTGATTTGGCAACGTTAACAGACCTCAATTTGCACTCAAAGTTGGCCTAAAACCCGCAATTTCAACTCAAAACACCAAATCCAACAATTAAATGCAATTGGACCAATTAATTATGAATTAAGCCATAAATCATCATCAAATTAAGATAATAAAGCCCTAAAATCATATGCAATTTTACCCTAATCACATAATAATCTAAATATGAATAGAGAACTAATGCGAGACAAACTAAATAGATGCACCTAATAGTTCCTCTCAATCTATTTCATAAGCATATATAGACAGACATGTTCGGTGTATACTTGGTAAGAGTGTCTGCTAGTTGATTTGCAGAGGAAACGTGAGACACTTTCGAAGTTGATCTTTTTGCACCAAGCCACGTACAAATTGATAATCAATGGCGATGTGTTTCATCCGAGAATGAAAGACAGGATTCGAGTAGAGATAAGTAGCACCAATATTATCATAGTAAATAATTGGATTAGATGAGACCGGAACATCCAACTCCGAGAGAATGGAGCGTGTTCATTGAAGTTCAATTGCAACGGAGGCAATGGAGCGATACTCAATTTTAGTGGATGATCGAGCAACACAACGTTGTTTCCGAGAAGTCCACGAATTAAAGCTTCGTTTATGGAGTTGTGTGTCTATTATTTATCCAAATCTGTGTAATTATTCTTTTTATGATTGATCCAAAAGCTTGAGAGTTATTATAGAGTGTCTCAAATCCTCCGTAAGTTGTATTTTTGGCATTTCTTATGTCGTTTCTAATGAAATTTCCTTTTACCGATAAAAAAAAAAAAGGGTTTGCCCAAAGAAAAACAATATAGGCTCATGTAGATGTACAATCATCTCTATCATCTGCCTAGTCAGCAACATCAAAATAATGAAGAGAAAAAGACAAGTGTCATCAAAGTCAAAGATAACGCCCAAGTGTGCCATTGAGGTAACGAAGTAAACATTTCACAACACCCCAAGTGAATTTCAGTAGGAGCATGCATGCATGAACTTTGAGAGTTTATTCAATGTACTAAATGAATAATATGGTATATTACTGAGGGTACTCGGTTTGGGGTATCAAAGTGAAAAATGTGAAATGAAATCAAATATATGTTTGGTAGTAAGCAATGGAAAACAAAAATATTTTGATTCCTCAAAAGTGAGGAATAATCCGCATACCTCTACTAATTGGGAGGAATGAAATTCATTCATCTTAACTATCAAAGTGACACATATTATGAACAAGTTTTATGAGAGAGTGATTCTTCAACTAAGCCTATGAATAAATGTAATGATATTAGTATGAATCCAATTTCATATGATTATCAAATTTCGTAGGAGAGTTTGATCCTCGTTCGGATGATGTATTTATTGTTAATTTTTAGTTAGGTTGCTACATATATCCAGAACCTCACCTAACACTAATCAAACTAGTTGTCTAGTTCTTTGCAAGAGAATAGATACAAGTCCCTTATATATGAGATACATCTAATGTGAATAAAATTAGTTTGAAATAAAAATTCAAATTGATCAGTAAATTATGAATAAGCGAATATAATACTTGCATACATTATAATATATCACACAACAATTTATCAAAAATATTTACATATATTGGAAAAAATTCATAAATTAATTAGATGATTATATATAGCTGCATGTTCATGCACTTCATTTGCCGCGTTGAAATTTTGACTGCAAATTAGCCATCATTTAAAGTGGGGCACTTCCAAAAATAACTTTTCATTTTTCCTCCAATGTGACACTTTCTCCGTTGACAAATACTCGATTATTATTTGTATCTACTATATGGCATGTGGTATGGAGCTAGGTTTGTACTCACTATATAAATATTTTGATGATTCGATATTCGTCCGATGACCGATTAATTTGGGGGACCGATCCAACCATTCACTACTCTTTTTATCTTGGTATAAATTTTTCATTTTTCATTATGATTGTCCACTATATATTTCTCATTTTATTTTTGAAAAATGTCTTCTAAATTTATACCCCTACACTTTATTATTATTATTATTATTATTATTATTATTATTATTATTATTATTATTATTTACATTTATTGTTGCCTACACCTCTAACTTTTCCTCTTTCATTATCAAATTATTTAATTTGCACTATATTTATTATTATATCACTTATCTTAATTTTTATGTTAAACATAATATCTCTACATTTCACTATTACTTACATTTATTTTTGCCTAAATCTCTAAACTATATTACTGTTGTATCATATATCCTAATTTTTGCTAAAAATAATGAAAAGTTTATTAAGGGACATAAAGACTCTATATATAGAGGCCTTCAACTCTTAAATTTATTATTCCCTCCGTCTCATAATAACTTGCACAATTTCTCTATTTGGACGTTCTAAAATAACTTGCACACTCAAAAATAGAAACTCCACTATAAACTACACCTTCACATTATTTACAATATTACACAAAATGTCCTTATTTTTACCCCACATATACACACAACCTAACTCATTTCTTACTTTATATATAAAAAAATTTAAAATTACCCCTTGAGACTCAACTCATTACTCTACTTTCTTATTTTGTGTGTCCAAAAATAGTACAAGTATTTATGGAAGCGGAGTGAATAAGGATGAGGAGCCATATATATACGTACGTCGAATATAGCGTGCGATAGATGTTGAAATTAACAAAGTGTCAAATGGAAGAACACGAAGCCCGAGCCCGAAATAGCCCCGACGGCTGCTTCCCGGTGTACGTGGGGCCCGCAAAGCAGAGGTTCATGGAAAAATGGTTATATTAGTCCCAAAACTTATTTTTATTTTAGTTTTATTATTTTTTATAAATTGAAAATAGCTATGTAACTTTTAATTTTTAATGTTTTAGTTTAATAATTGGTTGTGGAAGGTGAAATATTTGATTGATTCAGACGTGACAGATTCTAAATGGTCAATCAAATATTTCACCTTTAACATCGGTTAACGGACCAAAATTTGAAAAAAAAATGAAATTTATAGGACTATGTTCACTGATATTATAGGGAAAAAAATCACTATTTCTCCATCATTTAATTAATCACTTTTACTTTATCATCAAAAGGGATCACTACTTAGGTGATTAGTTTGTAAATTTTATTTTGAATTATAGTTGTATATCGGAAGCATGTAATTTTTTTAAGTCAATAATTTAGGGGTAACAAAAATAGAAAATGTATGTTTAGAATTTTATAATTTGAGAACAAATCGACCCAAAATTTGCAAATTGAGGCCGAATTATCCCAAATCAATTCAAATCGACTGAAAATTTGAAGACCGAATTACTTAATGAGTATAATATAATAAATCTATTTTTACTTAATGAGGTGATATTGTTCAAGTGGTTAGATCTCATTATTAAGATAAATAAATAAAAAAAGATCTGTTTTTGTTTGTTTTTTTCTAAAAAGAAAAGGTAAATTAATAATTAAATAAATAAAAAAGATATGTTTTTGCTTCTTTTTTCTAAAAAGAAAAGGTAAATTAATAATTAAATGAAAACGTGGACGGCAGGATTCGAACCTGCGCGGGCAAAGCCCACATGATTTCTAGTCATGCCCGATAACCACTCCGGCACGTCCACAAGATAAAAATAAAGTTAATTTAATAATGTCATATTACTCAGAATTAACGTGTAAATCTCCTCTGGCTAGCCCATTGCTATTTTATATTTTCATAAAATATATCAAAATTGCTATTTTCTACATCAATTGAACAATAACTTCAGAAATAAAAATGAAATTGCAAAACCAAATTAATATATTTTGGCTTATGATGTATTTTGTAAATGGATGTTTTTGGTGATGAAACTAATTCCGTATACTCCTGCATTTCATAAAAAATTTCATTGAAGGAAGAATATATAAATTAAAAAGGGAAAGAATAGATAGAAATTTTTGGGATAATTTTATAAATTTTTATATATATTTGGGCCAAAAGTAATAAGTGAAATGACACGTGCATGTATGTATAAATTTTAAAGTAAAAAATAAATTGTGTGTATGTATGAGCCAAAAAAATAATAAAATTGAGAATTTATGAGAATCAAGTTTATAAAAAAAAAAATTGTTTTAAAAACATGAAAAATATTATGATAAATAAAAAAGAAAAATATAAAAAATATTATGCAACAAAGAAGTATAAATTTTGGTTAATTTCGTTTAAATTTTTAATTATTTTGATTTGATCAGAAACAGCCCAAAACGGACGGAATGCTCCCAAATTTGGACTCCGGGTAAATTGGTAAAAAAATTCACTGATTATTATCGCAGTAAATGTCACTGTTGTTTGC
The DNA here is from genome assembly GCA_030762865.1 of Paraleonurus japonicus. Classification (NCBI taxonomy): domain Eukaryota; kingdom Viridiplantae; phylum Streptophyta; class Magnoliopsida; order Lamiales; family Lamiaceae; genus Paraleonurus; species Paraleonurus japonicus. Next base: position 16,598,077 of record CM061056.1, read on the forward strand.
TTTTACCTGATAAACGGAGTTTAGATAAGGGAAGGAGGAGGAACCCAGTTGGAACTGACAGAGAAAGAGATCGTTAATGTCAATGGGTTTCTCCGCCATTAGCGGGCAAGCTTATGCTCTCTCAGTTTCAGTGTACAATTTACCTTTTTCAATTATTTCATTGATTTAATTATATCATGTGAAATTATGCTAATTTCGATGAATTTTGTTTGTTTGCGCAGTTCCTGCTGCGGCGTGGGATGGAAATCGTCCAGCTTGTTTACACCCATGAATTTTGCACCGATTAGGGCTTCAAATGGAGTTGTTTTCTCCCACAAGCAATCACGCAAATTCGTTTCGCCTCGCGCTTCTGTTTCAGGTACTTTCTGGCCTGATTGCAAGAGGTGTGTGCGCATGAAATATGTGTTCGTCATTCACTTTTCGAGATGGATTGATGTTTAAAACTCGGAAGTGGGATGTCTTGATATAGAAACTATCGCTGTAAATGTACCTAGAAGCATTTATGCACGGTTGAGAATGTATTGGAATTCTCAATTTTGCTAATTATAATCTAGTGATTTTTATGATTAACGTGGGAAGCTTTAGCTTTTAGCATTCCTCTTATGGGTAGAATAATGTGAGACTCGAGGAAATAATGGCTTGCTGTGCATTTATTATTGAGTTAGATGAGCTTTGTATTAGCACTTATAGTATTTTTACATAGCGTCTGAGAAAATGGCCACATGTTAAACTAGCTAAGAGACACGAGGCGTTCAATGTCGAGTTCTCCCTTGTCTTTCTAAGTTTTGCTTCTTACATGGTCTTATAGAACTTTTCGATTGCATTTGGATGATAATCACTCAAGAATAAATTAAGAAAATGACATCAATGGATTTGTAATCCGTAGCTTATATCCATCAATACATATCAACCTAGTGTCTGAAGTAGTGTTTTTCAAATCCGTGAAGTTAGTGGGCCTTTGTGTTACTGTTTTATTGCTAACATTCTGAATTGTATATTTCTTTTGATTACTCAAATGGAAGCAGATCCTCTTTTGGTCAAGGCGGCAAGAGGGGAACCGGTTAACCGACCTCCTGCATGGATGATGCGTCAAGCAGGAAGGTATATGGCTGTTTATAGAAAGCTTGCAGAGAAATATCCATCCTTCAGAGAGAGATCAGAGACAACTGATCTCATTGTACAAATTTCTTTGCAGCCTTGGGAAGCTTTCAGACCCGATGGGGTTATTATATTTTCTGACATACTTACTCCACTACCTGCATTTGGTGTTCCTTTTGACATAGAAGAGGTTCGGGGTCCAGTAATACAGTCTCCTATTCGTTCTGAAGAGGACTTGAAAGCACTACACCCGATTGATTTGGAGAAACTACATTTTGTTGGAGAATCTCTTAGGATATTGCGAAAAGAGGTTATTCTTGCTCTAACCCCAACTCGATGACCTATAATGACAATTTTGTCCTTGAACTCATGACTTGTCGGATCTATATTACTTATAAAAAACTGCTTCTAATTTTTCCCGTTAGGTAGGGGAACAAGCTGCTGTTCTGGGCTTTGTGGGAGCTCCTGGACGATTGCTACTTACATAGTCGAAGGAGGGACAACTCGCACATATACAACTATAAAGAGCATGTGCCACACAGCACCAAATTTGCTAAGGAGTCTTCTATCTCATTTGACAAAGGCGATAGCTGAGTATATTGTCTACCAAGTGGAGTCTGGAGCTCACTGCATACAAATATTTGATTCTTGGGGTGGGCAATTGCCACCTGATATGTGGGAGCTCTGGTCTAAGCCTTATATCAATGAGGTGACTTGCATTTTGCTTGTTGATTTTCTTTTTCCAGTGGGACTGTGGCTGGACAATGAAAAAGCATCAGGATATATATTACATGTTTGTGTTCTAGTTAAGTAAATATTGCAGGAGCTACTTCTCACTAAATGAATAAGTTGGTGATGCAGTTAAATAATTTATCCGTACTAAAAATATCTAATTGAGGGCTATATATTTTGCATATCTTTGACACATAACTCTGTTTTATACATGGTATTTGATGCTTTCTATGACAATACCATAGGTATAGAGCATTTGTTTGGAGGTTTTCCTGGTGAATGTAAACTCAAGTTTCTTCACCTTTCTGATTGTAGATAGTAAGGGTAGTTAAGCAGAAATGCCCTCAAACACCACTTGTACTTTATATCAATGGAAATGGTGGACTTCTTGAACGGATGAAAGGAACCGGCGTTGATGTTATTGGGCTCGACTGGACAGTGGATATGGCTGATGGAAGGAAGCGATTGGGAAGTGATATTAGCATACAAGGAAATGTGGATCCTGCCTATCTATTTTCCCCTCATCCTGCCATAACCAACGAGATTAAAAGGTTTGTCGTATAAACTCAATACTTTTCGAATTCACTGTTAAAAGTTGATGAATGTAATCGAACCAGGATGAGTCACTGGCTCGCTATCTGACTATATTTATGCGCTGAAGTGTTACTCATTAGTATTATATTCACCCCCATGATCTAGAGTACATTTAGTATTTAGAGCTTTGTCGAGTGGATGGTCTTCTTCCGCAAACTTGGCTCACTGTTCACTTAATTAGCCACCAGCTGGCCTTGCCAAGAAGCAGAACCGGGTCAAGCCATCATTTTGTTAGCTCAGCCCATCACAAAACGGATCACGTAGTCCCCCCTCCCTCCTTTTCAGTAGACATGGCTCGATCCTACTTTCAGGCCATTAGGGACGGGTTCAAATTTTCATCTCTACTTTAGCTGATGGCTTGATTCAAGCTAATAACATTTTGTGATTTTTCAGGGTTGTAAACAGTGCAGGGACCAAGGGCCACATTCTCAACCTGGGCCATGGTGTTCTTGTTGGTACTCCCGAAGAAGCAGTGGCTCATTTCTTCGACGTTGCAAGAAGCTTCAACTTTGATTCGACAGTTGAAAATTATGCAGTTGGGGCACCAAATATGGTAGCTTGAGAAGATGGAGCTTTGGTTGTATAAATAGGATGTCCTACTCCTTCCAGGTATGAGCTACAGCTAGTATGTTTTTGCAGCTTAGTCTAGATTATATTCATCATTGGACTATGCACATTCTTGCATTTTAATCCAAATTTATTTATTCATATTTCATTGTTTCGATTTATATGTGATCGAGGCAGCACATGTGTAATATGCGTGTTATTCGGCTAATTTCGATTTGAAATCCATGTTAATTGAAAATGGTAATTATTGATCCATGTATGATGTTGATAAATGAAAGTGTGCAAGTGGAAATTGATTAGGCTACCCGATAGGAGCCTATGATTTGGCCTATGTATGTACATGCCCCTCGAAGCTAAGTCTTCTTTTTGAATGGAGACTCGTCTTTCTTTTTTACTTGGTATGCTGCTCAAAGTTCGACTAATTAGGAGATCAATTTCACAGTCAATTAGCAGGTGTTTCAATTGTTGGAAGAACAAACTTATATATGTACTGATCCAAAACGAAAGTTTCAATTATTGTCAGAACAAACTTATATATGTACTGATCCAACACGGAAATTGATAGCATGTAGCGGTTTTGAATTTGAGATAGCATATTCTTTAGCCTAACATTGCATTTTTTAGGAGTTGGATTCAATACAAATCCCTTGTACGCTGTTACGTTATAAATTATAAATCGATTATGTTGAAATTGAAATTTTGAGAAATTCACCGTTAGAATATTGATTTATTTATATTTTTGGTGAAAGGGTATGTTTCACAAATTACTTATTTCATAAAAGTACTTTATCATTGAACATATCGAATCATTTTGAGGAAATAGTTGCAAGAAAACTATATAGAAAGAAGTATGATTCCCAATAATAATAATAATAACAAATAAGTTCTGGTTCGACTATATCGTCCTAAAATATTATAACACAATATAGTTTGATTGCTTGTTTAATAATTTCATTTAGAAATATTGGTATCATCATTAATATCAACTTCTTGATATATTTGTGATTAATAGAAAATACGACTTCAAGCCTCGATCGCTACAGCCTACAACTTCAAATGTCTTTCATAGCATTTGCAATGAGATCAAGATTATATAGAAAAAAAAATTAAAGGCGAAACTTTGAAAAAAAAGTTTGTATGAACTAATTTCAATGTAAAATTGGTTTACACTAATACGTTACAATAAAATGACTAATACCATTTAATAAAATAATTAATATCATTTAGAATTAATATTCTATAATATACACAATTACTATTCGATGATAAAACAACTAGTACCCTTTAAATAGATACGAGGCGGTAAAGGGTGTATGTGCTCCCAATTTTTTTATACTTTTGTAGTATTTGTTTAAAGATATATATTTTTAATTTTTTATAGTGTTGATAATGAATCGATCATGCAAATATTTTTATTTAGGGTTTTTAGGAGCATGCATAACTTATTGGGATAGATCGAAAAGAAAGTGTACATACCTTCATGGGACGGAGGTAGTATCTCTTCTATATTAAATTGTACTTATTTTTTAAAAAAGGGAAAAATTCATTTTGGTACCCAAAGTTTACATTTTTCTAGAGTTGGTGCCCACCTTTAGGCACTCTCGGAATTGATTACCAAAGTTCATTTTTGTCTCAATTTTGGTCCTGCCGTCGATTAACCCCGTCATTGACTAACGGAGACACCTATTTTATGCGTAAATTCGTTTAGGGTTATAAGTATTGCCCCCAAATTCGACAACCTACTTCTCCTCTTCTATCGTAATCCTAATTTTTTCAATTTCTCATAATTTCTCTACAATCAAGCTTTGTATCTTCAACCAAAGGTATGCTTTGTTGTTTAAAAGGATTTGATATTTGCATTTAAGCTCAACAATCAACTTAAAGATGCATTTGAGTTCAAGTCACTCTCAGTAGAATGCACAAACTCTAACTTTAGATTTGAACGTGTATTCAGTAAATGAAAAAAAAACAGATATTGATAAAAATTGGAAATAGATGTCAATTAACCTATATATACTTAAAAACAAGCAATAGATTGAATGCTTACAGTATTGTGGTGCAAACCCAATCTTTTCTCTCGTTAACGAGCATGAAGATGAAGAAATTGAAACACCCACCTCAAATTAATGAAGCCCTAGATGAATTCGGCGTAAAGCAGATGTCTCCGTTAGTCAATGACGGTCAACTCGACGGCGAGGACCAAATTTGAGATAAAAAATGAATTTTGGTGACCAATTTTGAGAGTGTCCAAAGGTGGGGTAAAATAATATACTTTTGCGAGACGGATCCAGGATTTCGTCTCAAGGGGCGAAGAGTAAAGGGGAGGAAAATTTAATATTTTAAGGGGCGAAATGATAAAATATTAAGAATTTAAAGTATAAATAAAAAAAAATTCCATACATATAGTAGAAAAAATTTAAAGCTGAGGCGACCGCCGCGCCCCTAAATCCGTCCCTGTACTTTTGTATTTTTATTTTTATTTTGACAAAACAATATACTTTTGTGCTTAAATAAACTGTATCATGATTTCCCCTCACGGCTAAATACCCGAAACAAACTTAGCCTAAAGATTACAATTTACAAATACCGACTTAAGTCGGAAGCGAAAAAAGGGAACCTCGATTTCATTCAAATTCGTCCGTCTCCCTCTAATCACTCACCAGCAACATTCACTGCCCATCAGTCGCGCGGCCTCCGGCGCTAGCTGCAGCCGCGTCGTCGACGGTTGATCGCTGTCCACACGCATCATTGACGACCTGAAGTAGCCGGGCCTTCGACCACCCTCAGCTCCAACTCCTCTATTTAATCGCATCTCAGAGTAAATTTTCTTACTTCGTTGTTAAAAATACGATTTCAGCTGCTAGATTAAATTAACTAAATGATTAATAGAGTTTGGCTTCATTTGCTTGATTAATGTAGTTTGCAGAATTTCAATAGATATTTACTGTAACTATATTTGGCATATTTGCATAATTTCAAACGACTTGCCATATAGTTTGCAGAATTTCAGTTGTTCCTCCTTATTTGCAGAATTTGATTGGTTGTGAACATTAAAAATAGGTCAGTTGGTTGTGTCTCCTAGATTGCGGCGTGAAAGCGGCGTCTTTACTTCGTCAAGGTAATTAGGGAAATTTATTAGGAAATTATGCAATTTGAGTGTTAGATATGTACAAATTTAAGTGTTATAAAAACAAATGCCGAAAAAGGATATGCTCGTGATTGTACTAGAAAATAGAGAACGAGCAACAATTGTGATATTTTCAGATTCTTGTTTGGATATTTGCTTTCTTGAAAAGGTTTATGCTACTGTACTTTGAATTATAAATCATTCAGCAGGTCCAAAGGTGTATCAGAAAGTTTCCGTTAGTATTTTGTTATAAACCTCCTTGTTCCGTTTAGGATTTATTTGTTGTTTTTGTTGTTATAAGACTTTATAGAAGTTGAATTTTGGACATTTTTATGTGTTCTTTAACTTTTTTAACAAGCTTGACGAGCTCGAGCTTGTTTAGCTCGTTACGAACTTTTGCAATCTCGAGCTCGAACCAAGTTAGCATAATTTGTTATAGAGCTTTTTTTTGGCCGAGCTCGAACTAAGGCTAGTTTACTTCCCTAACGAAGTTTTTGCAAGTCGAACTCAAACTATTCACTAACCTTTAGAGTCGAGCCGAGCCGAGCTCGAGGTCTACTATTGGAGTTCGAATTGAGCTCGATTCTGATGGTATTTGGTTTTGGTTTGGCTTGGCTTGTCTACATCCCTAGATGTGAGTACACACGATCTGGATGAGCGCTTAAACAAAAATCTGAGCTTCGCTCCATTAGATTGTTTCTTATAAGTGTCGCCTGATACTCAAATTTGATGCATTCATTTTACTTAATTATTGGACTCGTTTGCAATTGTTAATCAATCTTCTGTTAGCCGCAAGAGAATGGAGGAACACATTATCACCAAGTACGCAAAGAAAACTTAAATAACCATATTTCACTCAAAGGGTTGAAGGGAGATCGATTTCTAGGTTTTGTTGTAAACCTAATTGGTTACTTACCAGGAAAACTCCCATCCAAGCCAATATGGCCGATCACAATCTAATTCACGAATATAGAATACCTATTCTAGAGAAACAACGGCGTACTTATAATATTGAAAGCCCGTAGGCGAAAACCAACGTCAAGATACTAAAAGATGCTAATCTAATAAAGATTGAAATAGATCCTAAGGCCCTTGGGCCACCACGCGTCCTTCCTTTCCTTCGAGCGATGCTTATAGACTCGTGGTGTATCATCTTCCGTGTTTACAAAAAACGCTATATTCTCCTGGAAACAAAAAAATAGAAAAAAGAAAAGGAAAATGACATGGACTGAAGTTATACTAATACATTAAACACCAACATATCACACTAAAGTATTAATTTCAGAATCACTAAATGTGGCTAATTCAGATTAGTATAGGGCAATTTTGGTAAAATGCATCATGAATAGATTTGATATATCATGATTTCATTCGCCTACTTTTCCAAAATAATAAGTTTTCTTTTACAATCTGCCAACATGGACACATTGGTCAACTAATGCTTTGCCAATCTCTCACGGGTTTATTTTACACATTTTTAACACGTGTCTAATGTTCACTACCATCATTGGCTGTTTGTCAGTTGAGTTGAGTTCTCGTACTGAAGTGTCAGCTTTCCTCAAGTCATTTTTACTAAGCTCTGCTCTCATCATAAAGTCTGTTGATACTCTTATTGATGTTCTGTTTATGTTGTCTACGCGATAATCTGTGTTGTTAGTTATATTGAATGTTCTTGACCTCTCAAGTCTTAACACTTATTGAAGTTACTTGTGTTAGGGCTCATTTGTCTTCGGCTCTTTGACTAATCTCTGTTGTTCTGTGTATTTAGATTTGTTTTGCTAAATCTTCCAACTAGCTAGCTGTCTTCTAGAATGTTTTTGAATTTCCTTTTTAACAAATGCCTATCAACAAACCTATCATTTCTATGGCTGGATTTCCCTGCATGCTATTATTTGAAGCCTAAAACAAGGGTTTAACTCAAAATTTTGTGACAGAATGGAGAAAACTCCGGCTGCTTGCGCCATGGACTGGAGCATTCAGCTTGAGAAAGGCCTCCGTTCCCGAAAACCAGGTAACTCAACACAAATAACACATTGCATATATATTTTATTTCTTGTCGTTTTTTCGTGTATACTTACATTGTATTTGCAATATTGGTTAATCTGTTTTTATTCAGGTAAATCTATTGAGGCCCTAGAAGAAATTGGTAATCGGTTCGAAAGATGGAACAATGAGTCAAAACTAACGGTTGCAGATTACAGAGTGTTCGGCTTAATTCCAGGGAGGATAAGCTGTTCCTTAATGCGATTTTTCTGCATCTGGTGGATGCATTTAGGTTAGGGAACAAAGAGATTAAAAATGGTGTTGTTAAGATATTCTTGAGAATGAGGAGGAAGAAAAGAGATGGGGAAGGTATTTTGAGCAAGGGGAAGTTGGATAATCAAGTGGAGTTCTTGAGTAAAGTGAAGGAAGTTTATGATACAGGCAATGTTGAAGAAAGAGCATTGTGTTTGCGGTTGTTTGGTTGCTGGGCTTGTTTCTCAAAAGATTGTGTGGATATTCGATATATTTTACTGTCAAGTTTGGTCAGTGATGATGTTCGCGAGGTAAGCGTACAAATTATCAAATCTCTTTTTTAAGGGATATAAATTTCTGATCCGTAAACCCTGAAAATGCATCCATCCATTTTGTTTGGTTAGGTTAATCCACTAATGGAATAGAGGTTTTAATAGTTTCTGCTTAGATTTGGTTATTTATTGAGATGTAAAGAGGAGAGACCAAATTTGAGTGTTGAAGAGCTTGTTCAGTTTAAATTTTTAGACCTTTGATTTTCATTTCCAGCAGTTTAGGGTTAAATTGTTTCACTTGAGGTGACAAAAATGCTCCTGTGATTTTCAGATAGTTGTAAAAGGTAGATTTTTCAAAAGAGATGGAAAGGCTGAAAGCAAAAATCTTTCTTGAATTTGTAAAATGTTAAACTCTTATTCGTTGAAGATCCCTGAAAGACTGAGATGAAGGTTTCTAAAAATTCTCGTCTTTAAAGACATATTGGGTATTACTATGGGCAATGATAGGGTTTATAAGGACTTACTTGTTACTATACAGACCATGTGCAAAAACTGACTAACTGCCACTTTCTGCAGGTGAAGGCAGCTTTGTTTGCTGCAGGATGCGTGTCTGAATTGTCAGAGGACTTTGCGAATGTTTTCTTGGAGATACTTAGGACAGCGGTCTTGTCACAGGAGAAATCAAATGGCGTAAAGTTAGCAGCAGGGCGGGCATTTGCCAAAATGTCGTGCTCTTTTTCACTTGCAGAGAAGGCATACAAGGTTCGACATCTTTTTACCTCTCTATAACTACAAAAGCTAGTGTAGGCATTCATCGTTCTGTACTATGCCATGCCATGAATTTTTCTTACAAGGTGTCAAAGCATATTGAGGCCAAGAAGCTGGTTTTTGAAAAGACACAAAAATCATTATTATGAGAGGAGTGTAGAATTTAATGTGGTGCTATCAGCTTTCTGTTGGTTTGATCACTGTTGATGAAAAACAATGGTTGCTATATGCATACGCTTGAGATATTGATATGTTTGTACTTAGAGGGACAAGGGTATATTGCAACTCTTAATGATACTTCTTATAGACAGGTTTGAAGCTTCTCATGGATTCTTTAGAGGACGAGTTCTCAGCAGTGATGCTGATTTCACTCTCCAGAATTGCTTCTCGATGGATGCATTTAATTCCTTCCCAGGTGCCTATTTAACTAATTGATTTACTGATTTAAAACAACTGGTTGCTTATAAAATTTTCAGTACCTGGTGACAAAATTAGGCAAGTATTAGCCTCCTACAGACCCTAGAATTGAAACTTAAGCTTTATCTTGATCTGAAGAGTGAAGAGAAGGTGTTCACTGTGCAAAGCCAAACCAATTAAAGGAAAAGAAATAGAATTGTATATTTTATTGTGTCTTGGAGTATTAATTATATTCTGGACACTGATGATAGAGGAACTCAATTTCTGCCCAGTATTTATTGACTCGATTGTACAATTTATCCTTCTGCTAATAATGTTATTGTTTATAAACCAGTAACTAATCAGGATTAGGAGTATATTGGTTGGAAACACAAAACTAAAATGTCACTTCAATAAGTGCTCAAATCCAGCTCCTCAGTTAGACTATTACAGAAGTTTGTAAGTAGACTGTATTAATTTGTACTGCAGGTAGGACTTGTTTTTTTCAATATAATACTTATTTAGTTTAATTTTTTGTTTTTAAAAATTGCAGATAGAGTTGCTTTCATTGTTTCAAAGTGAAGAGAGATCTTTTCACGTGCAAGTTACATCATTAAGATGCCACCGCTTCATATTAAGAAGAGGAGTACATAACTTTCCTTCAACTATGGAAACAGTTCATAAGTTATTTAGCATGCTACACAGATCTGAACATCAGCGAACACTTCAGCTTGAAGCTTTAAGAATCTTGTATAAGGTATTTTCCTGGTTGCATTACTAAATTATGCCTTAATTATTTTCTTAGAGTTTCTAACATAATCGCATTTGGCAGGTTCTTCTCTATAATCTATCCGTCATTCCTTGCATGGAGATTACTGAGCTTTTCCAACAGATGTTCATAGTTGTTAAAAATATGCTACAATCATCAAACATGTCGACCAGAGTTCTAGCTGTTAATTTTCTGGCAGGTCTTTCAGGAGAGGTTTTGGGAAGACAAGATATTGCATCAGGTGGAACTGGTTGCCGCCTGGCACTCCAGTTGAACAATTTTGTTTTAGATCAGATCCTTTTTCTGGTAAAATCAAAAGTCAATATTCTTCAGGCTGACTTTGCTGAGGTTAAAAGATTGCTCAATACTTTTCTCAACCTGGTTGAGAAACACGCGTACCTTCATTGCCTAGTGCTGAATAGTATATGCTTATTTATAGATAAACTGATGAAGACGCTTGACAGAGTGGACACAGAGAAAACTTCTTCGTCGAAAATCATTCTCTATTTGTCAAAAATTGTGGTTGTTTGCTTACAAAACCTTGGAGATACTGATGTTGAAACCAGCCAAGTCATGGATATGCTGAAACTTCAAGCAGAAAATGTATGCCATTGCAGGTATATTGATAGCTACACCAGTGTGACCTACTTTCTGATATTACACTTGATGTCACTTAACAGACAGCCGAGTCTTTCTAGTATTCGTTCCATTCTTCAGCTTGATAAATCTACTATGGATTGTGTAACGACGATGTTAGAAAGCAAAAGTTACTGGCACTCTTATAAGGCTGGAAAAACTGCTGCCTGTCAGGGAGCATGGTCAACAGCTACTTTCATATTTGAGGAACTTATGACTGTAGTTCAGTCTGGTTCCTGCTCCAGTTGGTTAAAATCTTTGTCTCAGTTCTCAAACTCAGAAAAACAGATCCAATCGTTTCTTTTAGATGGAATTGGAGCACAGTGCAATACATACTATGTTATCAGAGCTTGTGGTACACTTCTCTCTGCAGAAAAGGTTCTTGCATCTTCTGATATGGGCCACACGGTCATTTTCCAAAGATGGTTTTTGTCCCTCAGAGTGAAGGCTCTGAGAACTGTTGTAGATATGATGAAGCTACTGAATACACTTTCATCTATTCAAGATAGCATTGGCCCCTTTGTTGAGTCTTGTATGGAGGTTTCATGTCGTATGAAGAAAATAGCTCAAGAATTTGATCTACTCTTAACATCTTTCATGGGAATGGACAGACAAAGTGTGATGAGTGTTTCAGCTTTAGCTTTGAGTTGCTCGCTTGTTGCCTTTACTGCTGGTTTTGCCTTCCTAGTTCCAAACTTGCATCCTTCTGGAGTTCCTAAATCAGGAAATTTCAGGGAGCCTTTCCATTTTTGCTCGTAGAAGACTTAGTTGGGCGATTGATGCACATCGATTGCAAAACTAGGGAGCATCTCCTATTTCTTCTGAAGTCTTTAAACAACTGCGACAGTTTTTCATCAAGGTTCAAAACACAAAGTTCATCTTCTTACGAGTCGATAGTCTTGCACAAGCTTTGTGAGTATTCCGTCGCGGAGATTTTTAGCTTAAGAAATGGAGCAACCAGGGAACAAATAGATGGTGATACGTTACATAAAATTCTTAATAGTGGTTCTCAACTGTTGATGACTATCATCTCAAAAACTATGTTGATTCCTTTCCGCGCTCCTCGTTACTTCTTTCGAGTGAGGTAATAGAATAAGATTATATATATCATTGTCTGCTTGATAAACTTCCTTTTCCTAATATGTTACGTTGAATAAAGCATTCTTATTTATGTCATGAACTGATAATGCTCTAATGAAAATTCTTTCATCACATTTGCTGCTAGATACCAACTTCTCTTTATTATTATTTGGCAGGCCATCTGTTTCCGCCGAGCTCTTTATCATGAATGAAGATGGTAAAAGCGTAGACGAATCGTCCATTTCATCAGGGCACTCTCTCTCCCTATATCTGAGCTTTCAATTGAAAAACATGCCAGCTGTTCCTCCACATCCACCGAACAAAGTCTACTGCATTCTCAATTGCAAACCCCATTTTCAGACAAGTAAAATCGGAAAGCAGGAGGACGATGAGATGGACGATATGATGGCCTTGAGCGAAAAGCTGCTTAGATATGTCATTGGCTCTGTGAAGAAGACCAATGGACTGCATTACAGAAGCCAAGATAAGGGCTCTTTGGCGGTAACTGAATACGTATGTTTTGAACTTAATGAACGCGGTGGAGGTCTGTCTACTTGCTTTCTCGATGTTTCTTCTTTACCGGTGGGCTCTTACAGAATCAAATGGCACTGCGGTTTTGTAGATCGTGCAGGTTGTTATCGGAGCCTGCTTCCTGTGAATGCCGGCCCGTTGTTCACTGTTCGTGTGCAGTAACTGCGTAATGTGTGCAAAGGATGATTAGCGGCTGATGTACTTTTCTGAAATGATGTAGTAGGAGCGGATTTGGATCGTGTTCTGTACAAGACCGTCCACAACATTTGCAAAAATGTATAATAAATCCGTATGGGTCTATTGCATCGAACGATCTTGTACAGGACAAGATCCAAATCCAGTAGGATCCATTGGCATTGCAATTTTTTTGTCTTAGGATTATAATTATTAGAAAGCAAAGACTACATTGTGTCGTTTGGAAGAATTACGAGATCAACCCCTTTCTGTAAAACTAGATACCCTGAGGCAGGTAAATTTATCAACAAATGCATATACGTGCTGCTACAGTTCTTAACTTTCCTTAATTCTCTCATTGCTTGGGTGTTGTTTGATTTGAGATTTCAAAGCCGATTTCAGGATTTGAAAATTTAAAGACTCTTTCTATTTTGAGATTTTGAAATCATTAAAAAATTATACTCCCTCCCTCCGTCCCAAGAAATTATGCACGCTTTTCTTTGGTCCGTCCCAACAAGTTATGCACACTCCTAAAATGAAAATATTATACAATATTCTTACCTCGCAATATCTCATTTAAATTACAAAAATGTCACTTTTATTATATCCTACACTTTATTAACTTTCTCTTACATTTTATTCTCATAAAAATTAACAAAATTAATTTTTCTTAGTTTTACGTGTCCCAACTTCTTGGGACGGATGGAGTAATTACAATATCTATAATCTCAAAATTCAATTAAAAAAATTATAATTACAATATCTATAAATTTTCTATCACGGTCAATTTTCACTCCTTACATTTTAATATATTTAAATTAGAACGGAGCCGCTATCCATACATACTCCAAAATCTTCAGTTCACCCTCACAATTTTTAAGATAAAAATAGATGGACATAAAATGATCATAATACCTTCGTATAAATAGGTATATACTTTGATTTTATGCCACACTTACTAGGAACATTTATTTATCTCAATTACTCTCATAAATCCTTTCAAACTTTTTGATCAAATATTTTATTCCAACTATCATTGTCATGGAATAGGAAAATTCAATTGGAAAACATTAAGTGTATGTAATTTTTTTGGTCATTTACATACAGTTCAAAAAAATAGCACAATTACAAATATGTTCAAAAATTTGAATAAAATCATAAAAATATTTGAAGCAGATGACTAAAATATTTGGACATAATTCTATTTGTAATCTTGGATTTTTTTCTTGAACTTATTTGTAAATTTAAATTTTCTTATTTCATGATAATCATAGTTGAAATAAAATATTCGATCAAAGGATTTGAAAATGTTTATGAGAGCAATTGAGAGAAATAAATATTCTTGATAAGGATTTATTTATTTATGGTTACATAAAATCTAATTTTATACCTATTTATACGAGGGTAATATGGTTATTTTATGTATGTATATTTTAAATATTATTGGGATGAATGGAGGATTATGGACTGTGAACAATGACTCCCACCAAATATTTAACTAATTTTTTATTTTTATTTTTAGGAGATTTAATCTAAATATTTGAAAGAATTTAAAAGAGTAATTGAAAATAAATATTCTTTGTAAAGATTAATGAATTTATGATTACATAAAATTTAATTTGATACCCGTTTATATTAGGGTATTTATGATCATTCTATATGGAGACACTCTTGTGTGAGGCCAGTCGTAGAGACGGACGTGAAGCAAAGAAATCGACTTTTTAATAAATTGTTATCACTTTTTAATAAAATGTTATCACTTTTTCATAAATTATTGTCACTTTTCAATTTATTATCACTTTTACACTAATTTGTATCGGCTTTTTAAAAAGTGATATGATTTATTAAAATGTAACTGATGCTCACTGTATGAGGCGGCCTCATGCGAGTTTTTGCCTTCTATATGTATTCCCTCTTCTACTTCGCTTGCCTTAAATCTTGACCTTGTAAAGTTTTTATGGTTGATTCTGAAATTGCAGGCGACCATGGACGAACAACACTCCCTTCGATCACTGAAGAAAATTGTGAAGGAGAAGGTAACCGGCTGCGGGAATATTGTTGCCGGAATTGACGATTTAGGGAGGATCTCATGCTAAACATCCTTAGTCGATTGCCGGCTTTATCCTTCGCGTCGGCGGCGTGTGTTGCCCACTCCTGGAACTCTCTCTGCAATCGCATCCTCTCTTCTCCTAGACTGTCGTCTGCTGTATCGTTTAACCCTTCTCTTGAGGTGCCAACGTTTTCTCTCTCTAATTGAGTTAGTTAATGAAGGCAAAACCTAGTTCTTAATTTTTTTCCCGTTTTTAAATCTCCAATGGTTGAGGTTTTTATTTCTCTTCTCATTTTTGTTTTGTGATAAACGGTTTTGCGATCCTATTAAGTCAGAGTCATGCTAATTCTGTGAATTTGTAGTTTTATTGGCAAAAGGGGAGTGACTCTGTTTTTTCTTATGAGTTTTTGACATAGTTAAGATTTTGCCTTCGAAATGAGGTTTTTGTCTTGTACGAATTGTGCATTGGCATTAATTGGTGTACATTTTGCGGCAACGTTCTCGATTAATATATAAATCACTATCATTTGGCACTGAAACAAACATATAAAATTACTATATTAAGGCCACCCAGATGTTAAATTCCTAAGAGTCACTCTCCTGTGAAACTGATACCATTACACTCATTCGCTGATACCATAAATATTTTATACTATTAATTTCATACTATGAAATTGCTTCACACTAGATTTTGTCAATTCCTAAATATGACTGATAGGAATTTAAGTGTAATGAGGGTGAACATTTAAGTGCTCATGAGTTTTAGTTGAGGGAAGGAACTTGATTCATTTGGTCTTTTCTAGTTTTCACTATTTGCTTATTTCATCTTTGTTCTCCAAAACAATAATATATTGGCTGTTATTGTGTTAGAATGCTGTAAATGAGGTCGTGGATAAGGTTTTACTGACCCCATTCGCCCTCATTTTGTGATGGCGTCTATTGGTCCCTACTTTGGCTTGCAAGCAGCTCTCCAACTGGTATAATTTCCCACCTTGTTATAAATTTATTTGGTCATGTAGGCTATATGTGCCTACATTTGAGAAGATTGTTTAAGAAGATGATATTTGTGCAGATAGACAGGAAATTTGGTTCCAAGATTCCTGTAATTGTCACTGTGTCTGAGGGAGTTATTGGTAGGGATGTGCTCACGGATCAGGTTGTAGAGGTAATAATTCATGGACGTGTTGGTTCTAATTAGAATATTCACTCACATAGCCACTAAGGAATGAGCTGAAGGGTTTTTCTTCTATTATTATTATTTGACTTAATAGCATAAAAAATCACAATATTTTCACCTCTTTTCAATTATCACTACATATGTTTCTTAAATTTGCAATTCAATATACAAACTTTTTAAATTTTGCAATTATAGCATATGACTATTTTCCGGCAACTTATGCTGACGTGGCAACCGGAAAATCTTTGAAAAAATTGCAAATAAATTCACGACTTTGTTTTATTGGTTTCAATTTAATCACAACCTTTTAATTTTTTTGCAATTTCATACACTGTCACATCAGCATATCTTGCTGGAAAATAGTCATGTGATAGAAGTGCAAAAATTTGGAAGATTGTGTATCAAATTGTAAATTTTAAACATGTTTTGTAATTGAAAGAACGTGAAAAGGTCGTGATTTATTGTGCAATTAACCCTTATTATTTTGGGTTCTAGGATACTCCTGTGATGTATGACTCATTGATCTAGGTTCAATGGGAAGTAACAGAGGAAGATAATGGTGTTGAATCGTTGGAGGAGAATGTGAACCGGGGCATTATATTGACAGTTGGGTTTTTACCAGGACTAAAGGCCCATATAATTCCTTTGTTGTTCCATCATAAGGTAAATGCAGCTATCTGCAACAAATAAGCTTTACCAAGTGGATTTCATTTGAACTCCTTTGTTGTTCCATCATAAGGTAAATGCAGCTATCTGCAACAAATAAGCTTTACCAAGTGGATTTCATTTGTGTCCATCTAAAAAAGTGGATTTCATTTGAACTGCTCTACTCTTCATCAATTTAATTGTGTGATGGAATGTCACTTTGAGGCTGTAAAAATAGTTAAAGCAATTTCATTCTGTATTACCAAGTGATCATTGGTTAAATATGGTTCTGTTAAATAATTTTGAAATATTTACTTGTGGATGAGGTATTTTGACATGCATGCAAATGTCAGGGTTACCGAAGACCTCTTGTTGATGAATTTGTGATGGATATCAAAGAAGCTACTTCAGCTGTTTCAGATTCTACTTCTCCTGCTGGAATCGTATTGTTTTGTGTGAGTTAAAAGATTTTTTATTTTTTCTTGTTAATTTCCACCGTTTTCTGCAGAGATGTCTTTACATATGCTCTTTTTCTCAGAGTTTATGCGTATTTCTTGTTTTTTTGCATGGTACATGTTCCTTGGACTTTTGGACTTTTAGACTTCTAGTTTCTGAATTGCCCTTTGCAGTATATTATATTGCTCATCAATAACTGCTATTTTGTTGTTTTATGACCAACATTGGTA
Organism: Paraleonurus japonicus; assembly: GCA_030762865.1. Classification (NCBI taxonomy): domain Eukaryota; kingdom Viridiplantae; phylum Streptophyta; class Magnoliopsida; order Lamiales; family Lamiaceae; genus Paraleonurus; species Paraleonurus japonicus. Next base: position 16,615,614 of record CM061056.1, read on the forward strand.
CCAGATGTTTGTTGAGTGCTTTTTTCTATGCTATTTTTGTCCCAAAAGAAAACCAGGCACTCAAAAGGTTCATGATGAAAGAAACTTCAAGGCTTGGAGTTTTTGATAACCTTATTTTTTTCTTTCTTTACTTACCACTAGGGCAAGGCCTTATCTGTGGTGTCTTGATAACTTTTATGAGGGTTTTATAAACTTCATTATATGCATAAAAAGATCACATTACATAATTTGTGACTGACATTGGATTAAATAATGTGCTAGGACCGGAACACGGACATCAAACCAATTCTTCAAAAGATTGGTGAGTAAACTACAACCTTACAATTTTCTTGGATATCAAACTTTTCATGATATAGATCCATAGTTTTACCCTAAATACAGACATTGCAATGAAGTGCAGTGAATGTGGACTATGTTTAAAAAACAATTCATGGTATAAATCCATAGTTGTATCCAAAAGAGAGCTACAGTGAAGTGCGGTGGATGTGGAACTTGGTTTTGATGTTTCAACCTAAATAAAATGCATTATTTACATTAGTTTTTTGGTTTATTTTTTTCCTTAGAATATGCCTTCTCTGAGGACACCTTCGTTGTTGGTGATGGAGGTAGTCGATTCTTATATAAAAGTGACAGTGGAAACAGTATTTCCAATTCGCCAACTACCCCTTGTCCAGCAGTTGCCCTTTTATTTGCAAGAGATAGGAACAAGCCTTTAGGTGAGTTCATTTCTTCATTTTGGTCTTGTCAGCAAACAGCAAACATGATATCAACAGTTTAGTGAATTGCTAGGCTTTGTTGTTGCCTTATATATTAATCGAGTCAACTCATTTTTAGTATCACTTTCATTGTCTGTACATTTATCTGCAGGTATTGGGGAAACTCAATTTCATGTCATGTTATCAACTGGCATCTCACCAGTTGGTACTACTTACAAGGCAGCTTCTGTTAAGAATAAAAAGAATTCAACTTGGCTCACTGCATCAAGAGAAACAGTTCGTGAGCATCTTGATGGCCAAGCTATTATAGAAGAAATTTATGACGAGGTTTGAACCTATCTTTGGATTAAATGTTCACATCAGAGCAGAAAACTGTTGGTTTGTGTTTGGATCAAAGGATTTGAAATGCAAGGGTTTGATTCAATGGATTTCAAATCCACCCATTGACATAAGACCCAAAACACCCAAATCCCTCTCAAATTAGTTCAAAATGTCAAAGATGTCTTTCAAATCATATCCAAACAGCCAAAGTCAGTTTTACTACTATGGATTTTGAGTCCATCTTCAAATCCTTCAATCCGAAACACAACCTTGGTCAATTTGAAAAATCATGGTACACATTAGTGGTTCTCATAGTTCTGCACAGTAGGTAAAGCTAGATTAGAAACTGGTCTTTGTTTTGTTCTTTTTGTGTTTTTTTCCTTTTTTTTGTTCCATCAGTACTAATGACGCTTCTCATAGTTCTGTACTAGTGATGGTTCTTCTCATAGTTCTACATAAACATGAAGTTAAGAGTCGAGGGTGGTTCATATCTGTATTTCACATCAGTAAAATGAATATCGGGCATACTTCAATAGCAATTGACAATCATTTAAAAGGATTCAATAGAGCTTTAAAAACTTCCGTCTTTTTTTCATCAATGTCTCTTGGATGACTTAGTCTTGTTACTCAGATATCAACAACGTTCTGGGTTTTTTTTTTTTTTTGAATTAAATATTTTCTTCCTCCTAAATCGCTGCTTCTTTATTGTTGTTGTAGTCTAAAGGAAAAGCAGTTTGATATCCGAATTTGTTGCAACATTCTTTTTTCTTATATAGACTATTTTGCAGCTTGGAGATCGTATTCACTATCCTGCATTCTTCGTTGGAGTTACGAAAAGAAGAAAATGCTCAGTTGGGAAGGAAAGAGTAAGACGCATGCAATTTCATGAATTCCATGACGTTGTGGGGTAAGATACAAGTCTTGTATCATTTTTCTTTCCATTGCTTTTATTCATAAATTGTCTTTCTTGATTTTATTTAACTTAAAATTTTTTCTCTTGCAATGCACAGTTAGCATATTGACATATTTTGATATTCACTGTATAATGTGATATTGGTTATGAGAAGGATCTAAAAATCACACATTCAAATTCAATAAAATATACTGCAAATCACGAAAATGAAATCTATATTTTAAATCTTGAAATGTTCTTTTATATATATGCATTAGGGATGTCTTTTTTAAGATTGTTGCATTGAAAACAGGTTTGAGACGAATTATTAAATTTTTTTCTATATATTATTCTTATTTTAATAAAATAAAATTAGGAATGTTGAGTTTTGTAAAAATAATTGGGAACCTGAATCCCGTAGGGACACTCTTCCCAAAGGGGGAATTTGTGAGGATGGGAATCAGAATGGGGATCGGGAACGGGATGGGAAGACCAATACCAGCCCAGATCCTGCCCATTGCCACCCCTACCTCTTGGAAATTCTAAAGATTGTTGCGTAAAAGTTCATAGTTTAATGTAGATGCTTTTAACAATATATGGAGACTTCAGTCTTTTTAACAATCTTTACCATTTTCTTTTATAGAGCTGAAAAAATAACACTGGTTCACCTTGTTAGAAAACTCTGCGGGAACATTTTTGACCTGATTTTGATTTGGAATTTGTTTATATATCTTCAGGAAAAAAGTGAATTCTCTAAAACCAGAAGGGATTTTCAAGCTAATCTTTCTGAGCAAACATCACTCACAGAGATGTACTCCCTCCGTTCCGGAACTATCTTCGTATGTGAAGAGGCACACTTATTAAGAAAACTTAAATTAGTATAGGAGAGAGAATAAAGTGTAAGGGTATTTTAAGTGGGTGTATGAGATAAAGTGTAGGAGAGAGAATAAAGTAGAATAAAGTAAGAGTGACATTTTTGAAATAAAATTGATATTGTGAGGGTATTGATATTGAGTGTTATTTCCAAATTTGGGGTGTGAAGATAGTTGTAGGATGGACCGAAATAGAAAGTGTGAAGATAGTTTCGGGACGGAGGGAGTATAACATTAACCTATTACGATGAAGTGCATGCTTTGAGTTGTTTGACATAATAATCATGCTAGAATTACATTAATCTCATGTAAGTTACTTGATTTTTTGTTTTCAGAGGAGACGAAGAATACCTGTATGTCAATTCCGTAGGAATTAGTACTGGAGATCCCTTCCGTTTCTACATCTCAGACTCAAAAGCTGCTCTGGAATCTAGCAATAAAGTCTCTGATAATCTCAGGCATCTGAAAGTAGATTGTGAATGCAAAGGTGATCATCAAAGGAAGGTCTTTGGTGGGATTATCTTTTCTTGCTGCGGCAGGGGCGACTCTTTCTTTGGACATCCAGGTATCGATAGCTCCCCTTTTCTACAGAACTTTCCTGGGGTTACGTTTGGGGGAACTTATTGTGCTGGTGAAATTTGTCGTGGGAATTTGAACTTGTATGACCAAGAAAATGAAGAAGGTGACCTTGTCCTCTGCAGTGAGCATGTGTACAGTTCTGTCTACTTGGTTATGTCATACTGTCCCCCACCACCACAAGATTAGGTTCTTAGGGAAATTGCAGTTTTAGCATGTAATTATAGGGCAGTCCTAATTTTTGAAATGTCTAATAAGAATTGCTGTATAATCATGTATCTTTCAATTGGTTTTTAGTTTATTCACTGCTTTGGTCCCAACATTTTCCAGTCGAATCCACAGTACCTGGGAGATTTTGATTAGGGTTAAGATTTAATTTCATGTCAATTCAAGAGTGTTTATATTGTTATTGAGTGTAATTGTAATGCTTGATTGATGCAATTTATGTTTAAGGTGGGGCCTGATTTGGAAATTCTTCAATGGAATGAGAACGTGAATAAATATAGGATAAATATAGTGGTTAATGAGAATAAAAGATAAACTACGACACTACTCTTAAATCATTCCTCTAATGCCACAACCAAAAATTCTTTTTTTTTTGTCTTTATCTTTAAAAATTAGAGCACAACACAAATTTTTAAAAGGAGAGCACAACATCAGTGATGTAATTATCATAAAGACAATAATTCGTAAATCATCAGTTTCTACTTGTCTTGGCATCGAAAAATTTCCAAACAAGTCATAGCAAACTTGAAATAGTGAATCCACCACCACCGATCTTCTGTCAAACATAGATGGTTTCACAGTGCCACCAACCCTTCACCCAGTTGGAAAATCTGATTGAGTGTAGATGAAGATGACTATGGAAATGACACGGAATAAGTTGAGGTTATAATTTGACTCTATCTGCGTAAAACGATATTGCCCCGTATTCGGGTGTAATACGGTTTAATGGCAATTGCTCTCAAGATACAATGATTTTTCAACTTTCTCGAACGAAAGTCATCAATGAACCAAATAATATTTTGAACTCTCTTCATAGTACAAAATGAGGGAAAGGAATATAAAAACTTCGGCTTCAACCGACGAGACTTAAGAATCAATTTAGATGATTGTTTGCAAAAATCAAGCCGAATAACTTCCCCCATTCCAAGTAGGCCGAATGTGCACATATATGATGATCATGTCGATGATCATGGCTCAAAAGAGGAAATTGATCATGATGACAACATAGAAGAATAATATAATTCAACTTCAAATGGCTCCAAAGAAGAATATGATGATGACATGTGAATTAATTTGGCATACATACATGCATGTTAATTTGAGTAATAAATAATACTTCCTCCGTTATATTTTTATTGATTAAAATCCTAAAATCAACGTTATACTTAAATTAATAAAAAAAAAAAAAAGCAATTCTACACTTATAAACATCTCTTATTTATGCCTAATGTCACTCAATTCTTCACTATAATTAAATTTCTCTCATTCAATTACCCACTCCAATAAATTTGAAAAGACTCTTCTACCCTTCACTTTACACCTTTTAATATTAATAAACAATATTTTTACTAAAATCCGTGTCATTTAGATTTGAACAATCTAAAACGTAACGGATGGATGGAGTATATAATTTGTTATAATGAGATTTATATTTTAATTTATTGTTATATATAATGATATTTAATTAATTTTTTTACAGATGAGCGCATGCATCTAGTTCAGATTCTGGAGTTCTGGGGTCGGGGTGATTCTGTGATAGTTGTGGTCTCTAATAATAGATTTTAATTTTGCATATAATTTATTAAACATGTTAAAGTTTAATTAAGTATTTAGTTTAATTTTAATGTTAAATATGAATGTTAATATATGTATGTATATATATATATATATATATATATATATATATATATATATATATATATGTGTGTGTGTTAATAATCAAAATTAACATATGTATATATGGTAAAATATTACAAACAAATTTAATGTATTGTGTTTATAAAGAAGAAAAATAAAAGAAATAATTTTATATATAATATATACTTTGTTGGAGAAAAAATAAACGAATGAAAGGTTAGCCTAAACGACACCGTTAGGCGCCGAAAATATCTCCCGATAAGGAGGTGGCAAGTTTGAATCTCGTTTCCCACACATGAAGGGGCGAGGTTCAATAAATATAAAAATGTATGTGCAATTGTGATACCGAATAGTAGAGATGTTAAAAGGGTCGCGGTGGCGGGCCAACCCGTTTAGTCTGAAAAATGAAGGGTTAGGGTCGGGGTTTAGTAGCCCGTTTAAAACCGGGTCTTTTTGGCCCGGACCGATTAGCCAGCTGGCTAAAAGGGCTAGCCCGTCACCCGTTTATTAATTTTTATATTTTTTTAATCTACCGATCTCATGCCTATTAGTTATTTAATAAAGGAAAATTGGAGTTTAAAATTTTTAGAGGTAAAAGTTAATAAACAACAAAATATTACTAAAAGAGTTTGAGATATTTCAAGAAAAAAAAAAAAAAAAGCAGAATGTTCGCAAATAAGTTGAATATATTCCCCTGATAATTTTTTCCCGAAATGTAAAACGATTTGATAATCTATTTTGTTGTAATTCCTTATTGTTAAACTATTTTGATGTATTTCTAATGAATTTATGAACAATATTTATGTTTTAAGTTTGTATTATGTTATATTATAATTTAAGATTTTATATTAAAAATTAATTTTTTTCTTCGGAGCCCGTTAGTGGCCCATTTAGCCTATAGCCCGCTAGGGTTAGGGTTAGGTTCCAACACTTGTCGGCTCGCTAAGAGTGAACCGGTAAGGCCCGCAACCGTTTAGGCCCGTGGCCTGTAGGGTTGGCCCTAATGGGTTAGGGCCAGCCCGCTTAACATCTCTACCGAATAGTCCATCCAACCACATTCTCTCCTCCACATCATTTTCAATAGTTCATCAATTCAACCATCAAATATTATTAAAAATAACTCTTTTTTTTTTTCATCGGTAAATGTTAATTTGTTAGTTGTTAATAGTTAGATCACCAAGCACCCAAACACTCCTAGAATTTTTTCAAGCCACCTTATAACTCTATGATTCGCTCCTAAAGAGAATCGAACCCTGATCTCCCACTAAAGTGAGGAACCGGTGGCAAAGCGGGCTAAGCCACCTGGTTTAATTTCACAATGGTTCATCCATCCAACCATCAAATATTATTAAAAATAACTTCTCAATGGTTCATCCATCCAACCATCAAATCATCTAAACTTTTTCATTTTTTATATATTAATAAATATATATATATATATATATATATATTTTTTTATAGATAAATGTTAGTTTGTTAGTTGTTAGATCATCAAGCACCCCAACACTCCAAGAATTTCTCCAAGCCACCTTATAACTTCATAATTCGCTCCCAAAGGAAATCAAACTGAATCCTCCACTAAAGTGGAGAACCCTATTTTAACAATATTTATTTTATTTTATCAAATAAACTAAATTAAATAAAATACTTATTTATAAATTATTAATGAAAAATTAAATATAATAAATTTGTATATGTAAATTTTATATTTTTAGAAACTAAAAAGTGCAATATTAAAATAATAACAATACACAAAAAAATATAAAACTATTAAAATAAAAGCAAATACAAGAATGCATTAAAAAAGTTAAAGAGTACAACATTAAAATAAAAATTATAAAAATATTAAAATAAAGGCAAATAAGAGAATTCAATTTATGTATGTGACAAAAAAAGGCCCACATAATTGCCTATTTCTATGTCGATGCATTTTGGTGGACAATTATGTGGTCATTTAACTTATAGCTATGTATACGGAAAGAAAACGATACTCCCTTCGCTCCAAAGTTGTTTGCACAGTTGACCGGCATGGAGGTTAAGAAAATGCACTTTTGGGAGTTGACTATGTGAAAGTGAAGGGTATAATTGAGAAATCATGTGTATGTAAAGTAAGGGGTTTAGTTAATTGAGTTGAAAAAGTAATGACATTGATGTAAATAAATGTGTATTATAAGGGTGTTAAAATTGAAAGGTGTTTCCATTTATAGGTGTGCAAACAACTATGAGACGAACGAATAAGGTAAGTGTGCAAACACCGTGGGACGGAGGTAGTATAATTTTAACTAGAACGACTTATTACATTAATATTAAAGTATATTACAACATTTATTAACTAATACAATAATTTAAATTTTGAGAATATTGGTTTCCAACAAAATTTTTATATAAAGTTGTGGATGACATTGTGTACGAGTATTGAATTGATAATATGACAAATTTAGAGAAGGCTCATCTTCTTCTATATTTTGAGAATCAAACAAATTATTAAACTTTTTTTTTTGGTCGGACAAAGGGTGACTCGAACTCATAACCTTTGGATCATAGGTAGTGCAAACAACTATGGGACGAACGAATAAGGTAAGTATGCAAACACCGTGCGACGGGATAGTATAATTTTAACTAGAACGACTTGTTACATTAATATTAAAGTATATTACAACATTTATTAACTAATACAATAATTTAAATTTTGAGAATATTGGTTTCCAACAGAAAATTTTATATAAAGTTGTGGATGAAATTGTGTACGAGTATTGAATTGATAATATGACAAATTTGGAGAAGACTCATATTCATCTATATTATGTACGAGTATTGAATTGATAATATGACAAATTTAGAGAAGACTCATCTTCATCTATATTTTGAGAATCAAACAAATTACTAAACTTTTTTTATCGGACAAAGGGTGACTCGAATCCATAACCTTTGGGTCATAGGTAGAGCTATACCACTTCGTCAACAAATTACTAAACTTAAATCTCTTATTTTTATCCATTTTGGATAAAATTAGAGTTTGAAGAGCGATTAAAAATAAAATTGAAATAGCGAATATGATGAAATTTAGATAAGAATGAAGAAAATTGTGGCAAATATGACCTATAATAGCATGTATTTATAGATATTAAAAATCAAAGAGCCGTTGATTTAAATTTTTTAGATTGGTTAATTTTTTTATTTGAAGTCTGTAAAATCGTCGTCCAACAGTAATTTTTTTAAAAAAATCTTTATGTTGAATGTTTCAAAATGTTATTATTTTGAATTTCATAAAAATATATAAGATTTTCATTTATTTATTTTTTATCGGTAAATGTTAGTTGTTAGTAGTTAGAAAAAATATTAATTTAAAGGAAAAATTACAAATAGGTTCAAGAAAAATTCAAATTTACAAATAGGTTCATGTTTAAATATTTTTGTGCATATGTTCAAATAATTTTTGTGCTTCGCTCAAATTTTTGAACCTATTTGTAATTAGCCAACTTTTTTGAACCTATATGTAAATGCCCCTAACTTAAATTAATTGGTCCCGGTGGGTCTCGAACCCGCGACCTTCGGCTCGATTTTCATTTATTTTGAATAGGTCAAATGAAAAAGATTAAAAAAAAAAATTGAATGGGTCAGACTTGTAGCAACCGTGTCGGTCTATTCTTTGCCTTCTCACGCTCCTCAGCTGCGCGTGTTTTGCACACACTATTCTAATGGAGGAAGTGACGTCCACTTTCTCCCATTGCGCCGGTTCATTATTTCATATCCATCCAGCATTTTGAACAATTCTCTCTCCTCTCTCCTCTCTCCTCCAACTCCACCTTGTCCATCCATCGAATGGATGCCTCCATGGACATCGGTAATGCCAACAGTTTTTTTATGCCATCAGTAATTAATTAGTGAGGTTGTTTTTATCGACGGATCTTGTCCCCAAGTAACACCCTCGCTAAGTAAATTACCAAGGCATGTCTTTGCTAATACCCTCATTAAATTATGTTTTTTTTTAGTGTAAGTAGATTATTCATCATAATAACTATTTAATTATACACATGAGACCTACTGTAATAAATAAAAGGGTTTTTATCGGTCCAAGTCCCGAAAGATATATTAATTATCAATTCGGGACTGAAAGATAAAATTTATCAATCCGGGACTGAAAGATGTTTATATTAAGAGATTTTATCAATCCAGACTGGAATTAAGGCCCCGAATTGATAATTGTCTTATCTTTCGTGTCTCAAATTGATAAAATACCTTAATATAAACATCTTTCAGTCCCGGATTGATAAATTTTATCTTTCAAGTCTTGAATTGATAAGTAACATATCTTTCGTGACTTATACCGATAATAATCCTAAATAAAAGTAGTATGCATGTAGGTTAAGTCATTAATGTATTTGAAAATCTTGTAAACTTTTTTTTTCCTTTTTTGCTATCAGTTAATTAAATAAATTTTATTAGAAAATATTGCTCAGGTACAAGATATATCCAAACACAACGAAGACGTACAACAATCAATTTTCCAAGACCATCCTAGAATTAGCCAACCATCGCTGAACTAGAAATTAACCAACAATCAATATAACCTCTTATTTTTTCCTTGAGAATAGTTCACTACAAAAAAATAGTCATTCACTAATGGATTTTCGTTGGTAAAATTGGTCATCCGTCGGTATTTTTTCTCATCACAAAATGCCGATGAAAAATTAATTCATCGGTAAATACCGATGGATATTCATCGGTATTCCGTTGGTAATTACCAACAAACCTATTCCGTCGGTAATTACCGACGAATATTCGCCGAAAACACTGTTTATAAAAATTTAAAATTTTGTAGGTAAATCTGAAATTTGAAATTCCGACGGTATTTTGTCGGTATTTGTGACGGAATTTGGTCTGTCGGTATTTCACAGCATTTTTTGTAGTGGTTGAAACTAAATTTCAATAGATATTGTACATTAATTAGTAACTACTCCATCCGTCCCATAAATACTTTCCATCATTTTGTGTGCACACAAAATAAGAAAGTAGAGTAATGAGTTAGGTTTTAAGGGTTAATTTTGTAAATCTCTGTATAAAGTAAGAAATAAGTTGGAGTGTGTGTACGTGTGGGGCCAAAAGTAATAACATTTTGTGTAATATTGTGAATAATGTGAGAGTGGAGTTTATAGTGGGGTTTCTATTTTCAGGGCGTGCAAGTTATTTTTGAACGTCCGTATAAAAAAATTATGCAAGTTATTATGGAACAAGTGAGTAATATTTAGTACGCTTGTTGGTTAAGTCATAAATGTATATGATAAAGATGTAACCTCTTAGTTTTTCCTTATAGGACAGTTGAAACCACCTTAATTCAAATATATATACATTGGTAATCCTATCAAAAAAAAATTGTACATTTGTCCAGTTACTTCCATACTATAGTGGATATATTGAACTATTAATTCTACCATACTTCCCTGCAGACCTATATAGACTGATTTTAAATAGTATATGACACGCCTAATGTATGGAAACATGCCAAAGTTAGATTCTACCATACTTAAGCACACCTACATTGACAAACACACCTAATGTAGAAACCGAGAAAAAAATTACAAATCATCATTTATCTTTGCCTCAATTCAATTTTAATCTTTTTGTGTCAGTTTTAATCCTTTTACCGAAAAATTGCCCTAATTCTTTTTACTCGGTCGCATCGCCGACCGTGTCCACTCTCATTTAATTGTATCTCATCCAGAAAGTAAAACCCTCCATCAATTTCAAGTTTCGACTACACTTTCCTCGTGAATTGCAGCATCAAAATTGTGAGTTCTGGCAATGCCCATTGATTTCAGAGTGATTTACAACGAGGGGAGGATCGAGACCTATAGTATTCTCTTCCTCTTTCCGAGCCTCGTCATTTTGGTATATTTTTTCGTGCAATTTTGTATGCTACAAATATTTTCAGCCATTTTCCAATAACTTTTCCGATCGAAATTTGAATTATCCGGTGAAAAGGACCCATTTTGATATCAAAAGGACCATAGTTGATAAAGTAAAAGAAAAATGATCAACTTTGGATTTAGACAAAGTTACATGACTATTTATGAAATTATCCTGTAGTTACAAGCCAAAGATGAGTACATGCTTATATTAAACCGGTTATGATGTATATATCCAAATTAAAATAAATTAAACAAACACGTGCCTATATAAAAGTTTACATGTACAATAGGCAATAATTTGTCAAATAATTAAATCTAGTCTGAGAATTTTTATTTCCGAAAAATATATATATGAATTTGAATTAATCTAACATTAATAAATCATTAATGGGAAGGAAGAATTGCAACTTGTTTAGGTCAACTAAGAAATTTAAAATTTTGAGTGTTATATAAAGTGGTGAGCCTGCCTCAAAATATAGATATATAGATATAGAAATAGAAATAGAAATGTATGCATCAGCTGCTCCAGTTTTAATGAAGAGAGATAGTTTAATAGATGTTCGTCGATCGGTAACATATCATCCCACCATTTGGGGAGATCATTTTCTTAAATACACTTCACACCTTACGGTAATATATTTATTTATTAATTATACGTACAATATGCATGCATGCATACATACAAATATCATCTTATTTTACGCAAATTCTTAATATATACTCACATAAATAATATGTGCAATCGACGGTGGAGTATGTTTTATTAATTGGATTTTAATCATATTAATATTGTCTTGTAAGATATTAATAAGATCGAATTGATATATTTATATAACTAGTAAAATGAACTTAACTAAGTTTGATCGTCGCATCTATGTATTGTGTGGACAAGTTTTACCGTGAAACTTGTTTTGAGAGTATATATTAGTTGTTTCACCGAGGGATATTAATTTTTTTACTTTAAGGTGTTCGTTTTAATTTAAGTGGTATTAGTTGTTTCACTAATAGATATTAGTTGTTTAAGTAAAGGGTATTAGTTGTAAGTCGACGCTTCGAAATAGTCTTGCTTTAGGTTCGTGACCTAAGCGACCACGGATTTGAATATAGTTGTTAAAGGTATGTATGCCCAATACCAAACCCTTTTAGCAAGAGGCGAAGTTTGGCTATCGGTTCACCCTCTCAGCCTTTCAAGTTTCTTTTACCGTGAAACTTGTTCATACAATACCAAATCGACAGTCTATTATCTAATTTGATTTGATATTTATATGTTAATAATGTTTAATTAATAGGAAATTTCGGATTCGGAGGAGAAAGAAATTGAAAGACAAAAAGAAGAAGTAAAGAAGTTGCTAGTGGAAAGTGGAGATGATTCAAGTCTTAAAGTGGATTTGATTGATGCAATTCAACGTCTTGGGGTTGGTTACCATTTTGAGGAAGAAATTGAGAAATCTTTGCGACACATTCGTGACAATTTTCCTCGATATAAAAACGAGGATTTGCGCGTTGTTTCTCTTCGTTTTCGCCTGCTCAGACAACAAGGTTACCATATCTCATGTGGTATGTACACTTGCTATCTATTGCCTTGTAACACTTCATTCATCAATATGCAAGTGTGAATTCAGAATTTAATAGTGAGGTGGACTGAAAATAAAAATTTCGGCACATTGAAATTTATCGGGAATATTTTTTCAAGGCCCATAACTTAGTGAAGTGACAATTTAAGGGAGACTTGATTCGCCCATGATGAGACCCATCACACATGATCAAAATAATATATATATATATTAATATGAGATGGAGAAAAATAATATTTTTCAGATTAGATTCATGTGAAACTTGTTCACTGCCATACCACTACATTTATAAATTAAACTCATAGTATTTGAGTTTAAAGTCATTTTGGTCCCACAACTATCTGCTTTTTCGATTTGGTCCCAAGATAGTTAAGAAAATTAATTTAGTCCCATAATTTTTGTAATTGCGTAATTTAAGTCCCATAATTTTTGTAATTGCGTAATTTAGTCCCATAATTTTTATAATTGCATAATTTAGTCCCATAATATAATTGTGTAATTTTTGTATTTCCGCGTAATTAGGACTTAAATTACGCAATTACAAAAATTATGGGACTAAATTAATTTTCTTAACTATCTTGGGACCAAATCGAAAAAAGCGAGATAGTTATGGGACCATAATAACTTTAAACTCCATAGTATTTATTCACGTAGTTTGATATGTTTGGTGTGTAAAATATTACATTCATTCAAGAATATTTGTTCTTAGTAATAATATTTAATTTAAATTGTCAAACAAGTCACAACTCGGCTCACATTGTACCGTTTCACACACAAATTTGTTTACTTTTTCTCTATCGATCTATCTCACCGGATATCATTATGTGAGACAGTCTCGCTGCGTATATTTATTTGATTCATGATTTTCCCATAGCAGATGTGTTCAAGAAATTTCAAGATGATGAAGGAAATTTTGACAAGGCCTTGATAAATGATGTTGAAGGGCTGTTAAGCTTGTACGAGGCATCAAATTATGGAGTAGAGGGAGAGGAAATTCTTGACAATGCATTAAAATTTTCTACTTCTCATCTTAGGTCTTTACTCCACCCACAGGTAAATTATTTTTTAAAGACTATAATTTTCAAAAATAGCAAATTGACGCCAATCACCTGAATCAACCCAAATTCAGCCCAAGTTCAGGTCAAATTTGGGCTGAATTTCAGCTCAAATCAGGTCAATTAGTCCGATTTGTGAAGATTTGGACTGATTTGGTCTCAATTCGCAATTTTAAAGTTATTGTCCTTAGTTTGTCACCGAAAAGTTATGATCCTTATTTTGCCAATCTCAAAAGTTATCGTTCTTAAAAAAATTCCCCTCCACCCACTAACCACTTCTCTTTTACCACAGATCAAAGAAGCTTTGAATATTCCAATTAGCAAGACTTTGATTAGGCTGGGAGCTGCTAAATTCATTCCTATATATCAACAAAATGAGTCTCATAATCAAATATTACTCAATTTCGCAAAATTAGACTTCAACAAAGTACAGAAGATACATCAAAAAGAGCTATGCCACATTTCCAGGTTAGCTTTGTACCATATTTTCATTCTTGTACAAAATATAGGATAAATTGTAAATGAATTCACGATCTTTTTATACTTCAATATAAGAAAATTGACCTTTAAATAACAGAAATTATGTCATTATATCATGGACGGAATATCCTCGATACTTACCGATATATCGCCGATATATCTGTTTTTTCTCATGTCCGACACGGATATGCAGTGTAAAAATTGGGTCATTTACAAATAGTTTAAAAAAATTCAAAATTGCAAATAGGTTCAAAAATATTTGCACAACAAAGACAAAATATATTTGCACAATGAACTTATTTACGATTTCGAATATTTTTTGAACCTATTTATAATTTTTCCAAAAAATTAACCTTTAATAAATTGCTACTGAATTTGTCTGAGTGCCACATCAGAAGTAAATTGTCTCAAAAATCACCCTACCTGTTAGAAAATAAAAATTGGTGCATGTATACGACCGATGCTAGGATTATAGAACTTGAGTCGAATTTAAAATTGGGTCCCTCATAGTCAATTATTTAATCATACTAGTTTATAGATAATATAAAATTTTAAATGACATGAACTAAACATTATACAATACTAAAAAAACATATATTATGCTTAAATTAGTATGACGAATATTTTCAAAATAGCTACTTAAATACATCCCGCATATAAAAATTTAGGAGGCATGATACTGGAGAAATAATTTAAAATTAAAAAAATCATAAATGAATAAATACTATTAATCAACGAAAATAAAAATTTACACTACGTAGATAAATATGTCAAATTCAATTGTTAATCAATAAGTATTTATTAAAAAATTATATATTTTAATTTTCAATTATACAAATAAAAAGAAATCATAACTCATAAATATAAATCATCTAATATAGTTTTCAAATATAAAGAAGGGAAAATTACAAATAGGTGTAAAAATTAGCAAAATTACAAACAGTGTAAAAGTGCAAATTTTTGTGCTTCAGCAAAAAAATTGTGCTTCAATTTTTTACACCTAGTTGTAATAAGGCTTATCTCTTTCTACCTTTTTCGATTCCGGTTTGCTTAACTTCGCGCTACAATAATGCGTTGAAATAAAAAAGAAATAATTTGTACTGAATTAATGCCTTGTGGCTAGAACCAATAACAAGTGAACTATGTCGGCTTGAACAACATGAATATTGTGTTTTTATTTGTGAAATTATATATATAATATATAAATATAATTTTTGACCCCTAAAAATCACAAAATTTTTGGGCCGGAGTCGGTCGATTTGTTCACCTCAATAAAGAGTTATAAATCGATTTGGTCCCATAACTCTGCTTTTTCATAAAGGTCCCAATATATTTCAAATTTTAAATTTTATCCCATAACTCACCAAGTAGTCGATTTCATTCCCATTTTGGCGGAAAAATGCAAACGACGCCGTTTCATCTCACGCTTTTTGCACGTGACAACGGAAATTGGGGAAATCGGTCACCATGCCGACTCAACAAATATGTGGAATTTTTTAATATTGAGACAAATTATGTTGAGACAAAAAAATCACATATTTGTTGAGTTAGCACGGTGGCGATTTCCTCCAATTTTCATCGTCACATGCAAAAAATATGAGATGAAACGACGTCATTTGTATTTTTCCGGTGAAAATGAGACTGAAATCGGACTACTTATGGGACAAAATTGAAAATTTGAAATATTTTGGGACCTTTTACGAAAAAAGCCAGAGTTATGGGACCAAATCAGCTTTTAACTCCCTCAATAAAGGTGCGGCCATATACATGTATAATGTTGTACAAATTAAAATGTCGTGATTAAATTTAAAAATTCTAAAATTTCATTAATTTATTTGCATTTTTCCCCAAAATATATAATACCAAATTATTGTAGGTGGTGGAAGGATTTAGACTTCGCAAATAAAACGCCTTTTGCGAGAGATAGAGTGGTGGAATGCTACTTTTGGATATTGTCAGTCTACTTTGAGCCCAAATACCAGATTGCAAGAAGATTACTAACTAAAGTTATTGCTATAACTTCCATCATTGATGACATTTATGATGTTTATGGAACACTAGACGAGCTTCAAATTTTCACTGATACAATTCAAAGGTCGATTTTACTATATATAATTTTTCACAAAAATTTCTATTTCAAAATATATACAAAGTGTTGTTGTGTAATAAAAATCAAGCATTTTTCAAATGATACTTCATAAGGAGTTAAAATTCGATTTTGATTCCGTAATTTTGGATTTTTCCGCATAAAGGTCTCAAAATTTTTGAATTTCTCCCATAACTCCACAACGCTTTTCCGAGTTTGGTCCTTTTTGCCAGTTTTTACTTTTTGTCCCGTAACTTTGAGCTTTTTCGCAAAAGGTCCCAAGAAAATGTGTGTCAATGCGACATCGTTTGTTGAATTTTGGAACGAAATAAGAACACAAAATTGAAAATTTTAAATTTTTGGGGACCTTTTGTGGAAAAGTCCAAAATGAGACCAAATTTAATTTTAACTCTCGTAAGAAGTGATACTTGAAAAAGAGTTCACATAACCGAATTCATATCTAATCATATTTTTTTAATTGTATTGATTGATGAGACCAAGAGCCTTCTATTTATGACATTTATACATATAATTAACACGAAATTTTAAAATATTTCATTAATTTAATTAACAATTTTATCTCACTAGTTGGGAAATTAATGAGGGGAACCAACTACCACCATACATGAAGATATGTTACGAAGCTCTTTTGAGTGTTTATGGTGAAATGGAAGATGAAATGGTAAAAGTTGACAAATTATACCGTGTCAAGTATGCAAAAGATCAGGTAATG
Organism: Paraleonurus japonicus; assembly: GCA_030762865.1. NCBI lineage: Eukaryota > Viridiplantae > Streptophyta > Magnoliopsida > Lamiales > Lamiaceae > Paraleonurus > Paraleonurus japonicus. The sequence continues at coordinate 16,632,691 of CM061056.1, forward strand.
TCACTACTTCTTAGAGATAATATCACATGTCCAGTAACTTCAGTTGTGTTCAATTTTAGTCCTGTATATTTTTCTTTTTAAATTTTGGTTACTTTAGTGTCAATATATATCCTTTTTGGTGTCTAATTTAGTCCTGTAAGTTTTTTCTTTTTTCAATTTTTGGTCATTTTAAGTGTGTTTGCAAACTCTACTTAAGCTAGAATCACTTTTTTTTTTTTTTTTTTAAAATAATCACTTCTAGAGTGTTTTCAATCACTATTTGAAGTAGTTATAATTGATTATGAAGAAGCGATCTGGACTTGCTTTTGGATTCTTCTGCAATTGATTCTTACCTGGGCCCACAAAAAGTGTTCCCCTTTTTGTAAATTATTATTAATAAAGTGATTATTTTTGCAAACACATCCCCTTTTTAAAATCAATTTATTTCCAAGCACTCTCCACTTTTAATTTTACTGCAAGAATCACTTAATTTTACTTTTGATTTTTCAATAGAGTTTCAAAACACACCCTAAATCAAAATCGACACCAAAAGTATCAAAATTGAAAACATAAATGACTAAAATTGGATACGGTCAAAATTACAGGAGGATATTATCTCCGAGTTCCTATATATGAGACAAAATTATAATTTAACTTTATTTTTGTAGATGAAAAATTGGTTAGGGCCTACTTTGAAGAGGCAAAATGGGTCTATAATAAGTATACACCAAGTATGGAAGAGTATATGAAGGTGGGGCTTGTATCTGGTGCTTACATGATGTTGTCAACAACTTCATTGGTTGGAATGGAAGATGATGATATTACAAAGGAAGACTTTGATTGGGTTTCAAGTGAACCACCAATGGTTCGAGCAGCCTCGACGGTTTGTAGATTAATGGACGACATGGTCGGATATGGGGTAACATCTTTTATTCTAACAATTATTATGGAAAAGTCTTGCGTGAGACGGTCTCATACATGAGATGTGATGTTTTTACATGCTTTTATGATACTTTTTAAATATGAGTATTATAAATAGGTAAAAGTATCATATCTCATGTATGAGTCCGCCTCATACAAATTTTTGTGAATTATTATTGCTTTTATTTCATCGTATACAAGATTATTAGTGTATATGAATATGAGCATTTAATTTTATCACGAGTCATCTCTCGTGAGACGGTCAAAATTTTTAAGTAATGACAAAGTTTTGTATAAATGCATCAAGACCGTACAATTTAAGTGCATTTTTTAATAGTATTGATTTTTTTAATCCACTAAAAAGTGCATTGTTTTTACCTCCATTTTTCAATAAAAGTAATCGATATTGTTTAGAAATGCATTTGAAATACACATTGTACAAAAGACCTGCTCTTAAGTAATTAGTATGGAAGGGGTTAATGTATAAGAGGGGTCAAAATACAATTAATTTAGATATCCATCTCACAAATGTCAAACAGTATCATCTCACACAAGAATTTATCATGTATAATATGTTATAAGAGATGTACATCAACCCAATCTTGAAACAAAATCAGAAGTACAAAAACAAAATTCCCAATTGAGTGTGGATAGAAATAAAGCAATATTAATACTAGTCCACTAATTAGTCAAAAAGAAAAACACAAAAATTAAATAAATATGTGTATATTTACATTTAATGTGAATTTATTCCACAACCAATTAATCGATCGTCTCACACAAGAATTTATCTATATTTTGCGCAGTTTGAACAAAAATCACATCCGTGGAGTGTTACATGAATCAAAATGGCGGGTCGAAGACGGAAGTTTTCGATGAACTTGAAAACGAGTGAAGAAAGCATGGAAGGATATAAATAGAGAATGCCTTGAGCCAAGGGCAGTGTGCATGCCTATCCTCATGCGAGTTCTCAATCTTGCTCGTGTCATAAATCTTCTATACACGGGTGAAGATTGTTATGGAAAATCCAGTGACAAAACTAGAGACATAGTCAAATGTGTTCTCATTGACCCTGTGCTACCTATTTAAGATATAATGAGGCTGAATCTTGTCTTGTGTTCACAAAAATAAAATAAAAAGACAATTAAGTTTGTTTTAATATATAAAAACATTGCCTATTAACTTTTTATTTATTTATTCTCTGATGTCTTAATTAGTTTTTTTTTTTTTGGGATCCAGAAATGTAAGTCAAGTAGGATCCAGCTAAGTACCCGCTTTGTTTCTCTCATTAATTATTCTCAGATACGATTTCATTTTAACACTTGTCACCCCATGTTAACTCATTTGTCATGCCCTAATCATGCAAATCAAATGAGCACTAATAAGAATAATAATACAAAGTAACACTAAAAATTAAATTAAAATTAGTGACAATTTTATAAAGCTAGGTATATAATCTTACACCTCCTATTTGTTAATCTTCTTCTTCTCATGTAACATATATATTTGAATGATTTTTATTTTAAAATCCTGCATTTTCAGGAGTCTCCTTATCTAAGGCCGTTATTTTATTATTATTTTTTTCAAATTGGGGTAGTTTCTCAATTTTACCCGATTTAATTTATTTTATCTCGAATTTGAATTTTTGAATCTCCCCTTCAAATTAAGACATACAGTTTCAGTCTCATTTTATTTATTCACTTCGCCAATCTACTAATTTGCACATCAATCCACCGTGATTCCAATTGAAAAGCATTCTTAATGTGCATTGGTGATATGTGCGGATTTTTGCACATTGGTGATATGTTCGCCAATATTTTCGCACATTGGTGATATTTGCGGATTTTTTTTTTTTTTTTTGCACATTGGTGCTTTGTGCAAGAAACGATATTAACGCACCAACAATGTTTAACATGGAAATAACGATATAAACACGTAATATGATCTAAAACAACTCACATTACCATCCTAAGGCTCTAAATACACAACATTTCAACAAAAATCCTAATTTCAAATTCATACTCAAAACATATAATACAAGAACTTACATAAGTCTTTTTAGCCTGCTTTCAAGCCCTTCATTTCGAAAAACTATCGTCGTAATCCCCGGCGTGAGTCCTTATCTCGTGCCACCACGTTCCCAACATCAAGTTTCGAGCGTTTGTTCATCGGGCTTTTTTTTTTTTTTTTGTTCTTAACATTTGGTGTCGATCACATTCCCATGTAAATGTTGTTGTTGTTGTTGTGGTGTGTACTTACATGTCCAAAAATTTAAAATTACAAGAAGGGTACTTCAGACATTACACATCAACTTTAGTAAAAAAATTACGTGCCCTTAGATATTTTTGTGTGGCAATAACCTTGCCCCTATAAAATTAATTCTAAATTTTATTTTTTTCCGATTTAAACGGTCAACCTCTCGTTTACGACCCTTTAAACCCTAAGCCTGAGTTGCCTCCTGGCGGCGGCGCCGATTGTAATCCTCCCCCACCTCTGTCCCCCGAAATGACGACCAGATTGAAGAAGCACCGCAAGAAGCGCGGCCACGTCTCCGCCGGTCACGGTCGTATCGGCAAACACCGCAAGCATCCTGGTGGTCGCGGAAACGCCGGAGGTATGCACCACCACCGCATCCTCTTCGACAAGTATCACCCTGGGTACTTCGGGAAGGTCGGTATGCGCTACTTCCACAAGCTCCGCAACAAGTTTTTCTGCCCCACCGTCAACATCGACCGCCTCTGGTCGTTGGTGCCGCAGGAAGTGAAGGACAAGGCTTCCAAGGACAACGCGCCGTTGATTGATGTTACTCAGTTCGGCTATTTCAAGGTTTTGGGGAAAGGTTTGCTGCCCGCCGATAAGCCTGTCGTCGTGAAGGCGAAGCTGATTTCGAAGAATGCTGAGAAAAAGATCAAGGAAGCCGGTGGTGCTGTGGTGCTCACAGCTTAATTAGGGTTTTGTTTAATTAGGTACTGCTTTTTTGGTTGGTTTATGAAATCATTGACTGTTATTATTGCTGAATAGATTTTTATTGAATGCTCTTTCATTACTTGCTTTATAAATGTTTTGAGTTCCAATGGATACCAGTGTTAAATTACTGTGGTTGCTAGCATATGTTTGTTTAAACTCATATTGGGAAATAATTTGCTTGTTGAGGAACACAACATTGTTTTTAACTCAAACATGAATTTATTTTTTGCTGGGTATGTTTTATTTATTGATGCATTATCAATTCTTGGTTTTGCTAGATGATATTTTGCAATCTCTTTTGGTTTAGGTTTAGGTTTAGTGGCGCTTATATGAACGTCTTGTGTTCTTGTAAAGAAGCATATCATCGTTGTTCTTTAAATCTACACAAGTTCATGTTTAGCTTTAATGTGCTGATTGTCTTGATTGATCAACTCCTGCTTTGCTAGATGATGTCATGGTCTGGACTCAATGTTGCTGCATATAATTTGTGGAGGAAGTATAATACTTTTGCTTTATAATGTCATTACCTAACAAAGTAGAACACTAAATGAATAAGATGTAGTAGTGAAAGAGAATTAACAGATTTTGATTGCTTATAACCAGAATGAGTCAGAGAATCTTTAGGTTTGTTGAACCACTGTCTTGATGCTTGTTTAAGTCCATATAGACTTCTGTTTAGCTTACAAACTCTGAGATCATCTTGTTTGCAATGGTCTGGCGGAGGAGGGATCATGTAAACTTCCTCAATCAAATCACCATGAAGGAAAACATTATTTACATCTAATTGGTGAATATGCCAAATTTTTGTAACAGCTATAGATAATTATAACAGCAGTAGTCTTTACTATTGGAGAAAATATATCAAAATAGTCAATACCTTCTTGCTTATAACTTTTAGCTATTAAACGAGCTTTATATTTTCCAATGTTACCATCATTGTTATATTTGACTTTATATGCCCATTTACACCCAATGCAGTGTTTACCAGTTGGTAACAAAACTCCATGTATTTGTTCTTTCAAGAGCCTGGAGTTCAGCTTCCGTTGCTTTAATCCAATTAGTGTTTGTTTATAAGTCTTAGGGGCCCTTTTGATATAGAAGCTGTAAAAGTCTGTGTGAAATAGATAGCTTCTCAGTAGATAAAAAAGGTTGAAATAGGATACTATTTTTACCTTTCTTGCTGATACACAGAAATAATTATTCTCAGTACTATGATCAACTGATGTAGGCAAAGCAATTTAAGTAGATTTTTAAATAGGCAGGTTGATGTTATATTCTGGATGTCTTCTTATGAATCTGTTGGACTAATTCTTGTGCTTCATCTTGAGTATTCATATTGTGAATACTTGTTGATATAAACAAGCTCATTTGTAATATCAGTAGAATGACTATCATGAATGTTGTTGAGTTAATGAGTTACATCAGTTGGTAATAACAGTGATAGGCTGTTGTGATATTAAATTCAAGTCTTTAGAAACCTGATATTGATTATTAACATCAATATTTATAATTCCTTTTAAACAAACTATCAATGACCTTATCAGTATTGGTAAGAAAAACGTGTTCATAATAGAACTTGAAATTTCTAGATATAAGCACTTTACCAGTATTCATGTCAAGTAGTTTATAGCCTTTAGTCCTAGAAAAACACATTTAACAGCTTTTGATGAAATTTATGCCTATGAGCAGACAATGTACTTGTAAAGCAAAGGCAACCAAAATATCTCAAATATTCATAATCAATTTTTTTGTTAAAAATCATTTCAAAAGGAGTTTTATCTTTAATGACAAGAAAAGACACTCTATTAATCAAGTGTGCAGCTATAAGTATGCAATCACTTCAATATTTCAGAGGTAAACATGATTGAAACAACAAAGCTACTTACAGTAACTGTTTATGTTTCCTTTCAACAAATGCCATTAATTTTGTTGTGGTGTTTACCACAGATGAAGTCTGATGTATAATACCATTATTATGATAAAAATATGATAACAAAAACTCAGAACGGAACACGAAGGCAATCTCGACAAAGAAAATTCAAGTATAAGCAACTCCATCCTTAACGGCCTCTATTCCTGACGTGAATGTGCCATTGTCCCTCCTTAGTATCTTAATCTTCTCATCAAATTGAGTATAAACCATGTTGTAAGAATTCTTAATGACTCTTTAACATCAAGTTTTGTTTTTAAAAGATAGTTCCATGTACACCTATTATAATCATCAACAATAGTTAAGAAGTATCTATACTTAGTAAGTGATCTATTTTTGTGAAACGGACAATAATAAAAAAAAGAAAGAAAATCTATTTTTGTGGAATGGAGCGAGAAAACGTTGCAATGGGAATAAGTAGATTTTGCTAATGATGCAACCTTCAGTTTCTTTCTGAGAACACTAAAAACACAAGCACACACATCTAAATTACAAAATTTTCGTCTTTTTGATCGTTTGTAATGTGTTGCAGTCCAAAAATAATTTTGTTCATTATGTACCTTAGTGTACATAAACAACTTAAAATCGTGTTGGGTTTCTTAAACAACTTTAACTAAAATAATGTCATTAATCAATATGATTATCACAAGAAAAACAATAAATTACATTTTACAAGATAAATAATACCTTAAAAATTAAAGGAAAATCATGGTTAAAGACAAGGCTCGTTGTACTTACTCTGTAGTTTCTAATTGAATTTTTTTGGGACACTATGGGGTTACCAAAATGACACTAAATTTTCGGACTCCCAAAAATTGAATAAAACCTTTTAATTTTTTTCATTTACAGGACAAAATCTTTTATTTTTTCAATTACAGGACATAAACATTTACTTTTGCAATTACGTGATTTCAAGTTATTTTTAATCATGTGTGAGAATTTTTTTAGGACATTAACTATGGAAATTGTCAAAAGAAGGACACTAGATTTTCAGGCTCTGAAAAATAAGACAAAACTTTTAATTTTATAATTAAACTTGATTTTGTTATTGAAAATTTATTTAAAAAAGAAGGCAAAGTCTCTCTATGACAATACTTTGGCGATTGTGGAAAGAACGGTATGACAAAGTCTGGAATGGTTCTTGCATCAAGCCGTGCATAGTTGCCTACCGAGCTAATCGCTTGCCGAGGGAGTTCTTGATGCTCGATGGTCAGCTATTAGATGGCACAGTTCGGGTGCTTGTCGTGCATGGCACCCGCTGCCTAGGGAGAGGTGAAGTTAAATGTTGATGTTGGTTTTTTTGAAGAGTCTCTTGAAATGGGCATAGACATGATGCTTCGTAATGACTAAAGGGATTTTATTTATTGTCGATCTTTACTTATTCCGGGCTACTATAGAGTGGATGAAGGGGAGACTATGAATTTTCTTGAAGCATTGTCGTGGATTAAAGAATTGGGTTTGAAAAGAGCTATCATCTAAACGGATGCCAAACTTGTTTATGATGCCATACAGTCTCCTTTGGAGACTAACACAGTCTTCAGCAATACTATGTCACTTTGTAAACGTCTATAGCTGTCCTTTTTTTAAATTGGATAATACCCCGTGAAGCTAATTCTGATGCGCATCGTATTGCTAGAAGTGTCAAAATTTTTCCTAGTCCCTTTAATTGGGAAATAGGCTACATTATCTCGAAAATAAGCTATTGTATGGAAAATAGGCTACATTATCTCGAAGTTTCTTTCGATGGACTTAAAACTTTCCGACCTACGTGAAATAAAATTTTATTAGATGGGACTAAAATAAAATAAAATAAAGTACGGACGAAAAAAACAACCACTACCAACGCACTACTTGAAAACCGCTGATTAAAATTAAAACCCTACATTCTTCGCAAAAAACCCGTATTCGCAAACTCAACAGTCAACACTGGGCGCCTTTCAATGGAGAACGAAATCAGCCAGAGCAATGAAGCGGAAGCCCCACCTGCTCAGCCGATGCAAAATCTCTCCATTTCTCCTGCACCACAGTAAGCTCTCTACCCTTCCTTGTAAAGAATTATGGATTTGTAACTTTTAAACTATACTCAGTTTAACTACGCACTTGCTTCTCGTTTCTATACTGATTAAGATCTGGATGTTGAATTGTTGGATGAATTTTTTAGGATGAGCTTGAAAGAGAGGTTCGATATAATAAGGAGCATCGGTGAGGAGTGCATACAAGAGGATGAATTGGAGAGATTATTGGCAAACAAGCCTCAGCCTACCTGCTATGACGGATTTGAACCATCTGGAAGAATGCATATTGCTCAGGTTGCTTAAATCCCTCTTCCTGTAATGTTTTGCAGAAATAGTCGCCCGATCAGATTAATTGTTCTAAGAAAATCAAATAGTTTGTATTGGTGTTGTATAGCGCGTGGGGAAATTGGTACTTTGTTTGAGATGATAAACTAATGCTCAATTGGGTATTTTATGAAATTGCCAATTTTGTGGCAGAGAATAGTCAGTTCTGGTTTTCCTTTTCATCTTCATCTGATCAACTTAACTGAACCTTGTGTAATGCTTATGAATTAATTGAATTTTGGTTCGTCATACATCTTAGCATGTATTTGGCTATTGGGTTTCCTATCTTCTTTTCTTTGAGGTTGCATTTAATTTAATCGGAAAAAATCATTTTGAGCTTCCCAAATGCGTATTGGAGATTGATACCTCTGCCCAAGCTGAAAGCCACCTGTAGTCGTTGAAGATATACATTGATTATTTAGATGCTTATTTGTGATCATCTCTGATGGGGTGTTGTATATCTATGAGCAGGGTGTTATGAAGGCAATCAATGTCAACAAGCTGACTTCTGCTGGCTGCAAAGTGAAAATATGGATCGCAGATTGGTTTGCACAGCTGAACAACAAAATGGGTGGTGACTTGAAGAAGATTCAAACGATAGGGCAATACCTGATTGAGATATGGAAAGCTGTGGGAATGAATATTGAAGGAGGTCAGGTAGAATTTCTGTGGTCTTCAGAAGAGATCAACTCCAGGGCTCATGAATACTGGCCTCTTGTAATGGACATAGCCAGGAGAAACAAGCTTCCAAGGATTGTCAGGTAGTATATCTTTTTCCTAATTTTTTATTCTTCTAATTGAATACCCGATTACTGTTACTAATGCTTCATTTTTCATGTTTCTTCCCCTTCCTTTCTTGGCTCAGATGTTGTCAAATCATGGGCCGCACAGAGCAAGATGAACTTTCAGCAGCTCAAATTTTCTACCCGTGCATGCAGTGTGCTGATATATTCTTTCTTAAGGTTATCTTTTATGTAGGCAATACGTGTTTATGTTTTTGCAACTTTGGTATATTCAAATACACTGCTCAATTTCTCATACGGAAATTAAGGAACTTGGACATACTTTAGTCGGTATTGCTTGTGTATATGTTAATTAATATAATAATTTATTTGTTCGCTTTTATGTTTCCTCACATTAAGAGTTATATTTGTAACATTTATTAATTGTGGATTACCTATATGGTTGGGAATTAAAATAGTTTTCATTAGTTGTAATGCCATTGATTGGCCCAAACGTAATATATTTATTGTAACTATTATATCATCCGGTTAGTCTGAGTTCTGTATGGTTTTATCATTTTGTCCCTGCAAAAATATTATATAAATTGTTGGGATATTAGGATTATTGAATATTGACATCTGATATTCAGTTGGTGGATTTAAGCTTAATATATCCAATATTCTTTATAGACTCCATTTGTAATGGGTTTGCCACAGCTTTATGTAAAACACTTAAAAGTTCATACAGTAATTTATTTGTTCCTTGCTGTTTACTATGATTGTCTTAGCAGTTAGCATACTGGTGATTCCTATATTCTGATAATTAGTATGTTCAATTATGACTTACGTATTCCGTTTGGTTCAAAATTGATTGTGGTGTTTAATCCAAACAGGCTGATATCTGTCAGCTGGGTATGGATCAACGCAAAGTGAATGTGCTGGCTAGGGAGTACTGTGATGACATCAAAAGGAAAAATAAGCCTATTATATTGTCCCATCGTAAGACATGTTCATACTCTTTTTTCTTTTTTCTTTTTGGAACTTAGAAATGTATACTTCTTTTAAAACTTGTGTAATAAGTGTTTCAAATAACTGTTTAAATGCAGATATGCTCCCTGGTTTGCAGGAAGGGCAGGAGAAGATGTCAAAGAGTGATCCATCATCTTCCATCTACATGGAGGATGAAGAGGTATTACCTTTTCTCCAACAAGGACAATGTCCATTGATTTTTTTTTTTTTTTTTTTGAGCTGCTATTATCTGGATAAATATGAATCTTACAGGCTGAGGTGAATGTGAAGATTAAGAAAGCATTCTGTCCTCCAAAAGTGGTGGAAAAGAACCCATGCCTAGAGTACATCAAGTACATCATATTTCCTTGGTTCAATGAGTTCACGGTTGAAAGAAAAACAGAAAATGGTGGTGACAAGTAAGTACTCTCATTTTAATTTATGTTTAAGCTCTAAATTTATGTGGAATAACTTAAATTTATTTTGTACACAAAATCATGTTCTCCTCCAGGACTTTTAAATGTTTCAAAGATTTAACTGACGATTATGAAAGTGGGGAACTGCATCCTGGGGATCTGAAACCTGCTCTAGCAAAAGCTATAAACCGGATACTACAGGTCATATTTCATTATTCTTGATCTCCAATCTATATTTCATCATAATATTATTATTGCTATACTTCAATTCGTTAGCCTTTACACATAACCAAGCATTTGCATAAATTACGTGAGTCACTTTTATCACTTAATCAAAAACACACCTGCTCACTTTCTCTCTTGTAATATCAATTTTAAGCTTATGTGTACATTAATTCTTATTCTTTTTGTTTTATATTTTCCTTAGTCTTGCTTAGCCTCATTTTTGACACTTCTTGCTTAGCCTCATTTTTGACACTTCACTGTCTTGATACAAAGTGTGTTAAAATCGTTTTAAAGATTTTGATGGAAAATGTTGAAAAACATTAGAAGCATGCTCTAATTCCTTCACGGAAACTACTATGTGTTTGCTGTGTTTTTTTTTTTTTTTTTAATTTAAGTAATTATTAACATTATAAGAGTGATTTCATTGTATTATTGTAAGCATTCTAATTGTGGTACTTCAACCTAGCAATCAGTTAGTGTGCACATGGTTAGCACAACTGTCTCATCTTGTTGTCTTGGTTGTATTTGTAGTAGCAGGGCAAAATTGACCTTCATAGCCATTGGAGAAATGATCTCATAATTCTCATTGCACAATTTTTCTTGTTCATTTATTGACCTTGCATCTATTGTGCAGCCGGTACGTGATCATTTCAATACCGATCCAAAGGCTAAGGATCTGATTAAAAGGGTGAAGGTATGCACGCTAGACTTCTTCCTTTACATAGAATTGAATGGAACTAATTACAATCAATGACTGTTGATCCATTTTGCATTTTTTATCCTTTCAATCAAGTTAAATATGATGGTAGTCATTTTTATTGTGATATTGAGATATGTGATTTAAACTGATTCATGGACAATCTACTATGAAATTGAATCTTTTCTGCACGTTACACAGTCATGTTTCTAAAAACAAGGAATGAAATATTTTGCCTTTGCTACATGGATGTAAATAGAAACATTTTCATACTTATGTAAACAAATTGTTAGATTATGTAGGGAAGTTGGAAGAGAGAAACTCAACTTACAATCTGTCTTTTGGTCGATTTTTCTCTGCTGGTTTGTTGAACTTTATAAGCTCACTCTGTTCCAAATGTAAAGAGTTTTTACATGTTTCAAAAGTGATGCTCTTGTGATCAAAAGTGTTTTAAATATCAATTAAATGGAGTGACAAATGAGAACCTACCCTGATTGTACACCATCATTCAGTTGTCCAAAGTTAAACGTTGTATTTTGAAGAAAAATACGAGTCTTTTAATTGGACAAAAGGAGTATCATATACGAAAATCAGATAATTTTATTATTTATTTACGTTGGCTCCTTATTTTTTGTTCAGTTAGAGCTTATTATCTTTCCTTATCTCAATGCAGAGTTACAAGGTTACAAGATGATGTGGAATTGAAGCAAAGCTAGGAATTTTGTCATGTTAAATTTCATTGAAGTTGGTATTATTTTACGATGCATTGACCTCTATATATCATTATCAATATCTGATCAAATACTTGAATAAAAATGTATTGTTATTATGGACATGCATTCTTTGTAATATCTGATCATGCATGCTAGTTTTTCTAATGACAAGACTTCTTACAGTACATTTTTCACTCTTTCATAAGAATAAACCAATATTAAAGGAATTATTTATGAGAGTATAATTAAAACATTCTATAACAAACACCACTAAATAATTCATGAAATAAATACAATAGGTACAAAGTTTGGCTTCCTATGGCAACCTAATTCTATCATTTCCCTCTACTACAAATAGGTAAAATTTAGCAAACAAAATACCCAAGCAGCGCCGTCGTGAGAGGCTCGAAGGTACAGATTCATCATCGATCTTTTTGTCCCTGAAGTATTGCTGTTAGTCGCTTTGAGTGTCACCGGGTTCGCTGCCTTCGATCCGTTGGAGGCCCACCATCGCTCGGGATTAGAAATCTAAATCAAAATCTAAACAAATATTCCGAACAATAACAGTCTTCAAAATTTCTCAAGTTATCTCATAATGATACTATTACATGCATCTGGATGGCCATGATTTAAACAACAAAAGATCGATGCCTACGTATAAATGATAACTCAAACATGTTGTTTATGTTAATTTAAAACATATATTGGAATAGTGTCACTTTGTAGTTTCAAAATAAGGGTGTATCAGCTTATGATTCAAGGGTATCACATTTTGATTTAGGTGTATCACTTATTATCACTTTAACTCTTCATAAATATTCTCATATCACAACTTAAACATAAACTTAAACATACATGAGTCGAGTTTCACTTCGATCGAGTACTTGTGAATGTAAAAGTTAGTCTATGAACAACAATTGTCAATTGGTCAATATATTCACTTGGCCTAACGCTTAGACATCAAATCAAAACTAAAGAATTTTTATCCTAACATTATTTAATTCACTAGTGTCACTATTTTCTGTAAGACAAAAAATAAGTGATAATTGAATAATGTCACTCTGTAGAGTTTAAATGAATTGAAACAAATAATGAAATAATACTTCAGTCTTTAGATTTAAGATATCCATGTATATTAGTTTTTATTCATAAGTATCTCTTTTTTAATTCACAATAGTCACTATTTCCTGGAAGAACAATAAGATGTGATATCTGAATATTAAAGAATTGATGCCTTAAATCAATAAAATTACAACTCAAATGCATGTGGAGTACATTTTAATTTAAAACAAATAGTTGAATAATGTCTCTCTGTAGTTGCAAGGTATCATTTTTCTAAATTTACAAGTACTGTTACTATTCACTAGAAAGTAAAACATAAAAAGAAGTGAGATTTTTGTATTAAAGAACAACATATACTTCAAATGATCAAATTAAAATTAAAATGTGGAGTACATATCACTTCAAGATAGTGGAATAATACTTGAAATAAATCTCATTAGTTGGACCAACTTAAATTAAAGATAAATCCACATCAAAAAAAAAAAAATAATAATAATAAAATAAAGATAAATCAAGATTTTACAATCTTAATAATTTTCTCATGAGTTTATAATGATCCTACAGGTGACCCTAATAAGTTGGGAGCATCTCGTTTTCTTTAGTATTTTTATATTTTGGTCATTTAGGTCATGTTTTTCCAGAATGCAAACAAGAATTACATATAAAGAGAGATTAAAAATCATCATAACTTTAGAAACCCAAAAATAATCATATATCATAATTAAATGTGGGTTATTATAAGTTCATCACCATTCATGACAAGAATTTCAATGGTTATGTGACTCTATGAATGCCACGCTTTAATTTGGATCCCAAAACATATGTTTCATGCATAAATCCAACGTTATAGTTAATAATTAATTAATTAATTATGATAATGTTAGTTCTTTTCTCTTTAAATGTTATAGCAATAATAACACAGGTTAAGAATCCGTCCCCATTTTTTTAATCTATATATCTCAAGAAGAAGAAAATGCAACACATATAATTCTGCTTTTTCTTTCTGTGCATACAATTTAATTTCACTACTACTAAAACATTGATCAACCCTCGTTTATAGATAACGAATTTATATTTGTTATCTATTTCAGAACAGACAACATAATATATTCGTTGTTCATTCAAGATTATCAAGTTGAAAAATCTGGGAAAATATTCCAGTCCCAAATTAATGGCCACTTCAAGAAATTTGAAACATGTAGTGGATGATCATGATAATCAAGGTAAGTTATTTAATTATTCATAAGAGTGTGTGTTTTTATTTAAATTTGACCCTCTTTTGTATGCGATTGGAAAGTGTGAATCAATATTACTGTAAAATTTATTTTTGTGTGTATTTTTAAATATTATAGTTGTTTAATTGAAATATATTAGTTTAATAATATTATTGTATAATAAAAAGATAATTAATATAGTTTTGAGTTGTACGTAAAATTGGTTTACAAGATACTCGTAATTATTTTTGACAAAATGTGGAATGGGTATTGTGTTGTAGGTCTGAAAATGGTATTATGCAATTCAAAAGCAGACGGAGAAGAGCACATAGTATCAAGGAGTCAGCTCATTCCTATGTTTTCTAGGTATGTTAGCAGAGTTACTATCCTATTTTATAATATGAAATTGGTACTATAGAATTACTCACTAATATCATTAGAATCATCCATTGATATAATAACTATTTTATATTGTAATATCGGTTTGTAAGTGTAATGATATCACTAAATGAATGTTATAGTATTAGTAAATGATTCTAATAATATTAATTTTATAATATAAAATCGCTTCACACTATATTTTGTCTTAAACTAATCCGTTGGATGAGACGATCTCGCATACATGAGACGTGTCTCTTCTAACAACTGCTCACATATTTAGTATCTCTCTCCACATGTTTAATACTCATTTGCTCACATATTTTTCATATAAAATTTTACCTAATCTTATATTTTCACTAACTTAAATCACCCCTCAAAGATTTTTTCATTTATTTATTTTCTTTTTGTATAAAAGCTGTTTTAGATTTTTTTTTTTTTTTTTAAAGTTTTGTTTGGCAAATATTTTTTTCTATTTTTTTATTTTTTAAAAAAGCAATTTAGATAACTTTTAAAAAAAGACACCCCCTTGCAATTTGCAAACACGAACGTGAATGGTTTTCTACTTCTCTAGTTGCGCGCCTTGAGGTTTTCTTTACCAGTTCAATTTCAAAATTAGGGTTTTTATATCTCTTTCTCTCCCTCTTTCTCGCTCGCTTCTCAGGCTACACTTGAAAATGAATGGCGAGGAATTGACAGAACAAGAAACTGCCCTCTATGATCGCCAAATTCGCGTATGGGGTGCCGATGCTCAACGCAGGTACTCAGTATTGGTCAAATTCTCAGTATGTGTGTGTCTGTCTGTATGTATGTATGTTTTCCCAATCTAATTGTAATTTTAATTTTTATGTTTTGATTCATTGTTAGGCTAAGCAAATCTCATATACTCGTTAGTGGACTAAAAGGAACTGCGGTTGAGGTATTCCCCTTTTCCTCTAACCATAAACATTCCGTTTTTAAGCTTTGAGATTGCGTCCTGTTAGTTCGTAGTGAAATGAGCAATTGAGTGTTCCTAATTTGATTTATTTCTTTATACTTTTTCAGTTTTGCAAGAATATTGTGTTAGCAGGAGTTGGTAGTGTGACGTTAAATGATGATCGAATTGTGACCGAAGAGTTGTTGTCGGCCAATTTTTTGATTCCTCTCGACCAAAATATATACTCGGGGAAATCTCTTGCTGAGCTTTGTAGTGATTCGCTGAAGGATTTCAACCCAATGGTTCGTGTCTCTGTTGAAAAAGGTGGGAAACCCTTCTCATAAATTTTTTGTTGTTTAATTTGAAGACATTTCTGAAATGGGGATACTAGCTCTAGTCGTTTCTGTGATCAGCTTTTAGTCTAAGGATGAATAGGAAACCGAAAGTGATGGGGAGAAACTTTTTAATGGAAATTCCAAATCAGCTGTTTTTATGGCTTTTGACTTATTCATAACATCTCAAGGTTAATATATTCCTAAAAAATCGTACTCTTCTTAATTAATGAAGCAAGCCCCTTACGTTGTGGAAGTTCTGTTCAATATTGTTTGATTGAAGAACTTTTGTTAATGCTGAATGCCTGTCAATTTGCGGAATCTTTGTCGCCTTTTTTCGACCATTTAGCATCTGACCATGAAATGAATGCAGGTGAATTGTCAGACTTCAGTGTTGAGTTCTTCGACAAGTTTGATGCTGTGGTTATCAGTTGTTGCTCTCTATCGACAAAAGTATAGCCATCTTCTCATTTTAGCCACAGTTATCTTTTCTAGTTGCTTCGCTAATTTATACAGAGATCAAGAGTGTTTTCTTTTTGTTATTAATTCTTTTATGTAACTGGTGCAGAAATCAGTTAATGAGAAGTGCCGCAAATTGTTAAAACGTATTGCATTTTATACAGTGGATTGCCGAGACTCCTGTGGTGAAATATTTGTCGACATGCAGAATTATTTCTACACAAAGGTTAAATGTTTACAATTTACAATATTTGTGTTGTATGCCTTAGATACTTGTGTAAATTATATGGTGAATTTTTGGTGCCTTTCTCCGACTCTCTTTCATCTTTTTGAATTTCTTCTAAAACTCTGGATTGGATTGATGTGATTGAGCTATAGATCTTGGAGTCTGTTATTGTGGAAATTCTGCTGTGGATATGACACTCTGTACAACTTTCATTATTGGTTTTTTGGAATTTGAATGGCAATCCGGTTCTTTTCTTCCCCCTGACAGAAAAATGGTGATGAAGCAGTTGAATGCCATCTAGAGTATCCAAGTTTTGAGGTATGAAACAGAGATTTTCCAATACGCGGTGATATTTTATTGTTTTCATAAATGACAGTGATTTAGTCATGCTTAAATAGGTGTATTAATAAAGGTAAGAGATAGGGAGTTTTTCACTAATGAAGTGCTTCAATCTTATGTTGCAAATTTTTATTTTATTGCCGAGTTACTTATGGTGAAATTTTGGTGAATTATGTCCAGTTTTGATTCCAAAATAGGTGCAACTAAGGACTATGAGGTGAAATGTTTTTAGGATTGCCTTTTTCTCGGGTGATAAGTCCAGGGCATTAATAAAGAAGCGTATATCTGTATTTGCCGTCTAACTGGACCTAGAAATAACACATTACAATCATTGGTGGGAAGTATGTACAAAGTTACAGGCATTTATAGCTCCAGATTGTCGTCTGCTCTGGTTATATAATATTTAAAGCTATAATTTTTAGTTGAAATTTCATCTTCTATATCGTAGCATCAGTTATTTGCATTTGATAATAATGGTGTTTGGGTGCACAAGAAACACATAGAATGCTGTTATTTATTTGTTTGCTTATATTTTAAGATGGAGGGAAGCATTAGAGACAAGTTAAGTTTTGTTTTTCAGATATTGTACCAATATTGTACTATGTTGAAACTTGTAAACAAAAAGTAAGTGTAATGTTTCCCTAAGCTATCAAATAGTTTGGTATGTTTTAGCTTTTATATTGCTATCACGTCCCAAAATTAAGAATTGTTCTATGATATAGAAAGTATAGATCAAGTTGGTGAAAAACAGCTTTTAAAAGTGAGATGGGGCTTCACTTTTCAGATTGTGTGGAAAACAAGGGTTGAACGATAATGTTGAGGGTGTCTGATGGCTCAACTTAAAGATTGGAACACTTATAAAAAGTGTTACAGCTTAGTCAAGAAACATCATGTATTGAAAGCCCTCTTACACCATTAGAAACATCTTCACACATATTGATATACACGCACATGCATCAGAAAATTTTTGATTCGGTTAGTTGTCTTCTGATGAGAGTTGCTTCTTATTTTTTTCTCCTCTCAGGAAGCTATTTCTGTCCCATGGAAATCTCTTCCAAGGAGGGTTTCTAAGTTGTACTTAGCCATGAGAGGTATAATTGAGATTTATATGTTCGTATTAATATCCCAGAATATTTGTTTTTAGAGTAATTTTTATTATATGCTGCCTTCTTCAGTAGGAGAACCATGAAATCTAACTGGTCATACATATGTGCCAACCCAGTAACACATTAGATAAAAAAGAAAGCATTGAATACAATCCTACATTTTTTAAACAAGTTGATGATTAATAGTCTGGGATGGTATGTTAAATAAGTCAGACCTTCACCTATATTAGATAAAGGTCAAATGATGTCCTATTTTATTTGTTCAATTGGAATTAAGATTTGTTACCTGCTTTCTTCCCATTAGTTGCGTCTAGAGGAGTAGCTAGATTCTCATTTATTCTTCCTTCAGAACTGAAACAGGGTCATCCAGAAGTGGTTTAGGAAAATGTTACTTCATTAGTTATGGCCCTTTTACGATTCTCCTTATCGATAATCACAATTTACCAACCGAGACTTTAAACCTGCACACATGTATAACACACAATGAAAGTGAGTTTGTTTTAATTTAAAAGCTTCACATAATCATCTTTTTCCTAGAATGTGAGTACAAGAGCAATCCGAATTTCAGAACTATAATTACATCTTGGTTTAGAAAATTGATGTGAATTCTTTGTTTCATGTGTCTATCTTTCAAACTATCGTCCTTCCATCTCCCGATATGTTGATAGGCATGATTACAAGAGCAATCCGGATTTCAGAACTATAATTATATGCTATCTGCAATCCTGATAATTTATTACATTATTGAAGTTTGCATTCACAAATGTTTGTATCCACCCACCCACCCAATGGTAATCAAAAACCTAGTTTGTATCATAATTTTGAAAATTTTGAACAAATTTCCAGTGATAGAAAAGTTTGAGGACCAGGAGGGCCGTAAAACTGGAGAAACTTCAGCTGTTGACTTGCCAAATGTTCAAAAGCTGAGGAAGGAACTTTGTGATGCCCAAGTAAATCTCAATTGAAATTATCGTCCACGATCCACATACATACCCAGCTTAAATTGTTCACATAATAATTGCTCATTTATCTCCGCAGTTATTTGATGAATCTAAAATCCCAGATACCCTTATTGAGAGATTGTTGGAAGGCAGAACAGAATTTCCACCTGTTTGTGCTGTTATCGGGGGCATCCTTGGACAGGTTATAACTGCTGCTCACTGCTATTAAATTTATAGGGTCTTTTTGGTATCTAATTTTCAAATTTTTAATGGTTATAGGAAGTTATTAAAGCAATATCAGGCAAAGGGGATCCTTTGAAAAATTTCTTCTTCTTTGATGCAATGGATGGGAAAGGCATGATAGAAGACATATCGAAACCGAAGCCCTGAGTAAACGAACTGATCCTTGGTAAAGCTGTTTATGCTGACTTTTAGGTGGCAAGTGAAGTGATTTACTAAGTTTAATTCTTAACAAAAAAATGTCTTACCAAGTTTAATGGAAAAATTGCTAGTCTCCTTTTCTGTAATTTTAGGGAGTTGAAAGTAATCTGGTGAATCATGATTCAGAAGGGTTATTATTCTACTGTTTGTTAAATATATAATTATTTGGTGCAACAATTTTCAGCATGATTTTCTCAGGAAAAAAAGCTTTTGATTTTCCTTAGGTCGTGTGTTTGAGTCACCATTCGCCCGATAAAAAAAAAAAAACCATATTTATTTTTCCCATGCACTTTGATTGTCTTTAACGTGTATTTTCCTTTCCTATATTTTAATCGTTGTACTTTGATAAAAATCATTTGCCCTTTTTCATTTTCCTGAATGAGTTAAAAAAAAAAGTGGGTAAAATGTAGATGACCAAGATTGAGATTAAAACCACTATTTTCAGAATCGAGTTAGACTAGGTACCACTCAAGAAACTGGTCGAATTATCTCCAAAAAAATCATTTAAAGTTGGGAAAAGAAACTGCCTAGAATTGGAAAAATTGGCTAGAACTATAAAAATCTGTTGAATCAATTTTTTTCATTATTTATTGAAATTTAAAAGTTTTAACATTGGTATATCCTTATTCTTTTTATTTAATTATTTTTAACAATTGTTGCCTAGTCCGGTTTGACCACTTGTTCAATTAAAAAAACCCTGATTAAGACTAAGTGTAAATTGTCATTTAAAATTAGTTTTGAGTATTGTGTTTTTAGTTGGATTTCATATGAGCAAGATTCAAAACCACCCACCTCATGCCTTTTGGCGCTATGATAATTATAGAACAAATTAGAAATGAAAATCAATTGGATTGTACATTCTTTTTATTATTTCATTCACATATTTAAATTAAAAATAAACATTATAATAAGCACACCGATGATTGCAAAATTGTCAGTGGGGACGTTCCCCAATAGTTTCTCTTTTGAGAGAATAAAATTACAGAAAAATAATCAAATTAGTCTCAAATCTTATCTATCATGATTAAGTGGGTCCTTAAATATTCTTTTTATTAGATAAATTCTTTTTCTTTTAATTAGGATCAAATACGTCTTTATGCTTCTAAAAATCGAGCAGACAAGCCATTTCTGTCAAATTGACCTAAACTTGTCGGATCAAGTAAACCGTTTTTCTTCTAAAAACACTTTTTCTTATGAAAACATTAAAAAATGCTGACCTTTTTTAGACATATAAATAGAATCAAATTTTATTCAATTCAATAAATATTATTTAGATAATTAAATCAAGTTGTATCATATATATCGCATGACATCGAGCTCCGTCAAGCAGTTACAACTTTATATTATCAACAAGGTATCTGTAATTATATTTAAAATATTCAATTAAGTTTAATGTATATATGGATTGAAAATTAATACAAAAATTTGTGTGAGATAGTCTCATACATGATATAGATGTTTTTGTTTAATTTTATCATACTCATATTTGAAAAATATTATAAAAACATGTAAAAATATTACGTCTTATGTATGAGACGGTTTCACACAAGACTTTCTTTTGAATTAAATAATGAAAACTAATTTAAGTCAATTAGCCTTTAATATCAAAATTTATACCTTCTCGTAATTTAAGCAACTCTTTATTATCACGACTTATACATTTCGCTAATTTATATAATATCCTTTTATCACAACTTATATCATCCAATAATATAAATAGTGGTCAATGTAAGATAAACAAAATTTACATAATACCTTTTTAAAATATTTTTAAAAAATTACCCAAGAAAGTAAAATTTGAAAAAAAAATGATTGAGAGAGTAATGCAGTAATCTAAAGTTAAAATTTGAAATAGAGAAAAGGGGTTGGGTAGTTCAAAATCCCCCATGTTCTCATTCCTTGATGAACCCCACCCGGCCCACAATCATTATCATTATTATTATTTATTATAAAATAAAACCATCAATTAATGAAGCCTAAAAAGAAGAAGAAACACCACCATGAAAAAATCATCAAAAGTGGCATCCAAAGAAGATGCGAAATGCTTTGCATTAATCCAACAGTATAAGATAACTATCTTGAGAAACAATGGTAATCTTGAATTCCAGGCATTAGCTCTTATGAATACTACTCTCATGTATTCTATGCAAGAATCACCCTCTGATGGATTCTCGAGAGACAAACCTCTTAATGTGGCTGTTGAAGAAATTCTCATGGACAGAAGGGCTGCCATAATGAGCGGCAAACTCAGAGGGCGGCGGCTTTTCCGGGCGGCGGAGAAAGAATCCGACAGCGGTGGTGAAGTATATAACAGAATTCAAGAGAGAGAAGTAATGATGAATAGTGAATATAAATTTCCTTTTGGGAAAGTAGTGGTGGTGGAAGTGGCGGAGAATGGAGGCGGCCGCGGCGGCGATAGGAGGCTGAGCGTTGTGTTGCTTGCTGTTGTGTTGCTTGTGTTTTCAGTTGGCCTTATTTTCATGAGCTGCAACTGCAATGCTAAATATCTTCACAAGAATGCAGGGTTCATTAATCTAGTTCCAACTTAGTTCATTTTTATGGTTTTGAATTACCTTTCCTTTTGTGAAATATAATCCAACTTTTTTATGTCGAGAACACAAATAAGATGTTAATTAATAACTTCAATTTTCCATCTTTCATCTACTGTTTGTGGGCTCTGCATCTTTCATTTACTTCATATTTGTGGCCTCTGGCTAGTGAGAAAGTATTATATGTGTACTCCATTGTTGTAGAATACCATATATCAATAGAATTAATTCTTACAAATAATAGTATTACTTTTTTAAAAACCAAAATAATAATTTCATTTATTTACAAGATAAACAAACATTGTTGAGAAGACCATTCGAAACGTAAAAGTTCAAGAGGAAAAATCTTGAGACGCTAACAATAGAATGTGCCGAAGAATTGACATTACTAAATATATTAGGACACTCTAGTGTGAGACCGTCTCATGCATGAGACGGTCATGAAATAGAATCACTTTTTAATAAATTGTTATCGCTTTTCAATTTATTATCACTTTTATATTACATTCTCTCATTCCACACTGCCTTCACTGATCTGGGTACGGAGGTTAAGAAAAGTAATTTTTGGGTGTTGACTCCACATAAATGAAGGGTATAAGGGGCAATTCATGAGTAAGGGAGTAAGGGATTAGTTTGTACTAATCCCTCACTTAAAATCCTACCCATGAATAGTAACCAAAAAGGGAAAAATAAATTTAACACGGGAGCCATTTGAAATCTTCCGAATTCGGCACCACAACCGGAGATAGATCGGGAAGAGGTGTATCCTCCCACCCATCATCGGTCACCGACTCCACCGTCTCGGGAAGAGAGGTGAAGGGCGACTCAGGTGACATTTCAAATCTACAGGACAAGAAACCCTAAATCGAGAGAATCCCGAAACCGAAGTCTCGGTTAAATAAAGACGAAGATTAGATTAGAGAACCAGTAAGTCTATACACGAAAACAAAAGAAGAACGAGAACTAACCCAAGAGAGTCGAGAAGGAAGGGAGCGGCGATTCGAGAAGACGAATCGAGAAAATAGGGTTTTCTCGATCGAAGAGAGAAATGAAGAATCCAGAAACAATGGAGCGGCGATGACAAAAGAAGAATCGAGAATAGGGTTTGTTGACCGAGGAGAGATCTCAAGAATCAAGAATAAGGGAGCGGCGATGAAAGGAAGAATCGAGAAACTAGGGTTTGAGGAGAGAAATGAAGAATCCAATTTAGGATGGTTACGTATGGATAATTATTTTGAAATGGGTTAATTGGGTGGGAGGGTTAATTAAAATGTGCCGATTAGATTAGATAATTTTTTTGTTAATTGGGCTGCATAAGTTAATTAGTTTAGGTTAATTATATTTTATTGAATAGAAAAAGTAATGGGAATTGTGTAAATAAATGTATTTTTAAGAATACTAATGAAATTTTTATTTGTCATGGATGTGAAAACATCTTTGGGACGGAATAATAAGACAAATATGAAAACAAATGGGACGGAGGGAGTAATTTATATCACTTTTTTAAAAAGTGATAACAAGTTATTAAAAAGTGAATGAGACCGTGTCATACAAATTTTTGTCAATATATTATGTATCATAACAATAATAAATTCCAAAGACAGTAACAAGATTTTCAAACCCACAGATTTCAAAATTTAGACTTCACCACACACCATAATCCCAAAACAAATATAAAATTTCCAAATCAAGATTTTACAACCCCCTCAAACACATTCCAAATACAGCCTAATTTAATATACATGCAGGCAGTCAATCAATAGAAAAACTGATAAGCTCATATATAAAAAGGTAAATTATTTATAACTGCAATATGGCGGTAGTACAAAATAGTCTTATACATGAGACAAAATAACTTAAAAGCAATGAGCCGTCAAAAGTGAGAACTCAATATGTAGAGTACAAAATAATGGAATTAGAAGCAATATAATGTATAGGTGAATGTCTTTAAATAAGAAGAGAACTCAAGTTACTTCTTTTTGGAAGATGATCCATCCTTGGTGGCAGCAGGAGCTGGGGCGGAAGCGGCGAGTTGATCTCGTCCCAAGCCTCGATCCAGGTGACCATAGCATCAGCAAGCTTCAGGAAGTAGGGGTCGAGGGGGCCGAGCTTCTCTTTGACCTGCTTCGACAGCTCGATGTAGCACTTCTGCACGGTTGTGCTTTCTTTTGAAAGGGTAGCAGATTGGAAGAAGGGGATGATCTCCTCTTGCCAATATATGCCTTTGTATTCTTTCTTCAGATTCACAAATGGATTGCTGGCTTTGCTGTGCCAGATATATGGGAGCCCTGTCTTCACTCCAAGACCTAAGTGGTCAGTGATTACCTGCAAAAATGTTTATTAATCATTTTTCACCAGACGTACCGTGCAACTTAAGTGTAATTTTAAATGATGTAAATTTGCAAAATATGGGACGATCTAAACTGACAACTGACGTATAAGAGTAAACGTACCTTAGTACACCAGCCAGCCCACATATCGTCGTATCGGCCAATAGGCTGGCCATCACCCATGAGGCCAAAGTACATAGCAGGACCGATGAGGTCTCTGCGGAATGCAAGGTTCATTCCACACATTGGGAACAAACTTCCTTTAGGAATTGTGAGTACAGCATCCACATACCTGTGCAATAGCAGACAATTAAACAACGTGACATATTTATTTAAGAAAATGAAAAAGAGATTTAAGTCGAACCTAGTGTTGCGCTCGCGGGGTTTGACGAGCTGAGTTGGGGCGTCGTAGTCAGGGATGTTGAGCCAGAGGCCGTGGGAGACGGCAGTGGGGACTCCTTCCCTCATGCTAAAGGGGTAGCCACGCACGAAATCAGCACCTTCTCTGTATGGATCGTACAATGTGTTGAAGAACAATGGTGTGGATGGACAAAGGAGATTCTGAATATGTTGTGCCAAAGCATTGATCTCTTTCCCACTTGGATCTTTCGCCACCTATTTCCATTCCAATTATATCAACATATATATTGACTTCATATATTCCAAGAAAAGAAAACATAAGCAAACCCAGAAAATATAAATTACAAATTAATACTCCCTCTCCAAAATCAAATAAACTTCTATAGCATATGATACTATTACACAAGAGTTGGTAAAGTATACTATAAATAAGTTTTTGGTGAAATTTCATCCATTTTATTAAAGGGTATCAGATGTAATAATTGAAGGATATGACATATATTATTAGAAGGTAGCAGACGTGAACCTCAAAAGTATGTCCTACATTACTAGAGTACAACAGTACAAAAGATATTAATTATGATAATCGGAAAGGTATGACCTATATTACTAAAAAGGTCTGATAGTTAAAAAGTAAACTGAATCTACTTTTAATGAAGATCAAGTTTCACCTAAATTAATTATTCATCAATGATAGTACATTTTGTAAAATTAATTATTTTTCTAAAATTACTCCACAATTTTGTCAACTCTATCTTCATTCCGCTAACTATGTCGCCTAAAATGGAAATCTTGATTATCTCATTTAGCTATTTTTTTAAAGATTATTACGTGAAAACCGCAATCCGAAATAAGAATTAATCATTAATTATGTATAAAATGAGAGTACATTTCGTAAATTAATAAGATTCTTTATGTGGGCCAAATAGACAAAATTTCATAGCAAATACCCCACCAAAGGTACAAAAAGTTGAGACATTTCCCAATCATAATCTAGTACACAAGCAACGTGTCACAAAAGGGAACAGGGACCACTGTTTCTCAGTGTACCGAGATGTATCCTACCGAAACCCAACCTACAAAAGTATCTCCCAATCACAAAGATTTTTCTTCTATTATTCTCATTGACCGTTGACTTCCCAGATCCCCAAACCAAAAACCATCTACATTCAGATCCGATCCACAACTCGGTCTCCCAACTCACCGATTCAACTAAGAATCCTCAAAATTGAATTCAAAAAAATGCGGAGAGAGAAAACTCACAAGGCAATCATCATCATTAGTGACGGTGTCGGTCTCGCAACTCACCATTCAACTCAGACTACTCACAGCAATTTCAAAATTGAAAAATACAGAGAGAAAACTCACAATTCGCAAAGCAATCATCCATGTCGGTCTCTCAACTCACCATTCAACACAGACTACTCACAGCAATTTCAAAATTGAAACGAACTAAAATACAGAGAGAGAGAGAGAGAGAGAGAACTCACAAAGCAATCATCATCAATGGTGAAGATGTATTTCTTTTTGGAGACGAGAAATCCAAAGCATCTACAGGCGGAATCCTTGAACGAGATGCAGGAGGCCTTGGGACCCAAGATCCGATTGATGTCGTTCCGGTTGTAGAGCTCGTAATCGAATCCCTCAGGCACTTTGATTACTTTGCTCGGGTCCCCATCTTGAACGATGATCAGATGGTACGGCTGAAAAAACGGCCGCCACATCTCCAGAAAGTCGAGGTTCCTTATGGTCGGAATCACTATATCGAGCTCGTCCGCTAGCGGCGGCGCCACCGGGGTCACGGGCGTCGACATTTCTCTGTTTTTCGCCGGAGAAGGTGCAGATCTCGGTGGAATTTTCTCAGAAAGTGTTGTGGTGGAAGAGTGGAGGGGAGTGGAGGGTTTTATAGAGGCAGGGGGAGAGCGGGGGATTCGTGTCGTATGAACGAGGAAGAGGTGAAGACAGCTTGTACATAAATAATGGGAGTAAATTGCAAAATTTGATTATCATACAAATTAATGTTTTCAATTAAGTACCATAATTTTTAAAAATAATGCATTTTAATTATGTATTGATAGTTTTTAATTTTAGAATAATACTCCTCCAATTCAAAATATATGTCATTCTAAGCTCACGATACATTTTAAGAAAATTATTTTCTTCCTTTCATATCCTTAATTAATAGCTTTGAAATTTTTCACATGACTTTAAATATTATTATTATCAATGTAATTTTTAAAAAAAAACTAAGGGTAAATTGGAAAAATTATAATTAATTCACATTGAAAAGTCAAAACGACATTTAAATTGCAAATAAGATAAAACGTCAAAACGACATATATTATGAATAGGAGAGAGTAATATTTTGTAATTTTTCAATTGAAATTAATATGTTGGGATCTCATTATACGCCACATAAGTAATGTCTAGATATTAATCATGTTGCTACATGAAATTTCAGCAACTCACAGAACGACATATGCAAAATTTTATAGCTTTACAAATATAGGACTAAAAATTATAAGATTTGATTGAGAGAGTAACACACATGTTCGTACATATTGTTCAATATAAACAATTAATAATGTTAAGTGGAAACGACTAACATCGATCAATTAATTAATTTAATTAAAATAAGTAATATTTTTTTAGTGAAACAAATAATTCATTTAAAAGTACACACTAGTTGCACCCACATCGATTACATTGTGCAACTAGTATATATTAAGAATTTATCTAATTAATGCTCTCAAAAAAAAAAAAAAGAATTTGTCTAATTAAAAACATTAATTCTTACTAGACTAAAATCATCAACCCTATATATAAAAAAATTTAGGGTCAATTTTGCAATTTACTCAAAAGAATCGTGTGAGGGGTGGGGTGGGGGATTTGCATGTTGAAAGACTTGATTTTGAATCTATTTGTGTAAAGTTTTCACATGGGTTGCGCCTGTCATTCCACATATTTAGGGCAATTGTTAGAGTTATAATGACTCAAAACTAAATTATAGTATTACAAGTCAACATGAATGGGAGATGAACAGATGTAAATAAATGGATTTAAATTATTTTACTGTATGAATCATGTTAGGTGATTGTATAATTGTAGTGTAATTGGAAAAAATTATAATTTGTGGCAAAAATCTCGTCAGAGACAAAATATTTGTGGCAAAGATCTCGTCAAGAAAAATATATGTGGCAAAATGACAGCATTTGAATTGTGTATTATTTTTTCTGGGGCAGAAATAATTTTCATAGAAATATTATGGAAAAACATTAGTTTGTATAATAAAATGTATTGATTTATATGTTTTAAAATATTAATTTTTATATTAAATCATACTAAGTTTCTTTATATAGTCCACTGATGCATTCAATTTTTTTGTCAAAAATGAAAATTACAATCACCGTCTCATGGTGACACAAATTATAATTTAAAAATGACACTTTGATATTTTGAAAAAGATGAATGTGGACTTATGTTAATTATTGTTTCACACATGCAAATTTTTGTCGTATTAATTTACCCATATTAAATATTTAAATATCGGTTGTCATAATATTTCACTTCATGAGTGTAATTTATTAATATTGAGTTTTGGTATTGGTAACAAGCAAGAGATCTGTCTCACGTTTTATTGGTGAATCAGCTGTCATTTAGAAGAGAATGGAAATAATTATTATTTCCCTTTATAATCAAAGGTTTAATAGCTCAATAAATATAGAAACATACATACATATCTTTATTAGTAGTGTGTTAATTTACTCATTTATGAAAGGGCATTGCTAAACATCCAAAATTTGGATATCCAAAAAAAAAAAAAGTTAATGACTAATATACCATTCACACTAAAATAAAAAAATCAAACAAATTATTTCTCTTCTCTCTCTCTTATATTTTCAAGATCAATACAATTAATGTTCATTCTTTTCAAGATCACCTATTTCTCTCTCTTACATTAAATTTTAAGTTGCATTTAAATTCAAATGTAACAAAAATCCTAGTTGAAATGATTTGTTAAGTTATTATGTCAAAACTATTTTTTATTCTTTTTTTTAATTTGTTTACAAAAAATTATTTAACGCAGTAGGCTAATTAATACATATCATTTTACTTACAAAATATAATTGCTATAAAATTATTTTTAATTTAATTTGATATTATAAAACTAAATGTCCTTAGAAATATAATAGACTAGTTTTAAATCCCTAGAATTTCGTCCGTTAATTAAAAAAATTATATGTATAGTAAAAATTAAGTTTAAATATTTATAATACAATTTATTTAAATTAAAAATATAATTTACATATGTAAAAAGTGAAATTAAATATATAAAACACCAATAACGATAAAGAAGGAGAATAATGATGGAGGTTTAACAACATACACAAGAGATAGTACATTTAGGTAAACAATATTCAGCACCATTTCTAATTAACGAAAAAAAAATGAAATTAAGCGTAAGATTAAATAATTTTGGAAAGTAGTAATACAAACGAAAGATTTGAGATTTATTGTGAAAAGTAATATTGTCATGACTTAATCCATGTGATTTATATTTTTAAAACTTAATTACATATGAAGTAGTATTACTCTTTTTGTATGATATTACTATCGAATGTGTACTAGATCGAGTTCGATACTCCATCACAAACGAAATATTATTTTCACATTGCTTCTTGATTTGAGATTTATTGTGAAAATTAATCAAGTATTGACTTAATCCATGTGATTTATATATTTTTAAACGTGAATTACATATAAAGTAATATTACTTCTCTTTGTAAAGGTATTACTATCGAGATAATGTGCACAAGATCGAGTTCGATACTTCATCACAAACAAATATTTTTCTACATTGCTTCTTGATTTAAGATTTATTGTGAAAATTAATCAAATATTGACTTAATCCATTTGATTTATATTTTTTAAACGTAATTACATATAAAGTAGTATTATTCACTTTGTAAAGTATTAATAGCGAATGTGTACTACATCGAGTTCGATACTCCATCACAAACGAAATATTTTTCACATTGAATATGATATTCGAAATATTTTTTCGCATTGAATATGATATTTTTTTCACATTTGAAATTTGATATGATATTCAAAATTTGAATATTAAAGAATCAATTCGGTATTCAAATTAAAATATTAACAAATAAAATTCAAATTAAAATATTAACAAATAAAATTCGATATTCAAGTCAAACTCACATGATTAGACGTGATTCCATATTATAATTTTAATATTATGAATCAAAAATATCCCTATCTAAAAAAACATTTTTTTCCAAAAGATAAATAATAAAAGTATCAAACAAAATTTATCATATCTTTCACACTCTTCTATTTTTATGAAAATTAAAATTTGTGAATTTTTTTCTAATATTTCCCATATCCTTTAAAATCTTCTTATCTTTAAATAAAATTGATTTTTTGTATTAATTTTATAATATTCACCATACTTTCAAAAACTACATGTGTATATGTTGATTTTGTATAAAATAGATTGAAAATATTCATAAACTAATATAACATGCAAATTTATCATGCATACCGTTGTAATTTATTCATATAATTAATTAATATATTTTATTGAAACATGTGTGTTGACTTAATTATGAATTGATTGAAATTGAGATTTAATTGGGCCATTAACAATCATCATTAATGCATATGGAAGATTCTCACGTAAATTATGCAAAATTCACCAAGCAAATTATGATAAATTATGGATATATTAAATAAGGCTACTTTAGGTAATAGCACAATTAATTTCAACTTAATTAATTCAAAACAAATAAATTTGGATATCCAAATTTTGGATACAAAAGCATTATGCTTTATGAAATACCTGTGAAAATTATGTTGAAAAGGAAAAATTGCAAATTTGTCGAAAGTAATGTGAGACAATCTTATTTATGAGACAAAGTTTTATCCATTATTCTATAAATAATTTTTTTCCAATAGCACACTATCCAAGTGATCCATATGATTTTTTTATTATCACTTTTTTATTTCATTTTTAACTTATTTTATTCCCACTTTGCTAGCTTCCAATAATTAACACTAATTGTTGCAACTCATTCAATCTTGAAAATTATAATCAATAACAACAATAATAATAATATAATAATAAAAGGACATAAATCCTTACATATTAATTTAACATAAATTTGAAGAGTAGATATTATATACACCCCGTTTACCCATACAACAAAATAAACAATAGTATTACTTCTTTAAAATTAAGAAAAAAAATATAAATATGTTAAAAAAAAATCAAAATTACAAATAGATTTAATGTGCAAATATTTTGTGTTATCATGTAAAAAAAAATTTGTACTTCTATGCAAATTTTTTTAACCTATTTGTAATTATACTATCATTTTTAAACCTATATGTAAATGATACTAAAATTAATTGTATTAGTTCCTTACAAACAATAGTATTAATGATGTATTGTATACAAGGTACATATAATACTTTATCAAATTTAAATTCTATCATATTTAAATCCCAAAACAAATTGTACTATTTTATCAAAATTTTAAAATTTAATAGATTTTGAAGTTCCTCTAAATCTCAAAACAAACATGCTGTAGGATTTTCAACTGGCTTTCTATCAAAACTAACCAAAATATTCAGCCTTAAAAACTCAGTTCGTCCAACAGTTGAATTAGTAAACACCGAATAAGAAAACAAAAAATTATATAACAGAATTAATGAATTCTTAGCAAAAAAATATTATTTCTAACCTTATGTATCCGAATTCAATTTAGAGAAATCAATAAATTTAAATTCTAATTCTGGGATAGTTTTCTTTGTATGATTTTCAACTCAATTAACAACCAACCGTCACACGATGCCATTATACGGCTAGACCAGTGATAGAATCAAACTAGTCCTGAATTGTTTTTAAGCTCTTTTAGAAATTCTTCACTCTGGTTGAGGTGATTGTAAGTATGGAACTGTGAATGTTCACCATTAATCATTCCTATCACGATGATGCTCTTGATAATATTTACAATTTGGAATTGATTTAAAAATAAAATAATCACTAATTTATTTTGATTACATAATCTCCTCTTATAATCAATCATCTAACAATCATTCATTTTTTCTTCGCTCAAATTTTTTCGTGTTCAACTTTCTTTCCAAAATTTATCAATGGGAATGAATCACTAAATGTCATTCTCATTACCTAATTCTAATATTTCCCAACCAAGCGTGCCCCCCTTAATTAATACGATCTCTAAATAATTTTACTCCAATGAACAACTCCTAAAATCCCCTATATACTAATAGGAGTTTGATTTTGCTTAGGTGTCGACTCTGTGGTTAATTCCGCTTATGTGTCGCTTTTATTGTGCAAGGTCGACTTATGGTAAGTTTTTGTCATGTGTCAAATATTCTCCCGCTTATGTGTAGTTTTATTGTGAAGTGTCGATTTATGGTAATTTGTCTATGTGTGTGTCACCTTTCTCGTAAAGTTTAAAAAAAATATTTGTAAGGATTTGAACCTCGACACCCTCTCACATAATCATTTTAATACTTACCAACTAAACCAATTTATACATGTTTATATGTTTTGAAAACTATTTTATTTAACTCCACCTTACATTATAAAAGTGTATTGATATTTTTCTTAGAAAAATCAATATTTATAAAATAATAATTGTGAGTATTTCAAACACGTGAATCTCATTATACATTAATAGGGAGTTTATAATATTTATGTTTATATTTTTGTATGAGTTCGACTTGATGTGTGGGTTGAATTGGGAAAATAATTTATGTGTGTAATTAGAGTCAATGATATAAAGAGTTGTATATTAGTAATAATTATGTGTCAATGTAAATTCAAGGGGGGCTTAGCCCACTTGGCCACCGCCCCTCACTTAAGTGGGAGACTGGGTCTGATTCCCTTTTGGGAGCAAACGAATGGAGAGAGGACAGAGAAGGAGGCCTTGGAGAATTTAGAATGTGTGCTGAAGGAGTGATGCTGAGGCTGAGAATTTAGAATGCGAAGTGA
The DNA here is from genome assembly GCA_030762865.1 of Paraleonurus japonicus. Taxonomy (NCBI): domain Eukaryota; kingdom Viridiplantae; phylum Streptophyta; class Magnoliopsida; order Lamiales; family Lamiaceae; genus Paraleonurus; species Paraleonurus japonicus. The sequence goes on from CM061056.1 coordinate 16,665,302, forward strand.
GACTGCAGTCAGGTGTACTAATTTCTAACCACTAACAAACTAACATTTACCGATCAAAAAAAATAATTATGTGTCAATGTATAAATATAAGTATTATTAAAAAAATTAATATAATCATATATGATATTTATTGCAAATATATATATATATATATATATATATATATATATATACACTATTCGTAGTAATATTTATGCATAGATTATATAAGATTTTTTTTTCATTAATCGCCTTTTTTTAAAATTAATTGTAAAATAAATTTGAAACAAATCTTATACTAGTAATTTTTCACATAATTATAATAATTCTAATATCTAGCATGAATTATTATACTATTAACATTACCATTATTTAAATTTAATATTATAATTACACAAAATTATATATATATATATATATATTATTTTAATATATATATTATTATTTGATAGAAAATATTATATATATATATATATATATATATAATATCGTATTATATTATAAAATTTATTTAATCTTGAACATACGCGTAGTAATACGCGAGAGCTCATCTAGTGATGTATTTATGCGAGGTTGGGCGAAATCTAATTAGCTCCTCGTCTTTTTATTAACTAATTACGAAGTTGTTATTATTTTATAACACAACAAAGAGTGGAATACTAAGGCGGTGACTTTTTTATATCCCTCGCCTATTTTTTTTTTTTTTTTTAAAAAAAACCTCATCATCTCTCGTTTGAAACTCACTAATGACAACAATTTATTACTGTTTCTAAATATATATTATTATACTTTCACTTCCCCTTACCATTGACGAGAATTTAAAATAGTGCTTGTCAAGTTCTCACCTATGGTCGGTTTTTTTTTTTTTTTGCAGTGTATTCATTTGAATATAATATTGTAAAAAGAAAAAGTGCATTTATAAATATTATTAATCTAAATTTTATTTGTATTGAACTATTCAAATCGTAGAACCGCTCTATAGGTAAATTTATTTGGTATAAGTTCTTATATATAATTTACTTAAAAGTAACAATATGCATCCCAAAAAAAAGTCAAAAGAGTCCATCCTTAGCGTAATCAGAACTTTTGAAAATTGAAATGTCTCTTCATGGCATAATTAAATTTTCACGTGCGTTTAAGTCTTTTGCACCATTAAGTTAGCCAAACTTCCGTTGAATGTAGACTAGGTTGAAGTTAATTTGGCCATATACGTACACTAGTATTGATTAATTCTTGCAAGAATTGGGTTGACAAAAATCTTAATCGTCTGACAAAATTTTTATATAGCTAGAGTATGAAACTAACATCCATCGTTGGCTAGATTATTTTTCGCCAGTCCATAGTGGAGAATCCGATCGTCGATCATCGACAATCCTTTTCTTCTTTCTTCTTTCTCGTTCGCGTTTTGAGAATGGGGTAGAATGTCATACTATGTTTTAAAATTGTGAGGAGGGAAAGTACAAGAAAGGTAAAATTGATAGTTTAGGGGAGTGTATGTACTTTAATTTTTGGGTGGGTGAATTAATCCGTAGGTGTTTTATCTAAAGTTGGAGGGTGTAATATATACCTGGGCACATTACAAAATTACAGAACTTCAAGTTTGGGCCGTGAATTGAGATTCTTTTGGGGCCTTATCGGGAGTCAGGTTCAGATTTAGGCCCAGTCTTTAGGCCCAATTTGAAGCCTTTTAATTAGGCCTTCTCGATAGGGTGTGGTTAGGCCCAGGTTATATGCACACAATTTTTTTATTGAGAACACCCACATAATAAAAACACACACCGATTATTGAGTACACCCACCAATAACTCTCTAAAATACCCTTTATTATACAATTTCCGAAAATTGTAAAATGTTCGAATAATTTTTATGAAAATAGATCAATTTTTTGGAAATTATTTTCAAAATTGGGCTATTTTTCGGGAAAAAAATTCGAAAGTTGGTCACATTTTCATAAAACCAGACTCGAAAAATTTTAAAAACTTACACACCAAAAATATACGTGAATACATTATACAATATATTTATCGTCGTATTTACGTTCATTAGCACCGAAAACAACCCAACAACAACAATATTAATACAAATAACACATAATATAATACAAATCCAAAAAAAAAAAAATCTAGTTCTACATATAATAAAAACCCTAGCAAACAAGTAATAAAACTTACATAAACACATGGCGGGCGACGTTTGGAGACCATTGTTGGATAGTGTTGGGCGTATGACGAACTTCACGATGGTGATTGTTGATTTCCTAAACGGTAAAATATAGCGTAGGTTAACACTTTCAAGCGAAAGTTTCTGGCAAAAATATAGGGTGTGGGTGCATCATCTTCCCATAATAAAGTGACAAGGGTATTTTTGTTATTATACATGTATTTAACTTTTAAATTATCTCTGGGCGTTCAATAAAAAAAAAGTGTGTGCGTATAACCTGGGCCGTGTGGTTATAGGTACTTAGGCCTATTTACTTTGATTTGCTTTTTTGGGCTTTATGGCCCATTATTTTGTTTGGTCTCGGACATCTGGTCCCATTTTGCTATTTTTTGTTATTTGGGCTTATATAGTCTAGGCCCATTTTGACATTATTTTCTACTTATACTTGGATCAGTTATGACCTCCCACTTTTTCTTTTTAATAATAATAACAATTCATTAGACATTTAAAAATACGTTATTTAAAATTAAATTAGATGAGCAAAAGAAGGCAAAAGTTAGAAAACTAAAAATAATCGCGCCATGTCTCAAGTGGTCATGAATCAACAATTGTTTAGGTTTTGTTTGATAGGTCTCATAAGAAAAGGTGAAATGAAAAAATGTGAGGAAAAAATATGGTGAACTACAAAAATTAGATGAGAAAAGGTAGTTAATATGATTGTTTAGTAGGATGTAATTAAAAAAGTATAAATTTTAATAATTTGTTTGATAGAAAATAAAATGCGTAAAAAAACTTTAGAAATATTATTTACCTTTCAATTACTATTTTGAAATTGTAGAAAAAAGAGGTTAATCGTGAAAAGTTTGGGCACCCAAGCAAAAGTGCTTGGTTTACCAAACATTGTAAACAGTTTATATTTAGATATGTTCTTCCCTATCAAATGGGCCTCTATTATAACCGGTTTATTAGAAATTGTGCATCGTATCCATTTAGTGCGTTTGGTAGGCATGTTTAGCAATAAGATAAAGACTCATTTTGAGCTAGATTAGGTCCTTATCTTATTGCTAAATATGCGCCACCAAACGGGCACTAAATTTATAGTTGTTTTATATTGATATTTCGTATGGTTGATTAGGGTCACTATTCACTAAGTCACATGAATCACGATTCAAGCAACAAGTTTACAACTCACTATTGTAAGATTCTCATGTAAACATTATCAATAAATATTTTTACATTTCAACTTCAATTCTTAAATATTTTAAATTAAAAGAAATATTCTTATAATATTTCACATAAATAATTACTAACATTTATCATTTTTACTCTCTCTCTCTCTCTCTTTTTTTTTTTTTTTTATTCTCTACTAACTAAAATATTTAGATTTTTTTACCCAATCCAACTATTCATTACAAATATAGGGGAAGTACTAGCCTTAAATCTTGAGAACGAGTATATTTTGATAGTGCTTGTGATGCGGTGCAAAGCGTAACAATAATTACGAGACTCGTTGATTCCGAGAATACCCTGAGAATGTAAATGAGACAGAGACAAATATGTCTCAAAGAGGAAGAACCTCAATATTTTAGTTCATAATTCAACTCCCTTTACAATGTTCATAAGACCCTATATATAATATATAAATTAGGTTTTAGGCATTAAAACCTAAAGGTCCGACCCACTAATAAAAACATACAAATATTCTAAAACTAATATAAATATTAATATAATATTTATCTCCATCATTCTTCCCCTCTTCGAAAAGATTCGTCTCGAATCTGCAGTAGTATTTATCTCCAAAGAAGTATAATAAAATGAACTACTTGCTCGGCCGAGGAAGGGCAAAATTAATGAACATCGCAGGACCCTTGACGTCAAACACATCTACATGCGTATGTTGCCTAATGTCTTGAGAGACAAGACGCAAATCGATATCTCCAAAAGGGTTAAAATAACTATCAAAATAATGATATAATAATAGTTATTAAACCCAAAATTCAAATTTCCGTAGGGGTGTACTCAACAACATTATCGAAACCCATATCAAATAACCGTAATGACTCGGCTTCATGCTCAATATCATAAATGGGTTCCTCATCAAACACCGTGGCCCATCATAATCATTCACAATCTCATTTTCATTATAATTAAATTGGGTATCAATAATAAAAGGCCCATCAAATGAGTGACCTTCATTAGTTGGCCCAAAAGTGCAATTTCCATTATCGTGCCCACTGTTGCGAAATAGGGCATCAAGCCCAAATAGACAATCCTCTTCGTCATCGATATACGCCCTGTTTCACCGTTAACGACATCCTTAGCGGCAGTGCCGGACAGCGTTCGGCAGCGCAGCAGTCTTTGGGAGAACGGCGGCCCAGGCGAGTCGCCGTGAGATGGCTATGGCGGTGGTTGGGCGATGCGAGGGTTGGCATGAGGAGCGCGGCGGGGGCAGCCGTTGGGGAGACGCGGGCGGCGCTGTTCGTGTCGGAATAGCGTGCGGTGGAGGGATCGCGACACAGCGGCGGGATGGCGGCACAAGTCGGACTTGAAGCGCGAGCGGTGTGGGCGCGGCGGTTGGATTGGCGGGCGCGCATTGCATCCGTTAGGCGGCAAAAACGACAACAACGAATATGTAATCGTCCGACGATTCGCGTGTCGCAATGATATCCTTTCGAGACTCGGAATTGTTGATATAAGGTGCGTGAATAAGTAAATGGGATGAAGTCATGACGCAAATGCTTATAAAATTTTGCTCGGTGTTGATCTTTAGTTTGCCTTGTCTAACGCGGGTGGATTTAGTCGCCGCCACCAAGTTGAGGCGCGGCCGGTGAGAAGTTTTACCGCTAATTTGACACGGTGATCTGGTGAAACCGAGTGGCGAGTGAATAGTGATTCACATGAATAGATCCAATCACGACATTCGATCGGCGGAACCTCGCAAATTCCGGAATGGTCTCAAGGCCGATCACCCAAAGAGGCTTGTTGGGTGTGTAAAGCCTCGATTGCCTCTGTAAGATCATCGATCCGGCACCACGATTCATCAATGGCAAAAACGTCAACCACGGGCGGCGACATTGAGGAGGCATTGTCCAGAACGTAGCGAGATTTTGGATACCAACTGATGCAGCGCAAAGCGTAACAATAATTACGAGACTCCGTTGATTACGAGAATACCGGATAATGTAAATGAGAGACAGACAAATACGTCTCAAAGAGGAAGAACCTCAATATTTTAATTCATAATTCAACTCCCTTTACAATGTTCATAAGACCCTATATATAATATATAAACTAGGGTTTAGACATTAAAACCTAAAGGCCCGACCCACTAATAAAAACATATAAATATTCTAAAACTAATATAAATATAAATATAATATTTATCTCCATCACTTGCCAAGTATTTCTTGTCTAGCCTCATAACCTCAAAAAAGTAGTTTAACTAGTCTACTACAACAAAAATTTTGAACCTTTGAACATAACATGAATAAAGATCAACAAACTAAATATTATAATTTCAAACTATTGACCTATTGAATATAGGTCAATCCTCTAAGTGATTGTCCATATGAGAGTGAAAATCCCAGCAGTACACATTCCAACATTCAAGAGGCGGCTTAGATTAGAGTAATCTCAAGCAAGAATTTCTAGCAGCCGCTTCAATGATAATTACAATGAGAAGCAAGGTTGTAAGGCGGATCAAATCTGGAGAGGGACTATAATTGAAGATACCATTGTGTCTTCCTATAAAAATGGGATAAGACCATTTTTGATACGATTGTGAAGCAAAATAGAGTAGATTCAAGGCAATTGTCCGAGGCTCAAAGAGAGAAGGGTGTTTAGCTAGTGTTCCTTGACCGGTTACCCTAATTTGGATTGTGCACCACAATTCGGGAATACAAAATTAAAATTGCTAGTAATCGCAAGACAAGATGCTACCGTGAGAAATTGTCACAAATAGAATTAATCCAATTAATATTGCAAAGCTACTAAAAAAACCAAAAACCATATTTTATGGACTTATCCAACATTAGTCCAATCATATCTTACAAAGAAAGCATGGCTTAAATATGAACATGGAAAATACACAAAATTTCATCTTATTAAAATGTGGACATATAACGGTTCAATGTTGTTATTGTATGACTAGTCCTACTCCTAAGAAACAAAGCGTGATATACATTAATTGAAATTAATAGTTTTTTCCAAACATTCCATGTCGACCACCCACAAATTAAAGAAGTGGGAATGAACCTATTACATTACATTACATTAAATATTCTAGAATGTTCGGTTTAAATGGGCCACCTCTGTACAACTTTTTAATTAAATTATGTGTCGGCCCAACAACGGCCCATCATTATTTCCACCATAAATACTCTTCCGGACATCTCATGTGATCTTCACTACAATCTTCCAAACAAAATGAAATACTGATTTTTAAAGTAGTAGGACCTCACTCTTTTAATCTTTTTACACTAATTCTTGTATGTACGACTTACATTTTATATAATAATATTATTTTATTTTTTTACAATTTTTATCATTGAATTGGTCTCTTGTGAGGTGGGTGCGTAAATGCACTCGAATTCTATTTTAATACTTTTAAGTTAATTTATTGTTACTTTTTATTTTTAATTTTCAGAATACTATTATTTTAAAAGCGAGTGCATGCATGCACTCACCTCATATGAGACCAAATATTTATCATTTATAATGTACTTTCGTTGTTCCACATCGCTTTTCACACTTTTCTTTTGGTTTGTCCCATATTATATTTCACATTCCAAAAAGAAAATTTCATCCTCACAATATTCATATAATTACACAAAATATCATTATTTTTACACTCAATCCAACCACTTCCCTTACTTTAATAATAAAAATTTATAAAATTACCCTTCATTCACTCATTACATTTTTCTTAAAATGTGTGCAGAATATGAAAACTAATCTAGGACACAGAGTCTAATACGAAAACAATTTTCTAGCATTTTTATATGTATAGCACAATGGTGAAAAAATATTGGGTTATTGCTTAATAAACATATATAGGAATATTTCATGATAAGTAATAAAGTAATGCAAATTGAAAAAATTACACAATGAGTTACTCGTCTGTTTAACCCTCGTTCTCACATCAAATTAACCATCTCTTAGTCTCCATTTGAATAAAGTCATTTGAAATCAATGGATTTGAGGATAATACACCATACATTTATAAATCAAAATGGAGAAAAAGCGAAATGAATGAATTTGGTTCACACGAATATTACTTACAAGTGGGAGGATTTCAAATGATAAGGTTTTGTTGGGTATTTCAATCCTTCCACTTGTAAGTAACATTTGTGTGTTCAAATTCATTAATTTAGTTTTTCTCAATTTTGACTTGTGAATGTATGATGTATTTTTCTTAAATCTCTTAATTTCAAATAACTTCCATCCAAAGAAAGGGAGCCTTAGGGTATTCCATTTAAACATTTCATTGTCCACATGCATTAATTTATAGGCTTTTTGTAAATAAGAGTAAAGATAAGTTAATTTATGTTGCTGCTAGTCTAGTCAGGTGTAGCCAAAAAAATATCATAAAAATAGAATTTAAACAATTCACACAATAGTCAAATTGCAAATTGTTGTATTAACTTTGTAAAAGTCATGACAAAATCACTATATCTTGACAAATCAAGATACCTAGCTAACAGCTCTTTTTATTTCATGAAATGAAATCTTGCATACGTTCTTTTAAAAGATAAAAAGAAAGTTTATTCATTGCAAATTATTTGATACATAACATGATATACCGGCCACGTGTGCATTTTTCTATGTATAATTTGTGTTTTGATTTAACAATTCACTCAATAGTCACAGGCCATGTTGTTTTAACTTTTAAATGTGCAAAAATATATATATATATATATATATATATACATGTAATTGATACATCACACAAAAGTTTAAAATCTCCGTTTGATGTATATTGTAAACGATAGATAAAATCTAATTTAAATATCCGTTCTAATTAGATTAGTCAAATCGAAAAGCTGAATACATGCAAAACAATTAATATTCCCCTCACGATTTTTTTCCTTATAAGGAAAAATCACAAACACCAATTTAAATTGTATCAAATTGACCCATTACATAAAAATCGATACAAATTAGGCAAATGATTGAGCTAGACAAATGGTTTTGTAAATAAGTTTTGTTGTAAAATTTATTTTAAAAATATATATTAGTTATTTTATTAGATAATACTAATTATTTTATTATAAATATCAATTTTGAAGGATATTAATTACTCGTTTCATTAAAAAATATTTAGTTGAAATATATTTGTTGTCACTGGTTGATAATTTTGCGGTATAACTTGACAACTCGATAATAATTAGGAGGTGGTGTTATTTGTTGATGAATTCCATGATCATTATTCAAATATTTTGATATAGATAATTAAATTAGCTTAGACGTACGAGATTAATTTAAATATAGATTTCCGTTCCTAAATTTAAATTGTGAAATTGTCTCATAAAAAACATCTTGTAAGTATAAAAGTCAATGAATTCTAAATATTTATTGAATTACTCATATTTATAATATTTGAAAAAATCAGATTTATATATATAATATATTAGGGGTAATAAGTCCGAATAAAGCTTGGTTCGACCTAATTTAATTTAAAAGTTAGATCTAATTTTTAAAAGTCTATTTATTTAAACAGACCAAATTTAGGTCTTTACAAAAATTCTTTTTTGTTTATAACTCGATATCGGGCCTAAGAATCGACTAATCCAGGATTAATCCTACCGTCCACTAACATGACTTTACAAAAGCCTTTTAATCTCAACAGATACACTTTTTTAAATCTATAGATATATATTACTCAATATAATATGTTAATTAATTATTAATGTTTATATCAATACAAATTTTATAATTAATTATATAAAATAATATATATTTAAATGAATTATTTGATTAAATAAACTCAATCATAAAGAAACCCTATATCTTGTTGAAAACAGATCAAATTATTATTCAATCATCCAAAGGAAAAATTCAAACTAGACTGGTGAGATGTGTGCTTTAATTTTAAATTGTCTCAAAATTTTATCTTACATTGCACTCTCTCTCATAACTATTTTTATGGAATTATAATTATTTTTACTTGAAATAGGGATACATTTGAACATATGCTGTAAAAATCATTATAGCACAATCTGCAGTTTTTAGTAAAAAATAAATCAAGACAATTAAGATGCATGATAATCAGGTTGATGAATTTGTCCTAAAATAGGGAAATCAATACCAACCCTGTTAATGAGAATCAATTCCATAGCAAAGTTAAGCAATTAGCACCAATTTATTTCTGGTGTCTCTCAAAATATATTTTGTATGAAAAATGTTTTTTTAAGTGAAAAAGCATTACAGTACATGTTTTACTCATAAATTCTTGTATGTACTGTTTTGAATAATTAATGGCATTTTTCACTCTGAAATAATGTTGTAGGTGGAAAAGTTATCGAGCTTTTATATGTATGTCTTGTTGACAAAGTGAATCTTAGGGGCCTTGTTTGTAAATTCTTCAATTGGAATGAAAATAAAATATTTTTTCTTTCCATGCCTCTAGAATATTGGAGAAATATTTGTTTTCATAGTTGTTACATCACAAGTATTGTGCTCTAATTAAGAAAAAAATGAAATAAAAGAAGATTATAGTGGTGGTGAAGGGGAATAATTAAGGAGAATCATTATAGGATGTGAAAAGATTAATGAAAATTCGGTAGTGATTATCTTATTTTATATTGAAAATTTTTAAACCAATACGCCCTTGAATATTGGATGACAACAATACATCTACAATAATTGATCAGTTTTCTTTCATTGTTGATTAAAGAAAAATTCAAACCGACTAAATTAATAGATAAGTTAATAATTGAACACATTTAATTTAAATCCATTTCATAACTCATCTGATGTTGATATTGTATCGTTTAACAAAAGAATTTATGCAATCTGCGAGTGTGAATGAATGTCTTTCTTGTTGCAATCGTCACCACTTTCTAAAGGGAAGCTTTTTTGTCAATAAGGGAAAATGGTGGTGGGGGCTGAAAATGAATTAAGACGTTGAGATAAGATTCTTTTGGGTCCGTCAAAAAAAAAAAAATTCTTTTGGGAAGAATTTTATATTAGGGCTCAATTTTTAAATTGAATTTAAATTTAGCTCTTGAATTTTGAAGTGTCACAAATTAAGGTCTAATTTTTTTTTTTTTTTAATTTAAAATCCAATTTTATTATGTATATTACTAATCATACATCGTTAATTCATTTATAAAGAATTATTTTTATTATGTATAATTTTCATTATCTACATTCTCGGAATATATTTTATACATATTTTTATATTTTAATTTTTTTATATTGTTGTCACTGCATTTATTATAATACTCACGTTCATCACCTATAATAAAAAATAAAAAACTTGAAAAATAAAAAAATTGATTTTTTATTTTTTATTTTAATATATTATTTTTAAAAATTGATTTGAAAAAAATATCTTCTCCGTCCCAAATTAGTTTTCATACTAATTTGGGCACGTATTTTAAGAAAATTGTAATGAGTGGAGTATTGGAGGGTAATTTTGTAAACTTTTATTATTAAAGTAAGGGAGGTGGTTGGATTGAATGTAAAAAGTAATGACATTTTGTGTAATGAATATTGTGAGGATGAAGTTTAAGGAAGGGTTTCCTTTTTTGAAATGTGAAAATTAATGCGACAAACTAAAAAGGAAATAAAACTTACGCGTGCAGAGAGTACTATACTTTAAAGTATTTTATAAAAATGATTGAAATAAAGATAAATTAATCGGATCTTGAATTGAGACAAAAATAGAAAAATTGTATCTTAAATTGAGAAAAAAATAAAAAAATTAGATCCTAATTTAAGACACTTCCAAAATTCAAAACCTAAATTAAAATCAACCTAAAAATTGAGCCCTAATATGAAATTTTTTTCGATTCTTTTGGCCATTGATTTCGACCAACCAGCCAAAGCCTTACCCCATCTGTTATCATGCGCAATACAATACACATAATCAAAGCCAACGGATGTTGATAGAATTAAATGATTGGTTACGTGTGTAAAACCACTTTTGCTTTCACATTAACAGTCGTCTTTGTGTGAATAAATTTATCGTAAAATTAATTTAAAATTAGTATTAATATCTTTTATAAAATAATTGATTTTTATCAACTCATTTTTAATGAAATAATGATCATTTAAATTAATATCTTATTATAAAACAATTAATATTTTTAAAACAAATTTTATGATAAAATTTATTTACACGATATCTACCACCTCAAATTAACTATGACGTTAGTTTCTTATCTTATCTTACTTTATAATTTTAGTCCTATTTAGTCTGTCCACCATCTCACACGGGGTTGGATTGCCTTTCTTAGTACAATGTTTGGCAAAGTTACAATTTTCTTCATTAATTTATTTATGATATAAACTCAAAAAAATTATTTTGGTCAATTCAACCAGATAAAATATATAGTTAAGCCTCTTATAAATCAGTTTTATTATACAACACAACACTATATTAATTAATTTTAATATATAATATTATTATCAAACTATTTTTTTAATAAAATAATTAATATCATTCAATATATATAAAATGCATGTAAATTTTATAATAAAAATTGGTTCACACTATATTTCGTATACTTTGTCATATATATATGTATATCAATTTGTCCTGCTATGAGTTATGAGTAGTTTTTACATGGCTATTTATTAAAACACATTAAAGGCAAAACGTGCATGAATTAAAGATGATAAATTGATTATAATACGCAAAATCCACTAAACTACCAAAATTTATTGAGGTGTCTCTAGAGTTCATAATAAAATTGAGTTCTTGAAAATGAAATGATAAACCACGACCAGAGTCGGACATTGCCAACGTATACTGCCCCTTTCCGTCGAGGAAATTCAATTTTTATAGTATATACTTTTTATATATTTATATAAATATATATAATTTTAAGGGTTACAATTATTTTCAAACATTTCTATCAGTTGAATTGGATTCCTTTTATTCACTAGGGCTTGGGATTGTGTAGGTCTTTGAGTTCGAAACTCACAGTCACACTCCCACTTCGATAGACTCAGGCTCTAAAATAATCATAAATTTTAGGGGCCCAAAATTATTTTTAATATATACACATTATATATACGTGTCTTCCCTTTTTTTTTTTAGTGTTAGCAGTGGGTTGATATTTTTAATCAAAATGTAGATATCTCATGTAAATATGAATGCAATTGTGGACATATAAAAAAGCAGTAAGAAGGATATCTACATTTTATATTAAAAAGATCTTGTAAGAGGCTATTTTATGCATGAGATATGACGATACTTTTTATATTTTGTTTGATTTTCATGTTTCACTTTTTATATTTTATTTTGTATTCCACCCTATATACTGAATAGTTAATTAATATACATTTATGTGGTATATATATATATATATATATATATATATATATATATATCGATAAAATAGATTCAAGTAGTTAGAGCTCCACTACATATACCACATGATATAAAAACACGAGATCATCTGTGATGTATATTATTTATTGATTATTTTTTCACTCTCCACGTTTCATTCATGCACAATAGAGAACACAATATGGAACACCAAATATGTAACAGGTGATCTCGTGTGTTTTATAATTTTTATTTTTTAATTTATTATACAAAGTCTAATTTTTGTTGTATCGAGATCCTCTCCCACCTCAAAATAAGATTAATTGACGAGTTAAAAATGAAAATTGAAGACATATATCAAGTCAGCTGCAAAAGGGGGAAAATGAAAGTATTTTGGTCTATTTCATGTACATTTTATAGTGAGTTGTAATATCAAAAGGTCATTTATTAGATTTGCTATAGGAAGTTCTAACATTGTATTGATAAGCAACCCAATATTTTATGTATGCATTTATATCATTATTATCAATTAATTTAATTTTGCAAATTTACAGTTCCCTTGAAAAACAGTATTAATTATTTTGACGAGAGAAACAGTACTTGGGTGTCATTTAAATTACCTTTAGGCTCCATTTGGATGGAGTCATTTGAAATCAATGGATTTGAGGATAATACACTATACATTTACAAATCAAAATGAAAAAAATTAAATGAATGGATTTGATTCACACAAATATTATTTATAAGTGGGAGGATTTCAAATACCCAACAAAACCTAGTCATTTGAAATTCTCCCACTTCTCCCACTTGTGCTTAATATTTGAGTGAATCAAATCCATTCATTTAGTTTTTCTCAATTTTAGTTTGTGTGAATGCATGTTATATTATCATCAAATCCATTGATTTCAAATGACTCCATCCAAATGGAGCCTTAATGAGCATAGTAACCCTCGCTATTTAGTTGGTGTAATATTGAGAGGGGAGCTAAACTGTAATATTTTAATTGGACTCCTTTGAGCAAAATTTCTGTCACTAAACTCTCATGCCTAAAAATAAGAGAAAAAAATAATTTGGTCTCATAATTTATTGGGTCTCCAGTTTTGGTCCCAAAAATGTTGTCTGTCCAATTTTCGTCCCATAACTTTTGAATTTATCCAATTTTGGTACCATAATTTTTGAATTTGCCAAATTTTGGTCTCATTTTCGCCGGAAATCTAAAACGACGTTGTTATTTGTCATGTGACATGCACGTGCCAGTAAAATTGGGACCAAAATTGGACAAATTCAAAAGTTATGAGATACAAATTGGATAAATTTTCATGTCACGTGATAAAAAGCGACGTCGTTTTTATTTTTCAGTGCAATGGGACCAAATTGAACAAATTCAAAAGTTATGGGACTAAAATTGAGCAGATAACTTTTTGGGACCAAAACTGGAGACCCAACAAGTTATGGGTTAAAAAAACATTTTTCTCGTAAAAATAATATATACCTCACACAAAATTCCATATATATATATATATATATATATATATATATATATATATATAAGAATTTAATTATTTAAACTTATCTTGGATCATGTGACCATGTCCACAATTCTTAGTTTGATATATTTTCAGGTAAAGTCATTTCCAACAAACAATAGTCTTCTCTTTGTTGCACGAATTTGAGCCAACTCTTGTTCAAGTCAAATGCTATCAGTTGCATTAAGCATCGAATTCAACTATGCAAGAATAATAAATGAGAACCCTAATGTGTCGCTAATAATTAAAGACATGACAAGGTCTCCTACAATTAAGGCGGTGCCTCGACTTCAATTTATCATGTTTTATTTAAGGGTGACATTACGAGATCTTCAATGGGAATGGAAATGAAATTAACTTTTCCTCCTATGCCCCCAAATTTATTGGAGGGAGGAATGTCTCCATGTTGGTTACATCATTGGTGTTGTGCTCCAATTTTGGAAAAAATGAGACAAAAGAAGCTTGTTATTGGTGGTGGAGGGGAATGATTGAGGAGAATTGATTGTAGATGGGGAAAAGGTTAATCATAATGGGTAATGATTACCTTATTTAGGAGGAAAAATAATGTTATTCACCATCTTTTATTCTTATTAAGCACTACAATTGCTTTATATTAATCCTCATTCTCATTGCCATTGAAGAATTTCCAACCAAGCGCCCCTAAATTTATTTATTCAAAATGAGTTGAAATATTTTTGGTGCCATAATTTTTACCTTTTTCATAAATGGTTCTAAGAAGGTTAAAAAATTATTTTAGTACTGTAATTTTGTACATTGTAAAATTTACGACCATTTTTTCCAAAGGTCTTTGTCTTTGACACATGCCTTGGGACGATTTGTGAAAAGGTGAAAGATATGAGACCGAAAATGAGAAAAAAATATTTTTGTTTTGAAAAAAATGAACATAGAGAAATTTACAAAATTATTTTGAAATGATTTGTGAAACAAGGTAAATATTAGGGGACCATTTTTTTTTAACTTATATAATAATAATATTGTCTCGTCCCATAATCATTTCAGACAATTGACTTTTTAATGGTTTTGTGTGAGAATTATTTCATAGTAATATGTGTACAAAAGTTGTTTTATATGAATGGTATGCTAGTTAATAGGGTTATTTAAAAGAGGGTCATTTAAACAAAAAATTATGGAGGGGCATTTAAATGAGATTTTGTGTTGACTAGGCCTTTTAAATAAAGATACTAGGGAAAAATTAGTTCACATAGCCTTTTTCACATAAAAATTTGTTAAAATAGTCTTTGACTCAAAATTTTATTTTTCTCTCAATTAAACAAAAGTAAAATTAAACTTCCTAATTCTCTAATCTTTCACTACCATGTAGAAATCACTATAACAATTACCATGGTCATGTATAAATAAGAAATGACTGATAAAATAGAAATTATAATTGCACAAAACCCCCAATTTTTTAAAAGAGGGCCATTTAAACAAAAAAATTATGAAGGAGGGCCATTTAAATGAGATTTTATGTTGACTAGGCCTTTAAAATAAAGATCCCTAGGGAAAATAAGTAGTTCACATGGCCTTTTTCACATAAAAATTTGTTAAAATAGCCTTTGACTCAAAATTTTATTTTTCTCTCAATTAAACAAAAATAAAATTAAACTTCCTAATTCTCTAATCTTTCACTACCATGTAGAAATCACCGTAACAACTACCATGGCCATGTATAAACAAGAAATGACTGATAAAATAGAAATTATAATTGCACAAAACCCCAATTTTTTAAAAGAGGGCCATTTAAACAAAAAATTATGAAGGAGGGTCATTTAAATGAGATTTTATGTTGACTAGGCCTTTTAAATAAGGATCCCTTTCATTGATAAGCAGGAGCGGATGTATTCTTGGCCAATGGTGGGCTTCACCGGTGCAACTCAACTAGAAATCCTACTATATTATTAATTAGTTATAATATTCAGGTCACCCCAAATTTTAATCCAGCCCACTCCATTTAAAAAAAAAAAAATCAGCGCCATCTACCGAAGCAGCGCATTTCACAGTAATCGCAGAGACAACAAAAAAAAAAAAAAAAGGATTTGAAATTATCTATGCAATTTTCCCCTAAATCAAATTCTCCCCCAAAATATGCCCTAGAAATTGAAATTTTTTTTTATCTTGAATTCAATTGAA
This sequence comes from Paraleonurus japonicus, assembly GCA_030762865.1. Taxonomy (NCBI): domain Eukaryota; kingdom Viridiplantae; phylum Streptophyta; class Magnoliopsida; order Lamiales; family Lamiaceae; genus Paraleonurus; species Paraleonurus japonicus. The sequence goes on from CM061056.1 coordinate 16,681,616, forward strand.
AAATTTGGAGGAAACATGTGAAGACTGCACTTTTTCGAAATGAAACATGTGAAGACTGCACTTCGCAATAAAATGGGGATGATTTTCTTGCGAGATAGTTTGATGTTTTATATTGAACGAGATCTTGTTAACAAACTAGATATAGATTTTATTATAGATGAATTTTATGTTATGAAGCCTCGTAGGACACAACTTTAAAAAAATTAAGTTTTTGTGCATTTTTTTGTATCGAGTGTTCTTTTAATTTTTCAGCCCACCCCATTATCAAATCCTGGATCCGCCCCCTGTTGATAAGATTTCATCGGTACGTTGTATTATCAAAAATATAAAAGTAATTAAAGTTCTTAATTTACTGGCATAAATCCTGTCATTAAAATTATCATCATCGATCATTATTCGCCAAAAACAACATATATTGTTAATGTCTGAACGGTATTTATTGACATATTTCATTAATACTATTATACAGAAATATTAATAAAATATCGATGCATTAATGTTGTCCATCGTAAATTCCTTGGGATAAACAATGAATTTTTTAGTTGTGTAATAATTATATATTTAAACACGTACACAAAGAATTCTATGCAAAAGTGCGTCATAAATTGCATGTCTAGTTTTGCAAATTTGCTTATATATTATTTTTCATTCAAACCTAATATTATTTTTTTTTTTATCGGTAAATGTTAGTTGTTAGTGGTTAGAAATTAGTTCACCAAGTCCCCTTACAATTTCAAATTCTCCAAGCCTCCTTATACCTCCCACTCCAATTCGTTCCCAAAGGGAATCGAACCCAGTCTCCCACTTAAGTGAGGAGCCGGTGGCCAAGTGGGCTAAGCCCCCTTGGTTTCAAACCTAATAATTATAATGTTGAACATGAATAATCACTAATTTTATGATCATTTATATTTTCCCTATTAAAATATCGAAAAATGTATTGCCTTTCATATTTACTACGTACAGATACCACTAATCTTATCATTTGTCTTAAGATAATACTGTATTCATTCCGCAATTTAATTGGATTTCATTATAATGCATGTAATTTGATTTTTAATTTATAGTTAGTGTTGATGTTAGTGACAAGTGTTACTCGTAATGTGTCAACATTCTGGTCACAACATCGAATTGGTCATTCCACTTCCACTAACCCTTAACCCACTAAATGTCTTGTTCAATGTCTTGGTTTTACAAATTGAAGATTTATTACGATTATATAAGTCATGCGTTTGAAAAGACAACGGTGAGGAGTTGAAAAGATCATGGGGAAATTACTAAGAAGTTACCTATTTTCAAGGGAGATGTAGAAGTTATTTTCAAGTACTAAGAGTGTCCAAAATATCTATAAATAAACAACTGCTATGAAGATTAAAACTTGAAGTTGAGGAAAACACAATCTAGCGTAGTCTATTAACTTAGATTATTTGAGTTTATTGATGTTTCATACTCGATACTTCCGTTGGTGAATGTTTCAACATTTCACTCAACATTTGGATCTTTATTTGTATTAGTGATATGTTAGTTGATTAACATCTAGTCACTATATACGTAGATCTATTCACAAGTGTAGCTCATTCTTTCACCTGATTGTATCACTCAATATTTAATAGTGATATTTCATTGATTGACAGTATAGACTTATTCATAGTTTATACAAAATTTTGATATTCATCTTGCAAAGTGTTTAAGACTTCATTTGTGTGTTTACGTATTTATTTTTGTTTGTGTTGTTCTTCAAATGTGTCAACATTCGTGACAACATTTTGTCAAACACTTATGCACACCCTCAGTTAGCTTGATTAAATACAAAGTCTCACAGTAAAAATGTCATCACAATAGTAGTTATTCTTTTAACAATAATAGTCCTGATATAAAAACGTGCAAAATATAATTTATGTGGAATCAGTTTTACAATTCCTAGGTGTCAATGTGGAATCAGTTTTACAATTCCTAGGTGTCAATTTTTAAAAAGTTTGTTTACGTGTCAATGTATAATTAGTCACCTATAATTATTAACATATATTGAGTAAGATGATTAAAAATGATTGACTCAATTAATTTACTTTATTTCACTCTAATGAATATATATATATATATATAAGTATTATTAAAAACCGTACTATAATCATATATGATATATATTTCAAATATAGAAAAATAGATATACTATTCGGAGTAATATTTATACATCAATTATATATAAAAAAATTATTAATTGTCTTTTTTTATTAATTGTAAAATAAATTCGAAACAAATCTTATAATAAATTTTCACATAATTATAATAATTATAATACCCAACATGAATTGTTATACAATTAATATTGTCATTATTTAAATTTAATATTATAATTACATAAAATTTTATACATATATATTATTTTAATATATATATATATATATATATATTATTTAAAAATATTTATATGTATAATATATTATATTATAAAATTTATTTAACGAATATATCGCGTAATACGCGGGAGCTCATCTACTTAAATATAATCATAAGGAAATTTTTCACGCATGATACTAAAAATGCAATGAAAATTTTTGTTGGAACTATTTTTTGTATTTACATCGGTCTTATAACAAACCGGAACTCATTTGCTTATGTTACATGACCTATATATGAGGGATTTCAACTCAACCATTAAAACAAAATATTATTATTCAAATAGTATAAGATAGTACTTTCATAAATCCGTGATTACTTTCACATTTGACTTTTCAATTTTGTGTGAGAGTTTTATCATAGTAAACAACTTTTGTACACATAATACTATGATAAAACTCTCACACAAAAACGGTTGAAAAGTCAATTGTAAAGTAATCACGGGACGGAGGGAGTATAATATTATTAATTTTGTATATGAATATAATTTGTTTTATAAGAAATATATATTGACATATTGCAAAATAAGATACTAGAGTAAAATTTAAAAGTTCTAGCTACTAGTATTTATTTGATGAAGAAAATTTCCAGTCAACGTGTGACTATATATGCCCATTCCATAATTGTTGTGACAATGATGAACTTTCTATCTCTGCGTAGTTTTTGAACAACTTCCCAGGATCTGATTATGCAAATCATAATATACAACATTAAATCATATACATTAAACACATTAATTGACCTAATGTATAGATAAATAAATAAATATGATAACGGTAACAAAGGTTAACATTATTAAAATGTGAATGAGAAAAGTGTACTTTTGGTCCCATGATAATTTTTCAACGATAATATTAGTCTCATGTTCTTTTTGGTCCCTTTTTGCAAAAATAATCCCAATTATTATTTCTTAGGACTAAAATTGTAATTTTATTTCATACTCTCGGAATCAAAATGCAATTTATCATTTTCTTGGGATCAAAACTGCACTTTTCTTGGGACTAAAAATATCGAAAAAATTACAGAACCAAAAATGTAAAAAAATGATCATTTTGCAAACCACTCATTCTTGTGGGATTAAAAATGCAATTTATTCTCTTGTAAATTTATGAAGTGAATTTGCAATGCGATTTCATCAAATACAGCGCATCTTTAGTATCTTTTTTTTTTAGGTGCCAAAATACGAATCTAAGATTTTATCTTTGTAAATTTTTATTATTATAGATCGAAATCATATAAAATGACACAAATAAAAAAAATTCTACATATATAGTGGGAAAAAAAAAAATCCTAGGGGAGCAATACACGACCCCCTAAATTTGTCTCTATCTTTGTATTAATATTAATTTTGTAATATTATAGTTGTTATCCTCCCAAAATGTTTGATAACTAGATGAGCCTCCATCGCGTGTTACACGAAATAATTTTAAAAGTCAAAATTTATACTCTCTTAATCCCAAATTTAAATGCAACATTTATTTTTGCATGAAGTTTAATGTGAAAATCGTTTATAGTATATCATAGGAGATAAAACTATTTTTTGGAGTGTTGAATGATCTTGAAATAGATTTTAATGTGAAAGTAGAGTTTAGTATTGAGAAAGTAACGGCATATAGTATAATTTTAAAATATTTGAACTGGTGTAGTATTTATGTTTATGACTTGATATCCGCCTCCAAAGACCGACTAATTTGGGGATCAATCCATACAAATTTTAATTTCCATGATTCCAACATTTATTATGTAATTAATTATTTTCAATAACTTATCAAATTATAACAATTAATAAAAAATTAATTATGAAATGATTTTATTTAATTGATTAAATTATATTTCTTAAAATTGTTACTCTAACTTTTAGTGTATCGTTCAATACATGATCTTTTAATCTTTTTAAATAATTTCAAAATAAATTCTCCTTTTCAAAAAAAAAAAAAAAATGGTGCTCTAAACATAACTGAATTAACCTTGTCAAAAAAAAAAAAAAAAACTGAATTAACCGAGATTTTTAGCATAATGAATTGAATTCGATCGATATGACTATAAAACCGTTCTTATGCGAATCGAATTTTTGGTTTAACTTTAGTAAAAAAAAAACCAAAAAATTGAAATCATGTCGCCTTTTAAATTGAAATCATAACATGTCCATAAATAAATTCAATAACACGAGTTACACAACTGCCCAAATACTGCAAAATTGTCCAAATAACAATGAACTAGGGTTAGAACAATAAGACTTATATATATATATATATATATATATATATATATATATATATATATATATATATATATATATACATATAGTTTTCCAATATTTTATTTCGAGTCGACTCCATTTTTAATTATTTTTTAATTGTGTTCACTCCTATTGTATTTTATTCAAATATTAAGACATGTATAATTTTTTAGATTTATGCATGTGGATTAGAGAAGGAATTATTTTTTTAATTAAACGATTAGGTTGGATTACGGTGTAGATAAAGATACTCTTAAGGATATGAAAAAATAAAGGCATACAGCATAATAAAACTTAAAAGCACAAAATTTAAAATAATTTCATAAAAGAAAAAAATCTTTCTTGTTTGAATGACAAAGAGGAATTACTCTTTTTTTCCATTAAGGATACATATTATATGCAGGAAGTAATTTTAGGTATTTCCAACCTTCTTAAAATAATCATTTTTCAACAAATAAACATATGTCTTCACTTGCGGTAAAATTGTGGTGTAGAAAAAATTCACACTTACAATTGAACGGTGGATTCTGCAGATTTCTTGGGATTTATTATCTGATCACGTAATTACTTACGAGTACGTGAATCAGATTTCATAAAAATTGGAAAAAATGGATTTTGATAATATTAGTTTGTTTAATCCCGAGTAGCAAGTTGTTTGGTTTGTGAGACTTTGGCCTGAGACTCTATCTCAGTCCGCAAAGATATCCCGCACTTATCAATGTCATTGTTAGATGGATTTATCCGGTGCTTTATGACATGATTTTTCTATCCCTCTTTCATAATGTCTTTAATATCCCTCAAATTTAACACAAAATGATTTAATTCCTCATAATAAGAAAGAGTATTATTGACAATTACCATACTTATCACATATATTCTCAATGCAAACATAATATAATCATTTATCAAGAGGAATGTAGTCCTGCAATCCAAACATATATATTTTCTCAAACAAAATAATTCAAACAAGTACAATCCCATTAAAACCTATCACAAGTTCACAACTAATTCATCTCGTCTTGTAAAGCAAACGATCCCTTAAGAGTATTGATTGTTACGATAGTAATTTTAAATGATATTAATTATTTTATTCAAATATATTAGTTATTTTATTAAAAATATAATTATTGAAATATAGCATACTCCCGCCATCTCACGACTACTTTCACATGCATGGAGATGAAGACACATATTAAAAAAATTAAAGAAAGAGTAATGAGTAGAGAATTGAGGGTAATTTGGTAAAATTCATGTATAACATAAAGACATGAGCTACATTGTGTGTAAGCGTGTACACAAAGGATAATGATATTTTATATAAAATGAAAATAGTGTGAAGGTAACGTTTATGGAGGGATTTTCATTTTAAAAGTGTAAATGTTATTTTGGATCGATGAAAAAAAAGTGAAATAATTATGATATGTGCTGATTCTCACAATACCAATTTAGTAAAATAATATTTGTAATAAGCAACGACCGCATATTATTGTATTCCCATAATCCAAATTACATATTCACATGTTAATTGTAAATGCAAGATTTAAAATATATATACAAAATAAAGATAGATGAAATACAAATTTTATCCATAAAAGACATATATTTAAAAAGAGTGGATCTTTGTGTGAATCGATTAATAAAATTAATTTATAATTAATATCTTATAATAAAATAATTAATAATATTTAATTCTTCTACTAATATATTATAATAAAACAACTAATAGAAGTATCATTTAACACTAATATATTATTGTAAAAACAACTAATTATTTTAAGGAAACAACTCATACCATCCAAACCAATTTTACATTTGAAATTTGTTTATACAAGACTTTGTTATTTAAAAAACACAAAAGTTAGTGCAAGTTTATCTCAATATAAGACCATTATCACTTTTTACTTTTCAAATTTTTATCTTCAAATGATAGATGTATTTATGAAAAGTGATATTACAAAGATATATTTTTTTAAATTGATAAATGTATTTAATGTAAAGTGTATTATTTTTAATAAAAATATTATCACATTTTACTTTTCAAATTATCTTCAATTGATACATTTTACATATATTTTTTAAAAGTGATACATTTATTTAATATAAAGTGTATTACTTTTTAAATTTTATCTTAAAAGGATGAATTGATCTTTTGTGAGCCACTATAACTAATATCTTATCGTAAAACAATTGATATTTTTTAATGTAATAATTAATATTTTTAAAATAATCTTTTATACTAAAAATAACTAATATTCTTCCATGAAACAATTAATACTCAGTATTACGACACAAAATTGAATAATATTAGTATGTTGTTATTATATTTTGGAGAAAAGTATTATTAGTATATTATCATTATTCTTTTAGAGAAAAATATTATTAGTATATTAATATTACAAGTAAAAATTTGAATTTATTTTTTATACACTAGAGGAAACATAAACACCAGGCAAGGCATGGAAAAAAGTATCTGCGCACGCTGCCAATATGAGCAACCGAAATAAATGCTTCATAGAAATCGTAACCCGGAACAAAAACGACGCCGTATCCATCCAAGTACACCTCGCACCGCACGTGCCACGTACTATATAAGAACCACGTCACAATTCTACAATATATCTATTAAAACACAATTAAACATTTCACTCTCTCTCTCTCTCTAAGAAACACACACTCAAGGTGTCTCTCTGTGTTGACAGAAAAACCAATGGGAGAGGTCTCATTTTCTCTCTCTACCCCTTTTCATGATTTTATGAATTTATTCATTGGTTATAATAATTAATTAATTATATGTAAACAGGAAGAGAAGAAACCGGCGGTGGAGGGAAGAAAGAAGATGCAGCGGCGGCGGAAGATGGGAAGAAAGAAGGAAAGAAAAATGAGCAGCCGCCGCCACCGCCGCCGCAGGAGATTGTTCTGAGGGTTTTCATGCACTGTGAGGGGTGTGCTAGAAAAGTCCGCCGCTGCCTCAAGGGGTTTGAAGGTAATAAATAGTAATAATTAAAAATTAGACGTCTCTATTGGTGGGATTTTTGTTGCGTCTTAATCAGACAATTAATTAATTTAATCCCAGCATTAATTAATAGGTGGTGCATGTAATTAAATTTAATGCGTTTCAGGCGTGGAGGAAGTGATAACTGATTGCAAAACGAGTAAAGTGATTGTGAAAGGTGAAAAAGCAGATCCGGCGAAGGTGTTTGCCAGGGTTCAGAAGAAGAGCCACCGCCACGTCGAGCTTATCTCCCCAATTCCGAAGCCTCCGCCGCCGCCGGAAGAAAACCAAAAACCGCCTGAAAAGGAGGCGGTCGCCGTTAAACCGGAAGAAAAAAAACCAGAGGTTTCTCTCCTATTTTTGTCTATTTTTATAATATTTATATTTAAAATGTATCAAAAACATACGTAAAAAAATAAAAAATAAAATAATAGTACTTACTGTATTTGAATTATGTTACGTAATTAATAAGTGTTTATTTTTATTGGTGGAGGTTGCTGTGATTACTGTCGTTTTGGGAGTGTACATGCATTGCGATGCTTGTTCTCAAGAAATCAAAAGGCGTATACTCAGGATGAAAGGTAAATTAATTTGCCTTCCTTTTTTTTTTTTTTGGAAAACAATTTTGCCTTCCTTTTAAATTCCCTTTTCATTAAAAAAAATTATAGCATTTTGAATCCTCCTTTTCTTGCATATATTATTATATCTCTATATCTTTTCAATCTTGCACACCTTTTTTAATTGACAAATTTTTTTATTTTTTTAAATGATATTTGTTGTTTTTACAATATTTTGATTGATTTCACTAGGCAATATTAATTATTAGTATTTAATTGATTTCACCTAACAACATTAGATATTTGTTGTTAATTTCCATGGAATAGTATTCATAAATGTTGCTTTTTTTTTTAATTAGCTGGGTTTGCAAAGGCTATTAATTTTGTTGTCATCTCTACCACTCTCGATAAGATAAAAATCTCAATTCTTATCTGTACATTCTTTAAATTTATTACTCAAGATTCTGTTTCAATTCCTTAAATAATTCAAATAATTGTCAAGATTCTGCTTTGAATTCCTTAAATTTGAATTATTATTTTCAATTCAATACCACTCAATAGAATCTAGAGTTAACATCAATCGATGTTTGAATTCCTTAAAAATTTTGATTTATTATTTCCAATTAAATACCATTCAATACAATTATTATTTGAGTTTCACATTATTTTGAATTATTATTTGTTTCAAACATTAACCAATGTGGGATAATTACAATTACGACAGGAGTCGAAAGCGCCGAGCCTAATCTGAAGGACTCACAAGTCACTGTCAAAGGCGTTTTCGAACCCAAAACTCTGGCAGATTACGTGTTCAAAAGAACCGGGAAACACGCGACGATTGTCAAAGTGGACCCCGACAAGAAAGACGAGGAGAAAACGAAAGACGCGAAAGAAGAGAAGAAACCGGAGGAAGGCGAAAAGAGGTGAAGAAACCGGAGGAAGGTCCGAAAGAAGGCGGGGCCGGAGGAGGTGGCGAAGATACAAAGGCAAAACCGACGGAGGAATCGGCGGAGGACGCTAAAATGGAGTTGAAGAAGAATGAGATGTATTATTACAACCCACAAAACTACCAGGTGTATAATCCTAGGTTTGTGCAAGAGATGAATAATTACCCTCCCCAGATGTTCAGCGATGAGAACCCAAATGCATGCTGTGTTATGTAAATTTGGAAGAAGGAGAGGGGCAGAATGGGGAATTCATTGGGAGCAACATCTTAGTGTGGTCTACATGTGGGGGTGTCTTGGTATTCATAGTATAATTGTAGTCGTAGAGAAGAGGGGTAGAATTTTGTGACAGTTTTATTTTTCTATATTATAATCGTTGTCGCATATCAATATTATTATTATTACTATGCATAATAATAAAATGACCTATGGTGTATATGATAGTATTTTTATCTTGGTTGAGACAATAATTGCTGATTTTCCTTGTTTCGAGGGAAGGAATTAAGAGGCAATAATTTGTTTGGTTTGAATTCATGAAGTCGCACTAGATTTGTTCTGCAGCTAGCTCTAATATAAAATTTAAATTAAATATGATGACAATTTTATATATTAGGTTTATTGTTTATATATTAGGTGTATTAAAGTGTATATATAAAAATATATTTAATTTATAATTTTTCAAAATATTACTTTCCATTTATTAAAGAGTTTATAAGTTGACTGTATTTTATAATTTGTTTGGAGTATTTGAAAATAACAAAATGAGATTATTTTTATAAATTGTGTTTTTTCTATTGAAAAATTAGTGAGTGATTTACGAGCTATAGTGTAGAATTGGTTGATTGTTAAAGGATGGAGTTGGTTGATTGTTAAATGATTGATGTTGCGTGAGCGATTTTCTCGGAGTGGACTGATGATCCTAGACTATTTGTGGAAGAATAGATTGTAAAAACTTGTGTAATTATTTGAGTATTGCTTGTACCTTGTTTCTTTAATAAATCTTTACTTATAAAAAAATTATAATGAAGCACTATTAGGTGAGATGGTGTCAATAGAGTTCTCTAAACTAATATTGTATTGTGCTGGAAATTTCGATAAATTCAATATTTAGTTATATTGTATTGTGATGGAAATTTTGATAAATTCAATATTCAATTATTTATGCATTAATTTGCTTTTCTTTTTTAAATATAATTATTTGTTTAAAAATTCTAATATAATTTATAAAAATCTTGCCCTCAGAAATAAAATTTATAAATTCCTTTAATACATCTTAATAAATAAACAAATAAAATTAGAATAAATTTTTATACCAAATCTTAATTTTTATTTTACTTTTAATTTATTTGGATGTGATGTTTTTATTTAATTTAAGAATATATATAATATACTTTACAAAATAATTTCAGTATTTATCATTATAAATGTTAATCAATTTAAATTTTACCTCAAGAATTTTAAAAATAATTATAATAAAATGTTTTAAAAATTATACTTGACGGCCATTTGCATTGCATGTTATATATCTCACAAATGATTGGATTGATCATGCACGCAAAATTTGTTCTGGAACCAAAAATTGTAAAAGACAACTAGTGACTAGTGAGATATTTTCAGGCAACCAGTAATTCATAATAATTTTTTTATATATATATATATATATATATATATATATATATATATATATATATATATATAGGTCATTTATAATAAGATAGAAAGAGGTAAGTTTTATTACCATTTGGTGTAAAAATTTGTACATAAGCACAAATTTTTTTGCACTTTTACACTTATTTGTAATTTCTTAATTTTTTACACCTATTGTAATTTTTCATATATATATATATGTATATATATATATATATTAATTTAAAATTTTATGATACAGATCAATTACCCTCCACTTGCCGCTTGATCCTTGATTTTATGATACAGATCAATTAGCAAATGAAGAAAACAAATTAAAAAGGATATAAATATATATATATATATATATATATATACACACACATATAATTTCTTTTAAAAATATTATGGATGCATGTGATAGTTCGTTTCTTTTACGAAGCAGAATATATATTTTTTAATTCTTTGTTTAAGTGGGGAAAAGAAAAAGGAAAAATAGAGATAATCTGTAGAGAAGCTTCTCGATGTCGTGTTTTGTCAAGTTTTGAAGGTCTGACAGCTCTTCTTCATGAGTTACACGTATTATTCTTGGAAAATGACACGTATACAGAAATTTATTGGAAAATATCAATTTATAACATCATTCGTGCTAATAAAACAACAATAAATATATATATAAAAAAAAATTGAGAAAGGCATGTGTGTACTGTCTCATACGTATTTATGATGATTTTATATATTTTTATAATATTTTTATATATTAATATTATAAAAATAGGTAAAATATCATATCTTATGTATGAGATCCATCTCACACAAATTTATGTGAAAATATTATGTTTTTGTAAAATAAATTTTGAGTCGATTTGTGTATGCACAAGTTTTACAATTAATATTGTACAGTTTAGTAAAATAATCATTACTATTAAAATAATATTTTCAATGAAGAAATTAGTAATATTAAAAAAGAAACACACATATTAAATACAAACCAATTATATAGTAATATTGGTTTACACAATTTTTTTAAAATTATTTTCTCTAAAATTGGTTCGTAATAATTATTTTTATAATAAATAAATAATATTTAAATGAAATAAATAAGACTGATAAATTAAATCTTTTAATTAAATAGTAATATTGTTTAAAATACATCTGTAAAACTACAGCGATCTTGATTCCCCTTTTCGAGACTTGATTGAAGATGGGAAGAAATTGATTTATAAAGAGCACCCTTCATTTTTTTATAAGAGGAAATACCCGAATATGCAAACCTCTCCCCCTGTACTAAAGATCCCTTGGTTAAGCGGGTTGTAAATCGAAGAATGTGCACAAGTACTTGAGTCATGTAAGAGATATGACTTTCGGGATACATAAATCCAACAACAAATCCTGCAATATTTTAATAAAGAATTGTCACCACACGAAATTAAACTCAAAATGTCGGAGTGTATGTGCTCATTGTTGGGTTGCGTTTCCTCCTTTTGATGATGATCTTCTCAATAGGTGTAATTTTTGTCCTCTAGTTTTTTGGGGTTCTTTTTTTTTTTTTTTAAAAAAATACTAGTGGTACAATTTTTGTTTCCAATTGAATAAAAACAAATTGAATTGATTTGGGGTGTGACTTTATTTGTACGAATTTTAAATTCATACAAATTTACATAAAAGTGTGTGTGTATTTTATAAGGTAAATTACCAAACTCTTTCGGAAATTGTTTAAATCAAAAAGAACTCAATGAGTTGAATAATTATCAAATACTTTCTTGATCTATAAAATAAAATAATTAAAAAAATTGACTAACTAATAATACAAAATGACAAACTAGTATATTTCAAGTGGTTAGATACCCATTATTTATGTAGTAAGATTATGAGTTTGAGTTATCATATACCCGATAATATGAATATATATATATATATATATACAAAAAAACTTATAATGCAAAATTACATAATTAAACTCAACTCAAAATAAATACAAGAAAAAACGTAATAAGTGAAATGATTTTGTATTCCTCCGTCAATAAAGTGATGTTTTTGATCGATTGAGGTGGTATTTTTGTTTTTCTAAAATGAAGATAAAAATCATAAAATGCTCGTTACAAAAGATCCAAAAACTAAATCCAACAAGCTAACTTTCAATCCAATGAAATCTCATTTCCAATCCAAGCATGAAAATTCAAGGAAGTTGCTATATATAATGTCACGCACTAGGTCATCATCAATCGCTTGCCAAATATAATGATATTATAATAATTCAAAATTACAAGTTTCTTGTAAATGATTTAGATAAAATACGAGAGAAACTTTGATAATTTATTCTACTTTAGTATATTATAAGGTGAATAAAATTAATTCTATAATTTAAAAAACAACTTTAATGTTGAGGCTTTTAGAGAGAGTGATGGTGGAATACAGTTGACCACCTCTCAGTCATTGGTAAATGATTCAATTAATTGTAGCGGTATGATGACATTATAGACTCATCAACATCCATCCATGCACTCATTTTTACCCTATTATTTAATTTATTTATAATGATGATTCTATCATAGGCTCCTATTTTAAGCAGAAGGCCACCACTTCCAATTCCTAAGGTACATGCCCTACGCAGGTTTGTTCATAATTAATCTATTCCCTTTCTTTTCGTTGGCCTTTGCTTGCCATCCATTTTCAGTATTTTTCTTGAAAGTTTTTGACTTCTTGCTTCTCTTTTCAATGATCCATATGCTATGGGTGACATTGCACGATGACATGCAATCACTTGTTAAATAATATCACAATACTTATAAAATAATACGACAGTATTTCATACGCACAAAACATGTTTAATTGTATAAAAATAATGTTGTAGTATCATTTTATAGGCGTGGTGATATTACTTGATAAGTAATTTGATATTATTGAATTTATTTATTCTGTTACACGGCGTGAAACTTATTCATACTTGTTTGACTGCCCTTTATAAGGGGTGTTAATACAAACTGTAATGGGTTGTAATGTGTTTTATAGCCAATATATGTAATACATACGGCCCGCTTTTAAATATACTCATTTTCATTGTTTCCCTTTACATAATTAATCGTGCCCTCCCCCAAACTAATCTACCGACAGAAGGGTGTCAAAAATACCCCTATTTAACCCTTCTCCTTCTCGATAAAAACATTGGTTTAGGGTTAGCCTAATACACGCCTCAAACTCATCCCGAAATCGTCAAACCACGCAGCGTAATCGTACAAGATCGAGGAACGACAGAGTTGACGGCAAAAACAGTCAGTTAAATCTTATTCACGCCATATTAATTGATCTAAAATCTCAGAACAAGGAGCGTTTTCCAAAGGTAGAGTGAATAGTGACGCCAGTAAGGTAGAGTTGTGGCTGACAGCCTGACACTTAACAAAAATTGGGCCTTGGCCCAATAACGCTAGATGTAACCACAGACGGCCCAAGTTTTAATACAATAAATCCGGCCCAAATAGTATAGAAAATGAACAAAATCCAAGCGTTAGGAATAGCCCAATCTTGCAGCCGAAGTTGGGAATTAATAAAATAATTATGAAAAAATAATAAGGTCGAAATTAAAGAACACATATTTGTTGGTCCAATTCAATAAGAATGACTACATTTGGAGACACAATCAAGAGGCCTACTATTTCGTGTGACAATACATATAATGATGAATCGGAGAGTTATTTATACCAAAACTACGACTTGGCTTAGAACCGCTTCACCAACCGTACTAATTATTTAGATTATCACACGTTTTATTAAAAAAAGATTTGTGTTTTTTATCATTTGACACATTTTCTAAATGGTTATTATTGTGTCAAAATTAGGTGGTGCAATTGATGCAAAAATTACTACTCCCTCCGTCCCAAGAAGTTGTGCACACTTCTTGGGACACGAAACTAAGAAAAATTAATTTTGTTGACTTTTTTAGAATAAAGTGTAAGAGAGAGAATAAAGTGTAAGGGTGTTTTGGGTGATTTAATGAGATAAAGTAAGAGAGAATAAAGTAGAGAGTAGAATAAGAGTGGCATTTTTGTGATATAAATGATATTATGAGGGTATTGATATTGTGTGATATTTCCATTTTAGGTGTGTGCATAACTTTTTTGGGACAGAGACGAAAATGGAAAGTGTCTTAACTTCTTCTTGGGACGGAGGAGTATAAAATTTTGGATAGGCCTCTACTTTATATGCCCCTTGCCTTTTCTTAAAAAAAACCCTCATCATTTCTTGTTTAATGCTCGCCAATAAAAAGTATTTATTGCCCTCACCTTTTTTAATATATTATTATCCCTCATTTTTCCATCACCATTAGCGAAGGTTAAAAGTGGTGTTTGTCAAGTCCTCTCATGCAACTATTTCTTTTTGTAAATGACATTTAAGTGTGTGAATATTTGTGGGATGTCCAATAACGCAAGTATATAAATTCATAGACTAATTTTTTTAAAAATAAAACTATTAATACTAATATTAAAAATATACACAAAATACAAATCAATTTCACAATAAAACTAGTTCATTGTATTCTTTTACTTTGTTAAAGGAAATTTGCTTTGAAATTGCCGCGTGATTTTTTCCTTTTCATTGGAGGGTTTATCTACGTAAATTTGGTGTAGCTGATCATTTATTTCTATGTGGCTGTGATTATATTTTTGTTAATTATTTGAGTTGGTGTTGAATCAATTTTACTACTTTAGAATAAAAATTAATATTTTTAATGAAAAACTAATATTCTTCAATTAATATTTTTTAATGAAATAACTAATATCATTCAAAATAAATAATATTTCAAAAAAATATATCATTCAAAACTAATGTATAACTTATAATATAAATAACTAATATTTTTTAATAAAATAATTAATACCCTTCCAACCAAATTTACAGTAAAACTTATTCACACCGAAAATTTTCTTACTTTTTTTAACTTGAGATATTAATAAATTTCCACTACTTTGAATGAGAAGAGTATGTTGAATGTGGTCCTCTTTATTGGGCCACTACAAATTGTAGCCTAAAAACGTACAGTAATTCATTATGGCGCAATTATACTGCATTATTAAATCTTTTTTTCTTTTTTGAAAGAGCATTATTAAATATTTAGTCGTATGTGTATATAACTATATACTCTCTCATATTAATGAGCTATCTTAATAAGTCTTCGACTAAAGTACATTGCGATGTCAATTTAGTGCTCGTCTGATTTTCCTCATTAATTATTACAGAATATCGACTTCATTTTAACACTGTCATTCCACGTTAACTTATTTCACGTGTCACTAATCATGCAAACAAACGATCACTTAAATAAAATTAATAACGGTATAAACTCAATTTATTTATCTTAGATTTTACATTATGAAAATGTACAGTCTTCATGTATTCTTTTAGCTTCTGAAAATGGCTATATTATTAGGAATTATAAAAAATTCTAATAATGAGATTGCTAGATAACTGATTTTAACTTGGTTTTGATTGGTTCGCATGGGTTCCATTCTAGTCACATGAACAGTAAGAATCGGATGGCCGGTTCGATCGATACCGTGAAACGATTTCCAGTTAAACCGATCAAATCGGCCCATCCAGTGCAAATTTTGAAACCACTTTACCCAATTCACTATTTCTCTTAAAAGAGATTCCTAAAAAAGATCTTTGTTATTATTCGACGAAATGATATAGATCAAGTGGTTAAAAATCTATTACATATATCCAAAGTCATGAATTGAGCACCATTTAACCCATAAAAAAATATATATAGTTGTTGGAGTATATGAAAATTTAGAAATGATGTAATTTTCAGAGTATCTAAAACAAACATACAAAAGGTTATGGAGGATATTAAATTTAGAATCTGGAAGTGAATTTGTTTCTGTCTTTTTTTTTTTTTTTTTTTGTTTTTTAATTTTCACTATTTTGTTCACGATTGATGTCCTATTAGGGTGGAAAAATACTGAAAATTTTGGTATACCACACTTATAGAACCAAAAATATCGAAAATATCGATTTTTGGTATGCCGTAATTTTCAGACGGTAACGGTATGCACTTTTATAATTTTTGGTATTTCGTATATATACCGAAATATCGAAAAAATCGGTATATTTCGGTAAAAAAATATGTGTAGGTATTCGGTATGTTCGGTATACCGCAATTTCGGTATGAAATGGTATACCAAAATTTCGATATGGACTTGTATATACCAATACCGTTCAAAAATCGGTATACCAAAATTTTGGTACGGTGTCGGTAAATAATTATTTTATACCGAAATGTCGGTATACCGAATTTCGGTATATATGTCGAAAGCTTCGGTATGGTAACGGTATGAAAATTTACATACCAAAATTTTCGATACGATATACGGTATGGAGCGATATTTTCGATATAGCGTACCAATCCACTCCTCCTAATCTCATCATTGTATTTAGTCCAACCTTGTTTGAGGTAATTTGTGTAAGGGCTTCGAGTACTGTTAGTATTATCTTAATACTAGATGAGCTCCCGCATATTACGCGGTATTTTCGTTAAATAAACTTTATAATATAATATATTATATATAATATTTTCAAATAATATATATATATATATATATATATTAAAATAATATATATGTATAAAAAAATTATAATTATAATATTAAATTTAAATAATGGTGATATTAATTGTATGACAATTCATGCTAGGGATCAAATTATTATAATTATGTGAAAGAATTTACTATAAGATTTGTTTCAAATTTATTTTACAATTAATAAAAAAAGGAGACGATTAATAACATTTTTATTATATAATTGTTGCATAAATATTACTCCGAATAATATATATATATGTATATATATATATATATATATATCGTATATTTACAATAAATATCATATATGATTATATTAAGTTTTTTTTTTTTTTTATAAAATTTGATACAACCACAATTTTTCTTACATACATTTATAGGCTTAAGTTAAATATAATTTTATGTTTAAAAATTGTCATATGATAACATTTTTATATATAAAATAGATATTTAAAATATTTATAGATTTATGTATTAACTTATTTATTAAAAAAATATACATATTGTGCAAAAGGTCTAAGGTTCAAACCTCCTTAAAAATATATTTTTTAATTAATTCCTATATTAAAATGCCACATAGATGTCATGTATTAATTATAAATCAATAGAAAAATGACACATGGATTATTAACATATATATGCATTTAATAAGAATGTGACACCTCATTCAAATTAACCTCACGACGACACATAAGTAAAAACAAACCCCATTAGTAATATAGGGATTTGCTCATATTTAAAATATATTTTATTTTTTACTATTTATTTTTATTTGTAATTTAAATATCGTTAGATACTTTTTAATATTAATTAATTATATATTTTTAAAATTATTAGCTTTTTAAATTAATTTAAATAATAATAATATTTAAAGACTAATGTAAAATTTCATAATTATTAATTTAATGATATATAAAGAAGTTAATAATTTTTTTAATTGATACTAGAATCTAGGGTTGTAAAATTGGGGGCCCGGGTGCGGTTAATCTATAGCCACCCCTCACTTAATGTCATTAATACAAGACATAATAATTTAGTTAGGAAAAAATTATAAATAGGTTTTGAAAAAAATTAAAATTACATACAGATTCTATTTAGATATTTTTATACATCTGTTCAAATATTTGTTGAATTTATTTATAATTAATCTATTTTTTTAATTTATATAGACCCATTTAGTTTTTATGACTTGTATTTTCAACAAAGTTAAATCCTTTAATTCCCCTTGTCACCGACGTTGTGCATGGAAAACTGTAACACGTGGCTTGTGTCTGGAGAAAAGCACAAAACCACATTACCTTATTATTTAAATTATTTTGGACTGTGAATGTATTTAAGGCTTCTCTTATGACATCCTCGGATGCTTCTCGAAATGAGTCAAATTCATATAAAAATTTAGTTCCATTTTTATTTTAATCATTATCGATAAATGTTAGTTGGTTAGTATTTACTTCGTCAAACACCTAAATACTCCTAAATTTCTTGAAGCCGCCTTATAATTCCTTTAATTCATTTTTAAATGGAATCGAACTTGGATCTCCCATTAAAATGAGGAGACATAGAATCTCAAGTTAGTCGATTATTAGATTGAATATCAAGTCATAAAAAATTTAAAAAATTAAAGTGATGACTACCTGTTTTATTCCTTTATGTTATTTTTTATGTTCCAAAGTAGTATATTTTATTTTTTAAATCTTTAATATATTAACTCAAAATTATCGTAATTTATTGAATATTTTTTTCATTTCACATGTTATATATATATATATATATATATATATATTTAGACTATAGAACACTGAAAGAAATACTAAAAATAGAATAGATGTTATCATTTGGACTTTGGAGCAAATAATATTTTTTTTAGGCCCATAACTTTTAATTGTGCTATAAGAATAATAATTTTACAATCTTGTGAATGTAAATATTATTCCCTCTGTCTCGCGATTAGTTTCACACTTTCCTTTTTCGTTCGTCCCACAATTACTTTCTCATTCTTAAAATAAAATACCCTATATAATTTACACACTCACAATATCATTTAAATTTCAAAATACCACTCTTGTTTTATTCTATTTTATTCTCTCTTTTACACTTTATCTCATTCAACCACCCAAAATACCTCTTACACTTTATTCTCTCGATTCTCTTTCCTATACTAATTTGAATTTTCTTAAAAATATGTCACTCCACACGTAAAAACAAATATGGGACGGAGGAATATGTTTTAAAATCTATAAATTTAGGATAATAATAATTGAATAAACACAATTCGAGGTGAAATATCATCTAAGTTACACACTTGTCCTCAGTCCTATAATTACAAACTTTAAAAACATATTATCATAAATTTGTAAAGATAACACACAGCCGACATCATATGAGTGTTTATATGGTCGGTGACAAATCTAGTCTGACACCGGTCCCATCATGCCACGTGTCTCAGTGTCTGGCCTCTTCTTCATTTTCACTTATAAAAGAGAAGTAAAATTAGCATCACTCATCTTCATTTCTACATATAACTCCAAAACGACTGTCGTTTTCCTAATTGCAAATTAAGCAACATTTATTGTTATTATCAACTTTGTGGAATATATTTTTGTCTAATATTTACCAGAATGAATCGTTTCTGGACTTTGCTTGCTTACCTTCATTCCATGGCCGGGTATGTATATATATATATATATATATATATATATATATATGCTTTAATATTTTCCTTTTTTGTTTTTCTTAAACCTTACTTTCTCTTTTTCTTCCTCTCAATCATCTTTGCTTCGCCTGAAAAAAATAAAAATCAAAAATTTATTTTGTAAACAAAAATGCAAATCTAAATACTTTTGTCCTTGCTTGGATTTCATGGCTCAATAATCTGCAAGGATTATATTACGTTTTTATGACTCGGTTGAAAATACTCGTTTATTTATTTATAATCAGTTATATATATGTGACCGTCTTATGAGTTTTAATATAATTTTGCAGGCCAGGGATTATGCTGCTCTATCCATTGTAAGTTAACTTGCATTTGATGATGATATTGTATTTCAAATTGAAATTATATTTTTGGTGATTAGATTGTGTACATGATTTTTTTTTCTTTTTTATCGTGATGGGCTCAAACCCATAACCTTTGAATTATAAGTAATAAACCTTTAACCACTTGAGTTATGTCACCGTCAAGATACATGACTTTGTAAAATGGTTTCCGAATATATAATATATACTCTGTTGTTTATATATTCTTTTTCTCCCAAAAAATTATATAGTAATCCTTTCGCAACTAACTTCAAATTTTCCTTTTCGCGACGTCCCACAATTAATTTCATACCAAAAATGGAATATCCTCCATAAATTACATCTCACAATACTATTTAAATTTTAAAAATGTCACTCTTACTTTATTCTATTCTATTTTATTTTATCTCTTATATTTTATCTCATACGAAATAATCTTACACTTTATTATCTCTTCTACACTAATTTAATTATTCTTAATAAACGTGTCTCTTCACCTTCGTAACGGAGGGAGTAATTGTTTTTATTTTCGGCAATCCCCAAAAAAAATGTCAATTATTATATTTAATATATCATTAATGTTTCTATTTCTTATTTTTTTCTTATTCTATTTTAAATCGGTATTTAAGTATTAATAATTGTACACAAAAAGGGCAAATGGGAAAGCAAAGTAAAAATTAATATTTTTATTTTTGTGTGAAAAATATTATAGATTTATATTTGTGGGATGAAGTGAGTAATTTATACAAAGTGGATTAAATATATTTATATTCACATTTTTTTCCTGAAATAATGGTGGTTTCAGGTATGCATCTGTGGTGGCAATAGAAAGCACATCAAAACTAGATGATGAACAGTGGCTTGCTTATTGGATTTTGTATTCTTTTCTTACTCTCATGGAGATGATGCTTTGGTCTATCTTAGAATGGTATTTTCAATTTCTAGTTAATTCTATTTTAATTCACAATTTACAACAACATAAATTAATGTTTGGATTTTTTTAATATTTATAATCTCAAAAGACGTGATTAAATTTACCTCGTGGTTTGTAACCTTTCTAGCCAACGCATCTCTATGGATCTTTAAATAATTTAATTTGGAAAAATAATAAATGTATTCCACTATGTAAAACTTTATTTAATCTAAAAATAATAATTGCAGGGTACCAATATGGTATGATGCAAAGCTAGCATTTGTAGCATGGTTGGTGTTGCCTCAGTTCAGAGGTGCATCTTTTATCTATGAAAAGTTTGTGAGAGAAAAGATTATCAAGAAATATGGAGGCCCTCGTTTGCAAAAATCTGCTCATGGGAAGGACTAGCTAGCACAAATTCGTCAATTTAATCACTACAAAAAAGGTACGGCCAATTTTTATATAAAACAATTTTATTGTGTAATTGAATTGTATTTTATGTGTATTTTTAACTGAGTTAATTGTTTTATTAAAAAACATTAGTTTGATAGTAATACTATATAACGAAAACAACCGTTATTGTTTTAAGTTGTCTTTGTAAAAAAGCTGATTTTAGAAAAGACTTACCCTAAAAAAATGTTACCCTACCACATCCTCACAATTAAGGAAAAATATTTTTAAGGATTGTAATTTTGGTGTTAGCAAAATAAGAATCGTAAATTTTGGATCGGCAAATTAAGAACAATAATTTAAAAACGTGGCGAATTGAGGTCAAATCGGTCTAAATCTTCACAAATCAAGCTAATTCGGGCTAATTTGGCCCAATTTAACCCTTACTCGGGCTGAATTTTGGGCTCAATTTGGGTTGGTTTGATCTCAATTTGTTATTTTTAAAAGTTATGGTCTTTAAATTGCTAAAACTCCAAAAATTTACAGTTCTCATTTTGCTACCTCAAAAATTACGGTCCTCATTTTGCCAGTCAAAAAAGTTACGGTCCTCATTTTGCTACTCTCATTACGTTTCGATCCTTAAAAATAATTTACCCTCACAACTAATATGCATTTCAAACAACAAAAAAAAAAAAAAAAAAAAGCATTTCAAATATTATACTTTAAGGAATAAATATAGTGAGGTTGAAAAGGAAATTCAAATCAGATTAATGGTATTATGTGGTTGAGTTAGATTTATTAATATTAGGAAAAATAATATTCGGAAAAAACAAAATACTAAAATTATATGAATACGGTGATGCAGGGGAGCAGGGGGCGTGATAGTGATGATACAAGAGAAGCTGCAGATTTAGCTTTTGTTTTCTTAATTAATTATTACTTCCTGTTTTAATTAATTACTTTCCACTTTGATCTTTCATCTTGTGTTTTACTGTCGATTTTTAGTACATTAATAATAGTTTGTGTTATTATTTGTTACACATGCTTTATATACAAATTATGAAATAAAAAATAAAATAAGATTTAAAACAACATAGTGGAATAGAGGATCGTAGCGAATTTAATTTGAGTAGTATTTGTGTGCATATATTGTGCACAATAAAAATTGTATGCACAAAGTTTGGTTACACTATAATATTATTTAGTATCTTTGTATAGTATTAGTTTGGTTCTGTATAATATTATTTAGTCTTGTATAGTATTAGTTTGATTATAATGTAGTATTATTTCGGACATTGTATAGTATTAGTTTAGTTAACAACATTGTATAGTATTAGTTTAGTTACAGTATAGTATTAGATAAAAATATTGTACACACAAATATTTGTCATTTAATTTCTTTTTCATCTATTTTTTTCTTTTTTTACTTTTGTTTTCACTTTCGTTGTATAGTATTAGTTTAGTTACGGTGATAGTATATAATACTTTCTCATGTTAATGATCAATCAAAACACAATGGCAAATGTTTTTACTCTTGACACGATACTGCATGACTGTGTTGGGTACTATTTTGCTAGGTCTCCTTCATTATGGAGTAATTTTTTTGGGTCATATTACTTGACTGAATTTGTGGAAGAACCAAGATGAAAACTTATGACAGAAAAATGTTGATGGTTTTGTGTCATTAAAACACAAAGCTGTGTTGAGGAAGAAATTTTGTGGCTAACCACAAACCTTTTGACGAAGTGAACTCACATGATCAGCTGTATATTTTAACATATAAGTTGTGACATATTTTCTACCAGCATGCAGCTTGATAAGGAAATAACAGTTTTTCTGCCCCTACTTTTTACCTTTTGGCACTCCATGTACAAAGAAGATCGAGTGTCTGTTCATGTCAACATCCTGCGGGTTATTGATACAATTTGGTGCATCTACATATGATTTTCTTGTCCTTAACTGATCATCCGTAGGCGTTATAAAGTAATGAAAGCTGAAAAATGAACTTTGAGTGAGTGCTTAAGAGACGAAATTATGCCTCTGTAGATGCTGTCATTTCTAGAAAGTGTTATTAGCATATAGTTTGCAAAAAAAAAAAAAAAAAAATGTTTGAATTAGTGTGTGCATACATAAAGTGTTGGAATTTCAGCTTTTACTTTAGAAGAAGTTTAAGTTGTAAGTAATGGAAAGCTGGAAGCAGTGGACGATACGTTTCTATATTTCTTTGAAGTTTGATGAAAAAAATTATTTACTCTCCCCATTAAAAATATGCTTATTGGTTTTAATGATTTTAAGAAAATATAAATAAAATAGATAAAATATAGATATTTTATGATCTATTTATGAATTAATTATTATTTAAAAATGTAAAGTTAATAGTATGTAAAAAAGATTAAGTGATAATTGAATGATGAAGCAAATTGTTAAAAAAGCAGCGTGATCATACTTTTTGTGAGCGAGTAACAACTCAAACAAAATATGGTCAATTTGGTTTGGTCCGGAATGGTGTGTGGACTGGATGTATTTGGGCTTACTTGACCCGTCAGGTTCAGGCTGGTCTATTGGGCCGTCGATCCTTTTTATATTTATGTATATATAGAATTTTTAAGCAAGATAAATTATATATTTGAAAAATATAAAAAAATGTAGATATTAATATAAAATTTTCATAATTTTACAAATAAAAATATTAATTCATGCGAATATAAATATTAGACAAACTTAAATAATGATTAATTGTTTTCTTACATCCCTATAATATTACGTACAATAATTTGTTAATAATTCCGTAACTTCATCTTTTAATTAAAATAATAATTTTTTTAAATTAGAAAATTGGTTAGGGCCAATTTGACACGTGATTCTAATCTTATGAATTAGAGTTCCACTATGTAGTCAAAAGATCATGAATTTGAGTTATTCCCTATATCCCACAATTATCTTCTCACAGTTGACTTTTTAATGGTTTTTGCATGAGGAATTAATATGTGTACAAAGTTGTTTTATATGAATGATATGCTAATTCATAAGATCAACTAGTATATCATTCATATAAAATAACTTTTATACAATATTACTACTTAAATAATTCTCACACAAAACCGTTAAAAAATCAATCAGAAAGATAGCCTGTATAAGGGAAGGAGATAATTTTTATAAAGAAATTAAAAGAAAAAAATTCATTTGACCTGATGAATTATTACCTCTGACGATTGGTATAATAACAACGGACAAAAATGAAATTGATGGCACAAACAAGAAAAGTTCAATGACAAAAGAACACACAAAATGGAATTACACTAATTTTAACTTATTTCTAAATAAGTCCGAACATAATAAAATCAAATTAAAATTAAATTAAACTTGTAATTGCACAAAAAAATTGACCTCTCATACAGACTTCCTCCACCGCTATTAATTTGATTAAGATGGTCCAATGCAAATTGTCTCACACATTCTGGTGCATGTATTTTCACAATACTCAAACTCTCTCTAAATTGCATAGAAAATGAAATAACAAAATAATATGAAATATAAAAATACAGTTATATTATTACAATAATTTTATGGGTGATGCGGATCCGATTATCCATTCTCCGGTCTTCATCTTCTCCACTCAATCGGGTTCAAACTTCGATCCGTCGGACCGCAAAAACACGCCGGGGCGCGCGAACTCAACGCTCAAATCAGATCGTATCGCTTTAAGAGAATATTTAGAAACAGTGAAAAAAAAGAATAGTAGGAAGAGAAGAGGATAAAAATATGAGTTCTGTCTTTACTCTTTTGTTGAAAGAAATATATATATATATATATATATATATATATTTCTTACTCTAGAATCAAAATTAGGGCCACACATGTGTTGAGAACTCTAAATAAATTTTCGTTTGAATTTAAATTGAGTTGAGTTACGCTCGATTGTTTGTGTTTTTATCGTGAGTTGGGCCTGGATTGTCGAGTAAATACTCAATATGGTGTGATGCTCCTAATTTTCGAGGGTGACAGAGCACTCCTCATCAATGGGATATACTTTAATTTGATTTAATTATTAGTGGAATTGAACTTGAGTTTGCTTCGAACTCCATCTGTTATCTGTATTTCATTTTTTTGTATATTTATCTATTTTTATTAATCAAATATAACTCAATTATCATTTTTTGCATATATATCCAACTGCAGAGTCATATGCAACACAATAATGTGATATTTTATATTACACTATCTATATAAATGATATATAGGTAGTATAATTAATTAACAAAGTCAGTTTAACGTTTTAAAGAGTCTAGTGTGAAAAAAATATCCCTTATATTCATACCATAAATAAAAATTAATAATATCAATCATAATTTTTGTTTCAGTGAAATTTATTTTATATTTATGAAGTTTGTTAAGTAAATATTGAAATAAAAACACAAAGAAAAAAAAAAATTACTGCCAAGATTTAAATATAAGGAAGCTGGGATTCGAACACTTTAAAAAAAAAAATTCTAATTAGCCAATTGTTGTCTTAATATTCATAATGCGCCAGATAATATATATTACTCCTACTCCATCTCATGATTATCTGTAGACACTTTTCTTATTTTAACGTCCCAACATAATCTACATTACTGCTAAATAAGGAAAGTCCACTAAGTACTAACACCTTCATATCATCACTATTTTAAAAATTATTACTCAATTTTTAATGATAAACTTATTTTCTTTTATTTTATCTAACTAAACCACCCAAAATACTCTTATATTTTATTCTCTCTCCTCTATTAACTTTAAAAAACAACTTTTTTTAATCTATGTGTCTAACAAAAGATGCATATTATCCCGAATGAAGGGAATATAAGATATTACTCCCTCTCTTCCACCAAAAAGATGCCTCACATGCTTTTTTTTTTCAATAATTTGTTTTGCTTCACCATTTAAATATCACTTAATTTTTTCATATATTGTCGACTTTATACTCATAAACAACCACTTAACACATAAATGGACCACACAATACCCCAAAATACCCTTATTTTATCTACTTTATCTATATATTTTTTTTTAAATCTATCAAAATCAAACGAATATATTTTTAATGAACGCGGGAGTATAATATATATAAGAGCACATTTTTAGAGACGGATAAAAAAAAAAAAAAGTGATCACATTTTTAGGAGACAGGTAGTATTTTTCCATCCTACGCGTCGATGTGGAAACCTGGAGAGGATTGAGTTGGAAAGAAATGGGAAATGAGCACCGCTTTATCCAATACGTGTCATCTTCTATCCATGCAAACATGCCACCAATGTCTACTTCCAAATATGCATACATGCATGTATATATATGTATACATATCATCACATCAAACTCATTAATTCTCATCAGTGATATCTTGCATCTATAGCCATGATTGAACTAATCCACTCGTTTCTCAACCTTACAGCTCTCCCCTTCACCTTCTTCTCCCTTATGCTTTTCTTGCCACCTTTCCAAATCTTCAAATTCTTCCTCTCCCTTTTTGGGTACCCTTTTCTCCGAAGATATCGCCGGAAAAGTTGTCCTCATCACCGGCGCCTCCTCCGGCATCGGCGAAGTAAGTAATTCACTTAATTTTTTTTTATCACAAATTTAAGTTATACCATCGGTCAATTTGATATAAAATAGGCAGGAATGGAATATAAAATATTATATTCCTTTCGTCCCTTAAAAAAAAAGGCTTACTTATTTTATTTTTTTGTCTCCTAAAATTATAATATTTTTTATGAACATAATTATTTACTTTTCATCCGTCAGTTATCATTTTATTATTTAAATTATTATCATACTTTATTTTTAATATTTATTTAGTTATAAATATATCCACATGAATATCTTCTCTTTAGTAAATATTATTTCCACCATCCCAATGGACAGAGGTACTTGCAAATTGCTATTACCACTTAATTGAATTATTAATTCATTGCAATTTAAATTCTATTTTTATCACAAATTTTGGTTGCATTGGTCAATTTTCTATAGTATAACTTTGCTATCGAATATTAAAAAAATTGTACGGATTGTAAATTTGTAAGAGTCGCACTATTTGCAATTGATATTAACACTTAATTACATTATTAATTATTAATTCTGGTGATGTGCGTTTGCAGAGTCTTGCATACGAGTATGCTAAAAGAGGCGCGTGTTTAGTACTCGCGGCGAGAAGAGAGAGAAGCCTTCAGGAAGTGGCGGAGGCGGCGCGTGATCTCGGGTCCCCCGATGTCGTCGTGATACGTGCTGACGTGTCCAAGGTGGAGGACTGCCGGAGGGTTATTGATCAAACTATGAATCGTTTTGGCAGACGTTAGATCAATCTATCTATGATTTTCCCAAGCTTAATTAATTTTCTAAATTTTTATATATAAATTTAATATTGAACTCGTAATTAATTTTGCTTTTGCAGTGGATCATCTTGTGAATAACGCTGGGATTACGTCAGTTGCAATGCTGGAAGAAGTTGAAGATGTTACTGATTTCCGGGCAATTATGGTATCTTAAATTAATTTGTGATCTTTTATCATTTTTATTATTTATTATTTAGAGATAATTTCATAAACGATCAAATTGAGAACTTTTGTAGTGAAAAAGATTAAAATTGACCCAAAACAAAAAAATTGATATTGGATTAAAATTGGACAAAAATAAGGTAATTGATACTGGATGATGTGAAATATTTAAATTATAATTTTTAGGTGTAAAAATTTGTACAAAATTAACACCAAAATTTGCACTTAAAATTCATAAAGGAAAAAGATTATGATTGATATCCGTAATTTTTACAGAGCAAATTATTTGTTTTTTACATATTACAATTAGGTAAAAAAAACAGAGTAAATTAATTTTTTTAAAAATTTTTAGGTAAAATTTGTAGGAAAAAAATTTGCACTTTTACACCTCTTTGTGATTTTGCTAATTTTTTACACCTATTTGTAATTTTTCCAAGCAAATTAATTGATACCGGATGATGTGAAATATTTAAGGGTCAAGTTATAAATATTTTCAAAAATTTAAAATTGCAAATAGATTTAAGAATATTTGCACAACAAAGATAAGGTAAATTTGTATAGATATGACAATTTTTGAACATATTACTATGAAATAATTCTCACATAAAAAAATCGTTAAAAAGTCAACTGTGATAAGTTTCGGGGCCATAAATATTATTTATCCAATATTTTTTTCACTTATTATTTTTGTACCTCAAAATTTAATAATTTTAATATTTAAATTGAAATTTTTCGGAAAAAAGATTAAAATTGAATTGACACATGACAGATTTGTGATTTTTTTCAATTTATTGACTATTTCTTGAAATTGTAACTTAGGATGTCAATTTCTGGGGGTCCGTTTACATGACCCGATTTGCTGCGCCGTACTGCACGAGACACAGCAGAGGCCGAATCGTGGTGATTTCTTCATCGGCCTCGTGGTTACCTGCTCCGAGAATGAGTTTCTACAATGTTAGTTGGCTAGCTAATTTAGTTTGATAATGTTTATTATATGTTGTAATTAATGCATGTGGTTGATGCAAGTGCAGGCAAGCAAATCAGCAATTGCACAATTTTTCGAGACGTTGAGGGTCGAATTTGGACCAGACATAGGGATCACCCTTGTTTCTCCAAGCTTCATAGAGTCTGAGCTCACACAAGGCAAATTTCTCAACAAGGCAGGTAGACTTGAGGTTGATCAGGATATGAGAGATGTAAGTCCTAATTCACCCCTATTAATTAATTTAATCCCTATTATACTAATAGGGAGTTTAAAATTGATGAGGTGTCGGATTACGGTTGATTTCGCTCATGTGTCGTCTTTTGGTTCATTTCGCTTACGTGTCGCCTTCTTGCCGACTTAATTTACTTATGTGTCAATATATTATATATGTTTGTAAATATGTTAAGTTTATATTAAATTCCTAATATAAATGGAAATTTTGAATTTTTTGTAATGATACTAATTTCCTAAAATTGTAAAATTTCAATTTATTATAATTAATATTCTTTCCTCAATTCACAAAATTTATTAAAATTTGATATTCTATACTTTATAGTTTAAAATTCATTTTTTTGATGTAAAATGGTTCATTTCGCTTTACGTGTCGCCTTCTTGACTTAATTTACTTATGTGTCAATATATTATATATGTTTGTAAATATGTTAAGTTTATATTAAATTCCTAATATAAATGGAAATTTTGAATTTTTTGTAATGATACTAATTTCCTAAAATTGTAAAATTTCAATTTATTATAATTAATATTCTTTCCTCAATTCACAAAATTTATTAAAATTTGATATTCTATACTTTATAGTTTAAAATTCATTTTTGATGTAAAAATTTTAAATTTTTTATATTTTATATAACACGCGTAACACGCGTGGGATCTGCGCTAGTTTAAGACTATATATAAGTAAATTTTATGCGAATGTAGTTCATGATATGAATTGTTCGGTCAAATATTTGATATTTTGCACGGTGTTTTAAGACTTATATGTTAAATTTAAATGCTATAATAATGTGTTTTTTTATTAAATATGAATATTTTAAATAGTAAAAAAATATGAATATTTTAAATACTAAAAAAATTAGTTGTTACTAAACAATAATATGACTTGAATAATAGTATGATATCCTGATCCGATTTTGATACTTGCTATGAAATTATTAATTGTTAATATTTTGACCAAGTGCGTCTTAAATCTTTGAAAAAGCGATTTAACACTTTAACTAGAGTTGCTTTCAAAAAAATAAAAACACTTTAATTAGAGTTTGAATTAAAATAGGCCTTTATTTAGAATAGTTCTTTAGTGAACCTCCTTTTATTTTTAAGTATTTTTTTTTGTAGTATATAAAGTGTTACTTTGTTAGAATCCTTTTTTTTTTTTAAATAGTATACGAAGTCATGTATGTATTTAATATATAAAATATTACTATTTAAAAATCACTAAACAATGATATTTTGTATACGAAAAAGTAACATTTTGTGTCCTAAATAAACAAGTACTTTGAAATCTTGAAAAACAGAATTCCATGTACATAAATTCGGAGTTTTTGTGTTATTCTTAATATATATAGGTTGATAAACACATTTTGTACTGATGAATGGTAGGTACAAGTGAGCATGGTCCCGATTCGGAGGGTGGAAAACTGCGCCAAGGCGATCGTGAGGAGTTCGTTGCTGGGAACGATACGTAACGGAACCGTCGTGGTTCAAGGTGACGTACATGGTGAAGATGTTGTGCCCAGAAGTGATAGAGTGGGTGTACAGAATGTTGTACCTCAGCAGAGAAGGAGGCACCGTATGAGGCGTATAGCAAGAAGCTTGTGGATTACAGTGGAGCAAAGGGTCTGCTTTACCCAGAAAGTGTGCGCTTGGCCGATACAAAGACACAGTAATTAATTAATACCAAGTGTATATGTGTGTGAGAGTAATAATCATTGTAATAATGTATGTTTTAAATAATTGGTCTTGTATGGAACGTCTTGTTGCTTAGCTAGTATTTAAAATGTGTTGTCATCTTCATCTTCTTTCATAGCTATGATGTCATTTTTTGAACGTTATTACAATAATTTGTTTGAGATTGTTCACTAAACAGGCTGGTCTATGAATTTTATCTGGTGAGGTAGATAAATTATTAATTAAATGAAGTGAAAATGTGATCAACAGGAAAAAAAGTGGCTTGAGAGATGGATAATTATTAATTAAATGAAGTGAAAATGTGATCAACCCCAAAAATCTAGTTCCCAGAGAACTTGTGTGAGATGAATACGAATAGTTTAGGTTGTAGGTAGAATTGAAAATTTAAATTTTATCTAAATAAAATCACACCCTCCCATTACAAATTGTCATGTGTCGAGGGTATAAAATCACACCCTCCAATTATAGGCTTGCCAATGTGTCGATTGGAGGGTATATAACTTTTCACAACTCAAGGTATATAATTGAAGGGTATAAAATCACACCCTCTAATTATAACATACACAATCGGGAAAGTATATAACTTTCCACAACCCAGGTATATAATTGGAGGATATAAAATCACACCCTCCAATTATAGTTTACCATGTGTCAATTGGAGGGTATATAACTTTCCACAATCTATTGGTTGTGCAACGAGGCTTTTCTAAATATTTTTTTTTATTATTTTTTGCAATATAGAGGGGCATAGGTCGTGAACGACCCCAATAAACTCAGTCTTATGAAATTCTTTTAGTAAGATTTTGTGAGATTTAGTGTGTAGAAGAAAACAGAGAATAATTTTCGATATTAATTTGTTGATTTTAAATATGATTTAAAAAAATAAAATTGTCGAAAGTGGATGGATTTGACAATTTTTTGTCGACATGAACAATTTTCAACAAACCATCTGGGTAAGTGTATAAAAAATGTAGAGCAAATTCTTCACAATGGTTTGTTGATTTTTTAACATGATTATTTTGAAATCTTTTTGCCGAATGTGAGTTGGATTTTCAGCAAAATGAACAACTTTCGATAGACTTTTAAGAATTATAAATATTTTTCTTAATAGGGTTACGGCTTTTTTTTCTTTTTTAAAAAAAAGAAAAAATCGAGAAAACCATTGTGTGGATATTATTTGTTATCTTTTTAACAGTGACGGATCCAACTATGTACAAGGGTACAACTTTACCCCAATTTTTTTAAAAATTTATTTTAGATAAACTAAAAAAAAATATATTATTATGTATCTCCAATATTTTTTCTCACTTATTATTTGTTGGAGTTAATTTATAATATTTCTATTTTATTTAGGTATATATATATATATATATATATATATATTAGTTGGTTATTTAAAGTCCAAGTCTTCAGGTTTTTGGATAAGCTTTATAAACTTGCAGTTACTAATTCACGTAACTAGTGGTTTTAGTTTTGGTTGTAACGCTATTAAGCCATAGATGTAGCTGTTCCCTTTTACCATGAAATTTATGTTTGCTGTACCTCATCTGGTGATGAGTTTGTGCAACCTGCCATTCCTAGATTTGATGGTCATTATGATCATTGGTCCACAGTAATTAATTAATACCAAGTGTAAGAGTAATCAGTAATAATGTATGTTTTAAATAATTGGCTTTGTATGGAACGTCTTGTTACCTAGCTAGTATTTAAAATGTGTTGTCATCTTCATCTTCTTTTCGTAGCTATGATGTCATTTTTTGAACGTTAATAAAATAATTTGTTTGAGATTGTGCAGTAAACAGGCTGGTCTATGAATTTTATCTGGTGAGGTAGATAAATTATTAGTTAAATGAAGTGAAAATGTGATCAACAACAACCAAAAAAAGTGGCTTGAGAGATGGATAATTATTAATTAAATGAAGTGAAAATGTGCTCAACCTCAAAAAATCTAGTCCACAGAGAACTTGCGTGAGATGAATACGAATAGTTTAGGTTGTAGGTACAATTGAAAATCTACATTTTATCTTAAATAAAATCACACTCTCTAATTATAGTTTGCCATGTGTCAGTTGAAAGATATAAAATCACACCCTCCAATTATAGCTTCCCATGTGTCGGTTGAGGGTATATAACTTTCTACAACCTATTGGTTGTAAAACGACTCGGTCATGAGGCTTTTCTAAATAATTCTTTTTTATTATTTTTTGTCATATAACGGAGCAATTATCTAAATAAAATCACACCCTCTAATTATAGCTTGTCATGTGTCAGTTGGAGGGAATATAACTTTCTACAACCCGGGGCATATAACTTTCCACAACCTATTGGTTGTAAAACGACTTCGGTCGTGGGGCTTTTCTAAATAAATTTTCTTTTATTATTTTTTGTCATATAGTAGAGCAATTATCTAAATAAAATCACACCCTCCAATTATAACTTGTCATGTGTTAGTTGGAGGATATAAAATCATACCTCCAATTATAGATTGCCATGTGTCGGTTGGAGGGTATATAACTTTCCACAACCCAAGATATATAACTTTCCACAACCTATTGGTTGTAAAACGATTCGGTCGTGGGGCTTTTCTAAATAATTTTTCTTTTATTACTTTTTGTCATATAGCGGAGCAATTATCTAAATAAAATCACACCCTCCAATTATAGCTTGCCATGTGTCGGTTAGAGGATATAAAATTACACCCTCCAATTATAACTTGCCGTGTCGGTTGGAGGGTATATAACTTTCCACAACCCAAGATATATAACTTTCCACAACCTATTGGTTGTAAAACGACTTCGGTCGTGAGGCTTTTCTAAATAATTTTTCTTTTATTATTTTTTGTCATATAGCGGAGAATTATCTAAATAAAATCACACTCTCCAATTATAGCTTGCCATGTGTCGGTTGGAAGATATAAAATCACACCCTCCAATTATAAACATGCATGTGTCGATTAGAGGGTATATAACTTTTCACAACCCAAGATATATAACTTTCCACAACCTATTGGTTGTAAACGACTTCAGTCGTGAGGCTTTTCTAAATAATGTTTCTTTTATTATTTTTTTGTCATATAGCAAAACAATTATCTAAATAAAATCACACCCTCCAATTATAGGTTGTCATATGTCGGTTGGAGGGTATATAACTTTCCACAACTCAAGATATATAACTTTCCACAACCTATTGGTTGTAAAACGACTTCGGTCGTGAGGCTTTTCTAAATAATTTTTTTTTATTATTTTTTGTCGTATAGCGGCGCATAGGTCGTGGACGACCCACCATAAACCCAGTCTTTGAATTTTTTTATTAACGTGATTTGGATACTCTAAAAGTGTTTTCGTGAGCGTGTAAGAAAACCGAGAATAATTTTCGATATTAATTTGTTGATTTTAAATATGATTTTAAAAAATAAAATTGTCGAAAGTGGATGAATTTTTGACAATTTTTTGTCGACATGAACAATTTGCAACAAACCTTCTGGGTAAGTGTTTAAAAATGTAGAGCAAATTTTTCACAATGGTTTGTTGATTTTTTAACATGATTATTTTGAATTTTTTTTTGCCGAATGTGAGTTAGATTTTCAGCAAAATGAACAACTTTCGATAGACTATGTTTAAAAATTATAAGTTGCCGTTTTTTTTTTTTTTTTCAAAAAAGAGTAAATTGAGAAAACCGCGTGTGGATACTACTCCTTCTGTCCCAACTAAAGCTATCCATTTGTGTTTTGCACACTTTTTAAGGAAATGTATTTGGTGTTAAGAGGTGATGGAAAAGTAAAAGGTGGAGAGAAAGTTAAAAAGAAGTATATTTTAATATTAATTGAGTGACAAAAGTGTAATAAAATTAAAGGTTAAAGATAGTTGTTAAAAAACCTTTTGCCATTTAATGAAATGGATAACTTGGGGTTGAGCAGCGAAAATGACAAAATGGGCGAACTTTCGATTGGATGAAAAGTTCGAATGGTAGTAGAGGACAACATCGATGGTATAGTGCGGCAGTAATACTGTTGAAATGCAATTTTCTCAGTTTTGGAGGAAGAGAAACCATGAACATTGTATAAGAAAAAGCGAGTGTTTTTATTAACGTGGTTTTCTCATTTTTAATCAATAAAATCATTTGGGTTCAAAAAAAAAAAAACATTTTAAATATTTCACAATATTAAAATTGTGTATCTATTAATATTTGGAGTACACATAACCAAACTCACTCGAAATAGGTCTATATCCAAATCCAACATCTCATTCGGCCCAGCCCATAAAACAGGCCATTAATAGCCCATGAGAATAAAGCTCAGTCATACCTCCGCCGCACAGATTAGGGTTTCTGGAACATTCTTCCGTCGTCTCCTCCTCCCTATATATGCGAAGAAGCTCCGAAGTTGCCATCATCCTTCTTTTCGTTTCCTGGTTACATTCTCTATTCTTTCTTCTCAATTTTATTTTTATTATATAATAATTATAATATCCAGGTTTTATTTTATTCTGGATAAATCATCTGATGAGAAAAAAACTGCAACAATATGAGTGGTAAATTATCCATGATTCCTAGTATTTAAGTCTCTGATGATTTCACCTATCTTTATTTTAACTTCTCGGTCTATTTTGTTTTGTGATTAGAAATTAATTTGATTTGATATTTTGGAATTTGGAGATGTGATGAACACTCTATTTGGTCCGTGTTTCTGAATTAACCGTGACTGATAAATCATTACCAAACTCTGATCTCCTCTCTATTTTCGGTGCATTTTCTCCTCTAAATTCCAGATTTCTAAATTTAATTTCATTTCCATGTTGTTATTACATTGTTTATTTTAGTTAAAAGTTATTATGGCTTTTTTTTTTTTTTTTGAGATCACAAGTGCAAGTGCATGAGGACTGCTGCAATCGTCACTTTCTTTTATAATTTCTGTATTTTTTTGATGATGCAGTATTTTTATAAGACTCTGCTGTGATGATTTATGAAATAAATTACACATGTCAGACTTCAGAGATTTTTGTTAAAGAATCTATGAGAAGAAAATTTCACAGTATCTGAGCGGAATATATTTTGAATTATGTGCTTTTGCTTCAAAATGCATTTTAGAGAAAAAAGTTCTAAATTTTTTTACAGATAAATTTAAATTTTATCTATATAATTTTAAAATTTCCAATAAGATTATGACACATGTCAAAATAAGTTTTATTTAAGCTCAAATTGTATGATAATTTGCTAATTTTTTGTTGTTTGTTAATGTTGATTGTTTGTCTACTACAGACAATTGTCGATATAATATTATTGGTAGTTTTAATTTTATTTATATGAAATTTAGAATTCAAGTGGTTCTTTCTTTCTCCTTGAACGAAATAGCCAATTTCAATCCAACTTTTTTAATTTTCTTATCAAAATGGTTGTAATTTATATTTTCTTATTATATTTATGAATTTGAATACTCCTCCGGCCTATTAAAGTTTACTTCGGTTTGATACAAATTTTAATAAAATATATTGTTTTATTGTAAAGTTATCAATAAAATTGTGTAATTACAGTGTTTTTAAAACTGGACCCGATATCGATAGGTTCTCTAGTTCAATATTATTGTTAAGTTTCGTACTGATTTTTCTTATATATAATATTACTTATTACAGAATAAAAAATTATTTTATAGGTTGGATTTTTATGAAGTGCAAATAATGAGAGAAATATGTTTGAGGGTTGTGTATATGGAAGAGAAAAATTGAATTATTTATTAAGAGGATGATTATGGTCGATAAAAGTTGAATAATAGTTTGTGAGATTTTTAATCAAAATAGCCTAAAATTATTATTTTATTTATGTCAATTTTTTACAATAGCCTAAATTCATTTCGCACATCTATTTTTACAATATACTATGTAATCTATTTTTTTTTTTTTATATTTTAGTTGCGATCTTAACTCAATCAAAACCCATTTTTTATACAGTATTTGTAAAATTTGATATCATTTTTATATTTGATAGTTCTAAAATATACTGTATATATGGTTTAATAATAAAGTTTATTATTATAACAAAAAATTAATAATTGAGAGTATATGAGAGATTTAATTATTTTTAATATCTGTATATTAAAATAAAATGACGTACATGTAAAAGTTGACATATATTAATATAAATAAAAAGGGAAAAATACAAATAGGTTCAATAAGAAATTTAAAATTACAAATTGGTTTATGTACAAATATTTTTGTGTGTTTAAATATTGTTTATGTTTCTGTTAAAATTTTTTAAATTTATTTGTAATTAGTCTATTTTTTTGAATTTATATGTAAATAAAAATGACATATGATGACTTGCATTTTTATGATATATGCCCTTGTGGTGTTTGTTTCGATATTTGTTTGGATGGACTCAGAAAAATGACATACGTTTTTATGCTCAAAGAGCATTGCACAAGATTTAAGAAAAATTATTTGTCTATTATATAAAGTAGATAAAGTAAGGGTATTGTAGGATATTGTGGGGTCCATTTTTTTAATAAAATTATTGTTTGTGACTTGTGAGTGTAAAGTTAATGACATATTCAATAATTAAGTGGTGGTTGAAGGATAATAATAAATGATGTTTTTCAAAAAAGGAATGAGTATAAATTTGATGGATGGACCAATAAGGTAAGTGAGTATAAATTTGGTGGATAGAGGGAGTATGTTATTTGTGTATAATATGTGTATATTAATATATAATTTCTTATATTAATATAAAATTTCAGTAATTTTAAAATTTGTTATATGTATTTTTATCTTTTATTTACAATTTTAATCTTTTCTAATAGAAATTCAATTTCATCAATTAGATATGACCATCTTCATTTTATGATTTATGCCCTTGCTGTGTTTGTTTTGAAATTTATTTTGATGGACTGAGAATATAGATGATTCCAAGTTCCGTACGAAATTCACAATTGAATATTATTGATGTAAAATTTCGTATAAGCGGTGGCCTATTCACTAGGCAGCTGCTGGTTGACTTTTTTATTTGACGGGACAGCTGCTGGTTGACATGATTTTAATGTAATCGTGCAAATTATGTATGTTGTTTGATTTTTTATTTATTTTGGAAGAACATTGTAATGTTGATTTAAATTAATAGAAACATGTATTTGGACTTTGTAAATATGTTGTTTTCATTTTGTGTATGTTGCTTGCCATTTATTTTTATTAATGGTAGTTTATCTAATTTTTTTTTTTAACGGTGAAATATTCTTTCCCAAAGGAAATCGAACTTAGAACATTGTCGTGATTTTTACACGTCAATGGAAGGAGTAAATCCATTGACGTATAAAGAGGATGTCTCGTGAGGAATCATTTGATATGATGGCTAGGTTACTCACAGGGGAACTCGTAGGGATTTGAAAAAGAATCTATTGAGAAGGAAGTTCGGGATTGCTAATGATCATGTGGTAACAAAGACAGCTTTGGGTGAGCAAAGCTCACATTATGGGTTAACCAAACCCACATTGTGTGTAATGCGAGCCATTCTTGATGGAGTGCAAGTTAATTGGGTGGACTTGCCGATTTACAAGCCGAGGAGCGTAAGAAACAACTTACTTTCAAGTCGTCTCGCGTAAGGTGGATACCTACCTCGGCTACCAAATTGCTCAATAAAATAATTGTCTTAATCGAAGGGTGAACAGTGAGGTCGACCGGAGAGTGGGTACTAAAAAGTACTCCAAGTAGAAGGGAATCCCGACAAAGGATGACAAAGGCTTGGAGGAAACCCAGACTCGGACGATGAGTCCGATGCCGCCAGACCCGAGGCGGAGGCAGCTGCAGAGGCTCAACAACCAAGAATTGAACTAGCCGAGGTCCCTCCAAACCGAGACCGAAGGTAAGGACATGAGGAGACAAAGAATGAGGTCGCATATTATTCATATAAAACAACATTTGTACACATATTACAATGAAATAATTCTCACACAAAAATCGTTGAAAATGTCAACTGTGCAAATAGGTATGGGACAGAGGGAGTATATCTTTTCAAGTTAACTTTTACAAATGTCTTTTACTTAGTCTTCATGTCACTCAATTTTTATTATAATTAAATCACTACATCTAATTACTCATTTCAATAAAATTGAAATGACTATCTTTTACTTTACAATTTTTAATATTAATAAATAATACTTCTTCCGTTTCAATAAATTATGCACATTTCTTGGAACATAGAGACTAAGAAAAATTAATTTTGTTAATTTTTATGAGAATAAAGGGTAGGAGAGAAGTGTTAGAATTATTTTGGGTGATTTAATGAAACAAAGTGAAGGTTGCCAAAATTGAAAATCGGTAATCGGTCGTTTTGAAGTCGCCTAGAGCCGATCGTTTTTTTTTTTTTTAAATGAACATAGTCTTGTAGTCCAAATATATAACATTATAAATTAATTAATAAAAATTAAATAAGTTGAGAATAAATTTCAACTTTATAATAAAGTAACTTAGTCAATACTTGATGAACTAATTTCTAACCACTAACAACTAATATTTACCGATATATATATATATATATGTATCATATTAACATAAAATTGGAAAGTGAACGGTGAATTATGATTTGTGAACTGTAAATTGTTTTGGCTTTATTTTAATTTGTTTTTTTATTATTTAATTTATTTAAAATTTTATTTTCATAAAATAAATATAAAAAAATTGATCGATTTTCTTGGGTTGGCGCCTAGATGCTGTCTCCACGAAAAATGCTTAAATTAAGCAAAATCAGGACGGTTGGCAACTTCCGTTTAGTCGCTTTTTACAACAATGGATAAAGTAGGAGAAAAAATAAAATAGAGTAGAATAAAAATGTTATTTTTTAAATTTAAATAATATTGTGAGGGTATTAATATCACGTGTGATGCTTTTTTAGGAGGGTGCAAAATTTGAAATTAATTAGAAAAATCCCAACTAAGTGCATCTTGCGTTGTCACACGACCGACAGAAGAGGTGTCGAAATGCAAGTACGTGGCGGCTTTCATACATGCATTGCAAAATGAGTGTCTTCAAGAGATTCCAGATAATCACTTTTCTCTCGGCCAGAGCTTTTCTTGATGGATTTTGTGAATGGATTCCTCGATATTTTCGCACCCATTTTGACTATTACCACATTCATTTTCTTTCTTCCCTCCTACCTCTGCTTCAAATCCCTCCGCTACGTCTGCCGCTCACTTTTCGCCGAAAATGTAGCCGGAAAAGTCGTCCTCATCGCCGGAGCTTCTTCTGGAATCGGAGAGGTATTTATTTATTTTATTTATTTGCAACTTCAGAAACATTTTTGCCAAAATATTTCTCTACTCTCCCTTTCAATTTAGTTTTAATATTTCCCGTCAAAAAAATTAGTTTTAATATTATATAACTTGTTTCCCCGTCAAAAAACAAAACATTTTAACTTGTTTAATGTAAAATTTTGTCAATTTTAACCTCTTAACTTGCCTACTACATATTTTAAAAAAATGGTCTACTATATTTTTGTCAAAAAGTAAATTCACAAGTGATATAGAACAAAATCATTTTCAATTTTCAAGCAATTTTGGAACAACAATTAAACAAGGTCTTAAATGTTGGAAGTAAATAGAAATAGTTGACGTTAGAGAAGCTATGAGAAAAAAATATTAGCTCATATATTTGCCTCATCTATCATCGTTCATTTTTTATGTTTTTAATAAAAAAATTATTTCGAGGCATTTGTGATTTGCATTTGAAAACAAGCTGTTTTTTTTTATCCATAACTCAAAATTATTTTTCTGAAGTAAAAATAAATGATTTTTTTGTCAACTTGGGGTGTCACTTTCTTCTTTGTTACTTGAATTTCGAGCATGCATGGAATTTATATAGCAAAAATTCACATTTTCAAAGTCTACAAACAATTTCGAGAATCACTTTTTTACAAAGCTATTAGTCTCAATCTATAGAGTTTGCAACAACCACCTTAGCAACAAAAATTATATATAAAATGGTGATTTTTTGTTATATGTTTAAAGCACGTAGCTTATGAGTATGCAAAGAGGGGGCATTCTTGGTAATTGGGGCAAGAAGAGAGAAGGCTTTGAGAGATGTGGCTGACATGGCTGTTAAGCTTGGCTCTCCTGGGGTTATGTCTATTCCAACTGATGTCTCCCACCTTGAAGATTGCAGGAGATTCATTGAAGAAGCTATAAATAAATTCGGACAACGTAAGTCTCTTGTACACAAGTTTCACAGTGAAATTTAAGTGTATTTTTAAACGGTTCTACTTTTTACGTACAACTTTTTTATTTTACACTATAATATTACTATCAAATTAGTATTTATCTTTTTTTTATTGAACAATATTACTATCAAATTAGTATTTATTATTTTAAATCAGTTTAACTTAGGTGTATTTTTAAACGGTACTATTATTTTTTTTTATTAAACAATGTTACTATCAAATTAGTATTTATTATTTTAAACCAGTTTCACGGTGAAATTGATTTGTTGTATATTTCGCTTTGTGTGTGTACATATAATATTTATAACTTGATAGAATAATTAGATGCTGTTTTTGGATTCAGTGGATCATTGGGCAATGTAAGTCTCTTGTACACAAGTTTCACAGTGAAACTTAAGTGTATTTTTAACGGTACTATTAATTTTTTTTTTAATTGAACAATATTGCTATCAAATTAGTATTTATTATTTTAAACCAGTTTCACATTGAAATTGATTTATTGTATATTTTGTTGTGTGTGTACATATAATATTTATGACTTGATAGAATAACTAGATGCTGTTTTTGGATTCAGTGGATCATCTGGTGATCAGTGCTGGTATTACTGCAGTTGGTATGTTTGAAGACACATTCGATGTCTCCAACTTCTCGCCTGTAATGGTAATTAGTTAACTCTAAACTATGATTCAGTTACGTGTAATTTTCTTTTAATCGGGCGACTCGAATCTATGATTTTTTACGACATAGGTAGAGGGACTCTACCCACTTAAGTTATTTGTAATTGTTTAAGTTGAAAACTAAACTAGTTAGGTGGTGTTTGCAATTGTGATGGGAAATCCATAATAATTTATTTTTTAAAAGCTGAATTTACTAGTTTTTAGAAAGAGTGATTCTAGAGTTTCCTATAGAGTTTGAAAACACGCCCTTACAAAGAAAAAAATTGGGAGCAAGCTCATTAATTTCCTTATAAACTGAGTTAATTGAGAGAGTTTGTTGGTGTAATCTTGATAGCCTGTTTCTGTGAATCTGTATTATACAGAAATACTTGTATGAGATTGTCTTATTTTTGAGATGCGATACTCTTGCATGTTTTTGTGATACTCAAATTTTAAAAGTATCATAAAATCATGAAAAAGTATTAGTCTCATGCAATACTTCATTAAAATAAGGATGCACACAAGATATCACGGATGTTGTTAATAACTATTGTTTATCTATTACGCCATTGTGTAAAAGAAATCGATCTCCGTACTGCATACCGTACTGAAAATTAAACTTCGGAGCTAACTATTAATAAAAATTCGTGAGGACGTAAACTTTTGGGGTGTGGTGTATGCGACTTATTTTGGTGCACCCTACTTGAGGATGAGAAAAGGGAAGATGGTGGTGATTGCATCTTCTGCTAGTTGGTTGAATGCACCAAGGCTAAGCTTCTACAATGTCAAGTATCATTGTCTCGTCATGTTGATCATCACTCTTTTAGTGCTTACCCAACTTTGTATAACTGATCACTACCTTGTTGATTACTTACAGGCAAGTAAAGTTGCAGTGGTGAGTTTCGTTGAAACTCTGAGGATTGAGCTCGCATCCGATGTAGGGATTACTTTAGTAACTCCCGGATTGATCGAGTCTGAGATGACAAGCGGCAAATTCCTTAACAAGGATGGCAAAATGGTGGTGGATCAAGATATGCGCGACGTAAGATCCTAACTAATGATTTTTATAGTCTATGGGAATAATTCTTTTAGGACTGTAACTATGGAGTAGCAATTGTAGCTATGATTCGAGCTGACAAATTTAGGCCCGTCAAATGTAATTCTCGCATATTTACACCAAATTAGCTTGAAACACGTGACAAATTATATCCCGAATTGGGCAAAGCACGTGAGTAACATGTGACAAATTAGCCCAATTTGGGGTGTTTCAGCCAATTTGGCCTAAATATGCGAAAATTAAAATATAATGGCCTAAATGTGCCTGGCCGCAAACATAATGGTGTCGGCCTAACACAAGAGTACCTTTTTGTTTTTGTCACAACATGAATGATACCTCAATTAACGGAAACAAGCTCATTAATGCAGGTGGTCATGAGCGTTGTTCCAATAGAGACGGTCGGACGATGTGCAAAGGCGATTGTGGAGAGTGTGTGCCGTGGTGACAAGTATCTAACATGGCCGCCTTGGATGAGGGCGATCTTCTTGGTGAAAATGTTGTGCCCCGAAGCCGTAGACTGGTTCAACCGCTGGTTTCTGGTCACCGAGCACGACTTTGCGCCCACAGAAGCGATAAGCAAGCAAATTATAGATTTGCCTGGACTGAAGGATTTCTTGTGGCCAGATTCGGTTCGATCTCCCAAGATCAAAAGCAACTGAGGATGCATGCATGCATGCTTAGTTTCCACCTAATTATGACTTGCTTTAGTATCTATAACACTAAGAATTGCCGCATAGTAGTTTTGCTTTTCTTGTATTCATGAGGTGGCATCGTGTGATCTTATTTCAGATGAGTTTATATTTGATCCATATGTTTCTTGACAACAAAAATTGGTTAAGTGGAGTTTCATCTCACATGCCGTTTCTATGAAATGGTCTTGCACAAGTTTTTAATTTTATTCATTTACATATAAAATCTTTATTCATTTACACCTACAAATTGGCATATCGAAAACTAAAAGTTCATAACTTTTCCCATCCATAGACTCGTGCAAGGGATGATTGAGCAGTGTATCATATTGAAATTTTTGGTATTAAAAAATTATTATGTTGATATATACTAAAAATGGATACTATTAACTATGTCAAAAATTCAATATTCCAATCAAAATCTTATTCTCTCTATCCACGTCGCCACACCTTTCCTTTTGTTTCCCACATTAGTTTTCATATTTCAAAAAAGAAACCCTCAAATTCTACCGTCACAATATTCATATATTTACACAATATGTCATTATTTTTACACTCAATCAAATCACCTTCTTTACTTTAATAATAAAAATTTACAAAATTACCCTTCAATGCACCACTCATTACATTTTTTTCT
The DNA here is from genome assembly GCA_030762865.1 of Paraleonurus japonicus. NCBI lineage: Eukaryota > Viridiplantae > Streptophyta > Magnoliopsida > Lamiales > Lamiaceae > Paraleonurus > Paraleonurus japonicus. The sequence goes on from CM061056.1 coordinate 16,725,932, forward strand.
TAAAATATGTGCCCAAATTAGTATGAAAACTACTACAAAACAGAGAGAGTAGTATATACTGTGTTGAAAATTTAGTATATTGTTCCATACCATTCATATAAAAACTTAGGAATATTTTCAACATATTTTGATACCATCATATTGAAATATAAATTTTTTTGGGTATATTGGTATAAAATAAAATATTGAATTTTTTTCAGTATTTTAGTAATATACCAAAATACCAAGAATTTTTAATTTACAAACTGTCACTGTACCAAAAATTTCAATAAAAGGTATCGAAAATTTCCAGTACAATAAGTGTAATATATCTACGATATTTTTCTCACCCCTAAAAATTATTTGAGATTGATTTGCCCTTCTAAATAAAAAATAAATAAAATCGAATCCGTTATAAATACATAAAGATATGGAGTTATGGGGACAAATGTATAGGATACAAATGCGATGAGTTTTGTTGGTGAGCAGATGTGGAAGACTTCACCACCCTGTGAAAGAGCAAGATTGTATCAGATGCAGGGCAGCCCTGCTGCATTTCAACTGCAACTGCATCACCTGAACCTTTCCTCATCTCTATAATCATTGTCCCCTGATTTTATAAATATATTTATTTAATTAGAATGATAATAATGGTTAGACTCTATAAGGAATACTTATTATAGTTTTATTACAAATGTCGCAGAATGTTCAAAAACAGAACAAAAATGCACGAAATGTACCTCAAAGTTGATCAAGAAAATCTGGAACTTTTTCATGATGTCCTTCATCTCACTAGCACGCTTGCTTTCGGACGATGCAAGAGCAGTTGTGACCTCCTGAGGAGAATAACCAATCTGGCTCTGTACAACCTGAAGGAGAAAGGAATTAATTGGTGTATTGATGAGCTTCTACGAGGATTGTTATCAACAAATTACTCACGTTGTGATCGATGAGGATTTCAGAGATGAGGCTGCCATCATCGACGTAAACTTGAAGTTCATACGAACTCCTTCCTTTGAATTGAAACCCCTTCACACCAGTGAGAAAGCACTGCAATATATATGTGCTATAAACACTATATCTAAGACATTGAGTACGTTTGTTTCTGGATTACGAAAGCAAAATTTTACTTTCAAAATCCTGAAGCTGGAGTTCAAAATCCACCAAAATCCTACCATATTTTTCTCGATATCACAAACCTTTATATTTTTACAATATAATAATTTCACTACCATTTACTTTTTCACTATCTCATCAAACCAAACATACACAAAAATCAAATTCACATTTTTACTATTCCAAGATTTCTCAATCAAAATTTTTCCTACACCCCAACAGCCCGAAACAAACATAATGTAAGCACTCGGTAAATTGCCCATTAATTTATTTTATATATCATATACCCTAATATTAACTGTGACAAGATCAAATACTCTAATACTTATGTATTTATGTAAACTGTTAAGAAGATCTTAGCTTCAAAAGTGGAGAGCTTGATAAATGTGTAGAAGGCTAGAAGCTATTAGCTTGATAAAAAGGAGAGCTTTGCAGTGTCTAGAAGCCATTAGCTTCAAAAGAAGAGAGGCTCCTAATTCCTATACATAGTTCATTCATTGGTCATACCTTTATTTTTCCTCGAACGACAGTTTCATCATCATTTGCAGAGAACTTTGCAGATAAACTAGCCAAGTAAGTGAAAGGGAGTTCTTTATCTCTGCAAAGTATAAAACGGTGTTCTAAATCATCCAAAATAGACATTTCCTCAACATCCACATCCATGGAAGATGTGTTTGGCACACCATTATCCCCATTATCTGGTACATTACAACAAATATAAGCAAGAACATAGAATGAGAAAACTCAGAATTGCAGAATACATAAGCATATGATTATTAGAGTCGAATTTTGTTCAATATACCTTGTCTATTTCCACTCCAAAGGTGCCATAACTTCTGTCATGGGCTCATCGATATGCTGTGGAATGGTTACAGATTGTCGAGACTGCACTGGAGAGAATGAAGTAGGCTCAGTATTACTTCCACATACTGACACTTCAAATTCTCTATTACGGCCTGTAAACATGAATGCAAGATAATTAGGAAATCTTCAATTGAGAAACCTAGAAATAAAAGTTTTATAAATCTTTTGAAAAGATAAACCTTGTCTTTCAATAACGGTAGGCAAATCTGTATGCCTTGGAACTTCTGCTTGTTCTTGTATCCAAGGTGAACCTGCCCAGATGTGGCAAGAGCTCAGCATTAGTTATGGATGATGCTGCAAGCATATCATTAACAGGGATACTACTAGTAACTGCAGATCTCATACGTTTGAAGCAAAAGACTAGGAAATATTTTGACTATTAAGATAACCACAAATAAGATATGAGTTGGCGTGTTATTCAACTTGACATACCTGACCCACCTGACTGTACAGGTGTTGTATTCACTTGGGCAGTTCTATCAACATGCCCTGGAGCAGCAGCATTAGACAGCGGCCGAACAGCATCATTAGATAGTGGCCGAGTAGCATCATTAAAGGGGGCCTCACAGCAGGTGTTGCTCTAATTGCTAAAGGAGGAAGATCAAATATATCAAGAGCTCAGCATTAGTTATGAATGGTGTTGCAAGCATATCATTGGCAGGGATACTAGTAGAGACTGAGCAGAAAACCGTAAAAATTGACTTTTCGAATTGAACCGATGAAATGCGGTTAATTAAGTTCGGTTAATTTTATTCAAAATTCAGTTTGGTTTTTAAATTAGAATATTTCGGTTTTCATTCCGCTTAGGAGTATTATTTATTGTTAGCATGATTTTTTTATATATTTATAAGCTGAACATTATAACATTAATATTTTACATCCATAACTATTTATGTCATTCTTTATCATTGCTTTTTTACATTTAATTTGTGTTTTTATAGATGTTTAATCAAGAAAAAGAAAAAAACTGCATCATAGGTCTCACGATACAATTTTAAAATCTTCAAAGTGAATACAAAAACAATGATAATTAAAATGAAGTATTTGAGAAAATTTTAACCTGTGTGAGATTAAAAATGAGAAAAGAGTTCAATACAAATAAAAGATATACAAATTAACCAACCGCATTAATTTGGTTCGGTTTTATCTGAAGTTCGGTTCAGTCTCGATTTTATATATACATAATTCGGTTAATTTTGTTCGGCTGGAAAAATGACCAAAATCGACTGAATTAACCGAATGCTCACCCCTAAATACTAGTAACGGCAGATCTCATAACATTTGAAAGCAAAAGATGAGGAATTCTTTTAATATTAAGATATGAGTTAGCAAGTTATTCAACTTGACATACCTTGCCCACTTGACTGTACAGGTGTTGTATTCACTGGGGCAGTTCTATCAACGGGCCTTGGAGCAGCATCATTAGATGGTTGCCGAGCAGCATCATCAGATAGTGGCCGAGTAGCATCATTAGATGATGGCCACGCAGCATGTGTTGCTCTAGTTGCTAGAGAAGGAACAACCCTGTCCTAGTTCTGGCATAAGTTTTAGTTAGGGGTTATACAGTTGGAAGTTATCCTATAAAGTAGGATGCTTCTAAATTTAATGAAATTTGAATTGGGATGACCCCATTTAATGTTGATACAGTTTTCAAACCAATCTTGAGAAACTAAATTAGAGTTTCTCTTCATACCTTTTCCCCGTGCAGGCTTATTTAGTTCATTAACAAGCCTTTGTCGAGCAGCTTCCAACACCTCAACACTTCCTCCCAGAACTTCAATGTTTTCTGGGACCAACATCATGAGCCCATGCCTAACATTTACATTGCAAACAACAACCTGCATAATGCTTTCACAATTTAATCATTTTATATTTAGGGGTGCTTGGTTCAAAGTTCTTTAATGGGGATAACCATCGGACCAGTTACAAATAGGTTAAAAAAATTCAAAATTACACATAGGTTCAAAAATATTTGCACATCAACACAAAATATTTGCACAACAGCACAAAAATATTTGCACAATGAACCTATTTGCAATTTTTGAATACTTTTTGAACCTATTTGTAATAATTCCTTCATTATTTCTCAACCAACAATTATTTGTTATCCCTATTTATTTCAAAACTAGAGCAAAGCACTAACAATTTAACCATCATTTTCATTGTAATTCACTATTTTATATTCTCATTACAACACACTGATGAATTTAAACCAAGCACCCTTAATTTAGCAAATCAAGGACCATGAATAAAGCAAATGTAAATAAAACAGTGACCTTAAGCCCTGCTGGTGCAACCTCCAGATCTTTAATAGGTCTATATTCCATACCAAATACACGCTGGGGTCCATCGGTCATGGACAGCTTAAGGCATCTCTTGCTTCCTGATGGTGCAGCATTTTTGTACCTTTCACGAAGAGGCTTACTGATATTTACCATCTCATCCACCTATATAGTCTCAGAAGACACGCAATTGTTGAATATGATAGTAAATAATACCAAAGATCAAACAATAAAAGGAATAATAAAAATACTTGAGGCGTGCAAATTGCACTGTCCTAAAGGATTTACTTGAGTAATCCCCGAATACAGCAAGACTTCTAAGATTAAACTACTAAATCCATTATGCTATGCACGGCTGATTTTTGCATGAATATAAGATAAGTGGATTCCAATTTTAACTTAGTAAATACAAATCAAATATGACCAAGTCTTGTCTAATAATCTACTTAAGAAACATTATATAGACTTACAAATATTTTTGAAATACCAAATGATTTACAACAGCAATTAACTCAAGGAATGTCACTGCTGGAAACTTAGACTTGAAGAGTATATGATGCACGCCTATTGTTGCTTCTAAAAACACAGTTACATAGAGGTGTTACAAATGTTCAGAAAACACGCAGGTTGATCGAAGAGTCAATGTTTATCCAGAAGAATTGGTATAATTCTCCTATAGCAAGCCGCAACTTTGAAATTTAATTTTCTATGTTTACATGAATTTCTGCAGGCAGGATACTATACAAAAACTTAAATTCACATATAGAAACTCGAACTTTTATTAGGCCAGTTACAAATAAGTTTAAAAAAATCAAAATTGTAATTAGATTAAAAAATATTTGCACAACACAAGATAAATTTGCACTCAAGCACAAATATTTGCACAACACAAGATAAATTTGCACATAAGCACAAAAATATTTGCACAATGAACCTATTTGCAATATTTGATTACTTTTGAACCTATCCGTAATAATTCCTTTTATTAATGATGGACTGTTTCGCTTTTACTGATCTACAAGTTCAAAAGAAAAAAATCTTAACCACACCATTTTTACTCATTGCAAGTTAAAAGAAGATACAAAACTAATTTTTTTCGATTTAGCACGAATTTTGAAGCATTTTGCAGCTGAGAACTATTCAAATCAAAATCTGCGTTTACCTGCAAAACAAAGGGACCCTTGAGATCAACCATATGCAAGGTGTGCACGTTTGGAGGAAGAACACCAGCACCGCAATAATTCATATCCGACCGCAAAACTGCGCGAAACAAAGCTTCGCCTTTGCCGAATCGTCCATCCTCTGAAACCCCTGCACCGATAACTGCAGGCCTTGTAAACAAGAATCCAACCATTCCCTTCTAACTCTCAACCCTAGCCTTTCCAATACCGCATGTATCGGAGACTGCGACACCTCGAAATTGCTATTGTTACCGTTGGCGTCACCGAAAGAGGAATTGTTAGTACGGTCGTTGACGTTAACATTCTCTTGGTCATCGTCGGAGATATCAAGGGGAATTGGCTCGACGTGGCGGCTATTGAATCTTCGAGTGTTGGTGGAGGTGGTGGTGGTGGGGCAATTGCTGTTAATCGGGGTAGGGTTAGCGGAGTTCAGGGTCACTGTTTCGAAGTCGGTTTCGATACCATCGCTAATGAGGTCATCGAGATCTTCATCTTCTTCTAGTAGTTGCGGCGGCTGCGGAGGCGGCGGCGGGTAGTCTTCTTCTTCGTCGGAAGAGCAGACGACATGGAAACGCCTTCTCGACATTGTGCTTAATTAAATTATTTTCCCGCCAGCTTTTACAGGAGGAGGAATAATTTTGGGCTAGAAATTGTTCGATCGAAATATTCTTCAGATTTTGGCCCAAAATTTGTGACTTTCTCATGCAAATCGGACTACATCTCTGAATTTCTGGCCCAAATTCTTCCAATTGAATCTCATATCAGTCTAATTAGTTCTTATATATAAAAAGGAAATGGAAGATGATCCTTACACATATCTGTCGCAACTCCTGTGCCCACAACCCGCAGCCGATATTAGAGTATATGTATCAATCTTTGCATTGATTTTAAAGCATCTATATCAATCTTTGAGGTTATCACGGTTGCTATCAAAAGGAGGCGAGGTCCTGGTTTTGTTCGCTAGATTTGTTTTGCAAGTTTCCAATTGAATCTCATATCGGTCATTGTACTCGCAGTGATATTAGAGTATCTCGTATCAACCTTTGCATTGATTTTAGAGCATCTATATCAACTTTTGAGGTAATCACGAACCGTTGTCAAAAGGAGGCGCCGCTCTAGCTAGATTTGTTTTGCGAGTTCCAATTGAATCTCATATCAATCACTTTACAAGAGAATATATCATATAAACTAAAAATAAAAAATATTAACAAAATTAATCAAAAGTATTATAACAAAATATAAATGAATACATGCACTCAACTCACAAAATATTAGTTCAAATCTTCCATCGTCTATTATTAAAATCTGTTCAAAATTCAAATATTTTGCAATTAGTGCAAAATATATTATTGTACGTGCAAAAGTGTGTTGGACCCTTCTACTGTTCATCTTCTTCCCCAATTCACCACCCAACCTTACATGTCAAACACACAGTAAGGCTCGTCCAAATGATTTGAAATTAAGAGATTTGTGGATAATATATCATACATTTACAATCAAAATGAAGAAAAACTAAATTGATAGATTTGATTCACACAAATATTACTTATAAGTGGAAGAATTTCAAATACCCAATAAAACCTTACCATCCGAAATCATCTCACTTCTCCCATTTGCGTTTAATATTTGAGTGAATCAAATTCATTCATTTAACTTTTTCCATTTTAATTTATGTGAATGTATTTTATATTATCCTCAAATCTCTTGATTTCAAATCACTCCATTTAAAGAGAATTAACCACATCCAGAGAATTACCACAATATGTTGTGGGAATGCTGAAAGATAAAATAAAATAATAAATAAATAAAGTTTTAAAAATAAAGAAGAATGAAACCACAATATGTTGTGGGAATTGGAAGGCTGGAAGATAAAATAAAATAATAAATAAATAAAGTTTTAAAAATAAAGAATGAAAGAAAAATTGCAGAAACCGTGAAAGAAAGAGAAAAGAAGCAAACGAGAGGAAAAGGAAGGAGGAAGAATTTTACAGAGGAGAGAGAGAAAAATTTAGAGTAAGAAAAGAAAGCGGGTAGGGTTTTACTTTGAGAGAAAAATCCGAACGGAAAAGTAGGTCTCGTGAGTTCCACCTCTCGTTAAAAAAAAAAAAAAAAAAGAGACCACCACTCAACCGCCTCTAAGGCACCAGAAATCATCACCGCTGATACCAATCGTTGCCGTCTCTACAACCACCGACTCCTCCACCACTGGCTCTTTCAATTTCCACCACCACTGTCAAGCGAATGATAACTCCCAAACTTACCTAAACTAGATGAGTCACAGTATTACGCTGATTTTCATAAAAATCAATTAATATTATAATATATTATGTATGCATAAATTAATTTATCCATTGTAAAATAATATAATTATATTATATAATAAATATATTCAAATAAAATATATGTATAAAATTATAAGTTATTTTTTTATTAATGCACGACCTTTAATTTCAATCTCAATTTAATTATGATTTACGTCAATTCTATAATAGTTTCAAATCCATGTGATTATATTTCTTTTAATTAGACTCAATATTATTTTTAAAATTTTATTAATCATTTCATATATTTAATTAGATATTTAAAATTTTCATAATTTTCTAAATGAATAAATCATCAAATATTGTGAGACGTTAATATAAATATAAAAATTTACATAATTAGAATATTTTATAATTTAATTAATAAATTCAATAATAATATAATAAATATACTTAATTTACTTGTTTTTATTACTATAAAAATTCTAATATACTTTAGACTTAAGATAAATATAATAGATATTTAATATTTATATATTAACTTAGTTGGTAAAAATATTAGTAGTGTCATTTATGAGGTGCAAGGTTAAAATCTATGTGGATGCATATTTTTTAAATAGATTTTATAGAGCCACATAGATAACACATAAGTTTTATAAATTTTATACACATATACTCAAGTAAGTTATTGTTAGGGTGACATATAAGACAAATTAATGCGAGTTTGACACATAAGCCAAATGAATGTGAGTTTGACACATCATCAAATCAAACTCCCTATTAGTATAATAGGGATTGTACTCACTGTTCCAATTTTGATGGGTCGGAGGAGATTGACATAAATATTAAAAAAAAAAATTGTTTATTAGTATTAAAAGGTATAAAGTGAAAGATAAATAAGTATTTTCAACTTTAATGAAAGGAGTTTTTTTTTTTTTGACAGAAGAAAAGAGTTATTTTAAAATCAATTTTATTAAAAGAACTAGTTGAATTGAATTGAAATGTAAATAATTAATATATGTAAGAATTTAATTTAAAGTGGTAGTGTTATTATCATTTTTATTATTATTTTGCTTTTTTTGTGTATAGAAAAACAATAAGAAGACATCATTGAATTTTCAGCAATAAAAATGAAACGCATGGAGTATTAGATTTTACTATACATATTAACTTTTTGATCGGTTAAATGGTAGTGGAACTTATGACCTTTTGTATATAGGTAGTAAAGCTCTAATCACTTGAGTTATACCTCTTTGTCTTACTACACATTATCTATAATAAGACTTTTTAGGCTCCATTTGGATGGAGTCATTTGAAATCCAAGGATTTGAGGATAATACACTATACATTTACAAATCAAAATGAAGAAAAACTATATGAATGGATTTGATTCACACAAATATTACTTATAAATGAGAGGATTTCAAATACCCAACAAAATCTACCATTTGAAATCCTCTCACTTCTCCCACTTGTACTTAATATTTGAGTGAATCAAATTCATTCATTTAGTTTTTCTCCATTTTAGTTTGTGTGAATACATGTTATATCATCCTCAAATCCCTTGATTTCAAATCCACTCCATCCAAATGGAGCCTTAGTTGATTCAAGTTTGAAGTTTATTATCTATATTAATGTTGTGATTTTAAATCTTGTTCGTTTGTTTTTGTTTTTCTATTTTTAACGAGATTTAGGATTTATTAATGATTGTCTTGTTTTATTTGAATATGTTATTTCATATTATTAGTTATATATTTTTGTTAATATAAAAAAGTTATTAAATAAAAAAATTATATAGAATAATATATATAAACATATATAGATTTAAATGAATTGGTATGTTGATTTTTTAAAGTTTAAGTCCGATCTATTTAAATAAATAAGCTTTTAAAAAATCTTTCGAAAAAAATAATAATAAGCTTTTAAAAAATTTAAATCTGGTTTACTTATTAAAAAGGTCCAGCGACAAGGCTCCTCCTGGATAATCTTGCATGTCTCCACTATTACTCATCACTCGTATAGTTTTTCTTCATTAATAAAATTTGGTAAAAATTTATGTGAACGACTGCATATGATTGAATTCTATTTTTATTATTATTGTCATACATATACAGTGTATATGCGTGATAGTAATAGTAAAAATAGAGTTTATCGTACGCATCGATTCATACAAATGCTAATTATAAATTTTACATGTCCTATCAATACATATATATATATATATATATATGTAACTATTATAATAAATTGAAAAACACTAAGACTCCATTTGGATGGAGTCATTTGAAATCAATGGATTTGAGGATAATACACCATACATTTACAAATCAAAATGAAGAAAAACTAAATGAATTGGATTTGGTTCACACAAATATTACTTATAAATGGGAGGATTTCAAATACCCAACAAAACCTAGTCATTTGAAATCCTATCTTCAAATCCCTTGATTTCAAATCCACCCCATCCAAATGGGCCTAAAAGATTAAATTATCAAGTCAAGCGAGCTCAAATTTTTCTCATTTTGACTCCGTCAAATATGAACAGATTGGGCTCCATAAATTCATGGATTAATACAATACGCTAGATGGTATAAGTCTCATGTATAAGACCGTATCATACAAATTTTAACGAAACAAATTTTAACGAAACAAATTTTAACGAAACAAGAAAGATATTGAGTTCAGAGAAGAATTCAAGTACGAACTGATTTTGATTCATTTCTAATAAACATAGAATTCGAGCCACATAATGGCATATAAATACAACACAATTGAAAAATTGTAAGAAGAACACATGTGGAACATCACATGAGGAACATCACTGTTACTTTTTTTTTTGAAAGGTAAAATAATAACTCAAACACATGACCTCATGACACCATCTATGTATACTGATACATTGGCCTAATTCCTTTTTTTTTTCCCCTAAAACAAAATGATACAATGTCTCTAAAAAAGCATCACTGAACAGAATCAGTTTGATTCTTTACTGATGCATGATCCTTCGATTTAGATATACCAGCAATAAACATTCTTTGCAACAAGTTCAGTCTCTCTGTTACCAGTGATTCTTCAAGTTTCTCTAGTTGGGCATCTTCTTTTCCATAATTAGCTCCAAGTCTTTAAAATACTTCATTTTACGATGCAATTTCTTGACCTGCATTTCAAACAGCCAACATGTGATCATGGGAAAAAAATAGGCCCTTTTATTTTAGGATTTTTATTGGTACAAGACTCGAAAGATATGATAATTATCAATTCGGGGCCTGAAAGATAACTTTTATCAATCCGGGACCTGAAAGGTGTTTATATTAAAGGATTTTATCAATTCTGGACCTGAAAGATAGGACGATTATCAATTCGGGACCTTAATTCCAGGTCCTGGATTGATAAAATCTCTTAATATACACATCTTTCCAGTCCCGAATTGATAAATTTTATCTTTTAGGTCCCGAATTGATAATTAATATATCTTTCAGGACTTGTACTGATAAAAACCCTTTATTTTATCATCTGATAACCCAAGGAATTAAGTAAAAGGAACCTGGGATTCAATCATAGTAGCCACCAACTCTCCGATTTCTCGCTCCTCTTGATCAGCCAACAACTTAGCATTTGCAGCAGCAACACCAACTGTCGTTGCAGTTGCAGCTCGTGTTCTCAAATTCAACGGTATTATACTCTTCACAGAGGATATCCCTGGACCTTATATGAACAGATTGTAATAATAAAATTAAAGAACGATAAATTTAGAGTGCAATTAGGGTCATTAATGAAAACAGAATAAATAAAATTTAATTCTTTATATATACCTGATTCGTTGGGCGTTTTATCTTCTACTGTACTATGAACATCAGCATCTCTGATGAGCGAAGATAAATCCAGGTTTAGCAATTAAATATCTTAACTCGAGATGTAAAGTGAAATATGTGATAGATGAATACCTCTCCTCATTACTAGCTTCAGGGGAAGCTTTCTGGTTGACATAATTATCATCATCATCGCCGTCGTCATCAAATAGTTCTTTGGAACACTGGTTCTCATAGCAAAGAGACGTCACAGCAGCATCAGCTGCAGATGCTGTGACGTGTGGGCCCAACATAGTGGACATACGAGTTACCTGGCAAGACTAGATGTCAAAATCCAACAGAGCTATTAAGAACAAAACCAACTTAAGGCTCCCAAATCCCCATTGATTGGAAATATATGCAACTGGTTCCGCAGTATGATTCACATAATTCTCATTCTCAATAATAATAACAAGAAGATACATGTATATACACGCACACATATTTCTATTGACGTCATTTCCTCAGTCAGTTCAATATTGTCTTCTGCAAACCTCAAAGAAAATATCAAGGCAAGGCCATATTCATTAAAAGAGACAAATACAATGATACATACATCAACATCTTAGTGAACTTATAATAGATCAAGAATGTGATAGTGATAATCAAGATTCTTTAAAAGATGAAATGCATTTGGACATGCTGTAAAGTTCAAAGTTAGGGTTTAAGTGCTGTAAATTTGACAAGTGCTACCAGTCAAAACAATAAAACTAGACAACTCACGATTTCCTAGAAAAGGAGCAATAAAAAATATAGTGAACGAAAAAGACTAAAAGAAGCACCTGTTTCATTAAAGAACTTCCAACATCTGAAGATGGTTCAATGCACACTCTTTTCTGTGGCGGACCTTCTTCACTTTTATCGTCTCCAATCTCCTGATCCTTATTCTGAAGCTCGGGACTAGGGTCCTCGGCCTTTGCAATTTCTTGTAATTCACTAGAAGCTTCCACTGCTTCTTGTTTAGAATTACTAATAGCACCAATTATGTCCAAGTATCCACTCTTTCTATTACCAGCCCCCAACATAAGATCACCAAATGGTAGTTGTATAAGCTTTGATATGCATTCCAGTCTGCTTTTGTCTGAACATTCTTGGCAACGAGATCCCAGTCATCTCCATGTTTTAAAGCAGATTCTAAAAGAAGTAGTGTTTCAGCTTCTGTCCAAACAGCTGCCTGATTCAAAGTGTCGTTCAACTTGAATTTGAAATCATCTGCTGATTTGTCCTTCTCGTAATTACCACTTTTGAAGCACTTTTCACAGAAAATAAGATTTCCTTCCTGATACACAGAAGGCTGGTTTAAAAAACCACTGATTTTTGCGTTAATAGCTAAATACGAAATGAAGAAGTTACTAATTGTGTGTTTCGCTTCTGGTCTTTTTAACAGTAAAGATGAAAACTAAATTACCTCATAAACATAGTTGTTAGAGGCGAGAGGCACAAGGGGCCTCCAGCGCCTGAGGCTAGAAGCACCTCGCCTCTTCACCATAGGCAAAATAATTTTTAGATGAAAAATAATGCCCATGCCTATTATATGAGAACTGTTCTTAAATAAATCAAGAATAGTCAAGTCTCTTGCTAGTTAAAACACATATAATCTTATCTATATCAAAATTTGTCAAATCCCTTGCTACGGGAAGGAGATATAGAGTTCGAAACATGGCATAATTCATAAAACAGAGATATGCCTCTTAACAACCATTCACATATCTTCAACATATACTATCCATTAACATTAAAAGATTATTACTATATTTTTAAATTGACTCATTGTAAATGGGACGTTAATCCTATATGTCTATCCCCAGAACTAAAAATATATATCAATAATCTCCAACAAAAACAATACAAAATCCTTCTCGATCTTTCCATTAAAATTCAGATAAATGAAGATTGACAAACGCAGACACAAACACAGAATCTGATGTCGAATAAGAAGATGGAAATAAACACATAAAGAAGGAACTAAGATGGCACGGCTAAGTAGTCTGTCCCTCAATCATCTATGCTAATTGGGACTAGAACCAATCAATATCGAATAAATCGGGAGTGAACTTTATCCAGTTATCCAGTTTGCCTCTTTATTCAACCCCATTATGAGATATCAAAAACTATTTCAGCTCGTACACTTCATATTATCAAATTAAACAATGTAAAACATCCATGAAAACATTAGATTCAACACTAAATGGTAAAAAATTGTGTGAGGCAGTTCACAAACTAGCACAAATTAAGTGTTCAAGCATAGTTCCCAAATTATGTTCCATTTCACTGTGAGACCCCCTCACGCAAGATCTACTCACAATAAAATGCATTTAAAAAACCATAAGAGGAAGGGAAGGTCAATCTCTATTACCTTTGTGTATTCATAGTACACAGGATCACAAATCTCTTTACAACTTCCACACACCACGCTGTTCTTTGTCTCCTGCAGCATCAGCTCCCCATAAACATCCGAATAAGAAGCCAATGGTGGCCATTTGAACCCACTTTCTCCCACTTCCCCAACAAACCCGCCACCGTCAACCGCCACAAACGGCGGCGGCGGCGGTGGTACAATTGGTTTCATCGAATTAGGCGCAGCCACCACTCTCACCCCATGTGGAGCACCTTCTTCCACCTTCACCCTACCCTTCCAATTCCCTTCTTCCTCCACACTCGCCATCTTAACACCACCGTCGTAACTATTTTTATCATTGTTAGTATCAGAGGCGTTAAAATTAACGAGACCCCATTTCTCTAAAAAGGTGAAAACCTTAAGAAGAACACTAATGTCACCTACTAGTGACTTCCGAACATCGGTGAAGGTCAATTTTCTCGAAGGGTCTTCTCTGTACTTGGAAATGATGAAATCCCTGTAATCTTTGTAGATTCTTGGTGTTCTGGTGACTGAGGTGCCGTCGAAAAACTCTCTCAGAGAAAACCTCTCCACTTCATGAATGTTATTCCAAGAAAACCAACCTTTTTTTCCAAAAAAAAAATAGATATCAAGATTAGGTAAAATTAACTTACAGAATACATATAAACGCATATATAGTTCGTCATTTGGGGGAGGGGGCTTACTGGAGTAGCTGGGAATTGTGTAGAGCTCCAATTCAAGGGGTGTTCTTTCCATGGCGGAAGGACAGTGCGAGGCCTGAAAGAATGAATTGCAGTTTTGGGGGTATTATAAATTTTTAATTGAATTCAGATTAAATGCCAGATATGCCCTCGTAATTTGTTGGGCCGTGCGTACACCCTGTTATGGAAGCGGCCCTAGATGTGGTATTTCGGGTCTTCGACCAGCCCAAGTCTGGTCATGTTTATGGATCGGGTCGAGCGGGTCTATTTTCTAACCGGGCCTACAAAAGAAAGTTAAGAGGGTGTATTGGTTTAGGATTTTGATGCAGTTTTAAAGATTTTTTTAAAAAAATTACTGATAGAGTGACTCTTGTGAAACTGCCTCATTCATGACGGACATGATACAAAGTTTCACTTTTTAATAAATTGTTAACATTTTTTCATAAATTATTACTCCTCTGCCCCAAATCGTTATAGTTGACTTTTTTCAATAATTTTTGTATGAAAATTATTTCATAGTAATATGTGTACAAAAGTTGTTTTATATGAATGGTATGCTAGTTAATATCATTCATATAAAATAACTTTGTACACATATTACTATGAAATAATTGTCATGTACACAAAACCGTTGAAAAAGTCAATCCGTGAAAATTGATCTCGGGACGGAGGTAGTATCACTTTTAATTTCTTATCACTTTTATACTAATTTGTATCACTTTTTTAAAAAGTGATAATAATTTATTAAAAATGACTAGGTCTCATGCATGAGGCGATCTCATACAAGTTTTGCCTTACCGATATTCAATCGAATTTTATACCACTTAAAAACAATCTATTGTAAATCGTTTACTTTGAGGGTTAGTCAAGGATAACTCGGAATAAAAAAAAATTAGGCGTAAAATAATTAGTTAATAACCGGGGTAACCCTCGAAGTAAATGAGTTGGTATTCAATCAATTTTCAAGATTTTTTAAAGAGTTCATTAAAATTTATTGATATCTTTTCGAGATGTTTTACTACTTAAAAATAAATATTGAATTCTTATTTAATTAAATTACACTATATATGCTTTAAGGTGTGTTTGGTTGAGATTATTGGAGACTTGGAGTACAAATTAACCAATAACCCGACATGCTATTATATCCATGCTTGGTTAACACTGCCCACAAACCTAACAACATTGGAAAAATTATAACACGACTCATGTATTCAATTCTCCATAGGATACCGCATTTACCTCTACCATGGCATATGAAATCTAGCTATATTAGGTTATTAATTAATATAGATGGATTAATTTCACATTTTTTTATAAGTTTGGATTTTTAATTCTAGATTAGATGAAATTTTTTATGGTATCATAACAAAAATTATGGATATTAATGTTGACGTCAACTCTCAAGTACACTAGTTGGGTCTCCCCATTCCTTCCCATAACGAATTAATTTCACACTTCTCTCGCAAGTTCGAATTTTTAAATGAGATGAAATTTTTCAAAATCCAACTCTAAACATATCTTCTCGTATATGATACTTCTCGTACATGTTTCTTTATTTCAACTTTAATATGAGACTCGTATTTCTCTTTAAATGTCCGCTTTTTTTATCGGGCAAATGATGACTCGAACTCATAATTTTTTGGATCATAGGTAACGAAGATTTAACCACTTGAGTTATACCTAGGGATGACAGGTGGAGCGGGAATCCCCGTTCCCCACGAGATCCGTCCCGAACGGGACGGGAATCCCGCCAAAATTCACTACGGGCGGGGACGGGAAAATATTCACCTCACAAAGCGGGACGAGGAGAGTATTCACCGCCATGGACCCAAATATAATATATATTTCATATATTAATATATATATATTTATTTAAAAAATAATTTATTAAAATATATATTTATTAGTATATAATTTATTTATTAATATAATAAAAAAGATTTTTATTAAAAAAATTGAAGCGGAACGGGTATTCCTTGCGGGCGGGGATGAGGCCTTTTTTCCCGAAAAGTTCGCGGGGATGGGGATTCCCGGTCTAACGGGGACGGGATGGGGATCGTCCCCGGCCCCATCCCGCCGTTGACAATGCTAGGTATACCACTTCGTCAAGACAAACTACATATAATTCACATAAAACTTACCCCCTTCATCTCTATTTAAATTTAACATTTTTGTCATTTCGTGTGTCCTCTTAAAGCTTGAACATTTTCTTTGTTGAAAAGTTATAACACCATATTTATAATAAAATATTCAACATTTTACTTTTCTTATACTATCTTTGGACTTATTTCACTTTTCTTACCTTTTTCATCAACAACTTTACATTAAAATATTATATATTTATCATCGATTAAAAAAATTATATATTGATAAAATTTTTGTTATCCCCAAATATTAAACTTAAAGAGGGACATAAGGAATAGTTAATAGTACTCCTGCCATCCTCCCCTAAACTTTACATTTTATGGTTTTGGATGTCCTTTTAAAGCTTTACATTTTTAAGTTGTGACTATATTTTTTTAACAATTATTCCTACTTTTAAGCAAAATTGTATTAATTGTCACTCATTTTTATTTATACTCTTCCTCTACATTTTTATTTTTCTTACACTTTTCACCAACAATTTTATATAAAATACTATATACTCCATCCGTTCCACTTAGAGTGTCCCATAACTTTTGGGCACGTATTTTAGAAATTGTGTATAATAATAATATAGTACATGTGATGTGATAGATAGAGAGATGAAATATAATATAATAATAATATAATATAAGTGATGTGATGGAGAGAGATGAAAAAATGTATTTAAATATATTAAATGAGTGGCATATTGTGTAAATATGTATGTAGTATAGGGATAATTATAAAAGTAGAGTATGGATATGAAAGGAATGAGATGACTTTGGTAGAGGACGGACGAAAATAGAAATATGGAATGACTGTAAGTGGGGACAGGAGGAGATATATATATATATTATAACTTGTGCCATTCTCAAAATGTAAAGTTTAAAAGTAGACGGAAATAGTACTCTCCATCCCAAATTTGATTGCTTAAAAGAAAGTTACACAAGTATTAAGAAAATAGTTGTTTATATTAGTATTAAAAGGTATAAAGTGAAGGATAAATGAATATTTCCAACTTTATTCAAATGCGTTATTTTAAAGTCAACTTCATTGAAAAAATTAATTGGATGACATTGTGATGTAAACAAAAGATATTTGTAAGAGTTTAATTTAAAAAGTAATGTTACTTTTTTGCTATTTCGGATAAAAAAATAAACAAAAATAAGACGTCAATTTTTTAACCCGCATATACCCCCAAACGCCACCCTTAGCAGTGTTATGGCGGCGATCATTCGACACGTAAAGTTGGCGATAACATCTGTGGACTGAAATCGATTCCTCAAATTATTTCAAAATCCCAATTCTACCCGCCTTTTGCCCCTAATATTTTGCCCTAATTTTTATTTTCCCCCTATATCAGACCTCATTTCAACTTCAGGTCTCTTTCACACACATACTGTCCCTACTTTCCCGATCCATCTCTGCCTACTCTGCTTCAAACTCAACTGGAAAAACCATAAGATACAAGCGCGCACGCACATATATCCGTTATACATCGCATAATTCTCATGAATTCGGGAAAGGGAACAGCGAAGGAAGGCAACAAGCAAGAGGGGGCAAAGGAATCAACTGAAGTTGAAAAATTATGGGAGCCGAAGAAATGAAAGAAAATGAGGGAATTGAAGAAAAGAAACCAGAAAATGATAAGGCGGAGATCGGAAAAGAAGAAGGAAATGCAGGGGAGAAAGAAGAAGTGAAAGAGGAGGAAGATGATGAATCGGAAGAAGGAGAAGAGGAGGAAACGGCTGAGAGGAAAAGTGACGCTAAGGGATCGAAAAGTGAGACAGGGGGAATTCTTGTCCCCTAGGACTACGGGGAGCGACAGGCCGACCAGGGAGAGGAAAATGGTGGAAAGATTTACGGTGCATGCGACGCCAAAGAGCTCTATTTCCAAGCTTTTGTTCATTGAGAAGGTATCGTAATCATTGTTATTTCCGAACTGTTGCCACCTCTTGCCGTGTTCGGCAGATAATTGTTTCTGGTTTAGAAGATTGGCATTATGAAATAAGAAAGAAACTGAGTTAACACATAATTCTCTTTGATGTCTGGTAATAGTAAGTTATTTTGTTAATCTTGAAGTAGGAAATGTTGTTAAGTGCAAGTATCCATTAGTTCAAATGCGCTTTTAATGGATCCTTTTATTCCTAATTGTTGCCACCTACTTGCTGTGTCTGGAAGATGATTGTTTTGGCTCTAGAGTATTTGGCATTATGGAAGGGAAATATATTCATCTTTTTATTCATACAAGCATATCACAGATTTTTCCTTGGTTTAACATGATTCTGGGTTGAAAATCTTGAAGTTATGTTAGCAAGAAGTTAACCACATGTATATATTAGATCAAAAGCACTTCCATAATAGAGTCTTTCTGTTTGTCTCTAGAACTATAGATATAATTTTTCAGATTCTCTAGCTTTTATCCTGTAGTCGAGGAGTATGGATTGCCTTCTTCACATACAACTCGAGGAGTCACAGGAATAGTTGATTGGGGATAAAAATTACTTGGTGTTGATTGAGTTTTTGGGTAATGGGATAGAAGTCTACATGAAGTGTTTCTTCGGTTTGTCGGTCAATATGTATTTCAATTAGTATGCATAACTGTACACTAGAAGGAGAATTACTAAGATGTCTATATTAGGGTTTATGGAGTCAAGGTGATAGAACTGAAAATTATATTGAAATACACGAGTTCATATCTTGGTCATCTGTATCTCAGATAAATGATTTTATATGTCCTGTGGTTTATAGAAATTTTTGGACTTTTAGTATTTATGATAAACACTGTGTTTTTATTTGTGTGGAAAATGAGACACCATACGAGGAGTAAAGAGAATTTGAGAAGAGGAGATTTTCACAGTTCTGCTTCACTGAATCACCGTAGGCGCACTGCGCACATAAGAAAATGGCTGCTAGGTTTTGTGAAAAATTGAAATTTGTCTTGCTTTGAATGATTTCTTTAAAAATAGAGTTCCACAACCCATGGTAGATGTAAGATGTTTTAACCCTTCAAAATTGGATAACACAACCAGGGTCAAGCCTTTTTTCAGGGTCATTGAGTATATGTGTAAGTTCAACCAAATAAGGGCTTGGATGGGCCATACATCCTACCCAATAACACCCCTAGCTAAACAATGCCTTAGTGTTAATAGTTAATACACATGAAAGTGAAATTACTGAGCCATTTTTGCAATTTGGTGGGGAAATTGGAGATAGAAGATGCATATATGATACATATACATATATAATTATAATACATGAAAACTTACGATGTGTTTGATTTGGTATTAATTTATGTGATAAATGAAAAATTATTACACATTTAAATTTGCTTATTCAGAGCAAAAAGAGATGAAAGAAAGCTAGGGGGTATATTTGAACACGTGTTCGTCTTTTATTTGCATGATTGTGTCAATATATTTATGTCATTCATGTTATTGTAAAAATGTAAGCAGTTATGTCAATGATAAATAAAGCTACTTAAGTTAAATTATTTATAAACGTGTCTTACTTTTATAGTCATACATCAATCATCATACGATAATTTGGTGAATTAGTATTTATGATTTAATGGAAGCAGGATATGGGAGATAATGATCTCATTAATGCTTATTCTCAACTTACGACAACACGGCAACAGTTTCTTATGCTCTTAAGTTAGGTTATCTAATTATCAGCATATCCTAGAATCTTAATTTGACAATAATTATTGAATTTTCTGGCACTTATAGTTCCGTTCACTTTTATTCCCCTGAAAATGGACATGGATATTAATGAAATTAATGCTCCTTTTTTAAAATGAAAACCAACTTTATGATTTTTACTCATAATGAACCTTTTGAAGGAAACAAAGATTTTTTTCCTTGCCCTACATTTCCTTTATCCCTCTTTATTTATCAATTTGGCATTTTTCTTTTTCTTATTTTTTTTTCTTTTTTGTGGTTGGGGTTGGAGGGGTGTTGGTTTGTTTTTGGATCGTTTTTATCTTTAATTAATTTACTACATTGGCTTCATTTTGGCAGGGTCAAGGTACACAGCTCAAGGACATCCCAAATGGTATATCTTTTGCTTCTTGGATACACAATTTTTTGGTTAATAAATTGGGGATGCATGAGAAGTTTATATGCCATTTTCAGCCATCTGCTCTTTTCTTGATACCTTTTTGTTGTGCTAGTTCTTACTGTTGCTTTTTATGTTGACCTATTTTGAAGCTTCATATCTTTTGTATAACGTCTGTGAATTGATTATTACGCAAATCGCACAAATGATATTCTGATACCCCCATAAGGAGGACTCAGGTTTCTCTATCTATTTGAGTTTACGTCCATCTGTTCTGTTGCTGAACAAGCAACAGAGAATTGTTCATTCGAATTCTATTTAATGCTGGTATTATCACAATGGAAAGAGTTTCTCTGCAGTTGATGGGAAGTTTCTGTAACTGTTTTATTTGTAATTTACCTTATTTTGCTAATCCTGTAGTTTTATGGATTTGTAATACTAGAATTTTAATGTGCTCCTGTTGTCTGGCCTTATCTGCTGTTATTTTTATTTGAAATATTCAGTATATACCAATGGGGCCATTGATGCCTGTCATATTATCCATGTTGCAGTGGCCTTCAAGTTATCCAAGAGAAAAGCTGATGAGAATCTGCATCTTCTTCACACCATTCTATTTGGAAAAAAGCAAAGGTTTTATTTAAGCTATATATATATTTTTTTCATTTCCATTTCCATTACATCGTTCTGTTGCACTGTTATTTGCTCAGTTGGGTTTTCAGTCATGATCTGGAGTCTCACCATTGCCTTTTACTGTTCAGGTGCATACTCTGAAGAAAAATATAGGCCTCTTTTCTGGTTTTGTATGGGTTGAGAATGAGGTAAATGGCTTTCTTATCCGTAATTCTCCTCTCACTCTTTGGTGTTTGGGTTGTAAAGCCTCGTGGCTACTTTTCTTTGGACCATAATAAGGTTAGATTTGGTTGTAGGGTAAGATTTAAATATCTTAGGAGTATATGTATTTCCATATATTTAATAGCTTTATTTATGGGGATATGTGATATTAGCTTCCGAAGGAGTCAGTTTATGTCTGATGCATGTCTATTGATGCAAAACTCTTTTACCATGCAGCCAGCATACAAAGCATTTATGGATGCTAATAACTTGTAGTATGATCTCAAGACTTTGTGCTAAAATATGCATTAAATGAATAATTATCAAAAGTATAAGTCATAGCTCTCATGTGAAATTTAAATAATTCTAAAATAGAAAATATAAAACTTTGTACTTTGTGCGTAAAATGCATTAAATGAATAATTATCGGAAGTATAAGTCATAGCTCTCATGTGAAATTTAAATAATTCTAAAATAGAAAATACTATAAAACTTCGTAAGGATTTCAGGAGTCTTTTGGAACTATCATGGGTGGTAATATCTGGCTCAAAATTAGTAATAGAAGATTTTGGAGTGATCTCACCAAGACAAGATCTCAAGCACTAATTCGTGGAGAACTAATGCTTGATTTCTGAGGAGCTAATACAGTCGTCTTTGCTATCCCTTTCTTACACAAAAGAGCATATCGAATGCTAGCTGAAGGGGAGAGGGCTAGTTTTTGGCGATGTTGCAGTTTTCCAGATAGAATTGGTTATATCTCAAGACAAGATTAAGTCATTTATAATTTGATCACAATTTTTTTATTTGTCTATAATGTTGCGCTTCTTATCTTTCAGTTATGGAACACATGAAAATGCAAAAATGAAAAAATATTTCTTAACATATATTGTGAAATGCAAAGCGATGTTTATTTTGCACTTGTTTTATTGAAGGAACCTACTAATGTGGCATAAAAAGTACTCTTGCCAGTTTCAGTATAAACTTTTACTTGGTGTCTTAACAGGAAAAGCAGAGGGCTAAACTTAAGGAGAAGATTGACAAATGTGTTAAAGAAAAATTGTTAGATTTTTGTGATGTCCTTAACATTCCGGTCAGTAAGGCTACTGTAAAGAAGGTAAGGTCTTGCAATTGGGTTCCATTCCAGAATGCTTAATATTGTGCTTCAGTTTATCCACACTATTTGTTTTATCCAGGAAGAACTCTCTGCAAAGTTACTGGAATTCTTGGAATCTCCTCATGCCACAACAGATATCTTGCTTGCTGATAAGGAAATGGTAAATCCATGTTTGCATTTTTCTTTGTTGCTGCATGTTACATATTACCCAGACGTAACTACATGTAACTTATCTTTCTTTCATCATTAAATATCTGAAGGGTAAAAAGCGAAAGAGTAATGACCCATCTAGCAAAAGCAAAAGCCCTGGTTCTTCTATTGCGGCGGAGGGAAACGTACAAAGGTTTGATTTTTTCTAATTTCTACGCTGAGTTTATTTATACTGTAAAGTAGTTGTGGAAGTTGAAGGAAAGTTTATGAGAGAGAATGATTGACTTTGCTGAAACATTTTGCGCAGCACTGCATGCTAGTTTTCCACTTTTCTGTAATTTATTGATATACTGTGTATCCAAGTTGTTTGTCTTTAATTTTCCTGATATGTTTCTCCTTGCATGAAAAAAGTAGTCATGCTGGATGAGATTTATGGTTGTCAGCAGTTGGGAGGTACAAGTATTTGCCAAGTCACTCCAAAACTGAATTAAAATCTGTGTTGTATATAAATTGCAAATGCTGCAATACTATGACGCTAATACAAGTTCTTGCCTTGGGAATGTTAGAACTGACTGCATCCTATTTGTAGACTCGAAATGCTTGACTTCATAAAATACCTAGCTTTAACTTAATACCCTTGACTATTGCATTTAAATATGATACCTTATGCTCGATCTCCTATTTCATGTTTAGCCATCTGTAAATGATAATCAAAATTGTTAGATGGTCTTACTGGTGTTATCTTCTACAATATCCAGTTGTATTACCTTCCATTTTTATGTTTATTGCTTGCATATGATTTGTAGAAACATAGACTGGATTCTGAATCTGAAAAGAAGAGGAAGCATTCAACTGAGGAGGTTGATGACAACAAAAGTGAACCATCACAAAGTGAAGATGATCAAGATGATGATAACAAAGTTTCTGGGGCAGAAAGTGAAGTGAAAGGAAATGACTCAGAAAAAGAAACAGATGAAGATCAGCCCAAAGCAGAGATAGTTGTAAAGACGAGCTCTTCTAAGAAAGGCACAAAGAATGATACTGGTGGGAGTAGTGAGAAGTCTAAATCTGTTGATAAGAAATTTCCTGCAAAAGCTTCAACTGCCTCTGGTAAATCTACTAAAGACTCTTCCAGTTCTGCACCAAAGAAAGGTGCTGGTGAATCTGAGTCTAAGAGTAAAAAGAAGGCACCCTCAACTAAGAAACAAGACACTGAAAAGGACAGTAAGATGGATACAAGCCCACCTGCAAAGGTTAAAGGTTCAAGCAAGTCTTCAGCCAAAGGTTTGAAAAGCGATCAAGGTAAAGATTCAAAATCCAAATCTTTATATATCTAGTGGAATATGCTGCCCGATAAAGGATGCTCTTGTGAATTTAATGAATTTTATATATTTAACAGTGTGTTTCTATCGTTGATAAATTCATCATGCATATAATTGAGAAATATATCTAATTTGATCCTGACTACATTTTTAGGCGCCTTGGATAGAAATCTTATGATAGATATTTTCTTTGATTCTTGGGTATATTTTGTAGTATCATTTTTATTTTTCCAGAATTGCCCTTTTCCAGATTCTTGTTTATATTTTGTAGTATCATGTTTTTAGAGGAGCTTTTATATTTCCCTTTTATTTCGGTTTTTGAATAGGAGAAGGCAAGAGCAGCAAAAAGCTAAAAGAGAGCCTACTGAAGAAGAAATGCAAGCAGTAGTAGAGAACATACTGAAGGAAGTAGATTTCAACACAGTAAGATTTACCCTCTTTTCATTCATTTCACGTCCTGATTAGTTTTATTTGTTATTTACAAGTTGTTTGCATGCAGGCAACGCTATCTGATATTCTCAGAAAACTCGGTATGACATCTCTATACATGCTCTTGCTATGACAAAAACTTCTATTATCTTGGTTCACAAAAGTTCTATATAGTGAATTCGGTAATACTGTTTAGCATATGAGGTATCTTGGTTTATTGATTTTAAGAAGAATAAAACATATAATCAAACACTATTTAACACGTGATACTTTGTATATACTTTAAAGAAAAAGTTCACGTAAAGTCGTGAACCAGGTTGACAGGAGATTACTCTCTTTCTATAAATACATTTTTGCCAACTGTTTTTGATTGCTGGTGAAAATCAGGAGAGCATTTTGGGCTAGATCTGATGCATAGGAAATCTGAAGTAAGAAATATAATCACCGAAGTGATAAAGAACATGTCCGATGATGAGGAAGATGAAGATGATGATGCTGATGATGAGGAAGACGAATCGGGCAAAGATGATGACGCTTAGGCTCACCATGTTTGTCCGAGTAAGTGCATACTAGGCGTTGATAGTTTTCCCTTTTGCAGAATGCCGAAAATGGGCTGTAACATTTTGCTTTGTCTTAGATGCGCTTCTTCATTTTGTACAATTAATTATGAACTACAGATCGTGAGGTACATGGAATGGATATAAAACTACATCTTTGTAATAAATAGGCAGTTTATTTTTGGTATCAGTAATTGTTACCTTAGTTGGGTATGTTCATCATTTGGTGTTTTTAAGTTGGAGTTACGAAATTTATTCATAGTATGAAATTGATATCATTACATTTTATAATGTGATACTAGTTTATAAGTGTAACAATATCACTAAATAAATGTTATGATATTATTTTCATACTATGAAACTACTTTACACTAGATTTTGTGATAGTGATGAATGTTGAGGTCAAATGGAAAAGGAAGAATTTCATAACAAAGTTCAATTTAGATCATGCCTTGATGTAGTCTCCATTTTAGGTACGTCTTACTTTGGGGTCAAGGTATTATTTTTTCATTAACTACCTAAAAATAGAAATTGGATGGATTTGGTTAAGTTCTGATTAGAAAATAAACATTTCTAAAATGTCCAGTACTGACAATTTCTCCATTTTAGGTACGTCTTACTAGTATTGACATTAATACCTCGATAGTCTCGACAATTTCTCATTTTTGGTACTGGAATGATGGAATTTTTGTCTAAACAAAACAAAAGAAAATTTTAATTAATGGAGTATTTTTTTAAAAACTAATTTTATTGTGCAATTTAAAATGGTATTAGTTGTTTTTATTATACAATATTACTATCAAATTAATATCTTCCTCGTTCAAAAAATTTATTCATTGTTTCCTTTTTGATCTGTCTAGAAAATTTATTCCTATTTCATTGTTAGTAATAACTCTCACACTACTTTATCATCACCCTTTATACATCATTACTAGAGCAAAACCCTGCATATTATGCGGGTTAAAAAAATATTAATTTTGCGCCGGTAAGTGTTTCGTATATACGGTAAAGTTATCGTATTATTATTTCTAAAAATTCAAAGTATCAAATAATTGATCAATAGTATTAGGGTCATTTACAATAAGGTAGAAAGAGGTAAGTCTTATTACAACTAGGTGTAAAAATTTGCAAGCACAAATTTTTTTGTAAAGCACAAAAAATTTGCACATTACACTGTTTGTAATTTTGCTAATTTTTTACACCTATTTGTAATTTTCTCATAGTATTATGAAACTCACCAGAGTATCAAAAGAAAAATTTTCATATCAAGACCCGATTTTTACTTTATACATTATATATCCTGTCACAATTTTTTTACTTTATACATAAACTATTAATATTCTTTAAAATCTGCGTCCAAAGAAAGGAGAATAAATTTATTGGACGGAGGGAGTACCTTTTAATGAAACAACTAATACTATTTAAAAATACACATAAAATATAAATAAGTTTCACAGTAAAACTAATTACAATATTACCTCGAGGAAATCTTGATGAAAATTAAAGTGACAATATGGTTTGTGGATTCAAACTTCAAATTGTCAATTGAAAGGGAGTACTTTTAGGGCTTGTTTGCTTTAATAAACATGGAAGATGAATAATCATTTTTTTATAGGACAATTAGTTCGACCATTTTTTATATGACCAATTTTCTTTCATTCATGGAACAAATAATTTTTTTACCAAGCTGACAATCCATCACAAGCTGGTATGACATGAACCAACATATGATAAATGTGATGAAATATCAATCCCTCATAATCCAACAAAATAAATATGCCCTTAGTGATTAGGTGAAGGAGCCTCTTTTACGTATTGGTGGTACCCAATTTTGTTTGGAGAATGTTTTTTTTTTTTTTTTTTTTGCATTATTGTGTTGCTGGTTTCTCTTCTCTTTTTCTGGGTGGTCTTTGTTTTCTCTGTGTAACTTTGTTCACTATTGTATTTTTTAAACATTTCTAGTGCTGTTTTTTGTTGCCATGACTCCTTCATAAAAATACTCTGCCTTAATGAAAATTAGAGTTCAAGAAAATAATAAAAAAGATAACTATAATATTATTTTATTTTTATTATATTATTAATTGAACTTTATGCAAAAATTTAAAGTAAACATAGCGTGATTAACCGAAAAGGTTATAAACATGTTACTCCCTGCAAGTTATACAATGTTGACAAACTCCAAATCATATGCTTAATTTATTTGTAACAAAAATTTAATCATAATCTTCCTTTTGTCCTCTTATTCACTACTCAAAATAAAATAATACGATTAAATTGAAACAATCACTACAAAATTGGAGGTATTCTTCATTCAACTACAAGCAAGTAAAATTTGGATGCCAACCCCACCTACCCCACCCCCATTTGTCTCTCTCCAATGATCCAATTATATCATTTGCTGGTAATATCTTGGTTTTGGGGCAAGTAGCCAACCTCAACCATATGACATCTCCAGAATCTTTCTTTGAAAAACCTGTTCAAAATAATGTCGTAAACAAAATATACACAAAACAACTCCTTGAATTTTCTCCCATTAACTTAACCTTGCGTATGAACATCACATACAAGTCCCTTTCAACATGACAATTTGTCTATTTTCTCACACAATGTTGCCCCTATATATTTCAAGAAATCCTGCTGCATTTTGCATCAAGAAAACGGACTAATACTCGACGTTTTAGAGATTTGAGTATCGTCGATCAAAATGGAGAACGGAAGCAGAAGCGGCCGTGTTTTTGAGCTCGACGTGAAGCAAGGGAGCCAAGTTTGATCCATCCAGCAGAGGAAACAGAGAAGGGCCTCTACTTCCTATCTAACTTGGACCAAAACATAGCGGTTATTGTCCGTACGATTTATTGCTTCAAATCGGAGGAGAGGGGGAACGAGGAGGCTGTTGCGGTTATGAAGGACGCCTTGTCGAAGGTGCTAGTTCACTACTACCCGTTGGCGGGCCCGACTGAGCATCAGCCCGGAAATGAAGCTTATAGTGGATTGCACAGGGAAGGTGCTGTGTTTGTTGAGGCTGAAGCTGATTGTGAGCTCGAGGAATTAGGTGACATCACGAAGCCTGACCTCCGTTACCCTCGGAAAGCTCGTTTACGACATTCCGGGGCCCAGAACATACTCGAAATCCCTCCCTCACCGTTCAGGTAACATTCGTATTCTAATTCAAGAGTAACACTCTTCTATACAATTGCACCTTACACGACTCGGAAAATGTTCAAATTTGAGTCGAGTTTGAGCTCGAGTTTCACGAGTAGCTCTTGAGCTCAGTAACAATAGTAGGCTTGTCAGGCTCACGAGCCTATTCAGCTCACATAATTTTACCGTTTACCCCCGATATGATAGTTAGTTAGCAACATACTCTAATTATAAACAAAACAAAAATCTAGAATTAAGATTATGCAAATTATCGAGTCAAGACGAGTCAAGCTTCAGTGTTTGAATTTTCAATCAAATCAAGCTTGAGTACAAACACAATTGTGCTCGATTGAGTTCAAGTTGAGTTTCTGAGCTTTTTAATCGAACCGATTTCCAAGCTTTACACTACTCATTTACACCTCTAGCTGTACCGTGTAGCAATTGTGCTCGATTGAGTTCAAGTTGAGTTTCGAGCTTTTAATTGAACAAATTTCGAGCTTTACACTACTCATTTACACCCCTAGTTGTACGGCATAACTGCACAAGTAACACTTTTCAGTGAAAACATGATTCTATCGAACTGATACTTATTAATAAAAACAACTAATACCATTTAATAACGCACGGGCTTATACAATTTTTTATCCTAAATTCAAAGGATAATAGTAGTAAGATCCATTGGATTTCTGCTGCAGGTGACTAAATTCAAATGTGGAGGTTTTGTGCTGGGGCTATGCATGAATCACTGCATGTTCGACGGAATTGGAGCAATGGAATTTGTGAATTCATGGGGAGAAATCGCGAGAGGGCATCAACTCAAAATCCCTCCATTCATGGATAGATCCATACTCAAAGCCCGAAGCCCACCGAAGCCCGAATTCCCCACCACGAATTCGCCCAAATCGAAGACGTATCCAACGCCGCCGATCTCTACAAACAGGAAATGCTCTACAGATCCATCTGCTTCGATCCGGAGAAGCTCGAGCACCTCCGCAGAAAGGCCATGGAAGGCGGAACCCTAGAAAAATGCACCACATTCGAGGCTCTCTCCGCCTTCGTCTGGAGGGCCCGAACCGAGGCCCTGGATCTGAAGCCCGATCAACAAACGAAGCTCCTCTTCGCCGTCGACGGACGGCCGCGATTCGATCCGCCGATCCCGGAGAGGTACTTCGGAAACGCCATCGTTTTGACGAACGCGCTCTGCAAGGCGGGGAGGTCGTGGAAAACCCCCTTTCGTTTACCGTTAACCTTGTTCAGGAGGCGGTGAAGATGGTGACGGATGGGTATATGAGATCGGCGATCGATTATTTCGAGGCGAGCCGGGCCCGGCCCTCTCTGGCGGCGACGCTGCTCATCACGACGTGGTCGAGGCTTTCTTTTCACACGACTGATTTCGGGTGGGGCGAACCTGTTTTGTCCGGCCCGGTGGCCCTACCCGAGAAGGAAGTGATACTGTTTCTCTCTCATGGTAGAGAGAGGAAGAGCATTAATGTGCTGCTGGGATTGCCTGCCTCAGCTATGGAGAAATTTGAGAAACTTGTGGAGATATAGAGGGATTCAAATCTCCCAAATTTGTTATTTGATTTGTGTTGTATTTGTTGATGATATGATTATTTTGTTTTCTTTATATATATGTTGTTGAATGAATCTACAAGAAAGTGGATTTACTGTTTCAACTGCTGTTTATTTCACTGCTCTAGTGATGTGGGCCTGTGGCTAGGGGTGTAAATTGGGAAAACGGGTCAATTCCCACTCACTTCCCTATGAAGTGACGGGACCTCAATTTTCGCTTATTTTGTTATTTTAATAAAATTTTCTGATTATACGAGAGAAGAGATGATGATGATGATGATGATGATTTACGACTAGTTGAACAGAATTACGGACGAAAGGTAAGATAAAAAACAAAGACAATGACTCCTAAATAATCTGGATGAAGGATTTTTGCTTCTAAGTTTAAATAATTTCATTATATGAGTATATATAATTGTGCAATTTACTAATTTATTATAATATTAAAAATATATTAATAATAATTTATCGGGTCCCCACGGAACTTCGCCACGTTATCCCTGTCCCCGTGTTGTGCCTTGGAAAGGGAATGTTTTGTCTATGGCAGGGGCGGGTTTGCTTGGTTAACTATGTGATTAATTACCCTTCACTTGTTCATTAAATGATGATTTACAAATGGCCGTGTTCATTACTAAAACCAAAGACTACGATGAGGAACTTTATATGATTTTGACAAGAGGGGTCTTTTTACGGTTTCTTGGGCCCGTGCCTGTGCTCTGAAAGAAGAGGGCAAGGTCTTTTACTACAAGTCTACAACAAATGAAGCTTTTTGCGAAACCTAGCATGGAGCATGATTAATGGGACGGATCCAACCTTTGAATTTGTTCGTACGAGATATTTCAATGGTAGAATCTCATGCCCCTAACTCCTCGCTCGTCTATATGGCGTGGTCTCAGGCCTCAGTGCAAGCTATTTTGGGGATGCTCGTTGGATTTTGGGCAAGAATTCTATTGTTAGATTTTGACTGGACAACTAGCTTGGTTATGTGATCCCGACCCAATTAATATTCCTCATTTTGCACGACAATATTTTTATTTCACCATCTCTGGTCATTTCTTGGAGTGGACATGATACCTGGATGACTAATTCATCGTGAAGCATACTGATATTGCTGAGGACATTCTTCGATATGCTTGTGAGGCAAACGAAGATGAGATAATATGGCCGCTTTCTTTGCAAAGAAAGCATACGTAAAGATGCAACAACATTAACCAGTTGTTTCATGGGGTAAGTTGGAAAACTTGCATTATTACTCTTTTCTGGATGATTGGGACTGTCGTAATAAGTGCATATTTGAGGGTGTTTCAGTTCAAGAAGGCGGGCTGAAAACCTCACTTTTGGCGTTAGATCATGAGATTGATACAACTGAGACGGACTGTATGTATCAGCTGAGGACATGGCTATGTTGGCTGATTTCAACATTAAGGGACGACCTCAAAGGCTCCAGGAGTTGTTCAAATTTTCTAGCAGTGTCCGCCGCCAGGGATGATGAAGATCAACACGAGTGGAGGTGCTTCGGGAATGCTTGGCGTGCTTCATGGGGGTGCCATTTTTAGAGATGCAATCAGAGTTTTTAGAGGCAGTTTTGTAATTAATCTGGGGAGGGTTTTCTTTTGAAGCTGAATTAGCTATGACTTTTCGTGCGATATATTTGCATATGAGAAAGGATATATGTGGAATATTTGGTTTGAGAGTGATTCGGCCTATGTGATTCAAAGTCACTATGACAAAAACTAGCTACGACGATGATAAATCCCGTAGGAGTTTTTTTCACCGTCGTCTATCAACCCATAGTCTTAGGTGCTGGATATACGACAACGGTTTTTTCACCGTTGTCGTAGGTATTTACAACAACGATTATTCACCATTGTTGTAATTTCATTTTACCGCATTGTCGATACATAAATGACAACGTTTAAAATCGTTGTGGAATCTTTTTCACCGTTGTCGTAGGTCTTTACCACAATCAAGTTATTAAGCTGTTATCGTAACTTTATTTTATCGTTGTCGATACATATATGACAACATTTGAAAACCGTTGTGGAATCTTTTTTACCGTTGTCGTAGGAATTTACGACCCGTTGTTATAGCACCAATGAAAACCGTTGTCATAAGATTCTACGACAACGACTTTTTACCGTTGTCTTTTGTTTACCATTGTATTTAATATTTAAGACAACAATTTTTCCCGTTGTTAATTTATTGATCCGTTGTAAAAATACTTACGACAACGAAAGTTAACCGTTGTATATTTTCATAAAACTATTGTAGTTACCGCCTACGACTACAAAATTTAGTGCGGCTAATCCTCTGGTTCCATGGAGGCTTCGAGCCAAATGACATGTTGTTCGTAGGCTATTGAAATCTATGAGGATTGTTGTTTCTCATATGTACATGGAGAGTAAGCAGATAGATTAACATTGGTTGATGTTGAGGATTTGGTTTGGCGGCTCCAACTTTTTTAATTCTCTTTTAAGAAAGGGATCTAGATCTTCATTACGACTTTTGTCGCTTTCGTTAATTTGCTTGGGTTGTAATAGAGTAGTTTCCTTTTTCTTGATTAAGCTAGGGTTTTGCCCAAGTAGGGTTTAACCTTAAAAAGATATTTAATGGGGCTCCGGCCTCTGTCAAGTTTCTTGACTTATAGTCTTATGGCTTTCAGTTTTCAGTTTTTAATAAGATCTTATTTAATACTCCCTCCATCCCAACTCTTTCTTCATACTTATGCGGGCACGAGAGATTAAGACAAATCAATTTTATTGACTTTTATGATAATAAAATGTGGGAGAGAGAATAAAGTGTAAGTGTATTTTGAGTGATTTAATGAGATAAAGTTAAAGAGAGAGTAAAGTAGTGCAAAATAAGAGTGTCATTTTTTAAATTTAAATGCTATTGTGAGGGTGATAATATTGTGTGATCGATGTTTCCATTTTATGTTAGAGATAAAGATGGAAATGAATAATTAATGATATATTAAATATAGCTAGTAATTGACCTATGTTTGTGGGCAAACAAAAATAGAACACAAGCCAATTTTTTTGGGACAATGGGATTAATAAATTAGTGTGTCTATATTGCTTATTTTTCTATATTTTTTCCCTCTTCTCTCTCCTATTCTTTATCTCATCTCATCAATACATATATATTTGTATTTACATTTTTATCTCAAACTCACCATTAATTCATTTTAATCTTAATAAGAATCTCATTAATGAATATATATCTGTATACAATTTATCTCATCTCATTAATGCATTCTTATCCCATCTCATTAATGCATATATATGTTTATACATTTCATTGTTATCTAGAACTTTTGTCTTATGGAAAAATTCCAGAAGACATTAAAATATTGTTGGTATTGCTGCTGAAAATGCAATTCTTGCTATTAATTGCTCTTTATCGTTTTACAACTCAAAATCTTTCTATGTTATAATAACAGAAAATTTCATTAATTCCATGTTCTTATCGAATGATATTATCACTCACCAAATTCATGAAAATATGAAACTTTATTTTAAAGTATATGTGAACCTAGTCAATTAGAGAATTAAAAGGAAAATAATTTTAAAATTATCATAAAATATTCTGAATAAAAAAACACGTATCCAAGAAATTTTCTTTTTATTTTAAAATTAATTTGAAAAATCAATATGATATAAATTTAAAGTACAATCCAAATAAAATCCAAGATTACACACACCAAATTTGGGTAAATTGCAATTTTGGACCTAAGATAATGAGTGCTCTGCAAAACGGATTTTTTCAATCATTTTTGGTTTCAAGAGAACTACGCTTTGGTCCCACGAGATAAATTGTTGTTTTCATCCTAAAAGAATGGCGTAAAATTGCTATTTTGGTCCTGAAAATCAACGGATTGGACTAATTTGCCAGAAAAGGACCACCTTCACACACAGGTACCAAAAATGTTTTGAACTCATTCTCTAAGGACCAAAACTGAAAATTACTCCCACCAAATTCATATAATATATTATGGATAAATTTAAACCATGATTAGAGTTTAATACATAAAACTCCAAAACTTTTCCCTACACATTTATTGCAATTTTCCTTTTTACATTTTGAGAAAGATGCTCATAGAGCATTCTCCAACTATAAATTCCCTGAATTGCAACTCAAACAACCATTCATTTTTCTGCTATTCATAGGCAATTCAGTAATCATCCCTGGAGCAATCACCACTAGGTATACATCAGAGCAATTGCCACTAGGTATACATCTTCACTTTTCTACTTGAATTCTCTATGAATGTTTTCAATATTTTAATTTTTAATTAAATCAAGTTTTATAAGTTTAATTATATTGAGATGAAGGGTTTTTACTGAAAAACATTGGTGAGTTTGAAAGTTGAGATTTTTTTATCGTGGTTTATGATTAGAGTTTTGATTGTAATTCATATCACTCTTTCAGTTTGTTTTCTTGGATTATTTTTCTTGACTTAATCTTAGTTAATTATTATTATTATTATTTTTATATAAATTTGTCTGCCTTAATGTTTTTCTTGAATATCATTGCAGAGATCTAGAACATTCATGCCTTAAGGTTTAAATAATCTGAAATTTTAGCGTTGTTTAGACATGTTTGAATATGTTTAGGTTTTGGTTTTAGATTTGTGTAAATTCTGATAAAAATAAAAAAGAAAACAAAGGAAGAAAAACTTAATATTTTTTTATTTGCCAATTTACACTTTGTCCTCTCTTCTTGAAAACATTATAATTTGAAAACATGCTTCATTATAGATGCACTTCCAAAATGTATAACATTAATTTGCGTATAATCAATTCGATTTTATTTATTTTTATAAAAAATTGCTTGTTTCTGCTATTTTGTTTACAAACTTCTTGTGCGTGCGTAGATGCATGGGTTTTAACGTCATTATGGTTTACGGATTTGAAAAGTTCGGTATTACAGTTACTCTATTTGTCGGCTTGCCAAGTACCCCTCTATTCCGAGAAAAAAGTTTTTGGTCCCATAACTTGTTGGGTCTGCAGTTTTGGTCCCAAAAAGTTATCTACTAATTTTGGTCCCATAACTTTTGAAATTGTCCAATTCGATCCCATAAGTTTTGAAATTGCGGCGCTAATTTTATTTTTATTATTAATTGCAAATCTAATTTTTGTGATCATTCATTTTATTTACTAGGTTTAAACCGATATATCTGAAAATGGAATGCTATAAAGCTGAAGCTATGAGCGCCAAATTAATGGCAGAGGATTTGTTAAACGTGGGAGATATTACTGGAGCCAGAAACTTCGCTTTAAGGGCTCAAGAATTTTTCCCAAATCTTGAAGGGCTGTCGCAATTGCTTGGCGTCGTCAACATTCTTTATGCTCATGAGCACACAATAAACGGCGAAGTGGACTACTACGGAATATTGGGCGTAGATCCTTCGGCCGACAGAAGAATTTATCAGGAAGCAATACAAAAGATTGGCTTTGTTTGTTCATCCTGATAAAAATAAGTCAAGTAGGGCTGGCGACGCCTTCACTATCCTTTTGAAGCACATAGGGTGCTTTCAAATAAAGATGAAAGAAGTTCTTATGACATGAAGCTGAACCTAAGAGCTCCGGCTCAGATTAAAATTTTTGGTTTTACGGTTCATGCCACATGTCCTAGGCCGGAGAGTGCCCCTAGCCAATCGTTTTCGTCTCCGTATATGCCGTATGGGACCCAATTTCAGTATACTCCATCTACCACTTCACATTATAGTACTCCTCCTCCTCCACAAGAACCCATTCATCAAACACCTGGTAAACAAGAAAGTTCCAGAAGAAGTCCTCCTCCACAAGAACCCATTCATCAAACACCTGGTAACCATGAAAGTTCCAGAAGAAGTCCTCCTCCGGAAACAACCTCTGCGTCGAGGACAACCTTTCGGTATTCTCGTTTCAAAAGTCCTCGGCAAGACCTGAGACATTTTGGACGGGATGCGATAGATGCAGGATAAAATTCGAATTTAAGAAGATAATCCTGGATCAGGAAATTCAATGTCCTCGATGCCTGCAGCCTTTTTGGCAGTAGCAATGCCTGCTCCTTCTGCTGCTCGAGGGCAGCCGTCTACTGAGCAGGCCGAAAGAGGGCCGGAAAATCTTGGATCAACTTCCGCTCCTTGTACTGATTCTGGTGGTCATCAAACAGAGAAGCCAGCGAAAAGGAGACGGAAAGATGACCAAGGGAGTGATGGAGAAGGCTAAGCTGGATATTCGTAACCAGCTACCAATATAGGTGTGATGAAGATAGTTCAATGATAGCGATAGGATATAATTTTGGCATTGAAAGAAGAAACTTCTGTGAATGAATATTTCAATCATTTGTTTTTTAATTTGATATAATTAAGTAGTGTGGACATTGTGTAAATGGTGCTTGACAAATCATTAATATCAATTATTTTACAAAATATTTGGGTCAAACTTGTTCAAAATAATTCAGTTGCGGTGGTTATATGGTCCAGCTGTTAATTGGACTCATTTTCCTTTCCCATTAGATATCAAGCCAAATGATATCGACTACATATGCAATCGTGAATGAATACATCAGTCAAGTCGCGAGCTAGGTCAAGATGGACTACGAAATGCAACCTATCGACTTGTTTTTGTACTGTGCCACAGCCATGTGAATTATTATGACTTCAACATTGAATTTTGCTATTTAACTTGGGAATAATATTTTTTAAGACTGTAATTTAGGAGGTGTGACAATTTGATGAGAACCGCGAATTAGGCTCGATGAATTCGATGCCCCAACTCAGGTTGGCAAGCAACGAACCTCTCAATCCCTCGTAATTTCGATGCTCCAACTCAGGTTGGCAAGCAACGAAACCCGATTCAAGCTCTAGCTCGGGCTAGCAAGCTATCGAATCAATTCACAAAGCAAGAATTTGCTTTAAGAACTAGTTTGCTATCTTTTTCATATCCTTCAAATGAACTTATACAACTAGTTATATAGCCATCAATTCTACCTAGCCAACTAACTAACTCCTAACAACTCCAACTAACAACTAACAAGAAAATACAACTCTTGCAAAATAGTCCCTAATATGCAATACAAAAAGTTAAAGGACTAAATGCAGAATTCATGACAATTCAATTTCTTGACTTGATTTATAAGTTCTCAACACAATTGAAGGACATTATATATTTAGTTTGACAAATGTACGTAGGGCTTTTTCTTTTTTTTTTGAAAACGTAGGTCATCTTATGAGTCCAAATTATATCATTAATTATGAGCCTAAATTAGCGAAAATTTAATTTTGTCGGGCCTACTTTGAGTCCGAGAAATATTAATGACCTACTTTTGCTACAATGAAATATATTGTACTTAAATTGTCACACCGCTAAAGTTACAAACTTATAAAATATTTTTCCTCCTTGATTGAAAAGTCTCGCAACTAAACACTTTGCCATCTAAATTTTGTTAGACACACTACATTCGAAGAATAAATGTTTCACATGTACTCCTTCTTGAATGAGAACCCTCAACAAATTAATGTCATCGTTATTCCTTGGGGGATCCTTTCCTTTAAAACTATTCAAGCCATCGTTGTCTTCTTCAATGGGACTAAATTGTTTCATATATATCTTTGTGAATGTATTTCATAGCCTAAATATTTTTGGTAATACTTGCACGACAAGAATAATATCATCTGTATTTGAGATATGTATCATTAGGGTTTTATTTTGTTAAAATTAAACATATGTATCAGTTATATGTTTAGCTGACACGTGCACTCAACTCACAGCTCTCATTTTTCTATTAACATAATTAATTAGCCGAAGCATCTAGAAGCTTCTTTTCTGCTCTCATTGTATAAATGCGTCACACATTCTTCATGCAAAAATTAGATCAATAAAACACACTTTTAATTTGTTGTCAACAAGCATATTATAGATGAGAAATTAGAATATGTTTTGTTCTAACTTCTGCCGCATCAAATAGGTCTAATTTTCATCATAGTGCGTAATGCTTCGACCACAATAAAGAAATGAATGGCGAGAGGGGATCCTTTTTTTTTTTTCATCATAGTGCGTAATGCTTCGACCACAATAAAGAAATGAATGGCGAGAGGGGATCCTTTTCTCTTAATCGTGTTTGAATTTGAATTGTTTCGATGGGCTGTTACTTACACAAACCGATGTCATCATCGACGAAACACATTCCATAACTCATTTTTATCATTTAACATTGAACTACATACACTATCATTAAATCAAGGAATTTCCAATCACCTGAATCAAATGCCTTCACAAAGTGTTAATCTTAAACGGAAGCATCTTTAATTTTTTCCTCTTTACCTCTTCAATAAGCTCATTGAGTTCACGAACCCCGTAAAAATTTGTGTACCTTGAATGAAGTTGTTTAATTCCATGAGATAATTTTTTATCTTCAGCCAAAATTTAATCAAAATTTTAAATATGCCACAATGCTTCATATTTAAAAAATAAGTTTTATATGTTTGCAACTGCATCCCTATAAAAATTGGAGGATAGAAAAAAAACTAGTTTCAATTTTCATCTACAACCCTCGATTTAATAAAGGGATAAAATTCAAAATGGTCCCATAACTTTTTACCTTTTTTGATTTAGTCCCAATAAAATGTGATGTGTCAATTTAAGCCCAATTTTTCGTGAATTGTACAATTTATGTCCCAATTTACACCGGAGTCAGCAATTTCGCTGGAGAGACTACATCACGTGCCCGGCGCATGCCATTAAACGATGCCGTTTCGTAACTCCGGTGTAAATTGCATAACATGATGAAAAATCCAGTGTAAATTGCAACGTCGATTTTGCACTCTTTGTCGAATTTTCCACTTTTTTCCAATAATTTTGAATGTTTTCGTAGAAGGTCCCAAGAAAATGTGTATCAATATAACGTCGATTATGGAATTTTGGTAATTTTTGGAATGAAATTAGACCATTTAAGGAGTTATGGGACAAAATTGAAAATTTTAAATTTTTTGGGACTTTTTACGAAAAAGTACAAAGTTATGGGACCAAATTGATTTTTAGCTCTAAAAAAGTGATGGGCCTTAAAAACCTAATGGGCCCAAGCCCCATCGGCTTGGTGGGCCGGTCGAGGCTAGACCAAATAGGCCCGATTCTTCTCAGGAGCCTCTAAATAGCCCAACCTCGGCCTTAAATTCGTGTGGGTTGGGCTGGCCCAACGGGCCGTACTCATTCTTTCAATTCTACCCGTAAATGATGATTAATTATTATTTGAGATTCGAACAAATCTAAATATGTTATACAATCAATTATTGATTGTCGTAGGTGACATGTCCATTTTTGGTAGAAGAAAATATGTATGTTGGTTCTAAATGCTAAAACAAATTAAATTGAAATTTTACTTAACAAGATTAAAAAATTTAGATTAGATTGCAATTTGCAGTAAAGTTGTGATTTTATATGAAATTAAACATATATAAATAGGATAAAGATAGAAATGAATAATTAATGATATATTAAATACAATAACTGACCTATTCTTTGTGGGACAGACGAAAATAAAAATATATATATCTTTGTGAAACGGATGAAGTAATAAATTTATTGAGTCTTTATTGCTTATTTCATGTGTTTTCCTTCTCTCCCTTCTTTTCAACTCATTATCTCATCTCATTAATGCATATACATTTGTATATATATTTTTCTCTCTTTGAATGATATTACCACTCTTCAAATTTATGAAAATATTAAACCTTATTTTAGATTATATTTGAACCTGGTCAAATAGAGAATTAAAAGGAAAAAAGGTTTCAATATTTTCATAACTTTCCATTACACCCATTTATTGCAGTTTTCCTTTTTAGATTTTGAGAACTTTTCCCTACACCCATTTACTGCAGTTTTCCTTTCCAGATTTTGGGAACTTTTACCTACTCCTTTTTATTGCAATTTTCCTTTCCATGGTTTGAAAATTTCTCCATACACCCATTTATTGCAATTTTCCTTTCCATAGTTTGAAAATTTCTCCATACATGCACCCATTTATTGCAATTTTCCTTTCCATAGTTTGAAAATTTCTCCACACACCCATTTATTGCAAATTTCCTTTCCATAGTTTGAAAATTTCTCCATACACCCATTTATTCAATTTTCCTTTCCATATTTTTAGAAATTTCCCCTACGTCCATTTATTGCAATTTTCCTTTTCACATTTTGTGAAAGATGCCCATGGTGCTCTTTCTTGCATTCTCCAATTATAAATACTAAACACCTATTTATTTATTTTCTACTCAGAGGCAATTCAGTAATCTTCCATTGGAGCAATCATCACTAGGTATACACATCTTCACTTTTCTACTTGAATTCTCATACGATTATTTTCTATGTTTTAATTTTTTATTAAATCAAGTTTTATGAGTTTATTGATATGAATGTTGAGATGAAGGGTTCTTACTGAATCAACATTGGTGTGCTTGCAAGTTGTGAATTTTGATTGTGGTTGACAGTGTTTTGTTTATTATTCTTATCTCTTTTTCTATTTTTTCTTTCTTGGATTATTGTTTTCCTGAATTAATCTCGATTAATTACATTTTTGTACACAAATTTGTTTACCTTGATGTTTTTCTTGAATATCGGTGCAGAGATCTAGAACATTCTTGCCCTAAGGTTTAAAATAATATGAAATTTTAGCAAGTTCTCTCATAATAAAAATCCACATATTTGTTGAGTGAGTATGGTGGCCGATTTCCCCCAATTCCCGTCGCCGCATGCAAAAAGTGAGACGAAACGACGTCATTTGCATTTTTCCTGCGAAAATGGGACTGAAATCAGACTACTTGGTGAGTTATGAGATAAAATTGAAAATTTGAAATATTTTAAGACCTTTTGCGAAAAGTCAGAGTTATGGGACCAAATAGATTATTAACTCCCTTTATTCCTATACAAAAACTCTTAATTTTAAAGATCCCTGAAAAAATCATCTCTGTGTTGCAATAGCTTTTATTCGTAATTATTTTGTTTACTCCACTTACAATGGTGTTGAATTTGCAGTAAAGGGTAGACTTCACTTTTGGAATTGAGACACTAATTTTAATTTTATTATTAATTGTAAATTTGATTTTTATGATTATCCTTTTGATTTACTAGGTTAAAGTTGATATATCTGAGAATGGAATGCAATATAGATGAAGCTATCAGGGGCAGATTAGTTACCAAGCCTGATGATCTCTACATATGCAATCCAATCACTCGTGAATATATAAATCTTGATCCATCTCAAGGTTTTCTACTATTATCGTCAAGTGGCATATACAGATTTGGATTGAGCAAATATTACAGCCCTTATAAGGTGGTTAGAATTTTTCATGATCATGAAACACAGAAGTGGCAGGTAACTTCTGAAGCATATGAAGCTATCGGGGCCAAATTAATTGTCACGAATTGATATAGCTCAAGTGGTTAGAACTCTACTACCTATGTCCAAAAGGTCATGGGTTCGAGTCACCATTTAACCGATCAGCTTCTTGGAGTCGTCAATGTTCACTACGCACGTGGAACGAGATATTTCATAAATAGTCATGTAACTTTGCTTGAATCCAAATTTGGTCCTTTTTCTTTATTTTATCAATTGTGGTTCTTTTGATATCAAAATAGGCCCTTTTAGCCGGGTAATTCAATGTTTGGCTGGAAAAACTACCGGAAAATGCCCGGAAATCTGTTCAAACACTCGGAATTAGTGATGAAAATTTACAAAATTTACGATTTTATAATTATAATTTACGAGGAAGGTATAATCGAAATTTAAAATTAATTGAGGGCTTTGCTTCCTGGATGAGGACTGTCGATGTGACAAGAATACAAAATTTTGTCATTCTTTTTTCTTAGCGTTATAAATGAATGGAATCTTAGGTGACAAACGGGTCGGGCCTATCTGGTCACACGTCTTTGGTGGACTAGACGGGAACAATTGTAATTGGGCCTACATTAATGTTCAAGCCTAACTTGGCCCTAGACGGGCCACCGGGCCAAAATGGCTCGATTTTTTTTATTATAAATTCAAATACTAATTTTTTTGACAGACAAAAACTAAAACAATTAATACTAAGTTAAAACAACAATTTAATAATCCATTATAAGGTGAACAATTTATAATAAGTTCAAACAATAATTTAACAATCCATAAAATATTTAATAATTCATAACAAAGTACAAATAACGATTAAACAATGCAAAATAAATCCATAATAAATTAATAACGCTCCATAATACATTTCAAACAATTCAAGAATCCAAAATAAATTTGATGGCACATGTGAAGTGAAACTTAAGCTAAACATCATATTAAGGGAAAAGAAAAATCCACGAGACATTTGGATGCCAAAATATTTTCAGTAAGAATCACTCAAAATGTAAAGTTGTGAGAAAAATAAATATTTAACATTTTTTCTTGCAATTACATTATCCTTAACAAATCAAACAATAAAAAATACCACAACGCAGAAGCCCAATATTAATAAAATCACAAGGATGAAGCTGCACATAATTCAGCTCATATACCTTAGTTATTGACACATAATCGTCAGGCCATAACGTTAACAATTAACATTTTTTTTTTAAAAAAGTGGCAGTCCTTAAAAAAAAAAGCCTGATGGGCTGGGCCAAAATCGACTCAAGCCCGATCGGCTCGATGGGCCTGTCAGGACCAGTGAAATAGGCCCAATTCTTTTCAAGCCTCCATATATTAGGCCCAACTTGGCCATAATTTCGGGTTAGCTAGGCCGGCTTAACATGTCGGGCTCATTTTGCCAGCCTACACTTAAATGACTATTAGTTATTCTTTGACAACCAGACAAATCTAAACATGATAAATACGATTAATTGTTGGTTATCGGATAGATGACATGTCATTTTTGGTAGGAGAAAATACGTACGGTGATTCTAATTGGTAAAAAAATTAAGTTGAAATTTTACATAACAAGATTTAAAAGTTTAGATAAGATTGTAATTTGCGATAAAATTATGATTTTATATGCAATTAAACATATGTTCCCTCCGTCACGGAAAAACTTTCATATGTAGGAGGACACACACTTTAAGAAAAAGTGTAATGATTGAGGTTTTGAGGGGTAATTTGTAAACTTTTATATATAAAGTAAAAAAACTTTATTGGGTTATGTGTATGTGAGAGTAAAAAGTAATGACATTTATGTAAATTAGTATAAATTGTGAGGGTGGAGTTTATAAATGGTTTTTCATTTTAAGGGTGTGAAACTTATTATGGAACTGACGAACAAGAAAAGTGTGAAAGCTTTTATAGGACGGATGGAGTATTAAATAGAGGTAGAAAAGGAAATGAAAGATATATGATATATTAAATACAATAAATGATATACACCTCACTTGGATCTCAAGTGAGAAAATTTCACTTGTTTCGAAAAAAAAGTGAGAAAATTTCAGAAGACATTAAAGCAATGCTGGTATTACTGCTAAAAACATGGTTCGTGTTGTTGCTTTTTTTTTTTTTTTTATTAGTAAATGTTAGTTGTTAGTGGTTAGAGTTAGTTCGCCAAGTCTCCTTACAAATCCAAATTCTCCAAATCTCCTTATATCTTCAAGTCTCTTTAATTATCATTTTACAACTCAGAATTTGTGTAATAAGAACGGAAAATTTCATTAATTTCATGTTCATCTGAATGGAATTACCACTCACCAAATTCATGAAAATATGAAACCTTATATAGATTATACTCCTATTTAAATCTGGTCAAACAAAGAGAATTAAAAGGAAAAAAA
This sequence comes from Paraleonurus japonicus, assembly GCA_030762865.1. Taxonomy (NCBI): domain Eukaryota; kingdom Viridiplantae; phylum Streptophyta; class Magnoliopsida; order Lamiales; family Lamiaceae; genus Paraleonurus; species Paraleonurus japonicus. Next base: position 16,769,579 of record CM061056.1, read on the forward strand.
TCAATATTATCATAACTTTCCACTACAGTACTTATTTATTGCAGTTTTCCTTTCCAGATTTTGAGAACTTTCCCCTATGTCAATTTATTGCAATTTTCCTTTCCACATTTTGAAAATTTTCCTATAAGCCCATTTATTACAATTTACCTTTCCACATTTTGAGAACTTTAATTCCCATTTATTTCAATTTTTCTTTCCACATTTTGAGAACTTTAATTCCCCTATGCCCATTTATTACAATTTTCCTTTCCACTTTTTGAGAGCTTTAATTCCCATTTATTTCAATTTTCCTTTCCACGTGTTGAAAGTTTTCCTATAAGACCATTTATTACAATTTTCCTTTTCACATTTTGAGAACTTTAATTCCCATTTATTACAATTTTCCTTAATTTCCACATTTTGAGAACTTTAATTCCCATTTATTACAATTTTCCTTAATTTCAACATTTTGAGAACTTTAATTCCCATTTATTACAATTTTCCTTTCCACATTTTGAGAACTTTAATTCCCATTTATTACAATTTTCCTTCACATTTTGAGAACTCTAATTCCCATTTATTACAATTTTCCTTAATTTCCACATTTTGAGAACTTTAATTCCCATTTATTACAATTTTCCTTTCCACATTTTAAGAACTTTAATTCCCATTTATTTCAAATTTCCTTCACATTTTGAGAAATTTAATTCCCATTTATTACAATTTTCCTTTTCACATTTTGAGAACTTTAATTCCCCCATGCCCATTTATTACAATTTTCCTTTCCACTTTTTGAGAAAGATGTCCATGGTGCTCTTTCTTGCATTCTCCAATTATAAATACTCTGAATTCCAACTCAAACACTCATTCAATTATTTTCTACTCAGAGGTAATTCAGTATTCGTCCTAATTGCAATGACGAATAGGTAGAAATCGTCACTAGGTATACAAATCTTCACTTTTCTACTTGAATTCTCATACGATTATTTTCCATGTTTTAATTTTTTATTAAATCAAGTTTTATGAGTTTATTGATATGGATGTTGAGATGAAGGATTCTTGCACAATCAATATTGGTGAGTTTGCACGTTGTTAATTGTGATCGTGGTTGATAATTAGTGTTATTTTTATAATTCCTATCCCTTTTTTTTTGTGGATTTTTGTACATAAATTTTTTAACCTTGATGTTTTCTCTTGAATATCTGTGCAGAGATCACAAATATATTCTTAATTATTTTTGTTTACTCCACTTACAGTGGTGCTGAATTTGCAGTAAAGGGTAGCCTTCATTTTTTGAAATTGCAGCACTAATTTTAATTTTATTATCAATTGTAAATTTAATTTTTAGATTATCCTTTTGATTTTCTAGGTTAAAGCTGATATATCTGAAAATGGAATGCAATAAAGATGAAGTTATCAGGGCGAAATTAATTGCCGATGATTTGTTAAAAGTGAGAGATATTACTGGAGCCGGAAAGAAGGGTCAAGATCTTTTCTCAAATCTTGAAGGTCTGTCGCAACTACTTGGTTTAAACCGATATATCTGAAAATGGAATGCTATAAAGCTGAAGCTATGAGGGCCAAATTAATGGCAGAGGATTTGTTAAAAGTGGGAGATATTACTAGAGCCAGAAACTTCGCTTTAAGGGCTCAAGAATTTTTCCCAAATCTTGAAGGGCTGTCGCAATTACTTGGCGTCGTCAACATTCTTTATGCTCATGAGCACACAATAAACGGCGAAGTGGACTACTACGGAATATTGGGCGTAGATCCTTCGGCCGACGAAGAAATCATCAGAAACAATACAAAAGATTGGCTTTGTTTGTTCATCCTGGTGGCGCCTTCACTATCCTTTTTGAAGCACATAGGGTGCTCTCAAATAAAGAGGAAAGAAGATCATATGACATGAAGCTGAACCTAAGAGCTCCGGCTCGGACTAAAATTTTTGGTTTTACGGTTCATGCTACTTATCCTTGGCGGAGAGTGCCCCTAGCCAATCGTTTTCTTCTTGAACCACCCGAGAAGCATTCCATATGGGACATTCTCGGACGGGATGCGATAGATGCGGGATAAAGTTCGAGTTTAAGAAGATAATCCTGGATCAAAAATTCAATGTCCTCGGTGCCAGCGGCGTTTTTGTCGATGGCGATGCCTGCTCCTTACGCCAAAAACATCCGGTTGTTGCAAATATGCCACTCTCAGCTGCAAGAACCCCGCAAGCTGCTCGAGGCCAGCCGTCTACTAAGCATGCCGAAAGAGGCTTGTACTCTTTTTCGAGAATGGATAGAAGACTAAGCTTCCAAAGTCACTCTTCTATCCATCTAAGACAGATAAAAGCATAAATGATTTATCAAGAGACTCCGAAAATTTTGTTCCAGAGGTTAATGCACACGATGATACGAGTCGTTGGTTGTTCCAGATGCAAACTTCCATAGTTTTTATATCATCATCCTACCTATGAAAGGGACATATCTATCATCAACATTATAGATATTTAAATTTTAGGAGAGTCAAAATAGAGTTTTAATAGTCCGATGGATATGTTTACCATTGTTTTCTCATCTTTTTATATTTATTTGCGTGTGTTGAAATTTATTGGTTAACAAACGTTTAAAAATGTTAAAATTGAAAATGGGCCAAATACCTTTGAGATAACAAAATACCTTTGTTTTTTTTTTTCTAATTACAAGATTAAAAAAACAATTCTACTAAACTGGTTGTGTATACACAAGCATATTAGACACAAACACAATATATACACAAATTCAAAGTAAAAAAGTTCACAAAGTGATATCATTATATTTATTCAAGAATATATTTATTTAGTAATATCATCAATCACACTTATAAACTAATATTTCATGTTATGTATAATGGTAATACTAAAGGAATGTAATGATATCGGTTTCACCGAAGACCGACTCCAATATAGAGTTAAAATTCAATCTAGTCCCATAACTTTAGAATTTTCCGCATAAGGTCCCAAAAATTTAAGATTTTCAATTTTTGTCCCATAATTCCTTAAATGGTCTGATTTTAGTCCAAAAGTTACCGAAATTCCATAACCGATGTCGTATTGATACATATTTTCTTTGGATCTTTTGCGAAAATATTCAAAATTATAGGACAAAAAGTGAATAATTCAGTAAAAGAGGACCAAATTTGGAACAATTACAGAGTATGGGACGAAATTAAAATTTCTAAATTTTTGAGACCTTTTATGGAAAAGTTCGAAGTTATGGGACGAAATTGAATTTTAACTCCAATATATATATGATTCATTTCAATCTAGAAGATGTTAATTACATTTGGCTCAATAAGAAATCAACCATGGCTAATAAACGAGCCATGAATGGATGCTTGTTCACCACAAGCTACATCTCGTATTTACATAATTTAGCTTGAGAGTGATTCGATCTAGCTACGTGATTCAAATGTTTAGTGCGACTAATCCTCTGGTTCCGTCAAGGCTTCGAGCCAAATGGCATGTTGTTCGTAGGTTATTGGAATGTATGAGGATTGTAGTTTCTCATATGTACAAGGAGGATAATGCTTCTGCAGATAGATTAACGAGGGTTGATGTCGAGGATTTGGTTTGGTGGAGTTCGGCTGGCCAACTTTTTAATTCCCTTTCTCCAAAGGGATCTCCTCTGGGTTTGATCGCTTTTTGTTAATTTGCTTTGTTGTAATAGAGGAGTTTCATTTTCCTTGACTATTGGGCTGCGGCCTCTAGACTGACTTGTAATCTTATGGCTTTTGGTTTTCTATTTTAACTAGATCTTATTTAGTACTCTCTCCCATTCAAAATATGTCATTTTATACTAATGTCCACATATTAAAAAAATTATTGATTCGATTCTATACCCTTAATTAATAGCTTTGCAATTCTCTACAAGACTTTAAAGATTATAATTATCTAATTTATTTTAAAAAAGTTAAGGCAAATTGAGAAGAAACAAAATTAATTAACATTGAAAAATGTTGAAAAAAGTAAAAGCGACATTTAAATTGCAAATATTATGAGTAGCCAAAACGACATATATTTTAAATAAGAGGGAGTAGTAGTTATTTTAATTAGACATCTTCATTTGCAATTTTAACTATACTTCCCTCCATCCCACAAAGATAGAATTAAAGTTAATTTCACACAAATAAGAAAACGAAGGGATTATACTTAGAACATTAATTTTTTTTTTTCTTTATTTTACCATTTTGCGCCTATGTGTACTCGTTTTCCAAGAAAATTATTATTACCTGCATATTAATTTGAAAAAAAAAAATAGATAGATTAAATAGAGGTAAAGATGAAAATGAATAGTTAATGATATATTAAATATAGTAATTGATCTTTGATTGTGGGACGGAGACAAAAATAGAAAACAAACCTATTTTTTTTTTTTAGGGACAGTTGGATTAATAAATTTAGTGCGTCTTCATTGCTTATTTTTCTACTATATTTTTCTTCTCCATCTTGTTAGCTACTCATTATCTCATCTAATTAATGCATATATATATATATGTATATATTTGTATATATATTTTTATCTCATCTCATCATTAATGCATTTTTATCTTATCTCATTAATGCATTTTTATCTCATCTCATTAATGCATATATGTTTATACACCTCATTGTTTTCTAAAACTTTTGTCTTAAGTGGGAATATATATTTTTTAATCTTGCCACTTTTGTTCGATTTTGCTAATAAAATAAAATTTTGGCGGAGACTGTTTATTTCTATTTAATTGGTAAAGCAAACAACATAGTTAATTTTATAGTGTTAAATTAGTTGCTATTGTGTTTCATTTTAGATGTTCATATTGTTAGAATATAATGTATTTAGGATACACTTATAATTACTTTAATTATAATTCAAATTTGTATAATTGAAAATTATTTGTACAATATTAAACAAATGTAATACTACTTTCATAGTCCATCAATACATTTATTTTCTCAACTATCTTCTTCAATTCTGTGTACCCCACTTCTTCCAACATAATACCTATTATCCATACTTTCTACATCATTTTAGCTATACACAATAGTGCACTCAAAATATTAAATTTGTGCATTTGTTAGTTATGATTGTCCATGCAACTTTTATGATCCTTAGATAATAATTTAAGTCAATTTATATTAACAAAATATTTGACAAAGGTTCCTATGATTTTGCATCTTTTCATAAATTAAGTTGAACTTAACTTAAATAATTAAGATAATTGTAGAAATTAAGATCAATCTATGTTAAATCATTAATTAATTTAAAATTTAAAAATAAAAATTTTCAACCATTTTTAAATCACTTTTTATTCTATTCGTTTTAAAATTAAAAAATATATATATTGATGAAAACTCAAGAAATAATATTAATCACCGTACAAGACGATTACGAGCAAAAACTAGTATATGTTTATACACCTCATTGTTTTCTAAAACTTTTGTCTTAAGTGGGAAAATTCCAGAAAACGGTAAAACATTGTTGGTATTGCTGCTCAAAACGCGATTCGTGCTATTGCTTTTTATTGTTTTACAACTCAAAATCGTTCTATGTTATAATAACGGAAAATTTCATTAATGCCATGTTCTATTATTGAATGGTATTATCACTCACCAAATTCATCATAATATGAAACTTTACATTAGATTATATTTGAACCTAGTCAATTAGAGAATTAAAATAATTATAAGATTATCATAATAAATTCTTAATAAAAAAACGTATCCAAGAAATTTTCATTTTTCTTTTTTATTTTAAATTTTGAAAATCAATGAAATATGATATAAATTTAAAGTACAATCTAGAAAAAAAAAAACTGTAATTAATTGCATATGATAGATTACACACACTAAATTTGAGTATAAATTGTAATTTTGGACCAAAAAGAATAAGTGCTCTGCATAACGGTCAATTTTTACATCATTTTTGGTCCCAAGAGAATTTCAGTTTTGGTCCCACGAGATTGATAAATTGTTGTTTTCATTCCGAGAGAATGACGTATAATTACAATTTGGTCCTGAAAATAACGGATTGGACTAATTTGCAAAAAAAAAAGGACCACCTTCACACACAGGTACCAAAAGTGTTTTGAACTCATTCTCTAAGGATCAAAACTACAATTTACTCCACCAAATTCACATAATATAATATATTATGGATAAATTTAAAACCATGATAGAGTTTAATACATAAAACTCCAAAACTTTCCCTACACCCATTTATTGCAATTTTCCTTTTCATATTTTGAGAAAGATGGTCATAGAGCATTTTTCCATAATAAATTCCCTGAATTGCAACTCAAACATCCATTCATTTTTTTGCTACTCATAGGCAATTCAGTAATCATCCACAGGAGCAATCACCACTAGGTATACATCAGAGTAATCTTCACTAGGTATACATCTTCACTTTTCTACTTGAATTCTCTATGATTGTTTTCAATATTTTAATTTTTAATTAAATCAAGTTTTATGAGTTTAATTATATTGCGATGAAGGGTTCTTACTGAATAACATTTGGTGAGTTTGAAAGTTGAGATTTTTGATCGTGGTTTATGGGGAAAATTGCACTATTGGTCCCATAAGATTTGGGCCTCTGCAAGTTGGTCCTTTTAAGCGTTTTAGGTCCCGTTAGATTTCTCCGTCAATTTTTAACAGATGTAGGCGCGTGTAATACACACAACGTTAATAAATCAGTAACAAAAATATCATGGTCATTATCGGATCAAACTAAACAAAAAAACACAAAAAATCCAGAAATTCGTCTCCCTACTTCCCAAAACCCCTGAAATCGCCCTCCAAATCCATCGATCAATCCAAAGCAAAACCAACCAAATATTCTGTCAAAATCGTTTCCAAACCAAACCCAACCAAAATCCCGTGTTTTATCACTCAAAAATCGCCCCAAAAATTCAAAAACGTCCAACTAAAATCACCCCGAAAAGTGGAAAATCGCTGAAATCTTCAAAAGTATTCAACGATGCTGCGAATAGGCAATGTGAAAGTTGTCGAACCCCCTCCAACACGTAAGTTTCTTGTTTGTGTGAATAAGAACTAGGGTTTTTCTTATTTGGGGTTTTTCTTGTTTCTTGTTTTTTTGGTTTTAGTGTATTTTAATTGAAGGATTCTGTTGTGAACTTGAAATCTCATCAGTTTGGATGGTGTTCGTAATTAATTAATTCCGTATCATCAACAAAGTCCTTCCGGTTTTGTTTATTCCTGGATTAATCGTGATTTGGTGTTGTACAAAGCTGAAAATGGTGAATTTGAGTTCGACTTTGAGGCATCCTGGATGATTTCTATCCCCTAGTGAAGCTTAAGCCGGCGATGAGAAAGGCAGAGAAGCAGATCCCGATCTTCGCTCTCGTGATTCAGCAGCTGGATACCCGATCTTCGTGATGCCGTAATTTCATTTTCGTCGATTTTAATTTCAATTTATTTAAGTTTCCGTTCCTTTTTGTCGTTTTAGATTTTGTGTTTTAAAGCTAAATTTCTAGCAAGAGTACGCGTTGCTAAGTTGGTGGTTCGATAAAATTGATACGATGCTTGGGGATATAATTGCGCATAGTGCTTGATCTCAATTACAATCACGGTATAGAGCTTGACTCTCCTAATCCCGTGTTCGTTAGCTTACAATGCTTAAGATTCGGGATAATTTGCTACAATTTTCGTAGTCGAACTCTTCCGAGGTCTCGTTTTTTCCAAGATATTCGTGATTTTCTCCATTTTAGAATTTTTATCCCGTCGTTAGATTCACTTGTGTATTCACTCAACCGTATCGATTCATGTTTCATAGTAATTTGAGTATATTGTAAGAGGACCAATACAAATTACGAAGTCAACTATGTCAATTATTCCCGCTACTTTAATATGACTGTCCACTTGGTCAATTAAATTTCTAACTTTAAACTGTATATTTATGTTCTACTAGTTTATCAATGATTTGCTTATTAGATTGCTTAAATCTATATGTTTTTTTGGTGGGTATGCATCTTCTATTTGGTTCTTCGAGCTCTTGACACAGTTGGTATGCTCTCCTACTAATAGTATTTTATTGTTATTGCACAATGGCTGATGAAGACTGGTTGCTCCGAAAAAGACCACCGCGTTGCCTATCTATTTTCTCTGGTCAATATGATACTTTAGTACCGTGCTTATATTTGTTATGCTGTGAAAATCTAAGTAACTGTATTCCTATATCATTTACTTGACAGAGGATGATACAAGCATAGCAACAGAGGTTAAAGTGCCTATTCGATGGCGTTTCATCGTCATGTTTATGACGATGAATGGCATTTTTCATGTGAGTTTTCAATTTCTGATTTTAGTCTGCTTGGAACTCTGTAACTAGCAGCTTATATTGTAGTATTAGATGTTCAAGAATCCTTCTGTGTTTTTGGTTTTTTTTTTATTGTGGAGTATTGTATGTGTAATTGTGTTAGACAGCTTATTTATAGGCACTGACTAACGTTTTCCCTCCAAAAATAAGCCCTAGACTTGTTTTCCCTCCACTTTGGTCAAACTAACATTTTCCATCCATTGACTAACGGATGGGACCAAAAATGCTTAAAAAGGACCAAATTTACACATAGGTACCAAAAGTGTTTTCACCATATTCTTATGGGACCAATAGTGCAATTAACCCGTGGTTTATGATTAGAGTTTTTATTGTAATTCTTATCACTCTTTCAGTTTGTTTTCTTGGATTATTTTTTCTTGACTTAATCTTAGTTAATTAATTTTTTTATTTTATAAATTTGTCTGCCTTGATGTGTTTCTTGAATATCGTTGAGATCTAGGGATAAAATCCAAAATGGTCCCATAACTTTTTAGCTTTTCGATTTAGTCCCAATAAAGTGTGATGTGTCAATTTAGTCCCAAATTTTCGTGGAATTGTACCATTTACGTCCCAAATTGCTGATTTTGGTGTAAATTGGGACGTAAATGGTACAATTCACGAAAATTTGGGACTAAATTGACACATCACACTTTATTGGGACTAAATCGAAAAAGGTAAAAGATGGGACCATTTTGAATTTTATCCTTGTTTTAAATATATTTTGAGATTTTTAGGGTATTTTATGATTTTTTTCTATTTTCTTTAGTTCTATTTGTAACTTTAAAATCTTAGTATTATTTCTAATTTTTATTAATTAGCTCCTAAGTTTCAAAATATATCTACATTTTTAATAATTTAGTGTATTTTTATTTTTATTTTTATTTTAAGTGATATGAATTACTTTTAATTTTTCTAATTCGGTGTATTTCAAATATATATATTTATGATAAAATGTTGAATTTGATAGTTATTTAAATATTTTTATTTAGTTTAATTATTGAGTAGTTTTTATTTTATTTTTAATCAATAATTTTTCATCATAAAATATAAAGGACGTCTTCATTGAGTAAAAGAAAACATAAATGACATTTTCATAAAAGCGACATCCACGTCATCTTCTACGGGTTAGAAACTGGTGCTAGTTGGGTATTAATTTTACTAAGAAAGAAAAACATACAGGGCAAAATAAAAAAATGATCAAAATATAGAGTAATTTCATAATTATGGCCAACATACAGGACATTTTCATCGATTTTCCCTAATATTTTGAAGTGATTTTATTGAGAATTAAGTTAAAATTTTCATGCAAGACCTATCCATTATTAATTTTCATGAATTTATTATCAATTACCGAAAATAAAAATTGAAAGGGATTTATTAGTTTTACTATACAAAGTTTCATAATTAATAATTTAATTAATTTGAATAAAATATATTCCTATTAAAAATAAATAATAATTAAATATAAAATTGAAATATATTTCTATTCTTATTCACTAAATAATGTTGATTTCTTAAAATAGTGTTACATGTTTTACATGGGATAAAATTCAAAATGGTCCCATAAGTTTTTACCTTTTTCGATTTAGTCCCAATAAAGTGTGATGTGTCAATTTAGTCCCAAATTTTTATGAATTGTACCATTTACGTCCCAAATTGCTGATTCTGGTGTAAATTGGGACGTAAATGGTACAATTCACAAAAATTTGGGACTAAATTGACACATCACACTTTATTGGGACTAAATCGAAAAAGGTAAAAAGTTATGGGACCATTTTGGATTTTATCCCCAGAGATCTAGAACATTCATGCCTTAAGGTTTAAATAATCTGAAATTTTACCGTTGTTTAGACATGTTTTTGAATATGTTTAGGTTTTGGTTTAAGATCTGTGTAAATTCTCTCATAAAAATAAAAAGAAAAGAAAGGAAGAAAAATATGAAGAAGATGTGTCAGAATCCGTTTTAATAAGCATATATAGGGTAACTTAATATTTTTTTATTTGCCAATTTACACTTTGTCCTCTCTTCTTGAAAAGTTAATAAATGAGAACATTCAAATAGATTTATCATTATAATTTGAAAACATGTTTCATTATAGATGCACTTCCAAAATGTATAACATTAATTTGCGTATAATCAATTTGATTTTATTTATATTTATAAAAAAATTGCTTGTTTCTGCTATTTTGTTTACAAACTTCTTGTGCATGCGTAGATGCATGGGTTTTAACGTCATTATGGTTTACGGATTTGAAAAGTTCGGTATTACAGTTACTCTATTTGTCGGCTTGCCAAATACCCCATGACATCGCTTTAGATTTTTCGGCGAAAATGGGACAAAAATTAGACAAATTTAAAAGATATGGGACAAAAATTGGGCAGACAACTTTATTGGGACCAAAACTGGAGATCCAATAAGTTATGAGACCAAGTTTATTTTTTTCAACCTCTATTCCTATACAAAAAAACTTGATATTAAAGATCTCTAAGAAAAACAACCATGTGTTAAAATAACATTTATTCGTTATTATTTTTGTCTACCCTACTTATATTTTGGTGAGTTTGCAAGTTGTTAATTTTGATTGTGGTTGATAATTAGTGTTATGTTTGTGATTCTTATCTCTTATTCTGTTTTTTCATGGATTATTTTTTCCTGAATTAATCTCGGTTAATTACATTTTTGTACATAAATTTGTTTACATCAATGTTTTCTCTTGAATATCTGTGCGGAGATCAAGAACATTCTTTATTATTTTGTTTACTACACTTACAGTGGTGCTGAATTTGCAGTAAAGGGTAGCCTTCATTTTTTTGAAATTGCAGCACTAATTTTCATTTTATTATTAATTGCAAATCTGATTTTTATGATCATTCATTTTATTCACTAGGTTTAAACCGATATATCTGAAAATGGAATGCTATAAAGCTGAAGCTATGAGGGCCAAATTAATGGCAGAGGATTTGTTAAAAGTGGGAGATATTACTGGAGCCAGAAACTTCGCTTTAAGGGCTCAAGAATTTTTCCCAAATCTTGAAGGTTTGTCGCAATTACTTGGCGTCGTCAACATACATTATGCTCATGAGCACACAATAAATGGCGAAATAGACTATTACGGAATATTGGGCGTAGATCCTTCGGCTGATGAAGAAATCATCAGGAAACAATACAAAAGATTGGCTTTGTTTGTTCATCTTGATAAAAATAAGTTAAGTAGGGCTGGCGACGCCTTCACTATCCTTGTACTGATTCCTCGAGGCGAGCCGTCAACTAAGCCGGATATTCTTTAAATGGAACTCTGCAGACTCAATATAGAGGTGTGATGAAGATAGTTCAATGATAGCGATAGGATATAATTTTGGCATTGAAAGAAGAAACATCTGTTGTGAATGAATATTCAACCATTTTATTTTGAATTTGAATTTGATATAATTGAGTAGTGTGGACATTGTGTAAATGGTGCTCCGGCAAGCTTGGCAAATCATTAAGGTGTCGCCAGCCCTGCTTAACTTGTTTTTATCAGGATGAACAAACAAAGCCAATCTTTTGTATTGTTTCCTGATGATTTCTTCATCAGCCGAAAAATCTACGCCCAATATTCCGTAGTAGTCGACTTCACCATTTATTGTGTGCTCTTGAGCATAATGAATGTTGACGACGCCAAGTAATTGGACAAACCTTCAAGATTTGAGAAAAGATCTTGACCCTTTGAAGCAAACTTTTTGGCTCCAGTAATATCTCTCACTTTTAACAAATCATCTGCAATTAATTTCGCCCTGATAGCTTCATCTTTATTGCATTCCATTTTCAGATATATCAGCTTTAACCTAGTAAATTAAAAGAATAATCATAAAAATCAAATTTAAAATTTATAATAAAATTAAAATTAGTGCTGCGATTTAAAAAAATGAAGTCTACCCTTTACTGCAAATTCAGCACTATTGTAATTAACCGAGGTTAATTCAGGAAAAAATAATCCACTAACTATGACTCAAAGGTCATGGGTTGAGTCACCATTTGCCCGATAAAAAAAAAAAATTCATGAAAAAAACAGAATAAGAGATAAGAATTATAAAAATAACACTAATTATCAACCACGATCAAAATTAACAACGTGCAAACTCACCAATATTGATTGTGTAAGAATCCTTCATCTCAACATCCATATCAATAAACTCATAAAACTTGATTTAATAAAAAATTAAAACATGAAAATTAATCGTATTAGAATTCAAGTAGAAAAGTGAAGATTTGTATACCTAGTGACGATTGCTCTGATGTATACCTATTCGTCATTGCTCTTGGGATGAATACTGAATTACCTCTGAGTAGAAAATAATTGAATGAGTGTGTGAGTTGGAACTCAGAGTATTTATAATTGGAGAATGCAAGAAAGAGCACCATGGACATCTTTCTCAAAAAGTGGTAAGGAAAATTGTAATAAATGGGCGTAGGGGAATTAAAGTTCTCAAAATGTGAAAAGGAAAATTGTAATAAATGAAAATTAAAGTTCTCAAAATGTGTAAGAAAATTGTAATAAATGGAAATTAAAGTTTTCAAAATGTGGAAAAGGAAAATTATAATAAATGGGCGTATATGAAAATTTTCAAAATCAGGAAAGGAATACTGCAATAAATGGGTGTAGTGGAAAGTTATAATAATATTGAATTTTTTTTTTTCCCTTTTGTGTTTGACCAGATTTAAATATAATCTATATAAGGTTTCATATTTTCATGAATTTGGTGAGTGGTGATATCATTTAATATGAACATGAAATAAATGCAAAGAGAGAAAAGATCACAAAGGAAAATAAGCAATGAAGACTCATTAAATTTGTTACTTCATCCGTCCTATAAAGATAGACTTGTTTTCTGTTTTAAATCTGTCCACAAAGATATACCATTTAATTGTATTTAATATATCATTAATTATTCATTTCCTTTTTAACCCCTATTTAATATTTGTTTAATTGTATATAAAATCACAACTTTATCGCAATTAGAATCAGTATAAATATTTTCTCCTACCAAAAATGACATGTCACCTACTTGATAACCAATAATTAATCATATTTATCATGTTTAGATTTATTCGGTTGTCAAAGAATAACTAACAGTCATTTACGCGTAGGTTGGCAAAGTGAGCCCGACATGTCGGGCAGGCCTAGCTAACCCAAAATTATGGCCAGGTTGGGCCTGGGCCTAATATTTGATATTTGGAGGCTAAAAGAACTGGGCCTATTTGGCTGGGCCCGACAGACCCATCAAGCCAATCGGGCTTGAGTCAATTTTGGCCCAGCCCATTAGGCTTTTCATTTAAGGCTTGCCACTTTTTTAAAAAATATTAAATTGTTAATGTTATGGCCTGACGATTATGTGTCAATAACTAAGGTAGATGAGCTGAATTATGTGCAACTTCATCCTTGTGATTTTATTAATATTGGGCTTCTGTGTTGTGGTATTTTTTATTGTTTGATTTGTTAAGGATAATGTAATTGCAAGTAAAAACGTTAAATATTTATCTTTCTCACAACTTTACATTTTGAGTGATTCTTACTGAAAATATTTTGGCATCCAAAAGTCTCGTGGATTTTTCTTTTCCCTCAGTATGATGTTTAGCTTACGTTTCTCTTCACATAGCATGTATTTTTCACTTCACATGATGTGCCATCAAACTTATTTTGGATTGTTGAATTGTTTGAAATTTATTATGGAGCGTTATTAAGTTATTATGGATTTATTTCGCGTTGTTTAACCATTGTTTGTACTTTGTTATAAATTATTAATTTTTTTGGATTGTTAAATTGTTGTTTGAACTTATTATAAATTGTTCACCTTATTATGAATTATTAAATTGTTGTTTGAACTTAGTATTAATTGTTTTAGTATTTTCCTGTCAAGAAACAAAAATATTTTAGTATTTGAATTTATAATAAAAAAATTGAGCCATTTTGATCCAGTGGCCCATCTAGGGCCAAGTTGGGCTTGAAAATGTAGGCTCAATCACAACTGGCTCCCGCCCAATCCACCAAAGGTATGTGACCAAATAGGCCCGAGACGACCCATTTGCCAGCTCTATCTACGAGCAGGAGAAAATATGTTTGTTAGTTCTAGTTGTCAAAAAAATTAAATTGATGTTTTTTTGACATAATTTAAAAGATTAAAATTAGATTGCAATAAATGGCCATATGAGAAAGTTCTCCAAATGTGGAAAGGAAATTGCAATAAATTGGTGTAGGGGACTCAAGATCTGAAAGGAAAACTGCAATAAATGGGTGGAGGTAGGGCTGTCAAACCGCGGGCTAGGCCGGGCCAATCACAATTTTTGGGCCGGGCCGGGCCTCTATTTTCTAGGCCCAACTTGGTACTAGGCGGGCCACCTGGCCATTTTGACCCGATTTTTTTTTTTAACAAATAAATTATTTTATTTGAAGTTGGAAATTATTTTATCCGAAAGCGATTGAAATTGTAAATTTGATATCTATATTAACAAATATAATATATTAGTTTTAAATATTATTTAAATTTTTGTTAAATATTTACACAAACAAAAGTGATTTTAGGTAGAATAATTGTAGTTTTCGTTTTTTTATCACACTATTCATAATATATATTCTCCTCTCTCTCTTCATATATATATATATATATATATGTTGGTTAAAATTATTATGAATTTTGCAAGTGAATCTTGCTTTTCATTAATGCCCAAGAATAGGAGGAGAGAAAAACTAAGTCGGTTTGTCCAGCCTCCTTATTTGGACAATTTCATAATCCATTCGTTAATAAGAATTTTTCATATTTTTTTCTTTTTGTTGCAATTAAATTTTGCATGTTTGGGGAACGTTTGACCTACCTCAATAAAAACTCTTTTTTTTTTATATTTTTAATTTTATTCCTTTCGTGAATATATATATATATATATATATATCATGAACTTATAATCACTGTCTTAGTTAAAATTTCAAATTCAAATTTTTTTAATAAAAAATCGGGTCAGGTGAAAGTTCCGGGCCAGCCCGGTTCTCTTCGGGCCTATATTTTTCAGGCCCAACCCATCCTAAAGCACGGGCCAATCGGGCCGGGCTCATTTTGACAGCCCTAGGTGGAGGTGAATGTTCTCGAAATCTGGAAAGGAAAATTGCAACAAATGGGTGTAGGGAAAAGTCCTCAAAATCTAGAAAGGAAAACTGCAATAAATGGGTGTAGTGGAAAGTTATGATAATATTAATTTTTTTTTTTCTTTTAATTCTCTGTTTGACCAGGTTCAAAAATATTAATCTAAATAAGGTTTCATATTTTCATGAATTTGGTGAGTGGTAATACCATTCAATATGAACACGAAATTAATGAAATTTTTCGTTCTTATACACAAAAAGATTTAGAGTTGTAAAATGATAATGAACGACTGTTTTCAACAATGCTTTACTGCCTTCTGAAATTTTCTCACTTGAGATAAAAGTTCTAATCAACAATGAGGTGTATATACATACACACATGCAAAGAGAGAAAAATGTATATACAAATGTATACGCATTAATGAGATGAGATAATGAGTTGAAAAGAAGAGAGAAGGAAGACACAGGAAATTACCAATAGAGACTCACTAAATTTATTACTCACCAAAGGTTACGGTCCTTAAAATATTATCACCATAAACAACTAATATTTCTTAAAACTTGTGTCCAACCTATTTGCCTCATTAAAATTGGATGGATGTAGTACATAACATTAAATATTAGTTTACAAGTGCAATGGTATTACTAAATAAATGTATTATTAAATGAATGTAATGATACCAATTCCACACTGTGAATAAATTTTACATACATTTTGTGTATATATTGTGTTTGTGTCGAATATGCTTGTTGTGTAATACACGACCAGTTGAGTAGAATTGTTTTTTTAATCCTTGTATTTAGAAAAAAAAACAAGGTATTTTTTCATCTCAAAGGTATTTGGCCCATTTTCAATATTAACATTTATACATGTTGATGATAGATATGTCCCTTTCATAGGTAGGATGATGATATAAAAACTATGGAAGTTTGCATCTGGAACAACCAACGACTCGTATTCATCAGGTGCATAAACCATCTATGCTTTTATCTATTCTTTCATCTTTATTTGAGAGCACCCTATGTGCTTCAGAAAGGATCGTGAAGGCGTCACCAGCCTTACTTAACTTGTTTTTATCAGGATGAACAAACAATTAAAGCCAATCTTTTGTATTGTTTCCTGATGATTTCTTCGTCGGCCGAAGGATCTACGCCCAATATTCCGTAGTAGTCCACTTCGCCATTTATGGCGTGCTCGTGAGCATAATGAATGTTGAAAAGATCTCGACCCTTCTTTTTGGCTCCAGTAATATCTCTCACTTTTAACAAATCATCTGCAATTAATCTCTCCCTGATAGCTTCATTTTTATTGCATTCCATTTTCAGATATATCAGCTTTAACCTAGTAAATTAAAAGGATAATCATAAAAATCAAATTTACAATTGATAATAAATTAAAATTAGTGCCGCAATTTCAAAAAAATGAAGTCTACCCTTTACTGCAAATTCAGCACCACTGTAAGTGGAGTAAACGAAAATAATTAAGAACGTCTTGATCTCCATTCAAGAGAAAACATCAAGGTAAACAAATTTATGTACAAAAATGTAATTAACTGAGATTAATTCAGGAAAAAATAATCCAAGAAAAAAACAGAATAAAAGATAAGAATCACAAACATAACACTAATATATTATCAACCACGATCAAAATTAACTACTTGCAAACTCACCAATGTTGATTGTGTAACAACCCTTCGTCTCAACATCCATATCAATAAACTCATAAAACATGATTTAATCATAAATTAAAACATGAAAAATAATCGTATGAGAATTCAAGTAGAAAAGTGAAGATTTGTATACCTAGTGACCATTGCTCTGATGTATACCTAGTTGTCATTGCTCTTGGGACGAATATTGAATTACCTTTGAGTAGAAAATAATTGAATGAGTGTTTGAGTTGGAATTCTGAGTATTTATAATTGGAGAATGCAAGAAATGGACATCATTGTGCAAATATTTTTGTCTTTGATGCCAAATATTTTTGAACCTATTTGCAATTTTGAATTTTTTTAACCTATTTGTAATTGGCTCTTAAACAATATTACTCATTCTTGACTAATATCATATACAATAGTGATATATTGTATACACAAAGTTATAGAAATTTGCAATTTAAAATAATACGTATATTTAACATATAATATATATTGATGGTTTTTAATTGATAACTAAATAAGATATTATTTTTATTTTGTATTTGAAACTTTGTGTTCTTTAATTGAGTTTCTTCAAGGCATAGACCACTCATATTTAATTTTTTTAATATGAGTTAAAATATTTTTGTTCTATAAAACAAAAAAAAAAATATAAATAATTGGTTTAAAAAAATTCTATAGTAATTTTTTTTTAATTAATTATATGTGAGTGGTAGAATTGGGACATAAAGCCCTCACACCTAATAAGCTTGGGGGAGAGGGAAGGTGGGCTGGAACGGTTTTTCAATGAAAGGAGGGTGGATGATTTGAGTTGGTTGGGATCCGTATGAATTAGTGGGTAATATTGGATCCGTTTCACGGATTAATGAGATCGTGAGACGGTCGCGCGGAAGACCTACTCTTGTTAAAAAAATAGTTGAGGAATTAATACCTCTATTTAGTGTATTTTAAATTATAGTCTAGTAAAGTAGTCTGGTGAAAGGGCCCACCTCACCTCTCCCTTCCCCCATATCACGGAAAGCAATCAATAATGACAACTCACCATGAAAGGGCCTGACAAAGGTGTGAAAGATTTCCTGTTTCTTTCAACTCAAATATTCATTTATCATTATTTCAATGGAATTAGGTATTTGTCTTTTGCCTAAACAAAGGAAGCTCGAATGGTCAATATTGTAAAAGAAAAAGAAAAAAAGCAACTGGCCATCCTCTTTAAATTTGCTATCCAGCTCATAGAGATAGATTAATTGTAGAAAAAGTTCATGGAAAACCAACAAATGTTTATGCGCATCGTATTCCACTTTTTAAATTATTACTATTATGCTAATTCTTTTTGAATTATTATTATTATTTAGATTGTAGAATCTAATTGCTATTCTTTTGAATTATTATTATGCCCCACCTTTGTCTTTGTCTGCCACTAAATTTGTAGCTTCATGAAAGACCAACTAATGTATTTTTTTCCCTTAATACTTACTTCCCTCCGTCCCGTGTTATTTGCTCCCAAAATTTGAAAGTTAGATACAGTCTCTCAATTAATAGCCATATTATATATCTTTCATTCTCTGATCTTCCACTGCAGAGGACTAATAAGACTACTGGTATTCCATTTTAATTGCTTCTTGTCTCATCATCCTTATGCTAGCTGTATTTCTTTAATTCTTTAATATGTAGCTGCATTTTCTTCAATTTTTATGGTAATTGCACTTAATTGTGATGTATATATAAAAGCAGATAATTGATTTGGAAAAGCATATGCAAGTACAACGCGCTGTAAATGCTAATGCTAGATCCATACTTTCAAAGAAACTACAATTTGAACATCAGCTTCATTTCCTTTAATTTTTATGCTATTACTCCAATCTGCATTCTCTGTTCGTTTTACTCCTCAAACATACTTTGGTTTTAACTTCACCTATTTTGATTTATTGCCAAGCATTAATTTGAGCACATGTATGTAGTTCCGTTTTATCTATCTAACTAATGTTGTTTATTTTTCATAATTAATTACACATGTTTGCTGAATAATCTCTCTCATCATCATCATCATCATCATCATCATCATCATCATCATCATCATCATCATCATCATCATCATCATCATCATCATCATCATCATCATCATCATCATCATCATCTTTAATGTATATATGTTAGCTGCATTTCCTTGAATCCTTATGCTAGCTATTAATTTCTACATTCGTATCTTTAATGTAGGAAATGGCGGAAATTGTGGTAGGCCTAGTTGGACCAGCTATTGAACTTGGAAAATGCATTGTTGCACCGATCAAACGCCAGTTTAATTATCTTTGTTGCTTCAATAACAACGTCAAAAGCCTCGACGAAGAAGCCAAAAAACTAGAGGTCGAAAGAGTTGGGCTCCAGATGGAAGTCGAGAGAGCCATGAATTGTGGACGAGTGATTGATCCTAAGGTGGTGACTTGGTTGGAAGAAGTAGAGCAGATCCAACAAAACAAGAGTGTTACAAATGTACAAGGTGGAGATTGTTTGTCTCGTTATTCAGCAAGCAGGGAAGCCGTTAAGATAGCTGCAGCTATGAAGCAGAAGCAGGAGGATCGACGGGATATTACTATCATATCCCATCCTCCTGAACCCGTATTAATGGTGCCGGATATAGAAAGACCCACGACAGAGTTTGGATCTAGGAAAAAAATTGAACAAGATTTGACGGCGATTTTGAAAGACAAGAGAGTTGGCATAGTAGGGATATGTGGGATGGGTGGTGTAGGCAAGACGACTCTGGCACAGAAAATCAAGAAAAAAATGGAGGATGTGTTTGGTGAATCTGTGATGGTAGTCGTCAGTCAACCCGCAGATAGACATAAAATCCAAGGTGACATAGCTGATCAATTGATGTTGGAATTGAAGGAGACGAGTATATTATCGAGAGCACAAAGATTAGTTGCCAGATTAAGGGGTGGAAAAAGAATCCTCATTGTTCTAGATGATGTCTGGGAATCTCTCGATTTAAAGGAATTAGGAATACCTTGCGAAAGTGGATGCACGGTTCTTTTAACATCTAGAAACAGGGGTGTTCTTGCAAAAATGGATGCTCAACCGATTTGTGTCGTAGAAACCTTAACTGAAAGAGAATCATGGTCTCTCTTCAAGGAAAAACTAGGCACCTGTGGAGATGATCAAAATCTGCAGCTTTCTAGTTTAGCAAAAGAAATTGCAAATGAGTGCAAAGGTTTGCCACTTGCCCTGGCAAGTGTTGCCGGGCACTGAAAGATGAGAAGAACATATCTATTTGGAAAGATGCACTGCTACAACTAAGGAGTTCCAACCCACAAGATTTGTCGGATGTTCTTAAAGACGTTTATACTCCCTAAAACTAAGTTATGATTACTTGAGCAGTCAAAATGCCAGATCCGTGTTCTTGTTGTGCTCAATCTTTCCTGAAGATTTTAATATTCCTCTCACGGATTTGACTGCTTATGCCATGGGGCTACGCATGTTTGAAGAAATTGGGGATTTGGAACAAGTAGCGGATAAAACATGCTTACTCGTTAAGATGCTTATAAGTCGTTTCTTGCTATTGGAGGGTTGGGACGAACAACATGTGAGAATGCATGATGTTGTCCGAGATGTAGCCATTTTCATTGCTTCAAAGGAGATGTCACTTATAAGGTCTGGTTATAACTCCACTTGGATATCTCCCTATGTCGGCGGAGAAAGAATTGAGCTATCTATGGGATCGATTTTTCCAAATCTTCATCTCTTATTGATTGATATGTCGGCAATGAGGAATTGCAAATTAATGGCATTTCTTTTGAAGGAATGAAAAAGCTCAATGTGTTGTCCATCTGTAATGTATGGTCATTGACATCATTACCGCTTACAACACAAAATCTTAGGACATTGATTTTAGTTAAGCTGTGGATCCTTGAAGACCATATCTATTGTTGGGGAGTTGTTAGATCTTGAGATTCTCATCTGCCGTGGGTGTAATGTCTTGGAGGAGATCCCATTAGAGAAACTAAAATGTCTGAAGTGGTTAGAAATTTCAAATTGTGGAGATGTAGAAAAGATTGGATCAGCGAAGTGATATCATGTTTGGATAACAAGAACTTTGGACATCAATCTCGGGATATCACATTTTCAAAATTGGAGAGGCTTATACTATGTGATCTTCCAAATCTTACAATTTTCTATCAAGGAATTGAAAGTATTGAGTTCCCCTTGCTTACTCAATTAGAGATCAAATATTGCCGAAAATTTAAAGGTCTTGTTTCTAGTCCGAGAAAGCGTCCGCATGGGAGATGATCTTTGATGATCACTCTTTACATTTACTCGCAATCAAAAGGTATGCAACATTGCTTAAAATTATAATATCTTCCTATTTGGATAATATAATAATATTCTTTTTGTCGAAAATAATATAAAATTAATGATGAATGCTAGTTGAATTCCACACAATTAAAACTATGATTAATATATGGGTTGGAACTCCATTAGTTAATGAATTATGTGTTCATTTTTCCCGATGAAAAATGAAATTATGTATCATACTCTATTATACTTTAATATAATAGTAAAAGAAGGAATAGAAAAAAGAAATAAAATGGAAATTAGCATTGAATTAAATACTTGCTGTTTTATTATGCAATTTGTGACATACTGATCAGTAAATGATTCCAACTACAGGTTTCATTCGGCAAATTGAGAAAACTACGAGCTTGAAGAGATTGGTAACTGTAATAACATATTCTGTAGTTCCCAAATTCCAGTTGGCTCCTTCACTCATCTAGAAGAGTTATATCTCAATGGTCTACTCAAGTTGAAGACTTTTTGCAACTCTGCTCTTTGGTTGCCCCAACTGCTAACACTGAATATCTTTAGTTGTTCAGAAATGAGAAGTTTTTACTCGGGCTCTCTAACTACAACCAATATGAAAAATTTGGAAAGCCTTTTTATTTCCTGTTGTGATATGATGGAACCCTCTCATCCTACATAATCTTCCCAGGCTCACGTCTATTTGTAAGGGTGTTGAAAGCATTGACTTCCCTCTCTTAACTCATATGAGAATTGAGGATTGCCCAAACTTGACAACTCTTGCTTCTGCAGACATGAACAAGGTATCTCATAATTAACATTCATTCTAACATTATATATTCTGCACTTTTATTATTTCTCTACCTATATATATCCAACATAACAAAACTCATGTATTAACACATCTATTTGCGGATTGCCGAAACTTGACAACTCTAGTTTCTGCAGACAAGGCATGTACCCTTATTACCATCTCATAATTAACATTCATTCTAACATTATATATTTTTCTGCACTTGTGATAAATTTCTCTAGCTCTATAACAAAACTCATGTATTATTTTCCTTCAACTCTATTTCATATGACAATTATAGTAATGATCGAAATACATGAATTTGTTCGTTTCAGGTGAAGAAACAAACAGTATATTACTCGTTGCCGATATGGGACCAAATTCCATTACGAAATTTTACTAGGCTTGAGTTCTTATACATATCTGGTTAATCGTTGGAGGTTGCCCGAATATGGTAAAAGTGATTGAAGAAGAGGCGGAGGAATATTCACATCAAACTCTTTTTCCCCATCTGGAACATCTATATCTGGATGAAGAGTTACCCAAGTTGAAGTTTATTTGTGGATGAAGATGTGCTCTTAAGTTGCCATTATTGGAGAAAGTGGTGATTGGTTGGTGGTTTGGTTCTGATGGTGGGTGGTTTGGTTCTGATGGTAATTGTGACAAACTTTCCAGTTTTAGCTTGGGATCTCTAACCACGCCCAATCTCAAAACCGTCACAATAATAGAAGGTGATGATGTCATTACCAACACACAAGGCATCATTGACTTGAATAATGTGTTGCAGCAATGCTTCAATAGAGTAAGAGTCACAATAACTTATACATATGCTTCTTATATAATTAATTCTTCCTCCCAGCTTGTTTTCTATCTATTTACGCTTTAAAATCAATTATTTCTCCTCTTATATATGAACAAAAATAATAGTTGTTTTGCTTTAATGCTTATTGATTAGATGTAATTACTTCAATAAACAAAAATATTAATTAATTTCTCCTCTTCTTTGATGCTTATTAATTAGTTGTAATTATTTTGATTAGAAAAACTCAACTTTAAGTGAGGGACAAGAAAACTCGAAGAAGAAAGGTGAAATAGAGGATGAGGAGGTACATATATAATTAATTTCTCATCTTCTTTGATGCTTATTAATTAGTTTGTAATTATTTTGATTAGAAAAACTCAACTCTAAGTGAGGGACAAGAAGACTCGAAGAAGAAATGTGAAATAGGGAGGAGGAGGTACACATATAATTAATTTGTTTTTATGGATTTGATATGCTTATAATATAGCTAAATATATATTTTTTTAATCATGTGATGATTAGGAAGAGGAATAAAGGTGAAGAAAAGGAGGGCTAGAGTATCAGCCGGCGAAATAGAGGAATAATAATTATGTGGGTGTGAGGTGTAAAGGCATTCATTAATTAATTAGTTTCTGAAGCTGGTTTGCTAATCCTATTGTATGTTTGCTACATAGTACTTAATTCTCTGTTTTTTTTTCTTTTGCTAATCACCCAAATCGATTGTTTTGCACCGTCATGATGAGTGTCGATCTCAAAGTTATGAGCATTCATGGGCTCTATGTCGGCTTCTCCATAAAGCCTCAGTATTGGGCGAAAGTGATCCCTCAATACCCTTTGTTGATGTGGCATTCTTTCACCATATGGAGCTTCTTCTCGTGGCCCCTCAACATACGGGTGATCATTGTTGTACTCCCCCTCCCTCATCTACTATCGGGGTTCTCCGTTGTTCATCTCTTCCACTACTCTTCTTCTTCTCCTTTCGGCATTTTGGTGTCTACACCGAGCTTTTATTTCCAACTCTAGAGGATGAAGGTCTTGTTGATTCCTTCTTGCACGAGTGATCATACACCAATCCTAAGACACAAACCAACAATTAGAAGAGCAATGAAAATTCAACAAAGCAATAAAACCAATATTTTTTTAATTTTCTACAACTAATAGAAAGCAAGTAAAATCTAGTGCAAAATTTAATCAATTATCACTTCTAGAACTAATGTACGCCCCTCCTGGAAACGACACCATTAACTTGTTTCACTTTTTATCAACAGCTAAATTTTCTATCCATAGCGTACGGTTGTCAAATTATACATAAAAACAATGTGAAATGGTCAAATTCTATCTAGAATATTGATTAAAAGATGGTGTTCAAGTAAGGCTAATTTCCACTTTGAAATCTAACAAGTGTCACCAACAAGAAAATTAAAGAAAAAATCAAAACACTTAACACTGGATAAAGATTGCAATCAATTAGAACAGTGAAATCAACAATATAAAAGAGTAATACTAGAAAATTGTTACACCTAAACAACCATCTATGGAGAAAAGACCAAATTCAAATGGTATTAGTGATGATTATGTAAGGTGAGTCACCAATCAAGACCTAGAAAATAGTTTAATACAATCAACTCAAAGAAAAATCACACTAGCATGTATCTCTACCCTACTAGAATAATCAACTCAATAAACCCCTAAAACCTTTAATACTTTTTCACAAATTAATCTCTTTCTCAAGTGACAATTAATGAATCATTTGTTCAAGGTAAATTATTGGATCAAATTTCTCAATTAAACTCGAGTCAAAAGTAAAGCACACAATCATGACCAATAAAAGCATGCTTATAATACATGATAATTTAAACACATAAACAATAATCGCCAACAAATACCAAATAAAAGAAGAAATAATTAATAGATATCAATTTAGGTTTCACGATCCCTAGAACCAAATGTTCTAGCCAACAACAATCATCATTCACTAACTATTACAAATTAAAGGACTAAAAACAGAAAATAAAAAAATGAAGGAAGCTTAGTCTCTTGGGGATAAATGCTATCCAATTTCAAGCTCAATGCATCTTTCTACCCCCAAAAATGATGGAAAATGTGGAAGAAAATCAAAAAATACCTCGTAGTGTGTGCGCACGTGTAAATCCGCCAAATTCTGCAAGCAAAAATAAATAAATTATCATTTGTTCGAAATATATTTTGTTGAAATTTTTACTTAATTTCGGAAATATTTTGCTTAAATATGATCAAAATTTCGGAAACTTAATTTTACCCAGTTTTCAAAATACTTTTTCCGAATATCTGCTCATTGTTCGACAATATTTCGGAAAACCAGTTTCAAAACTATACAATCTTGAAATTTTTAATAATAATTCCGTAAGCATATCAAATATTTACGAATATCAAATTGAATAATAATTTTGTATTTGTATTTGAATAAGGGGCACTCTTGTATGAGGCAGAAATCAAATGCATGAGACGGACGTGAGACAAAGTCACTTTTTAATAAATAGTATTTGTTATCACTTTTATACTAATTTGTATCACTTTTTTTAAAAGTGATAATAATTTATTAAAAAGTGATTAGGCCTCATGCATGAGACAGTCTCATACAAGTTTTTGCCTTTGAATAATAATTGAATTGCATCGAATATTTTTAATCGAATTTGAATTATAAAATTTTAAATACGAATATCAAAATTCGAATGCGAATATCAAACCGAACTAAATTTATTTGATTCGCATACAACCCTAGTTGGATGAACCACTTATCCCATTTTTCACACAAATCAACACAACTTAAACAAAATTTTCACCCAAATCAATACAGCTTAAACAAATTCAACTACGAATACCAAAAAAAAAACTGTCAAATATCGTTATATTCAAAAAATGGCTGGAAAGACAATTGTTGCTACAAATGAGCAAAGTTTCCAAGATGAAGACAGAGAAGATGATCCACTTTTTGGAGGTTGGGCCGATGGAATTGGTGTCGGGCTCACTGAGTTTGGGCTCGGACTCGGGCTTGGACTTGATCCGTGTTCGGGCTTATGGTGTTCAGTAACCCGTATATCAACCTTTTGGCCGGCCTGGCAGTGGCCCGGTAAGCTGCAAATGAAGTAAAAGTGGCCCGGCCCGGTTATAGTGAAAGAATCGTTACCAGAGGCCCAAGTTGATAGAGGTGATGTTGAATTGCATGTGTTGAAGTTATTGTGTCTCACTCTGACCACATTGTGGAATTTTTTTTTTTTTTTTGTTATTATACTCGATTATCATTATAATAATTATTTATATAGGGAGAAATTTTAAAAACAGAGTTAAGAGTGATTATGTTATTAATCAAACAAAACCAACATCTCCTAGAACAACAAATCTCACTGGATACTAAATCAATTATTCAACATAATTCACTAGATATATTATTATCCGGGTTTTTTCTGAAATAACACACGAAATCACTATTTTAGATTTGAAATTCCATTTTATATTTCACATCGTGGATGCATAACTCATGAAAGGTGAAAAAAATTAATGGATAATATACAACAATATGTGTTAATAATTCAACAAGATAAAAGATTAAATAAAATGCGAAAAGTGAAATAGAAGAATCGAACCAACTTTGTCGCCAATACGAAAAACCTTAGAAGCAGCCCAAGATTTGTAACGAGACGAAGTGAGATTTGTGGTGGTCCAACCAGAAGAATCACCAACTTTGTAAACCTTGGAAGCATTGCACTCACTGCAAAATATCATCACTACTAAAATGTACAAAATCAACATTTTTTTCACCCATATTTGAAATCCCTAATTTTCTTCTGAATAATAAGAAAAAGTGTTTTTAGTTATGCTGATATATATACACACATACATACGTTAATTATATTGATTGATTATTTAGTGGTCTTGTAATTGGAAATAAAAGATTTGAATTGGAAATTTCCAGTTTTCCACTCTCTGTGATTTTTTTTGGCATATTATCACGTGGACTTATTTTCTGTCCCACCACGAATCTGTATGAAATTTAATACAATTAATGACAATAGTTTATAATATCATTATTTTTTGAAATTTATCATAATATTTTACACAGTAAAAAATCGACGAAGCTGGGAATGGTGCACGAGTTATTCATTCTAAAGTGTTGTCTTGGATGAAAAAAATAGTTGAGATCCAACAAAGGAAGAGTGAATTAGACAACTGAAATGACTAAAATACGAGATGGTGGTTGTTTGTCTCTCAAATCTCGCTATTCGGTAGCGGGGAAGCCTGTTAAAACTGTTGAAGCAATGAAGAAGATGAAGGTGGAGGATCCCGGTGCTACTATGGTGACATATCCCATCCTCTACCACCCGCACCAACGGCGCCCGATTGTCTACAAACCCCGTGGCGAGTTTCGGTCTAGGAAAAGAATTGAAAAAGATTTGATTGCGCTTTTGAAAGACTAACAAGCTAATATGTTGGGGTTATGGGGATGGGCGGTGTTAGGAAGACGACTCTTGCCAAAAAAATTAAGAACAAAATGATGGAAGAGAAAGTGTTTGGTGAATCTGTGATGGCAATTGTGAGTCGAGTCTCCAAACATGGAGAACATCCAAGAGGACATAGCTGGTCAATGGAGTTTGAAATTTGATGATCATGAGAAAAGTTTATCAAGTAGAGCAACAAAACTATGTATCGATTAAGGTGTAAAAAAAGAATCCTTATAGTTCTAGATGATGTTTGGGAATATCTTGATTTGAATGAATTAGGAATACCTTGCGAAAGTGGTCCGAAGGAAGCATAATTCTTTTAGCATCTCGAAAGAGGAATGTTCTTGGAAAAATGAAAGTTCTTAAAGAGAATGTTCTAGAAATGCAAACCTTAAGTACGTATGAAGCATTATCTTTCTTTCGAGAGCAACTAGGGACTTACGCAAATCGGTTTCCTAGTTTAGAACAACAAATTGCAAATGAGTGCAAAGGTTTGCCACTTGCCACAGCAATTGTGGCTCGAGTCTTTGAAAAGTCAAATGGACATAAATGTTTGGGAAGATGCACTAGGAGAATGATGAGAATCACAATTCCGATCACGATTCCGATTACGATTACGACGTTGCCCACGCAGTCGCAAGAAGAACGAAGATGCAAATTGAGATTTGCGATTAAGAATTCTATTATTTTCATGAAAAAGTCAAACAAGGTAATACATGGTTTATATACGTTCTGTTACATGCAGCAACTGCCCTTTTAGAATTTAGTCCCTTAACTCTCGATTTTACTATTTGCAGCAAGTTGCGAAACAAACTAGCAAGTTGCAAAACAAACTAATCGGCTCTCCAGATTTGGTCCACTAACTTGTGGACCCACATTCTTCAATTTGGCTCGTCGGACCCGGTTGTAGGGCGTTTTTGAGATTCCGGCTTTCGTTCTCATCATCCCTTCCCTCTTCGGCAACTTCCTTGTCCTCAAGGATGAAATCGAAAACGGTCACTTAATTCTTCTAAATTTTCCCACGTAGCATCTTCGTTGGCGGCCCCTCCCGATCTACTAAAACCTCCCATCACAACGGCCCCCTCGCTTAACATGTTGATAATCCAGGTGTTCGTAGTGAGTCGTATCGGGAGATTCCCTTCGGGGGTGATGACGGGCAAGCGATTCATGGTTACTTCTCCACTTCCAAGCCGGCGTTTTAATTGCGTAGACATGCACCACGGGATGGATTTGAGCGTCTTTGGGTAAGGCTAGCTTATAAGCAACTTCTCCAATTCGAGCTAGGATCTGGAAAGGCCCGTAGTATCGGTTCCCAGCTTATATAGAGCTTTTTGAGAGATGGTTTCTTTGTCGATATGGCTCGAGTTTGAGATATGCCCAATCGCCAACCTCGAACTTTTCTTCCCTCCTTTTGCGATCATGCATCTCTTTCATGCGCTGCACCGAAACCTGCAATGTGTCCCTTAGTTCGCGTATTAACGAGTCTCTCTCGTACAGTTCTCTGTCCACCTCGGCATTAGGTGAATCGCCTAAGGGATAGCTCACAAGATGTGGCGGCGGTCTGCCATAAACAAGTTCAAATGGTGAGTACTTAGTAGAAGCATGAAATGTAGTGTTATACCAATATTCGGCCCATGACAGGGAAGGATTCCCATTTCTGGGATCTTTGATGGAGCCAAACAGCGTAAGTATTGCTCCAAAGTTCGGTTGGTGACTTCGCTTTGGCCATCGGTTTGCGGATGATAGGCTGAACTCATTGCCAAGTGTGTACCACTGCATTTTAAAGAACTCCTTCCAAAAATTACTCACAAAAATTCTATCTCGATCGGTGATAATAGGCGGGACACCCCGTGTAATTTAATGATATAATCAACAAATAAACGAGCTACGGATTTAGCCGTAGGGGTGAATTAAAGCAATAAAATGAGCATATTTAGTCAACCGATCAACTACCACAAGGATACCGTTGTACCCATTTGATCTTGGCAATCCTTCAATGAAATCCATGGTGACATCTTCCCATATTCTTTCGGTATTGGCAAAGGCTGCAGCAGCCCGGGCGTCTCGAATCGCTTTTCACTTTTGGCAAACATCGCATTGTGAGACATAATTTCGTATCTCCCTTTCATTCCCGGCCAATAAAACGTTGATGCGGTTCGTGCCCATGTCCTATAAACCCCTGAATGTCCTCCAATGGGTGAATCATGGAAATGGTGTAGCACTTTCAATCGCAAGTTATTATTGTCGAGGCACCCACACCTTCCCTTTAAAAAACAGCATCCGATCTTTCCACTCATAGTCGAATAACTCCAAATCTTGCTGCTCCAATTGAGTCCGAATCCGTGTTACTTCAGGGTCACTTGCTGTTGCCTCACGGATTTGATCCCAAATGGCCCACAGGCCGAGATATTGCATTTACCTCCGATACATCTTGCCGTCTAGAAAGGGCATCGGCTACAACATTCTGTCTCCCAGTGCGTATAAGATTTCAAAATCAAAACCCATTAATTTGACCACAAATTTCTGTTGCTCGGAGTAACGATCCGTTGTTCGAGCATATGTTTTAATGGTTGTTGATCTGTGATAATGCGAAATCGCCGGCCCAAGAGATATGGTCTCCATAGTCTTACTACCTCAACTACTGCCATTAACTCCTTAACATATGTTGACCATTCAATTTTTTTCTCCCAAAGCTTTACTGAAGTACGCCAAAGGTCGTCCGTCTTGGGCGAGAACTGCTCCAATTCCGATATCGCTTGCATCGGTGTGTACTTCAAACACTTTTTCAGCTGGGCATGGCTAAAACAGGAGTGCGCGTCATGGCTTCTTTTAGTTCTTTGAAATGCATGCTCTGCTGGTTGAGACCACATAAATCCTCCTTTTTTGTCATTTCGGTCAATGGCTTGGCAATCGATCCATAATCCTTCACGAACTTGCGGTAATATCCCGTTAACCCCAAAAATCCTCTAAGTGCCATGAGGTTGTTGGGTTTCGCCAGGCTATCATGGCTTCGATCTTTGATGGATCCACCCGCACGCCTTGAGACGTAATGATATGGCCCAAGTATTCTACTGACTCCTTGCCAAATGTGCATTTAGATTTTTAACAAAAAACTTATGCTGCTCAAGAATTGTTAGCACAGTATATAAATGTAACAAATGTTCATCCCAAGTTTTTGAATATATAAGTATATCGTCAAAGAAAACCAACACAAATTTTCGAAGGTGTGGCTCGAAGATTGCATTCATGGCTCCTTGGAAGGTTGAAGGAGCATTGCATAGACCGAAAGGCATCACTAAGTACTCGTGAGTGTCCCCGATGAGTTCGAAAAGCAGTTTTGTGGATATCCTCTTCTACTACACGGATTTGGTGGTACCCGGATCGAAGGTCTAATTTGGTGTAAAACTTTGATCCTTCCAACTCGTCAACATGTCGTCAATTGAGGAAACTACGACTTCAAGAGATTGGTAACTGTAATAACATATTCTGTAGTTCCCAAATTCCAGTTGGCTCCTTCACTCATCTAGAAGAGTTATGTCTCATTCGTCTACCCAAGTTGAAGAGTTTTGCCCAACTGCTAAAACTGGACATCTCCTATTGTCATGAAATGAGAAGTTTTAACTCGGGCTCTCTAACTACAACCAATATGAAAAATTTGGAAAGCCTTGATATTACCAGTTGTTTGATGATGGAACATGTATTCTTGTGGAGCGAAGAAGAAAATGAAAAACTATCACTTTTCCAAAATTGACAAAACTGGGCCTAAGGGATCTTCCCAGGCTCACATCTATTTGTAAGGGTGTTGAAAGC
This sequence comes from Paraleonurus japonicus, assembly GCA_030762865.1. Lineage (NCBI taxonomy): Eukaryota > Viridiplantae > Streptophyta > Magnoliopsida > Lamiales > Lamiaceae > Paraleonurus > Paraleonurus japonicus. The sequence goes on from CM061056.1 coordinate 16,800,844, forward strand.
ATTGAGTTCCCTCTCTTAACTCGTATGGATATTCAGCTTTGCCCAAACCTGACAAGTCTAGTTTCTGCAGACATGAACAAGGTATGTACCCTTATTACCATCTTATGATAAATTTCTCTAGCTATATATATCCAACATAACAAAACTCATATATTATTTTCCTTCAACTCTATTTCATATATTAATTATAGTAATACATGGATTTGTTCATTTACAGGTGAACAAACAAACAGTATATTATTCGTTGCCGATATGGGACCAAATTTCATTACGAAATTTTACTGAGGCTTGAGTTCTTATACATATCTGGTTATAACAAGATTAGCAGCTTATTTTCATCTTCAGTAGCTGTTAATCTCATCAATCTCAAGCACCTTTGGGTTGGAAGTTGCCAGAATATGGTAAAAGTGATTGAAGAAGAGGCGGAGGGAATATTCACATCAAACTCTTTTTCCCCATCTGGAAGAGCTATATCTGCTTGACTTACCCAAGTTGAAGTTTATTTGTGGATGGAGATGTGCTCTTAAGTTGTCATTATTGACTTGAATAATGTGTTGCAGCAACGCTTCAATAGAGTAAGCGTCATAACAACTTATGCTTCTTATATAATTAATTCTTCCTCCCAGCTTGTTTTCTATCTATTTACACTTTAAAATCAATTATTTCTCCTCTTATATATATATGAACAAAAATAATAGTTTTTGCTTTAATGCTTATTGATTAGATGTAATTATTTCAATTAACAAAAATGTTAATTAATTTCTTCTCTTCTTCGACGCTTATTAATTAGTTGTAACTATTTTGATTAGAAAAACTCAACTTTAAGTGAGGGACAAGAAGACTCGAATAAGAAAGGTGAAATAGAGGTGGAGGAGGTACACATATAATTAATTTATTTTTCATGGATTTGATATGCTTATAATATAGCTAAGTATTTTTTGTTTAATGTGATGATTAGGAAGAGATATAAAAGTGAAGAAAAGGAGGGCTAGAGTATCAGCCGGCGAAATAGAGGAATTAATAATAATTATGTGGGTGTGAAGTGTAAAGGCATTCATTAATTAATTAGTTTCTGGTGCTGGTTTGCTAATCCTATTGTATGTTTGCTAAATAGTACTTAATTCTCTGTTTTTTTGTTAATTTGTGGCTGCAGATCTTCATGTATTTGGTTGGTGTGTATTAGTGGTTGGGTTTCGTTTTTTTTTTTCAATGGATTATAGTACCTCTTGTTCCGGGCCAAGGTCCATGGTGTGTTTCTTTTGCTTTTGAGATTTGGATTCGGGCGAAGGCTTGAACGAGAATTTTTCTAGTGTGTATAATAACATAGGTTTGAAACTTGCACTTCTTACATAATTTTTATATTAGCAAAACCAATTTATAAATTTATATATACATATTTTGAATAACTATTTTATTGAACACTTCTTGAAATTATCACACATTGATTTAAACATAATATTATGTTTAACCTAAGTATATAAATGTGTATTATATATTTTATTGTGATTGTATCAATTTATATTTTATCTCACGATATTTAAGAAAGTCAAATTTTAGGAACTAATATATTCAAATTTTAGGAACTAATATAAGTAAATATATTTATTATATTGATGAATTGATTAATTAAATTTTAACAATTCTAAATTATGTGAAATGTAATATTTAATTAACTAATTAACTCATATCAAGGGAGATATACCATTGTTTTGTCCGATCCTCGAGGAGAATGAAAACAATTGTCCTTGAATAAAATCTTGAGGCACTCGGTTGATTTTCACCGTTCTACTTATCTCAAGAAATTGAGACAAGTGATGATTTTGATCCTTCTTTGTTAATCCACCGAATTGATTATTTTGCACCAAATTGTTGTTTTCATCCTAAGAGAATGGCGTAAAATTACAATTTTGGTCCTGAAAATCAACGGATTTGACCAATTTGCCAAATAAGGACCAACTTCACACACGAATTACCAAAGTGTTTTGAACTCGGTCTCTAAGGACCAAAACTGCAAATTACTCCCACCAAATTCATATAATATATTATGGATAAATTTAAACCATGATTAGAGTTTAATACATAATACTCCAAAACTTTTCCCTACACTCATTTATTGCAATTTTCCATTTCACATTTTGAGAAAGATGCTCATAGAGCATTCTCCAATTATAAATTCCCAGAATTGCAACTCAAACAACCATTCATTTTTCTGCTATTCATAGGCAATTCAGCAATCACCACTAGGTATACATCTTCAATTTTCTACTTGAATTCTCTATGATAGTTTTCAATATTTTAATTTTTAACTAAATCAAGTTTTATGAGTTTAATTATATTGAGATGAAGGTTTCTTACTGAATAACATTGGTGAGTTTGAAAGTTGAGATTTTTGATCTTGGTTTATGATTAGAGTTTTGATTGTAATTCTTATCACTCTTTCAGTTTGTTTTCTTGGATTTTTTTTTTTTTGACTTAATCTTAGTTAATTATATATATATATATATATATATATATATATATATATATATATATATATATATATATTTTATATATAAATTTGTCTGCCTTGATGTTTTTCTTGAATATCATTGCAGAGATATAGAACATTCATGCCCTAAGGTTTAAATAATCTGAAATTTTAGCGTTGTTTAGACATGTTTTTGAATATGTTTAGGTTTTGGTTTTATATCTGTGTAAATTCTCTCATAAAAATAAAAAAGAAAACAAAGGAAGAAAAAAAAACTTAATATTTTTTATTTGCCAATTTACGCTTTGTCCTCTCTTCTTGAAAAGTTAATAAATGAGAACATGCAAATAGATTTATCATTATAATTTGAAAACATGTTTCATTATAGATGCACTTCCAAAATGTATAACATTAATTTGCGTATTAATCAATTCGATTTTATTTATTTTTATAAAAATTGCTTGTTTCTGTTATTTTGTTTACAAACTTCTTGTGAGTGCGTAGATGCATGGCTTTTAACGTCGACATTGTGGTTTACGAATTTGAAAAGTTCAGTATTACAGTTACTCTATTTGTCGGCTTGCCAAATACCCTCTATTCCAAGAAAAAAAAGTTTTTGGTCCCATAATTTTTGGGTTTCCAGTTTTGGGCCCAAAAAGTTATTTGACCAATTTTGATCCCATAACTTTTGAATTTATCCAATTTTAGTCTCATAACTTTTAAAAATGTCCAATTTTGATCCCATTTTCACTGAAAAATCTAAAAGCAGCGTCGTTTTTGTCACGTGACATGGGAATTTGTCAAATTTTGGTCTCATAACTTTTGAATTTGACTAATTTTGGTTCCAATTTTCTCCGGAACGCTGGATGTCACATGATAAAAAATGACGTCGTTTTAGATTTTCCGGCGAAAATAAGACCAAATTTGGACAAATTCAAAAGTTATGGGACCAAAATTGGACAAACAACTTTTTTGGGACCAAACTGGAAATCCAATAAGTTATGAAAGATTTATTTTTTTCCCTCTATTCCTATACAAAAAACCTTGATTTTGAAGATCCCTGAGAAAAACAACACTGTGTTAAAATAACATTTATTCGTTATTATTTTTGTCTACCCTACTTACAATAGTGTTGAATTCATGCAAAGGGTTGGCTTTCTTTTCTGGAATTGCGGTGCTTATTTTATTTTTATTATTAATTTCAAAACTAATTTTTGTGATAATTCATTTTATTCACTAGGTTTAAACTGATATATCTGAAAATGGAATGCTATAAAGCTGAAGCTATGAGGGCCAAATTAATAGCAGAGGATTTGTTAAAAGTGGGAGATATTACTGGAGCCAGAAAGTTCGCTTTAAGGGCTCAAGATCTTTTCCCAAATCTTGAAGGTCTGTCGCAATTACTTGGCGTCGTCAACATTCATTATGCTCATGAGCACACAATAAACGGCGAAGTGGACTACTACGGGCGTAGATCCTTCGGCCGACAAAGAAATCATCAGGAAGCAATACAAAAGATTGGCCTTGTGTTTGTTCATCCTGATAAAAATAAGTTAAGTAGGGCTGGCGACGCCTTCACTATCCTTTTTGAAGCTCATAGGGTGCTCTCAAATAGAGATGAAAGAAGCTCATATGACATGAAGCTGAACCTAAGAGCTCCGGCTCAGACTAAAATGTTTGGTTTTACGGTTCATGCCACATGTCCTCGGCCGGAGAGTGGGCCCAGCCAATCGTTTTCGTCTCCGTTCATGCCATATGGGACCCAATTTCAATATACTCCATCTACCACTTCACAATACAGTACTTCTCCTCCACAAGAACCCATTTATCAAAAACCTGGTAAACAAGAAAGTTCCAGAAGAAGTCCTCCTCCGGCAACAACCTCTGCGTCGAGGACAACCTTTCGGTATTCTCGTTTCAAAAAGTCGTCGGCAAGACCTGAGACATTTTGGACGGGATGCGATAGATGCAGGATAAAATTCGAATTTAAGATGATAATCCTGGATCAGGAAATTCAATGTTCTCGATGCCTGCAGCCTTTTTTGGCAGTAGCAATGCCTGCTCCATCAGCTGCTCGAGGGCAGCCGTCTACTGAGCAGGCCGAAGAGGGCCGGAAAAGGAGACGGAAAGATGACCAAGGGAGTGATGAAGATAGTTCAATGATAGCTTGAAAGAAGAAACTTCTGTTGTGAATGAATATTCAATCATTTGAATTTGAATTTGATATAGCTAAGTAGTGTGGACGTTGTGTAAATGGTGCTCTGGCAAGCTTGACAAAACCATTAATGGCCTTATTAAAGTAACCATGCTATATATTAATCATTAATATCAATCATTTTACAAAATATTTGGGTCAAACTTGTTCAAATTTTTGGAGCTTGAAGATCATGATCTCTACATATGCAATCCAATCACTTGTGAATGAATACATCAGTCAAGTCGCGAGCTAGGTCAAGATCGACTACGAAATGCATCCAATGGTAGCAGCCTATCAACTTGTTTTCGTACCGTGCCGCAGCCATTGTGAATTTTTTTTTTTTTGACAGGACATTGTGAATTACTTTAACTTCAACATTGAATTTTGCTATTTAACTTGGGAATAATATTTTTTTAGGTCTGTAATTTAGAGGTGTAACAATTGAAGGACATTATATATTTAGTTTGACAAATGTAGGGCTTTTTTTTTTTGCAAACGTAGGTCATCTTATGAGTCCAAATTATATCATTAATTATGAGCCTAAATTAGCGAAAGTTTAATTTTGTCAGGCCTACTTTGAGTCCGAGAAATATTAATGACCTACTTTTGCTACAATGAAATATATTGTACTTAAATTGTCACTCCGCTAAAGTTACAAACTTAAAAAATATTTTTCCTCCTTGATTGAAAAGTCTCGCAACTAAACACTTTGCCATCTAAATTTTGTGAGACACACTACTCGAAGAATAAATGTTTCACATAGTACTCCATGAATGAAAACTCTCAACTAATTAATTTCATCGTTATTCCTTGGGGGATCCTTTCCTTTAAAACTTTTCAAGCCATCGTTGTCTTCTTCAATGGGACTAAATTGTTTCATTTATATCTTTGTGAATGTATTTCATAACCTAAATATTTTTGGTAATACCTGCACGACAAGAATAATATCAACTGTATTTGAGATATGTATCATTAGGGTTATATTTTGTTAAATTAAACATATGTATTAGTTATATGTTTAGCTGACACGTGCATTCAACTCACGGCTTTCATTTTTCTATTAACATAATTAATTAGCGAAACATCTAGAAGCTTCTTTACAGCTCTCATTGTATAAATGCGTCACACATTCTTCATGCAAAATTAGATCAATAAAACACACTTTTAATTTGTTGTCAACAAGCATATTATAGATGAGAAATTAGAATATGTTTTGTTCTAACTTCTGCCGCATCAAATAGGTTCGATTTTCATCATAGTGCATAATGCCTCGACCACAATAAAGAAATGAATGGCGAGAGGGTATCCTTTTCTCTTAATCTGTGTTTCTATTTGAATTGTTTCGATGGGCTGTTACTTACACAAACCGATGTCATCACCGACGAAACACATTCCATAACTCATTTTCATCATTTAACATTGAACTACATACACTATCATTAAATCAAGGAATTTCCAATCAACTGAATCAAATGCCTTCACAGTGTTAATCTTAAACGGAAGCATCTTTAATTTTTCCTCTTTACTTCTTCAATTAGTTCATTGAGTTCATGAACCCCGTAAAAAAATTGTGTACCTTGAATGAAGTTGTTTGATTCCTTGAGATTTTCATCTTTAGCCCAAATTTAATCAAAATTTCAAATATGCCACGATGCTTCATATTTAAAAAAATATGTTTTACATCTGTTTGCAACTGCATCCCTATAAAAATTGGAGGATAGGAAAAAAACTAGTTTCAATTTTCATCTACAGCCCTCGATTTAATAAAGGGATAAAATCCAAAACGGTCCCATAACTTTTTATCTTTTTTTTATTTAGTCCCAATAAAGTGTGATATGTCCATTTAATCCCAAATTTTTGTGAATTGTACAATTTACGTTCCAATTTACACCGGAGTCAGCAATTTTGCCGGAGAGAGTACATCACGTGCCTGGAACATGCTATTAAACGACGTCATTTCGTAACCCCGGTGTAAATTGCAAAAATTGCATAACATGATGAAAATCCGGTGTAAATTGCAACGTCGATTTTGCACTTTTGTCTGATTTTGCATATTTTGTCCAATAATTTTGAACATTTTCGTATAAGGTCCCAACAAAATGTGTATCAATACAACGTCGATTATGAAATTTTGATGATTTTGGACTGAAATAAGACCATTTAAGAAATTATAGGACAAAATTAAAAAATTTAAATTTTTTTGGGACTTTTTATGAAAAACTCCGAAGTTATGGGACCAAATTGATTTTTAACTCTAAAAAAGACGGGCCTTAAAAAGCCTAATGAGCCCAAACCCGATCGGCTTGGTGGGCCGATCAGGCCGGACTCAAATAGGACCAATTCTTTTCAAGCCTCTAAATAGCCCAACACGGCCTTAAATTCGTGTGGGTTGGGTTGGCCCAACGAGCCGTACTCATTCTTTCAATTCTACCCGTAAATGACGATTAATTATTATTTGGCATTCGAACAAATCTAAACATGTTATACGATTAATTATTGATTGTCGGGTAGGTGACATGTCCATTTTTGGTAGGAGAAAATATGTATGTCGGTTCTAATTGCTAAAACAAATTAAATTGAAATTTTACTTAACAAGATAGAAATGAATAATTAATGATATATTAAATAGGATAAAGATAGAAATGAATAATTAATGATATATTAAATACAATAAGCGGCCTATTCTTTGTGGGATGCGACGAAAATAGAAAAATATCTATCTTTATGGAACAGATGAAGCAATAAATTTATTGAGTCTTTATTGCTTATTTCATGTGTTTTCCTTCTTTTCAACTCATTATCTCATCACATTAATGCATATACATTTGTATATACATCTCTCTCTCTTCAAATTCATGAAAATATTAAACCTTATTTTAGATTATATTTGAACCTGGTCAAACATAGAATTCAAAGGAAAAAGGTTTCAATATTATCATAACTTTCAATTACACCCATTTATTTATTGTAGTTTTCCTTTCCAGATTTTGGGAACTTTTACCTACTCCTATTTATTGCAATTTTCCTTTCCATAGTTTGAAAATTTCTCCATACACCCATTTATTCAATTTTCCTTTCCATATTTTTAGAACTTTCCCCTACGTCCATATATTGCAATTTTCCTTTTCACATTTTGAGAAAGATGCCCATGGTGCTCTTTCTTGCATTCTCCAATTATAAATACTAAACACCTATTTATTTATTTTCTACTCAGAGGCAATTCAGTAATCTTCCATTGGAGCAATCATCACTAGGTATACATTGGAGCAATCGTCACTAGGATTAATTCTTATCTCTTTTTTCTATTTTTTCTTCCTTGGATTATTGTTTTCCTGAATTAATCTCGATTAATCACATTTTTGTACATAAATTTGTTTACCTTGATGTTTTTCTTGAATATCGGTGCAGAGATCTAGAAACATTCTTGCCCTAAGTCTAATATGAAATTTTAGCATTTTTTAGATGTTCTGAATATGTTTAGCATGTTGGTTTTAGATCTGAGTGAGTAAAAAAATCCACATATTTGCTGAGTGAGTATGGTGACCGATTTTCCCCAATTTCCGTGCTCGTCACTTGCAAAAAACGTGAGACGAAATGACGCATTTGCATTTTCTCTGCAAAAATGAGACTGAAATTGGACTACTTGGTGAGTTATGTGACAAAATTAAAAATAAAAAATATTTGTGTCCTTTTGCGAAAAGAGCCAGAGTTTTGGGACCAAATCGGTTTTTAACTCCCTTTATTCCTATACAAAAATCTGAATTTTAAAGATCCCTGAAAAAATCATCTTTGTGTTGCAATAGCTTTTATTCATAATTATTTTTGTTTACTCCACTTACAATGGTGTGGAATTTGCAGTAAAGGGTAGACTTCATTTTTTTGGAATTAAGACACTAATTTCAATTTTATTATTAATTGTAAAATTGATTTTATGATTATCCTTTTGATTTACAGGTTATAGCTGATATATCTGAAAATGGAATGCAATATAGATGAAGCTATCAGGGCCAGATTAGTTACCAAGCTTGATCTTTCTCAAGTTTGTCTTGATCTCTACATATGCAATCCAATCACTCGTGAATATATCAATCTTGATCCTTCTCAAGTTTGTCTAATGTTATCGTCAAGTGGCATATACAGATTTGGATTGAGCACATATTACAGCCCTTATAAGGTGGTTAGAATTTTTCATGATCATGCAACACAGAAGTGGCAGGTAACTTCTGAAGCATATGAAGCTATCAGGGCCAAATTAATTATCGAAGAATTGGTATAGCTCAAGTGGTTAGAGCTCTACTACCTATGTCCAAAAGGTCATGGGTTCGAGTCACCATTTAACCGATCAAAAAAAAAGTAAGAGATATTACTGGAGCCAAAAAGTTGACTTTAAAGGCTCAAAATATGTTCTCAAATCTTGAAGATTTGTCGTAGCTTCTTGGAGATGTCAATGTTTATTACGCACATGGAACGAGATGATTTCATAAATAGTCCTGCAACTTTTCTCGAATCCAGATTTGGTCCTTTTTCTTTTTATCTTATCAATTGTTGTCCTTTTGATATCAAAATAGGTCCTTTTAGCCGGATAATTCAATGTTTGGCGAAAAAATTACCGAAAAATGACCGAAAATATGTTGAAACACTTTCGGATTAGTGATAAAATTTACGATTTTAAAATTATAATTTCACGAGGAATGGTGTAATTTAAATTTGAAATTAATTGATGGCTTTGCTTCCTGGATGAGTGACGATTCAAATGAGACTTGACACGACCGTCGATGTGACAAGAATACAAAATTAGGCAATTTTTCGGCAAAAATTAGTTTTTTCCGATGAAAAGGACCAAATTTGAAACCAAAAGGATCAAAATTATAGATTAAAAAGAAAAATGGCTAAAGTTGGATTCAAGTAAAGATAAAGGACCATTTGTGATTTTTCTCCCCATGTAACACTATAACTGGTGAAGTGGACTATTACGGAATATTTGGGCCGATGGGGTCGAACTTGTACAAAATTTTGCAACTTGGTTTCCTTTTTCTTTGCGAGCAAATCCATTAATTACCAAGCCCTGATGATCAAATCCTCTGGCCATTTCCTAGTGATGTGATCATACCATAATAACCAAATTAAATTCTAACCAAGTTGAGACATTCTTCTTGTTTGATTAGCGTTTTAAATGAATGGAATCTTAGGTTCGTGTTGCTCCTGAAAACGTGGTTCGTGTTGTTGCTCTTTATCATTTTACAACTCAGAACCTTTCTGTGTAATAAACACGAAAAATTTCATTAATACCATGTTCATATTGAATGGTATTACCACTCACCAAATTCATGAAAATATGAAACATTATTTAAAATTATATTTGAACCGGATCAAACAGAGAACTAAAAGGAAAAAAAAGTTTCAATATTATGATGCAAATTCAATAATTCAGTATTGGTCCAGTAACCAATTAGACTTTCATCGAAGAGAATTAGCTATCATTTCTTTTAGGGCTTTTCTTTGAGAATTAAGATTTTCTTTATGAAATGTGATATTGGATTTTTAGGGCTTTTAATTTGAGAATTGAAATATAGTGAATATGGGTTGATGTATGTACATTCCTATTGCATATGAAATTATGTAACTAATTGTGTTTGTATTATTGTATATAATGTGAATTGAATTAGGGCTTTTGGTTTGAGAAATTGAAATTAGGGCTTTTGATTTGAGAATTGAAATATGATGAGTGAATTTACTAATTTTGTATTAATTTTGTTATAGATAATGGATAATCGAAATGCAAAGAAAGGAAAATCCATTAAGTCACTCTTTTCCAACTTCAAACGAAAGGAACCTATTGGATAAAGAACCGCAGGGCGCAACTTCTGTAAACACAAAAAAAAAAATTGATTGTGTTTCTGTTTTGAACTCTATTTTATGCTAGTAGGTTGGTTGCCGATATGTTTTGGCATTTTCTAAGAATGCATTAGATGAGTTTTCTATGTATTTTGATAAAAAAATGGTCATTTATGGATGAAATAGTTAAAATACTCTCTTGCATATTTAAACTTTATATTGTATTTATTCTACAACCCGTCCTAATTTTTAATCCTGGGTCCGCCATTGCCCGCCTTTGCCCATTTCGACGGCTCTAGATGAAGCCGCATAATTCAGCTCATATACCTTAGTTATTGACACATAATCGTCAGGCCATAACATTAACAATTAACATTTTTTTAAAAAAGTGGCAGTCCTTAAAAAGACCTGATGGGTTGGGCCCAAAATCGACTCAAGCCCGATTGACTCAGCCGGGCCTATCGGGCCCAGCTAAATAGGCCCAGTTCTTTTCGAGCCTCCAAATACTAGGCCCAACCTGGCCATAATTTCGGGTTAGCTAGGCCGGCCTAACATGTCGGGCTCATTTCCCAACCTATGCATAAATGACTATTATTTATTCTTTGACAACCAAACAAATCTAAACATGATAAATAACAAGATTCAAAAGTTTAGATAAGATTGCAATTTGCGATAAAGTTGTGATTTTATATGCAATTAAACATATGCTCCCTCCGTCCTAGAAAAACTTTCATATGTTGGAGGACACTTTAAGAAAAAAGAGTAATGATTGAGGTTTTGAGGGTAATTTTGTAAACTTTTATATATAAAGTAAAAAATGTGTATATGAGAGTAAAAAGTAATGACATTTGTGTAAATTAGTAAAAATTGTGAGGGTGAAGTTTATAAATGATTTTTCATTTTAAGGTGTGAAACTTATTATGGGATGACGAAAAAAAAAAAGTGTGAAAGTTTTTATGGGAGGAGTATTATATAGGGGTAGAAAAGGAAATGGCTGATTAATGATATATTCAATACAATAAATGATATACACCTCATTTTGATCTCAAGTGAGAAAATTTCAGAAGTCATTAAAGCAATTCTGGTATTATTGCTAAAAACGTGGTTCGTGTTGTTGCTCTTTATCATTTTACAACTCAGAATCTATTTTTGTAATAAGAGCGGAAAATTTCATTAATTTCATGTTCATATTGAATGGTATTACCACTCACCAAATTCATGAAAATATGAAACCTTATAGATTATATTTAAATCTGGTCAAACACAGAGAATTAAAAGGAAAAAAAAAAATTAAATCAATATTATCATAACTTTCCACTACAGTACCTATTTATTACAATTTTCCTTTCCACATTTTGAGAACTTTAATTCCCATTTATTATAATTTTCCTTCACATTTTGAGAACTTTAATTCCCATTTATTACAATTTTCCTTTTAATTCCCCTATGCCCATTTATTACAATTTTCCTTTCCACATTTTGAGAACTTTAATTCCCATTTATTATAATTTTCTTTTCCACATTTTGAGAACATTAATTACCATTTTTACAATTTTCCTTTCCACATTTTGAGAACTTTAATTCCTACAATTTTCCCACATTTTGAGAACTTTAATTCCCATTTATTACAATTTTCCTTTCCACATTTTGAGAACTTTAATTCCCATTTATTACAATTGTCCTTCACATTTTGAGAACATTAATTCCCATTTATTACAATTTTCAGAACTTTAATTCCCATTTATTACAATTTTCCTTTCCACATTTTGAGAACTTTAATTCCCATTTATTACAATTTTCCTTCACATTTTGAGAACTTTAATTCCCATTTATTACAATATTCCTTTTCACATTTTGAGAACTTTAATTCCCCTATGCCCATTTATTACAATTTTCCTTTCCACTTTTTGAGAAAGATGTCCATGGTGCTCTTTCTTGCATTCTCCAATTATAAATACTCTCAATTCCAACTCAAACACTCATTCAATTATTTTCTACTCAAAGGTAATTCAGTATTCGTCCCAAGAGCAATGACGAATAGGTATACATCAGAGAAATCGTCACTAGGTATACAAATCGTCACTTTTTCTACTTGAATTCTCATACGATTATTTTCCATGTTTTAATTTTTATTAAATCAAGTTTTATGAGTTTTTTTTTTTATCGGTAAATGTTAGTTGGTTAGAAGTTAATTCACCAAGTCTCCCTACAATTCCAAATTCTCCAACCTCCTTATACCTCCAACTCCAAATTCGTTCCCAGAGACGAAGGGTTCTTACACAATCAACATTGGTGAGTTTGCACGTTGTTAATTTTGATCGTGGTTGATAATTAGTGTTATGTTTTTTGATTCTTATCTCTTATTCTGTTTTTTTTTCTTGGATTATTGTTTCCTGAATTAATCTAGGTTAATTACATTTTTGTACATAAATTTGTTTACCTTGATGTTTTCTCTTGAATGGAGATCAAGAACATTCTTAATTATTTTTGTTTACTCCACTTACAGTGGTCACTACAAAAAAACTGTGAAATACCGACGGACCAAATTCAATCACAAATACCGATAAAATATCGATAAAATACCGTCGGAATTTTAAATTTCAGATTTACCTACAAAATTTTGAATTTTTTAAAAACAATATTTTCTCGAATATTTGTCGGTAATTAGTCGTCGGAAATTACCGACGGAATACCGACGAATATTCATCGGTATTTACCGCATTAATTTTTAAATCGGTATTTTGTGACAAGAAAAATACCGACGGATGACCAATTTTACCGATGAAAATCCGTTGGTAAGTCCGTCAGGTAAATGACTATTTTTTTGTAGTGGGTGCTGAATTTGCAGTAAAGGGTAGACTTCATTTTTTTGAAATTGCAGCACTAATTTTCATTTTATTATTAATTGTAAATTTGATTCTTATGATTATTTTTTTAATTTACTAGGTTAAAGCTGATATACCTGAAAATGGAATGCAATAAAGATGAAGCTATCAGGGCGAAATTAATTGCAGATAATTTGTTAAAAGTGAGAGATATTACTGGAGCCAAAAAGTTCGATTTAAAGGGTCAAGATCTTTTCTCAAATCCTGAAGGTCTGTCGCAATTACTTGGCGTCGTCAACATACATTATGCTCATGAGCACGCCATAAATGGCGAAATAGACTACTACGGAATATTGGGAGTAGATCCTTCGGCCGACGAAGAAATCATCAGGAAACAATACAAAAGATTGGCTTTGTTTGTTCATCCTGATAAAAACAAGTTAAGTAGGGCTGGTGACGCCTTCACTATCCTTTTTGAAGCACATAGGGTGCTCTCAAATAAAGATGAAAGAAGCTCATATGACATGAAGCTGAACCTAAGACCTCCAGCTCAGACTAAAATTTTTGGTTTTACGGTTCATGCTACTTATCCTCGGCCGGAGAGTGCTCCCAGCCAATCGTTTTCTTCTTCAAACCACCTGAGAAGCATGCCATATGCGACATTTTGGACGGGATGCGATAGATGCAGGATAAAATTCGAATTTAAGAAGTTAATCCTGGATCAGGAAATTCAATGTGCTCAGTGCCAGCAGCGTTTTTGTCAGTAGCGATGCCTGCTCCTTCTGCCAAAAACATCCGGTTGTTGCAAATATGCCACTCTCAGCTGCAAGAACCGCGCAAGCTGCTCAAGGCCAGCCGTCTACTGAGCATGTCGAAAGAGGCTTGTACTGTTTCTGGTGGTCTTCACACAGAGAAAAGGAACGAAAAGATGACCAAGGGAAGGCTAAGCTGGATATTCTTAAGCTTCCAAAGTCACTCTTCTATCCATCTAAGGACAGATAAAAGCATAAATGATTTATCAAGAGACTCCGAAAATAGTTTTTATATCATCATCCTACCTATGAAAGGGGCATATCTATCATCAACATTGTAGACATTGAAATTTTGAATTTTGTAGTGTTATTATTTTGTGATAAACTCAAATTTTGGAGATAAGAATATAAAAATATGTCCAAAATTTGAGAATATGTTTTTCCTTATTTTTCGAGTCAATTGTTATCTCAAAGATTTTGAGATATCTTTTGTTCTTCTCTCTAAGCCATTGATCTCTTATAAATAGGAGAGTCAAAATAGAGTTTTATTAGTCCAATAGAATAAATCACAAACGATTCCATCAATTCTCTACTATGTCAAATCAAGAGATCAACGAGAGTGGTAACCCACAAATTATGAAAAAATATGTTTACTATTCTTTTCGTCTTTTATATATTTATTTGCATATGTTGAAATTTATTGGTTAACAAACATGTAAAAACGTTAAAATTGAAAATGGGCCAAATACCTTTGAGATAACAAAGTTACAAAATACCTTGTTTTTTTACTAATTACATGGATTAAAAAAACATTCTACTCGACTGGTCGTGTATTACACAACAAGCATATAAGACACAAACACAATATATACACAAACTCTCGTGTAACATTTGATCACATTATGAAATTTAAATCATTACAATCATTACTTATAAACTAATATTTCGTATTTACGTGTAATGGTAGTACTAAAGGAATGTAATGATATCAATTTCACAGAAGACCCTCTGTATATATGATTCATTTCAATCTAGAAGATGTTAATTACATTTGGCTCAATAAGAAATCAACCATGGCTAATAAACGAGCCATGAATGCATGCTTGTTCACCACAAGCTACATCTCATATATACATAATTTTCTGGTAACTGAAGATTAAAGCAATTGAAGTTGTTTAATGATAACAAGAATCCAATTGAAATTTGCAATAGAAAGTTTATAGTGACTATTCCATGGATTCATCAAAACTTGGAGCATACCACCCTACCTCGTTGACGATCTGCTTTAATCTTTCTTCCTGACCTTTCGAGTCCCCAAAAGCTGTTGTGAATGGATACACGAACGTAACTTTGGTCGCCATACCTCTATAAAAGACGACATCTCCGTTTACTAGAAACTCGAGAACATCTCTACCAAATCCGCCATCCACCTCAGCTTGCAAATACTGCCCTGTATTATATATTGATAAGTTAATCATTAACCCAGTTTGATTAACAATCGTTTCTCCTGTAATCATTTCTCATCAATCATTCAACTAATTCTCTACCAACAATCATTTTTTATTCCCACTTATTTCAAGATTCGAGCAAAACATTAATAATATAATCATTTTCATTGTAATGCATTATTTAATGAATGCTGTCAGATTATGTGATTCACTTTTCAATTTCAACCATTTTTTTATGCTTTTGGTTAAATATTTGATACTCTTGATTAAATGTTAGATACTTTAAAAGTCCTTTTTAAATTTGATATTTCAAATTTAAATATTATAATATTGTGTTTTTTATATTAAATATGAATAATTTAAATAGTAAAAATATTAATTTGTTGTTGATACTCCTAAAATATAATATGATATCACTCTTGATACTATTGATGAGATTCTTATACTCTTAATCAAATATTTGATACTTTAAATTTTTCAAAAGTGATAACATACTAAGCTTACGGTATATACGAAACACAAGAAACCTACTCCATAAATATGCCAAAATCATATACTCCTTTGTCCAGTACTTATTTTAAAAATTTGTCAAAAGAATTCATCTTTTACTTAATTGAGCACTTCCTAAAATGGAAATAAAACAACTCAACCTTTTTTAACTATCCCCTTCAAATATCTCAAAATAACACCAATATTTTCCTCACACTAACCCAACTCTTACATTAAAATCCATGCTAAAAGACCATTCAACACCTCTAAAAGCAACTTTATTTAATAGTATAATAAACAACACACATTAAAACTTGTGTTGAACAGTAAATGTTCAAATAAGTACGGAACAGAGGGATTATAATTTAGTTACCACTAGGTGTATCTTCAACAATTTGTATCTTGACATTCTTCTGAGTTTTAAGAAGTGCATCCTGCAACTTCTGATATCACAGAATAGTGGGTGTATTAGTCAGTGGACCCTGAAATCCAGAGCAGAGGAGCTTAAAAACTAACCTGTATTGCATCGCTATTTGTAGAATACCCAACTATCATCCATGGAAATGCAAAACTTGATGACTTGGGATTGCTCGAGATACACCCAGGATTTATCGAAGGGCAAGCTCTGATTTTCCTGCAATAATCACAAGTTTATATATATATATATATATATGGAGATTTCTATCAAAATAACACAACATATTCTGATTAAAGTAGAAGAATTTGCAATCACTCGTTAATAAAACCGTATCACCAAGATTTCTGTCAGAAACTAGAGAGAGGAATTCTATCAAACACCTTCAGTGCATTAATTGCCTCCCAACAATCCGAGTAACAACAGACGCCAGCATAATCCAAACAAATATACAGACACGCACACAGGGAGAGAGATGAGCATACCCATTTTCCAACCCCGTTGGCAAATTCTGGGCCTGTGAAAATGGAGTAGTTGATGAAGGAACTGGAAAAGATTTGGCATTGAGAGAAGGGATTGCTGAAGATGGTAGTGGAGCAATAATGGCCACAGCAATTGCGAGAGATATTAGGTTTTTGGACCAAATGGTGGATTTTGAATTTGAATTTGCAATGCTATATTTCTGCCTATAATCGTACTTGTTTGTACAACAATGAAGAGTAAATTGGAAATTCAATTTGGGGAAGGTTTTGAAATGGTGAATAGTGGGGAAGGGTGATGGAGAAGGTGACCTAACATTATCATATCTGAAAATCTTGTTAGTTTTTTTCTGCACATCTCGTTTTTCAGTGCTGCGATGATTAGAGGACCAACCAGCGACACATCAAAACCACGTGTTCCCTTTTTGTGGATGAACATTCTCCTTTCACTTTAGAATACACAATAAGATGAATATCGCATATTCAAGGCTACTCTGGAGTGAGTAAATCTTCTGCAGTGCACTGTGCACGTTTAATAGGAGTAATTCTTGCATAAATTTTATCAATTTGAGTTCAGTATGATTTGTATATGACAATAATAATAGTTGAGTATAATTAAGTAGTAGTTGTCAATGATAGTGATAATATTTCTATATTACCGTGATACTCATAATGTATGATCATTTTAAATGCATAATAATAATAGTAGTTAGACATGACAGTGATCCGAGTTCATAGGATGAACTAGGTGCATCTAAATTTTTACCAAACACTGAGTAATATAATTAATATGGTTTGATAACACCTAAATACTTTTAAGTGAAGACAATACATATTAATTATACCGTACAATTGATATATATAAAAATTTATCCCCAAGAATATAGAAAACCGTTTTAATATGAATCAAATATACAACTCGGTTCAACAACACCGTATATTAATAGTCACTAGCGATCATACTTTACTACACTCATAAGTGAACTGTTGATTAAAGTAGTGGATCCAGAATTTATCTATTAGGGGCTGTATTAGAAAATTAAATATATATATTAATATAATTATACATATATATACATTGCAGCTCAAAAATTTAGGAGGGCTGCAGCCCCTCCCCTTCCCCTGGTTGATTGTAGTTCACTCTTTACAATGACAAATTACCATTGGAGGGTAAGTAACCACCTATAGGTGTATTAATAACTAAGAATACTATCAATGTACCTCAAATAAAAATAAAACAAATTGATGACCAAAATATACTATGCAACGCATTAATCAGGAAAGCAAAGAAATGTAAAAAAATCACATGAAATTAATCTCCGTTAACAATATAAAATCAAGAAAATTGAAAATAAAAGGCCGGCCGAGTTTTAATTTTCTCCTCGATATGATTTATCTGGAATTTTCATAATTTTCTAGATCCCCAAACGCTATTGTGTATCGTCATTTGTTAAGTCATCATTAATTTACATGGAAAAACATAATAAACTAATTTACTTCAAAATCAATTTTTATCCTCAAACCAAATTAGCTTAGTAACTTCACATTGTTTTCTTCACCAGGAACAAGACATTCCATATTGCTGGATTTTATCCAACATCCTAAATTCGTACACAATCATCTAATCATATGGGAGCACCTAAAAAAATTAATATTCACATAAAAACAGAGCAGAAAAACCGGTTATTTCTATGTTACCTTGTTGTACAACCTGTTGAATGTATTGTATTGTACAATACATCAAAGCAAGCAGTGGTACAACATCCTGAAGCTCTGTTGGGCAGTGTCCGGCAGGGTAGCATAGAAAATTTTGGAAAACCTGGAGACGAAAGAAGTTAATTGTGGATAGACGATCTAGTGGTTAGAGAAGATCGCATGTCCACAATGGCAGATGGGTCTGCTCCCATTTTGGTAGCCTCTTTGCTTGCTCTTATGAACCTTGAAACAGCCCCTCTTACGTATTCATGACCTTCTTTAACATTCATCGTCTTCCCCATTTCACTTCTCAGGAAATGATCGCCATTCAGAACAGCCGCCAGTTGCACCACTTCTCTCTGGAACTCGGACAACCCCCTGTTTTCATCAACCTCCGTCCTCCTTAAAGGAGCCACGTCGGGTAAAACCTCTGCAAATGTTGATCATTATTTTAAGGATATATAATCTCTGTGTGTAAGGGAATGTTACCCTACGCACCAGGGGTGCGCATGGGGGTACGGGGTATAGGAGGTAACAACCTTCTATAATACATGTATATACAAACTTAATTTGAAGCTTATACTTGAAGTCCTATTCAACTCACCAAATTTTTAAACATGTGAACAAATTGAAAAGATATTGGATATGTGATTACAAAGCTTTACTACTGTAGTTTGGAGCTAATTAGAGCCTGTGTTCAATCACTAGTAATAGCTTTCAAAATCTTTTGAGAGACAGCTTTTGAAAATAGAGTGATTCCGAAAGCTGTTTGATAGAGTTCGAAAACACACCCTTGGTCGCTTTTAATAGCTTTTGCATGTGAAAAGCTCTATTGCTGCCACCTCTTTCAATTTTCAGGTATAAATCAATATCCATTCAACTGACTTGAGCAAGATAAATAGAGTGCAAATATTGAAACATTGAGGGCCTTAGTTAAGTATGCTATTAATTACCTGGGCAATCAGTTCTGGGAGAGCTTAATTCAGCGAAAATGTGGTCAAACGTGCCAGCCCAAGCATCCCTATGAGTGAGGAAATCGGACGAGAGGTTGAATATCTTTTTATGGTTGCTGGGATCGACGAATGTTCGTACTCAGAATTTGGAAAAGGTCCTTTCGGCCTGCTTATCACTGCATACCAAATTTAGATATCATCATGCCAACAAGTTGAGAAACACTTGGGGTGCACTTGGTGTACAACTAATATTATTATTCAATGAAAACAACTAATACTGACAAACTGATTCCTTTTCCTAAAACAACTAATATTGTTTAAAAACGCACTTGAATTGCACGATACAATGCTGCATAGAGTATTTGTCCAACAAGTTCACAGAATTAAAACGAACTCTATAATCTTTAAACAGAGTCTGCTTGTAATACACATCACTTGAAATGACTGACAATAGAGAGTGTATAGATAAAAAAAAAAAAGTTTCAATCCTGTAACTTCAAGCATCAATTCAAATATAACGTTGTGTGCGCATAACAAGGAGACATTAATTTTAGTACTCCCTCCGTCTCAATTTAACTGTCTCTTTAGAGAAACAAATTGGTTCAGAAAATTTGTCAGTTTTTGTTTTCCAAAAGATATTAAATGTTTTTTTTATCGGTAATGTTAGTTTGTTAGTAGTTAGTAGTTAGTTCACCAAGCACCTAAACACTCCAAGAAATTCTCCAAGACCACCTTATAACTCCAAATTTGTTCCCAGAGGGAATCGAACCCGAGTCTCTCACAAGTTATTAATTAAATGTTATTTTTCTTAAATTTTGTACTCCCTCCTATTCAAAATATATGTCATCCTAAGCTCATGCACACATTTTAAGAAAATTATTTACTTCCTTCTATACCCTTAATTAATAGCTTTAAAATTTTCCACATGTCTTTAAATATTATTATGATCAATGTAATTTTTTTAAAAAACCAAGGGTAAATTGGAAAAAACTATAATTAATTCACATTGAAAAGTGCAAAACGACATTTAAATTGCAAATAATACGAAAGGTCAAAGCGACATATATTATGAATAGGAGGGAGTAATAAGTAAGAAAAATGATCATGAATTAATCATTAATAACCTGTGAGAGAATATACTAGTTATTTTATACAAATAATCATTAGTATTAAATGTCTTTCTTAATCTATCAATAGTTAAAATGAAACTTTTCATATTCCATTTGGTGTCCAAGCTACTGGATTATTTACACATGTGTTGATGTAGTGTATATTATCCATTGATTATTTTCACACTCGAACACAAAATGTAACATCAAATATGGAACAAATGACTTTGTGTGCAATTAATGCATGTAAATTTGAGCATATATATATATAACTTACCAGTTCCTTTCTTGATCCAAGGAGAGATCATAATAGTGGGAACACGAACACCAAGGCGATCAAACTTAAAGAAAGAAGGTGCAGGCCCTGTCTTCCCATCTGGGCTGGGGATATCCACATACGGCGTCTGGACATGATCATAGAACCCGCCATGCTCATCATATGTAACAACAAGAAGGGTATTATTCCACTGCGGGCTAGCCCTCAGTGCTTCGTACACCTCCTTCACCAGCATCTGCCCATTCGCCACATCATGTGACGGATGATCATCGTTCGCAGGCCATCCCTTCACATCGAAGTACCTCGGCTCAATCACGCTCAAGCTAGGCAACTTCCCATTTCTAGCATCTCTCTTGAACTTCAAATCATACTGATGGAACTTGAATATGTACTTCAATTTCCTCAGGTTTCTGTAGAACAGAGTGGTGGGAATGTTCTGAAAGTAAATGCCGAAATCAAATCCGTTTTCGTGAAGCGAATCGAATATGGTTTTCTGTGGATACCCTGTTGCGAGCTGCCTAATCACATGGCTTGTAGATCCATGGGAAGTTGCAGAGTATAGAAATAGCCTGTTGGGCTGCGTGGGGCCTGGAATTGAACAAAACCATCTGTCGAACACTACGTATGCACTAATTAAAGCGCCGTAAATCGGCACATTTTGGGGCTTAAATCCTTTCATAACAATTTGGGATAAATTCTGGGAAACGGTTAGGGCTTGCTCCACAAAACCAGACATTGAAGGAATGGAGGCAGATCCGAATACCTGTTTCTCCACATCTTCAAAAGAGTGACCCGGATCCGGGTCCACGTACTCAGCGCCATCGGAAAAGCATATTTCTTCTTTGTCTTCGGAAATTGAATTGCATTCCTTCCCAGTTACGCCGTTGATTGAAGGGTTCACTGATTCCTTCATCCACCCGAGCATGTGATCGAACGATCTGTTTTCTAAGACCAAAACCACCACATTTTTATACGGGGTTGCTGTTTCTCCGATTCAATTTGCAGGAGAGCATTCGAAAGTAGCACCAAAATCAAGAAAACGCCTCCCATTTTTCTCTGATTCGAAATCCGTGCTTTCTGTGAGAGTAGTGGAAGAAATGAAGTAACTGATGGAAGTAAAAGAAATTTAAAGGAGAATTTGTCATTTTGCGGATAGTGTGAATGGTGTAGAATGATATGCAGTAGGTATATATATACATACACATCGGCTGCTGCTATATTGTATGTATGTTCAGCAAGTTGCACTGAAGAGCAGAGACGGGGGGTGGGGGTGGGGGTGGGGGTGGGGTGGGGGAGGCGGGGGTACAAACTTTTTGATAAGAACGTTCTGATTCTGGGTTCAAGTTTGCCAATTATTGTACGTGTGTAATATAGACATGCATGAAGGTATATTTACAGGAGTAGTATTTATGTGCACAAAATTTAGTTCTGATATAGTATTAGTTTGGTTACAGTTTAAGATTATTTCAAATATTATATATTATTAGTTTAATTACGATATAGTATTAGCAACATTGTATAATATTAGTTTAGCTTACAAGTGTAGTATTAGGTAAAAATATTATGCACACTATTTTTTAGTATACATAATGTGCACACAAATATTTGCCTATTTACAGAGCCAGGTACAATTTTTTTAATTTAATATTTTATTATTTACCAAATACTAATATTTTTATATTTATAAAATAATATCCAGCATTTTACATGCATAGCATAATACAGTTTAATAAGTGATAGGCTATTACATATTGCAAGAAAAAAATCTGTCTCTAGAGTGTAATTTGTGCCAAAAAAAAAAAAAAATAGCGATATTGAAAATTACAGCGACACATTATTTGTAGACATGAACCTGCACGAATCTGAGATGAACAAATAATAATAAAAATAAAAATGATTTTTTTTTGGATAGTGAGTCTTATATTTTCCATAATCTATTATTTTATGTTATTTTGAAAATTTTTTATTTTGTTTTTAATATATGATGGAGATGAAGCTACTTGACTACTTTTATATTTTCTTCTTATTATTTTTTAAGTTTTTCAATATTGGTTCAGCTTTTATTTCTGTTTGTTGAACGCTTTAAACACACGTAAGCGAAAAACTAGGATTTACGTTTCACCGGTATTTTTGCATTACAAATCAACAGCGAACATATCCCCTTTAACACCCCCTGTTACTATATAACTTACTCATTTTGTTAAACTAGTATCTTAATTTAAATTATTTATTTTTATATTTGTTAAATTACTCATTTTGTTAAACTGGTATCTTAATTTAAATTATTTATTTTTATATTTGTTAAAGTTTTATTCTTTCATCTTTCTCCTTTTACCTTTATCTCTCTCTATTTTTCTCTATATTTTCGTTTTCTATCATATCTGCATCCACTACACATTAAAAACTACTTATATTTTTAAATTTATGTCATTTTGAACATGTAACTTATGGAAAGAAGGTAGGAGTACTTTTTATTTGACTTTTTTACCTAATATGTTGGTAAGAAATCGCGAAAAATGCAATATTTTTTTCATGTTAAATTTTTCATCAGGTGGAATTATTTGATAATTGATACTCGCCTTTCATCCATATTAATAAAAGAATGGTAATAAGAGGAAATAAGTAGTCCACAATCGACATAACATGTGAGCAATGATGAGATGATTTTTTTTTTTGAACCAACAATGATGAGATGATTAAAGCACTGTTTTAGGGCAGTGGATTAATCTCCGAACGTGAGCCCACTTCATAAAAAAATCGATAGGGCCAGTGGTCACAATTCAAAAATTTAAACACTTAATATTATAACAAAATAAGGATTTTTATCAGCAAGTCGAAAGATATGTTAATTATCAATTTGGGACTGAAAGATAAAATTTATCAATCCGGGACCTAAAAGATGATTATTAAGGGATTTTATCAATTCGGGACACGAAGAAAGATATGAAAATTATCAATTCGGGCCTTAATTCCAAGTCCTGGATTGATAAAATCTCTTAATATAAACATCTTTCAGGTCCCGGATTGATAAATTTTATCTTTCGGTTCCGAATTAATAATTAATATATCTTTCGTGACTTGAACTGATAAAAGCCCATAAAATAATAATAGAAAAATAATCAATCCTATCAAAAATTGAATTACAAATTTTGGGGTGATTGTGAATGAGCACACAAAATTACATCTTCCATATTTAATGTTTCATTTTGTATTCCAATTATAAATGAATAGTAAAAATATAATTAACAAATTATATACACCATATTATCGTGTGTTAATAGAAGTTTCTCGTTTTATTTTCAACTTTGGGTGGTTAGTTTTTTTCGTTTTTGGGCTTGTATCCCGGCCACCTTTATTTTTGCACTAGCAGGCTTGTACTCTTTTTCATTGGTTTGGTATTTTTCTCATTAGGTTTTATCGTATCAAAGGTTTAACGAGGTCTATTTTCATCCCCTCATCAGATAACCCTTAAAAGTTAGGCTGTAGCTTTCTTTTTAACCTTTTTCCTTTCTTATCTATAATGATAAATTACCTTTATTTGCTCCTTTTTAAAAATTTAAAAAAACACACACACACAAAAAAAGTTTTAAATAAAAATTTGTAAATTTATCTAATTGCAAAATTCAAATAAATGTGATTGTATCTTTTTAATTGACACAGACATAATGTCACATGTTAAACATAAATCAATAAAAAATTAACATCTCAAAACATTAATAACAACACATAAAATATAAATTAATCATAAACCGACACATAAGCAAGAAAATAATTCATCTCACATAATGAAATCCATGAAACGGACTTATACAAGTGTGGGTGTAGAGTAAAAT
This sequence comes from Paraleonurus japonicus, assembly GCA_030762865.1. Lineage (NCBI taxonomy): Eukaryota > Viridiplantae > Streptophyta > Magnoliopsida > Lamiales > Lamiaceae > Paraleonurus > Paraleonurus japonicus. The sequence goes on from CM061056.1 coordinate 16,825,618, forward strand.
ACAGTTGATACCGGATAGGAACAAATAATAATACATTTTAATAAAATAACTAATACTATCAAAACCAATTCCACGATAAAACCTGTTTAAAAAAACTTTGCCAATAGACGAGCCATATAAAGTCGTGTCAAAATTAACCACCAGAAAATGACATCAAGGGTTGTTTTATTAGTATCAAAGATGCGTAGCAAGTCATGCAAAGAATTGCACAAGCATCTAACGTTGCATTGTTGTTTTTATTAGTATCAAGGATGCGTAGCAAGTCATCCAAGGAATAGTGAAGTTGCATTTGGTCTTAATCATACACACACGTCAATTGAAGTAAAAGGAAATCAAGTTTTCGTCATAATCACTCACCAGTGGTTGGCTTTTCACCTGACCCGCTCCATTTCTTGAAGCTTCCCGATCGCCTTCCATATCTCGGAGGCTCAACTTCCCGATCGCCTCAAGAATGCTAACATGCTTAAACCAGCTACTAGCGCAGCTCCAGCAGCGACACCGCTGTATGCAGAAGCCCATGCAGATTCCGTTTGACCATATTCCAGACTACTTTTTGATGATCCTCCGAGGAGAAGGACGAGAATGAGACGCTCCTGAATACTCCAAGTGCAATCTAAGTCCCTGTTCACGTTCGTTCCTAATTTCGTTACTTTCTCTTTCCGCACAATCAGAGAGAAAGAGAGGGAGAGAGAGCAAAAGTTACTTTAAAATATAAATAGAATACCTTCCACCCAGCCAGCCTCGCATGGTCTACAGCTGCTTGAAGGTCACTATCTGATGCAAGAACAACCTTGTCCTTGTCTTCATCTTCATACTACACAATGAGGGTGGGTTGGGGGGCATCCACAAACATTAGATTTGGAAATACTGAAATTAGGAACAGAGAAGCGACATTTCTACGTACCAGAATGTGTGGAAGATTGTTGCGATCAATTTCATCCCCTATTCTCTGAAGGATTGCTGTTATGAGATCACTCAAATTCTGTGTACCTAAACACGTAATAGAAAAGGAAGAGTCAGTCGACATGCTCCAACATTTATTTGTAAAAATTAAAAAGCTAAGCATAATGTATCGAAAGTAACCGTTAACAATCAACTTTTGTTTCAACAGGTACCTAAACTATTTTTTGTTTTAAAAACACTCTTAAGTATCAAATTTTATTTCACAAGCTCACTTGGTACAAAATTTGACAGAATTTTTCGATTCACCTTCATGGTCATGTTGAAAAATATACATGTCAATTTTATTTAATTTTAATTATATACAACAGTATTTATCACAAGTTATTATAAATATTAATAAAATTAATGTATATATTATTTTACAAGACAATACAGATAAATAAAAAATTTATGGTATTCTCGCCTTGAGAGGGTTTGTGAAATAAAATTTCAATACATGAAGGTCTTTTAAAACAAAAATAATTGAAGTACCTACCTAAATAAATATTGATAGTTTAGGGATCAGTTGATGTCTTATACCTAAAAGATACAACATGAATTTTCATCACGGATACTGATTAAAATATACTAATACCTAATATTATATGCATATGCAAAAATATAAATGAAGTACATACATATATACATATTATACAGATATACATACGTATACTATTCATAGATACAACAGATGCAATTTGTAAATGGAACGAATAAGCAGCACAGCATCTACAACCTTAACTAAATATCACACTAATGAGAAACAGATAGGAATAATACCACATAAAAATCTGTGCATCCTTCCTTTTCCATCTTCAATCTTGAAAGAGAATGTACTGGATGAACTGGAAGGAGGGTAAGGAATAGATCGACCAGTTTCTCCTCCCTCAGAAGGCAACTTCAAGGAATTCTCGCTGAGATATCATCAGCAATTTTTAGAAAAAGATAAAAAAAAAAAAGGTATATTAACGGTGAAGTGCACAAACCTCCGAGTATCATCGTCGTCATCTGGAGTCAATTCCATTGCAGAATCCCAGAACTTCTGCATCATGGTGTTTGCAGCCTCACTATTGACTCCAGCACTACTCCCAACCTGGAAATGTCAACCAATCAGAACATACAAATACTCAGAGTATAATTCATTTGAATAGATTTTAAGTGTCAAAGGTGAAAGCCGAGTAACCAATAAAGAGCAAAACTAAACACTGGAAGCTTATGCTTGAATTAACATGTAAATTTTCTTAATTCTAGATATGGAGGAAATTTTTACAGATTTAATGATGTTGTCAATGTTGGAACAATAAAAACAAAGGTTATCCAAAAATAAAGATTATACGAAATTCAATGATAATCAAACAGAAACTGACTACCTCAAGCCTCTCCTTCAATTAATATTTTTAACAAACTACCAAACACAATTATACCTGATAAATGATAATTTCCACTAGTTATCTTCTCCCAAGGTCTTTATTATAGCTTATCTCATAATTAACAGAGTAGGAAGGAAAGGATAATTAAATGTTTTAGCAGCAAATACTTTCAAAAGCCAGTTGGTCCCTAGTTTCACCGAGAAAAAATAGCATAAATTATGGTTCTAATGTTTTTCGAATTAAATTGAACTTCAAATATTGTAGAAGTCTCCAAAAGAAGCTTGAATACAAAGTTTTATCTTCAGAATTAGGTGGTAAAAAATCTCTTAATATTATTTAATCAAAGACTTGTGAAATCGCTCAGCTATTTCAATACACCTCTGAAGCAGAAATAAAATTTGGCACCCAAACAACCCATCAAAATAGAATAACTGGGACCTAAGAATCAGGAGCAGTAATGACAGAACTAGCTTCAGTTGGTGCACTGTTTCTCTGAGTTCGATAATCGTAGTAACAAGAATACAAATAATAATAATAATAATAATAATAATAATAATAATAATAATAATAAATTACCAATTCCTGTCCAGTGGGTGGTCCAAAATACTTACCGTGGCTATAGCAGCCTGAGTTATATGAAGCACATCAACAACAGCTACAGCCATTCCATCTGTCATTGCCATGAATGATTTGAGGAGAATTTACAAATTATAATAAAATTTTCTTTAACACATTATTGAGGGATATTTACCTTTATCAACAACTGGAAGGTGCAAAAATTTGCCGTCATGCATGGTATGAAGAGCATCAACAATAGGTGTATCAACTGTCGCACATTCTGGATTTGGTGTCATCACCTGTAATATTATTATGGTGAAAAAAAAAAAGAAATATATACAGTCTATACTACCCAATCGACCATGCCAAAGGATACATAAAGAAAAAATTACAGAAAAGGGCTACTGGAATTGGTACTTAATCCAGAATACATTTCCACAAAAACCATAACTTAAATGGAGCAAACTCTACTAATGAACATGGATGCAAAAACCATTGATGAGGAGAAAGAAGGGGAATTCTACCTTCTCCACTGGGGTAGATTCTGGAGGAAGATCTTGAGCTATGACTCTCATCATTATGTCTTTTGAACTACAAAACAAAAGGTTGGGCACACAAGTAAATATACAAAATCAAGCCGCAGAAAACATTCAGATGATATTTGTTTTGGAATTTAAGTGACATTTTAAAACAGATTTTTAAATCTAGGAGATTTTGAAATCCAGATAACTAGTAAAGTGTGTTTGTTTTGTATTTTTGAGTATGGTGGGATTTAACTTTATGCAATCAATGTGTAAGAGTGATTGAAGTTGTAATATATTATACTATTATTGAGTGTGATTGTAATGATTGGATGATGAGAATTATGATTTAAATATATCAAAGTGTAAGGAGAGAGAATTGATTGTATTGAAAAGTGTGATAGTAGGTTTATAGGTGTTGTGGTGGTGTTTTTTAAAACCGAATTTCAAAATCCCGAATTAGAACCGGGTTTAAATTTCAAGACCCAAATCCTTGTTTTTAAAATCAAAAACAAACAACACATCAGGGATGGTTCATTTAGCTCTTGTACATTTATGATGTGTACAGCAAACTCACGTTAGTATTCCTCGTGGTTTGTTTTCTACTGTTACAATTGCAGAGCTTGTTCGAACCTCAAGCATCTTCTTTGCAGCTACCAGCACAGTGTCACTTGGATCAACTGTAACAATCCTGACAACCACTGAGGTTAGTTCCAACATTCTACTCTGTGGAAATTTTCTTGTTATGGTCATAAGATTAATATACATAATACATTCTATAGTAAAGTGAAGGTATTACCTACTTTGAGTTCTCAGAGATAATAGTGGACAAGGAGGGTCTAAACATTCGCTCTCTAAGTGTCTCAATGAATGTGTTAGGGCCTACATGTGAATAAGTTTAGAGTTTAGACTGAATCAACTGAAATGACCAGATAAATAGCATGATATCATGATAGGACTTATATATATAACAAGAGTAGCACAAGAAAAGGAAAGAGTAGGTTTGCAAGAAAACAAAGAAAAATGGATGGAAAATTGCAACCACCAACCAGACACTGTGGTCCCCCAGTGTTTTTCAACACCCTCAACAGCAGCTGCAATGGCCTTTCCCTTCTCAGCTGCCCTCTCCAAACGAGCAATAGCATCATACAAACATTTTGCTATGTCAAGTAAGGCAATCACCTCTCCATTTTCAACCACAGGTAAATGTCTAAACTTTCCTGTGGAAAAATTATCATTTAAAAAAACCGAATAATCCAAAGTCAGAATGAGATATATTTAGTGTAGTGGTGTGTAGTTTGAAATGAAAAATACCTTGAACCATTTTTTGCAAGGCTTCAACAGCAAGAGTGTCAGAAAGCACAAACACTGGGTTCCTTGTCATAACCTTGGAGACAGGAGTTTCATCAACATTAACCTCACGAGCAATGACTCTTGTAGCTATATCCTACAATGAGACGATGGAAAATTACAAAAACCATTCATTATTGTCAAGAGATGAAATAACAATTTAGCAATGTAGGGAAATGCAAGTAGATTCCTGCATGCATCTAGTATCATATATGTTCATTCGATTGTACCTTATCCGTCAGGATTCCACACAATAATGCATTTGAATCAGTTAGCAATAAAGCATCAACTCTACGGGCAGCCATCCGACGACAAGCTTCATTGATTGATGTAGTGTCAGGTATTGTCAAGGCTCTTGATAGCCTCAATCGTTTGACTGTTCGTTCTCCTGCCAGTCCTCTGTTGCAAGTGGAAAACAGACAATCGAGTAGTAAATTTGTTTGTGTTATTAGTATACTAGACTCCCGTACTTATAGTGGGAGAAAAGGACCTAAGGTTGCAACAAGGAAAGAATGATAAAGATTTAAGTAAACCACTAATTTACTAGTTTTGTTTCTGAAAATAAAAGCTTCAAGCTTGAAAAATATCTGTTGTCACTTGTTTAAGCATATGTTGTGGAAATTGACCAAAACCCAATGGAAACTGAAAAATATTTACTTGAGATTTGTATTCAGTTAATATCAAACTATATATTGTAAACTGTCACTTAAACCAAATTGCCTTGCAGTTCTTTTATTTTTAAATTTTTCACCATACAAAGAAACCGAAAAACTTTATTACACAACAAAAAAATTGATACTAAATGAAAAGGAAAAAAGGTTTGGAGACAGTTTGGCTCCCCTCTATTTTTGGAAAATATTGGTATGTTCTTGTTCAGTATTTCATTTAAGTTAAGCAGGCTTACTGCTTAGTGATATGTCAGATACCCATGTCTTGGATCTTGTATTCAAAACATGTAAGTTTCTTCCTCAAATTTTCTCTTGAGTTCAACACTGTGCTATCTAATATGTAGCAGTCGCCTTCTGGCCATCAATCTCTCCTTGACTTACTTTTCTTTCAAACACATTTCTAGAATTCTTACTTAACCAGAGAACTCAGAGCCCAATAGCACAACTTGTGCAGTAATTATAAGTTCCAGAAACAATCAGGATATCAAAATTCTTTGGTGGATTTCTAGAGTGGTGAGTGTTTAATGGTATCTTGTTCTAGCTCTTACTTCTCCTACACTTTCAGAGAGAAAGAAGAGGGCAGCCGATTATGAGCAAGCAGTTCCAAAGAACTGCTGTTGCAGAACTTGTACCTCATTTGGAGAAAGGACTTAAGCTATTATCATTGCAAGATTGAGGAGTACTTAACAAGCAGGCAAAGCTAGAGAAAAGAAAAATGCAAGGAAGATGAAAACGCATTTCCTGTAAAAGTTATAGCCTCTTGCTTTGAGCAATTGTTAACGTATAGGAGAGCAGGTCAATATGTTGCTTGTAATTTAATCATGAACGTGTATTTAAGTTTCGTTTGCTTTACAGGATTGAACTTCGAAATAATTGCGTTATACTAGAATAAAAGAAAACTCAAGCACACGAAAGTCCATCTAATACCAAACAGCACTACAAGAATCTGCTTGCAAAGTCGAATCTACAAGGCAGAACATCTTCGAACTAATGCTAATATCCCCATCATTCCATCAATATATCAAAAATTCAAATTCAAATTCAAAAAAAATCACAATCAAGGAATCGAAACATGCCCAGTGAATGCTTAGAAAAACATATGTACCGTACATGGAACGCGAAACAGCGGACATAGATTTCCGGTGTTGAGCGCCGCCGTTCTCCGCGGCAGCCTTCTTCCTGGTCAACGTCACGCTTCTCCTCCCCGATGGTCCCCTTGACTAGTCATCTACTCGATCAACAACAGCTCACCAACTACAAATCTTTCACCAAATCAATAACTAATACAAAGACGAAAGGATATCATTCATCCACAACAAAACACAGATATCAGAGCAGCTTTAATTGAATATTAATGGCAAAAGGCCTTTACCTCAACTGATTATGCTCTACTAAATCGCGGTTTATGAGCTGAAAAGATTTATGTGGATTTTGATGCGAGCGAGGAGGTACAAAGTGCGAAAAGGAGAAGACCCGCGTGAGAAATGGAAGGATGAGATTTTGCTGTCTCCTTTGTAAAATAAAATAGAATTAGCGTGTAATTATTTATACAAGAATGCGTCGCCGAAGATTTTGGAATTTGGTCCAATGGGAAATAGCAACGTCCACGACTCCACGCCTTTAGCGTTGAAATCATGTCGAAGGGTATATATATATATTGTTTTGGAGTCATTTATAATAAGGTAGAAAGAGGTAAGCGTTATTACAATTAGATGTAAAAATTTGCGTGAAGCACAAAAATTTGCACATTTACACCGTTTGTAATTTTCTTAATTTTTTACACCTATTTGTAATTTTTCCTATTGTTTTAATGATGTCTGAATTAGATAGGTTTATGTTAAGTACTTTTTCTGATATATTAATTAATATTTCCTCCTTTTTCTTTAAATATAGAAATGGGAGTATTAATGAATATAATATTTTATTACAAAATATTTGTATAAAAAATTATGAAATATTTTAAAAGATATTGTCAATTATTAAGTTAAAATAGTGTTCAACGTTCATTATATATATACAATCTCAAACATTCAAGCTATTAGGAATTGTTTTTCAAGATTTATAAGTTATGGTAATTTTTAAATAAATAATTTTCATCAACTACGCATTATACATTAATTTTCATATTTATATTATTATCTACTTTAAAAGATTTTTTTATATTTTATATATAATGATTTTCTATTAGCATATGTTCACAATAATTTATTAAGAATAAATTATTTATTCTTCATAATTAAAATTATCTGAATTGTAAATTATTTTTCTGCTTAATCCCTTTTAAAAGTATAATTTTTTAAAAACAAAAAAACTATTTTTCACTATTGCAAATGCTTTTGAGTATAATTGATTTTGCTTTTGTATAAAAATACAAAATTAATTTACTTAAATTATTTAAATTAATTGATTTTTTTATTAATTTTCATGTAAATCTCCTACTCACTTTTCAAAAGAATAAAATTTATATAATTAATAAAAAATTTAAAAACACGTAAATTAATTTTTTTATTTATATATTCAATTTATAAAATACATAAACACAATCGTACTGCCGTCAATTCCTCAACAAGAATCTCATGGAAACAAATCTTATCTAATCTACTGATTCTAAGCAGCCGTAACAAAGTGCACGAAAACACTCGCACAAAAACGAAGTACAAATGAGAGATTTACCAAGATTTTTCACTTCACACTAACACATTCATGAGCTATAATTCATTCAAATAACTATCAATCTCAAAGACGAAGGTCAATAATTTTTTTTTTTATCGGGCGAAGAGTGACTCTAACCCATAACCTTTAGATTATAGGTAGTGGAGCTCTAACCACTTGAACAATACCACTTCGTCACGAAGGTCAATAGATTACCTCCCGGGCATGTTGCATCCAAACAAAGCCATTTACAGCTGCCAAAATTGTTGGCAAATTTCAATTCACATATAGGAGAATTTCAGCAAGAGTATCTTTATGATAGAGTTCATCAATCAAGCACCCCAGAATACAATATATAGCCTCTGCTTCCAAGTGGGATGTATCACCAGATTTAAAAATATGAACTCCATTACCAAGCTGTAACCAGCTGCAACCCGTAATCTTCTTAACGTCCTTCCCTCTCATCGTCCTCATCATCCTCCCCATCTCGTCCCACCTCCCTCCGGAGGCATACACACTGGCTAACTGGAAACACCTTGATCCATTGTCACCTTCAGTTTCCACAAGCCTTTCCTCTGTCATTCTTGCGAGCTCTACATTCTTGTTAGCTCTGCACGCATTCAGAAACGCGCTCAGTATAATAGAATCGGGCTCAACGGGCATCTCTTCCATGAAAGCTGCAGCCTTCTCTAGCTGGTTTGACCTTCCATACAAGTCAACCATACATGCATAGTGATCCATTTCATGTGGTATATTGTAATCTTTGGTCATTGATAAGAAATACTTTTCACCTGTCTCGACTAGCCCACAATGGCGACAAGCTGATAGAAGCGCAATAAAAGTGACTGCATCAGGATGAAGGCCTGTTTTCGTCATTTCCTCAAATAGACGGATTGCTTCGTGCTCGTGCCCATGGTGAGCACAACCAGCAATCATAACATTGTACATTATAGTGTCCCTAATGATAACTCTTTGGAACACTCTTTGTGCATATAGTATATAGCCACATTTCGAATACATATCAATTAAAGCACTTACTGCCTTTTCATCTAATGTAATTTTATTTCTTAACATGTATGAATGAATCTGTTTACCAAAATCTACACTAGCTCGTATAGCACATGCGCCAAGTAAACTTACGAGGATCACAGCATCAGGGGTCGTCGTCGTCTCCTTTACTGCATATTCGCGAAAAGAACGAAAGCTTCCTCACATCTCTGCAATTTCACATAACCAGATATAATTGAAGTCCACATTACAAAGTTTTTTGAGCTGCTGAATCAAAAAGCCTCCTTGCTTCTAACATATCACCTTTCGCCGAATATCCTACAATCATTGAAGTAACAGCATACACATTGCTCCTTCCAACTGAGTTGTAAACACTCTCAGCATACCTCAAATTGCCACACTTGGAATAAATATCGACAATGCCACTGCTTATGAAAGGATTTGAACACATCCCATCTTTAAGAACCCATGCATGAACTTCTTTTCCTAGCTTCAAACACTTCAAAGAAGAACAAGCTGTTAATACACTACCGAAGGTGTGTTCGTTTAAATCGAAAGCCCTTCTCTGCCATACGCTTGAACAACTCGACTGCTTCCTCCTCGTATCCATTCTGAGCACACCCTGAGATCATTGTATTCCATGACACATCATCAATCATCTTGGGATTACTCGAAAATATCTCACGTGCTATTTCAATCTTGCCTTCTCTACAACAAGCAGCAAGCAATGCATTGTTCACAACCGTATCTACCAAGCCTTCACAACTGCCTCCATTAACAACTCTGCAAGCATCCCAAAAAACACCGCATTTAGAGTACATATCGATCAAAGAACTCAGCGAAAACACACTCAAATCATTCCCACTCTTTACCATGAATGAATGCAGTTGCTTGCCATAATGCAGAAGCCTTAAGTTTGCGACCAAATTGAGCATTGTGGTGAGTGTAAACTCATCAATTCGAGCTGTATCATTATCAAACTGCATTTGAATGAACAATTCAATGGCCTCACTTGCATAGCCATCGAAACGTGCGTACCCGGATATCATCGAATTATATGAAACAGAATCTTTAAAAGGTGAAGAATCAAAAATATGTTTTGCTTTACTGAAATTCCGGGTCCTGATATAAGCGTTTATTATGGTGTTCCAAGAGAAGACATTTCGTTCAGGCATTGTGTCGAACAGTTTATGGGCTTCTTCAATAAGGCCATGTTTGGAGTACAAATTCATGAGCTGATTGGTGGCTACAATTGTTGGGAGGAAACCAGATTTTATGAGGTGGGCCTGGAACTTTAGGCCCTCTTTAAGCGATCTCATATGAGGGAGCTACGTCAAAATTGTGAGAGAAGAGGCCGGAGCCTGGGGTCACTGGTGTTCCTTACTATTATCCTCCGATGATGGGTCGACCCGCCATGCCTGGGGTGGATCCGGGCGTATAGGTGCAGGCACCGCCGCCGTCTCCGGCGGATGATGGGTCGTACGTCAGCAGCGGACAGGGCAACCTGGAGGGACAAGGGTAATCTGTCGTATCATGTTTTCTTTTGTCTCTTCTTGTAGTTCAATTTAATTTTAGGGCTTTTACCCGTTGCAAGATTTAAGCTAGTTTCATCATCTTCTACTTCGAAGTTCTGAAAAAAAGAAAAATTATCTTCGAACTATGCCCTTTTCTGTGCGTGCGATACTCATGTATTTCCTTTAATTTTGGGTTTGGCTAACTGGGAATAAGAATTAATGGTAAAACTTGATTTATCGTAATAATTGAAGGGTATTGTTTATATTATTAAATAGTTTCAATCGTGATATTTAAAGAGTATATCATATATTAGTAAAGAATATCAATAGTGATAATCGAAGAGTATATCTATATTACTAAAAGGTATCAATCATGATAAGCTAAAGAGTTTAATCTATATTACAGTTTACAATAGAGAAACATCACAAAGTGTGATAATTGAAGGATATGACTTATATTACTAAAAAGTATTATTTGAGATAATTAAAAGGTAAACCGAATCTATTTTTTTAATATGGATCAAGTCGTGAAACTTGGTTCACACACACCTTTATGAAATTTTATTGTTGTCTTTCAAGTTCTCTATAATATGCTCTAAGGCTGCTTGGCTAATGAATACGTTATTTGAGTAAGGACATTGCTTCTTGTTACAAAATCAAAATGAATGGTATCTCAGCATAAGTTGAAGGGTATCTTTTACTCTCCTGCCTTGTGTTTTTTCCTTATTTGTATTTTCACAAATGGAGATTTCAGAATGTAATTGAGGAAAAAAAAAAACCAGTATTTCCATTCCTTTCTGATCATATTTTTGTTCGGATTAATCAACGGCTGAAAGGTCTTAAAAACACCTGTATAGCAAGCACTTCAAGAAACGCATTCGATCAATTCCAGAGGGCATTGCTTTAGCTATCAATCCTTGTCATTGGTAAAGTTAAGTTATATAGATTGAGTAATCAACCCTCTTATCCAGTTATCGATATGAATTACTCCCTCCGTCTTATAATACCTTTCACGCTTTCCTTTTTCATCTATTCCACGATACCTTCATAAACTCCACCCTCACAATATCTTCAATTTTACACAAAATGTCATTACTTTTGGACCCACGCATACACACCATCCAACTAATTTCCTTACTTTATACATAAAAGTAAATTTAATTCCTATACACTTTTGGTTGCAAAGTTATGCCCTCCCTGTTTTATAGAAATCTGATTTTGGTGTTGGTGGTACATTTTACCTCCTCATATTCATATTCATATGAAAATCAATCAATCATCTATCAGATACTTTATAAATCCTATCCTATCAAATCCTACAGAATCACACTCCCAAACATATACCAAATCCAACTATCTATGGACAATGTGTGTGTTGTGTGGAGGTAAGTTACATTTTTCATAAGCTTATTACTATTACACTTAAATAAATCTCATCAATTATCAAAACTTTGATTTTCTGTTCATGGTGTGCAAAACGTGGTTGCATTGGGTACTCCTACTATCTGGTAATGCCAGAATCTGCCCTTTGAAGAAACCAAATTCTCCTCACACAAGAATTCCCAGGAGAACCACATTTCAATCATTCTATCAATATCATGTACAAAAACATGAGTCAATTTCTTCTGTCTTCTTGCCAGTAGGCTAGCCATGTAGATGGAAGCCATTCTACCTGGGGAATCAGGGGTACTCCCAAATGGGCCATCCACCATCACCACATCCCACATTGTATCATACACTTCCTGCGGAAGCTTCAACCGTTGCAGATTGCATTTCGACGCTTTAGGCAGATGAAACTTTGGCAAACACTCAGGATTCCCTCTTGCTTCTTTCAAAAGTTGGTAAGCTTCTGATGCTTTTGTGTTGTACATGATTTTGTGAACTTGTTTATTATTTGTAGACTTTGTATTATCCAGATGATCCTCTAGAAAGATGGTCAATCCATCTTTATTCAGAGATGCTATGCTTGAATACTGATGTTCACTCCCAAAAATAAGTAGATTGCACGGGGCTCTTCGCGAAAAGAACCCCATGAGATATTTCATTTCCTTCTCCGTTAGATTCGAAGACGAGGGAATGACATGATGAGAAAGATTCTTCCTACAAATTGATGAAGAAGCAGAGAAGCATTCATGCTGGGGTACAGAGAAAATAGCAATCATGCTGATATCAAGAAATCTGAAGAGGGAACCACTGATTAAAACAAAAACAAGAACTGGGATAAGCTTCTTTTTGTGAATTTCATCCTCCCTTGACAATACTTTGGCTGCAGAATTCGTTTAAAACGAGGCTTTGATGACAGCAATGGAGTTTTGGGAGTGATAGTAGGAAGGCAATGGCTTATTTCTGGTGGCATGTTGATCCTTTCCTACTATGTTGCCCTCATTATAATGTTTTATGATTTCTTATATTGATGGTTGAGAATTTTCTTGAGTGGGGAAGAAGGGATGATGTGCTATTTATCTTTGGGTTTAAGCATACTTTTGACCTTTTAGTTAGTTGCATTTTTCCAAGTTTGAATGTGAGATTGCTGTCTCAATATTACTTGATTATAATGCAACATTGTGTTCCATTTCCAATCATGTATCCCCATTTGGTGCAAAGGAGAGATGCTGTTAAAAGGTTGTTGCTGGGATACTTTCAGTCTGTTGAATCATGACCAAGTTTTCAAGCAATTGTTGTGACCCTACTGTCATCGGTTAGTCAGCAATTATTAATATTTTATCGAACAAATGTTGATTCGAACCCATAATTTTACGGTATAAATAGTGGGGCTCTAACCACTTGAGGTATACCACTTCGTCAGCAATTATTTACCTTATTATTAGCTACGAGGGATATTTTATGTTGGAGTATAATTTTTGGTAATATATTTTGATTTGTATTGCTCCTATACAGTAAACGATCATATGTCTATCATCGGTGGACACTAACTTATATGTCCACCACTTGTGATGTAATGTCATATTTTGTGATGTCACATCATAAGTGATGGACATATAAATTGATGTCCACCTATTGATGTAAAATTATTTCCGAACCCATATATAGAGTTTTCCCACCACACCCGTATATTTTGCACTCGCATTTGTTTTTCACCCATTCTAGGTATATTTAAAAGCAGTGCAGACAAGTCTCAATATTCTCATATTTTATTTTGAGAAACAAATAGTTTTCAAATGTTAAATTATAGAGTTACTAAATATAATGTGCAATTTAAGTGTATATTTTAAAAAATATCAACATTTTTATTATCATTATTCTCTTATCTCTGCATTAAAGTGAAAACAAATAATAATATTTAAAAATGCATTTAAATTGCACGCTTAGTGCATATAAAATCTTGTCTAGATTATATAATTCAATAATGTAATGGAATACTTAAATTGATGTGTTTGAGAACATTTCACAAATTTCATTTTGAATTTTAATCTAACTACCCAACTAAAAATTAAAATCAAAACAATATTTTATAATTGAGTAATCTTGACAATTGACTGTAATACTTAAATTGATGTGTTTGAGAAATGGTCCATGAAATATAGTTATTATTATAGAAAAGAATTGATAGTGTTTACAATTGATTTATAATTAACAATTAATATTTTTAATTCAACAAGTAATACAATTCCAAAATAATACCTTTTAATAAAATAATTAATACATTTTAATAAAATAAGTCAAATAACTAATACACTCAAATAAATTTCACACATTAATTATAGGTTGTCAGTTGGTGATGGCCTGATGGGTGCAGATGCACACCAATTCACACATTAATTATTATTCCCTCCGTCCCGGGAAGTTGTGCATACTTCCCAGCGAAACTAAGAAAAAAGCAGATTTTGTTGACTTTTTGATCAAATAAAGAAGGATATTAACTTGTGTGTGCACAACTGACTTTATTTCCATTTTTGGTGTGTGCACAACTTTGTGGGACAAACAAATAAGAAAATTGTGCACAACTTCTCGGACGGAGGGAGTATTAATTTGTTGGTAATAAATTAAATACCCAATTACTTGAGATCTCAAGTATATTCATCAAATTAAAATCATAATGTCCCTTTCATACTAAATATTTAACATCAATCCGCGTTCAAATGTCGTCATCATCGTATATAATAATTGCCCAATCTTAGGTTCCCCGAAGCTCAACAAGTAATAAAATCATGTTAATATGCACAAAATCATGGTAAGAGCATCGTTATTGCCAATCTTCATTTTTACCTATTTGAAGACCAAGTATCACTGAATTTGCATACCAGGTATCACTGAATTTGCAGCAACCTTTCTATTGTGTAAATGATGGTTCGATTGCATCGAGCATGAGTAGATCACAACAATCATGGAAAACAAGAAAGAGAAATCTCAAAAAATGAAGGTAATTAAGAATTTGATCAAACTTGGAATATGCTTGAGTTTGATGTTCTTACTTCTTACAGCAGTTACTTTCTTCTTTTAATTTTGTAATCAGGGAAAAAGGAAGAAGATATGAGGAAATCCATTTTCTGTTCTTCTGCAAAATCAAGCAAGGATAATAATGGCAGACCAAGCAGCATGGTTATTAAGGTAAGAAATGATTAAATTCTTCCACTCATGGTCCCAAGAATACAAAGTAATTCTCGAACGCACCAGTTGGTCCGTGCAATTTCTTTCAATTTGCAATATCTTATAACTTATCAAGTAAAACTTAAACGCTTATAAATTAATATTTCAATATTTTTTTATACAATTGGGTGTGTTATGCATGTAAAAATATTAGAGTATTACTTGATTTGTGATAAGGTAATGCAAATTGGAAGAAAACCAGTTGAATGGAGCAACTTGTGCATATAAGAATTAGTAAAAGATGAAGTTTTATTAACCCAATTTTATCATGCAATTGGTTTGCATTTCGTATTATTTTTAAACAGTATTAGTTACTTAATTAGTATAAAATATCACTCACTCCGTCCCATAAAAGCTTTCACATTTTCATTTTTTGTCCGTTCCATTATAAGTTTCACACCCTTAAAATGGAAATACTCTTTATAAACTTCACCCTCACAATTTTCACTAATTTACATAAATGCTAGTATTACTTTTTGCTCTCACATACACATAACCCAATAAAGTTTTTTTACTTTATACATAAAAGTTTACAAAATTACTCCTCAAAACCTCAATCATTACACTTTTTCTTAAAATATGTGTGTCTCATACATATTAAAGCTTTTTCGGGACGGAGGGAGTAGTTGTTTCACTAAGAAGTATTAGTCGCTTTTATAAGATGATAGTCGTATCGTCTTTTTACACAAGACTAACTCATCGGAAAAACGAAACAGAAAACTCATAGAGGCGTGATACCGGCTCACATAGTCGCGGAAGCCATATCAACGCTCCACGGCCTCGACCTTAGATGGTCGGGCCCGATAACTCCGGACAGAAATGCAATACGTCGAACAGTACGTGGTCGCAAAGTACCCGGAGTACTCAAACGCCCTCGTGGAAGGAGGCGAAAAGACGGACCTATACGACCTCTGCATCAAGGACAAGCCCGACGACAAGCCCAGAGTAGTGTCAAGAGACACATCTTCATTTGGAAGCTCCTTTAGCCTCCCTGATTTAGAAAACACACACCTTGAGCCATCAAGATTGCTCACCATTCTCACCAAGAAATCCTCCTTCCTTGGCAGCTTCATCTCAATCCCAGAAATTCAAGCTCGAAACAAGGTCTTGAAACACTGCGGATTGCCTGATGAAGAGTACCTTGTCCTCTTCACTCAGAACTATAAGGAGGCAATGATGTTGGTTGGTGAAAGCTACCCTTTTTCAAAGGGAACTATTACCTTACAATTATCAAGGAAGATGTAGATTATGTAAGAGAATTTGGAATGTATAAGGAAAGCAGAGTGATTTCTGCGCCAGAGACTTGGCTAGATTTGCGGATTAAAGGGTCACAACTTAGTCAGTTTTTCAGAAGGAAATGCAAGCACAAGCCCAAGGGGCTGTTCGCCTACCCGGTCGAAGAAAATGGGACGCGCTACTCGTTGCATTGGGTGTCGGAAGCCCATCGAAACTCATGGCATGTTCTTGTGGATGCTACTGCCTTAGTGATGGGCGAAGATCAGCTGAATTTGGCACTTTATAGGCCTGATTTTGTGCTGTGTAGTATTCATAATGCTCATGATCCTTCCTCTAAGGTTACCTGTCTCTTGGTGAGACGAAACTCGTTCGACATGTCTGCTGCGCCCTCTATAACAACACAGGACTGAAGGTGTGCTGTATGCAGAAGATTATGGCAGGATCAAGATTCTTTGTTTTCAAATGTTAGGATTGTTTCTGTTATGAATGTTGGTGATGTTTTAAAATAATTTATTTTAAGGTGTTTAGCATAATTAGAGTTGTTTCTTTGATGCATGATTATTTGTACTGATGAAATTGAAATGTGCTTCTGCTGCTCAACAATATAGATGTATGTAAACATTCAATATGGACAAATCAGCATTATGAACATGTGAAATAATTTCACAGTGAAAATAGTTTACAATTAATATTTTATACTCTTTTTCGTCACCAAAAAGTATCTTTCGTTTGATTTTGTGAGGTTTTAAAAAACGTAGATAAAGTAGATAAAGTAAGTGTATTTCGAGATATTGTATGGTCTATTTATAAGTTAAGTAGTTGTTTATGAGTGTAAAATCGATAGCGTGTAAATAATTTAAGCGATGGTTGCATGGGTGAAGTAAAGAAAATTGTTAAAAAAAGCAGTGTGATCATACTTTTGGTGGTCGGAGTGAGTAGTAAAATAATTAGGCAAACATTTGTAAGCAGTGCATCTGATGAATTCTATCTTTCTTATCCATTTACTATCAACACATGTCTTGTGATGGTAATAACAGTGTATCTACACTCAATTCACAAAAGTGATACTCTATTTATTAATATCAGAAATCATAATTCTATTTTAACCACAAATTATAAATTCGCTATTAATTAATTAAAAATAAAGGAAGCAATTCGACAATTTCCATAATATAAAACATGGCTTCCATGAATAGACTAGTGATATTTCAATTTTGGAAATGTTAAAATAAACAAAGCTTGCCCATAATTTATCAAATTTCCCTTTTCCAATTTTCTTTTGTCCAACAATTTATCTTCTCATCCACACAAAACTCATCTTCTCAAATTACTCTCTCTCTCTCTCTCTCTCTCTCTCTCTCTCTCTCTCTCTCTGTAAATGGCTCTCGCCAGTAGTAGCAGTCGAGTCCTCAGCTCCCACGTCTTGAACCGCTCATCTCCTTCGTGGTCCCACCACACCCGAACATTACCCTTCACAGTATCAGCCACTCCCAAGAAGCTCTCTTCCTCCTCCGCGAGAACCGGCCGATTCGACAGCAAGAACCGGAAAACCGGGCCGGTGACGACTAGAGAGGAAGAAGAAATAGCAGAATGGAAAGGAACGGCTGAGATTGAAGCAGGGGATGTAATTAACGTGGATGATGGATTCGTAATGCCAGAGCTGCCCGGAAGTGAGCCTGACTTCTTTGAAGGGCCGCAGTGGGATGCTTTCGGATTCTTCGTTCAGTACATGTGGGCTTTCGGCGTCGTTTTTGCGGTAATTTTTTATTTAAATTATTTTATCTGTGTTCATCACAAGCCTCTATTATGTTGGTTTAATAATATGTAATACTCCTACTTATTATTTTCTTAGTATTTGGGTAGTAATGATTATAAAAATTGCTTTCATGATTTATGCAACTACATGTTCCACACCACTGTTATAAATTATTTCTTTATTGCAACGGGGAGGTGCGGGGAAAATATGGAAAATTTTGATATAGGGTAATATCGAAATTTATCGAAAGTTTTGATATAGTAACACTATAGTAATTAAACAGAGGCAAAGTATTGTATGAATAAGTTTTATTATGAAATTTATTTTGAGAATATTAGACTGTATTACTAGTATAAGATACTCCCTCCTTCCCAGGATAATGTGTACCCTGGTCACATAGATTAAGAAAAATTATTTTTTAGAGTTAATAAAGTAAGAGGGAGAGTAAAATGTAAACGTATTTTAGGTGGCTGAGTTAAATAAAGTAAAAAAATAACTTTAGCATTAAAAATTGAGTGACATTTTTAAAATAAAGTGATATTACGAGGATGTTAGTATTTAGTGGACTTTCCTTATTTAGGGGTGTAGATTATGTTGGGAAGTCCAAATAAGAAAAGTATGTAGATTATCACGGGACGGAGGTAGTATTAATTTTGAATGATATTAGTTGTTTAATTAAAGGGTATTAGTTACTTCACTTAAAGTCTTAAAGGGTATTAGTGTTTCACTAAATGATACTATATTAGTTGTAAAACAGTTTAGTTTAACGGTCAAACTTATTCACACAATACAACTCTTAAAAATATATATACTTACATACCAAAAAAGTTTGGTTTTGATATCTCGGTATATGCTACCAAAAAATTGAAATTTCGATATAATGCCTAAAATATTTTTCAAAAATTCAATATGAATCAGTATACCAAATTTTCTAACATGAAACGGTATATCAATTTTTCAATATAAAATGATAGGCAACAAAACTTCGGTAGTATACCAAAATTTTGGGTGCCGATATGATTTTTATTTACTGAAAATTTCAATGTAGTATATAATATGATCATGATATTTTCGGTATACTGTATCGAACCACTGCAAGCACAATGTTTAGATTTGAGAATTGGAGTTAATATTGTGGAAAGATGAAAGTATAAGAGAGAATGTTAGATTGATTATGGTATTTATTGATTGCAGTTAGTTGCTTGTGGCGTTGCTGTGGCAACATACAACGAAGGGGCGACAGATTTCAAGGATACTCCTGTGTACAAGGAATCAATCCAATCCCGAGAGCTTCTCGAAGAACCAGATGCATCGAACTCGGATGTTTTCGAGTCGAATCCGACAGAAGAAGCCCCTAGTTTGGAGTAACAGTACACAAGAAACATATGTACCTTGCCTGCATTTTCTTACAGGAATATTAAAGATTATGTTTCTCTTCTCATTTCTTTGTGGAGAGTGTTTTCTTGTTTACTTTTTCAAGATGATCAAATCATATTTTGAAAATACAGCTTAGTCACATGTGAAAGGTGTGATAATTTATAGGCAATGAAAAGAAGTGTATGATAATATGTGAATACTTAAAAACTTATTTCTGGCAATATGCATGATTTTTCTCTTTCTTTCAACCATTATGCATTTACCTTAACAAGAACTTGATGGATACACTACTAAATAGTGATCAATGCATGATTCTTTTCTTTCTTTCAACCCAATATGCATTTTCCTGAACAAGAACTTGATGGATACACTACTAAATAGTGATCAATGTAGCAGCAGTTAGCATCATCAAGAATGGAACTTTTGCCTTCAACCTCACATCGGCATTATGATGAAACCCGAAAGCCATAAACCTCGGCCTAGGCGATGTTATTATCGGAGAAGACGAAATATCCCTAAAAAAAAAGCAGCAAACAAACAGAACAAGTAAAAGTGTGTGCTTGGGATGCCAAGGAATTAAACTGTTTTTTTTGCACATGTCATACCCGATTTAGGGTTCGACTCGAATGAAATTGGAGCGGGAGGCGAAAGCGTAGGCATGGAAATCCCTTCAAAGATCAACAAGGAATCCATTAGAAACAACAAATTACATTAAGGCTGCCCCCAACAAATTAAAGTGATATACTATTGTCTTGTTTTATGTTCTTTACTCACCCTAGGATGAATTTTGGATTTTACGATTCGGACAACATGCTCTGTTTCAAGATTTGAAATTTGATTTTCAAATTCAAAACTCAATCCATGCCCAAAAACACATGTTTAACACATATTAATACTCTTCCTAGGCTTAAAAAGACCTATAAACCTATAAATCTCAAACTCATTTCACAATTTTCAACATAACACATCAATCATACACACATAATTCAAAATAATTTAATAATACAAGATCTCTCTCTATTAATGTGATATAAAGTAAAATCTCAGTCTATCAAAATTCTAAAACAAACACATATTTTTACAATTTATCAGAATTTTAAAATTCAAACTTTCTACACACCTAAATTTTAAGACAATCCGGCCCGATTCAACCCTTGAGCCGAACATCATAATTTCCCAGCTTATGCATTCATGATACATACCTGGGCAGGTAGAAGGCGGAATCTGGAGGTCACAGAGGAGGGGTAACCGAAAAGCAAGAGTTGTGTTTATCGGGAACGAAGCAGCCAAACCGGTGTGATTGAGCAACAAACAGAGGCAAGCAGGCTTCTGTTTGTAGAGTTGGTTCAGGTTGTCACAGCACGCCTGAACCGGTTTAGCAGCAAAGCCCTGTACGAACGGTCCGCAAGGGGCCAAAGCCAGCAAGTTTGGCCCACAATCTGTCATCGGGTTCTGGGCAATGGGGCGGGTCGAAACCCAACTCAGAAACAAGAAGGAGAAAAGGAAGAGGAGGCATTGGTAATTGGTGGGCTAGTGTGTGTGAATGTTGTGTTTGATAAGTGATGACTGATGAGCAAGTAAATGAGTGCATGAGTTGAACTGAGCATCAACTGCAAAATCATGCATTATGTATGTGTTGAATAGTGAATACCACAAGACTTTCTCTAACATTCCACCAACATACAAACTTACGTGACACATTTTTTTTTTTTTACTTAGACACGAAAATATTTTTAGGGATTACCTATTTTGATAAGATTGTTTTTTTGCCTGTTTCCCACAAAATTAATATATAAAAAAATAAATTACCCACTTATTTATTTGAGTAGATCTTCTGTGAATTCGGGTTCACAATGTATGGTATACGTTTGCAAAGATGGACAGAGGGGAGGGAGTGAGGACCACGACCAGAGCTAATTTTACAATTTAAGGGGCCGAGAAAAAAAAAAATTAGTTCTTTCGTATTTTGAATAATAGAGTAAAAAATAATATAGCACCACATCAACATAATTATTTAATATTAATTTTGATATAATGTATAATATTTACTAAAAATATATTTTGAAATTTATATATATATATATATATATATATATATATATATATATATATATATATATATATATGCTCACTAGTTAAAAATATATCATATCGTACAATTTAAGTGTAATTAATCAAGGTGAATTTTAGAATGCTTGAATTTGACTTGTCTATTATGAAGTTGATCTCAAGCTTAATTTATTGAATATATTTTCATGACCTTTTTCGCACTTATTTGAACCTAAACGTTAATAATATCAAACATAA
This sequence comes from Paraleonurus japonicus, assembly GCA_030762865.1. Lineage (NCBI taxonomy): Eukaryota > Viridiplantae > Streptophyta > Magnoliopsida > Lamiales > Lamiaceae > Paraleonurus > Paraleonurus japonicus. The sequence goes on from CM061056.1 coordinate 16,847,485, forward strand.
ATTAAATTATTCAATAATTCATTAGAAAAATAAAATTATATATTTTTAAACTCATATATATATATATATATATATATATATATATATATATATATATATATATATATATATATATATATATATATACTAAACACTATTTTGTGAGTATGAGATTCACATGAACTCTTGTGAAATCCCTCATGCCCATTCGTTCCTCTGTGTGGTGCTCTGCTGCCAAGAATAGAGTATCAAAAGTTGCCCTTCAACCATCATATATATAGTTTTTGACCTAAGGTGGTGGATTGATTCTAACACTCTATAATTTTTATTTAATTTAATATACTTAATTATATACATATTTTTATATTTATCATATACATATTAAATATGAAAAGTATAAATTTAAGTCAAACTATTAATTATAATTACACAGAGTTAGTTTGCAAGTTTACTAATAAATGAGTCTTCCCACGAGATAACAAATCGAAATGTCATTGAATTTGAGTTTGTTCGTTTATGTTAACGAATATCATTAAACAAATTTAGACAAATATTTTTAAATCGGAAGCAGCATTTTTTGGGTTATGAGGTCTGATCGATTGCTTCACGTCCGCGATCATGGGCAAAAAGATTAGGCAATCATTTAAGCGGTATTCGAGTTCAATGGGCTTTTATAGCTACGACCAGTTTTGGGTATAAATAACATTTTGAATCATTGTATTTTGTATCACCAAAATTAGATCTTCTAACTTGGTATTACCCTCGTAAATAGTTATTCTTAACAAATTGAATCAACAAATTTGTATTTTTTTACTTTTGTTCCTATTATCTTCCCCATACATACAGATTTATAACAGCCTTATTCACAAACGACTTAATTTAATTACAAAAATCACATCAACCTCTTAAATTCAGTTCAATCTGCGAAATCAAACTAAAGTTTTGGAAACAATAATTAAATTATTTCAAATCAATACAGAATTTGACGAAAGTCGAACTAAAAAGAGTTGGTGTGGTGTATAGTAAATTGCAAGTAATGATTCTTTGCATTAAACACTGCAGCTGATTTATGAAAGAGTGCAAAAAATATTATGCTAATGAAAGAAGTAATCTAATTCGATTGTGAAAAAAATAAAAAAATCGTTACTAGTAACTGTAAAAGTAACATTTAATTACAAAATTTATAAAAATAAATGTCGAGTGTTTGATAAAATTTTTGAATTGAGTAAAATATTAAGAGAGAATCAGAATTATATAAGTAGAAGCATGTCATTCTTATGGGCTTTTAAATTCAACATTATTAGTTCAAGTAGAAAGACTTTTTTTTTTTTTTTTATGTGAGACAGTTCTAAATAAAATGTGGAGTAATTTTTACTCCCATAACCATTTAGCTTTACATGTTTTTACCAAATTTTTTTGAAGTACAATAAATATTAACCGTCAACATGAGACTAATTAAAGATGATTAGAAGTGAGACTTTTTGTAACTCAATGTTGAACTGGTAAAGTAGTTTATAGTAATTTAGAAATATGCTCATATTTAGGTATTTAAGTTTTAAGTTCGAAAGTTACAAGTGCATGCTATCAATTATAGTGGTAGGTTAATTTATATAAATTTACTCTAATTTTAATTGAGGTATCTTCTACTGGATGTTGGATTAGTTCTCCATCTCAAACAATTCAAATTCATTAAGTAATTAAAAAAAAAAAAAAAAGGATAGCACTAATTGGTGGTATATAGATAAAAAGGTGAAAAGTACATTTAATTGAGAATCATCTCAAACAATAATTATATATAATAAAAGATGACAATAATTTATATGAGACTGACTCACTTTAAAATAATTGTTATTTTGTTGGAAATTGGTTTGGAATTTGAGTGTTGACCCAAGTTTGACCAATTTTATTGTGATGATCAATTTGTGAAAAATGGAAATAAGTTGCAAATTTATAATCTACGTACGGAGTAGATGAATTTAATGTATTGACTTGCTCAAACCAATTTCGAGTGAATGAGATATTAATACATGAAGTTAGCAACTCATCTCTTGTTTTAATTGAAAATTGAAGAGTGAAAATATGGGGGAAAAAGAAAGATGTTTCTTTGTCCCACATAGGAAAATTGGAAAGGAAATTGCTTCCATATAAATAGACTTGTGAGCCTAAGATAAAATAAGACTAAAATCTATATGGTGATGGTGTTGTGGTTACCCGAAGGTTTTATTGACCGCACTTGCACGGACATGTGCACGCGTCGAGTCTTTTCGTTAATAGCTTCCGATACGTAGTACAGTAGTCGTGAAGTTTTAAAGTCGTATTTTTGGGACGATGGTCATAGATACCGTATTGCCCCGAAGAACGGGGCAATATAAATAAGCTTACGGATAAAGAGTCCAACTTTGCTTTTTCAATAATTTATTTTGCTTCACTATTCAACCATCACATAATTTTTCAACATGCTACTCCCTCCGTCCCATTTTATATTGCTTTCAAAATTAAAAAATGAACGTCTTATTTTTGTTTTCTCATTCTCAAAATAGCAAAAAAGTAACACTACCTTTTTAATTTTTTTTTTTGATCGGGCAAAGGATGACTCGAACCCATGACCTTTGGGTCATAGGTAGTGGAGCTCTAACCACTTGAGCCATATCATTTCATCACACTAACCTTTTAAATTAAACCCTCACAAACATCTACTCCCTCGTCGATATGTTCTTGATTGACTTTTCAACCATTTTTTGTGTGAGAGTTATATCATAGTATTATGTGTACAAAACTTATTTTATATGAATGATATGTTAGTTCATAAGGTTAACTAGCATATCATTCATATAAAATAAGTTTTGTACATATAATACTTGATATAACTCTCACATAAAAATGATTGAAAAGTCAATTATAATCTGACAGAGTATTATTTACACCTTAATGTAACTCAATTAACCCTTTGAATAAAATTGACATTAAAATAATTCATTTCAATAAAGTTAAAAATATTCATTTATCCTTGATTTATACCTTTTAATACTAGTAAACAATGTATTTCTTAATCTTTGTGTCAATTTCCTTGAGCAAACAAAATTGGGACGGAGGAAGTATTAACTTTATAGTGATAAACAACCATTTAACTTATAAATGGATCACACAATACTCCAAAATATCCTTACTTATCTACTCCAATTCTTTTTTCAATAATTTATTTTGTTTTATCATTCAACCATCACTTAATTTTTCAACAAAATATTAACTTTATACTAATAAACAACTATTTAACTTATAAATAGACCACACAATACTCCAAAATATTAACTTACTTTATCTATTTTTCTTAAAACTTGTTAAAAGCCAAACAAGTATACTTTCGGTGGATATTAATTTTTCATTGAACAAAAAATCTGAATCTAGAGATCCTGCTGGCGGATTGAATAGAAGGCAGGGTAGGGGCAACTTAAGCAAAATAGATTGTAGAGAAGGTGGGTGGGGTAAAGTGGGAATATGCCATCATTTTCAAGCTTTTAATAAACATGTTCAATCAATATCTTCCAACTTTATGTCTTTCATACCATGTGATAATAAAATTATTCTATCCCCATCTTCCTTCTCTCTCTCTAAATAATTTTATAAACAAGATGAGATTTCTCAACCAAATGAAAACACATATTCTGCCAAACTAGGTTTCATGCTCATCATACATATATCAATCTCTGAATGCTAGTTCATTTATTTACTTGCAATTTAACAAACTCTAGATTACTATCTCTCTCTCCTCTCTCTCTCTCTCTCTCTCAGACAGAGCTTAGTAAAGCATGACTTTGGTTTCCTGGGCAAAAAAGGAGCTGGCAAGAATCAAATTTCAGAGCCCCAAGAGGCTGCTGCCTCCTCACCCCAAATTAAGAGCATCATCAAACTACATTGGTTCATCTCAGGTTCTCTCTCTCTCCTCTCTCTCTCTATCTCTCTCTGGGACAAGGACAACTATTTAATAATTTTTAAGCCTATAGTTTTGAATTATAAATAATTGATATACATGTTGGTGCTTTTATTACAAATTAAGTACTAATCTCATGATGCCAAATAAAGGAAAGAAATTGTCATTTTAATTTGATACTCCCTCTACCCATTTTATTTGCCATTTAAAAATATTTTATACAAATTAAGAAAAATATTAAATACTGTATCTGTCTAATGTGATATAATTTTTATTATAAAGAATAAGTAGTTGGGCTAAATTAAAATATGATATTTAGGATGCGCTTGTTTCAAGCTCTTCAATGGGAATGAGAATAAAATTGTACTTTCCCTCAATGCCCTTGGATATATTGGAGGAAGGAATGTCTCCATGTTGTTACATTGTTGGTGTTGTGCTCCAATTTTGGAAAAAATGAGATAAAATAAGCTTGTTGGTAGTGGCGGAGGAATGATTGAGGAGAAATGATTGTAGGAGGAAAATAGGTTTATCAAATTGGGTAGTGATTACCTTATTTAGGAGGAATTCATGATCATTTTTGTTCTCATTGACCACCATAATTGCAGTATATTCATTCTCATTTCTATTCCCATTAAAGAATTTGCAACCAAGCGCCCCTTAATTTTTTCGGATTACTTTGGATTAAAATATTTTCTCTAAAACCACAAATAAAATAGATTGGGGAAAATAAATAACATGGTTCTGGAAATTAATCAGGTGTCGGAGGTGGTATTGGCTGCTGATTTAAGATGCATCAAGTGTCAAGAGAGAATTGAAGCCATGATTTCAACCTTAAATGGTATATATGTATACAAACTTTGATAAATTATTTATAATTAAGGACAAAGGTATGTTTAGCAATAAGATAAGGACCTAATTTAGCCTAAATTAGGTCCTTATCTTATTCTTTAAACATCTACCAAACGGCACTTAATGTATAGTATAGTATTGATTCAATGATAAATAATGTGTATGCAGATTTGGAGTCCATAGTGGTGCATTTAGTAGACAAGAAGGTGACTCTCACACGTGAACCGATCACCCATTCAAGCTAAATCCATATATATTTGTCTATACTTAATTATGTCCAATCTTGTGTAAAAAAATATATATATATGTCCAATCTCGTATTTTATTCAAATTTTGATATGATCAAATATTGCATGTGACGTATATTAATAAAATTAGTAGGGTATTTGTGTGCATATTGTTTGTTGTGATATTATTGAAAATTATTATTGGAGAGTGTTGATTGTTTGCCGTGGAAATTGAAGGATTTTTTTATCATTGAAACCAAATAAGTTTTTCGCGGTGTCGGGAATAATTTTCACCGTAAAATTTAATTTGAGAGTATTAATTGTTATTAAAAATACTTCCTCCATCCCATCGAAAGCTATTCATTTGTTATTTTCGTAAATCACACCCCAAGCTGCATCTTTTTAAATGGCAAAAACTTTTTAACAACTATCCACAATATTTTATTTTATTACACATTTTGCCACTCAATTAATATTAAAATATATCTTTTTTTAGTTTTTCTCTCTCTACCTTTTTACTTTTCCATCACATCTTAACACCAAATACACTTAAATATTATTTTTCCTTAAAAAGTGTGTAAAAAGTAATAAATGGGTAGCTTTGTTTGGGATGGAGGGAGTATTAGTTATTTTATTATAAAGTATTAGTTTCAAATGATATTAATTGTTTCATTAAAAATATTAGTTGAAAAATATTAATTATTTTACTAAATAATATTAGTTGTTTCATTAAAATAGGTTAACTTTACGTTCAAACTTGTTAACTCAGTACAATTCATTAGATTTAGGAATAAGTCTTGATCAATTCACTTGCGTAGTGGTTTTTTTAGGTATAAGTATTGTACAACATGCAATTGTTCGGCATCGAGTTGAGAGATATATTAACGGTCACATTAAACCAACAATGTCTTTTTTTTTTTTTTTTTTGTCAAATAAAAAATAATTTATATAAAAGAACAAGTACAAGTACAATCAAGCTACCTCTCTTGTTCAAACAATCGCTCCAAACCAATCGAGAGAGGTGGAGGACTAACGCAATCTCCGTGCCGAGAACCACCTCCGATCTCAATAGAAGAATCAAAATACCTGCATAATCTCATTCCAGAAGTCAAAGACAAAAGATAAAGATCCACCAAGAGTCGGATCTCAACGGGTCGGGGACCAACAAACAACCTCCATAAGGAAGAAAGAGCACCCAAGGTGATAGAAACCGCACACGACGTTGAAACTTCACCATCGAAGATAAAACAGCGCAAAACCGAGCGGAAAAAACCAAGAAAAACAAAGAAGGAAATAAAACTAGAAACTACAAATATAACACCAAAAACTAAAAAAAAAAAAATACCAAAAAGAGAGGGGTCAATAGTACGATCATCATTGCTAACCATCGCATGCATGGCGTTGTTGGAGGGATCGTCCCGTTAACCCACGAACAACGACGGCGGTCGAGCTAGCGGTGGCAAAAATCGGACGGCGACGAAAGACGGGCGGAGGTGGCGGCGGTGGCGGCGACCTTGTTCTTCCTTCTTCTTCTTTATATTATAGAGATGAGAGGACTATACTCGATTTCTAAAGAAACCAGAAACACTATGAGAAAGAAATAGAAAAAGAAGGTAGGGGAAAATGGGTATTAGGAAGAGAGATGAGAGACAGATAAATTTTCTAGAAGAATTTTAGAAGACGTTCTAAAGAGAGAATTTTTGGAATAATGTCTTTTTTTATCGGACAAATAATTTGATGTATTAGATTTTATTAGAATTATCCTTTACCATCTAACTGAAAAGCAATTTTTTTTTTTTTTTATTGAAATGGATTCACATGTCAACCATATAACTTAAAAAAATTATAGTATCACATTTTGGTAATCTTTTATCACATGTCATTCCCTCAATCCTCATATACACACATGCTATTCTAAGAGTGATTGGATTTTTTTTTAATAAATATTTTTCAACTCACGCATAATGTATGGGGTTGTTGTAATAGTAAAAGTAAGAATTTGATCCAATAATAAAAATATTGAACCCAAGTAAGGTGAGCTAGTACAATAAAACTATTTGTTGACATGCTACTATAGTTCACGAATTCAAGGTTTACGAATTAAAATTAAACTAAAATTTAAACTAAACAAATAAACTTAAATTACTAATTAAACTAACTTTTAAGAAGTGCAAGTGAGAGAGACATTTTTGGGTATAGATTCACTATGTATTCATCAATTTCTACCTAAATTTATGTCAAATTCAATTTCAATGGGGAAGATTATACAAGTTGCAAATAAAGCAAGACATCACTACATACTAAAATATGCAATTCAAATACACAATGCCTAATTATGAATGCTCTAAACACTTAAACTATCTCGAGTGTTTTAAGCATTCAACACATGCATTTAATTTCGACACCTCTCAATTAATCATGATCATTAACTAACACAACTCTCGTTTATAGTTAGTAAAACCACATGATTAACCTAATAGATACAATTCAACAAAGTCCAACATAAATCATCAATTAAGAACCAATTACCCCAAATCAAAATTAGAGCACAAATTAAGCTACACAATCAATTCCCACATAATTTAACATACCCAAAACACAAAAACTACTAGCCCACATAAAAATATATGTTTGATAATTGAGAATTTGAGAGTAACACTATATAACTATATGAATAATATTATTATATCATAATAACACAATCGAATTAATCTCAGCCGTTGATCCATAACGATCAACAAATCTTTAAAAAAATTACTATATTTCCAACGATCGGACCTACCAAATCGCCAGTTTTACTCCCAAATCAAAATCCAACTGTATGTATTAAGATTTCGAATCAATTTTATAAAAGGCTGAACTTATCGGTTTAACCGTGGGTTCGGTTTTATTTTCAGGTTTCGATTATATAAACTGCCGAATTCGCCGGTTTAATCGCCAGTTCGATTTATTTGTAGAACGACATTCTTTTTATTGACTTTGAAATGACGTTCTCGAGACTCGTGTTCTTGTAAATGTGAAAGGTGAAACTACCTCTTACCTGCAGTCGAACATTAATCTTACCATTGTTGTTAATCGGAACAAGTTTCAGAGCATCCAATTCCAACCCGCTCAACATGTTCTTCGGTGGCGCTCCACAGATCTGATACAATCCAAAACTGCTTCTTCCCCAACCCTAATCAATGCCTCCAGTCTTCGAGTACTTCGTAGTCTGCGGAATCGGGCCGGAAATCCGGACCCTCGACGGGATCAGAGGCTACCATGGCACTTCCACAATGTACTTGTCGTCGTTAGTAGATCAACACCCTCCTTCGAACCACTCCCTCTATCCTCCGCCGCCACCGCAGCTATCGACCTGCGCTTTGCCGGCAGGTGTCCAATTCTACTCATCGGGATTTGATCGTAACGATCCAACATCGTTCCCTCGCAGCTATCCCATTGTTTTAACTGAAGGGGACGGCTCCAAGATATTTGTTAGCTGCATTGCGTTTCGTGATCCCGTGGATGAGGACATAGCTGAGGCTCATGGAATTCCCGCCGACCTATTTGCTGATAAATGCATCTGTGTCGTTTCGCGATCCCCTAGTTTCCGCATTCTGCGTGAGGCATTGGAGGAGATATTCCTGCTTTGCTTTTCAACTACTGGTAGCTGGTAATACTGGATTGATAATTGATGTTAATTTTTTTATTTTTATTTTATCTAGAGAGGCGTGTTCTTCTCTTTGTAAGTTTCTAGTGATTTTGGTAGGTTGGATTGTTACTCGAAAACATGGGAAATTAAATGGAAGCCTTATTTGTAGTTGATTTTGGACTAGAAACTGCTAGTTACTATAATACATCTTTTATTTTTCCACAATAATCAGGCTCGTCTAGTGTAATTCAGTAGAATTTGGGATTATTCAATCAAAGAATGGCTATGTTTTCTGGGGAATATGCTCAGAAGTAAAATGCTTCTTTACTGGCACTGTCCTGTTGTAAGTATAGCTCCCTTAGGACTGCCTTAGGACTGAGGAGGATTGTTTGAATTGGACGATAATTATAACTGTGTGTGCATGAATCATGCATAAATTCCACATCCTTGAATCATCTCTCTTAAAAAATTTATATACATAATGAACGTTTATGCTATAAATATTATTTACCAATCATCATCTTTTATGTTTGATTTAATGGAATAAGGCTGAACTATTCAGCAATGCACAGATCATTGAGTGTAAGTGATGGTATAACTAGAAAGTATTATCTAATAGTAACTAAGATTGCATTATGGACATCTAAATAGAAAAATTGTTATGTCTCCCTTTTCTTTTCATCTGGTTACAAAATTTTGTTACTATTTTTTAATGAGGTCATATACTGTGCTGAGCTTCAACACTTTTTCAGCAAGCCACTGTGGGAAACTATAGCTTCTTTGGTATCCAATGTTCCTTTGCCTACTCCTGGAAAGGAGAGAGTTTTTTTCTATCGAGAATAGTCTGCTTGCAATAGAGGTTCCACCCAAGGATGGCCTTCCTCATGCTGATGTATGTTGTCGGTTGCTCTTTCTCATCATTTGTGGTCCTTAGCAATACATTTATTGTTTGTACTATGATTTAGTGGCTTTCATAGTTTATTTTCATCTCATGGCAGATATCCTTCCAGCCTTTGGTCCAGAGTTTGGATGTTGATAATCTCATCAAACTATTCACAGCTGTGTTGCTTGAAAGAAGGATTTTGCTCCGCTCAGACAAGTAATTTTTATTTGGCCTTTTATATTTGAAATGATTTGCAATTTTTGGAGTTCTATATATGATTTCCATTAATTCTTAGAGTCAGTTTTCCACTGCCAATTGTCCATGGCTTATTCCTGTTCTTTTATTGATTCCTTTCAGAACGTCACATGTTATGGGTGAGATTGATGTGAAAATAGGTCAAATAGCCTTCTAGGATAGTTCAAACTCTTTCAAGCCACTATTTTACTTTGAGGGCTAAAACTCCCTTACTAAAATGCAAGTGGACCTCATTAGACACAAATATGGGTTATACAAAGCATGATTTGTGTATGTGACATGAGACAATTAGACTAATTAATATCACCCCTGGATCATGCCATGGTCGTGTCACTGGAATAAGCCATGGATCATGTCATTGGCACAATATAATTAGGCATATATGCTGATATCATTAGCACAAGCCATGGATTGTCTTAGTGATGATATGTGGATCGTGCCAGTTGGGAAGCCCACACATTAAGGGTATTTTTCAGAAACTTAGCTAAAGAAGAGTTTGTTATGAATTTGGCTGGAAAAGTGTTTGCTATGAGTTTCGCTATGAAAGACTTCTAGTTATTTTAAAATTCTCCATAGAATTATTCGTCAACCAACACTACCCTCTACCACCACCACCACCACCACCACCACCACCAAGTTGTCAGGAACTGAGCTACTTTTCCTTTATGATTTAATTATCCTTATGACTGCGTGTTCAGTTCCATGTGTTTATAACTTTGCATTTACATGGTTTGTGCAGATATTCTCTTTTAACTCTTGTATCAGAGGCCATATGCCATTTAATATATCCATTTCGGTGGCAGGTATAATATTGTTCTCTTTTACCTTAGCTTTTACGATGTGTTACTTTTACATAAGAGATTAAATGACTTCTAAGTTCTAAATACTGCAACTATTATTCTTCAAATCTTTCATGGGGATTTTCTGATCTTTTATGTTTGTTGTGCTGAAGCATGTCTACATTCCATTACTATTTTTCAGTGGAGTTGACTATATTGATGCTCCCACACCCTATATGATGGGCCTTCATTCAGGTGTTGATACTTATGGACTGGTCATGGATGGTGTAAGTTCTTTCTTGGATTAACATATACGATCGCAGTATATTGCATGCTTTATTTTGTTGAAGTCTCTATGGTTTTGAACTTGTTTTACTACTCAAAGTGGCTTTACTACAGTTTATTCCATCCATATCCAATTCTGATCATTCAATATTCCTAGTATCATTGGGTGTGTCAGAAATAACACAAGATCAAATATTGATAAGTTGATTCAAATCAGCCAGACGGCCACTGACAGTGAATTTCATTTGCTTCTCACAAGTATGCAACTGATTACTGACTTAAAAATCCAGACTGGACAAAGTGATAGGATCCTCCAGACTTCCACCTGGGGTTAGAGAATAAAACCCACATGCCTTGATAATATTAAGCAAAGCTGTTTGGCACACCAAATCAGTCAATGGGTTATGAAGCTGTTTACAGTCAGTTTCAGAAAGCCATAAGTACTGGAACCATCAACACTCCCCAACTGAAACATCCTGCTAAAAGCTTAATCCATATAATTGAATCCACAAACAATGCCAGATGATTACTTGTGGTAGTAAATAACTCAGGAATCCAACTATCTAAGGTAAATGCTTAATTGGTGACTGGTTTGATTTGGCTGCTGCACAGATAGAGTAAAATGGAGAACACCATACAATGAGGAAGAAAATAGATTGCTAGTAGAATTTTGAGCTTCTTGATGGAAAGAGAAAGGACACAGTAACATTTACACCATACTGTTTCTTTCAATAATTTTTGTATTTTTTCTTTATGTTCTGACTTTTGACTTGGTATGAACCTACTGATGGGAAGATGACCTTGATAGATTCAGCCTAAGGAACATTGAAGTACTAACAGAGCTCTCACTTCTATAGAGTGAAAAGATACATGTGCATTTGGAATTTTCAATTGTTAATATAACTTTTGCCAAAAAGAAAAAGAAAAGAAAGAGGATTATAAAAATTGTTTATTCAGTAGTCATTCTTTTCTGTGGGGAGAGGGGGTTTATTTGACATTTATTGCTGCATAATGTCATTATATTTATCACATAATTATATACTGGCCATCCTGTTAAACTAGTCACCCACTGTTATGGATTTTTTAATGATTTTGAGTAGCTAAGGCTGTTTAGCTGTGTATTTGTTATGCTTATTCTTGAAACGACTCTTTGGGATTTACATTAGATCATAAAATTCTATGGATGCTGTGCCTGGCAAAAACTGGAGTTTATTAGCTGAAACAAAGTAATAATATTGAGGTATCTTGACGTTAAAATCTTTTATATGATTTTTTTATTCCTTAATTTGAATTATTTAAATAGTTAAATTTTAAGGAATGGACTGTTCTCTGACATTTTAGAGAAATAATGTCCTACACGGAGAAGATAATGGTTATGGTTGCATCGCCAAAATGGATACCTGCGTGTAATTACTAATTCAATCTCATTTTATATGGTGGCTGTCTGATGCTATTAGCATTTTTAACTTCGAGCCCCACTTTTCTCAGATAATAGCCATCACTCTCTCTTATATTTAATATTTTAATTTCAATTAGTATTTGAGTTAGTGCCTTTGGTGCTCCTCCCTTGTAATTAGTACTATCAAAAGTTGAGTTATTACAGAAAATTGCTCATAAGTATGTCGACTTATTTGCTATAGCCTATATGTAACATGGATATGACATTTTGCAGCTGAAATATTTGATGTTTGCATTGGCTTGATGTTTTTAATGTGGTTACCTGTGTTGATGGAAATATGGTGTCTTGTCCCTTTGTTGCAGGTAGTTGTGGTCAACCTTGAGCATAATCTTATCACCACGACAGAGGATATTCCTCCCATTCCAGAACCAGAGTATAGTGCTTTGCGTGGTGAGATAATGAAATTATTGCATCCAAATGTTTTTGGCATTGACCACATGAAGAGTAGTTCTTTCGCTGAGCACTATCTTGGGGTCGGCAACAGGATGTGGGGAGAGGATCATGATCTCCATCTTAGGTGATTCTTGGTGGCTAGTGTGAACTATGACGTAATTGGTGTTCTGATGTATAATGTATTCATCCTAACTGAATCTGGATTAGTTACTTGTCTTGTTCTACATACTGTATATATGAGTGTGTTTCCCTTTCTTTATTACAATCTCTTTTACTGGAAGATTTTGAAAATTGTGGCTTTTAAAATGAAGCATTTTGGGTGGCTTCCACCTACAAAAGTGTGGAGGCTGGACTTTTGTTGCAATTCTTTCACAAATGAGATAGTTAGCAGGTCTTTTTTTTTCTTATGTTTTTGTTGGTCCACAGTTGTGAATTAGTGAGAATTTTTGCTGTCTATACTTTTCAAATATATTATTCTTTAAATTTAGCCCAGACATCATTTTTTGAATGGCAGTTGTCTGAGCTAATTACAATCCTCTAATTGTCACTAGTAGTGTCTGTATGAAAAACAACACTATGTAAAGTGCATCATGGAGTCACTTGAATCTTATTTGGTGGTTTCTTCATAGTTTTCTCATGCAGTTATTCTTCAAATTAGCCTTGCACTTATACTTTGAGGTTTTGATGTTGCACACTTGTTGTTCCATTTAATTTGTTCTGATGGTGCTTAATGTGAAATTTTGAAGATACTACTAGAGAATATGCCCTTGAAGTTGGTCCACATTGTACTAACATTTAATTGCTGTACCATTAAGTAAAAATATGGATAATGCTTGGGTCCACAACTGGAGTAAAGATCATAAGATGTGAGAATTTTAGGATGAGACCAAGACTACTAACACCCGCAACTGAACTACAACTAGATGGAGCGTGTGGATGATTGAAATTGACGATCATTTTATAAATATATATTGGTTAAATGCTTGAATTTGATGATCGCTTCATAAATATATATTGGTTTGTGATAATTGTTATGTGAGCTCTTTTTTAATTTACTTTTAAATTATTAACTTTGTAGTCATTCATCTGTCCTGTCAAGCCAGACATCTATAGCATATTCTAATCACTCTTTTTCTGTTTTTTTTTTTTTTTTTTTTGCAGGATTATATTCCTAAAATTCTTTGCATCAATTTTAAGTGGCTATCGCAATTTTATAGTATGAAGCTTTTACTTCTAAGAAAAAATGTTTGATTTAGTACTCAACATGAAGCAAACAACTTAGTGTTCTTCTCCCACTTTATTAGGAAAATACTGCAACTAATGTCTTCAACAGCCAGGCTTTTCTTAAGAAGCGTGCTCGCTCAACAAACCAGCCTCCAGATACAATGGTTAGTTAGTCATCTGTTTAATTGCCAATCTGTAATTTATGATCTGTTATTTATACTTACCATTTATCTCAAAACATCACTTTCTATATTTGTATTTTATTCTATTTGGATAGAATAAGAAACCTTAGTTTTATAGTCGATGTGCAACTTCACAGATAAGCCAGTTTCTAGAATCCCAGGGATTCTTAGATTATCTGGAGAGAGGTCTTGGTTCTGAAGAAAATGGAAACAATCTTCTGGATAAGTTACAAGATGCTATTGGTAGGGGACATGATCCTTTATCAATTATTCCCTCACATTCTCTAGAGCCTGAGATCATAACTATATCTGATCCTGTTGTGGAGAAGCCAGGTAATCTCAATACTTTTGCAACTGATGCTTCCAGATTAGACATGTATAGATGCAAAAGGTCCTTGAGTCACAACGAGTTGGACTGGGTACTAATGCAATTTCCTCTTACCTACAGGATCGGAAGACAGATATTGCTACGACAGGTTTCCTCCAAATTTTAGAACAGAGGAGCAGGAAGAAAAGAGGAAGCAGATTCTAACTGCTGCAACTGGAGCTCTAGAGTATTCTGGAAAGCCAAATATGAGGTGTAGTATGCAAGAACTAAAGATGAACCTTTATGCTCTAACTAGATAATTTTTTTGCTTCTTGAGACCATAAATCTTCGGTATTTCTCTTTATGTGGTTGAATTTCAGTTCTTGATGGTATAGATCCAAGTCTGAAAGCTTGATTTTCTTTGCTTTTTGAAACCATAAATTTTCTGTATTTCGCGTATGCAGTTCAACTTCAGTTCTTTCTGGTATAGACTCCAAATCTGAAAGCCTCAGTCCGAGGGAAAGGGCCGTGAGTATCATATCATAGTAATTCATGTGATTCTTCGACTATCTTATATAGTTACTATAATTGGATGGATATCTATTCCTTACAGGCTGAAAGAGAGCGCATGGTTTTGGATATTAAAGTGAAGCTGCAGGTATGTTCTCTTGGTTGTATCAGAATATTTTCAAATATTTGCCTCTGAACTTGAACATTTGTTTTGCTGATTTCCGATGTTATACCGTCTTGATGCATACGCTATTACTTGGTAATACTAATTCTGTTTTGAAATACACTAATACTTTCTTAAATATGTGATTAATAACTTGGTGTTGGACGTTTCAAAAAAAAAAAAAAACTTGGTGTTGGATCTTTATCGGTCATCTGGATTTATCATTTTCCTTCTTCATCAAACACACACATGTTTGTGTCTAAATGTATATATTGAGAGAGAGAGTTATTTCACAAATAATTTTGAGCATTTTGTATTAGGAAAAAACATGTAGTATGATTAAAATGGGAAAAAAGTAATTAATAACCAAAGTAATTGAGTTTTAAATCCTAAATCAATTAAATAGTTTAAGAAATTTATAAAATATATTTTTTGAGCTTGATTTAAGTTATTACTTATTTAATGTAAGTGATTAGACTGTTTTAAATATGTTTAGGTGGACAGTATTTTCAACAAGTTAGATTTATATATAAACAATATTTTTTCTTATAGGGTTTAAAATGTTAAGAATATGTTAGGAACTATGCAAATACACTTATTGTTAATTTTTTGTCCATACACTTTATCCACCAGAGCATTACACTTGCTAGTTTAGGATTTGAATGAGACGTATCATATAGTTTTGGAGGAAAAGTGTAACTAAACTTAATGAATATTTTTCTTACGGAAGACCAACCTGTGGTCCTGTACAAGAGAACATGAGTAACTTTAACTTCTCACTGGAGATATTTGCATGCTAGAATGTTGGCAATAATTTCCTATCATTGTTTTTTTGTCAATACAGCTAAATTATCTTCTTTTGGATGATATTAAGACTATAATTGGTGGGTGAAAGAAATGTATCCTCAGAAGAAGAATAACTTGTTCTATAGTTAGCTACTGAGAAAACCTCTTAATTTATAAAGTATTCGGTGTCCTGTAAACAGCGTTTATGGCTACGGCTTCTGGAATTAGAAACAACAGACGATCCTCTCTCATCCTTTGAGTATGGAACTATTCTTGGTAAGATCTTGGTACTGAATCAAATTTAATGATTTAATCACATTTTCTTTTGGTCACATCAGTTATGTCCTCTCTTTAGAATCCAAGGTGAGAGAAACTTAATGGCAGTTGTCATGTGTTTATTGCTTTATCAGCTTTAATTGAGTCTGATGCTGAGGGAATTGGCGGTAGTGGATTTGTTGAATGCATAAGAGAGCACATTTATTCAGTAAGCTCCATTTCAAGCCCACTTATTTAAAGTTCCCATGTTGGTATTGTAACTCTCTTGCATTTTGCCTTTCATAGGGATGGAGCTGTCAATTGACGGAAGAACAGTTTATTGCAGTGAAAGAATTGGTATATAAGCTTACACTTCTTAAAGCACGATCATGATTACTAGTATCAATAGTTTTCACATATTAATATTTGTTTTAAGATATTATATAGCTCGACTTGAATAGAATCTATGGCTTGAAGTAATTTATTTTTGTATTAATAGCTAAAAACAGCCATCAGTCTCGCTGTTGCTCGGAATGACATGGACACTATTAGAGATGCTCTTGAAGTGTCTGCTGAAATGCACAAAATGGACATCAACAATGTATCAGATTATGTTCAGCGACATCTTCGTTCTCTTTCCATCTGGGAGGAGTTACGGTATGCATGTTTTCTCTTGTATTCTGCTCAAGAGTTCATTCTAAGTTTTCATAACATCTTTCATATCACTTGATCTATCACTTAACCTGGTGTGTAAATCAACCTTCATCTTGATAGTAAACTGCTTTCTTTGTTTATTGAGGGAGACTAGTTTTAGTTATATGCATGTCTAGTACTGTTTAGTTTAATGCTGCCAATTTGTCAATGACAAGTTGGACACCCATCACACTGCCTATACAAGACAGAACTTTCAATATTTTGCTTCAGTCACCTTACTCTTATAGTAAGAAGACTATGCCAACTACCTAACCAAAGCTCCAACATTGCATGTAATTGGTAACAATGTAAATCAAAAGTTTCTTGGAGAATAGCATCCATAAAAATGCACAAAGTAACTTAATGGATGAGATATTCTACATTTAAATTTAGTAAATTCATTCTGTTCAGTTCTGAGTCTGAATCTGTAATCAAATGGATTGATATCATATATCCTATTAAAGTGATTGATAAGCTTTAATATAACTCAATGTTCAGATATTTTCGCCAGACTGGGAAGCATTTACCCTTGCATGGTCTTTCTAAATCATATCTTTGAATCTCATTGATAATGTAAAGTTGAGAGTAATTCATTCTAATGAATTATATTACCTCCGTCCCAAAATACCTTTTACATTTTACCTTTTTCATCTGTCCCACAATACCTTTCACATTTTACTTTTCATCTGTCCCACAATACCTTTCACATTTTACTTTTTTCATCTGTCCCACAATACATTTCACACCCTTAAAATGGAAAATCCTCCATAAACTCCACCCTCACAATATCCACAAACTTACACAAAATGTCATTATTTTTGGACCCACACATGCACACAATCCAACCAATTTTTTTATTTTATAGATAAAGGTTTACAAAATTACCTGTCAAAACCCCAATCATTACTCCCCTTTCTTATCTGCCCTCTTACCTGTAAATATATTTCGGGATGGCCGGAGTAAATGATTTGTTAAAATATGAAGAGACAACTTCAGTTAGGGTTAGAAAGGGGAAGGTTGAATTTAAGGATAATTTGGACTACCTGGGCCTTAATATTTCGTTATATTGGTTTGGGCTTTAACCAAGAATATGCATCATATCCTGCTAAATAAGAATTACCTAACAAGTTTTAGTCTAATAGCTGAAATGATTTATTTGACTTTTCACGTGCATGGTAGGCTTAGCGCCACAAACCATAAGCTCCAGCCCTTTGCCCTGGTCATGTTTCAATATTAAATTTCATGTATCCTAGAACAGTGGAGAAACATGCGCTGTCATTTACTGATATACACAACATATAAAAGCTAAGCGACTGAAAACCACTCATACATATGTTTTAATATGTATGCTAAAGCAAGGAACCTACATTCTGGTGATTACCAAGATCCTAAATCAAGTTCCAGTCTATGCTAAACTTTTATGTAGAAATAATAGAGGGATAAAGGTTGCTCACCTCAAAATTCACCAATACTGATCCACAGGCCTTGAAACTGATAAATTCCAGGGTTTGAACTACACAAATCAATCATATACGTATTATTGAAAGAAAGACATCTCCAGTATGAGAACTGAATCTTATTAAGAAAATGAATCCATGTAATCATTTCTATGGGCAACCAAAGTTGAGGCCGTATGAAAAACTGCCTAACAAATTTCCATATCCTGTTGAACCCTAAAAGTCAACCGACAACTGTAACTTAATGCTTTTCATGGATTGGTTAGTGAATTGAATTGTGTTTTGGTTATTAATAGTTTGAAGGCTTTGAGTTTTATTTCTCTGATAACAGGGGATTCATTGAAATTATAACAAATGTCTAATCTGGCAATTCACTGACTTTAAATAAGGAAAAGTAATGGGCTGAAAGCATTTTAATGCTAATTAAAGAATGCACGTGTTCACATGAATTTTTGCAATGGTGGTGTATATGTATTTCTCAATCTTTATCATATTTTTGATTGCAGCTTTTGGGAAGGATACTTCGACTATCTGCTTGACCGCTTCTCAGGAAAGTAAGGATCTTATACTTTCCATAGTCTGTTTTAGTGTTATAACAGAATAGTTGTTCTTTATCATTTTCAAATTTGTTCCTATTACTGTCCTGTTCTTTTCATATTAATAAGTAAATATCTCAATATTATCCATAGAACAATGGCTTTGCCCTTAAAACCATATTGGGATTTGGTGATTAGAAACGAAGATAGGGATTACTTGATCCATAAGTTAATTAATTTCGACGTAAGTATGATTTGTTGTTGATTTGGATCTTGTGGATGAGACTATCTGCCCCGGCATGGGTGGTGGAACTTGTCATGGTCTAAGAAAAATGTCAATTAAAATGTAAGCCAATTATTTGCACCATTGTTTCGAGTTCTGTTGGCTTTAGATGCTTACGTTTCTGTTAGTGGAATGGGTTCTGAAAAGGCTGCCAGATTTGGTGAATGATGAATCTACAATATGATCGAGGTGGGTCTGGATCTGGTGTTTTGATGCAATTTGGTTTGCAAGGTTAGGGAATTGTGATTCGAGTTAGAGGTGAAGCACAGAAAGATGGAAGCTGCTATCATATCTGGTTGGTGGCAAGATTAGTTACACCTTGAGAATGCAAGGGGTCCAATATTACCAGATAGTAGTGAATACCTAGGCCTCTTAACAAGGTCAGAGTATGTAATAGAGTAAAATGGTGGCTAAACCTGTTAATGTTGCCTCGAACATGAAAGCATCGTGTTTTAAGTTTCTCTAGATGCCTCACGAATAATTCTCTGTAACCTTGAATTCTTCGCCTGGACTTGTCTGTGCATCCTATCTCTATCAAAATTCTTCCTCTTGGTAATTTGTGGTTGTAAAAGCCGAATTCTCTGCAGCAGATGCAAGCTCTGTTTTGGCTCCTCCCATCATACGATTTGACTTTCTTCTATTCGGATATAGTTAATGTCCTCTCTTGAAGATGGGATTGGTCTTCCTCTCTTCATCATTGAAGTCTCATCTTGCCCAAACCTGAAATCCTGCGTCTCCTGGCTTTACAGGTTTCCAATTGCCATCGAAAGACCTATCTTACCTATCTCCCCCTGGCACTCATGTAAAAGCTCACTTATGCTCACCTTATAAATTGTCACCATTGAGTTTGTGTACCATGTTTTGTATGGCTGGATCCGATGGATTTGAACTGTAACCAGTTGACAGTGGTCGGGTACTCTTATACATCTACCATTTTGGAGAGAAAGTGTACCAACGGTTCTAGCCACCGATTTCTTGGTTCTGGTACCAGATGTTTTTAAGATTATGCATTCCATAATTTTCATGTAGAATACAATGTACGGTGGTCTGACTTATACATAGTGCATAAATATAAAACAAGAAAGCAAAATAAAGGTATCTACTAAAATTATAAGTTATTCTACAGCTACGACCTATGATTTTGTGAAATTAGTTACATAAGTCGGATCCCTAGAACCCAGTTAGCAAAATTTTTCTTTTTTTTTTTTTTTTTTTTTTGCGGGTAAGGGGTCTCAAACATGACCTTGGGGCATGGGTAGTGGGGCTCTAACCACTTGAGCTATACCACTTTGTCCCCAGTTAGCAAATAATAATTGAATCTATTTTGGAAATTAAAATCTGTCCAATTTTTTCTTCAATAGGCTGCTCTCCTCAGCTCCTTTTATGCTTTCCTTGTTTCAGGTCAACCAATTATGCAACATTGGTAACAACACAGCTTATTATTGTGGGGATACATATGGTATGTCTGAATGTGATGTTCCTCATTCTCATTTAAAATTATTGTTTAAACTCTATTGTTTGGAAAAATCTCCCCTCTTCCTTTATGAAGGCTGGACTGGGACTTCCTGACAGTGATGCATGGCACGTGATTGAAACGATAGCAGGAAAGAATAACATTGGTTATAAGCACATTGTAAGTTATGTATGCTTTTGTTAAATGGATTTTTATTTGTTTGCACTATGGTTAAGATATTACATAAAGTTTTATCTCCTCATTGTTGCAAGTGTTACATCCTTGAGACTTAATGATTCTTAATCTGCAGAAAAGTTACACCTTCCATACAAAAAGAAAATTGGAGCTGTGTTTCTAAAACCTTTTTATCCCAAAAAGAGTGTCTTGTTCGAAAGTCAACGCTAAATTTTTAGGTGAAATTTCTATAATGCCCTATGATTAAAAGTCAAACATGATTGAATAAATTCAACCAACAATTAAATGGAGGGGGAAGGGGCTTATGGGAACCAGTCTCGAAGAAGCTTGCTGATTGGAAGAAGCCTGGTTAACGCTTATTCAAGCGTTATTAGCCTCACTGCCAATCTTGAATCTCCTACCTTTCTTTATTCAGAGTACCAAAAGAAGTTGCACGCTTTGTGGAGAAGAAAATGAGGGACTTTTTTCTGGAATGGTTCGGATGGGAACCATCATACACATATTTTTTGATAAAAACAAAGTTATTATTGCTAGAAATAAAACAAGGGATGAAACATCCCTAGAAGTTACAAAGCAGAAAGACAGTCCTAAAACAATATAAAGCAAAAACCAATTCCGTGCTAAATCCGACAAAGACAAACCCTTGAACATATTGTGACTCAAGGACCATAATGCAACTGTATATTTGATCCTGTCCCAGATTTCCTCTACAGATTCACAACTATCATAAAAAACTCTTTTATTCCTTTCTAACCAAATGGACCACGTGACTATCGAGACTGCTATCCTCCACACGAAATTTACCATCATACACATTTGATAACCTGGAATGTGATTACCAATTTACTAAACCTAAAGAAATTGGAGGATTGGATGTTTCTAGCATTTCTTTTGAAAAGAAAGTGTTGTTGGGAAAATGGTGGTTGTGCTTCCAAGAGGAAAAGAACACCTTGTGGTGTAGATCTATAATTAGAAAACATGGAATGCAGAAAAATTACTGGAATGTGGTAATCACTGTCAGAACCACCTTTAAGAGCCCATGGTGATCCATTTCTTGAGTCTACTGAAATTTTTGTCAATTAGTCAAGGTCCATGTTAGGGGAGGTAATATTGTGAGGTTTTGGGAGTATGTTTGGGTCGGAGATGATTCTCAAGCAGTCTTGTTTCCAGTTTATATTGCATTTCTTTGTGGCACCACAAACCTATTGCATCCTTTGTTTCACCAGATTTCAGTTCTTGCTCACCCCTGCCTTTGATGTACATACAAACCAGATGTGCGACCACTGCAGGAAATTGTTACAGTCTAACAAATGAATGTAATATGTAGGAAGAGGGAATGTGAATAAGAGTTTCCAAATTTGTGACTGCTTTGTAGTAACACGTGAAGTAATTCCATAATTAGTGTTGAATATGCTCAGAAGTTTTGTCTTGAAATGAAAAAGAAAAGAACAATGGGAATTGTGGTGCTGGTAATTTTAGTAGGAAACGGAACAATTTTTTCTAGACCAGTTCTACTTTTCCTGGAGAAGTAAATTCCACAATAGGGACCAAAGTATTAATTAAAATTTTGTGAAACTGAGAAGTTCAGGGCTTCAGGCGTGGTTAAGATGGTGCAGAGGTGAATGCAATTCATGGTGAACTTTACAGCTCTGGTTCTGTATGGAGTGAACGAATGTTATCCAGTTCATGAAAGTACAAGTAGAAAGCATCCTAATATAGGCATAAAGAGGAGCAGAAAAAGTATTAGTCTTTGCAACTATACAAGAATTTTTCTTTAAAGTGAAATTATCTCTTCAACTATAGAATAATATCTAACAGAACGTCAAAAATTGTCTCTTATCAAGAAATAATATCTAACAGAATTTCTTAACGAATATACAAATACAATTTAGAGCTGTTCCCCAGGATTTGCAACCCCTAGAACCTCAGTTTGGCCTGAAACGTTGTAGATATGAACATCTATGTCCCTGAGTTCATGTAACAATGTTAATGTAGAATAAACATTCTTAAAGGCCTCCTTTTGAAACACCCAAATTAACATCCAAAGAAGTAACATGCATGTGTGCACCGGGTTTCTTTATTTTTATCCCTTTCAATAAATAATCTAATCTATATATTTTTCTAAATGCTTTCTTCAGATAAATCTCAGAGGATTTCTGTCGCATATACGGCAAACTTGCATTGGGTATTGGGGAATCTATGCTGGAAAGCCTCAGTCTGTATCATCATATGGATTGCCTTCTCCAAGGCCACAAGATTCTGTCAGTCCCACAGAGGAATCTTCTGAGGCATCAGGTGTTGGAAGGAGCTGGGTACAAAGCATGTTTAGCCGGGATAGAGCAGTCTCTTTTACTCGTTCCGGTTAGTGTATATCTGATAGGGACAGTTTAAGTATGTTCATAGTGGAGTGTAACATAACTGTTTTGAGATCATGTTGCCTTTTTTGTTTGTTTTTTTTTCTGATTCAGCTTCAAAAGTGAATGGATCTATACCTGATGAGTCAGCAGTGGGGCAGAAAAAGGTCCAGACCAACATTCGAATGCTAAGAGGTCATACTGGAGCAGTCACAGCCCTACACTCTGTTACAAAAAGAGAAGTATGGGATCTAGTCGGTGATCGCGAAGATGCAGGATTCTTCATCAGTGGAAGCACAGACTGCAGCGTAAGAATTAATATTAGATATTTATAGTCACAGCTGTCGCTTTGGGATTACTAAAAATATGGCATGAGGCTTCACTCCTTTTCTTTATCCTGTAACCTTTTTCTATTTCAGAGCCAAAGCTCCTGTTCTTCACGATTCATACCTTTATAGACTAGAGGACTATTTTAACATATAGTTATGGGTATTCTTGCTACGGATCTAACAGTTTTATCTTACTCTTATAATTTGCAGGTCAAGATATGGGATCCCAGTCTACGTGGTTCAGAACTGAGGGCAACTTTGAAGGGACACTCTGGGTATCATTCAGTAACCCTATCTCTCCTTTCTCTCTGTGTGTGTATCTGTGAGCACTTGTGTCTATTTTGGGTTGTGGTGTGGATAGTTGAGTCATGGAGATGCTGCAACATGCATGAAAGGCACTATACTTTAAAAAGGCAAAGGATTAGTTTCTTTTATTGACATTTGAATCATTTGAAGGCTGATCTTGTCATTTATTAAATCTTGTTTTCTCTCTTAAGTACTGTGAGATCTATAAGCTCTGATAGAGGGAAAGTGGTATCTGGATCGGATGACCAGTTTGTTCTTGTGTGGGATAAGCAGACAACTCAGCTTCTAGAGGAATTGAAAGGCCACGTTGCTCAGGTTTGGTTGGAGATTTTCACCTTGTATTAAATTGGGATGTCTTGGTTGCTTCGATATCTTGTTGAAGGCATATTTTATTATGCTGCCTTTTAGGTCAACATTGTGCGCATGCTCTCTGGTGAGCGTGTCCTCACAGCTGCACATGATGGATCTGTGAAGATGTGGGATGTGAGGACAGACACATGTGTTGCCACTGTAGGCCGTTGTTCAAGTGCAGTTCTCTGCATGGAATATGATGACTCCACTGGGATCTTGGCTGCTGGAGGCAAAGATTCGTACGCCTCTTAAATTTCTTCTCTAGACTTTTGATATATGCATCTGAACAGTCACTTAGGTGATGTTTATTTTGGGTTTTATGTGATTTTTGAAAACCGGGTTTTTGAAATGTAGGCGATTTGAAATCCTGATAAATAGTAAGGTATGTTTTTGTTTTGGGATTTTGAGTAGGGTGAGATTTAACTTTATGTCAATTTAATATATAAGTGTGAATGATATTGTATTATTATATTGTTGTTGGATGTGATTGTAATGATTGGATGATGTGTGTGATGATTTAAATATACTAAAGTGTAAGAGAGAATTGATTGTGTTGGAAAGTCGAATAATAGGTTTTTAGGTGTTGTAGTGGTGGTTTTATAAAATCGGATTCGAAATCCCAAAGTAGAACTGAAAAATTTAGATTAGATTTGTAAATCCAAAATCTGCTTTTTAAAACCTAAAACAAACATCACATTAGGATTTCATCTGCTAATTACTGACAGGCTGTGTTATTTCTGGCCTCATCTCCTTAAATTTTGACTTCTTTATACATCCTTTTTTAAGTGTTGCAAACATTTGGGATATTCGGGCTGGAAAGCAGATGCACAAACTACTAGGGCATTCAAAATGGATCAGGTTATACATGGTTATTTGAATATTTATTATATTGTTGCACACCATAATTGTGGTAACCTAAACACACTGTGGATACAGGTCCATAAGAATGGTTGGAGACACTATATTAACAGGTAGTGATGATTGGACTGCTCGTGTGTGGTCTCTCTCTCAAGGAACATGTGATGCTGTTCTGGCTTGCCATGATGGTCCAGTTAATTGTGTGGAATACTCCACTGCAGATAGAGGAATTATTACAGGTCAATCATTTATCCTTGGAAGCTGCAACTGGTGGTTTTCTTTGAGGCTCTATTTGGATGGAGTGAATTTGAAATCAAGGGATTTGAGGATAATATAGCATGCATTCACACAAACTAAAATGGAGAAAAGCTAAATGAATGGATTTGACTCACTCAAATATTAAGCACAAGTGGGAGAAGTGAGAGGATTTCAAATGACTAGGTTTTGTTGGGTATTTGAAATCCTCTCACTTATAGGTAATATTTGTGTGCACCAAATCCATTCATTTAGTTTTTCTCCATTTTGATTTGTAAATGTATAGTGTCTTATCATCAAATCCCTTGATTTCAAATGACTCAATCCAAATGGAGCCTGAGTGTTATGTCAAGTTTATGGTGGGTTAAAGTTTCAATTTTTTTGTCATTAAATTTTTACTCAATTTTCAGGATCAAGTGATGGACTTATTCGATTTTGGGAAAATGATGATGGTAAGTTTGAACTCAGTATTTTTCTGTGTAGAACCAGCAGCCAAGTTTAATGGAAATAGGTTATGGGTGTTTGTTTAGACAAATAAGTTTCATTACAGTAACGAGATATCAATGTCGAACCACCACTGATCTTTTATTTGGTATATTTGCCATCAGATCATTTGTGCACCAAGCTGTTAAATAATACTCTTATTGCTGATTAAAATTGTACTCCATTGCCTGTTCTTGGGGTCATAAATCCCCATGTTAATCAGAAGTGGGATCAAGACATGAAATCTATTAGAGCATTGTAGCTATTTTCTTCCTCTTTCATAATGTATCTTTATGTGCTCTTTTTGTTGCTATTTCAGTAGTATTACTGTGATTGTTGGTAAGGTTAGTGCTCAAACTATCATATGCCAGAAGTTTATGTTTTTCCCCTATTATAGTGAGGTTTTTAGACGAAGTGATATAGCTCAAGTGGTGGTTAGAACTCCAATACCCATGCTGTAAGGTCATGATATTTAAATATTAGTCAAGTGAACATGTGTACATTCTTTTGACAAAATAAACAAATAATCAAAAGAAACATCAAACCATGGAAAAAACACATTTCGAAAGCATCTTATATTGTTGCTTCCTTGTATCTCCTATAAACTGCATCAAGATCCAATGTCAGTAAACAACCCATGTATTAGCATAATGCTACTAATGATTAAGAATGATTTTCTTTGAATGATACAATTTGAGGGTTGAAATATGTGTGAATAATACTATATCTTTCATATCTGTAGGTGCTATAAGATGTATCAAGAATTTGACTCTTCATAATGCTTCCGTATTGTCCATAAATGCTGGAGAACATTGGTTAGGAATAGCGGCAGCTGATAACTCGATGTCCCTCTACCACCGGCCTCAAGAGAGACTTGGTGGACTCTCTACGACAGGTTCGAAGATGGCTGGTTGGCAACTTTATAGGACTCCTCAAAAGCAGTTGCAATGGTATTTCTTTTAACTGTTTCAGCTCTTTACTTATGGTCTATATATTCTCTTGGATGCTGTTATTTCTTTATCCTAAAATTTTTGTTCACATATTAGTTATTTTGTTATAAATGCCAAAGCTATTTTATAACACTGGTTTAAAGACATTATATTTGTGTGATTTTGGTTTCTTTACTGTTGATTTACTTGGAGATCCTGAATTACTTGTCAAATAAAAAGATATCAAATTTGAGATAAAAAGTTATTATATAAGTGATATTTAATAGCATCTAGCTTTTGTGTGCATGAATCCAATAGCCATTTGTCTGATAATTTAACTCCTTCAGATACGCCGGTGAAAGATTGGTTTTAAAAACCCTGAGGCTGTATATTCCATGTTTTAAAACCCTTGAAATATGAAGTGTAGTTATTATCTTATAGTCAGAAGACAGCAGACAATTTGGAAATAAATATATAAAGATGCAAACAACAAAAAGTTCTTGCCAATGCTAGTTTGATAGATTTGTGCCATTTAATCTTATTTTTTAAGTTACCCTAATAAGTGAAGTAGATGAATAAATCCAATTAGCATGCATCCATCCTTTACATTAGACAAGTGAGCTAACGTTTTCCACAGTTAAGTACATTACATACGAGTGCCAGGATACGAAACATATATTATTGTGACAAAAAGGAACAGATTGCAAACTATTCATGTACAATATTTGTTACTCTCTCTTAACATAATGGATAATAAATATTTTTACCAGAAGCTGAATGTTGAACCATATATATGGAATTGAATTTTTATATGGCATAACAAAGTAATGATAAAGTTGAATATCAGTTATGTTATACATGTGATGATATAAAAGATGTCTCGAAGTTGTAGATGTTTCTCCATCTATAACCTTGTCCTTTACTACCAATGTTAACATGGAAAGCGTTTCCATTCAGCCTCCTTTTGTCTTAATCTCTTGAAATGCTTCTAACTGTAGTGTATATGAACATTTAGATATTTAAATAATTTTTATTTTTAAATCTAGGGAATGAAAATAAGATGACGAAAATGAAACTAGACATAGTGTTTGGTTTTCTCTATCTTCTCAATCATAGCGTCTCCGCATGTAATTCATACTCCCTCCGTCCCAAAAACCTTTACGTTTTCTTTTTCTCATGTTCCATAGTACATTTCACACTTTTAAAATGAAAACCCTTCATAAATTTCACCCTCACAATATCCTCAATTTGCCATTACTTTTGGGCCCACATATACACACAATCCAACTCATTTTCTTACTTTATTTATAAAGGTTTATGTATTTACCCCTCAAAGTCCTACATATTCTTTCATTTTCTTAATTTGTGTATCCTCCTTCCCGAAAAGCTTTTATAGGACGGAAGGAGTATATTTTAAGTACTAGAGCCATATCTTTTACAACACTTTACACAATATCGGTATATGATTCTTGACCAACTACATCTACTTTATCATATCTCAGTAGGTCATTGCTCATATTATGTTTCTCCATCCAACTGTTGGCTGATATATTGTTGGAGGGGACTAATTTTTAGGCCCGCAACTTAAGGGATAGTAATAGTAGGACATTATGTTTGCTGGCTGACACATTTAGGCCATTTTATTTTAATTTTCGCTGATTCAGGCCAAATTGGCCCACCCTAATTTGGTCTAATTTGTCACGGGTTGGACACAATTTGGGCTAATTTGTCACGTGTCAGGACAATTTGGCCTTGATGTGCTAAAATTAAATTGGGCCTAAATGTGAAATTAAAATTTAATCTTGTCAGCAGTCCGTAAACATATTGTCCTATAATTACTACCCCCTTAGTTATATGGTCATAAAAAGAGATTATTCCCATTGTTGGAGCCTTTGAACCACATATGACATTTTTTTCCTCCATCCAACTAGTCACATTACATCTCCTCTTTTCTTTGATAGTACTGAGACGAAATGATAACACTGAATATGTGTTGAAACTCCTCAAGATGAGGCCACAGAGAACTTCTGCCACAAACGTAGTTTGCAAGTACAATATTTCTGATAATCTTCTGAGACAATAATACAGGAATATATAGTTGCTACTCTAAGGCCCAAGTACAAAGCCCAATATTACTTAAAAATAAATACAAGTAATTAAGCAATAACTAAATAATTATAACTACATGTCTTCAGCTCAGTTCATTAGTCATTTATCTACTTGCGCCAGGTATAAACTAATAGAGGTCTATCATTTTTTAACCAAGTGTAATTGTGTTATGATTTTGGTACCAGATATCCTGATCAGTTTGATTATTTTCTTGATGATTTCAGGTTAGATGTGCGGCATCAGATCTTGAAAGGAAGAGGATCTGTACCGGGGACGTAATGGAATGCTTAGGTTGTGGGATGCAACTATTAACATCTGAAGTTTGTAAAATGTAAGTTTCACTTTATAACATTGGCTCAGTATACCCCACAGTTTTGGTCGGGTCAATATATTTACATTTCTGAGCTGCGGTATATAACAAGAAGTGCCATCTGTGGTATCATTTGCATGTCATATATTTCTAATGTTTAGGATTACCATTTAAGACGGCATATTAAAGGAAAAAAATTTATAAAAAAGGAAGGTGATTGTTTAGTATATTGGTTTGATTACTGAGTTGTGTGAATTGTAATGATAGTTTTCAGAGTTAAAGGGAAGTGATTATGTACTGTACTTCTGGTTTATTTTTATATTATAAATTGTACAAGTCCTAATAGTATATCGAAAATGGATCCTTCACATTTTTTTGTGTAAATTTTGGAGAGAAATATACACGTGATAAAATAATGAATGAGAATGCAAAAGAGTAGGACTCATGCATTGTATCTACATAAAGAAATGAAGAAGATCCGAATATATGGTATGTCAGTTCATGTTATAAATTTGGTTTGTAATATTGTGAGGTGTCAGTTTTAATAATTTTGATGTATTTAACTTCACTTGCTGCTTATTAATGTTTTCATATTTTTCCCATCAGGTCCTTGTTGGAGCTGAAATTTTGGTAGGAGATGTATTCAAACTCAAGATTTAATTTCAAGGTGTTGGTTTTGAATGTTTATATTGTTTGTCATATTGATTATGAGGTTTGTTGGTTTCTCGTATGTAAAGTGGTTAACTTATGATTCTCTCTTTTCATACTTCGAGAAATAACTAAAGAATTTATAATTAACAATTCAATGTGTATTATATTGAGCTTCTGCCAGGTTCTTAAAGTGTATACTTCAAGAAATTACCCAAGTAAAACTAGCAACTCTAATAATTACAATCTGTTGACATTGTTTGCCGTTGTAATAGTGTGTGGTTTAGTGACCATGATTCTGTATTAAAAATACTAGCAGTGCGTAAGATGTGATGCAGAAATGTCATTTTTATGTAATTTGCTACTTCAAGCTATTTCTACTACATATGATTTTGTTTCAACTATAAATCCTTGCAACAAGCCAACTCCAAAATAACATAAACTGTTCACTACATGGAAAAATAATTCAAACACTCTTTATACCAAGACCTAACCTTTCACTTCATTGTTAAAGAATATATTATGGGCCCGCTTGGTTTGGGGTAATAGAAGTAGGTAATGGGAATGATTCATTAATCATTCCCATTGATGCTTAGTAATATTTACAATTTGGAATTAATTTAAAAATAAAATAATTACTAATTTATTTTGATTACAAAATCTCTCTATTATAATTAATTATTTAATAATCATTCATTTTTCCTCCGCTCAACT
Organism: Paraleonurus japonicus; assembly: GCA_030762865.1. NCBI lineage: Eukaryota > Viridiplantae > Streptophyta > Magnoliopsida > Lamiales > Lamiaceae > Paraleonurus > Paraleonurus japonicus. The sequence continues at coordinate 16,877,843 of CM061056.1, forward strand.
TTTTTCTCGCTTAAATTTTTTTCGTGCTCAACTTTATTTCCAATATTAATCAATGGGAATGAATCACTAGTCATTCCCATTACCTAATTCTAATACCCCAACCGAGCGGCCCCTATATATTCCATTCCCATTACCTAATTCTAATACCCCAACCAAGCGGCCCCTATATATTCCACCCATTACAGAAAAAAATAATTCAAACACTCTTTATACCAAAACCTAACTTAAAAGATTTACATAACGCAGTAAATTCTCGGATTTCTAAACCAATCTCCAATTGAACTATTCACTAATCTTTGAAAGACGACTGATCTGATATTCAAACTTATATTTTTTTATTATAGGATAGTTTTTTTATTATTATGGGATAGTTGAAAACTTAAATTTATGAGAATTTTCCTTGAAGGTATGTTGATTTTTAAGAACGTAATATATTACTAGAAGTTAAGAGCATTTATTTATATTGAATTATGGAATACAAGGCTCCCTTGAATCAAATTTTTAATGTGATGAACGATAATGAGAATCATTGGATAAAGAAAAAATTGGCAAAAATATCAGTATGTAAACATATAAAATGATGGTTGGATAATGTAAACATATAAAATACTTCTTCGCAACCGGGTCGCTCCGTGAGCTTTTCCACCAATCAAAATGGAACTCGGATCGTTCTAAGCATGCCCGTTTGGTAGGCATGTTTAGCAATAAGAAACAATCATTTTATTATCATCTTCAACCATCATTTGTTTACTCAAAATGTCATGAATTTACACTCACAATAAATATTTTATTCATAAATGAACCCTACAATATCTCACAACTTTAATTAATATTTTTCTAAAATTTTATGCAATCTTGATTGAGCATAACTTTCATGAACTGGGGGTGCAATCTAAAAACTACATATGGTTGGGGCAGCAATTAGCCCGAGGCCTATCTATGATGCAACAGAATAGGGCCTCGCTGACTCGATCACCCTCGCCCAAACGACGATAACCATAACTGCGACCTCTACCGCCACCACTGCCATGCTTCTCCCCATCCTTCGCCAAGCTTTCATCTGCAAATAATTCTTTATTAAAGAAATAAAGGGATTCAATATGATAATTAATTTGATATATATTATATGTTGACATGAGACTGTAGTAGGCATGTTTAACAATAAGATAAGGACCTAATTTAGGCTAAATTAGACCCTTATCTTATTGCTAAACATGCCTACCAAACTGAGAGAATATGTGACTTACTAATTGTTTGATCGTGTGAACTTGCCACTTGAGAGGATGTAAGGAAAAATACAAGGAGAAGACTAATTAAAATAAAGAAGGAAGACGACATTATATATGTACTGAATACCGAAATCGAGGGAGGATTAATTAATTAGATATCTTGAAAAGTGAAGCTGAAAATGTTATTAATTATTAAGTTCTGGAGCTGTATTTATAGTGTAACAAATGATAATTTTCTTTGAGTTACGTTTTTCATGTTTTCGTACAGAAAATGCTCGTGCATTGAAACGGCATTGGAATCGCAAACTCTTTTCCCATTTCGTGTGGAGACTTGCATTCTGTATGAATTTTGAAAAATGCATCAAACATAAATATGGCCTACAAAATTCCCCTACATAAAAATGCATGAATTATGTTTAGGGGCCATTAAAATATAATTTATTATTTTCATGTCCAAATTTTAACGAGCTTGATCTCATGTTTTGATTCTGATATTATGAAAGAATTTTATTTTATCTAAATTTCAAACTTATAGAGATATTAATGATTTATTAATCCATTTATACCCCCAACAAAATAAAATGAAAAGTTTTGTATTTTGAAACACGACTCGGGTGATTCATACTACTACTTTAGTTTTTATTATTGGAGAGTTGAAACTTGAAAAGACTTTTAAATTTGTGTGAATTTTCCTGGAACCTAGGATGATTTGTGTGACATTTAATAAACCTTGGCATTCGACTTTTTTATATAATACAGTATGTAGGTATTTATTTTGCCCAGCTGTCTCCATGTTTATAAATTATGATTTTTCAGAAGTTTTTATACATAAATATATTTAACGTTTAACCTTAAAAATGAAAATTTATTGGTTTAAGAAATATTAACTTTTTTATCAGGTATCCTCAGCAGTCAACACTTGTCACTAGTGTTAGAAAATTATTATAAATGAATTAAATTTACACCTTTCTATAAATTTGAACTTTTATATCGAGATGATTTTTTTATGATAAGAGTATTTTTATGATAAGAGTGTTTTTGGCTCACGCCCAGATTCTTAATGTGAATGAATTAAACTCACACCTATCTATATAAATCTTGACTTTTTAATAGAAAAAAGGAAAAGAAGAAAACAGAGCCAGGCTTGACTTGATTTATATATACTAGCTTTTGCCGTAATCGTGCTTCGCACGGTGATTAATATTGTTTAATTATTATATATTTTTTTAATTTTAAAATAAAAAGAATAAAGAGTGACTTATAATTTCGTTATAATATTTATAAATTGTTAGATTGGATTGTAGAGTGTATATAAATTGGGAAGAAAATCATTTGAAAAAGGCATAATCGAAGGAGTGAGTGAATGAATTAAGCCTAAAAATATCTGCATAATTATTGGGTGTAAATTGATGATTAAATAGACATTCCTTATACACTTCCTAATTTAGTATAATGAGATCGGTTTTGACGATGAGATAGAAGTATAGGTGGAACCATTTTTTCTTGCATTGGATCATAATCCTCAAAGGAAAGCTATAAATTGATGGATAAATTTATTCAAAACTTTAATAGACAATAATAACCATTAAAAGAAAAATTAATCGAATAAAATTCAACAATGAAGAACTGACACAATGATGAACTACATAGAAGAAGATGATGAATGATGTTAGGAACAATAATGATGACGATCATCAAATTAAATTTAATAAAATATCATGGACAATGATGATGAGCGACACAACGACACCAAGTAAAATGACACAAAGAATGCTAGTGAGTTGTGGTTGCAATGAAGAATATGAGCAATATTTATAGGAGTCTTGATGCTAAGATTATGAAATGAAATTGAGTGATTGAGGGTGATTAACATTACCTAATTTAGCAATGACCAAATGAACAGACCGGATGAACTCGATGATATCGAGATCGATGGATGAAATGAAATGGCGCCAAAAATAAAAAAGGCAATAAGTTGGTGTATTATATATTTATAGATAAATCTTTCTTTCTTTTGGCATATTCACTTGATTACGGTCAAGAACTTGCATTTTCATTTAAGAAGTTATCATTTCACTTGTTTAATTCATTTTATTTGTTTTATTCAAGTGGGAAAAATAAAGAGAGGTAACCACCATGTAAATGAAGCTATCAAAATTTGGCATGTATATTTATACTAGATGAGCTCCCGCTTATTACGCGGTATGTTCGTTAAATAAATTTTAAAATATAATATAATATATTATACATATAATATTTTTATCAAATAATAATATATATGTATAAAATTTTGTGTAATTATAATATTAAATTTAAGTAATATTGGTAATATTAATTATATAATAATTCATGTTAGGTATTAGAATTATTATAATTATGTAAAAATTTAGTATAAGATTTGTTTCAAATTTATTTTACAATTAATAAAAATGATTAATAGAAAAAAAAATCTTTTATAATCAATATTACTCCGAATATGTTAATACTATTGTATATGTGACTAATTATACATTGACATATAATCATTACTAATATAAAACTCTTTATATTATAAACTCCTAATCACACACATAAATTATTTTTTCAATTCAATGACATATCATCTGAATTCACAAAAATATACACATAAATATTATAAACTCCATATTAATATATAATGAGATTCACTTGTTTGAAATACTCACAATTAGTTTTTTTTTATAAATATTGAACTTTCTCAGCAAAATATCTAATACATTTTTATATGGAGTTATATAATATAAGTTTCAAAACATATAAATATGTATAAATTGGTTTAGTTGGTAAGTATTAAAATAAATGTGTGAGAGGTGTGAAATTATAAAAAAGCGACACATAAAGCGAATCAAACTCCCTATTAGTATATAGGGGATTCGAGTGTTTTCCAAGAAGATATTCCTGATTCACTAATATAAAACGCTCTAATAATTATATATGTTCGGCTCTTATTGATCCACGAACTATAAAAGATGACGAATTATTATAGTGAAACAAATTAATGCCGTTTTTTTCTCGCTAAAAGCAAATTAATGCAGATATTGTTATTAAATTGAATATAATGAAAGAGATACTCTTATTCAAAATATATGTCATTGTAGATGGTTAAGAAAATAATTGAATTCCTATTATACCCTAAAGAAATATTTTTTTGAAAGGAAAAAAACATTTATCTAAACATTTTAATAAAATAACATATTTATCTAAATATTTTAATAAATGTTTGACTTTCTAATAAAAGAACATATTCATCTAAATATTTTAATAAATTTAAGAGTAAATTTGGAAGAAATTCATTTAATTTGCATAAAAAAACTATTTAAGGATTGTTTTTAAATATGCGTAAATTTGGAAGAAATTCATCTAAATGTTCATGATTGTTTTTAATTTCTTGTAGTAGATTGGATTTTTCTTTCACCAACTGCCGTTATTCTGTCTTAAGGATTTAGAGAGTGCATATTAACTGCACTATGTGATTTCTAATAAAGAAAAACGATTAAGTTTGTGTGTGTATTCTTTACGAGTATTCTAGTCATAAATGATACAAAATGTTCCCTAGGAACATTTATTTTTCTTATTTCAGACAGAAGGTACATTTGGAATCTAACTTTGATAAATTTAATTAGTTGTGAAAATCATTACAGCAAGAAAGATCCCTGCTCCAGGTGCAGCATGGCGGCATCGGACTCCGACCCGATACCCTCGCCCATACGCCGATAAACATAGCCCTTCGTCCCAACTCTTTCTTCTGCATTTCAATTTAAACATCTTTTATAAATCAAAATAATATAAATAAGATAATTAAACTGCATCACTAATGATTTATCAACAGACTCACGTAATTGCAATCAGTAATGGACCCATAATTTTATTTGGAGGTGTCATTTATGAAACTAATTAACAGACATAAATTTAATATGAATGTTTTTAGATGAGATGTCATCCTTCTATGGTATCAGTAGTTTTGACTCACACCCACATTCTAAGTTCAAATCCTACTCTATTAAATTGTTTACTTGATGGACTTCCTTCCCGCAGGATTGAGTCGAGAATCTAGTTCATGAGTAAGGGGAATATTAGGAATTTTATATTAATAAATTGATTTCACACCTCTCTATAAGTTTGAGTTTTATATGTTATGAAATTCTTTCAGTTACGTACCTACATTTTTTTCCTTAAGGTTCCATTTGGATGGAGTCATTTGAAATCAAAGGAAATGGAGAAAAACTAAATGAATGAATTTGGTTCATGCAAATATTACTTATAAGTGGAAGGATTTCAAATATTCAATTAAACCTAGTCATTTGAAATTCAATCACTGCTCTCACTTGTGCTTAATATTTGAGTGATTCAAATCCATTCATTTAACTTTTCTCCATTTTAGTTTGTGTGAGTGCATGATATATTATCCTCAAATCCCTTGATTTAAAATTCACTCCATCCAAATGAAGCCTAAAAGAAATCGATATCTAACTATTGATCCTGATCATGTTAGCTAACAGAAGCATATATTTATGTTAAATAAAAATACATATTATATGGTTATGAAAGAAAATAAATTTGATAGTCACAAGAGATTATAAGTGGCTGACTTTGATCATGTGAAACCGCCTGTTGAAAGGAGGCGAGGAAGACAGAAACAATTACAAGAAGGCCTAAAACAGAGAACAACCTCTTGTAAGAAGCCATAATATTTAGTGGTAGATCTTTAAATCAATATTTGGGTCTGTATATATTTATAGGAAATGATTATTTTAGGGCAAAAACTCAGATGAGACCGTCTCATGCATGAGACGGAGTCACTTTTTAATAAATTGTTATCACTTTTTTAAAAAGTGATACAAATTAGTATAAAAGTGATAACAAATTGAAAAGTGATAACAATTTATTAAAAAGTGACTCCGTCTCATGTCCATCTCATGCATGAGACGGTCTCACACAAGAGTGCCCCTTATTTTAGTGATAGATCATTCATCTTACCACCTACTACTATAAATGACACAACTAGTAGTTGAAATTTGTGACATGTTTGAGTCTGTGCATTCGCATTTAGATACAACTTTTCAACCACAAATTTTGAAACTCGATAATTTTTCTTTTTAGTCCTGTAACCTACATTTTTACTTTTGGGTTCTTTTGTCTTTCACTCTTTGATTTTGATTCATGTACGTTACAGGAGGAAAGGACCAAAAAGACCAAAAAAAGGGTGAGTTACAGGACGAAAATCAAATTTAAATGTTAATATATAGGACCAAAACCAATAAGTGGTAAAATTACCAAAAGTTTTTTTTTTTAGATAGTAGATCAAAGAAGAGTGATGGATTGATAGACAATTAAATGGAATAAATAGAGTACTGTATAACACCATATACGTCTTATATATTCTATAGAATCTCAAAATTAATTGTTGGTAGAGCAACATTCCAGCTGAGGCCTAACTATTATGCAATACCATCCGAGCCTTCCGACTCCGACACCCATGCCCAAACGACGACCTCTATCGCCATCCGTTCCATGGTTCTTCCCATCCATTGCCAAGCTTTCATCTGCCAATAAAATTTTACAGAAAAGACACAATGTGGAAAGTGAATTTGATATCATAGTTGACATGAGACTGCAATGAGAATATGTGGCTTACTGATTGTTTGACCGTGTGAAGCTGCCACCTGAGAGGAGACGAGGAAGACAAAAACAATTAGGAAAATACCCAGAGGAATGAAGAACAACCTTTTGAAGACGCAGAGAATCCCGACGAAAATAACAAAGGAATTCAACGAAGATATCAAATTGAATAGAAATACGTAGAGATACAAAAAAAAAAGGAGAATATATGGATGAATTTTTTTGAAAATTGTCAAATAATTGCTACAAATTTGAACATAACAATGACAAAGTTTATCAAATTAAAGTGTTGTTGTCTGGATCATCTTTGTTATCGATTATATGTTCTTCTAAAAACTAGAATTAATATAATCAATTACCTGCTTTCGATTTCTTCATAGAGTAACACATATTTCTCTATATGGTAACACGTTTGTGTTCATATAGTAACACTTTTTTTTTTTTCCGTATAGTAACACATCTTTCACTATACGGTAACACGTTTGTATTCATATAATAACATATTTTTTTCAAAAGTATGTGTTCTTGTAAGAACAATTATGTGTTCTTGTAAGGGTAATTACGTGTTACTAGTCCTTAAAAGAATAAAATATTGGTTTTGTTCATTAATAACACATTTTTCTTCATACGGTAACACGTGTTTGAGAACACGTGTTTGGCCTAATAATAACACAACCTCGAGTGTAAAAATTTATTTTTACCTTTGCACGAGTTTAATACACATATTTGCTCTTACAATAACACATATTTACCCCAAAATTTTATACTTGGGGATCAAATAAACCCATGATTTTTTTCTTAATACATTAAAATCATTTCTCTTTAATGTTGAGATCAAATAAGTCATCATCTTAATAAAATCACACTCTTTTAATAAGAATAAAGTTGTCGAAAATTAAAGACTTATTTGATTCACACATATAATTAGATTAGAGATTTATTTGACCATTTTTTCATTTTTATTTTTGCATTCGAGTGATTATTTTTAGATAAATATGCAGTTTTTGTTTTATAGTGACACATAATTATTGTTAAAGTAACACATGTTTAACCTAATAGTAACACACACGAAGCACGCGGGGCGAATATTTTTTTACCCTTGCGCGAGTTTTTTTGGAAATATCCATTAAACCCGCCCGCCCAGGATCCGCGAATTTCTTAATTTGGATCTGGATATGGATTATTTCACGGATCTAGGATCATTGAAATATTTCATATAAGAATTTGTCTTACACAAAATGTCATTACTTTTACACTCAATCCAACCACCTCTCTTACTTTAATAATAAAAGTTTACAAAATTATCCTTCAATACTCTACTCATTACATTTTTTTAAAATGCGTACCCAAATTAATATGAAAACTAATTTGGGACGGACTTCGGAGGGAGTATTATATATACTATTTTAAAAATAAAAAAATGATAGTTTCTAGTGACAAGTATACTTTGAATAAATTTAAGGGTTAATGTCACATTTAGTCACCAAACTTTACCCCTATTTCAGTTTTGGTCACCGAGTTTCATCACTTATCAAACTTAGTCACTAAACTACATTTTTTTAATCACATTTGAGTACAACTGTTAGTCTTCTATCATTGACTTAACGGGACAAGCTGAATGCACGCAAATTATACCCCAAATCGCTCAATTTTTCCATTCTCGGTTCAAACCCTATATTGACTTCACCCCTCTCAATTTTTCTACAAAATCGAAATTAAACAAAAATTCATTTTCATCTTACAAACAACAACATCAAAATCAAGAATTCTACCCCTGTATACAAATTAATCCCAAATTGATGCCAAAATTTTATTTTATTTTCATCATAACCTAATTGATTTGCAAAATCATTCGAGTTCAATTAACTCAAACTTATCCCCATCAACAAAGTCAAAATAATCTACAATACCCACAATATAATTTATGTTAAGACCTTTTATCATTTTCCCACCATGAATAACTTTTAACTTTTAATGTAAATATGGTTGGTTTATTTTTTGAATACGCATAATAGAAAAACAAAATAGAAATAGATAAACTAGAAGCAATACCAAATAAACTAGAAAGCAACACCAATAGGGTTTGTGAGAGCTTCTTGTATTGGGGTGCGAGAAGCAAGCTTGTCTGTTTAGCCATGGGCAGTGCCTTTGATGAAAAAATCTCTTCAACAAAAATCCATAAAATCGGCTCAAATTAGAAATTTGAAGTGAAATTGGGGCTTGAGATGAAATTGAATTTTTGTTTAGTTTATGATTTTGTAGAGAAATTGAAAGGGGTGAAGTCAAATTAGGGCTTGAGCGAGAGAATGGGAAAAAATTGGGCGATTTGGGGTATAATTCGTGCGCATTCATCTGTCTAGTTAAGTCAATGATGAAGACTAACGACGTACTTTAATGTGATTAAAAACGTGTAGTTTAGTGACTAAGTTTGATGAGTGATGAAACTCGGTGACTAAAACTGAAATAGGGGTAAAATTTGGTGACTAAAAGTGATATTAACCCTAAATTTAAAGAAAAATACATTATATTTTTGAAGTGAAAATTAATTATAATGGACTTTTTGCCAAAGGAAGCAGGCGAATACTACTCTAGGCAGTGAAACCCATTTCTGCCATTTCTGAAGCTCAAAGAATTTCCGAAACCTATTCATGTAAGTTCATCTCTCTCTCTCTCTCTCCTCTTTCTCTCTGCACATTAGCTATTTTTCTTTGGGCCTGATTGGTAGATAGAGAAATATAAGAACTCTGTTTGGTAGTTGATAGAAGAAATACCTTTCAGGCCGCTGAAACTAACAGCCTTGCGCGAGGTGCCGCGTAAATCTCTTATTGCATCTATATTGATTATGCCGGATACTGCAATTTTACATTTGGAATATAGATGACTTAAAATATTATTTTGGTTTTCGGGTTAGGTTGAAGGTTTTCATTATTACTACAAGTTTTTGGGTTCTTGATTTGAGTTATTAATTTTCTGGGAGGTGGGTCATTAGGCTGGAGTCGTGATATTTTGTATGAATATGGTATGCATGCTTTAAAACAGTTTTGATTAATCATCAAAACAGTTTTGATATTTTGGAGGTGGGTTGTTAGGTGGGCAGGACACTTGAATCCAATATCTGCAATTTGTGGACAAATATAAATCAGAAGAAATTAAGCACCAAGTTGTGGTGGAATCACTACCCAAAGAGTATGGATACGTGAAAAAGGCTGTTTAGATTGAATTTCTGGGATGAGCTGAGATTTGTTTAAAGTGAGTTATTTAGTTTATGTGGGTTTAAGAATCTAGTTAAAATGAATTATAATTAGGCTAATTATTTGAGTTTAATGGGAAGGGCTGATTTCAGTATCTTTGGTTTCTAAGAGTGTATCGCATGATTTTGTGAAATGTTTTGAGTCCCTTTCGTATTTCTGTCTGAATTAAGTTATAAATATTGCTGTCTACTGTTCCCTCAATTTATGTTTTGCACAATTTCATGTGGAGTGCATACTCTTGCTGCTTAAGAAGGACGCTGTCTTAAGTTGCTCTGTTATGTAGTACAAGGTCCGTAGAGTGTTTTAGTTCTTACATAGCGTAAGACAGGCAGAAGATTGAAAGTTTTCGTACCTTGTTTTCTCGTTACACCAAAAAAAAACCTCCTCATTTGAGCGATGGGATTTTTGCTTATACTGAATTCAACAGAAACCCTTTTAAATTCTTGGTTAAATTGTTCATTGATTAATACAATGAAGAAAAGGGTGTGAAAGAGAATCCAAATTTACTCTTAGAGATATTTACCATTTTTTTAATTGTCTTTGCCTCCTTGTATAACCCTATGGTTTAACAAGTCGAAAGCTATTTACACCAAGGTGCTCGTTTTGCCTACAGTTCCTTCATTTCGTCATCGGAAAACAGATTCAATATGTCGACCGCAGCTCAATCTTTCAGTGGCAATCTCAAGGCAAGTGTTATTTTTGGTTGTGATTGCTTTGTAGGGTGTTCAGTTTGAATGGTTGCTATGTGTTTGTGAAATTTACCCGTGAACAAAGAAGCATTATTTCTAAGTAAATGATTGGGTTGTCTAAAGTTAGTAAAGTTTCGCTGAAATTATGTTTGCTGTGAGGATTTTTGTACCCTGGTTATTTTATTCAATTGTAGAAGGAAAATGTTGTTTAAGCTTTCATTTTGAGGGAAATTGTTATTTTTTGACTAGGGTTTGATGGTTAATTACTCATTAATTGTTATGCGTTTCTTATAGATATTCTGCCTTGGCATTTATCATCAATAATTAGATGCGGACAGTGGAAGTAGTGGCTTTACGTTTTCAAACTAATAAGATCTATTGGAGTGGAAAAATTTGTATTGAATAATTGTGTTTTAAATCTTATACGCCCCTGCTAATGGGAAAAGGTAATGCAGAAAGCACTTGCAGGACTTAGGCGTATAGATTTGGAAGGCCTGAGATGGAGAGTTTTTGATGCAAAAGGACAGGTTTGGTTACACCTCTCCAGTGAGTCTTAATTATAGACCAAGGTACAAGTCGTTCATAACATGGGTTCATTGGTTTTAGGTCTTGGGGAGGCTAGCATCGCAGATATCGACTGTGGTTCAGGAAAGGACAAGCCTACATATGCTCCCAATCGAGATGAAGGAGATATGTGCATTGTTATCAATGCAAAAGATGTGTGTGTTACTGGAAGGAAAATGACTGATAAGTTTTATCGGTGGCATACAGGGTAAGTACTACTCCCTCCGTCCCAAGAAGTTATGCACACTCCTAAAATGGAAACATCACACAATATTAATACCCTCACAATATCATTTAAATCACAAAAATGTCACTCTTATTTTACTCTCTACTTTATTCTCACTCCTACTTTATCTCATTAAATCACCTAAAATACCCTTACACTTTATTCTCTCTCTTACACTTTATTCTCATAAAAATCAACAAAATTAATTTTTCTTAGTTTCCGTGTCCCAAGAAGTGACGGAGGGAGTATTATTTATATATATTGTGCTAGATGGTGAAATACTTGCATTGGTTTTTGTTGTGCTGTTGATTTTTGTTTCTTAATGCTTCAGAATTAGAAAAGCCAAGGAAAATTACTATGATATTCTGGTGAAAAGTTGTTTATGAGATCGTGATCATTACTGTTATATTTTGAATTTTGGCCCAACAGATACATTGGCCACCTCAAGGAAAGGAGTTTGAAAGACCAGATGGCCAAGGATCCCACAGAAGTTATTCGCAAAGCTGTCCTACGAATGCTTCCTAGAAACAAATTACGTGACGTGAGTCTCTGTTTGATACGCTTTACTGTTATAATGATTCTTTTTCATGATTATATATTGTTTGAACCTTATTGTTTTCCATCTTTTCGAGTCAAGGGTCTTTGACCAGTCCGAAATTGGAAATTGGTCCGTATATCAACATATATTTTCACTAGAAATTGGAAACATATGAGCTATCATTAGATTGAATAACGCGAGATATTGTGTTTATGCTGCTTGTTAGCTATGGCAATGCTTTCTCACCTCCAGCAAATAGTAGGGACTAAGACTAATTTACGGTAGTACAATTCACTATTAAGATGGGTTAGACAGTGCTTTCTTTCTAATTTGTGGTGCACATTTAATTCATAACTGCATATTACATGAGTGCGATGTATGTTTGTTGTCATGCAGAATTGTTATTCAGATCGCTAAATCAGAACACAATAATTGTTGCCATGACTTGTATAACTTAAACCATCATAGTTGGATTGACACTTTTATTTTCTCGAGCCACCAAAGACATCATTCAAGTTTGATTTGCGAGGAGATTTGAAGCATGTACAGTGTACTAGTAAGACTAAGGATATTTTATTACACCTTTCTCAAATTATTTTTTATAAGAAGCATTCATGTATCATCTTTTTTTTTTGGTCGGTAAATATTCGTTCCCAAAGGGAATCGAACTCGGGTCTCCACTAAAGTGAGAAACCTGGTGGCCAGGTAAGCATTCATATATCATCTAGTAAACTTTATTCGCCAAAGATCTTATAGTTGGGGACATCTAGAAGAAAGAGTAGGTGTAGTATCAAAATAAATATCATATAAAAATGAGAATAGAGAATTTCTATTACAAATAAGAATCATCAAACCCTTGGGTCACAGATTACAGCTATAAAATACAATAACTACATCAACACTATAATTGTTGCTTTCCATTTTACAAGAGCAGAACCCCTCTTTATAGATTGGTTGTTCTAGCTTAACAGAAGTTGTATGTTCAGGATAGAGACAGAAAATTGAGGATATTTGCTGGGAGTGAGCACCCTTTTGGTGATAGATCATTTGAACCTTACATAATGCCTGCAAGACAAGTGCGTGAAATGCGACCACGGGCAAGGCGAGCTATGATTCGAGCTCAAAAGAAAGCTGAAGAACAAGCACAGGAAACAACAGATACCAGAAAAGGCAAGAAGAGGGAAAAGAGGGATGATGAAGAAGTTAGTGCATGATGGCCTGTTTTACTTCAGTTCTTTGATGAACTCATTCACCATATCTGCTGTTACATTTCTATTTCTTGCTATCGAATTTGGTTTTACCTAGGCCTAGGCCTGCCTGGCTTTACATGACTTCAAATGTATTTCTGGAAAATCTTGTTTTTGGACGTAGTTGCTGGAGTTTGCCATGATCTAATAATTATTATTTTTTGGTAATTTTCATATTTATTCAATTGCTCCAATATTTAGAATTCAATTGCCTCAGGTATGTTTGAGTATGAATTGTAATGGAATAGGTGATTGATGTTATTTTGAATTTGAAATTTGGTAATGTTGGTTTGATGGAGTGGAAATTACTGATTGAAATTCGGTTTCTGAATTTATTTATTTATTTATTGGCAAAAACTTGTATGAGACCGTAAATGCATGAGATCGAGTCACTTTTTAATAAATTGTTATAAAAAAGTGATACAAATTAGTATAAAAGTGATAACAAATTGAAAAGTGACAACAATTTATGAAAAAGTGATAACAATTTATTAAAAATAACTCCAAATCTCATGCATGAGACGGTTTTACATGAAGTGCCTCTTATTTATTAGTATGAAACAAGTCATGTTTTTGCATAAATATAAGTTGTATTCGATACTTGAGACTGAATGACTATATATATCAACCCTGAATTTTAATTATTTTCTGAAATGTAAAAACAATTTAGACTTTAGCTTAATAAAATGAGTTGGATGAACTTGTACTTAGTAAAGTATGCTAGGTCATTTAATTTATCATATCTCAGTAGGTCATTGCTCATATTATGTTTCTCCATCCAACTGTTGGCTGATATATTGTTGGATGGGAATATATTTTTTTAGGCCCGCAACTTAGGGATAGCAATAGTAGGACATTTTTTTTAGGCCCGTAAGTTTAAAATATTTATAAGGTACATTTTTGTGAGTTTAGATGATGTATCATTAATTGGAAAATAATTTATATGTTTATTTAAGAGTCAAGAATATAAAAAATTTTGTGAGTTTAGATGATGTGTCATTAATTGGAAAAATAATTTATGTGTATATTTAAGAGTCAAGAATATAAAAAATTTTGTATATCAATAATGATTATGAGTCAATATATAATTAGTCATTTATAAAATAATATTAACATATTGAGTTAATATGCATTGGACATTTTATCACAAGTTTGTTGGGATATACAGATTAATTGGCACTCCTTAATGTTAATAATTTCTTCATTTTAATTGAATTAATCAAAATAATGTTTCATTAAATGTTAAATTTTTCAAACCAGCTTATATTTCTCAAAAGTTGAGCAATCGTTTGCTCCTCTCATATTTCAAAACTATAAAAAGATATCAAATCAATTAATATTTGGGTCATTTACAATAAGGTAGAAAGTTGTAAGCGCTTATTACAACTAGGTGTAAAAAATTTGCGAAGCACAAATTTTTTTTTTGCACGTAAGCACAAAAATTTGCACATTTATACCGATTGTAATTTTGCTAATTTTACACCTATTTGTAATTTTCCCTTAATATTTCTGGTGCATCCATTATTAAATCGAAAAACATATAGTCTACAACCATAAAAATGAAATATGATATTTACGTCTTAAAAATAAAATGTAAGGAACTCGTTTGAACATTGAAATAACTAAATTTATTAATTATAATTAACTTAAGGAATATAATAAATCAATAACATAAATACTTGGAAAGTTTCTTAATGGAATTATCTTGTAAAAATATAACATGTAACATTGATACACAAATAACACAATATAAAGTAAGAGATCATAGTCCTCTTTTACACATTTGTCCCAAAAGAAATCTAGATCTAGGTATACCCTCAATGGTTATACATACCAACATTTTTCTTCTTTTTTTTTCCTTTTGAATTTACAGAGAACAAAGAGTTTAATTTTTATTTTACATAAAATAATCTCTTCAATTCACCATTTTTTCCATGAAGGTAGAGAAGAAAAGCCCCTTAATAAAATTACGGAAAACAATCCCAATTTTGGCTTGAACCAACATCTTCAATAACTATCATCAACAGTTAAATGAACACTATGACAAATCATTCAACACCTCTCCTTAAATCCACTGAAGTTTTCGGTTTTGAACTTTCAAACTCAACCTACACCTGCAGATATCATAAATGAATGAGGCGTCGATTTCATCAAACATATATAAAAAGACAAACTAAAGATAACTTAGTGTAAAAACTTTACGAAACGATCTAGGCAAACGCATTATGCATGTGTGCAATACCCTAAAATCGCATTGAGTCTTGCTTTCGGAAAGGAAAGCATATAACCATTCCAAAAACCAGAAAGATTAATATGTGTGTGTATACATACATATACATATTTGTTTGATGAAAAACTTAGTTGAATACAAAAATTCTTGAATGAAAAACAAAAATGTGGTGCACCCAAAAACCTTCACCATGGTTCTCTTATTTCAACACATCTCAAAACAAAGGTCCTTATCTAAATGGTTTAATTAATTAATTATCAATGCAATTTAAAATGTTATCTTTTTATAGATTATCATCCAAACTAATCAAATTCGTACATGAAGTTGAAAATTGAAATTAAAATAATATATTAGCCCATTTTTTAGCAAGAAATTAGCATCAATACAAAAAATAATTAACCTCACTCCACGTACCAGATCAATTCATCATCTGTCTCCATATCCATCTCAATTCACATTACAAAAATTTAAATCAAAATCTTCTTCGATCTTCATAATGTGTTGGATGATTTGACACAATGTTCATTAAACTACTAACACTAGCTAATGAAGGTGTTGATTCAAGCTAAAATTGGGATGGCTTTCTATAATTTTACTATGGGAGTTTTCTTCTCTACCTTCCATGGAAAATATGGTCAATTGAAGGGATTTTTTAAGGAAAAAAATTAAAATCTTTGCTTTCTGGGAATCAAACGTGAAAATTCTGCTATATATAGCCATTGAGGGTGCACTTAGATCACATGTACCATGCTGCGTACAATGACAACTGTTGATTTTGAAATAATTTAATGAAAAGTTGCGGATTTTGGGCAACTTTTTTTATTTCTTTTTGAATAAAGAGAACTCTGATATTTTATTTCATGTATGAGACTGATTATTTCTACAAATTTTTGTAATACATAAATTTAAAAAGTGATATAAAAATATATGTAAATATTTTGTCTCATATATGAAATTGGTATCATTTTATTAACTAAGTGATAGTATTATAATATTTATTTATTTAGTAATATTAATGTATTTATAAATCAATTTACAATTTCAGATCCATCAAAATGAAAATCTATTTTTACGCTTTATGATTTATGAGAATATTGTTAGTAATGTATATACTTCTCATAACAATATATCCTTTATTTTAATTCCGAGGATTTCGTGGTGAAAATTACAACAGTCTATCAAAATGAAAGCCTATTTTTGTGGTTAGAATTTATGGAATATTGTCAGATAATGTATATACTTTTCCCGACAATATATTTACTATTTTCAAGTTTTCATGTTGAAAATTACGATTGTTGGTCCGTCAAAATGAAAATCTATTTTTCGCTTAAAATTTATAGGATATTGTCGGTAATGTATATATACACTTTTTCGACAATATATTCATTCTAATTCCAGATTTTCATGGTGAAATTACGATTTCTAGTCCATCAAAATGAATGTCTATTTTTGTGCTTAAGATTTATGAGAATATTGTTAGTAATGTATTTACTTTTGCCGACATCATATCCACTATTTTAATTCCAGATTTCCATGGTGAAAATTACAATTCTTGTTGGTCCATCAAAATGAAAGTCTATTTTTGTGCTTAGAATTTATGGAATATTGCCGTTATGTATATATTTTTCCGATAATATATATTTTCAAGTTTTCATGTTGAAAATTACGATTGTTGGTTTACCAAAATGAAAATCTATTTTTGTGCTTAAAATTTCTCGGGATATTGTCGGTAATGTATATACTTTTCCCGACAATATATCCGCAATTTTAATTCTAGGTTTTCATGGTGAAAATTACAATTTCTAGTCCATCAAAATGAAAGCCTATTTTTGTGCTTATGATTTATGGAATATTGTCGATTATGTATATACTTTTCCCGACAATATATCCACTACTTTAATTCTGAATTTTTATGGTGAAAATTACGTTTCTCGTGCTCAAAATTTATGACATATTGTCATTAATGTATATATTTTTCCCAACAATACATCCATTATTTTAATTCAAGGTTTTCATAGTGAAAATTATGATTTACGGTCCATCCAAATGAAAACCTATTTTTGCGCTCAGGATTTATGGAATATTGTCGATAATGTATATACTTTTCCCGACAATATATCCACTATTTTAATTTATGGTTTTCATGGTGAAGGTTACGCTATATTTTTATCGATAAATGTTAGTTTGTTAGTTGTTAGTAGTTAGAGCACCAACACCTTATAACTCCATAATTCGTTGCCAAAGGGAATCGAACCCGAGTCTCCCATTAAAGTGAGAAACCGGTAGCCGGTGGGCTAAGCCACTGGTTATGTAGTTACATAGTATAAGTTACTTATTATTTTAAATTTAATTTTAAATCTATATATTCCATTTATTTTTCTCTTTCCTACTTTTTAATTTCAACTTAAAATATAATGTTGATAATAAATTAAAATTTTTGTTTATATATTGCATTAATAAAATATTAAAAAAATAAAAAATATATTATTGAATTGAATTAATCCAATTCAATATTATATGTTTAAATTATTTTATTAAAAAGCAATAATATAATTTTTTTCTTTCATTCCACGTAATATATGTGGGGTTAGGAATTAGTATATTTATATGTATTAGATTTAAAACACAATATAAGACATGTAATATTACATTGTTGTTAATGCAATATTATTATTTAACATAATATTATATGGACAAATAAATAATAATATCAAGATATATACGTAATATTGTTTCCGTGACCGAATTCAAACCAATTTTGAATGCATGAATTTTAAATGTGCCAATTTTTTTAGGTTCACGAGATGTTTTGTTTCTTATTGTAACCCATGAATTCATATGTTTAATGTATGATGTATCATAACTTTAAAAAGCAATTACTTTATACACATATACATACAATATAGATCACACTAATCACGCTCTTAAAATGCGACTATGCTTTATTTTTGTAAAGGTTTAAAAAGCCACTATATTTATTTTACAAATATACTAAAAAATTTCAATATTATAGTAAATTAGCCAATTTTATATAAGGGAATGACTCTAAAATTAAAGGAAAGAAGACTCTCAAAGCATGATTTACCATTGTTTCTTTTTAGTTCACTTATTATGTTAATAAACACTTTCAATTAATCCACTTTTCAATTTTGATTTGATTTGACCAAAAAAATAAATGGTCATAAGGAACACATGTAAAATAATTCATTTACTTTTAATAATAAATTTTAGCATCAAAGTCGTTGTAGTATAGTGGTAAGTATTCCCGCCTGTCACGCGGGTGACCCGGGTTCGATCCCCGGCAACGGCGTTATTTTTAATATTTTTTTCGCCGTTTTATTTTGATTAAATAAATATTATATTTGCAAAAAAGAAAATTAATTAAATATTATATATTTATGTTTCACGCAATACCAATCGGTATGAAATAATGTACAGAAACGTATCCGCTGCATTACTTCCTCTATCTCCGTCGGCGGCGGCGGCGACTGGGCGTCGCCGCCTCTTTTCTGAATCCCATTTTTCGTTTTCGTCATGCCAGTGGCGGCTTATGAACAAAAATAGCATATTCATCAAAAGTCCTAGAATACTCCTCAAACCAATGGCTTCTATTTCTACCATTGCTGAAGAAGAACCGAAGAAACCCTGGCTTCTCGTCGGCCTCGGAAACCCTGGGAAGCGTTTCAGCGGCACGCGCCACAATGTAACCACGCAAATTTTACTATTTTTTTGTATGTATATGGGCAAGTTAATAAAAGAATAATCTTATCGATCGAGGGTTTTGTGGTGTTTTTTATTCTTTACAGGTGGGCTTTGAGTTGATTGATTATATAGCTGAAGCAGAGGGGATTTCTATGGGCGCCGTCTCCTTCAAATCTACTTTTGGAAAAGGTTTTTTTTTTTTTTGGTTCATTTTTTGTGTTTCTTTTAGCATTTCTTGTGCAACTCTTGAATAAATTATCATGTTTTTCTTTCCTAAGTTTTTATGGAATTAATGTAGACATTTGGCATGTAATGGAGTTATTTCTCTGTAATCACACTTGTTAAGTTGCAAGAGCTTATCAAGTCATATGGTGATAATATGATGAATTCTTATTATAAATTTCTCCACAGCTTTTAGGGTCCGTCTGGCTAAGTTTATAATTTGTTTTAAAGAGCTTATAAGCTCAGCCAAACGGGCTCTAAAAGGTGTACATTGTATACAAGGTTAGAGTTTAGACATGGCAAAATCTTGTGTGAAGCAGTTTCATAGTATGAAATTAATACCATTAGAATCATTTACTGATACCATAACATTTATTTAGCGATACCTTTACACTTATAAACTGATATCACATAATAAAATGGTTATGGTGTCGTGAATGATTCTAATGGTATCGATGAGTGATTCTAATGGTACCAGTTTCATACTATGAATCTGCTTCACAGGAGAGTAACTCTTTAGACATTCAAACTTTCTAATAGGAGACTGCATCTGATGAAGCAAGAGGCTATTATCTAAAAGATATTTAAGTATTTCAGCGAGTGTATGTATGTAAGGACAATGCTAAGATAAATTCATAAATGTTGTATTCTACTAATCTTTGGAACAGCATGGAACTTTTTCCAATTTGTAAATTTTGTGAAGATTAAATTAAGCAGTTATTTCAGTAAAAAAGTTCTAAAGAAATTTGCAGGAGTTATTGGTGGTGACTAAACTAGCTGGGATGGAGATTATATTTTGAAGTATGAATCTTATATATTAATGGATATTTACGATATGGATATATTACCATGGATCGAACTTACAATAAGCATGAAGAAATAATGATACAAATCTTCTATTGATGGATATCTGCAAAATAATGTGGGCTTTGATGTTAAACTAGATGTTTCAAGTTTTTAATAACCTGAATCTACATTAATTTTAATTTCATCATTTTCCATTTGGATAGTACCTCTGAATTAAAAGTGAGCAAAATGTTACTAAATTCCGGGAGCAATATAATGCTTTTAACATATAAATTTAAGAATGACTTGAGAATTTCAGCAAACATACTGCATATTTCTGTACTAGTTCTAAAACTTGCATGAAATTCGGCTGCTGAGCAGTGCACTATTTTATGTGGTTAGGTTTCATTGGAGATGTTCCTGTTATGCTGGCCAAACCACAGACTTTCATGAATGCTAGTGGTGAGTCTGTAAGTTCACTCATTACCACATACGATTTATTCAAAAACTTCTTTCATTAATGATGAATAGTTGAGTTATTTTTACTTGCTTGCAGGTTGGTCCGATTGTTTCATATTATAAGATTCCGCTAAAGCAAGTTCTTGTGGTAAAGTATCTACTGTCACGTATTAACTTTTATCACTCTGGGGACAAAGTTATGATTTATTTATTTCTCAGATGTTTGATGACATGGATCTGCCTTTTGCGAAGTTGAGACTATTACCTAAAGGTGGACATGGAGGTCATAATGGGTATTTCACATATCCCCGATCCAGTTTCTTTTGTTTTTAATGGCTATTAAATTTCTTTTTCCGCGTTCTGCTTGAGAGGAAATTGTTGAAATTGCAAATTAGACTGCAGTTTGCGTGTGTTACCTTGTGTTGTGCATAGTGTTTAGTTTTGATTCTGAAATATACACTAATTTTAGAAAGTGAATCCCCAGCTGGAACCCCTTATTGCATACATTAAGTAATTTTTTTGTTTTTGCTGGTACTTAATTTCTGACAACCATATAATTATTTTGTGAATTGGTGAAAATCTTGATCTAGAATCACACTTGTCTGTTCTGTTCGAGATCAATTTTACTCCAAACAATATTATCCCCTACAACTTGCTTTGCGACATTCAATCGCCCGAATTATCATATAGGAAGTACTGATACTTATGCTGAATTAGAATAGAATGAGCCCTTTCAGTTTCTGATAGTCTGGACTAACAATTTTGTCTTTGCATTAATATATATAAATACTTTCTTTGGATATCGATTGCTCAATCCTTGTTTCCATGTCAACTTGTAGTGTATCAATTCATATACGCCAATTTTCTTTCAAAATGAATTATTTATATATAATGTGACAAACATATTTTTTCTTACTTACTTGAAGTTTATTTCAGTGGTCTTCCTTGTTTCTTTTAGTTTAATACCGATATTGCTCTTCATCAATTGCTATTGCAGGATGAGAAGTATTATAAATCACTTGAAAGGTAGTCGGGATTTTCCTCGCCTACGAATAGGTAATGCCCATGATCAGATAACTCTTTACCAATCTTACAAGAACACTATCTGAATCACTGGTTGAAATCTGATAGGCATTGGAAGGCCACCGGGAAAAATGGATCCTGTAAATTTTGTTATGCGACCTTTTAACAAAGAAGAACGTCAAGAGGTACGAGCTTGATTGCATATATTGTGTATATAAGTATCAGTTATCTAATTAAGACAACTACTTCTATGCACCAGTTGCACTATGAATGTCAAGTGCATTTTATAAATAGTTTTAGTTTTACTAAAATGTATTAGTTGGTCAGTAGTAGTGGTTTCATTGAACACTGTTAATTTTGCACCAGTTGCACCCAGATGATCGTTTTTTTGTATTACAGTTGGATTTCACATTCCAGAGCGGTGTAGAAGCAGTTCGAATTCTTGTGCAAGACAACTTCGATAAAAGTGCCACATTCGTAAACAGTGCCAAATCGCTTGAACATTGTAGTTGAGTAACCATCCTCTGCTCAACATGTTGTTACAGGGAACCTCTTGATTGGCGAGAGCAAATTCAATGCTTAAACTGAGCAGTGGTATTCATTTGATGAAATTGAAATTTTGTGCAATTTTTAATGCCAATATATACAGAGTTCTTGCTTTTATAGTTGCTTCAACTAGTTTCCCCTGTTTTTGTGATTAGAGAAAATACCTTCACAATTTTAATGCCTATGTGTTTGTTACATCTTTTCATGTGATGAATCCAATTTGCTGATGGTTTTCATGCAGAGACGAGAGCACCTTTGACGGATCGAAATCCATTAATTAATCAGTAAGATTGGATAATTGTTTTTTTTTTTTTTTCGAAAAAAAAGTGGATAATTGTTTACTCATTCGGAAAAGGAAAGTTTTTCGAAACGTATGAAAAATTTTATGGGGGTGAGGGAGTATTTGAAAAAATAAAAAGATTGTTTTTTTTTTTAATTTTATCTTTACAAGAAAATAGACTATTCAAATAGGAAGGAGTAGCTGGAAAACTAAAAAAAAATTGTTTTTAATTTTATCTTAACAAGAAAATAGACTATTCAAATAAGAAATGTGTGTTATTTTAATATATTGCACAACTTTTTATTTGGATGTTTCAAAATAATTTGTAAATTCTAAAAATACAAATTCCACTATAAATTTCACTCTCACCTTATTTATAATATTAACACAAAATATCATTACTTTTGGCTCTACAGATACACACAATTCAACTCATTTTTTATTTTATACATAAATATATAAAATTACCCTTCAAAATCCAATTCATTACTCTACTTTTTTATTTTGTGTACCCACAAAATGGTGCAAATAATTATAGGGTGGAGGAGTACTACCTCTCTAATTTTTGCACAAAAATTAAAAATATATTATTAAATGCATAATGGAGTGTCATGGAAAAGAAAAATAGGAAAAGATAAAAATAGAGAAGGATAGAAAAATGTGGTGACATTTACTTTTTCTATTAAAGGAAAGAGGACGATTAGTTAATAGTTCGTAAGTAATGGTGTTGCAACTGATGGCGCAAATGATCTCAAACTTATGAAATTTAAATGTTTAAATAATTTACTTTGATAGAGTTTTTTTTTTATTGGTAAATGTTAGTTGTTAGTAGTTAGAAGTTAGTTCGTCAAGTCTCCTTACAAATTCAAATTCTCCAAGTTTCCTTATATCTCTCACTCCAATTCATTCCCGAAGAGAATCGAACCTGTGTCTCCCACTTAAGTGAGGAGCCCGGTGGCCAGTGGGCTATGCCATAGAGTTTTATGTATTTATTTACATTAAATTAACTAATTGTATTTCAATTTAGAAAGATATTATTTTACTATTTGTTTAGGCTCCATTTGGATGGAGTTATTTGAAATACAACATACATTTACAAATCAAAATGGAGAAAAACTAAATGAATGAATTTGGTTTACACAAATATTACTTAGAAGTGAGAGGATTTCAAATACCCAACAAAATTTAGTCATTTGAAATCCCCCACTTCTTCCACTTGTGCTTAATATTTGAGTGTATCAAATCCATTTATTTAGTTTTTCTCCATTTTAGTTTGTGTAAATGCATGTATATTATCCTCAAATCTCTTGATTTCAAATCCACTCCATCCAAATGGAGCTTTAGATAATTTGATGTTTTTGAAGTAAAATACTCATTACGTCTCGGTATAGGTTATTTATTTTTCTATTTTAATTTGTCCCACTATAAGATACTCATTTTATTTTTAACAACTATTTATTAATTATATCCCTAAAATTTTTTATTATTTATATATATATATATATATATATATATATATATATATATATATATATATAGGCAAAAACTTGTATGAGACCGTCTCATGCATGAGACCGAATCACTTTTAATAAATTGTTATTACTTTTTTAAAAAGTGATACAAATTAGTATAAAAGTAATAACAAATTAAAAAGTGATAACAATTTATGAAAAATGATAAAAATTTATGAAAAAGTGATAACAAATTATGAAAAAGTGATAATAATTTATTAAAAGTGATTTAAATCTCACGTCCGTCTCTAAATGCATGAGGCGGTCTCACACAAGAAGTCTTATAGTATTATTTATTTATCCTTACCTTTATCTAAATTATATCATTTCTACGTATATTAGTATATTGTTTTACCTTAATTTTTGAGAAAAAAAAAGTAACCTCACCGGAGTACTGTTTTAGTAGTGTCTGGATTTGAGGATTCCAAAACATAGAATGAGTTCATGGAGCTCGTAACTTGGATGGAAAACATGGCAGTTGTGAGGACACAATTCCCACTATTTGCGCCGCCGCAGCTCCTCCCACAACCCCACCGCCCCGCCACCGAAATCCGCTTCTCCCGGTGGAACAACGCCAACGCCCAGAAATTTATCCGCCGCGAGAGAACCCAAAAAGAAATCGAGGACCAACTCCGCTTCGAGAAACGCTTCAATTCTGCCCATACCATCGCACATAATTACAACCCTGCTCCTCCCCATCACACCACCTTCAAATCGACCGGCACCCCTTCCGCCCCTTCCTCTCCTTCTATCCCCGGAAAATCTTCCAAATACTCCAAAACCCCTTCTCATCCCGCCTTTAAACCCCTCCCGAAACCCCCAAAATCTCCGCGGATAAAATTGAAACTCAAAACCCTGTTTCCCCCAATTTCAGAATCGATGAAAATGGAGTTTCTTATGAAATGC
Organism: Paraleonurus japonicus; assembly: GCA_030762865.1. NCBI lineage: Eukaryota > Viridiplantae > Streptophyta > Magnoliopsida > Lamiales > Lamiaceae > Paraleonurus > Paraleonurus japonicus. Next base: position 16,902,889 of record CM061056.1, read on the forward strand.
CAGATGCTCCATTCCTGTTTCCAGTATAGCTACACCGAGACGCCTAAGGCGAGGCCCGTGAAGTTGCGTGAGCCTCTCATGTCGCCCTTTGGACCGGAAACCATGGCGAAGCCGTGGCTGGGCCGGAAACCGCTGCCGCCGAGCAAGAAGAAGCTGCCGGAATTCGATTCATTTAGGCTGCCGCCGCCGCATAAAAAGGGCGTGAAGCCGGTTCAGGCGCCGGGGCCTTTTCTTCCCGGTTCAGGGCCAAAGTATGTGAGGTCCCGAGAGGAAGTCCTGGGGGAGCCCTTGAGTAAGGAGGAAATCGAGGAGCTTATACGAGGGTCTAAAATCCACCAGACAATTGAATATGGGTATATATATGTTTATTCTTTGATGATTATTTGGGAATGAGGTTTTAATACTTTGAAAGGGATGAGTGTTTAGTGCTAGTTTGTGAACTGTCTCACCGTATTACCATCTCACACAAGTTTTTGGCCTTTTGGGTTTTGCAGCATGTTTTAAATGTACACTTGAAGTATTATCTGCTTCTACTGATTGGTTGTGTGGGTGTATATTTAGCTAGTTTCTTATCATTTGCCATGATGAAAGTGTTCTTTGGCGAGTTCATCCATATGAGAATCTTTAGTTTTAACCTGAATTTTATTAATATGGTTTTATATCATGCAGTATGGTTCTGATTTCAAGATCTCTATTTTCCATGAATTATGTGCCTTGATGTGGTGAATCATAGGATAAGTAGTGCTCATGAAAACTCACAAATTATCAATTTGAGAATGCTTCCTTATTGTTTATGTAACCATTCTATCATTCTGCGCTAGGAAGGGATGGCCTAACACACAACATGTTGGACAATATTCATGCTCTTTGGAAGAGAAGAAGGGTGTGCAAAATAAAATGCAAGGGTGTTTGCACTGTAGATATGGACAACGTATGCACACAATTGGAGGTTGGTACGTTTTCCTTGTACTTATCCAAAAGAAGATATTGATTTTCAACTTTGTAGATATTATATTAGGATTTTTTCTAGTATACTAATGAAAATGCAAAATTTTATAATTAATAGTTAAGAATTTCTTTCATTCAAGAAAAATGTTGTGGTTAACTTGCCTATTCATGAACACAAATATTCTTGATCGTTGTATCAAGTGATCCTTTTGGTTTGTGATAGATCATGGCAAATTGTTACTGGTTTGTTTCTAGACTTATCAAGGCTTACATGCCTTTCGGATAAATCCTTGTAATTTTTTTAAATAAATATTGGATTCATTGTATTGTAGGATATTTCTCAAATGACCTTCATGCCTAGTATATATATAATCTGCAGCCCGTCTGTGAGGAGAAAAACATTTTCCCTTATACTTTAGGCCAGAGGGGCTATAGCGCTCTCGTGCATTATTATGAATTTGGACTATATGGGTGAGGCAAGTTAAAGACTATATGTTTTCTGCACATTTATCCCATTACTGTGGGAATAATGGCCTACATTTTCCAAAAAGGAAAAAATTAATGGCCTACATTTGTCAACCGGAAAATATATTTTCTTTTATTGCCATCCCCCTATAGTTATGGTTCTAAAAAATAATTTCCCCCTAATGTACTAATATTGCTGGGCTGGTAATGAACTACCCTGGGCAAATGGATGGGACTACTGCCATTGAGAAGTTCATATTCATATTTGGTGGTAAATAATTTATGTAAAATTTTTGGATTTCTTTGGCTGGTAACAATTGAAATGAGAAAAGCAACTAATTGATGGATTTTGCTGTAATGAGCTATTTTGAAACATGGAGTTGATGGAACAAGTAATTGTTTGAAATTTTCTCTAGAATGAATACTTAATACTGATTTCTGTTGATCACCATTATTTATTGTAGCCAGTTTGATTCATCAGTTAGATTTCACTTTTGCCTTTTGGTTACGTGGCTCCTCTAACTTATCTTCCTGTTATGGTTTTGAGTTCAATGACCAACATATATGTAGCTATTGCTACCTGACACAGGGATAATGAATCGTAATCCTGATGATTAAAGAGATACAGACATAGGCTCCTTAGGGTGCATAGATAAATAATTTCCCATACATAATGTGATATTTACTGTTTGACACAGGTTTTAATGTAAGAGTTGTTTTATAATATAAGTTGTTTTTGATAGGGTTAGAGTAGTCTTTTCAACTTTAATAGGATTGTTGTTTAATAGTATTAAATTGAGCTAGTATGGGAAAAGTAGTGACATGTGCTGTAATATTGAGGTGTTTGAGGGAAATAGATAAAAAAGCTAAAGTGGTTTTATTGCTATTTAAGGAAATGATGCATTAAGTATGAGACGAACCTTTAAGGCAAATGATGCATCTAGTATGTGACAGAGAGAGTACCTTCCAAGATTGAGTTCTATACTTCCACATTCTTATCTGAACCAATCATAATGAAGGAAATTTCTGAAGAATCCTTCTAAACCTTTGTTCAGTATATAGAAAAAGCGAGGAAGCTTTCTTCTCAGGACATAAATAGTACCGACATGAAATGCAGAACAATCTGTTAGAGGCCAACATAGGGATGGTATTTGTCTTTTGACTTCCTCTAGACCTTTCAACGAATTTATACCTTTTTGTTTTCTTGAACACTGCTGTTTAATATTAGAAGTCCAAAGTGATTATTGCTCCATTATTATAATGTGAAATTTGCTCATCGGCAGCTGTAATTCCGAAATCAGATTATACATAGAAACAGTATGGGTTTGAAGTGATTAGTGAAGTGTGAGAGCTTGTGATTCATGCTTTCTGTTAACAAAAATACTCTACTTTGATATGGAGAGAACTGCTTTGAGTGTGATAAGTGTGACATGAATGCATGAAATTGGTGTGCCGGATTTTTGTCGAATTGCCTCTTGTTCAATGCACAATGGGACGAAAAAGACCTGTTGGGAAGTTAGTGCATCAGTAAAAATATTATGGCATGTATTTCTACATCTTGTTCTTTGCTACTGCTCTGAGATAATATTGATATTAAATTTCCAACGAGCAGGAAAGAACAGGAGGGAAGATTATATTCAATAGGGGTGGTGTCATATACCTCTTCCGAGGGAGAAACTATAACTATAAATCTCGACCTCGCTTGCCTCTCATGTTGTGGAAACCTATCACCCCAGTGTACCCAAGACTGGTTCGAAAGGTTCCCGTGGGTTTGACTTTAGAAGAAGCAAATGATATGCGGAAAAAGGGGTGTAGTCTAATTCCAATATGCAAGCTTGGTATGTAATTGTATTTTACTAATTTTCCTGTGAATTGTGAAAAACGAAAATGAATACTGGTACAGATCTGACTGGTTTCTTGCTAATATATCATCTGTGTATACTTGTGTTTTGCAGCTAAGAATGGTGTTTATTGTGACCTGGTAAAAAATGTCAGAGAAGCATTTGAAGCCTGTGAACTAGTGCGAATAAACTGTCAAGGATTGAATCCAAGCGACTACAAGAAAATAGGTGCCAAACTCAAGGTATGTATATGATTAGTATTTACTCCCTCCGTCCCATGATTTCTTTCATATGTGCAAGTGCACACAAAATAAGAAAATGGAGTAATTAGTAGGGATTTGAGGCGTAATTTCGTAAACCATTATAGACAAAGTAAATAAGTGAGTTGAATTGAGGACATTTTGTGTAATATTGAGAACATTGTGAGAGTGAAGTTTATAGAGAGTTTTTCATTTTAAGGGTATGAAAGTTATTTTGGGATGGGACGAAAAAAAAAAAAGTGTGAAAGTAATCACGGGACAGAGGGAATATTAATTATTATGACCTTCAGAGTGAATCAGATGCATGGGATTGATAGAAAATAGTTTATTTTATAAGCTTTAATGTTGATCCCCTGTTCTTTATTTGCAGGACCTAGTCCCTTGTGTACTATTATCATTTGAATATGAACACATACTTGTATGGAGAGGACAAGACTGGAAATCTTCAATCGAACCTAATGTGAGCTTGAATGAATCGGAAGAAGATAAAACTGATGGTGTAGCTTCATCAGGACTATCAGCACCTTCATCATCAAGTGTTCCCAACTTGAGCGTCTTAGAGGCAACATTCGATGATCTCGAATCAACCTTATCCTCTGCTAATGGCAACGAGGAATCCCCAAAAGCTAATTTATTGACTGAATACGAGGCAGAGGATTCTGAATCTGCTTCTGTAGCTTCTCATGAAGCTACTACGGAGAAGATTCTGGACGAATCTTTAAGCTCTTCTGTTTCTACAAGCTCCTGTGATAATCATCCTCAAGTACTCATTCAAACGGTTGAAAGTGACGAATTGTTGGATGGTTTAATGGAATCACAAACGACACTGGGAAGCACTGAAAGTGTTGCTGCTCTTTCAAATGACACAGGGAGTAGCATTGAGCAGATGAGCTTAAACGAGGCCTGCACGGAAGGAATTATGCTACTTAGGAACGAAGCAGTTGAAAAGGGGATGGCAGTTGTGTTGGATGATGATAGCTTAGATGGTGACAGTGTTTTCAAAAAGGCTGTTGCTTTCGGTAAGACTGCTCCAAGAGGGCCCGTTTTCCGTCGTCACAAACCCAAGCAGTTAGGAGCTGAGAAAGGCAAGGAAAAGATTGTGATGCTTCAGATTCGGGGGCGAAAGAAGCTTCTTTAGTGGTCTTTGGGATGGATACTATTCGTAGTAGAAGAGACGAAATAAAGACGAGTCGTCGTAGAAGCAAGCAAATGGAAGATATCAAAGGAGATTTTCTCAACGTCGTTCCGCAGGGGAACCTGAGAGTCGATGAACTTGCTAAGTTATTAGCTTAGCTCAATGTAGGATTGTATACGAATCGAATATCACTATTTTGAATTTTTATTAGTGAAATTATTTCGAATATCGAATTCGAATATTTATTTTAAATAGTAAATGTGATTTATATTTGATTTGAAATTGATATTGAATTTTCGAATCGATTTCTTCTCAAGCACTTTCTAAATGATACTCCTTTGTCCCGCATCAGTTTTCACACTGATCTCGAGCACAAATTTTAATAAAACTCACTTTTTGAGGCTGAGGAGGGAAAAAAGGAGGGGTAAAGTAGACAAATCTACTTTATACTAATTGTAATTAGCATAAAGTAGCCATTCCCCCTTTCTGGCCGAATTTTGGAGCCAAAATTAAAACCAAAATAAATGTATTTTCAACCTTAAATGCCGCAGAAAGTAAAAGTGAAAATACATGAGGGTAAAAATTTTCCTCCAAAATTTACATATCGATTTCCCTCCAAAATAAAAGCAAAAAAATCAATAGTACAAATGTCTAATCACACTTAATATTACAAGCATTACTACATCAATAAATACCCAATTTCAATCTTAAATACAAGCATTCATTACAACAAAAAACATCAATGAGGAAAGCTAGAAGGAACACATTTAACTCCACAAGAAAAGAATCAAATTGCTCAAATCCTCATTGCAAACAACACCAATGGAGTTGTTCATAGAGGTAAACTTGATGAACTTTTTGAGTTATTTGGGGTCCATAAAAGGACGATACAAGATGTTTGGGGTCTTTGCAAAAAAATAACAGATTAGATGGTGGACCCATTTTGTTCACAAATAAAAACAAGGAGATAATCACAATTTAACAAGCAAAGTACATTTGATGTGGATGTTATGAAGACAATACCATTTTAAAAGAGATCAACCATTAAAAGGCTAGCTAGAGAGATGCATACAAGTAAAAACACATTTGGTAGGTGGGTAAAAAATGGGGCAATCGGACCTCATACTAATGCTATAAAGCCGGATCTCACAAAGAACAAACAAATTTCAAAGGATCAAATACGGTTTGCGGCTTGGAAAATGAAAGCCTCAACAACAAAAATCAAATTCAAGGGCATGCATAATGTAATCCATATTCATGAGAAGTGATTTTACATGACAAGAGCAAGTGACAGATACTACATGTTGCCAGGAGAAACGAGAACCATATAGATCATGCAAAAGTAAAAGGTTCAACCAAAAGTCATGTTTATGTGTGCGCTTTCAAGCCCACAAGACTCATATGATGGAACAAATCTATTTTATGGTAAGATTGATATTTTTCCATTCACAAAGAAAGAACCAGTCAAAGAAACTCAAAAACGAGAATAAGAGTACAATGGAGACAAAGCCAATAGACTCAATCACTAAAGAGGTGGTCAAGGGCTGCCTACTTTACCAAATAATTAAGTCTCCTAAACTTGAAATTTATGCAAATAAAATGTAACTATCAACTAATTCATTATTTAGTTTGAATTTCCAAGTTGGTGACATTACTTATTAAACATGTAAGTCTATCACAACATATACACATGTAAGTCTCAAAAGCTGGAATTTTCAAGTTGGTTAAATTACAAATTTAGGTAAGTATACTGATTAGTGTAAAAATTGCATGATTATTGAATGTTTAATCTTCTCATTTTGATATGAATATCATGTTTATTTCACTCATAATTGACCAATTGCACTTGATAGAGAGTGTGGTGTTGTTTTGGTTTATATGTGCAGGAATCATCAACTTGTGGAGAAATTTCAGACCTTCATATATTATTGGATCAAGTAAAGAATTATACCATTAGAAAGAGGGCCGAGAGAGCTTCGCGTAGCAAAAAGAATCACCCAAATCGTAGTTCGTACGCAAAGATATGAGCGATCGAAGCGGAGGTGGCACACAGGGGACAAGTGACTCGGGCAACCACCCACGACTCGCCCGAGTCGGTGCCCGAGTCATATTTTTATGTGGCCAAGTGACTCGGGCAACCACCCCTGACTCGCCCGAGTCACTTATGCTGAGTTGGCCATTTTGTGTGCGATTTTCAGCTTATTGGGCGCAAATTGAGCACTCTTGAGGGACCTAATGACAAATTAAAGTTACTCACTTACTACCCACTATATATACACTCCTATATCAGCATTAGAGGAGGATCTCACACACTTAGAAACATTAGCTTAGGGTATTTTTAGATTTCAGCACACACAAACACATAGTAGTAGGTGTTCTTACTTTTTCTTTCAATTTCTTGCAAAGTAGAAAATAGTTTACATACAATCAAGTGTAATACACATTTATAAGGTGACTTCCATCCTTATTTCATATATCTATGTTTTCTTTCTAATCATGTTTTTCCCTATTTTGATGTTGATGGGTTTATTGCATTTAGCTATGATTAGCTAGACTCTTATGTGCTTGGGTGTTTTGACCCTTAGATGAGTTGATTTTGGTGATTTTATGATTGAGTGTTCATTTGTTGAGGTGATTACTTGTTTTAATGATGCTTTGAATGATTTAATTGCTTAGGTGAGCTTTGATCTTGTGTTTATTGATTTAATCTTCTCAAGGATACTTGGTTTATTGAATTGATGCATAGGTGTTAGGTTTGCTTGTGTGATTGAAGTCAATATTTGGTTAGCTCAAGGATACTTGGTTAATTAATTAGAACCTCATTAGGGCACATTGATTACTTGTTGAATTGCTTGTAATTAGTGAGGGGTGAGAGTGTTGTCTCTTACATCCCTACATACTTGATTGATCATTTAGAACCTAGCTTACCAAGTACGGTTTTATTTGAATTATTTGTTGGTTATCCCTATGATCCCTCTTTGAATGAACACTTGATTGTTTTTGATCCGAAATTGATGAGTCTTTGATGATTTGCACCCGAGCACTACTCTCTCCACTTGGTATTTCGTTGTTAATTGCTTAGTTTAATTTCTTGTTGAATTTGAGTAGTTTAATTGGTGTTTTAAATATTGCAAACTCGACTAGCCTCTATAATTCTGGAAAACGTCAATTTCATGGCTTTACTTCACCTCTATTCCTTTGGGTTCGATAACTTGGTCGTAATTTCTACCCACTAGAACTACACTACGATCATATACCAACTATCGAGTAACATGTTCTTCATCTAGTTATTTCATGTAAGTATCCAAATCTGGAAATCCAAGTTGGTGACATAACAAATGTTATTTTTTTCCAGTTATACCAAAGAATAAAGACTAATTGGTACGCAAATGCAAGTAAACACATTTTCATTCAAAGAAGATAGTGTTAAACCACATATAAGCAATATGGACCCTAAATTTAGAAGCCTGCTTTGCTAATTCAGATGGGTTCAATATTATAGAACTGATTTGCCAGCCACCAAACTCCCCAAACACAAATGTGAATGACTTGTGGTGGTTTAGAGCTATTCAATCTTTACAAGTTGACACTTTGCATCATACAATGTGGATGGTTTAGTGAAAAATGTGTTGTTTTCATATGAAAATCTCACACACACCACACTAAACAATATGTTCCTAAGTCTACAAGCATGTTTAATTGAAATACTCAAGGTGAAGGGACACAACAACTACAAATTGCCAAATATGAGCAAAGCACGTCTACTAAGACAAGGAATACTACCAGAGAGATTAGAAGTGAAAGATGAAATTGTAAGGAACTGCATATAGATTTTAGAAGAAGTGGACAAATTGAAGGGGCAACAAGTTCACAACAAGTTGGTCAAATGTAATCTTGAGGCACTCGATTGATTTTCACTATTCCACTTATCTCAAGAAATCGAGACAAGTGAAGATTTTGATGCTCCTTTGTTAATCTACCGAATTGATTGTTTTGCACCATAATAATGAGTGTCGGTCTCAAAGTTATGAGCATCCATGAGCTCTATGCGGATTCTCCATAAGGTCTCGGTATGAAAGTGATACATCAATACCCTTTGTTGATGTGGCATTCTTTCACCATATGGAGCTTCTTCTCGTGGCCTCTCAACATACGGGTGATCATTGTTGTTTCCTCCTATGGGATCATTTTGTACTCCCTTCTTCTTTTCCTTTTGACGTTTTGGTGTCTACACCAAGCTTCTATTTCCAACTCTAGAGGATGAAGTAGGAGTAGGAGGGGAATTAGTGTAAAAACGATGTGAAATGGCGAATTTTGTTTAGAATATTGATTAAAAGATGGTGTTCAATTAAGCCTAATTTCTACTAAAATCTAACAAGTGTTATCAACAAGAAATTGAAGAAAAATCAAAACAATCAACACTAGATAAAACTTGCAATCAATTAGAACGAAGATAAGTGAAATCAACAATATAAAAGGGTAGTCCTAGGGAATTGTTACACTCGATGGGCCTCACTCCCCAAATAGTAGAGGTTATTGAATTCAACCCACGAGTAAGGGGAGTGACAGAGTGTTAGAGAATCAACATAAATGAATTAAATCTTTACCTCTTTATAAATCCACACTTTTAAATGAGGCGGAATTACATCGAGTTATGGATTTTGATTATATATTTTCTAAATTATATATTTTGAATTATGATTTATATTCTTTTTTATTTTAAATTTATAACTATAATAAATACTCCCTCGAGTCCAGAGAAGTGCACTTGAGGACTTTTCACCGGTTTTTGTGTGAGAGTTATTTCATAGTAAAACATTTACAAAAGTTATTTTATATGAATGATATGTTAGTTGATCTTATTAACTAGCATATCATTCATATAAAACAATTTTTGTATACATATTACTATGAAATAATTCTCACACAAAAACCGGTGAAAAGTCCTCAGCAAGGTACTTCTCCGACTCGAGTATAATGTATTTGTAATTGTATATTGTGTTTATTAGCGAAAAATGTATCCTAGTAAATGTGATACAACTACATTTTTAAATACTTATATATTGATATTAATAATAGAAATTGAATTATAATTCAAAGGAATTAAGATAACTAAAAAGTAATTATTTTACCATGAACAAAGAAGAACAATACATCCTCAATTGAATTAGATAAAATAACTACTTCCTCCATCCAATTTTAATTAGTCATTTTATCTTTTGGTCCTTCTAATTTTATTTACACCATTTGTCATTTGAACCCCACATTATTTTCTCTCTCCTATTAATGACTTGACAATAATACTCTTACTTTTTACTTCACTCATCTACTTTATATATAAACAAATAATATTTCTTAAAGCTTGTGTCCAACCTATTTGCCTAATTAAAATTGGACGGAGGGAGTATTGTTTAATGAAAACAACTAATATTATTTTGTTAAAATAACTAAGATTATTTAAAAATATGTATCAATTACACAAAGGCAAATCAAGTTATATACAAGAATTTGCCACTGATTTGTTTTAATATATTTATCATCTATGAACTTCATTTGTACAATTTGAGTCTTCGTACTCTACTATTTATCTAATTGAGTTCTTGTATATTTACTTTGAAACTGCAAGACTTAGTTTACACAAGTAATAGTAAAAGTCGATTTGCAGATTGTCATTTTAACGAGTCGGTCTTCCCGACATTAGGGGAACAACCAAACAGTGGAAAAGGAAATCAGTTGGAATGAATTATCATTGTCCCATCTTAATTCCGTACTAAACAATGTGAAATAGAAGTTCAAAAGATAATTCATTTACAGAGGTTAGCAAACCAATTATCGATGCATTTATCGACTCCAAATAGAGTGACCAAGTCACATATACCATTATGAATGCTCCTATAAAAATTGATGTTCCGAAGGACAACATCAAGTTGCTAATGAGTCTAGAGTACGCCTCAAGCGTGGTAGACCAAGAGGTTCCAAAGATAAGAATCCTCAAAACGGAAAGGAGCAAAGATTGAAAATGGCCAATTCGAGGAACCAATGATTTCTGATGGATCTCTAGAAAAGATCGTAGATATGACAAACAATACAATTCCGTAAGAAATTCAGTGCACGAAAATGAAGAGATCTCAACAAACTATGTCATGTCTGGAACAACATAGAACCGAAATGAAATCGACGTCGATGATGTTTTCTCATATAATATAGCACTTGATGTCATGAGTAATGAAAGGGATCAAGAACCAAAGTCCACGGATCAATGTAGACAAAGAGATGATTGGCCAAAATGGGAAGAAGCGATTGATGCGGAATTGAAATCTCTTGCAAAGAAAGAAGTGTCTGGACCGATGAGTCTCGCACACCTGAAGGTGTTAAGCCGGTGGGTTATAAATGGGTTTTTGTGCGCAAGAGAAATGAAAAGGGTGAAATGGTGAGATACAAGGCACGTTTAGTTGCACAAGGATTCTCACAAAGACCCGACATTGATTATGAAGAGACATACTCCCTGTGGTGGATGCAACTACTTTTAGATTCTTAATTAGTCCGGCAAGAAGAGAAGGACTTGATTTACGACTAATGGATGTTGTCACACCTACTTGTATGGCCCACTTTGGATAATGAGATATACATGAAACTTCCAGAAGGTTTTAAGGTCAGCCGAGCGGACAAATTCGAGGATCTCGAGAGTCATATTCTATCAAATTGAATAGATCCTTGTATGGATTAAAACAATGCAGGCGCATGTGGTACAAACCGCTTTAGTGAATATTTGTTGAAAGAAAATTATAATAATGACCACTATTAGCCCATTGCATTTTTATAAAGAGATTTGGGTCGAGGTATTGTTATTGTTGTTGTATGTGTTGATGATCTAAATATCATCGGAACTCCTGAAGAGATTTTGGTGACTATGGAATACTTGAAAAAGGAATTGAGATGAAAGACCTTGGAAGAACGAAATTTTGTCTCGGATTACAAATTGAGCACCTAAAGGATGGAATCCTTGTGCATCAAACAACATACACAGACAAGATGCTTAAAAGGTTTTATATGTATAAAGCACACCCATTGACCCGATCCGATGGTAGTAAGGTCACTTGATGTAGAAAAAGACCCATTCCGCCCTCGGGAAAGTAATGAAGAAATCCTCAAGTACCATACCTAAGTGCAATAGGAGCATTGATGTACCTTGCTAGTCACACGCGGCCTGACATATCATTTTCTGTTAATTTGCTAGCATGGTTAGCTCATGTCCTACCCGAAGGCATTAGAATGGGGCTAAGCACGTTACCCCCAAGGTACAAAAAGATAAGAGTTTGTTATTTTCTAACCTATCCAAAGAAACAATGACCGGTTTTGCGGATGCAGGTATTTATCCGATCCTCATAAAGCACGATCACAAACCGGATATGTGTTCACACATGGTGGTACAACCATCTCCTGGCGTTCCATGAAGCAAACCATTGTAGCTACTTCTTCTAACCATGCGAAATTCTAGCAATCCATGAGGCGAGTCGTGAATGTGCATGGTTAAGATCTCGATCCAAAGCATATACAAGAAGGTTGTGGTCTGTCATCCGAGAAACAAGCTCCAACAGCTTCTATATGAGGATAATGTGGCATGCATTGCACAACTCAAGGAAGGATATATCAAAGGTGACAGTAACGAAGCATATCTCACCAAAATTTTTGTTCACTCATGAACTTTAAGAATGGAGATATACATGTTCAGCAGGTTCGGTCAAGTGATAATTTGGCAGATTTATTTACTAAAGGCACTTCCGATTGCTACATTCAAGAAGCTAATTCACCGAATTGGAATGTGTCACCTCAAGGATCTCCATTGTTGTTTTTATGAGGGAGTTAATGCGTCAGACTCTTTTTTTCCCCTTAGCATGATTTTTCCCACTGGGTTTTTCCTTGGCAAGGCTTTTTTTTTTTTAAAGAGGCAGCCAAAACACATTGTTTCAAATAACTTGACATCCAAGGGGGAGTGTTATGGAATATTAAATGATGATTATCCTTAATCTCATCATATTCCTTAAAGTGGATGTCAATTATCCTTAATTCCTGCATATCTCTTAATTGTTGATGACATCTAGATGTATATATATATATATGTGGGTATTCTCTTGAAGAAGGATGTACATAACATATAATCTTTCTCTCATATTCATCTTATATCTCCTACACATTTCATAACAGTAATATGTTATCATTTATTATTTAAATAAATGTAAGAGAATATGCTAATCCAAAGCTTTATAGATATGAGAGTTGTAACTGTTCATCTTATTATATTGTTAAAAAAATAGTTGAGGAATTAATACCTTATTTTAAATTATAAAACTCAAATATGTCATTTATCATTATTTTAACGGAATTAGATATTTGCCTAACCAAAGGAAGCTCGAACGGACAATATTGTAAAAGAAAAAGAAAGAAAGCAACTGGCCATCGATCCTCTTTAAATTTGCTATCCAGCTCATAGAGGGATAAGATGACACAATCTAAAAGAAGATTGTAGAAAAAGTTCATGGAAAACCAACTAATGTTTATGTGCATCGTATTCCACTTTTTAAATTATTATTTTTATGCTAATTCTTTTTGAATTATTATTATTTAGATTGTAGAATCTAATAATTGCTATTCTTTTTGAATTATTATTATGTCCCACCTTTGTCTATGTCTGCCACTCAATTTCTAGCTTCATGAAAGACCAACTAATGTATTTTTTTCCCTTAATACTTACTTCGCTCCGTCCGTGTATTTGCTCCCAAAATTTGAAAGTTAGATACAGCCTTATATATATATATATATCTTGCTCCATTCTCTGATCTTCGATCCACCGCAGAGGACTAATAAGACTACAGGTATTCCATTTAAATTGCTTCTTGTCTCATCATCCTTATGCTGTATTTGTTTAATTCTTTTATATATGTTAGCTGCATTTCCTTGAATTTTTATGGTAATTGCACTTAATTGTGATGTATATAAAAGCAGATAAGTACTGATTTGGAAATGCATATGCTAATGATCGATCCATACTTTCTGTTAACAAGTAATACTCAAAGATACTACAATTTCAACATCAGCTTCAATTTTTATGCTATTTCTTCAAACATACTTTGGTTTAACTTCAATTAAATATGTCATTTATCATTATTTTAATGGAATTAGATATTTGCCTAACCAAAGGAAGCTCGAATGGTCAATATTGTATAAGAAAAAGTAAAAAGCAACTGGTCTTCCTCTTTAAATTTGCTATCCAGCTACATGCATGATAAAGGGATATGATGACACAATCTAAAACAAGAGTGTACGTAGAAAAAGTTTATTAATTGCTATTCTTTTTGAATTATTATTATGTCCCACCTTTGTCTTTTTCTGCCATTTAATTTGCAGCTTCATGTAAAACCAACTAATGTTATACTTACTTCCCTCCGTCCCGTGGTATTTTTGCTTCCCCCTCCCCCTTTTTTCACAAAGATTAATTAATAGCCATATATATATCTCGCTCCAGTGTATTTCATTCTCTGATTTTCCACTGCAGAGAACTAATAAGACTACAGGTATTCCATTTTAATATATTGCTTCTTGTCTCATCATCCTTATGCTGTATTTTTAATATGTAGCTGCATTTTCTTCAATTTTATGGTATTAGAGGAGGAGTTCATACATATTGTTGGATGTAGATATGGTAATTGCACTTAATTGTGATGTATAAAAGCAGATGAGCGATTTGGAAATGCATATGCTAGTGATGTTAATGCTAGATAAACAAGTGCAAGAAATTGCGGAAATAGTGGTAGGTTGGGCTTGTTATAATTCAGGACCAAACCTACAATTGCACCTCATTTTCTTGGAACTAAAACTGTAATTTTTATTCTCTTGGGACTAAAATTGCAACTCTTGAGACAAAAAATGTCAAAAAAAAAAAAATATATATATCGAAAAAGGACCATTTTACAGATCACTCATTCTTTTGAAACCAAAAATGCAATTTATCCACAAACAAACCCTAATTCTTGATTTATTTTTTATTATTACTACTACTATCTCGTCAGATCTTGTTGCTTGACTAGGATATTGACAATGTTTTAGTGCATAATATGCTATTCAGCTGCACATATTATGATTTAGAAATTTTGTATTGACAAATCTGATACGTTGCATAATTTTTATGCTATTATTACTTCAAACATACTTTGGTTTTTACTTCACCTATTTTGATTTATTTGGAACAAGTGCAGGAATGGCGGAAATTGTGGTAGGCCTTCTTGGGCCAGTTATTGAACTTGTGAAATCCATTGCTCCATACACCAAGCGCCAGTTCAGTTATCTTTGTGGTCTCAAGAGCAACGTCAATAGCCTAGACGAAGAAGCCAAAGGACTGGATGATGCGAGAGCTGCACTCCAGCAAAAATCGACGAAGCTGAGAATGGTGCACGAGTTATTCATTCTAAAGTGTTGTCTTGGATGAAAAAAGTAGATGAGATCCAACAAAGGAAGAGTGAATTAGACACTGAAATGACTAAAATACGAGATGGTGGTTGTTTGTCTCTGAAATCTCGCTATTCAAGAAGTGTGGAAGCTGTTAAAACTCTTGAAGCTATGAAGAAGATGAAGCTAGAGGATCCCAAAGGTGCTTGCTTTGATCGACATATCCCATCCTCTACCACCCGCATCAACGGCGCCCGATTGTCTACAAACCACTATGACTGAGTTTCAGTCTCGGAAAAGAATTGAAAATGATTTAATTGCGCTTTTGAAAGACGAACAAGCTAATATGATAGGGTTATGGGGATGGGCGGTGTTGGGAAGGCGACTGCGGCCAATAATATTAAGAACGAGAATGATGGAGGAGAATGTGTTTGATGAATCTGTCTGGCAGTTGTGAGTCACCGCAAACATGGAGAAAATCCAAGAGGACATAGCTGGTCAATTGGGTTTGAAATTTGATGATCATGAGAAAAGTTTATCAAGTAGAGCAACAAAACTATGTATCGATTACGGTGTAAGAAAAGAATCCTTATAGTTCTAGATGATGTTTGGGAATATCTTGATTTGAATGAATTAGGAATACCTTGTGAAAATGGTTCGAGAAGGATGCACAATTCTTTTAACATCTCGAAAGAGGAACGTTCTTGGAGAAATGAAAGTTCTTAAAGAGAATGTTCTAGAAATGCAAACCTTGAGTGAAGCGAAGCATTATCTTTCTTTCGGGAGCAACTAGGGACTTCTCAAGCGGCTTCCTAGTTTAGAACAACAAATTGCTAATGAGTGCAAAGGTTTGCCACTTGCCCTAACAATTGTGGCTCGAGTGCTTTGAAAAGTCGGATGGACATAAATGTTTGGGAAGATGCACTAGGAGAACTAAGGCGTTCCAGCCCGGAAGACTTGCAAGATGTTCTTAAAGAGGTTTATAATCCCCTTAAACTAAGTTATGATAACTTGACCTCTAATGCCCAATCCATATTCTTGTTATGTTCTCTGTTTCCTGAAGATTTTGAAATTCCTCTTAAGGATTTACTGCTTATGCCATGGGGCTACGCATGTTTAAAGGAATTGAGGATTTGGAAACCATAAGAACTAAAACATACTCACTCATTAACATGCTTAAAAGTTGTGCCTTGCTATTGGAGGGTGAATATGAAGGATATGTCAAAATGCATGATATTGTCCGAGACGTGGCCATTTTCATTGCTTCAAAATATCCAAAGGAGATGCCACTTATAAGGTCTGGTTATAACTCCACTTGGATATCTCCCTTTGTCGACGGAGAAAGAATTGAGCTTTCAAAGGGATCAACTTTTCCAAATCTTCGTCTCTTATTGATTGATAAGTCGACAACTGTGGAATTGCAAATCGGTGGCATTTCTTTTGAAGGAATGAAAAAGCTCAACGTGTTGTCCATCCATAATGAATGGTCATTGACATCATTACCGCTTACTACTCAAAATCTTAGGACATTGATTTTAGTTAATTGTGAATCTTTGATGACCATATACATTGTTGGGGAGTTGTTAGATCTTGAGATTCTCATCCGTCGTAAGTGTCATATCAAGGAGGAGATCCCATTAGAGACACTAAAATGTCTCAAGTTGTTAGAAATTTCAGGTTGTGCGGCTCTCAAAAAGATTGGGTCAGCGGGATATCAAACTCGGCATATCACATTTTCAAAATTGGAGAGCCTTCAACTACGGGACCTTACAAATCTTATAGATTTCTATCAAGGAATTGAAAGTATTGAGTTCCCCTTGCTTACTCGGTTAGAGATCGAAAATTGCCCAAAATTGAAAGGTCTTGTTTCTAGCCCAGAAAGCGTCCGCATGGGAGATGATGGTGATGATCACTCTTTACATTTACTCTGCAATCAAAAGGTATGCAACATTGCTTAAAATTACAATATCTGCCCATTTGGATAATATAATAATATTCTTTTTGTCGAAAATAATATAAAATTAAGGATGAATGCTAATTGAATTCCACATGGGTTGGAACTCCATTAGTTAATTAATTATATGTTCATTTTTTCAGATGAAAAATGAAATTATGTATCATACTATATTATACTTTAATATAATAGTAAAGAAAGGACTAGAAAAAGAAAGAAAATGGAAATTAGCATTGAATTAAATACTTGCTATTTTATTATGCAATTTGTGACATACTGATCAGTAAATGATTTGATTCCAACTGCAGGTTTCATTCGGCAAATTGAGGAAACTACGACTTCAAGAATTTGGTAACTGTAATAACATATTCTGTAGTTCCCAAATTCCAGTTGGCTCCTTCACTCATCTAGAAGAGTTATATCTCATTGGTCTACCCAAGTTGAAGACTTTTTGCAACTCTGCTCTTTGGTTGCCCCAACTGCTAACACTGGACATCATTAATTGTGTAGGAATGAGACGTTTTTACTCGGGCTCTCTAACTACAACCAATATGAAAAATTTGGAAAGCCTTCATATTTCCAATTGTGATATGATGGAACATGTATTCTTGTGGAGAGAAGAAGAAAATGAAAAAACTATCACTTTTCCAAAAGTCACAACCCTCATCCTACAGAATCTTCCCAGGCTCACGTCTATTTGTAAGGGTGTTGAAAGCATTGACTACTATGACAATTCATAATTGCCGAAACTTGACAACTCTTGCTTCTGCAGACATGAACAAGGTATCTCATAATTAACATTCATTCTAACATTATATATTCTGCACTTTTTATTATTTCTCTACCTATATATATCCAACATAACAAAACTCATGTATTAACACATCTATTTGCGGATTGCCGAAACTTGACAACTCTAGTTTCTGCAGACAAGGCATGTACCCTTATTACCATCTCATAATTAACATTCATTCTAACATTATATATTTTTCTGCACTTGTGATAAATTTCTCTAGCTCTATAACAAAACTCATGTATTATTTTCCTTCAACTCTATTTCATATTTTAATTATAGTAATGATCGAAATACATGAATTTGTTCGTTTCAGGTGAAGAAACAAACAGTATATTACTCGTTGCCGATATGGGACCAACAAAATTTTACTAGGCTTGAGTTCTTATACATATTTGGTTATCACGAGATTAGCTGCTTATTTTCATCTTCAGTAGCTGTTAATCTCATCAATCTCAAGCTCCTAAAAGTTAGATATTGCTTGAATATGGTAAAAGTGATTGAAGAAGAGGCGGAGGAATATTCACATCAAACTCTTTTTCCCCATCTGGAACATCTACATCTCTATGATTTACCCAAGTTGAAGTTTTTTTGTGGATGGAGATGTGCTCTTAAGTTGCCATTATTGGAGAATGTGGTGATTGGTGATTGTGACAAACTTTCCAGTTTTAGCTTGGGATCTCTAACCACGCCCAATCTCAAAACCGTCACAATAATAGAAGGTGGTGATGTCATTACCAACACACAAGGCATCATTGACTTGAATAATGTGTTGCAGCGACGCTGCAACAGAGTAAGCGTCAAATTGAATTGTGGAGAAATATTTTGTCAAGTGCCCCAATAATTAAGTGAAATTAGTATTTTTAATTAAGTGTCCCGAAAATAATTATTTGAGTCACTTATCAAAAATGACTCAAAAAAAGTGTCGCAATATCTAACTTTTGTTGTAGTGGTACATATGCTTCTTATATAATTAATTCTTCCTCCCAGCTTGTTTTCTATCTATTTACGCTTTAAAATCAATTATTTCTCCTCTTATATATGAACAAAAATAATAGTTGTTTTGCTTTAATGCTTATTGATTAGATGTAATTACTTCAATAAACAAAAATATTAATTAATTTCTCCTCTTCTTTGATGCTTATTAATTAGTTGTAATTATTTTGATTAGAAAAACTCAACTTTAAGTGAGGGACAAGAAAACTCGAAGAAGAAAGGTGAAATAGAGGATGAGGAGGTACATATATAATTAATTTCTCATCTTCTTTGATGCTTATTAATTAGTTTGTAATTATTTTGATTAGAAAAACTCAACTCTAAGTGAGGGACAAGAAGACTCGAAGAAGAAATGTGAAATAGAGGAGGAGGAGGTACACATATAATTAATTTGTTTTTATGGATTTGATATGCTTATAATATAGCTAAATATATATATTTTTAATCATGTGATGATTAGGAAGAGGAATAAAGGTGAAGAAAAGGAGGGCTAGAGTATCAGCCGGCGAAATAGAGGAATAATAATTATGTGGGTGTGAGGTGTAAAGGCATTCATTAATTAATTAGTTTCTTAAGCTGGTTTGCTAATCCTATTGTATGTTTGCTACATAGTACTTAATTCTCTGTTTCTTTTTTCTTTTGCTAATCACCCAAATCGATTGTTTTGCACCGTCATGATGAGTGTCGATCTCAAAGTTATGAGCATTCATGGGCTCTATGTCGGCTTCTCCATAAAGCCTCGGTATTGGGCGAAAGTGATCCCTCAATACCCTTTGTTGATGCGGCATTCTTTCACCATATGGAGCTTCTTCTCGTGGCCCCTCAACATACGGGTGATCATTGTTGTACTCCCCCTCCCTCATCTACTATCGGGGTTCTCCGTTGTTCATCTCTTCCACTACTCTTCTTCTTCTCCTTTCGGCATTTTGGTGTCTACACCGAGCTTTTATTTCCAACTCTAGAGGATGAAGGTCTTGTTGATTCCTTCTTGCACGAGTGATCATACACCAATCCTAAGACACAAACCAACAATTAGAAGAGCAATGAAAATTCAACAAAGCAATAAAACCAATATTTTTTAATTTTCTACAACTAATAGAAAGCAAGTAAAATCTAGTGCAAAATTTAATCAATTATCACTTCTAGAACTAATGTACGCCCCTCCTCGGAAACGACACCATTAACTTGTTTCACTTTTTATCAACAAATAAATTTTCTATCCGCATAGCGTACGCTTATCAAATTATACATAAAAACAATGTGAAATGGTCAAATTCTATCTAGAATATTGATTAAAAGATGGTGTTCAAGTAAGGCTAATTTCCACCTGAAATCTAACAAGTGTCACCAACAAGAAAATTAAAGAAAAAATCAAAACACTTAACACTGGATAAAGATTGCAATCAATTAGAACAGAGAGTGAAATCAACAATATAAAAGAGTAATACTAGAAAATTGTTACACCTAAACAACCATCTATGGAGAAAAGACCAAATTCAAATGGTATTAGTGATGATTATGTAAGGTGAGTCACCAATCAAGACCTAGAAAATAGTTTAATACAATCAACTCAAAGAAAAATCACACTAGCATGTATCTCTACCCTACTAGAATAATCAACTCAATAAACCCCTAAAACCTTTAATACTTTTTCACAAATTAATCTCTTTCTCAAGTGACAATTAATGAATCATTTGTTCAAGGTAAATTATTGGATCAAATTTCTCAATTAAACTCAATCAATAATAAGTAAAGCACACAATCATGACCAATAAAAGCATGCTTATAATACATGATAATTTAAACACATAAACAATAATCGCCAACAAATACCAAATAAAAGAAGAAATAATCAATAGATATCAATTTAGGTTTCACAATCCCTAGAACCAAATGTTCTAGCCAACAACAATCATCATTCACTAACTATTACAAATTAAAGGACTAAAAACAGAAAATAAAAAAATGAAGGAAGCTTAGTCTCTTGGGGGATAAATGCTATCCAATTTCAAGCTCAATGCATCTTTCTACCCCCAAAAATGATGGAAAATGTGGAAGAAAATCAAAAATACCTCGTAGTGTGTGCGCACGTGTAAATCCGCCAAATTCTGCAAGCAAAAATAAAAATAATTATCATTTGTTCGAAATATATTTTGTTGAAATTTTTACTTAATTTCGGAAATATTTTGCTTAAATATGATCAAAATTTCGGAAACTTAATTTTACCCAGTTTTCAAAATACTTTTTCCGAATATCTGCTCATTGTTCGACAATATTTCGGAAAACCAGTTTCAAAACTATACAATCTTGAAATTTTTAATAATAATTCCGTAAGCATATCAAATATTTACGAATATCAAATTGAATAATAATTTTGTATTTGTATTTGAATAAGGGGCACTCTTGTATGAGACCGTCTCATGCATGAGACGGACGTGAGACAAAGTCACTTTTTAATAAATAGTATTTGTTATCACTTTTATACTAATTTGTATCACTTTTTTTAAAAGTGATAATAATTTATTAAAAAGTGATTAGGCCTCATGCATGACACGATCTCATACAAGTTTTTGCCTTTGAATAATAATTGAATTGCATCGAATATTTTTAATCGAATTTGAATTATAAAATTTTAAATACGAATATCAAAATTCGAATGCGAATATCAAACCGAACTAAATTTATTTGATTCGCATACAACCCTAGTTGGATGAACCACTTATCCCATTTTTCACACAAATCAACACAACTTAAACAAAATTTTCACCCAAATCAATACAGCTTAAACAAATTCAACTACGAATACCAAAAAAAAAAACTGTCAAATATCGTTATATTCAAAAAATGGCTTGAAAGACAATTGTTGCTACAAATGAGCAAAGTTTCCAAGATGAAGACAGAGATGATGATCCACTTTTTGGAGGTTGGGCCGATGGAATTGGTGTCGGGCTCACTGAGTTTGGGCTCGGACTCGGGCTTGGACTTGATCCGTGTTCGGGCTTATGGTGTCCAGTAACCCGTATATCAACCTTTTGGCCGGCCTGGCAGTGGCCCGGTAAGCTGCAAATGAAGTAAAAGTGGCCCGGCCCGGTTATAGTGAAAGAATCGTTACCAGAGGCCCAAGTTGATAGAGGTGATGTTGAATTGCATGTGTTGAAGTTATTGTGCCTCACTCTGACCACATTGTGGAATTCTTTGTTGTACTCAAACACTGCCATCAAGGGCAAAATAGTACTTTGTTATTATTGTAAAAAAATGAAGTATAAAAGAGAAAAAGTAAGAGAGAATTATATCACACTCCCTCCAATCTCCATCCCATACTCTCATCCCATCCCGTACTCGTTGCATCATTTTCTTATATAGTAATAAAACAAATTTTTTCACTTTTATCTATCCCCTCAAACAATATAATATTACATCATATGTCATTATTTTTCCCACACTAACTCAATTTAATACTATTAAACAATTCTCTTATTAAAGTTGAAAAGACTACCCTACCCCCATAAAAAACATCTTACATTATTAAACAACTTTTATATTAAAACTTGTGTCAAACATTAAATGTCACAACGAGTATTGGGACGGAGGTAGTAGATCTTTTAGTCCAATAATCTCTAACCAATTTTCTTTTAGACCGTTGTTTTTCTAAATCTTGAAAATAGTTCTCTATGTTTATTAATTTTTTCATCATTTTATCTGATAAGAAGAACGAAAAATTTGAATTTAGTAAACTTAAGGGACGTATTTCAAAAATCAGAAATAGTCAAGAGTCTCATTCAACAACAATCTCTCTTATTATTCTAATTAGAGTTCCATATTTATGTTTTCCACCAACTCGAAGGTAAATAATGACTAAATTATAAATATAGATGCAAAAAAAAAAATATATATATATATATATATATATATATATATATATATATATAGGTCTATCTGACCCGACCCATGTGGGCCAATTTGGCCAGTGGGCCTATGGGCAACCTAATTGTCCGGTGTTCTCATTATTTTTACGAGGGTTGGGACTTTAAATTTTATAGAACTGTGTTTTTATTGAATGGTTTGATCAATTTGGATTATTAATTTGAGATTTATATTTTCAAATATAAATTATAATTTGGTGAGTTAGTATTTTTATACTTAATTAGTTGTCTATAAAAATTAAATTAAATTCATAAATATTCTATTCTTAAAAAAATTTTTAAAAATGGGGGTTTGGGTTGGCCACTATTCCAATTAAAACTGAGTTGGACTACATTTTTACAGGCCCGATGAAAGTTTGGGTTGGCTCGACCCAAACTAAAGATATCAATTGGCCCAAAACTATAAATTATGTACAATTAATTATAAGAATAGTACTCTTAACTCGTTTTTTTTTTTGTTATTATACTCGATTATCATTATAATAGTTATTTATATGGGGAGAAATTTTAAAAACAAAGTTGAGAGTGATTATGTTATTAATCAAACAAAACCAATATCTCCTAGAACAAATCTCACTGGATACTAAATCAATTATTCAACATAATTCACTAGATATATTATTATCCGGGTTTTTCTGAAATAACACACGAAATCACTATTTTAGATTTGAAATTCCATTTTATATTTCACATTGTGGATGCATAACTCATGAAAGGTGAAAAAAAAATTAATGGATAATATACAACAATATGTGTTAATAATTCAACAAGATAAAAGATTAAATAAAATGCGAAAAGTGAAATAGAAGAATCGAACCAACTTTGTCGCCAATACGAAAAACCTTAGAAGCAGCCCAAGATTTGTAACGGGACGAAGTGAGATTTGTGGTGGTCCAACCAGAAGAATCACCAACTTTGTAAACCTTGGAAGCATTGCACTCACTGCAAAATGTCATCATCACTACTAAAATGTACAAAATCAACATTTTTTCACCCATATTTGAAATCCCTAATTTTCTTCTGAATAATAAGAAAAAGTGTTTTTAGTTATGCTGATATATATACACACATACATACGTTAATTATATTGATTGATTATTTAGTGGTCTTGTAATTGGAAATAAAAGATTTGAATTGGAAATTTCCAGTTTTCCACTCTATGTGACTTTTTTTTTGGCATATTATCACGTGGACTTATTTTCTGTCCCACACCACGAATCTGTATGAAATTTAATACAATTAATGACAATAGTTTATAATATCATTATTTTTTGAAATTTATCATAATATTTTACACAGTAAAAAATCGACGAAGCTGGGAATGGTGCACGAGTTATTCATTCTAAAGTGTTGTCTTGGATGAAAAAAATAGTTGAGATCCAACAAAGGAAGAGTGAATTAGACACTGAAATGACTAAAATACGAGATGGTGGTTGTTTGTCTCGAAATCTCGCTATTCAAGCAGGAAGGCTGTTAAAACTGTTGAAGCAATGAAGAAGATGAAGCTGGAGGATCCCAGTGCTACTATGACTGACATATCCCATCCTCTACCACCCGCACCAACGGCGCCCGATTGTCTACAAACCCCGTGACTGAGTTTCAGTCTAGGAAAAGAATTGAAAAAGATTTGATTGCGCTTTTGAAAGACTAACAAGCTAATATGTTGGGGTTATGGGGATGGGCGGTGTTAGGAAGGCGACTCTTGCCAAAAAAATTAAGAACAAAATGATGGAAGAGAAAGTGTTTGGTGAATCTGTGATGGCAATTGTGAGTCAGTCTCCAAACATGGAGAACATCCAAGAGGACATAGCTGGTCAATGGAGTTTGAAATTTGATGATCATGAGAAAAGTTTATCAAGTAGAGCAACAAAACTATGTATCAGTTAAGGTGTAAAAAAGAATCCTTATAGTTCTAGATGATGTTTGGGAATATCTTGATTTGAATGAATTAGGAATACCTTGCGAAAGTGGTCCAGAAGGAAGCATAATTCTTTTAACATCTCGAAAGAGGAATGTTCTTGGAAAAATGAAAGTTCTTAAAGAGAATGTTCTAGAAATGCAAACCTTAAGTACATATGAAGCATTATCATTCTTTCGAGAGCAACTAGGGACTTCGCAAATCGGTTTCCTAGTTTAGAACAACAAATTGCAAATGAGTGCAAAGGTTTGCCACTTGCCACAGCGGTGTGGCTCGAGTCTTTGAAAAGTCAAATGGACATAAATGTTTGGAAAGATGCACTAGGAGAACTAAGGCGTTCCAGCCGAGAAGACTTGCAAGATGTTCTTAAAGAGGTTTATAATCCCCTAAACTAAGTTATGATAACTTGACCTCTAATGCCCAATCCATATTCTTGTTGTGTTCTCTGTTTCTGAAGATTTTAAAATTCCTCTTAAGGTTTTTATTTGCTTATGCCATGGGGCTACGCATGTTTAAAGGAATTGGGGATTTGGAAACCATAAGAACTAAAACATACTCACTCATTAACATGCTTAAAAGTTGTGTCTTGCTATTGGAGATTGAATATGAAGAATATGTCGAATGCATGATATTGTTCGAGACGTGGCCATTTTCATTGCTTCAAAAGATCCAAAGGAGATGTCACTAATAAGGTCGATTATAACTCCACTTGGATATCTCCCTTTGTCGGTGGAGAAAGAATTGAGCTTTCTAAGGGATCATCTTTTCCAAATCTTCGTCTCTTATTGATTGATAAGTCTCGCAAAGGGGAATCGAAAGCGTAAAGCCTTGAAGACCATATACATTGTTGGGGATTTGTTAGATCTTGAGATTCTCATTTGTCGTGAGTGTAATGTCATGGAGGAGATTCCATTAGAGACACTAAAATGTCTGAAGTTGTTGGAATTTTTAGAGTGTAAAGCTCTACAAAAGATTGGATCGAGGACATCAAACTCGGCATATCAAAATACTTTCAAAATTGGAGAGCCTTCGACTATGGAATCTTCCAATCTTACAGATTTCTATCAAGGAATTGAAAGTATTGATTTACTGCCAATTTGGATAATATTATAATAATATTCTTTTATCGAAAATAATATAAAATTAAAGGTGAATGCTAATTGAATTCAACACAATTAAAACTATGATTAATATATGGGTTGGAACTCCATTAATTAATTATATGTTCATTTTTCCAGATGAAAAACAAAATTATGTATCACACTAGTATATTATACTTTAATATAATAGTAAAGAAAGGAATAGAAAAAGAAAGAAAATGGAAATTAGCATTGAATTAAATACTTGCTGTTTTATTATGCATGCAATTTGTGACATACTGAGTAAATGATTCCAACTGCAGGTTTCATTTGGCAAATTGAGGAAACTAGTGCTTTATAAGAGTGGAAACTGTAATAGCATATTATGTAGTTGTGAAATTCCAGTTGGCTTCTTCACTCATCTACAAGAGATACGTCTCATTAATCTACCCAAGTTGAAGACTTTTTGCAACTCTGCTCTTTGGTTGCCCCAACTGCTAGAACTGTCCATTTCCTATTGTCATGAAATGAGAAGTTTTAACTCGTGGTCTCTTAATATGAACAATTTAAAAACCCTTGATATTTGGAATTGTGGGATGACAGAACATGTATTCTTGTGGAGCGAAGAAGAAAATGAAAAATCAATCTCAAGCACCTAAGCGTGGAATATTGCAAGAACATGGTAAAATTGATTGAAGAAGAGGCGGAAGAATATTCACATGAAACTCTTTTTCCCTATCTGGAAGAGCTGTATCTGGTTAAGTTACCCAAGTTGAAGTTTTTGTGGATGGAGATGCGCTCTTAAGTTTCCATTATTGGAGAAAATGGAGATTTATCGTTGTGACAAACTTTCCAGTTTTAGCTTGGGATCTCTAACCACGCCCAATCTCAAAACCGTCAGAATAATGAGTTGCAGCAACGCTTCAACAGAGTAAGGGTCACAACAACTTATATATATAATTCTTCCTCCCCACTTGTTTTCTGTGTATTAACACTTTAAAATCAATTATTTCTCCTCGTATATATGTTATTCTTTAATGCTTATTAATTAGAAGTAATTATTTTGATTAGCAAAACTCAACTTCAAGGGAGGAGGAGGAGGAGATCTCAAAACCGTCAGAATAGAAGAAGATTATGTCATTACCAACACACAAGGCATCATTGACTTGAATAATGTGTTGGAGCAATGCTTCAATAGAGTAAGGGTCACAATAACTTATTCTTCTTCCGCACTTGTGTTTTCAATTCTATTATATATGAATTAAAAATTGGCAATAAAGTGAGGGCGCTTGGTTGGAAATTCTTCAATAGCAATGAGAATTAGGATTAATATAAGACAATTGTGGTGCTTAATAAGAATAAAAGATGGTGAATGACATTATTTTTCCTCCAAAATAAGGTAATCATTACCCATTATGATTAACATTTTCCTCATCTACAATCAATTCTCCTCAATCATTCCCCTCCACCACCAATAACAAGCTTCTTTTGTCTCATTTTTTCAAAATTGGAGCACAACACCAATGATGTAACCAACATGGAGACATTCCTCCCTCCAATAAATTTGGGGGCATAGGAGGAAAAGTTATTTCATTCCCATTCCCATTCCCATTGAAGATCTCGTAACAAGCGCCCTGAATTATTTTAATGAACAAAAATATTAATTAATTTCTCCTCGTCTTTGATGACTATTAATTAGCTGTAATTATTTTGATTAGAAAAACTCAACTTTAGTGAGGGACAAGAAGACTCGAAGAAGAAAGGTGAAATAGAGGAGGAGGAGGTACATATATAATTAATTTATTTTTTATGGATTTGATATGCTTATAATATAGCTAAGTATTTTTTTAAAATGTGATGATTAGGAAGAGGAATAAAGGTGAAGAAAAGGAGGGCTAGAGTATCAGCCGGCGAAATAGAGGAATAATAATAATTATGTGGGTGTGAAGTGTAAGGCATTTATTCATTAATTAGTTTGTGGTGCTGGTTTGCTAATCCTATTTTATGTTTGCTACATAGTAGTTAATTCTCTGTTTCTTTTGCTAATCCCCCAAATCGATTGTTTTGCACCACATGAATGATGAGTGCCGGTCTCAAAGTTATGAGCATTCACGGGCTCTATGTCGGCTTCTCCATAAGTTGGCAAAAGTGATAGAAGAAGAAGATGAGCAATGTTCTTTTTCCGCATCTGGAACAGTCAACTCTCATTTGTCTACCCAAGTTGAAGACTTTTTGCGACTCTGCTCTTGGGTTGCCGAAACTGGTACAACTGGACATCGATGATTGTCCTCGTCGTCTCACTTCTCCGGAATTGAAAATCATGAAGCTATATATCTTATCTTCCCAGGCTTGCAAATATTTGTAAAGGTGTAGAAAGCATTGAATTCCCTCTTCTAACTGAAATGAGAGTTTATGATTGCCCCAACCTGAAAAGTGTTGTTTCTGCAACCATTTGTTTGAGTTCAGGAGACATCAAACAACAAGGTATGTACCACAAACGTTTCTCAATATCTTTACCTTCTCCTACATTGATGTTGAGATTTTTATACATGTAATACTCGCTCTATTAGAGTAATTGAATGGAGAGATTTAATTATAGTGGGGAATTGAGTGACATTAGTGGTAAATAAGAGATGTTTGTAAGAGTTTAATTTGAGAGGATAAATTATTCTTTTTAATTATTTTTGATATGAAAAATATAATTGTAACGTTCATTTTCTGTTTTGAGCAATCTAATAAATTGTATCGGAGGAAGTAATATATATATATATATATAAATTGTATCCATAAAAGTTTTCATATGAGGGAGGGTACATACATAAATTAAGAAAGTGGAAGAATAAGTAGAAATTTGAGAGATAATCTAGTAAATTTTTATGTATGAAGTAAATAAGTTAGTTGAATTATACGTATGTATGAGCTCAAAAGTAATTAATAATAGATGAGCTCCTCCGTATTACACGGTATGTTCGTTAAATAAATATTACAATATAATATAATATATTATACATATAATATTTTCCATCAAATAAATATATATATATATATATATATATATATATATATATATATATATATATTAAAATAATATATATGTATAAAATTTTGTGTAATTATAATATTAAATTTAAGTAATGGTAATATTAATTGTATAATAATTCATGCTAGGTATTAGAATTAGGCAAAGTCTACTATGAACAAGGGTTCACGGTGAAACTTGATCATTTATTAAAGGGTATCGATTAAAATAACTAAACGGTATTACCTATATTACTAAAAAGGTTTCGGTTGTGATAAGCTGAAAAGTATGTCCTATATTGCTAAAGAGTATCGGATCGTGATAACTAAAGGTAGTACCTATATTAATAAAGAGTGTCGGTCATGATAACGAAGATTATTACCTATGTTACTAAAAGGTATTAGTTGGGATAAGCTGAAAAGTAAATTAATCTATTTTTCAATATAGATTAAGTTTCACCGTGAAACTTGGTTCACACTAGACACACTCTTAGAATTATTATAATTATTTGAAAAATTACTATAAGATTTGTTTCAAATTTATTTTACAATTAATAAAAAATAATTATTAGAAAAAAATCTTATATAATTGATGCATAAATATTACTCCGAATAGTATATATATCGTATATTTACAATAAATATCATATAAGATTATATTAAGTTTTTAATAATACTTATATTTATACATATATTCATTAGGATAAAATAAAGTAAATTAAGCTGAGTCGGTCATTTTTATAATTTTACTCAATATGTTAATACTATTGTATAGGTAACTAATTATACATTGACACATAATCATTACTAATATACAACTCTTTATATTATTGTCTCCTAAATCACACATATAAATTATTTTTTCAATTCAATGACACATCATCTGAACTCACAAAAATTATACACATAAATATTATAACCTCCATATTAATATATAATGAGATTCACTTGTTTGAAATATTCAATATTAGTATTTCGCAAATATAAAACTTTCTCAAAAAAATATCTAATAGACTTTTATAGGTGAAGTTAAATAAAATAGTTTTCATAATATATAAATTAATTTAGTTGGTAAGCATTAAAATAATTATGTGAGAGGTGCTAGGTTCAAACCCTTACGAGAAAATTGACAAATAAGCAAACTTACCATAAATCTACACGTGGCGGTAAAAATACAAAGGATTGACGCATAATTAGAATTCACTACAAGTGACACCTAAAAAAACAAACTTAGTATATAGGGAATATTATTTTTGAAAATGAGAATATTGTAAAGGTGGAATTATGGAGAATTTTCCATTTTAAGAGTGTAAAATGTATTGTGGGATGAGCGAAGAAGAAAAGTGTGAAAGATATTTTTGGGATGAATAGAATATTTCTCAATGTATTGAGCATTTTAGATTCTTGTTTTTATTTTATAATCCAACACAATTTATTTACAATATAAAATTAGAATTTATGTTAAAGTAATGTTTGAATAAGTCTAATATGAACAAGTTTCATGATTTAAACTTGATTCATTATATTAAAGGATATCGGATTGTAATAAATTAAGAGTATGACCTATATTATAAAGGGTATCGGTCGTGATAAGTGAAAGATATGACTTATATTACAAGAGGGCAACATTACAAACATATTAGTCATGATAACTGAATGGTATGACCTATATTACTAAAGGGAATTAAGGGTAATCTGAATCCATTTTCTCAATGTGGACCAAGTTTCACCATGAAACTTGGTTCACGGACACACTCGTGAATCATCTAAAGTTTAACTATGCAAGTAATTTGGTAATGACGAAGATGAATTTGTTGATTTGCATGTCGTATGTAAGGTGAAGGAACAACCAGTGTATCATTTGTTGTCAATATGGGACCAATTCCAATAGGGAACTTCACTAGATTAGAGTTGTTAAGCATATTTGGATACGACGAGATAAGAAGCTTATTTTCATCTTCGATAGCCCGTAATCTCGTCGATCTCAAATTCCTAATAATTGAAGGTTGCAAGAATATGGTAAAAGTGATCGAAGAGGAGGTGGAGGAATATTCACATGAAACAACTCTTCTTTTTCCTCATCTAGAAGGGTCATTTCTTGTGAATGGAGATGTGCTCTTATTGGAGAAAATGGAAATTGATAGTGGTTGTCCTAAAATGGAATGATTTAGTTTGGGATCTCTAAGTCCAATCTGAAAACCGTTGGAATAAAAGGTTATGCAGTTATAGTCGTAACAAAAACCTATACTTCTTAAATCTTCCTCCACGCTTGCTTTCTATCTATTAAGCACTAATTTGGTTTGTAGGATTAGAAAGGATAGAAAAAATAATCTCAAAAAATCAAGTGTTGGTTCACTTGACACGAACTCTGGATGAACTTGGGGTCCAGGACAAAATTGAGGCTAATCCCATTAATAGTGGTTTATTTGTCTTGAGGAAAGGAGTGTGATAATTGTTCCTAAAAATACCTCTTCAAACTTATAAATTAACTTATCACACAACAATAACATTATAATCCATCAATTTGTAAAATAACAGTCCAAATAATATAATCCTAACTAATTCTATATCATAAGTTATTAGCCATATCATGTTCCATCTCGTCTTCGCACCTTTACGATGAGATCCACCAAGATTCGAGGACGGATCTTCTCCAAGAACAGGAGAATGATGGATATATGTATGAAAATAATTGATGAAGATCAATATTCAATTTTTGCATTATAATTAAATATTATTCTCTCTGTCTTGTACCAAATGCATCATTTACCAAAAGCGTTATGCCTCATACTAATGCATCACTTTGTTAAATAACAATTAAACAACTTTAGTCATCTTATCTATCTTCCTCAAACAACTCAATATTACACCACATATCATTATTTTTCCCACACTAACCAAATTTAATACTATTAAACAACTCTCTTATTAAAGTTGAAAAACTAACCTACTCCCATAAAAAATAACTTATAATATCAAACAACTCTCACATTAAAATATGTACCGAATATTAAATGTCACATTAAGTACGGGACGGATGGAGTATTATTTTTGTTTAAGATTGGATTAGATTTAGTTACATTTAGAATTTATTTAAGTTTCTTGGTCACTAAGTTAGATCTTATTATAAATAGAGATGTTCTAAAAAACGAGAGTTTTATCTCAGTATCTTGGGATTGAATCTTACATGGTCCCATAACTTTGCACCTTTTTTATTTAGTCCCATAACTATTTTTGGAACTATTTAGTCCCACAACTAAATGAATTGCTTAATTTTTATCCTATAACTATTTTTGATACGATTTAGTCTCATAACTACTTGAATTGCTCAATTTTGTCCCATAACTATTTTTGGAATGATCTAGTCTCATGACTACTTGAATTGCTCATTTTAGTCCCATGGTTCCGAAAATAACCAAATGATGATGCACATGTCATTTTAAATTGGGGTTTCCTTGTGAGGCTTGTGTTTCAGCACTTACATGAAAAAAATATATACACATGACAATTAAATTAAATACACATCATTATGTAATAAAAAGAAAAAGAAAATTAAATAAAAACTAAATGCAAAACACGGGATAATAAAATTGATATTCCTAAAAAAACCCTAAAAATCCTGATTTCAAGTAGTTATGGGACTAAATCGTTCCACAAAAATGTTATGGAATGAAAATTGAGCAATTCAAATAGTTAAGGGACTAAATCATTCCAGAAATAGTTATGAGATGAAAATTGAGCAATTCAATTAATTAAGGGACTAAATTGTTCCAAAAAAATTATGGGACTAAATGAAAAAGGTGCAAAGTTGTGAGACCATTTATAATATTCTTTGTGAATCAACGTATTTGAGTGTACCATTTTTTCGTATATTCTCGAATTAACGAAA
This sequence comes from Paraleonurus japonicus, assembly GCA_030762865.1. NCBI lineage: Eukaryota > Viridiplantae > Streptophyta > Magnoliopsida > Lamiales > Lamiaceae > Paraleonurus > Paraleonurus japonicus. The sequence goes on from CM061056.1 coordinate 16,935,551, forward strand.
TTAATGTGTTGTTTTTGTATTCTTCGTAGACATCAATTTTGTCATACGCTCTCGCCGCCGCATCAAAAGCAAACTAGCCCTAAGACTTAAAAATTGGCTACAATGAATCATTTATCCTCATATATATACTCACGAATCTTAAATAATACTCTCTGCGTTAAAATTTTGATTGCTCAAAAAATTAAAATGGAGCGTTACATTTTGTCTCATACCCATAATAGGAAAAAAATAAAAAAACAATTATATCCTCTCAAACTAAATCCTTACAGACATCTATTTTTTACGAGAGATTTTTTTGGTCCCATAAAAGATGTCTGTCCAATTTTGATCACATAACTTTTGAATTTGTCCAATTTTGGTCTCATTTTCACGAGAAAACCTAAAAGCAGCGTCGTTTTTGGTCACATGACATGGGAATTTGTCCAATTTTGATCTCATAACTTTTGAATTTGTCCAATTTCAATCCCAATTTTTGTCGACACGGCATGTCACATGACAAAAACGAAGTCGTTTTAGATTTTTCGGCAAAATGGGACCAAAATTGGACAAATTCAAAAGTTATGGGTCCAAAATTGACAAATTCAAAAGTTATGGGACCAAAATTGAATAGACAATATTTTTGGGACCAAAACTGGAGACCCAATAAGTTATAGGACCAAATTTATTTTTCTCATTTTTACATATCATGTCACTCAATTTTCCACAATAATTAAATTTTTCCTACTCATTACTCACTCCAATAAAGTTGAACATATTTTTGTCCTTCACTTTACACCTTTTAATACTAATTAATATGGACGGAAGGAGGACGAAATTTTAAAGTACTCCAACTTAAATGTAAAATAAGTACTAATATCTAATATCACTAACAAAAATATCTTTAATGAAGGAGCAAAAAAATTTAAACCAAGTAGGGCAAAATGACAAATGTTTTACAAATTGATATTATAAATTAAAAAAATTACATATATAGTAAATAAAAAATCAATCCCATGAGGCGACCACCCCGTCGTCCCCCTTATCCATCCTTGCAAATAAAAAATAATTTTATTGAAACCCGTGTCATTTGATTTTGAGTATTTCAAAACGTAATGAAGAGAGTATATGTCTACTTTTTTGAAATAGGTCCTCTACATTTCTCTTATACACTACAACAAAAAATGGTTTTCCGTACACTTAGTCTTCCTGGAATTGATTTAGATATGCTTCATGAGGTTTATTTACTGTAGGATTGAGAAAAACAAATTAACGAAGTTACTTAATCTAGATGAGTGCAGTTAGATACTCCAGCATCGAGGGCTCTTGCATTGTTGCATATGCTTGTTTCATTTCCAGGAATTGTTGCAATTGTAAGTAAGGTACTTTAATGTAGTTATATTGATTGTTTCCAAAGAACCTTCTATACTTGATTTATCAAGATGCAATTTAGATTCATTTATAATTTGGACCTAACTTGTACTTGATTTGCTTGTGTCTAGATTCATGTCCCAAATGTATATCCAGTGCCTAACCTCAAGCTTATCTATGCATGAGAGGTAGAGAATGAATAACTTATCTATCTCTAATGAAATTGTCTAGCTCATCTGTTTTTATATCTATGTGTTCTTGTAGGTCTAGTCATCTACTTAGCTAATTCCTTATGTGGGATTGTTTTACTTTGTTCAACACTTATTTGGGAAATAACATTAATTAGAGAAACATATATTGCTTGAAGTTACAAGTGTGATAATATGTGACTTTGAAATAATCACAGCAAAAGTATTGCAGATAGTATTCTAGGTAATAATTCATATGTTTTTATAATTTCGTAGCAAAGAAAGTGTAGATGGTGTGGTTTGACAACGTTAGAGCTAGTCCTATGCTATTCCAATGTGGCATAATTCAGGCCAATATTCTTAACAGTGGTTATTTCTAATTGCTTTATATATAAAATCTTGCCTACTCTAATTGCTTTAAAGTACCATTACTTTACCTCAAGATCTTATAAGTTATTTAGATACTTGGACATTTTTTTAATTTTAAAATATTTTACATGGTTCGGACTAGCACTCTCTAATTTATGAAGGGTAGTAAGCAAGCACATGAATTTATAGGAATCCACAAAGTTGATTTGCAGGCCCAGGATCGAGCTTTAAGTAAGTTCTTTAGATATCTATGTTAGTTACCATTTAGTATGTTTTGTAATTTTAATTTATTTTAAAATATTTTGCAATAATTTAGAATATGCTTACGTGAGTTCTTTAGATATTTGAAAAATGAAAATCCCATGAGCGCAATAATTTTATAGAGAGCAAACTTGTTGAGTAAGAATTCTGCTATTATATAAAAATGGAATGATTACTTATGATATTTATTTTATGGCCTATGAATATTTTTGATGTTGTTATGTACATTATTAAATAAAATCTTATCTTAACTTGTAATTTGTGTGCCTAAGCATTATTTTAAATGTCATTGTTTTCTTGATTAGCAAACTCCATTTATGTTTTAATTAAATTGGTTGGTATTGTTTATTTTGTATCTATTTAATATGCAGATTGTCTTGGACGAAGACGAAAGTTGATGCAAGAAGTTGTTGGAACAAAGAACACTCAACCTCAAAGGATGACCTTCACACTTTAGATGGTGTCATTTTTACATGTCGCATTTTGTAGAAACAATGCTATGACTCTTTAGTTTTTCTTTCATACTTTGGACATGAAGGATGGGGCATGAGTTTAATGTCTAGATATCATTTGGATTGTTTGATTATTGAGTTGTTAAATGACATTACATATTTAATAGTAAATTTGCAATTTATATAATTATGAGGACATGATTGTATTTGTAAGGAATATAGAGGCACATAGATCTATCATACAAGGTACATGTAAGTAGAGTGTCAAAATGGCTAAGTTCTCGTTGGGCTAAACCGTCACCGCCACATAAATGAAGGTTGGGCGGGCTTTTAAGCCCGCCAAGCAAAGCGAGCTCAAACGGACGGGCTTAAACGGGCCGCTGGCGGGCGGGCTGCAGTGTGCAGTTTTTTTTTTTTTTTTTTACTTATTGGACATTTTAGCCTAAAGCCCACAAAAATTGGCATTCAAAACCCATTACAAATATTCAAATAATTAAATTATTGTGAAGCCCATATTTCTTTCCTCAAGCACCTTATTTCTTTCCTCAAGTACCCATTACATATATTCAAATAATTAAATAATTATTTTGAGACTTTATGTTTATTTTGATGAAGTTTAGATATTATTCTAAGATTTTATGTTTATGTCGATGAACCTTAATATGTACGTTTAATTTATTTGGATTATTTTGTGAATTTTGTTTCTTGAATTTTAATTTTATTATTTGTTTTTTTATAGACATTATTTATATATAATTTAAATTTATTATATAATGTGAAAAAGAAAAAAAAATAAAAAAATCCGCTTTGGACCGCCAAAATTCGCAACCCGTTTGGGCTGGACCGTTTAGCCCACAACCCGCCGTGGACCGGCCCGCCAAAGCCCGCAAAATGATGGTTGAGATGGGCTTGGACCGGCTCGATCCGTGCCGACAGCTGACTCTACATGTAAGTGCTTTCATATACAAATTTTTGGGGCGCAAAATTTGTAATAATACACATGGTAGTGTCCCAAGTTTCATCTAAATGCACAAAAAAGTGTCTCATGCAAGTTACTTAAGGCACAAATAAGTGTCCCGTGACATTTATTTAGGGACATAAATAGGGTTTTGACGCTACACATTATGTGTCCCGATATTCAATTAGATACACAAACAAGTGCTTCGATATTTCATTTGAAGACACAAATAAGTGTCCTTATATATGTATCACTAGAATTTTGAACCTTTTAAAGGCATTTGTATGTGCCTCAAGAAATCAATCTCGGGGCATATGCAAATGCCTGGAAAGCTATTAATATAGAGGCATATAAAAGTATCTCTAACTCTATCGAACATGATACTTGGAGGCACATGTGATAAGTGTCCAAAAATCATAAGTGCTTTCCAATAGAGTACATATAGGGCACTTTTCAGTGTTTTGGAAACCATTTTTTATTGTAGTGTATACTAAATTCTAGATACAATGATAAAATAATAAGTATTATACAAAAAAAAGATGATCCACTCATTATGTTATTATTATATGTCTATTTCTCTTCAAAATTTAAAAAAATATATATATATTAACAAAGAAATGAAGTGATCCATACCGTACGTTTTTATAGTCAGTTATGTTTTTAAGCTACACTTATTATAATTTGAAGGAATTAGGTATATAACTTGTCATCCAGCTCACATCTGACAACTCAACTGATAAATTAGACATTGACTAATAGTCAACACGTATAATAAAAGTAGAGAAAAAAAAGCTGTAACTAGTCTAGTAATTGTTCCCAAAAATTTGAAATTCATCATTTGAAAATTTTAGTTAGATACAGTCTCTAACCTAAGATGGTGAGTTAGTCCACCTTCTCCTCACACTCACACCACGGATTGCACATTCAAATCATCCAATTCGAAAATCTCGTAAAAAATCTATAATAGATAAGAGGCCGACTTAAACCTAAAAATTATATAACACGCCCACACTTATGAAAATCTAGCCTTACCTAGTCTATTCTCACCCCCTACTCATAGTGAAATAAAAAAATTCCTATAAGAAAATTTAATTTTATAAAAAGAGGCGGTCAACACAAAATTCCGGGCATGCCCGACCGGCCCAACGAGCCCATCGGGCCTGGCCGAATCGGCCCGATTCTTTTTGGGCTTGTGTTTTCTTGGCCCAACATATCCTGAATTGTGGGCCATCCGAGTTTTGATAGTCCTACCTACAAGTGACATCATATTAGTGGTCCAAAGACCATTAACTTTGATTATCATTAATTTTTGAGAAAAAACAAAAAATTGTTTGGTCACGATCTTTTGAAAATCTCTGAGAAAGTTTAAATTTTCAAGTCCTATCATCAATTTTTACGGAAAATAATGAGTTTCGGAGTGCAGGATGTAAGCTCTCCTTGCATCCTTTCACGATCGAATGTGAAAAGTCAACTGACGATGGAACTAAAAATGAGAGTAAAATGATTTTTGATGCTGAATTTTGAAATTGAGTGAAATTGAATATTCACTCCTATTCAAAATATATGTCATCCTAAGCCTCACGCACATATTTTAAGAAAATTATTTACTTTCTTTTATACCCTTAATTAATAGGCTTTGAAATTTTTCAAACGATTTTAAAGATTATTATTATCAATGTAAATTAAAAAAATACGGGTAAATTAAGAAAACTATAATTAATTCACATTGAAAAATACGAAATGACATTTAAATTGCTAATAATATGAAATGTCAAAATGACATATATTATGAATAGGAGGGACCGAGGAGTATACATGTGAGAAAAAAATAGGGTAAAGAAATTGGTATTGACTTTAATGAAAATTTGTTTGCAATATTCAATAAAATAAAAATCGAATTGCTCATCCGACAAGCTCGTTGCTATGAATTATTGTTCACGTGATACGTTTTTTTTACAGATTGTTCACGTGATACTTACTATCGTTAGAAATGTGGGAAATTTTTTAAAATATTGTGATTATTAATTTATTTTTTGAAATTATAGTGATATTTTAATCCATTACCATTTTAAGCAAAATCGCGTATTGAGACCGCGATTTTCAGAAAAAGTCAACCCTCATCATGCGTTTCTATCTTTCTCTTCCCATAAAGCTGTGTCTGAAATCCCTGTCAGAACTTGCACGATGGAGTCGCGCATGTGGGCCGCGATTTCTGACGGTATAGGTTGGTTGCTAAAATATGTTGGCTGCTTTAAGGTAAATTGCTGCAAAGTTTTATAAAATATGGAAATAAATAACAAACAAACATTCAACTTCACCTAGCTAATTATTATTATTATATGTCACAACTATTATCTACTTACACATATTTAAATTAAAAATATATATTGTAAGGAGATAGAAACAAAATCGTATTAAAGTATCATTTTATATAATGTTTAATACTTTAATTACAAATTAAATTACAATATTTAATTTTGATTGTCTTGCAATAATTATTTTTTATACAATATTTTTTCGCAAAATTGACTGTCATGCAAAAATTATATTATATCATAAAAAAATTTGATAGATTAATTTTAGAATTATATATATTTTTAAAATAAACGAGCAAATAAAATTAATGTTTGTATTTTTATTTATTATTACTTTTTATTTTCAAAATACAACTACTTTGGATATTGAAATAATAATATTCCATTTTCGTGCTTCTCTGTAAATAAATTAAACAGAGACTCAACCAGATAACCTATAATGCAGATTATCATCAATTAATATTTAGCAATCCATAAAAATATAAAATGCAAATGATTTTTAAAATATTGTGGTTGACAAATTTTTATGAAAATATAGTGAAATTTTGAACCATTACGAAACTAAGCAGAGTCGCGTGAGATGAAACATAATTTGATAATGACACATTTCAAAAAGAGTAGGTTTTAATTTGTACTTAGTTTAATAACTATTAATTGAAAATTCTTGAGCCACTATTTTAGATAAAATAAATAATTAGAAATAAATATATTTCTGCCACTATTTTAGATTAAAAAAATAATTAAGATTTTGCATTGGTCATGACCATGCATGAGTTAAAATTCATTTTAAAATATATATATATATATATATATATATATATGATTTTTTTCTTCCTTTTTGTAACTATTTTTTTATCTAAATTTATGTGAATATATTTTTCTTCCTTTCAATGTATATCCTCCTATTCTTTATGAAGATATTTATGAAAGTGGTGGATCAAGCAGACAACAATAGTTAATTAATTTTGTGAAAAATTATTGTATGAAATAATATACATTAATATTAATTGCTCATTTATTTTAAAAATATATATAATTCTAAAATTAATCTATCAAATTCTTTTTATGATATAATATAATTTTTGCATGACTATCAATTTTGTGAAAAATTATTTTATAAGAAATAATTATTGCAAGACAATTAAAATTAAATATTACTCCCTCCATCCCATAAAAGTTTTCACACTTTCCTTTCCATTATAAGTTTCACACCCTTAAAATGGAAAACCCTTTCTAAACTCTATCATCACAATTTTTATTAATTTACATAAATGTCATTATCATACTCTCACATACACATAACCCAATAATTTTTTTACTATATATATAAAAATTACAAAATTACCCTCAAAACCTCAATCATTACTCTTTTTCTTAAAGTGTGTGTCCTTCTACATATGAAAACTTTTCGGGACGGAGGGAGTATAATTTATTTGCAATTAAATGTTATATAAATGATAATATAATTTTGTTTCTATCTCCTTATTATATATATATTTTTAATTTAAATATGTGTAAGTAGATAATAGTTGACACATGATAATAATAATTAGCTAGGTGAATTTGAATGTTTATTTGCTATTTATTTCTATATATTATTGAAAAAATATTAATGAATATAAGTATATAAAATTTACTATTACATTTGAATGCATTAGGTTGAAGTCGGTCAATATGATAAATTTTGATGCAACATTACCTTGAAGCAGCCAACATATTCTGGGAAGCAACCTATAATGTCAGAAATCGCGGCCTACATGCGCGACTCCAGTTCGCAGCTCTGACAGGGATTTCAGGCACAACTTTATGGCAGGAAAAAGATAGAAACACGTGAAGGTGGCTGACTTTTTCTTAAAATCGCGGTCTTGACATTTTGCTTAAAATGGTAATGTTTTAAAATATCACTATAATTTCAAAAAATAAATTAACAATCACCATATTTTAAAAAATTTCCCTTAGAAATGTAGTTCAATAATGAACTGACGTCTCAGCTAGAGTGGTACAACAATTCTGACAGCTAATTGCAAGTACTATTTATCTTTAACCAAAGAATGGTCTCCCCTTAAACAAAAAAAAAAAAAAAAAAAAGGACTATTTAATAATTTTAGAATTGTCAAATTAAATTTTGGAAATTATTTAACTAAATCATAAACCTGTAAGATATCATGCAATTTTTTTCTTTTTAAAAGTCATTTCAGTTTTTCTTAAGTTCTCCAAGAAATATATATATATATATATATATATATATATATATATATATATATATATATATATATATATATATATATATATATATATATATATATATATATATAACAAAATGATGTGCAAATTTAAAGCGACTTAATACTCAAATTGAAATTTACACATTCAAAAGAAGTTAGTAGGTTTACTATGAATCTGTTTATATTGTTAAAATTATTTGAATAATCATTCCCTCTAAGTCGTCTATTTTAAAGTACAAAACTCAAATATATATCATGAAATAATTTTGAGTATCACTCTTGTGAATTTTTTTACATAAAATTATAGTATAGTTAAAAGAAAGGGTAAAAAAACTCACGGATCCTAAATAATACTAGATCTCTACGTTAAAATTTTGATTGTTCAAAAATCAAAATGGACATTACATTTTGTTTTCTCATACCCAAAATAACGTAAAAACAATTATATCCTCTCAAACTAAACGATTACAAACATTTTTTATTTACATATCATGTCACTCAATGTTCCAAAATAATTAAATTTTCTCACTCATTACTCACTCCAATAAAGTTGGAAAAATATCTTCCAGTTTACATCTTTTAATGCTAATAAACATGGACGGATCTAGGATTTCGTCCTAACTAACTCCTAAGGAGGAGAAATATTAAAGTACTCCAACTTAAAATTTATGAATGTAAAATAAGTATTACTAATAGTTAATATCACTAACAAAAATATCTTAATTAATGAAGTAAGGGGAGCAAAAAAACTTAAACCAAGTGGGGCAAAATAACAAATGTTTTACAAATTGATATTATAAATAAATTAAAAAAATCTACATATATAGTGAAGAAAAATTAATCCCATGGGGCGACTCCCGTCGTCCCCCTAAATCCATCCTTGTAAATAAAAGTACTTTTATTCAAATTCGTGTCATTTGATTTTAAGTAATCTAAAACGTCATGAAGAAGAGTATATGTCTACTTTTTGGAAATAGATCCTCACATTTCTTATACTAAATAATTGTAAATTTCAGATAAGGATAGACACAATCATAGCATAATGAGTGAAATATAAAAAGGCCAAATATGTATTTTTATTCAATATGCATAATTAAAATAGTTTTCTACCCATTTTATAAAATGAGTTTTTACCCAAATTTAACATAAAAAGACTCAAATGCCCTTACTCAATTATATCTTTTCATATTCATGCACCTTCATAATTTGGGTAAATAAAATTTGTGCGTCACTTCCACTTTCTCTTCATATCTTCATCATCTCATTTCAAGATTATGGTAAGTAATCCACCTTAATATTTTATTTTTATTTTTCTCTTCTTCTTTTCTTTTGTATTTTCGAATATACATGTAAAATAGAAAAAAATGGATTGTAAAATTGTTTGTCACGCTGGTGAAATTGATTGTCTCGATGGTGATAATGCTTGTCTCGATAATCTCTTCATCTTATATTTTTAGATATACACGTAAAATGAAAAAAAAATCGATGGTGAAATTGCTTGTCTCGCATATAAAATTTTTGTCTCGATGGTGATATTGATTGTCTCGATAGTGAAAATGTTTGTCTCGCTAATGAAAATGTTTGTCTCGTTTGGTTCCATCGAGACGGTATTCAAATATTCATATATAACTTTAAGATTTGAAGTTTTGAATACCGTCTGGATGGGTTATCGAGACAAATACTTTTCCCAAGGAGACAAATATTTTTTATGCGAGACAAGGCCATCGAACAAATACTTTCACCATCGAGACAAACCCAACGAAACAATATATTATCATCGAGATAAACACCTGCGAGACAAATATTTTTCTAACCATCGAGACAAACACCGCGAGACAATCATTTTGCCCAACGAGACAAATTTATTTCTTAGATTTTTAGATTTCCGACAAATTTTTCATTTAGAAAAATCCAATATTTATTTTTTTAAAACACTATGCAATTTTATTTTTTATTTATTATATTATTTTATATGATATTTATTTTTGTATTTATTTATTTATCTATTTTTTTCAGATGGAAGAGGATGAAGTTGTACTAGTTCATCCTAGATATTGGGATGAAATGATGTATAAAAATGGGAAAGTGGATTTGATATATATACATCATTGTGAACAATGTCATTTGGAGAATTTATGGATGTTGTTCATTATATTGTGAGAGTTGATCTTAGATATTGTAATTATGGAAATAAAACGTCTTCTAAAAAAATATCGTATTTGTAGACAAGATGGTCATATACAAATGTTTTGTGAACAACGTTACTGTCCAAATTAGTGATGAAGAATGATGTATTGTTTGAACTTATATTGTGAATTTTTAACTTGGATTACGTGATTTTTGCGTATTGGATTGTATTTTCTTCTATAATTATTTAAACTTAAATTGTGTAATGTTTGCATATTAAAATGAAAACACATATTTGCTCATATCACAATTATCACTTGTGACATATCGTGCTCAAAACTACATCAATATACAAGCAATATTATACCAACCAATATTACATGTCTAAAGCAATTTACTACATCGAACAATATATTTTAATAATTTCTCCGCTAGAATATATATGTGTTGCAATGACCATTCAGATTGAAACGATCATGAAATTTCCCCCAACTCCACACATCACCGCTAGAAAATAATTAAATTATATTTTCTAAATTATTTACTGATTTTTAATTATTTTTATTTTATTTTTTCCTATATTTTGTACTTGTCTCATTTGGGCAAAACTTTATCTCACTCGGTTTTGTCTCATTTGGACAAAGTTTTGTCTCGTTGGGGCTTGTCTTGTTAGACACGGCTTCGTCTCGCTAGGCAAAACTTTGTCTCACTAGACAAAATAAGTAAATAGGACATTTTGGTTTTAAGTCAAAATTGGGTATAAAACTCATTTTTTTATGAAATGGATGGAAAACTCATTTTGTTATCATAAAAGAGCACAAATCTCACCGACCATATAAAAAATAGGATCACTCATTATTATTATTATTATTATTATTATTATTATTATTATTATTATTATTATTATTATTATTATTATTATTATTATATGTCTGTCACTCTTCAAAATTTAAAAATAATAATAATAACAAAGAAATGGAGTGATCCATATTGTATGTTTTTATTGTCATTTATGTCTTTAAGCTACATTTATTACAATTTGAAGGAATTAGGTATATATCTTGTCATCCAGCTCATATCTAACAATTGATAAATTAGACATTGACAACTGATAAATTACACTTGTACGATAAAAGTAGGGGGAAAAAAGGCGTAAAAGAAATTAACTAGTATAACTAGTCTAATAATTTGCTCCCAAAAATTTGAAATTCATTTAAAAATTTAGTCAGATAGAGTCGTCTCTCAATTTGTGTTGAAATTCATCTTGGTCGGAGTGTAGATATCTCAGATCTTCTACTGCACAACACTAATTTGAGTACAGGTATGTAGTAGTTCCATTCTGTATATAACTATTATTGATTAATTAAACTAATTAATGTTAGTTTTTCATAATTACATGTGTTAATTATCTGCAATATAATTCTTTGAATAACGTTTTGATTTTTGTCTCATCATCAATTTTCCAAAATAATTAAATTTTTCTTACTCATTACTCACTCCAATAAAGTTGGAAAAATATCTTCCAGTTTACATATTTTAACGCTAATAAACATGGACGGATCTAGGATTTCGTCCTAACTAACTCCCGAGGAGGGAGAAATATTAAAGTACTCCAACTTAAAATTTATGAATGTAAAATAAGTATTACTAATAGTTAATATCACTAACAAAAATATCTTAATTAATGAAGTAAGGGGAGCAAAAACTTAAACCAAGTGGGGCAAAAAAACAAATGTTTTACAAATTGCTATTATAAATAAAAAAAAATCTACATATATAGTGAACAAAAAATTAATCCCATGGGGCGAGACTCCCCTGTCGTCCCCCTAAATTCATCCTTATAAATAAACAATACTTTTATTAAAATTCGTTTCATTTGATTTTAAGTAATCTAAAACGTAATGAAGAAGAGTATATGTCTACTTTTTGGAAATAGATCCTCACATCTCTCTTATACTAAATAATTGTAAATTTCGGATAAGGATAGACACAATGATAGCATAATGGGTGAAATATAAAAAAATAGGATCCACCCATTATTATTATTATTATTATTATTATTATTATTATTATTATTATTATTATTATATGTCTGCCTCTCTTTAAAATTAAAAAAAAAAAAATAACAAAGAAATGGAGTGATCCATACTGTATGTTTTTATTGTCAGTCTTTAAGCTACATTTATTATAATTTGAAGGAATTAGGTATATATCTTGTCATCCAGCTCATATCTGACAATTGATAAATTAGACATTGAAAACTGATAAATATCACTCGTACGATAAAAGTAGGGGGAAAAAAGGCGTAAAAGAAATTAACTAGTACAACTAGCTAATAATTTGCTCCCAAAAATTTGAAATTCATTTAAAAATTTAGTCAGATAGAGTCGTCTCTCAATTTGTGTTGAAATTCATCTTGGTCGGAGTGTAGATATCTCAGATCTTCTACTGCACAACACTAATTTGAGTACAGGTATGTAGTAGTTCCATTATATGTATAACTATTATTGATTATTACATGTGTTAATTATCTGCAATATAATTCCTTGAATAACGTTTTGATTCTTGTCTCATCATCATTATGCTGCATTTGTTTAATTCTTTAAAATGTTTGCTGCATTTCCTTCAATTTTGTTGGATGTGGATATGTGGTAATTGCACTTAATTGTGATGTATATAAAAGCAGATAAGTGATTTGGAAATGCATATGCTAATGCTCGATCCATACTTTCTGTTAACAAGTAATACTCAAAGATACTACAATCTGAACATTCCTTCAATTTTTGTGCTATTTCTTCAAACATACTTTGGTTTTAACTTCATCTATTTTGATTTATTTAGAAAACCTATCGCTTCTACCAACAAGAAAGTTGAAGAAAAATCAAAACAGTTTAACACTAGATAAAACTTGCAATCAATTAGAACAAAGATCAGTGAAATCAACAATATAAAAAGATAGTCCCAGGAATTGTTACACTCGATGGGCCTTTTCCCCATTGGGTAGAGGTTATGAATTCGACCCACGAGTGAGGGGGAGTGACGGAGGGTTCGGGAATCAACATAAATGAATTAAATCCTTATAGGTCGTTTGGTTTCCCTCATTAATTATCCGGCAGACACGATTGACTTCATTTTAACACTTGTCACCCATGTTAACTCATTTGTCATGTCCTTATCATGCAGACCAAACGAGCACTTACTCTACTATTTATCTAATTGAGTTCTTGTATATTTACTGAAACTGCAAGACTAAGTTTACACAAGTAATAGTACAAAACCTCCCCCAAAAAAAAAAAAACATAATCCAAACAAAAATATAAGAACTCAATGTTTACGAATGAAATTACAATAACAAATTATTTTACTAAAAAAAAAAAAAAGAAAGTACAATATTGTACTAAGTTTACTTAAAACTGACGATATTTGAGCTCTTTGTAAACGATTTTTGTTGTGTAATCATCTTTTGCTTTGGACTTTCGAGACAATATAAAGTTGATCATGCGTAAAAATGGATTTTGAAAGATATTGACACACTCTGAAAAAAATTGCCCTTTCATATATGGACCCATTGTTTTTTTTGGTAAAAAAACATCCTTAATTGCCTAAAATATATTTTCTCTATCCCCAATAAATATGCGGTAAACACAAATTAAAAAAAAATACATAAGCTGTTGTGGCCGTTTTATCGGGGTTTCGTATGTGGCTATTAAACCGATCTCGCAAACATAAAAATATGAAGAACACAAAAATGGGAGAAGAACTTATGGAGTTCCTCCCTTGGAGATGGCTTTGGGTGTCCCATGGGGACCCCTAGCCTTGTGTTGTATATTCTTGAAAGCAAGAAAATGAGTTGTCTGGTTTACAATGGGTGGGGGCTCTATTTATAGAGCTCCCAAGAATAAAAGCTAAAAAGCTAATAATAATTATAAATCCTTTATTTTAGGATTTATTTATGAAGGTGTGCGTAAGTGTTTTTGCAGAATGTTGTCACGAATGTTAGCACATTCAAGAACAACAGACGAAAATAAATGAACAGTAAATACACAAGTGAAGTCTTAAACACTTTGCAAGATGGATATCAAAATTTTGTATAGACTATAAATAAGTCTATACCGCCAATCGGCGTATTATCACTAGTAATTGTTAAGTGATTCAATCGGGTGAAAACATAAGCCACACCGTGAATGGATCAACGTATATAGTGACTAGATAATATTCAATCTAACATATCGCTAATACAAATAAAAACCCAATGTTGAGTGAAATGTTGGAACATTCACCAACGGAAGTATCGAGTATGAAACTACAATAAATTCTATAATCTATGCCAATAGACTATGCTAGATTGTGTTTCTCTCAACTCCAAGTTTTAATCTTCATAGCGGTAGTGTATATATAGATAAATCTGACTCTTAATGCTTGAAGATAACTTCCACATCTCCCTTGAAAATAGGTAACTTCCATGTAACTTCCCCATGATCTTTATAACTTCTTTTTGCTTGCCTTTTCAAACGCATGACTTCGGTAATCGCCGTAAGTCTTCATTACGAAAGAAAACAAGACATTGACCAAGACAAAACGTGAGTTAAGGGTTAGTGGAAGTGAAAGGACGATTCGATGTTGTGACCAGAATGTTGGCACATTCGAGTAACACTCGTCATAACATCAACAATTTACAACCGTTGATCTAAAATTCGACAAGATCTACTTTACATTAAATGGTCTTGTCTTGTCTCGTAAAGGTGTCGATTACTTTGTCGCTTGATGAGTTGTCTTGCGTGCCGAGCTTGCCGAGGTATGTCGCTTAAGCCGCTGGCCGCCGAGCCGCGGCTTGCCGAGCCGCCGAGCCGGGCTTGCCGAGCCGCCTAGCTTGGAGAACTAGTTAGGCATGGTAAGCGTCTATTTTGCTTGCCTTTATGCCTATGTCGGGATACCCCTATGAGGCCTTGGCTTGCCTACCGAGGTGGAGTATTTTACGAAATATTTGTGTTACAACAATAACGTTAATAAAGTAAAAGGTATTGTGGGGTCAATTTATGAATAAAATGATTGTGAATAAAATGCAATTTAAATAATTAAGTTATGATTGGATGGTTGGAGTGCGAGAGATAAAGGGATTGTGTCTTTTAAATGAATGGTCGTACTATTGGGGAACGGACAAGTAAGACAAGTGAGCATACTTTTAAAGGACGACGTACGAAGAAGTAATATGTTACCTACAACTAAATAAGATCTTATTAAAACCATAAGATTACGAGTTAGTCCAAAGATCGTAGCCCCAATAAAAACCTTGATAAAGTAAAACCATTCTTAGGAAAAATGATGGAGATGAAAATGAAAAGTCTCGCATTTAAGTCTTATTTATTCATCTTGCTAAATCTTATGTATTTTAATATACAAAGAGTCATTCAAATTAGTATTTAAAGGCTTCCAGTTGTAAATGAAATTCAGTTGATTGATAAATTAAAATATTGAGGTTTTTCTCTTGAGACGTATTTGTCCCTTTGATTCATATGTTTCCGGTATTCATAGAATCAACGGAATTCATATTTTATTCTCGCTTTCGCTGCGTCAAAAACTATTCCCTCTCCCGTAACTATCTTCACACTTTCTATTTCGGCCCGTCCCAAAATTATCTTCACACCCCTAAAATGGAATACCCTTCATAAACTACACCCTCACAATATCATTTAAATCACAAAAATGTCACTCTTATTCTACCCTCTACTTTATTCTCTTTCCTACTTTTTCTCATTAAATCATCCAAAATACCCTTACACTTTATTCTCTCTCCTACACTAATTTCAATTTTCTTAATAAACGTGACTCCTCACACGTGAAGATAGTTACGAGACGGAGGGAGTATTAGTTAAGGAAAAGGAAGAAATATGTTATATATCATTTATTATTTAAATAAATGTAAGAGCATATGCTAATTAATCCAAAGCTTTATAGATATGAGAGTTGTAACTGTTCATCTTATTATATTGTTAAAAAATAGTTGAGGAATTAATACCTTATTTTAAATTATAAAACTCAAATATGTCATTTATCATTATTTTAATGGAATTAGATATTTGCCTGAAAAAGTAAAAAAGCAACTGGTCATCCTCTTTAATTAAATTTGCTATCCAGGTCATAGAGATAGCTTTTTTTGACAGAAGCTCATAGAGATAGCTTTTTAATTAAATTTGCTACATGCATGATAAAGGCATATGACGACAGAATCTAAAAGAAGATTGTAGAAATTTTTTATTAATTGCTATTCTTTTTGAATTATTATTATTATTACTAAAGATAAGGTCATTATGTCCCAACTAATTTGGAACTTGGCATGCAGCAATCAAGTAAAAATCACAAACTGCATATGTGCATCGTATTCCACTTTCTATTGCCAAGCATTAATTTGAGTAAGTACATGTACGTAGTTCCGTTTTATCTATCTAATTAATGTTGTTCATTTTTCATAATTAATTACACATGTTTGCTGAATAATCTCTTATCATCATCATCTTTATGCTAGCTATTAATTTCTACATTCGTTTCTTTAATGTAGGAAATGGCGGAAATTGTGGTAGGCCTAGTTGAACCAGCTATTAAACTTGGAAAATGCATTGTTGCACCGATCAAACGCCAGTTTAACTATCTTTGTTGCTTCAATAGCAACGTCAAAAGCCTAGACGAAGAAGCCAAAAACTAGAGGACGAAAGAGTTGGGCTCCAGATGGAAGTCGAGAGCGCCAAGAATAATGGACAAGTGATTGATCCTAAGGTGGAGACTTGGTTGGAAGAAGTAGAGAAGATCCAACAAAACAAGAGTGTTACAAATGTACAAGGTGGAGATTGCTTGTCTCGTTATTCAGCAAGCAGGGAAGCCGTTAAGATAGCTGCAGCTATGAAGCAGAAGCAGGAGGATCGACGGGATATTACTATCATATCCCATCCTCCTAAACCCGTATCAATGTTGCCGGATATAGAAAGACCCACGGCAGATTTTGAATCTAGGAAAAAAATTGAACAAGATTTGATGGCGATTTTGAAAGACGAAAGAGTTGGCATAGTAGGGATATGCGGGATGGGTGGTGTAGGCAAGACGACTCTGGCACGGAAAATCAAGAAAAAATGGAGGATGTGTTTGGTGAATCTGTGATGGTAGTCGTCAGTCAACCTGCAGATACACATAAAATCCAAGGTGACATAGCTGATCAATTGAATTTGAAATTGAACGAGACGAAAATAGAAGGGAGAGGAAAAAGATTAGCTGCCAGATTAAGGGGTGGAAAAAGAATCCTAATTGTTCTAGATGATGTTTGGGAATCTCTCGATTTAAAGGTATTAGGAATACCTTGCGAAAGTGGATGCACGGTTCTTTTAACATCTAGAAACAGGTGTGTTCTTGAAAGTATGGATGCTCAACCGATTTGTGTCGTAGACACCTTAACTGAAAGAGAATCATGGTCTCTCTTCAAGGAAAAGCTGGGCACATGTGGAGATGATCAAAATCTGCAGCTTTCTAGTTTAACAAAAGAAATTGCAAATGAGTGCAAAGGTTTGCCACTTGCCCTGGCAAGTGTTGCCAGGGCACTGAAAGATGCGAAGAACATATCTGTTTGGAAAGATGCACTGCTACAACTAAGGAGTGCCAACCCACAAGATTTGTCAGATGTTCTTAAAGACGTTTATACTCCCCTAAAACTAAGTTATAATTACTTAGACAGTGAGAATATCAGATCCGTGTTCTTGTTGTGCTCAATCTTTCCCGAAGATTTTGATATTCCTCTCGCGGATTTGACTGCTTATGCCATGGGGCTACGCATGTTTAAAGAACTTGGGGCTTTGGAACAAGTAGCGGATAGAACATGCTCTCTCGTTACGCAGCTTATAGAGCGTTTCTTGCTATTGGAGGGTCGGAACGAACAACATGTGAGAATGCATGATGTTGTCCGAGATGTAGCCATTTTCATTGCTTCAAAGGAGATGCCACTTATAAGGTCTGGTTATAACTCCACTTGGATATCTCCCTATGTCGGTGGAGAAAGAATTGAGCTATCTATGGGATCGATTTTTCCAAATCTTCATCTCTTATTGATTGATAAGTCGGCAATGAGGAGTTGCAAATTAGTGGCATTTCTTTTGAAGGAATGAAAAACCTCAATGTGTTGTCTATCCATAATGACTGTTCATTGACATCATTACCTCTTACTACTCAAAATCTTAGGACATTGATTTTAGTTGAGTGTAAATCCTTGAAGACCATATCTGTTATTGGAGAATTGTTAGATCTTGAGAGTCTCATCTGTCGTGAGTGTAATGTCATGGAAGAGATCCCATTAGAGACACTAAAATGTCTGAAGTTGTTAGAAATTTCACATTGTGAAGCTCTCGAAAAGATTGGGTCAGCAGGACATCAAACTCGGTATATCAAAATACTTTCAAATTGGAGAGCCTTCAACTACGGTATCTTCCAAATCTTACAGATTTCTATCAAGGAATTGAAAGTATTGAGTTCCCCTTGCTTACTCAATTAGAGATCGGTTATTGCCGAAAATTGAAAGGTCTTGTTTCTAGTCCAGAAAGCGTCCGCATGGGAGATGATGGTGATGATCACTCTTTACATTTACTCTGCAATAAAAAGGTATGCAACATTGCTTAAAATTACAATATCTGCCCATTTGGATAATATAATAATATTTTTTTGTCGAAAATAATATAAAATTAATGACTCTAATTGAATTCCACACAATTAAAACTATGATTAATATATGGGTTGGAACTCCATTAGTTAATTAATTATATGTTCATTTTTCCAGATGAAAAATGAAATTATGTATCATACTCTATTATACTTTAATATAATAGTAAAGAAAGGAATAGAAAAAGAAAGAAAATGGAAATTAGCATTGAATTAAATACTTGATGTTTTATTATGCAATTTGTGACATACTGAGTAAATGATTCCAACTGCAGGTTTCATTCGGCAAATTGAGGAAACTACAACTTGTAGAGATTGGAATATCATGTAATAACATATTCTGTAGTTCCCAAATTCCAGTTGGCTCCTTCACTCATCTAGAAGAGTTACGTCTCACTTATCTACCCAAGTTGAAGACATTTTGCAACTCTGCTCTTAGGTTGCCCCAACTGAAAAAACTGGACATCTCCGATTGTTCAGAAATGAGATGTTTTAACTCGGGCTCTCTAACTACAACAAATATGAAAAATTTGGAAAGCCTTGTTATTTCCAGTTGTGATATGATGGAACATGTATTCCTGTGGAGCGAAAAAGAAAATAAAAAACCATCACTTTTCCAAAATTGACAACCCTGGAACTATTTAATCTTCCCGGGCTCACATCTATTTGTAAGGATGTTGAAAGCATTGACTTCCGTCTCTTAACTCGTATGAAAATTGGGAATTGCCCAAACTTGACAACTCTAGTTTCTGCAGACATCAACATGGTATGTACCCTTATTACCATCTCATAATATAATTAACATTCATTCTAGCATTATGAATATAATTCTCTAGCTATATATCGAACATAACAAAACTCATGTATTATTTTCCTTCAACTCTATTTCATATTTTAATGATCGAAATACATGAATTTGTTCATTTGCAGCTGAACAAACAAACAGTATATTATTCGTTGCCGATATTAGACCAACAAAATTTTACTAGGCTCGAGTCATTATATATTCTGCACTTTTTGTCAACAATAATATAAAATTAATGATGAATGCTAATTGAATTCTACACCATTAGAATTATGATTAATATATGGGTTGGAACTCCATTAATTAATTAATTATATGTTCATTTTTCCAGATGAAAAAATGAAATTATGTATCATATTATATTATGCAATTTGTGACATACTGAGTAAATGATTCCAACTGCAGGTTTCATTCGGCAATTTGGAAAGCCTTGTTATTTCCCATTGTCGTACGATGAAGCATGTATTCTTTTGGAGCGAAAAAAAAAAATGAAAAACTATCACTTTTCCAAAATTGACAACCCTGAGCCTATTTGAACTTCCCAGTCTCACATCTATTTGTAAGGATGTTGAAAGCATTGACTTCCCTCTCTTAACTCGTATGGAAATTAAGAAGTGCCCAAACTTGACAACTGCAGACATCAACAAGGTATGTGCCCTTATTACCATCTCATAATATAATTAACATTCATTCTAGCATTATGAATATAATTCTCTAGCTATATATCGAACATAACAAAACTCATGTATTATTTTCCTTCAACTCTATTTCATATTTTAATTATAGTAATACATGAATTTGTTCATTTGCAGCTGAACAAACAAACAGTATATTATTCGTTGCCGATATTAGACCAACAAACTTTTACTAGGCTTGAGTCATTATATATTCTGCACTTTTGTCAACAATAATATAAAATTAATGATGAATGCTAATTGAATTCCTCACCATTAAAATTATGATTAATATATGGGTTGGAACTCCATTAATTATTTTTTTTTTTTTTTTTTTTTGATCGGGCCATTAATTAATTAATTATATGTTCATTTTTCCAGATGAGAAAATGAAATTATGTATCATACTATATTATGCAATTTGTGACATACTGAGTAAATGATTCCAACTGCAGGTTTCATTCGGCAATTTGGAAAGCCTTGTTATTTCCCATTGTCGTACGATGGAGCATGTATTCTTTTGGAGTGAAAATGAAAAAACTATCACTTTTCCAAAATTGAAAACCCTGAGACTATTTGAACTTCCCAGGCTCACATCTATTTGTAAGGGTGTTGAAAGCATTGACTTCCCTCTCTTAACTCGTATGAAAATTGGGAATTGTCCAAACTTGACAACTCTAGTTTCTGCAGACATCAACATGGTATGTACCCTTATTACCATCTCATAATATAATTAACATTCATTCTAGCATTATGAATATAATTCTCTAGCTATATATCGAACATAACAAAAACTCATGTATTATTTCATATTTTAATGATCGAAATACATGAATTTGTTCATTTGCAGCTGAAAAAACAAACAGTATATTATTCGTTGCCGATATTAGACCAACAAAATTTTACTAGGCTTGAGTCATTATATATTCTGCACTTTTTGTCAACAATAATATAAAATTAATGATGAATGCTAATTGAATTCTACACCATTAAAATTATGATTAATATATGGGTTGGAACTCCATTAATTAATTAATTATATGTTCATTTTTCCAGATGAAAAAATGAAATTATGTATCATACTATATTATGCAATTTGTGACATACTGAGTAAATGATTCCGACTGCAGGTTTCATTCGGCAATTTGGAAAGCCTTCGTATTTGGAATTGTATGATGATAAAACATGTATTCTTGTGGAGCGAAGGAAAAAATAAAAAAACTATCACTTTTCCAAAATTGACATCCCTGGAACTATCGAACCTTCCCAGGCTTGCATCTATTTGTAAGGGTGTTGAAAGCATTGACTTCCCTCTCTTAACTCATATGAGAATTGATGATTGCCCAAAGTTGACAAGTCTAGTTTCTGCAGACATCAACAAGGTATGTACCCTTATTACCATCTCATAATATAATTAACATTCATTCTAGCATTATGAATATAATTCTCTAGCTATATATCGAACATAACAAAACTCATGTATTATTTTCCTTCAACTCTATTTCATATTTTAATGATCGAAATACATGAATTTGTTCATTTGCAGCTGAACAAACAAACAGTATATTATTTGTTGCCGATATTAGACCAAAAAAATTTTACTAGGCTTGAGTCATTATATATTCTGCACTTTTTGTCAACAATAATATAAAATTAATGATGAATGCTAATTGAATTCCACACCATTAAAATTATGATTAATGTATGGGTTGGAACTCCATTAATTAATTAATTATATGTTCATTTTTCTAGATGAAAAAATGAAATTGTGTATCATACTATATTATGCAATTTGTGACATACTGAGTAAATGATTCCGGCCAACTGCAGGTTTCATTCGGCAATTTGGAAAGCCTTGTTATTTTCCGTTGTCGTACGATGGAGCATGTATTCTTTTGGAGTGAAAATGAAAAAACTATCACTTTTCCAAAATTGACAACCCTGAGACTATTTGAACTTCCCAGGCTCACATCTATTTGTAAGGGTGTTGATAGCATTGACTTCCCTCTCTTAACTCGTATGAAAATTGGGAATTGCCCAAAGTTGACAACTCTAGTTTCTGCAGACATCAACATGGTATGTACCCTTATTACCATCTCATAATATAATTAACATTCATTCTAGCATTATGAATATAATTCTCTAGCTATATATCGAACATAACAAAACTCATGTATTATTTTCCTTCAACTCTATTTCATATTTTAATAATCGAAATACATGAATTTGTTCATTTGCAGCTGAACAAACAAATAGTATATTATTCGTTGCCGATATTAGACCAAAAAATTTTTACTAGGCTTGAGTCATTATATATTCTGCACTTTTTGTCAACAATAATATAAAATTAATGATGAATGCTAATTGAATTCTACATTAAAATTATGATTAATATATGGGTTGGAACTCCATTAATTAATTAATTATATGTTCATTTTTCCAGATGAAAAAATGAAATTATGTATCATACTATACTATGCAATTTGTGACATACTTAGTAAATGATTCCAACTGCAGGTTTCATTCGGCAATTTGAAAAGCCTTCATATTTGGAATTGTATGATGATAGAACATGTATTCTTGTGGAGCGAAGAAAAAAATAAAAAAACTATCACTTTTCCAAAATTGACATCCCTGGAACTATCGAATCTTCCCATGCTCACATCTATTTGTAAGGGTGTTGAAAGCATTGACTTCCCTCTCTTAACTCGTATGAAAATTGGGAATTGCCCAAAGTTGACAACTCTAGTTTCTGCAGACATCAACAAGGTATGTACCCTTATTACCATCTCATAATATAATTAACATTCATTCTAACATTATATATTCTGCACTTTTATTATTTCTCTAGCTATATATCGAACATAGCAAAACTCATGTATTATTTTCCTTCAACTCTATTTCTATTTCTAGTAATGATCGAAATACATGCATTTGTTCAATATTTGCAGGTGATCAAACAAACAATATATTATTCGTTGCCAATGCTTATTAATTAGTTGTAACTATTTTGATGCATTCCTAGTAATGATCGAAATACATGCATTCCTTCAACTCTTCTTTGATGCTTATTAATTAGTTGTAACTATTTTGATTAGGAAAACTCAACTTTAAGTGAGGGACAAGAAGACTCGAAGAAAAAGGTGAAATAGAGGAGGAGGAGGAGGAGGTACATATATAATTAATTTCTGATCTTCTTTGATGCTTATTAATTAGTTGTAATTATTTTGATTAGAAAAACTCAACTCTAAGTGATGGACAAGAAGACTCGAAGAAGAAAGGTGAAATAGAGGAGGAGGAGGTACACATATAATTAATTTGTTTTTATGGGTTTGATATGCTTATAATATAGCTAAATATATATTTTTTTAATGTGATGATTAGGAAGAGGAATAAAGGTGAAGAAAAGGAGGGCTAGAGATAGAGGAATAATAATTATGTGGGTGTGAGGTGTAAAGGCATTCATTAATTAATTAGTTTCTAAAGCTGGTTTGCTAATCCTATTGTATGTTTGCTACATAGTACTTAATTCTCTGTTTCTTTTGCTAATCCCCCAAATCGATTGTTTTGCACCGTCATGATGAGTGCCGATCTCAAAGTTATGAGCATTCACGGGCTCTATGTCGGCTTCTCCATAAAGCCTCAGTATTGGGCGAAAGTGATCCCTCAATACCCTTTGTTGATGTGGCATTCTTTCACCATATGGAGCTTCTTCTCGTGGCCCCTCAACATACGGGTGATCATTGTTGTACTCCCCTCCCTCATCTACTATCGGGGTTCTCCGTTGTTCATCTCTTCCACTACTCTTCTTCTTCTTCTCCTTTCGGCATTTTGGTGTCTACACCGAGCTTTTATTTCCAACTCTAGAGGATGAAGGTCTTGTTGATTCCTTCTTGCACGAGTGATCATACACCAATCCTAGCTAAGACACAAACCAACAATTAGAAGAGCAATGAAAATTCAACAAAGCAATAAAACCAATATTTTTAATTTTCTACAACTAATAGAAAGCAAGTAAAATCTAGTGCAAAAATCTAACCAATTATCACTTCTAGAACTAATGTACGCCCCTCCTCGAAACGGCACCATTAACTTGTTTCACTTTTTATCAACAACTAAATTTTCTATCCGCATAGCGTACAGTTGTCAAATTATAGATAAAAACAATGTGAAATGGTCGAATTCTATCTAGAATATTGATTAAAAGATGGTGTTCAAGTAAGGCTAATTTCCACTAAAATCTAACAAGTGTCACCAACAAGAAAATTAAAGAAAAAATCTAAACACTTAACACCGGATAAAGCTTGCAATCAATTAGAACAAAGAGTGAAATCAACAATATAAAAGAGTAATACTAGAAAATTGTTACACCTAAACAACCATTTATGGAGAAAAGACCAAATTCAGATGGTATTAGTGATGATTATGTAAGGGTCACCAATCAAGACCTAGAAAATAGTTTAATACAATCAACTCAAAGAAAAATCACACTAGCATGTATCTCTACCCTACTAGAATAATCAACTCAATAAACCCCTAAAACCCTTAATACTTTTCCACAAATTAATCTCTTTCTCAAGTGATAATTAATGAATCATTTGTTCAAGGTAAATTATTGGATCAAATTTCTCAATTAAACTCAATCAATAATAAGTAAAGCACACAATCATGACCAATAAAAGCATGCTTATAATACATGATAATTTAAACACATAAACAATAATCGCCAACAAATACCAAATAAAAGAAGAAATATTCCATAGATATCAATTTAGGTTTCACAATCCCTAGAACCAAATGTTCTAGCCAACAACAATCATCATTCACTAACTATTACAAATTAAAGGACTAAAAACAGAAAATAAAAAAGTGATGAAGGAAGCTTAGTCTCTTGGGGGAGAAATGTTATCCAATTTCAAGCTCAATACATCTTTCTACCCCCAAAAATGATGGAAAATGTGGAAGAAAATAAAAAAATACCTCGTAGTGTGTGCGCACGTGTAAATCCGTCAAATTCTGCAAGCAAAAGAAACAAATTATCATTTGTTCGAAATATATTTTGTTGAAATTTTTACTTAATTTCAGAAATATTTTGCTTAAATATGATCAAAATTTCGGAAACTTAATTTTACCAAGTTTTCAAAATACTTTTTCCGAATATCTGCTCATTGTTCGACAATATTTCGGAAAACCAGTTTCAAAACTATACAATCTTGAAATTTTGAAAAAAAAAAATGTGTATCATACAATTTCAATTTTACTTTAAGACCAGAACATAACAACACTTTCCCTGAATATTCCGTAAGCATATCATGATGTGCACTTCTCGGCCTTTGTTATTTCTCTGCCCTTGCTCGGGTTTGGCATTCTCGGTCCCAACTTGAATAATAATTCCGTAAGCATATCAAATATTT
Source organism: Paraleonurus japonicus (assembly GCA_030762865.1). Classification (NCBI taxonomy): domain Eukaryota; kingdom Viridiplantae; phylum Streptophyta; class Magnoliopsida; order Lamiales; family Lamiaceae; genus Paraleonurus; species Paraleonurus japonicus. Next base: position 16,961,377 of record CM061056.1, read on the forward strand.
ACGAATATCAAATTGAATAATAATTTTGTATTTGTATTTGAATAAGGGGCACTCTTGTATGAGGCGTCTCATTGCGTAGAGACGGACGTGAGACAAAGTCACTTTTTAATAAATAGTATTTGTTATCACTTTTATACTAATTTGTATCACTTTTTTTAAAAGTGATAACAATTTATTAAAAGCTGATTAGGCCTCATGCATGAGACGATCTCATACAAATTTTTGCCTTTGAATAATAATTGAATTGCATTGAATATTTTTAATCGAATTTGAATTATAAACTTTTAAATACGAATATCAAAATTCGAATGCGAACATCAAATCAAACTAAATTTATTTGATTCACATACAACCCTAGTTGGGATAACCACTTATCCCATTTTTCACACAAATCAACACAACTTAAACAAAATTTTCACCCAAATCAATACAGCTTAAACAAATTCAACTACGAATACCAAAAAAAAACTGTCTCAAAATATCGTTATATTTAAAAAATGGCTGGAAAGACAATTGTTGCTACAAATGAGCAAAGTTTCCAAGATGAAGACAGAGAAGATGATCCACTTTTTGGAGGATGGGCCGATGGAACTGGTGTCGGGCTCAATGAATTCGGGCTCGGACTCGGGCTTGGACTTGATCCATGTTCGGGCTTATGGTGTCCAGTAACCCGTATATCAACCTTTTGGCCGGCCTGGCAGTGGCCCGGTAAGCTGCAAATGAAGTAAAAGTGGCCCGGCCCGGTTATAGTGAAAGAATCGTTACCAGAGGCCCAAGTTGATAGAGGTGATGTTGAATTGCATGTGTTGAAGTTATTGTGTCTCACTCTGACCACATTGTGGAATTCTTTGTTGTACTCAAACACTGCCATCAAGGGCAAAATAGTACTTTGTTATAATTGTGAAAAAATGAAGTATAAAAGAGAAAAAGTAAGAGAGAATTATATCGCACTCCCTCCAATCTCCATCCCATACTCTCATCCCGTACTCGTTGCAAAGATTTCCTTATATGGTAATAAAGTAAGTTTTTACTTTTATTTATCCCCTCAAACACTATAATATTACATCATATATCATTATTTTTCCCACACTAACTCAATTTAATACTATTAAACAATTCTCTTATTAAAGTTGAAAAGACTACCCTACCCCCATAAAAAACATCTTACATTATTAAACAACTTTTATATTAAAACTTATGTCAAACAAGAAATGTCACAACGAGTATTGGGACGGAGGTAGTAGATCTTTTAGTCCAATAATCTCTAACTAATTTTCTTTTAGACCGTTGTTTTTCTAAATCTTGAAAATAGTTCTCTATGTTTATTAACTTTTTCATCATTTTATCTGATAAGAAGAACCAAAAATTTGAATTTAGTATACTTAAGGGACGTAGTATTTCAAAAATCAGAAATAGTCAAGAGCCTCATTCAACAACAATCTCTCTTATTATTCTAATTAGAGTTCCATAATTATGTTTTCCACCAACTCGAAGGTAAATAATGACTAAATTATAAATATAGATGCAAATATATATATATATATATATATATATATATATATGGGCCTATCTGACCCGACCCATGTGGGCCAATTTGGCCAGTGGGCCTATGGGCAACCCATTGTCCGGTGTTCTCATTATTTTTACGAGGGTTGGGACTTTAAATTTTATAGAACTGTGTTTTTATTGAATGGTTTTGATCAATTTGGATTATTAATTTGAGATTTATATTTTCAAATATAAATTATAATTTGGTGAGTTAGTATTTTTATACTTAATTAGTTGTCTATAAAAATTAAATTAAATTCATAAATATTCTATTCTTAAAAAAATTTAAAAAAATGGGGGTTGGGTTGACCACTATCCCAATTAAAACTGAGTTGGACTACATTTTTACAGGCCCGATGAAAGTTTGGGTTGGCTCGACCCAACCTAAAGATATCAATTGGCCCAAAACTATAAATTATGTACAATTAATTATAAGAATGGTACTCTTAACTCTTTTTTTTTTTTTTTTTTGTTATTATACTCGATTATCATTATAATAGTTATTTATATAGGGAGAAATTTTAAAAACAAAGTTAAGAGTGATTATGTTATTAATCAAACAAAACCAACATCTCCTAGAACAACAAATCTCACTGAATACTAAATCAATTATTCAACATAATTCACTAGATATATTATTATCAGGTTTTTGACATAACACACGAAATCATCTATTTCATATTTGAAATTCCATTTTATATTTCACATCGTGGATGCATAACTCATGAAAGGTGAAAAAATTAATGGATAATATACAACAATATGTGTTAATAATACAACAAGATAAAAGATTAAATAAAATGCGAAAAGTGGAATAGAAGAATCGAACCGACTGTGTCGCCAATACGAAAAACCTTAGAAGCAGCCCAAGATTTATAACGAGACGAAGTGAGATTTGTGGTGGTCCAACCAGAAGAATCACCAACTTTGTAAACCTTGGAAGCATTGCACTCACTGCAAAATGTCATCATCACTGCTAAAATGTACAAAATCAACATTTTTACCCATATTTGAAATTCCCTAATTTTCTTCTGAATAATAAGAAAAATTGTTTTAGTTATGCTGACATATATACACACATACATACGTTAATTATATTGATTGATTATTTAGTGGTCTTGTAATTGGAAATAAAAGATTTGAATTGGATATTTCCAGTTTTCCACTCTATGTGATTTTTTTGGCATATTATCACGTGGACTTATTTTCTGTCCCACCACGAATTAGTATGAAATTTAATACAATTAATGACAATAGTTTATAATATCATTATTTTTTAAAATTTTTAATAATATTTTACACAGTATAATTATTTATAAGTATAATGGTATTACTAAATGAATGCCATGGTATTGTCGAATTAATATAATAATATCGGTTTCACGAGAAGTTCTAGTTTGTGAAATTAATGAGTTCAAATATGTGTTTTTAATCTATTTATCATCTCTTTAAATCTAAAAAAAATCGTATTTTTACTAATTTTGTTCATGTAATAACATATTTTTTTACATATAGTAACATTTTTGTGTTGAATTCAAAGTCGAGTCCTACGATTTAAAGTGCAGTGAAATATCCCTATATTTTTAATAGGGAGTTTGTTTTTGCTTAGGTGTCGTCATGAGATTAATTTGAATGAGGTGTCACATTCTTATTAAATGCATATATATGTTAATAATCTATGTGTCATTTTTCTATTGATTTATAATTAATATATGACATCTATGTGGCATTTTAATATAGGAATTAATTAAAAAATATATTTCTAAGGAGGTTTGAATCTTAGACCTCTTGCACAATATGTATTTTTTTAATAAATAAGTTAATATATAAATCTTTAAATATTTTATATCTAAAAAGTGTTAATCATATGACAATTTTTAAACATACAATTATATTTAACTTAAGCCTATAAATGTATGTAAGAAAAATTGTGGTTGTATCAACTTTTATTAAAAAAAAAAAAAAAAACTTAATATAATCATATATGATATTTATTGTAAATATACGATATATATATATATATATATATATGCATCATTTATATAAAAAAAAAAATTTATTATTCGTCTCCTTTTTTTATTAATTGTAAAATAAATTTGAAACAAATCTTATAGTAAATGTTAGTTGTTAGTGGTTAGAAATTAGTTCACCAAGTCTCTCCTTACAAATTCCAAATTTTCCAAGTCTCCTTATACCTCCCACTCTAATTCATTCCAAAAGGGAATCGAACCTGTGTCTCCCACTTAAGTGAATTACAATTTTTATACATATAAATTATTTTAATATATATATATATATATATATATATATATATATATATTATTTGAAAATATTATATATTATATATTATATTGTAAAGTTTATTTAACGAAAATACGCGTAATACGCGGGAGCTCATCTAGTATAAATATATAACCCTTCGTATTTTGTATAAATAAAAAGATATAAATGTTAATATGAAGAAAATTTCATTAATTTAACAAATATAACTAGGTAAAAATAAATTAATATAAAATAATTAAGGAAAAAATTAAGAAAGTGAAGAATTGATTATTACATGGAGGTGATTGCTTGGAGTTTAATGAAAATAGATATGAAAGGTGGTTTTAGAGGAAAATAGTAACGAAATAACATACTCCCTCCTTCCGATAAATCTTTAACAAATAGATGATATACATTATTACGCGGTATTTTCGTTAAATAAACTTTACAATATAATATATATATATATATATAATATTTTCAAATAGTAATATATATATTAAAATAATGTATATGTATAAAACAAATTGTAATTATAATATTAAATTTAAATAATGGTAATATTAATTGTATGACAATTCATGCTAGGGATTAGAATTATTATAATTATGTGAAAGAATTTACTATAAGATTTATTTCAAATTTATTTTACAATTAATAAAAAAGAGACGATTAATGGATTTTTTTATATAATTGATGCATAAATATTACTCCGAATAATATATATATATATATATATATATATATATATCGTATATTTACAATAAATATCATATATGATTATATTAAGTTTTTTTTTTTTATAAAAGTTGATACAACCACAATTTTTTATACATACATTTATAGGCTTAAGTTAAATATAATTTTATGTTTAAAAATTGTCATATGATAACACTTTTTAGATATAAAATAGATATTTAAATATTTAAAATTTATATATTAACTTATATATTAACTTATTTATTAAAAAATATACATATTGTGCAAGAGGTCTAAGGTTCAAACCTCCTTAGAAATATATTTTTAATTAATTCCTATATTAAAATGCCACATAGATCTCATATATTAATTATAAATCAATAGGAAAATGGCACATAGATTATTAACATATATATGCATTTAATAAGAATGTGACACCTCATTCAAATTAACCTCATGACGACACTTAAGCAAAATCAAACTCCCTATTAGTAATATAGAGATTTTCTTTTCGTTCGTCCCACTATAAGTTTTACACTCTTAAAATGGAAATTCCTTTACAAATTCCACCTCATAATTTTCACTAATTTACACAAAATGTCATTACTTTTGACTCACACATACAAACAACCCAATAAACTTTTTTTACTTTATAAATAAAATTTTATAAAATTACCCCTCAAACCTCAACAATTACTTTTCTTTCGAGTGTGTGCACTCCCTCCTATGAAAGTTTTTATGGGACAGGGAGAATATATTTTTTCATATAGCAATACATTTGTATTCATCAAGGTTGATCCTACGATTTAAAAGACACGGTGAAAAAAATAGACCCTTCATATTCTGTATAATAAAAAAAAAAAAGTTAATATGAAGAAAATTAATATTTCATTAATTTAACAGATAAATGAGGCAGAAGATAAATAACAAAATAATTAAGGGAAGAAGTGGAGAATTGAAGATTAGAAGGCTGTGATTCCTTGAAGTTTAAAGAAATAAAGATGAAAGATGATTTTTAGAGGAAAATTGGGTTAGGGAAAAAACAGATTTTTTTATATAATGTAATTTTTAATATGAAGAAATTATCATCAATTGTTTCGAAAAAAAGAAAAAGAAATTTTCATCAATTTAACAAATAAAATAAGGTCACCATCACACCAATAAAACAAAAAAACAAATAAAATAAGGTAGAAGATAATTAAACCATAATTATGGGAAAAACTTAAGATAGTGAAGAACTGAAGATCAAGGGAGGTGAATTGCTTGAAATCCTGAGGGGATAGATAGAGATGACATAGGATTTTTAGAGGAAAATGGGGTTAGGGAAAAAAACAGATTTTTGTAAAAGAAAAGGCCTGAATTGAGTAAGAGAGCTAAGGAAAAAATCACATATTGATTCAAACGAGAGATTTGGGCTCAAGAATGCATATAATAGGACCCGACGAGCTAAATTGAAGGTTGCAAGCCAACAAGCCCATTAGACCCAAGCCCACCAAACAGGCGAGCCCAATAACTCCAAGTTAAGTTAGTTACAAAGAGAGAGTCAATTCTTGTAGAAAGGAAAAGCACCTATAAAATACTGAAAACTGTAATTGAGAGATCATATTGAGAGATTTTATGAGAGATTAGTATAAGTTTTTCTTTTGCAAGGTTCTTGTTGCTAGCACCGCCACTTGCCGATCCGAGTTGGGGCTCTAGTGAATTAGAAGTATTGACGTGGTTTTCATCAAATTGGTGCTTTTATTGAGAGAAATTGGGAGAATCACACCAAAAATTGAAGAAATGACGGGCACCCATCGCGAACGGATAGAGCTTCTTGAGACCAGCTTTGATGTAGTCGAGATGTTGGGTCCTCAATCGACGAAACAACCGACTCGGAGGGGAGTTCTAACGGCATCTGTCTTGCCCAATCGGAGGACGAGAACACCCGCTGCGATTGGGTGACAACCGTTTGCGGTTGGGGCAATTCTATTGAGGCCGAGATTGCAGCAACACTTTTAGCAATCTATTTTGCACAATCACGAGAGGTGGATACACGTGCGGATTAAGTCGGTCTCGAGCTTGCGGTTCATACCTTGGAGCGGTCCTTGGCAATTGTCCCGTGGAGGCTCCAACGACTCTAGAGTCGTGCCATGCACTTGGCCGAGCAGATGATGATCTGATATCACTTGGACCGGCATCGTTCTCGGGATTGCGATTATTTTATTCCGTCATGAATTTTGATTGCATTTATGTTATACTCCTCCATCCCATAAAAGCTTTGACACTTTCCTTTTTCGTCCGTCCCATAATAAGTTTCACACCCCTAAAATGAAAAATCCTTTATAAACTCCACACTCACAATTTTCACTAATTTACATAAATGTCATTACTTTTACTCTCACATACACACAACTCAATAAAGTTTTTACTTTATACATAAATGTTTACAAAATTACCCCTCAAAACCTCAATCATTACTCTTTTTCTTAAAGTGTGTGTCCTCCTACATGTGAAAGTTTTTTCGGGAGGGAGAGAGTAACATTTATTTTCCATTCATACTAAAACAATTGATAATATTTAAAAGTAAACCTAAATTACACAATGTACTGTATATAAAGACATTGTCAAAAGATAAAGCAATAAACTAAAAGTACCTACTTTTTTCATGAAGTTTTAAATTTATGAAGTTATTATGTTCCTCACGGGAGGACGTGTATTTATGACGGACCACCCCAACATTCTAATAAATGTCTAACCAACAGAATTTACTTTAAACGTCCATTTCAAGATTATTTGATTAATTCCTTTAAAAAAACTATTCGACTAATTAAATAAATATATTTATTTATATTAACGAAATGGAATTCACACCTTTCAAAAAAACAATGGAATTCACACAATAGCTATCTAGATGTCATACTTGATAGAATTTATGAATATTATAATAAAACTAATATATATATATATATATATATATATATATATATATATATGTGATAACTGATAACTACGAATTACAAATTTGGATAATTAAAAAGAAGAATGCTGGTGGGCGGCGCAACTTCCTCGGTGCCTAAGAAAAGTCATAAAATACATTTTTTTAAAAAAAAACGAGTCATTCTTTCAAAAAAAGAGTGAAAAAAGTGAAATTTTTTAATTTTCTCAAAAATAATAATTAAACGTTAAATTATAATTTATTTCTAGATGATTTTTTAACTATACATTTAAAAGAATTCTGATAAATCGTTTTTTAAAGATATTAGGCTTTACGCCTAATTTGCAGTAAGGTATTAATTATTATTCTCTGCTCAACTCCATAATTTTTACATGCCGGAATTGCAAATCAAAAAGATATGAACTCTTTTTTTTTTTTTTTTAAAGTGTCAAGTCTGTCTCAGAGAGCTCCACTTAGTCAATTAATGACCTAATTAGTAGAGAGAATCATGTACATTAGTATACAATTTCGTAATTAGCCCAAAATAAAAAAGTTATAATGTTTTAAGTGGAAGTGACAGTTATTTTATCAGAAATATGGCACTTTTAAATTTTAATAAATTTTGAGCAAGTCTCGTATGACATGTTTCAATGTCTCATCGTTGTGACACTATCATCAATTTATTATTTTTCAAAAGAAATATGCAAAATATTTTTAAAAAAATGATACACTTTACATTAAATAAATTGTATCTCTCTATCCTGTACTAGATGAATTATTTGTCAAAATTCTCTCCTCGTACTAATTGCATCATTTCCTTAAATATCAATAAATTAATTTTAGTCTTTTTATCAATCTCCTTCAAACATCTTATTATTAAACCGCATGTCATTATTTTTTCCACACTAATTAATCCAATTTAATATTATTAAATAACTTTTTTATTAAAGTTGAAAATAATATTCTTCCTCCATAAAAAATATATTATTAAACAACTCTTACATTAAAACTCTTAAATAATAAACAAACTATATAATTCTCGATTACCTTAAAACATTTCCACCGACTATCGTTGTTGTCGTCGCGCACAACCTTAGGAGTGACAAGGAGAAATGTGTACAACTTAAGTAGGGTGTTAAAAATAGAACTAAAGTATTTAATAATTGTGTAGCCCGAACGCTTGAACTTATGTTTGATGATTCTAATTTTTGTGTGGTGAGATAAAATGGTAGAGAAAATGGTCTTTTGTTCACCAATGGTTAAATGACGTGCAGGGCAAAGGCCACCTTCATTTTCTACGAGAAAATAAAATCAGTTGAAATAATCTATATTTATTCGAAACAATCTACAACTTTCATCACTAAAAGATATTTCCTTTATCCCATAATAATCTGCACATTTTCCTTATTTGGACGTTCTAATATAATTTGTAAGTCTTGTTGGTCCCTTTGATTGAGTTGAATTAAGAGATTAAAAGTCTCTCTAGTGATAATCTTGAAGGGGGATGAATAGATTATCAAAACTTTTCGAGTTTAGATTATCTATCAACTTCTAAATCAAAGTTTTACAAATGAAACAATTTTTATACTCAATCAATATGGATCTAAAGCTTTCAAATTTGTGTGATCGAAATGTAAATAACAATAAGAATAAAGAACTTGAAAGAAATAACACCAAATTTATAGTGGTTCGGATCAAACGATCCTACGTCCACTCTCCTCCTTCAACTTGAAGAAGGGTCTCGACTTACTTACTTTCTTCTTCCTTTCTTACTTACTTACGGTGCATCTTGACCTTACAATCTTCTTTACAAATTTCTGAATTCTAATGGCTTGAAGATATTCGTAAGAAGTGTTCTACAAACACTAAAAACTTGTGAACGTGAAGAACGTTCGTGTGTGTGATTACAATATTTGTGAATGCTAATTGTATATTGAGAATACTTGTGAATTCGTGAAATCGCAAAAGTTAATCTACTCTAATTTCTAGATCTATTTATAGAGATCTCGTTGTTGATATTGTAACTTCCTTCCGATTCTTCTCTAGTTAGTTGTAACAAACTAACTCAGATCGTGTAACCTCTTCTTGGTTAGTTGTAATCGCTTCTTGAAATCCCTTGATTTTTCTAACACTTCATCATCTTGTCTTTAGACATGGTTCACCTTGTGCGTGTCTTGATCTTCGGTCTTGATGACCTGTCATTCATTGTCTTTGACCTTGTCGACTTACTATGACTGTCTTCGTCGACTTCTTGTCATTGTGCGACTCTACGTACTCATCCGACTCCTCGTATTCATCCGACTTCTTGTGTATCCTTATCTAATCTTCTTACTTAGTCTATCTACATATCTTTACTACATCACCGACTATACAGATTCTCACCGGTCATCCTATTTTACATTTTAACTCATCAAAACTACATACAACTTTCTTCCTAACAACCCTAAATAAGGAAAGTCCACTATATACTAACACCCTCATAACATCACTTTTTTCTAAGTTAAATACCACTCAATTTTTAATGATAAAAATCTTACTTTATCTAACTCAACCACCTAAAATACCTTTACATTTTATTATCTCACATACTCTATTAACTCCAAAAGGCAATTTTTCTTAATCTACGTGTCCAACAAAGGGTGCACGTTATCTCGTAATGGATGGAATATCATATAATGCATGTGATCTAATTGAAGTGTCACTTTATGTCTCTTATTACTATTTCTAAGGCAACGTGTTGAGACAATGTTTGTTTTGATTATATGTCAATACTTCTCAAAAGATGATGATCCAACCTAAGTGTTCTATCAAAATTATAAACATTTGAGTATTAGATAGTTCATAGTATAGGTTTTCATTTGTAGGTATTTAATTGAGGGAGAACTTAAGCGATGAAGCTCTACCGTGAAAACCTGAAGCCAAATTTGATACATTAAAGGAATCTCACCAAATCTACCTAACAGATGACGTGAACCAATGAGAGCTTAATATTAATAACCCAAGACAAACCCGACATCGACACATGTAAAACTAAATAAAAGTTGTGGGCACACATTGAATGCAGACTTGCTAAAAGTAAGACACACGCGAACGTAGCGGGTTCAATGAGGGATCGGGTTTGAACTCATCTCATTGTCATCTTTATCTATATATAATTCATATAAGGTTCAAACCAACTCAACTCACTTCTAATATTAGCAAGTCTTGTATGAAACTATTTCATACATGATACATTACATATTTTTGCATGCTTTTGTAGTACTCAAATTTTATAGGTATTACAAAATTTGTAATTGTATCACGTTTCTTACATCATATCATTTTATATAATTTTTTGTACAATTATATTGGATAAATAAAACTTCGTCTTACAAGTTCATTCTTCTTTTAGATGCTCTCACAAAATTTAACATAAAATTCTGTAAAATTTTTGTGTGAGACAATTCACAAACTATTACACCTATCGTTAAAGTGTCATTCTCAAATGACAAAATTTACATGAAAATGGTTCATAATAAGCCTATCATATATGTTGGTGTTAGTGACGGTGTTATTCGAATATGCCAATATTCAAGTCACAACATCGAATTCGTCCTTCCACTTCCACTAACCCTAACCCACGTAGTGCGCTCAATGTCTTGGTTTTACGGGTTGAAGACTTATAGCAGTTTTTATAAGTTAGGCGGTTGAAAAACAAGAGTGAGGAGTTGAGATAAACTTGGGGAAGTTACTAGAGGTTACCTACTTTTAAGGGAGATGTGGAAGTTATCTTCAAGTACTTTCGGTGCCCAGATTTCTATAAATACACTACTGCTATGAAGATAAACTTGAAGACCGAGAGAAACACAATTTAGCGTAGTCTATTGGCATAGATTATTTGAGTTTATTATGCGTTTCGTATTCAGTGTTCCGTTGGTGAATGTTTCAATATTTCACACAATATTTGGGTCTATAATTGTAATGAGTGATAGGTTAGTTGTGTAACATCTATTCATTGTATACATAAACCTATTTACAAGTGTGGCATATACTTTTACTAATTGTATCACTTAACAATTATTAGTGATATTTCACGAAAGATAGTATAGAATTATTTATAGTCTATACAAATTTTGATATCCATTTTGCAAGGTGTTCAAGACTTCCGATGTGTATATGTGTCTGTGTTGTTCTTTGAATGTGCCAACACTTTTGACAACATTCTATCAAAACACCCACGCACACCTTCAATATAGTATGACATTGTTGAAAATTTTTAAAGTATCAAATATTTTAAACAAGAGTATTAAGAATCTTATTAGTAATATTAAGAATCGGGATGGTGGTATCATATTACTCCTCTGTTTGGGCACAAATATTAAGAAAAGTAAAGAGTATGTACTTTTGTTGACTTTTCAAAGGGGTAATATAGATTTTGTCGGTGAAAAGGGGGAATGATGTAAATATAGTGAGTTTAGTAATGACATATGTGTAAATAAGTGTATATTTTGAGGGTGAATGATGTAAGTAGGTTTACTACTTTTAGAATGTGCAAATGAGTGTAGGACGGATGAAAAGAAAAATGTGCAAATAAATGTGGGATGCATAAAAAAAGAAAAATACGCAAATAAGTGTAGGACGGATGGAGTATTATTTACAAATATCAACAACAATTAATTTTTTTCTATTTACATTATTCATATTTAATAAAAAATACAATTTATAATATTTAAATATATAATATCAACATTTAAACAAAAATATCAAACATCTTATCAACAATAGATATAAATAATAATTCACAATTGTACAATAATTCATATCATAAACCTAACCAAGTTGATATAAACCTCTTCTTCCCAAATCATGTCCCATCTCAATGCCCACCCATAAAATTCAATTCAATTTAAAGCTGTAGATAGACATCGGCGCCAAAAATTTAATGACCACATTCATGACTATAAAGTAATGGGCGTTGATTATAGCAGCAGAAGCATAGCCCCCACACAATTATATTATATGATTTAAATTTTTTAATTTAAATATTTAGCTAAATTGTTTATAAATAATTTCTGCTATTACTACATTCACCAGACTAGCATTTATTTGGGCTGAAGCCAATATACTTATTAGCCAGGTCATAACTGACACGTGTCCCCTGCTGCTGAACATTTCCGATGATCGAAAGTGACCCCGATGTCGGCGCAAACGCAAAGCAGAATTTCCCATCCTTGTCCACCGGAATCAGGTAGTTATTCGGACGGAGAGACAGCGTTTTCCCTCCGCCGAACTGGAAACGACACCGTCGGCACGCTCACTGTCGTCATTGAAGACAGGTCAAAACACGTGTCGAACAGCGAGAACCCAGTGGCGGAAGGCAAATTCTTCGCCATGCCCTTGAACGCGTCGCGGACCGAGTTGTACACATCCGATCGGAATCGAGTCACCGCCGTCCCCGAGTCGATTATCACTCCGCCTCTGCCGTCGCCGCCGATTTCGAAGAGATTCGACGAGATCGGCACCGGTTGACCGCCGACGTTGACCCCCGTGAGACCTAGGTAGTGATAGGTGCGAATCAACGGGTTGCGAATCAGGGGCGCCAGGACCGAGTCAGCGGGTCGGGGCGAGTTGAACTCGAGCGTCGACGACGACGGGGAGTCCCGGTTCACTAAGCAGTACGAGAACGACGTCGCTTTGATCTGAGAGGTTAACGACAAATCGCCGCCTCCGAGGCCGAGCAACCCGGCGGCGCCGGCGAACAACCCCTCGTTGTGGTGGCCGCAGCCTATCGCGACGCCGGGAACGGACCCTGACGAGCCGAACGATATCGTTTCGGTGGCAAAGTTTCCGACGGTATAAGAGCCGTCGCCGTACGAAACCTGGTACAAACACGTGTCGGTGCGGCAAGCTGAAATTTCCAGGGAATTACACTGCGGCGAAGTACAGGTGACGGTTTTGTAACTGGAAGAGACGGACGGGTTGTAAATCGGGTCAGTTTGTTGGTAACATTCGGTGCAGGGTTGACACTGAAGCCAACTAACGTCGCTTCCGCTGTCAATAACCATGTAAAATTCCTTCTCGGGTCGACCCACCCCGACCCGTGCGAAATACTCGCCGCTGCCTTGCCGGATACCGGATATCACCGGCGTTTGGTACAATTCCGGCGTGAAATCGGCCGGCGATTGGCCGGAGAGAGCGAGTGAATGACGAGAGAGGATTGAATGTACGCGGGCTTCATCTCGGGCCAAACGGGAGAGAGTGAGAGAAGTGTAGTTGTTAGTATTAGAGTTGAAATGGAGAGAGGAGCGAGAGTGAAGGGAGAGAGAGAGGGAATCTGCAGACGAGTTAGGGTTTAGTCGCCGGAAAATGGAAGCTTCTCCGGCGAGATTTGGGGAAAAGGCTTGATGGGCCTGGTCCAAGGAATTGAAGACGTCGAGTACCTGAAAGTGTGAAGAAGAAGAAGGGACTAAGATGAGAGAGAAGATTAAGCATGTGAGAGAGAGAGAAGTAAGCTTATGAAATCGGGCCATACTTTTGGTTTCAAGAATATGATGTAAGAATGGATGACTTGTATATATTTATAAATCTCTGCTTCATCCTGCATGTGCAGTGTTTACCTCTAAATTTAATTTTGTTCGTTTATATATTTATTACTCTATCATTGTACTTCGATGTTTTTAAACTAGACCGGCCGGTCGGACAGGTTTAATTGGAACCGGGCACGATGTCGGCTCAATTATTTAGTACGTGTCAGGCTGCAATTTATCCAACACGACCTGGTAGAAACCCGGTAAACCGGTGACACAATTAAATCGATTTTTCTTATTTTTTATATTTAAATATGCGTATTATTATTATTTTTTAAAAGATGTACATTTTTACGAAGTGGTATAATTCAAGTGGTTAAAGCACCACTATGGGTAAAAAGAGAATTAAGGTAAAATTAAGTATCCTGTGTTATGAATATTGTATATCTCACTGATATTAATTTTTTATACATAAATTGTGTTCCATGCAATTAATATTTTTACTTACAATTTGTGATAGTTTATTACTTTTCAAATAATATTTCTACACTTATAAAACAATAATACCCTCAACATATTCGCACACATAGTATGCTTAATTGTGTGAAAAAATATTTGTGTGTTGCTTTATAAACATAAAGATATTATTCACTCCGTCCCGCAATTAACTTCACACTTTCCTTTCTTCGGACGTCCCACAATTAACTTCACACCCCTAAAATGGAATACCCTTCATAAACTACAACCTCACAACACCATTTAAATTTAAAAATGTCACTCTTGCTTTATTCTATTGTATTATCTCTCTTATATTTTATATCATACAACCACCCAAAATATCTTTGTACTTTATTCTCTCTCCTATATTAATTTAATTTTTTTAATAAACGTGTCTCTACACACGTGAAGATAACTCTAGGACGGATGGAGTACTTAATAAGTGATAACATATTGTAAATTGAAAGCGCAACTTGTACGTGCAAAATTACGCTTTCACCAAATATTTTGGACAATTTATATCTTTCAAACGTGTTATAATTGACATTAATATTAGACACAATAAAATAAAAAGATTTCATAATTATTATGAGTAAGTTTTTGTAGTGAAAAAGTGGAAAACTACGTTTTTTTAATTTACTGGTTAACTTTTCACTCTAACATATCTTCAAGTGATAATGGGTCTCACTATCTTACCATCAATTCACCCACCTTCCAACCCCTCTCCTCCAATTTTGAACGAATAGAATGATAGGTCATTCCAATATTTTCAAAGCAAAACCACAGTTCATTCAAACTTTTTTAGGTGGAACGACTAGTCATTCCAACTTTTTTAGACAAAACAACCAATTTTTTGCCCAAACAATTGATTGTTCCAAAGGGGTGAGGAGTGTGGCTCATGTGGTATAATTTTTTTTTGATTCATAGATATGTGTATTTTCATATCAAAATGAGTAAAAAAATATTTTTAGGGAGGTGGATGTAAAAGTTGTTTTTTTTTTTGTAAAAATGAGTATTTTTCTTTTTCCTTTTTACTAGTAAATCAATTTTGCGTACAATTCAAAGTAGTATTATCACAACACTATTACTATCAAACTATTTTTAACAAATACACACAAAATAAAATTAAATTTTACAATAAAATTAATTAAGGGGACTTGGCCTTATTACATGTGTAGTTGTTCAACTCTGCTACCCATACAATAACCATCAAACTACTTGAAATAAATTAACGTGTATGTCTGAGTTCTTAATATGGAAAAAGAATATGGAACAAAAGAGGAATAGCTTATGCTTGACGGTGTGGTGGGATAAAAGAAAAAGAAAAAACAAAAACAAAAACAGTGAGTATGCATGATCAAGCCCTTAAAATAAAATGAAACATTATCTAAAGGAAGCTTATTTAATTATTTTACTGTGTGAAAAAATAGAAGAGGAGTCAATTAAAGGAGGAAATTGACGTGAGAGTGTCAGACTACGTTCAAAGGCACAAATTATGCCACAAAGTTTGTGCAAATTAACCTTATTCACTCAATAGTCAATACCATTCCTATTTCTACTTTAATATTTTATTGACCAATTTTCTTTTTTTTTTTTTTATCATAAAAATTCTTTCATTTCACATCCATTACAAAAACAGAACATCCATAGACAAGCAAAACAATTTCACCACCCAGAAGACTCCATTACAGAACCAAACCATGCAAAAACAAACACTATCAAGGTTAACAATCCGCAACTGTGACGGATCCGTGATTTCGTCTCAAGGGGGCGAACAAGAAAGGAGAGGAAAATTTAATGATTTAAGGGCGAAATGATAAAATATTATGAATTTAAAGTATAAATAAAAAAATTCCATACATATAGTAGAAAAATTTTAAAACCAAGAGGGCGACCGCCCCGCGCCCCTAAATCCGTCCTTGTCCAGAACCCTTTTTAAAAAGAAACCTGCTTCCCTTTCATTTCCTTGTAAATTGTCCAATTTCATAGATCGCCTTAAGTGTCCGTTTGGTAGGCATGTTTAGCGATAAGATAAGGACCTAATTTAGCAATTAGGTCCTTATCTTATCGCTAAACATGCCTACCAAACGGGCACTTAAGCTCTTCCACAAATTTATCCGATTTCACCTGCTCTCCTTAGAAAACCAATTCATTTCTCAAGGGACTTTATACATTCACACAAATTAAAATGAAGAAGTGGGAGGATTTCAAATGACTAGATTTTGTTGGATATTTGAAATCCCCCACTTATAAATAATATTTGTGTGAACCAAATCTATTCATTTAGTTTTTCCTATCAGATGGTGTATTATCCTCAAATCCATTAATTTCAAATGACTTCGTCAAAATGAAACCTTAAAATATGATAATTTGTAATCGGATCTGAATTGAAAGCAATTTGCACTCCTAGCCAACTCAAACATCTGGGGCCACTCCACTGTCATTCCTAAAATCAACCATCATTGTTGTCAATCATACAAGAAATCATTGAAAATTCTAATAGGATTTTTGAATAAATCAAAATTGCATATAAACCAAAAGTGATGTTTTTTTTTCTTATTTTGATAAAGGAAACAATAAAATGACATATAACAACTAACGAGGCAGCATTGACATATTAAAAATGGGCCGGCATTAGCCCACCTGATTGGAGTTCCTCATTTTAGTGGGTGGCCAGGAGTTCGATTCTATTTGGAAACGAATTTGGAGTTATAAGGTGGGCTTGGAGAAAAATCTTGGAGTGTTGTGTGTTTGATGAACTAAGCTAACAACTAACAAAAAAACTACTCCCTTCATCCCAAAAAGTTATGCACACTTTACTTTTTCGTTTGTTCCAACAAGTTATGCACTCCTAAAATGGAAAACATCATACACTATTAATACCCTTAAAATATCATTTAAATCACAAAAATATCACTCTTATTCTACTCTTTACTTTATTCTTTCTCCTACTTTATCTCATTAAATCACTCAAAATACTCTTATACTTTATTCTCATAAAAATCAACAAAATTAATT
This sequence comes from Paraleonurus japonicus, assembly GCA_030762865.1. Lineage (NCBI taxonomy): Eukaryota > Viridiplantae > Streptophyta > Magnoliopsida > Lamiales > Lamiaceae > Paraleonurus > Paraleonurus japonicus. The sequence goes on from CM061056.1 coordinate 16,978,825, forward strand.
TTTTTAGTTTTTATTTTGCGAGGTAATTTTTTTAGTTTTTATTTCCCAAGAAGTGTGAGGAGTAACATTTATCGATTTAAAAAAAAAAAAAAAAAAGTTTGAGCATTATTGAAAGCACAGCTACCAACCAGTGTAGTATTGAGGCTTATTAAGAGACAGTACCTTTTAACAATTATTTATTTAATTTAATTGCTCTCTTCACAAAAATAAGAAAATAATTTATATCGCGGTTTATTTCTACAAAAATTAATCCTCAATTTATTTGTTGCAATTATGACAGATTTCGTGTTTTTATTAAGTAGCTGTGTTTCTGCTTTGAGACCAGACTTGTTAATTAACTTGAATTAATTAGCACTTATTAGGGCTAAAACCTATGATTTTGTTGGCCAAATCGTAATTAACTCGCATCCCCTGTTGCTGCACATTTCCGATGATATACGGCCCCCTCGACGTCACCGCGAATGCAAAGCAGAAAATCCCTCTGCCGTCCGCCGCTATCAGGTAGTTCTCCGGCGGCAGCGCAAGTGTCTTCTCGTCGGAGAATCGGAACGACACCGTCGGAACCCTAACCCTAGACATCGAAGACAGGTCATAGCACGTGTCGAGTATCGAGAAACTACCGGCCAGGGGCAGCGTCCGAGTCAGTCTTCTGAACTCATCTCGCACGGCGCTGTACACACCCGCCGGAAACCGAGTCACCGTCGTCCCCGAGTCGACTACCACACCACCCCTTCCGTCCTTCCCGAGTTCCAACAGCGACGGCGGAAACTGTACCGGATTTCCGCCGACAATGATCCCGGTGAGATTCACGTAACGGTAGGTGCTGATGAACGGGTTAGTGAGCAGGGGCGTGGATACTGAGTCGGCGGGTTGCGCTGAGTTGAACTCCAGAGTCGATGATGAACTCGAATCGCGGTTCACTAAGCAGTACGAAAACGACGTCGCGTTAATTTGGGAAGGCAGAGACAACGCGCCGCCGCCGAGGCCCAACAACCCAGCGGAGGCGGAGTACAACCCGACGTTAGCGTGCCCGCACCCGAAAGCAACTCCGGGTATGGACCTGGATAACCCGAAAGAAACGGTTTCGGTGGCGAAATTCCCGATGGAGAAGGAGCCGTCGCCGTAGGAAAGTTCGTAAATGCAGCTCAGCTTATAGCAGGTAGAGTCCACAAGGGCGGCGCACTGGCTGGAGTCGCAGGGTAGCGGGCGGTAAGTGGAGGAGACCGCCGGGTTGTAAATCGGGTCGGTTTGCGGGTGACATCACTCTCGGTATCAAGAACCATGTAAAATTCCCGGGCGGGTCGACCCAGCCCGACCCGGGCGAAATACTCGCCGCTACCCAGCTCGATTCCGGAGATGACAGGGGTTTCTCGAGAGCGAGTGGAGAGTGAGTTGACTCGGGCCTCATCGCGAGCGAGTAGGGAGAGGGTGAGGGAAGTGTAGTTAGCGTTGTGGTTGTTGAAAGGGAGGAGGGAGGAGCGAGAGAGGAGAATTGTAGAGAGAGAATGTACGGAAGAGTTGAGAGGTTGGAGTTTTAGCGGTTTTATCTATACATATATAAAAGTAGAAGTCAAGAGAGAGAAAGTGAAGTGTAAGGAGAGAGCGAGTGAAATGCACTTGCCATGTAGTGTAATAGTGAGTCACTCTCCACTAAAAGAGAGTGAATTAACTTTTCTTTTTTACTTTACACCAACAATTTCAAATTTTCATATATTTTAATTTTAAATCTAATTTTAACACATTATATATCAACTTAATTCTCTTTAAAAAATTTAATTTAACATATGTATTGCACATATAAAAATAAATTCAGATCTAAAATATTTATTTTATTATTTTATTTTAGATTTAATTATATGAGTTGAATTTAAATAATTTTATTTAAGATTTAATTATATGAGTTGAATTTAAATAATTTTATTTTAGATTATATAAGTTTTATTGAATTTTAATATTTGTAATGAGATTAGTAACTATTAAAAATTATATAATTAATTAAGTAGTTGTAATATATTCATTTGTAAACAACAAAATTTATATATTAATAAAAAATAATAGTAAAAAAATTAATAATATTCAATTCGTGCATCGCACGAGGAATTACTAGTAGAGAAAACTTGAAGGGCTTGTTTTATAGAAGCAGAGACGTCGAAAATTTGGTAAGGAGAAGAAGAAGTGAAAAGAATGAGAGAAAAGAAGGTTGATAAACAAGTCATGGTTTTGATTAGTGACATCATTTTTAATTGTAAGAAGCAAAGATGGAAATGTGATAATATTGATGCATGGGGTTAAATTTATTTGCAAAATTAACCATAATTGCATTGCTTCTTTAGTCTTATATTCCAACTTATAGGGCTTGTTAGTCTTTGTTCTTAATTAAAAATAGGTGAGAAAAAAATTACACATCTAAAAATAGGTTATTTTTTAAAAAATAATGGGTCAAAATCGAATTATGCATATGGATATTAGTTATTTAATGGATATTTATTTTATACAATATTTTTCTACAAATTAATTATTAGCTAAATATGTCTATGATCACCTGTGTCATATGTCGGCGCGGATATCTTTCTCAACCTGCAAAATAAGTGTTTTCGAAGTTCATGTTGGTAATACGTATTTTCTCATGTATTATGATGCTTGTGGGTGTACCATAATTTCAGATTTTACTAGTAGCTATTTTAAACTTGCATTAGGATTAAAAAAAAAAAAATGAATGTAGCAGTTGTTCTTAAAAGGAAATAATACTAATTAATGTATTACCATTTGTACATATGGAAGACATCTTCAACTAATGCAATCTAATAAACCTGTGAATTTTGTTAAACAAAATCTCAAATCAAATGTTTAGTTTTAAACATGCTAATTTGATTAATTATTAGTTATCAGGTATATGACATATCATTTTTGGGTAGGAGAAAATATGTTCATTGGTGCCAAAAAAATTAAATACATATATTTTTTTATTGGTAAATGTTAGTTTGTTAGTTGTTAGTTCACCGAGCACCAAACACTACCTTATAACTCCATAATTTGTTCCTCTTATAACTCCATATAATTCGTTCCCAAAGGGAATCGAACCTGATCACCCACTAAAGTGAGGAACCCGATGGCAAGGTGGGCTAAGCCACCGATTTTAAATAGAGATATTATTTAACAAGATTCAAAAGTTTATAGATTGCAATATAAGGCTGTGATTTTATATGCAATTAAGTCTATTATTTTATACAAGAGAAAGTTTTATATGAAAATGGTTCGTGATAAGCTTATCATGAAACTATTTGAAATATTTAAAGTATCAAATATTTTATAAAGAATATCAATAATTAGAATAAGTAATATCTTATTGTTCAGAGTATCAACAATAATTAATTTTTTTATTATTTAAATTATTCATGTTTAATTTAATTTAAGTTTAAAATATCAAGTTTAAAAAATATTTATAAAAATTGGATGATGGTTCATTAAATTAAATAGTGGTCAAGAACCATATTTATATAAAATCTACTCTTTTGTAGAAGGTTTATTGTATATTGTCATTATAAAAAACCCATTAACTATTAATTAGAATTGTAAGCATGATAATCCAATACCGCAAGTTCAAATCTCTATATCTAGTGTAACTCCTCAATCGAGTCTGTCACACATTGATTTACGTGGTGTGATATACTTTTGTCATATGATTTGCAAAATCACATCCTCAAAAAGGAGTTGTTAGTCTTGTGAAAGTTCTGCGTGTGATCGCGTATCATACTCCCTCCGTCCCATATTAGTTTGGGCACGCATTTTAAGAAAAAATGTAATGAATGGAGTATTGGAGGGTAATTTTGTAAATTTTTATTATTAAAGTTGAGAAGGTGGTTGGATTGAGTGTAAAGGTAATGACATATTGTGTAAATATATGTGTATTGTGATGGTGAAGTTTAAGGAGCAATTTTCTTTTTGGAATGTGAAAAATTAATGTGGGACAAACCAAAAAGTGGGAAAACTAATATGGACAGAAGGAGTATATTTCATTAGTTCTAATTAGTTTCCTTAACTCATTTTCAATTTAAGATTAATGGGCCCATTTTATTAGAACCTTGCAAACGACACATATACATAATTAATTCAAACTAATTTTATAATTAGGAATCCAATTAATTAATAATTTAATAGCGGCGCAAAATTATCATAAATTAAAAGCCAAACCTATATTAAACAAATATTACTTTATAGGCATATGACTAAGGCATAAGACTAAGGCATATTGATGGCTAAAATGTACATGAAAACTTAACAGTTTCATCAACAGTCTTTCTTTTATCATGTACATAACTAGATGTTTCATTCTTATACTCATGCATGAAGCATGGTGATGATGAGTAGGATATCTCATTACAAAAGATTGACGAATACTCTCTCATATACATAATATATATTGTTTTGATTTTTCGTATTATTTATAATTTAAATATCATTTTGCACTTTTCAATGTGAATTAATTATTATTTTTCAATTTATCTTTATTTTTTAAAAAAATTACATTGATAATAATAATCTTTAAAATCATGTGAAATTTTTAAAGCTATTAATTAAGAATATAGAAGGAAGTAAATAATTTTCTTAAAATGTGTACATGGGGTTAGGATGACATATATTTTGAATTGAAGGGAGTGAATGATTAAATTTTATGATGAATTCTAAATGAATGTTGTTACAAAATGCTGAAAACAAATAAAAAAACATTGATGTGAGACGGCAAAAGAAACCGTCGAAAATTCATAATCATTTTAAGGGAGAAAACTCTTTTAATATTTATCGATTAACAATATGAGTGTGATTAAGAATATGTGGATCAGCTTCATTGTTGAGAACATTAAGGGGCCGCTTGGTTGGGGGGTATTAAAATTAGGTTATGGGAATGACTAGTGATTCATTCTTATTGATGGATTTTAGAAAGAAAGTTGAGCACGAAAAAAATTTGAACGAGAAAAAGTTGAGCGGAGAAAAATGAATAATTGTTAAATAATTGATTATAAAAGGGAGATTATGTAATCAAAATAAATTAATGATTATTTTATTTTAAAATTAATTCCAAATTGTAAATATTATCAAGCGTCATCAATTTGAATGATTAGGCGTGACACACCTCTATCAAGTCTCTCTTGCATAATTCCCCATCTCTGCTTGCTTTTTGACCATGTATAGTTATGTCCCTGGAAACCATACTTCGAGACATGATCTAGAAATTAAGGTTCAATTCTTGTATTAATTGAAGTTTGATAAGGTTAAATCAATATGGGATTTTTATTAAAATTTGTAAAAGTTAATGTTTGATTTTGATTCAATTTGTGGGTTACTTCCTATTTTGGAGTTTCACGCTAGGAAATTGGTGCTAAAAATCTTAATCTCGAGAAGACGAATACTAATTTCAAGGGGTAAATTGTATTTTTTGGTCCCAAGAGAACAATTAGCCTACAACATGGTTCATTTTTTCGACATTTTAGGTTCCGTAGTTTTTACATTTTTGTTCCATGACAATTGCAGATTTTGGTCTCAATAGATTAATAAATTATAGTTTGGTCCCAAGATAATGATATAAAATTGCGTTTTGAACCTAGAATATAAGCTGATGAGACTGTTTTTGGAAAAAAAAAATCCACCGAGAAAAGAACGTGAGATCAAAATTTTCATTGAAAAATTCTTATGAGATCTAGACCAAAATTACAAATTTTCAAATAGATTAAATTGAACTTGAAATCGGAAAATTTAAGGGTCATTTACAAATAAGTGAAAAAGGGTAGTCTAATTACAACTAGGTTAAAAAATTTGCACAGAAGCACAAAATTTTTTTTTTTTTTTTTTGCAAGCGCAAAAAAATTTTGCACATTACACTTGTTTGTAATTTTGATTTTTTTACACCTATTTGTAATTTTCTCAAAATTTAATGTATTTGTATTTTACGTAAAGAAAAAAAAATTCTATTTGTATTTAAGCCACCCATTATCAAATGAAGTAAATGGTGTACTCCATTGAAAAAATTGTACACACAAACATGAGATAAAAAATTACACATGCCATCATAAAAAAACTTTTCTCATCCAAACCCATGCCATATAATTTTTTTTTTTATTAGACAAAAGAAAGGTGTTTTATTCAAAAAAATACTCGAGTATAAGAAATACCCAAAGAAATTATACGATTTACAGAAACATGGGAAAATTACAAATAGGTGTAAAAATTAGCAAAATTATAAATAGGTGTAAAAGTGCAAATTTTTGTGCTTTTGTGCAAAAGAAATTTGTGCTTATGTACAAATTTTTACACCTAGTTGTAATAAGACTTACCTCTTTCTACCTTATTGTAAATGACCCCAGAAACATTATATTTTACACAAATTATATTAGAGATAAAGGATCTTTATAACTAAGCATTTAAAGAAGCATTACAATGAAATAATTTTTGTAAGGCACCAACTCTACACTCTCTATTTTAACTTCATTCAAAATTACCTCACGACACACAATACACCCCCAAATGCAAATGACAAGTTTTTATTTTTCCTTGCATAATGCCCAAGAATATCAAGTAAAGATCTCCTATCTGTAGAGCCATTTGAATAACAAAAAACTTCTATGAACCTTTGGGTCAAAATAATAACAATAAACTTGCCCATAATAAAATATAAAAAGGAGAATATATCCACTCTCAAAATAAGAAAATAATAAAAGATGGAGAGTCACTCTCAAGTGAATCATTTATCGATACCATTAAAATCATTCACCGATATCATAACCATTTTATACCTTGTGATATCAATTTATAAGTATAATGGTATCACTAAATAAATGTTATTGTATCAATGGATGATTGTAATGATATTAATTTCATACTATGAAACCTTCAAACAAGATTTTTCCAAAGATGAAATAAAATGCACTATAGAAAAAGAATAATAATAAAAAAATGAAATATGAAAAGAAGCATCCACTCACAAGAAAAGAAAATAATAAAAATTGTGGCAATGAGTCACCGACAAGGCGAAGGCCACGTAACCCTAAATGGATGCCCTGACTCCACGTAACCCCCGATGCAATCCACTTCTTTTTGGTTTTTTATGTATGCAATTTGTATGTATCTGTATTTGTATTGTATTTGTATGCCATCGGCGTCGCACCGCAAAAGTTTCGGTTGATTTGTTGGCTTCCAGATTTATCTCGTTTTCAAATCCCTATTCTTCTTCCATTATTTTCTCCCAGTTTTCTTGATTCGTAGTATCTAAGATATCTGGTTTGAATAATTTCCTGTACTATTTTTGGATTTTCTTCTAAGAAAATAAATAATAAGGAGCAGATCACCGATCGCGATGCAAAGGGCTGTTGACAATGTTCTTGCTATAACCAAAGAGTGGGTCTTCTTACCCCTCCTCTTTTCCCGCATCGTATTTTGTGAATTTCTCAGATTTCGATTTAGGTTTCCATGATGGTTTTGAAATGATCGAGTTTCCTTTTTGGGCTGCGGTTTCTAGAAGGTTTCCACGAGATTGGGGGGTACTTGGGTTTACCTATTGTTTTGAAGAAATATACAATTGTATGTGAAGCAAATGATTTGGGATTAGATATATATCTTGTTTTAGCTTCCGGAATATGAAACTACTGTTGAATGATTCTGTTAACATCATTTCATTTTTTCGTTAGTGCTGCGCAGCATGTTTGGTTGCTGAATTTGATAATAATAACATTATAGCTACATATTTTGATGGGCGGTTTTATATTTATTGAAGGCAGAAAATGATATTAGTATAAGGTGGTGTTTTCCGTGATTGGAAAGTTGGAATCACTTTTTTCGAGTGAGTCCACGGGCTTTTATGAAAAGTGATTCTGGAACGTCTCAATGGGTTTGAAAACAGTGCCTAAGAAGAATGATTAGGAAAACTAGTGGGTTAGTAAAATAGTGCATCAAATATCCCCCTGTTACCATTTTCAGTTGTCTGTTCCCCTGAGGTTTTGGGTTTGAGTGGATACTACTTGCACCCCTATTTCTCTATCTCTTTGTGACTGGAAACCTAGATGTATTATTTTCTTGGTCAGATGAACACCTTCTTTCTGTAAATGCCTGCATATATATTCGATTGATGAATGAATATTTCATGTTAAAAAGATTCATTCTGCATATGTATATCCACCTAGAGTATGTGGGACATATGCATGAGACGTGATCAGGACAGTGCTACCTAGTAATGAACATGTCAGAACTTGCTGCATTTGGAATGAGATATCTGCCCCCTTCAGTGAACTGGAGGTTGTTAGAAGTGTTGCAGTAGGTTTAATTGCAAACTGATAGAAACTTAGGTTATATACTTTATGATCTGTTTCACACAACCTTACAAGATGTTGGCTGTGACAGCCTTTATGAATTGATTTTCAGGCTTACTTAAATTTTATGACGAATATTGTCGGAGCCTTTTTGCCCTCAATTGAAGATTTATATTTGTTAAAGGCTAGATTATGATACACCAAGTTATTTATTTTTATTTTTTAATTCATTGCGCTGTTGATATAATTGTCAGGTCAGTAAAGGCGATCACTTATGAATCGCTGAACAATATTGTAAGATTGATAAATGGATTCTCTGCACTATTATTGTCAATTTTGCCTGGGAAAACTTCTATTCTTGAAGGCATTCATGGTTGGGAGCTTAGGCCAGCTTTCCGTGGACCTCGACTTCCACGCTGGATGGAAAAGTAGGTTTTCTCATTTCTTTCCATGTTCTTTATGGGATTTTCATATATTTTTTTACTGAATATATTTATTTATAATTGTTTGCATTGTATTCGATGAAACATATTATGTTTCAATGTAATGTTGACCTCTTAAAATAAGAAACGTCGTGTAACTTTAATTTCTGAAGATGGTCCTCAATCTGCAGTTTGAGAATGAATAGAGACTTCATAATCATGCTCTTCACTATGACACTATGTGTTTCAAAAGAGTGTGTTTCTTATTGGTAATTTTTAATCTAATCTATTGATGAAAAATATTAAGGTACCTGAGAGATATGAGAAAAGATTATCTTGGAACTAAAATTGAACTTATTCATGTTAGGTGTCCTTTTTGAATGAGTATGTCCTTTTAAAAAAAAAAATTAATAAAATACTGTATGACTACGTTGTTGTAGAGTATCTGAGTATGTTACATATGCTTACTTTTTAGTTTTAGCCAACTTCTTTACTTTAACAACTTGATTATTTCTGTTAGAAATTTGTTTTATCTCCTCTATTTTTGCTCTAAAATAATATATCAAGAATTTTTTTGATGGCATGAAGTGTATTTATTTATTTGTGGCTACGTCCAAACTTACAGTCTTTTTAGGCTTATTAGTTAGACATGAAGCATTCAAGTATGCAGTTTGTAAATAAATATTCAAGTATACGGTATATATCGCTTCTGCACAACTCTAGTTCCTAATTATGTGAAAATATTATGTCACCTTGTTTATAATATATCTTTGTTGGGTCCCCATTTCAGTGCTTTCTTCAGAAAAAATTATATTAATCATTCGTAGAACTTACTTTACTTGTTATAACATTGTTTAGACTTTACACAGATTTGTACTTCCAACATTTGTGAAATATAACTCAAATGTGTTGTGTTTTGCTGAGTGCAGTGGCGTATCGTCTTTCAATCAGTTTGTTCATGAGTTCTCTGTTGATTCTGATTCATCCTCAAATGTGGATTATTCATCTGATGGTGAAGATAGTGATATTTATCCTGGGACTCCCTTATCACAAAGTTCACGTTTGTCACGCGAAAGCAGTTTTACCAGGCTCAATAGAAGTTGGATGAGTTGGATCAGAAGTATAATTTACTGGCTTCTGTTTCCCGTGACATTCTTTTTGGCCTTCCACTTTATTTCATTAATTCAGCTTTTCGTTCGACCTTTAAAGCCCCTGCTAGGTCAGGAAACCATCCTCCAACTCCGAGAAGATTGTCTCTCAAGGATCATTTTGTTCAACGGGCCATAGATCGCAGACGTGGGGTTGTTGAGGTTTGTTCACCATATTCATTTCCATCCTCTTATACCTAGATGATGGTGGTACCATAATATAGTGATTAGTATATAACAATTATTTTGTGTAAATTGTGTAATGTGAGACATTTAGCATATATAAAAGATACAAATTTAAATTCAATTAAAAAAACACTTCAAATCACAATAATTCATATTTTAAATTTGAAATTTTTATTCTTTTTATATGCAATATGGATGTCAGATTAAATATCGTAAAAAAATCGTTAATTTGATATATTTTATGTTGAAAAGGAACTTGAAAAAGTTATTGCAATTTAAAATTTGGGTGAGAAAAAGTAAAATTTCAATTTTAAAATATGATTTTGGCAGGAAAATAGTGACTTTCTATTTTTGGTCAGACTATTGTATTTTTATATTGAAAAGATATCCGGTGCCGATATACAATGTATCCCCTGATTGAATCTGAACTATATTTTTTAGCCTTTGTACTGTTGCTGTGATGTTTCCTTGATTGCCCCACTTATACTCCTGTGCCTGAATAAATGATTCATTCTAAAATGGACCATGTGTTGAACAAGGAAAAAAATATATGTGCCACCATTTTGAGAGTTTAATAACTAATCTCTACTCTCTAGCTTGCATTTATGTAAATAAAGTATGCGTACATTGACACTCTTCATGTTCTTAGGATATCCACCTAGCGATTGAGTATTTCATAGAATCTGCATTCGATGTTGTACACAAGGCAGCTCACTGTCTTCTATCACCAGGAGATACCATTAGAAGCATATGTCAGTGGTTTTCTTCTGAAGGCAATGTGCATAATGAGAATCCTCCTGAGGGTGTCACTTCTGTCTCAACAACTGTTCTGTCAAATAGTGATCCTACCCCTACTGAAAGGAAAACATCTTGCCCCCTCCATACAGATGCGCGGACATGTGAAGATATCATAACAGAGCTTGGGTATGTGAAATTTGTTTAATCTTATACCTTCTGGGGTTATTTCTCCATTGTGCTTTCCTGGACATAGGATGTTATGGGTATGCTTATTTATGGATTGGAGTGGATTTCAAATCCAGTAGGGTGAATTTGATGAATAGTAGAAGGTGTATTTGAATTTTGTATATGTTTTGAGTGTGGATTTTATACTATTTGATAGGGTAGGATTTAAAAGTATGTGATAGATGATTGATTTAATACCTTCTCAGCTTGTTTGCTCACTTATGCATTAGCTATATTCAAGTAATTTCTTATTGTTCTCTATTCTAGGTATCCTTATGAATCTTTCCGTGTGGTTACAAGTGATGGTTATATAGTTCTTCTTGAAAGGATTCCAAGGTGCGCTGCTAGAAACCAATAGTTATTGTTCACTTCTTATAGTTATACACTTACATGAAGTTTGACAGTCTTTATCAATTGCACTTTGTTTGCAGGAGAGATTCACGGAAAGTTGTCTATCTGCAACATGGAATGTTCGATTCATCTTTGGGGTGAGTCATGTATTTGATTTGTTGTTTTGTTATTTCTGGACAAGTTAAACTTGTTCCAATCGTTCTTTCTTTCTCCTCTACTTAATGGCTGAAGTGTTAAGGTAATTTCAATTAATGATCTCCATTATAAGCCAATATTATTCACATTAAGTCACCCTTTGGTTTCTACCATTTTCAAGGTAGTCAAAAGCAAAAAGCACACTCAAAACCATAAAAGCCCCCTTACGCTTTATTCATTAAAAAAAAAAAAAAAAAAAAAAGAAACAGCGTGCTTCACCGCCATTCCAAAAGCATTGTGTATAAATAAGATAATATCATAAGCACCAATATTAACATTAAATAGTCCATATTGTACATTGTTCAAACTACAAAGTGACTTACATTTATACCCTGTCGTGGGCAAGTATTTCAATGCTTTTACAAAAAGCAGAGCCAGTTCAGCCACAGTTATGGGATATGCATTTTTAAAAATAATGTGTGTTACTCAGAAGCAAAATTACTTTGAGAATTGAGATGCATTTACCTTATGCATGTTGTTGTTTAGGCTTAATCCTAGGAGTTTATTCAAGCTATCCTGATAGTTTTGGTCCCATTGCAACCATAGCTATTAGAGTGCATTGAGTTGAAAAGGTCTCTGTGGTGCCCTGGGGTGCGCCTAAGAGTACGCCTCTTGGACACTAGTGCAATTAACTAAATTTTTTGGTCATTTACTAATCTTATCTATTTATCATTTAATTTTGTCTGCTTTTTCTTTGTTTCACGAAGTAAAAATTTGTTACTTACAAACTAAATAGTTGATTAAAAATTAAGCAACTAAAAATGATTTTAAAGAACATGTTTTTGGGGTGGGGAAACACTGGTTCAGGAGGTGCGTCTGAGGCGCACGTGGCACAATTTACTACAGAAATTTGCGAAGATGCTGACTATAATTAATTGTTACACATTTCGGTACTAGAACATGAAGTATCAAGTATGGTAATTATCTACTGAAATTGTTGTTGTAAGGAAGATGAATGCCTTAAGAATTCTTGATTTCTCTTAATAACATTGATGAGTACGGTAATTATCTATTGAAATTGTTCTTGAAAGGAAGATGATTGCCCGAGGAATTCTTGAGTTCTCTAAGTAACATTCATAATATCCTGCCTCCAAATTGTTATGCGATTCAAGAACATTTTTCTGTCAGTAAGTTTTGTAATCATCCAGTTAGGCCTTTTCCTGGAAAGTTATCCGCCGCTGATGCATGATAAAAAAAAAAAAAAGAAAATGTTGCACCTTGCTAATAACGAATTTTTGAAAAATAAGGAACTTATATGTGTCGTGTGTTTAACAGAACTTTTAGGTTTTGTTGGTTCATCTAAGTACCATGCGTTTGTAAAAATGGAGCCTTGATTTGTTTATTGCTCCCTCCTTCCCAATTTAGATGCATCATTTTATAAAAGGAAATAAACCAACTTTATCACTTTAAACTACACCCTTCAAATATCTCAAAATTACACCATATGCTATTATTTTCCCACACTAACCCAACTCACATTGACATCCGTGCCAAAAGACCATTTAACCCCTCCAAAAAATAATTTTGTCTTCTATAATACTAATAAACAACTTCCACATTAAACTCTGTGCAACCAATAAATGTTGCATCTAAATTTGGATGGATGTAGTAGTATCTTATATTCTATGCATACTTTGTAATTGGACCTGGCGATTTAATGCACTTGATGATTATATTCTTATTTTGTGATTCTTGAATTCTTTAAAAATTTTAGTTCATCATACCTCTTATTTTACATATTCTACAGTTGGGTCACCAATGGAGTTGTTGGTTCTCCAGCTTTTGCAGCCTATGATCAAGGTTTGTACAATACCCAATGAGGCTAAATTGGTTATTTACTATTTAAAAGTATTAACTTGTTGATGTAATGGGTTTTCCCCTTCGCTTCCAGGTTATGATGTTTTTCTTGGAAATTTGCGAGGGTTGGTTTCGAGAGACCACGTGGACAAAAATATCTCATCACGGCAGTAAGTTGTTTCATTTTCTTTAAAAATACTGAATGGATAATGTATTTGTCATCTTCTGGTATACTAATCGGTAGCATCTCACGTACAGTGACTTCCAATTTATGAATTAAGGTGATCACTAGCAATTAATTTCTATTCTTCAAATTTCATCAGTATCTAAAGAATATTAAATTGAAGAATCTCTCTTTGCGCTCTTGTATATGTAGTTGTGTTAAGCGGACTTTGTATTTCATATATATGATGCATCCTGATTACCATTTTTGTGGATCTTTGTTCTTGCTTTCCACCATTTTTCCGTTAGGAAAATCAATTTCTTTAGTGTAAATCAGTATATGTGAAGTCCCAAATATATGTCATACAACATGAACATCTTCTTAGTAACTCAAGGAAATCCTTGTAAAGGCATCTACTGGCACTTAGAAAAGGATTTATGTGGATTCCGATCTATGTTGCCATAGATTACATCAGACACTTCATGCAGTTACGGATTTGTTCCAAATCAATTTGGGAGGCCTTTTTAGCAAGAAGTGTAAATTGTTATGGAGGATTATTGTTCCGGTTGTTTTTTGGTCTATTTGTCTTGAAAGAAATAAGAGAATTTTTAAGATAATCATGAAACTATTGAGGATGTTTGGGTTACGATTAAGTATAGAGTTAGCCTTTGGGTTTCCAGTCATAAATTGTTCAGTGGTCTTTTAGTTTCTGACCTGTTGAGAAGATGGAGTGTGGCTCTGTGAGCTGTTGCTTGGTTGTCTTGTTGTACTTTCCTGTGGGATTTTTAATCCCCATCTTTTTGTTCTATATTGTAAAAGTCTGTTTCTTTTCTAAAAAAAAAAAAAAAAAAAAAACATTAAACACAATTTTCGGCAAGGTTTCTCTGAATATCTGTATGTTTTCAGTTGGCATAATCCCTACTGAAGTTGTTGGTCCATTCCTTTTATGATATTTTTCATCTGTTCAAAAGAAAGAGGATAATATACATAGGCAAAATAAGGTGGATTATATGGCTTGTAGATATGTCACAAAAACAAACTAGCTGTTGATGAGATAAGTTGAAACTCTATAAGCTAATCTAGTGAAGTAACTAGTTAAGAATTAAAATTATCGCACAAAATAAATCAATACCTCCAAGAGATTGAGAGCCCACGAGCACGCCAAGATGGAACTCCCCAAAAATTCTTCATACTAGACTGTCTTTCCTGAGCCAATTATGAACAGTAGAAGTGACAACTAGTCAGTTTCCTCCAATATTTGCAGCACCAATTAAAATGAACACATCAATTTAAATACATCTAATAAAAGAAGGTTGAGTACGTAGATCTATTACAAATAGAGAAAGAAGGGATTCCAATATCCCACCCACCAAGTGTCTACTTATCTAATTGATCAGGATTCTTGAGACATAATCTCACTTTTCTCGAATGATGTCTACAGATTTATATTACTGATGCCTAATGTACTTGATCATATTCTTTAAGTAAGTTTTTATGTGAGGCATAGTGATTGAATTTTTGTGACAGTTTGGATATTCCATGGCACGTGTATTGATATGTCAAATATTTATATGGGTTCATGATAAAACTAGTGGGATTGATGTGCTTTGGAGGAACATTTGGAGTGAATAAATAACTGGTTGTGATCATGGTACAAGCTGAAAGGAAGCATAGCAAATAGAAATGCTATATATCATTTTGAGGACCAGTGAATTGAAGTTGGGACTATATGGATGACATTATATTTCAATCTAGCTGTGGTGATTCAAGCATGAGAAGTTTTTCGTAAAAATGGCAGGGAACTGCTTATTTCAACTGCAAGTGTTGTGTTTATAAACGTGTTCCTTGTTTATTAGAGTATTATTGGTTGCTGTTCCCAATTGTCTTATTTAATGAAAACAAGTATTCGAAGATGTTGTGTCTCATTGATTAAGTAAAGAATTTCCCTTGAGATGCTGAATATCAGGATTTTCTGGGACAGCTTTAGATTCCTTAAAATTTCTGCAAGTTTGAGTTCATTACCTTATTGGCAGTTATTCTACACACCAGCTGCACCGTGTAACTCAATTGCATTTTTAAATGATTTAGTTGTTTTACTTAAAGGTATTAGTTGGTCAGTGTAAACTGTCTTCACTGAACAATATTAGTTGTTCTCATTGAGTAGTATTAGTTGTGCACCCAAGTGTTACTCTTACTTATTTTGAATCATTACATGAAGTTTGACAGTTTTTTGGTTGTTTTTATTTCTCGGCTCTCTAATATTTCTGGTTAAACTGACTCTACACAGATATTGGTCTTACTCTATCAACGAACTTGCGACTGAAGATATACCAGCAATGATAGAGAAGATACATGAAATAAAAACTTCTGAATTGAATCCTATCCAAACCGATGAGTCTGAAAACGACAACACTAGTCAACCCTATAAACTTTGTGCAATTCCTCACAGCTTGGGAGGAGCTGTGATGTTGATGTATTTAGTAACACGCCTGGTTGAGGAAAAGCCCCATCGTCTCTCCAGAATGATCCTACTCTCGCCAGCTGGCTTTCACGAAGATTCCAACATTGTATTCACAATGGCTGAGTGGCTATTCCTTCACCTCAGTCCCTTCGTATCCCCTTTTCTTCCAGCTTTCTACATCCCTACTCGTTTTTCGTATGTTATTAAATAAGTTGGCTCGTGACTTCCATAACTTACCTGCAGTAGGGGGCTGGTTCAGACAATCATAAGTTATCTCGTTGGTGGGGACAGCTCCAACTGGGTTGGGGTCTTAGCTTTACCTCACTACAATATGAACGACATGCCTGGTCTTTCATTCAGAGTGGCTCTTCATCTGGCCCAGATTAAGAGATCGAAGAAGTTCCAGATGTTCGACTACGGAAGCCCAGCTGCAAATATGGAAGTTTACGGTTCATCTGAGCCGTTGGATTTGGGGGCGTATTATGGGTTTATCGACATTCCTGTTGATCTTGTTGCAGGGAGGAAGGACAAGGTTATCAGGCCATCAATGGTGCGAAAGCACTACAAGTTGATGAAAAAGGCAGGGGTGGATTGTTCATATCGCGAGTTTGAGTATGCGCATTTGGACTTCACATTCTCACACCGCGAGGAACTTTTGGCCTATGTTATGTCACGCTTACTACTGGTGGGGCCGCCTTCGAACCAGGCAAGTAAAACGAAGTCTCTCAAGGTGAAGAGAAAAGATTTGCACGTGAAAACAGGTTAATTTGTGTACGTGTTCGGCTTGTGTGTATATAATTTCAATTGAACAGTCTTCATGTTGTTTTAATAGACGGCCAATTTGGGTCTGTTAAGTTCCCTCCTTTTTCCTGGGAGTAAAATGGACGGTCGAGATGTGTTGTCGATAGAAAGATACCACTATGTTGTGTACTGAAGATGTCTCGATGTATGTTGTCTGTAACTTTGAAATCTCAGAATATTCATGACTGCAATTTATGTTGTCGAATTCTTAGTTTTCACACGAGTGAAGGATGAAAATATCCCATAACTATCAATTTTGTTTGAAAGGATCCTAAAGTCTTTAAACTATATAATTTTTGTCTCACAAAGTCCCTGAACTATATTTTTTATTTTAAAAAACCCTTAAGGGGTGTTTGGTTGTAAGGAATGAAATGGATATAAGAATGGAAAGGGCGTGGAATCAAAGTCATTCCACTCAAATAGGTGAACTATAAATAATTTCTTTGTTTTTGGAAATCAAAGTCATAGTAGAGTCATTCCAAGACACACTATGATTTTGATTTATATTACTCACCTCTTAAAGTAGTAAACCAAGCATTCCCTTAAAGTGTATATATATATATATATATATATATATATATATATATATATATATATATATATATATATATAGTTAGTTAGTTAGTTGGAGATGAATTTCTCGTTGGAATTTGATCTTAATAGCATTAGATTGACTAATTCGTCATATTTTAAGTAAAAATATTAAATTGGTTTAGCAA
This sequence comes from Paraleonurus japonicus, assembly GCA_030762865.1. NCBI lineage: Eukaryota > Viridiplantae > Streptophyta > Magnoliopsida > Lamiales > Lamiaceae > Paraleonurus > Paraleonurus japonicus. Next base: position 16,996,328 of record CM061056.1, read on the forward strand.
AATATGTGATGTCTCGTGAAACATAAATTATACTAGTTTAAGGATTTTTAAAATAAAAAATAGTTTTATGGGTTTTTTGAAATAGAAATTGATAGTTTGGGGTCTTTTTAATAATGCCATACAACTTCTTTAATGCAAAATGTTGATAATGTGTGTTTATTTTCTTGTCAGGAGATTTTAATAGCATTTCAAAATTATTGATGCATTATGCCTATGTTGATACTGTGTGTTTATTTTCTTATCAGACGATTTTAATAGTATTTCATAATTATTAATGAACATTATACTTTTAGTTATCAAATTGTAGAAATGAAAAGCAGTATTCGAAAATTTTAACTCTAGCAATTCTACAACTTGCCTTCTCAAGTCTCATCACCATTTTCCTCCTACTTGAAGTATACTTGTCTATTTTGTGTTCAACTTTTATCTCAAAGTCTTGTTTAATACTCTATAGAGTATTGTTTGTTACACGTTAAAGTATTGCATGTAATTCATTAAGGTAAGGTATGATTGAGGTAATATGTTATGGCATGCATCAATAACATCTAGAATGCTTTGAAAAGTTATAAATTAAGATGAATATATGAAAATATTTTTACAATCTTTACTTTGTTGGGTTAAAAAATATTTATGAATCAATACATGAAAAAAGTTGTACTGTTTAGGGGTGGAAAAAATACCGAAGATGTTGTTATACTTGCATTTTGGGGTGGAAAAAATACCAAAGATGTTGTTCTACTGCATTTATCGAACTGAAAAATATTAAAAATTTGGTATATTGAAATTTTTGTACCATTTCGAACTTTTCCTAGTTATGTTTTAAATTGAGCTAATTGCACTAAACCTATCAAACTACCATTGAAATTACATCTAGACCATCGAAGGTCTTTAAGGAAGAACTTCAGTTCAGCTGTACGCCTAGCGGTTGCGAATCTCATCACCGGGGCTCTAGTCATGCCGTCTCTCAGGATGGTGCTGGTGGCTCCGCCGGAGACATAGATGACCTTGCATCCCCTGTTTGAAAAATATTAATTTTGAAATGACAGATTGTGGGAAAAATAAATGCGTAAGGGTAGCAGTTACAGTGTGTATCATAAAATTTTTGTCTGCAATATTTGTACATTGCAAATTAAATAAGGATAATATTTGTATTGAGAGTAATTCTTTTATAGGGTTATTATTGTATTTTTACTGATGAAAATATATCTAGCAGTCATTGTGTATCATTTTAAATTGATTCATAGTAAAATTGTTCTCAAATAAGTCCCAATTTCCTTACAAATGATTTAATCCTGCTTCAATAATGTGATTTATAAATTTTGTTACTATTCAATTGATCAATATTTTTGAAAAGCATTATTGGAACACATTCTTCAATATCAAATGATTATTTTGTGTATCATTTTAAATTTGATTCATCTTCAAATATTATTTTTAAAATAAAAACATTGAAATAGGTAAAAAACATATTTAACATATGAAAAAATTAAGTGATTGTTAAATTGTGAAACAAAATAAATTGTTAAAAAAGCGTGTGAGCGTACTTTTGGTGGACAGATGGAGTATTTCTTATCAAATCAAATCTCTAGTATATGATTGGATAAGATTGTGGGGACACTCTTCGGTAACACGGTTTTATATATGAGACGGGCCTCACCCTCACCTGTCTTACATAGTTGATACCCCTACTCAAGTATTTAATAGTTACGCTTACATATTTGATACTCCTGTGACAATTTTTAAAGTTTATTTTTTTCCATTCTCATTCCGAAACTTTATTTTTTCCCAATTTGTATTCCAATACATTTGATATTCCCGCATATATATATGATCGAGGAATAGTGACTCAAACTCATGGACTTGGGACATAGGTAGTGGAACTCTAACCACTTGAGCTATATCATTTCGTCTAAAGGGTGAGACCCGTCCCATTTATGAGACGGTCTTATATGAGTTTTGCTAGGATTGTGTATCATTTTAAATTTGATTAATCTGTAATTTAAAAATAAGTGCAATAAAATATGTAAAATTATTCCAAATTAAATCAAAGACATGTTATATAGAATTTGTGGAATTGTATCAAATCTATAATAGATTTCGTAGAATTTATAGGAATGAATATGATTGTGTATCATTTTAAATTTGATTCATTTTACTATTAAAAATAAAATCATGGGTTCGAATCACTATTTTCTCGATCAAATATATATATATATATATATATATGTGTGTGTGTGTGTGTGGTAATTGGGAAAAAAATAAAGTTTGGGAATGAAAATGTGGAAAATATAAACTTAAAAAATAAAATTATCGTAGAATATCAAATATGTGAGTAGAAATATCAAATATTTAAGTCAAAGTTATCAAGTTATCAAATGTGTAAGATAGGTAAAGGGTGAGACCCCTCTATATATAAAATCGTGTTACCCAAGAGTACCAGACAATCTTATTCAATCATATATTAGAGATCTAATTTAATATGGAATAATACATGATTTCTTTTTACCTATTTCAATGTTTTTATTTTAAAAATAATATTTGAAGATGAATCAAATTCAAAATGATACACAAAATAATCATTTGATATTGAAGAATGTGTTCCAATAATGCTTTTTAAAAATATTGATCAATTGAATTGTAACATAATTTAGAAATCACAGTATTGGAGACGAAATCATCTTTGGAAGGAATATTGGACCAAAACCTTCATTCCAAGATTGGCCTTGTCTAATTCTAATCTAACAACGACCATAACATTTTAGAAGAGACAATTCCTTTCGATAGTTTGATTATATCTTCCAAAGCCCATTTTCACACATGAATATTTGTATATTGCAATTTTAGGGTTACAAATAAAAAGAAGATTGAAAATTTTATATTTGGGATCCAACGGGAAACCATGCAAATATACAATAAATGTTGTTTACGAAGAATTTTTAAATCCATAATTATATACGTAAATATTTTTGGGTTGAAGTCTTATTTTGTGGTTTTATTAAGAAATAAATATTTCATTTTAATTTCTCTATTTTTAAATTCCAATTAAATGTTAACTAATATCATGAATTATTATTGCTTTGTTTATAAAAATATTTAAACAACAAAAATATAAATTTTCAAAGGGCATCGTTGGGTGAGATAGTCTCATACATGAGACGGGTCTCAACTCGACCCGTTTGATACCCCTTCTCATATATTTCATATCTCTGCTAATATTTTTTATACTTAGTCTCATGTATGAGACGGTCTCATCTGAGTTTTTGCTATTTTCATATAATATTTTAGCTTAATTACATATTTAATCACCACCTTTTTCGACATTTTATTTAATATTACAATAATAACAAAAATTCTCAAATTTCGACAACACATCAAGAACGGGAGAAGATAATCTGTTTGTAAACTCGAATTGTAAAAGAATATTATATTAGAATTTTGTTTAATAAAATTCAAAAATTAAAGATTAAATTGCAATTTGTAAAAGGTGGAGATTTTATTTGAAATTAAACCTTATTTAAAAGAAACGACATCGTTTCTTTCGCAGCCACATAAATAACAGGCAAAGACATATCTGTCCATAAACTATAACTGCAAACAATATTAAACTTGAGCTTTTTATTTACCAAGATTCAAAAGATAATAGTAATAGAGGTCAACATTAGAGTGAAGAGAGAATGGCAGAGACAGATAAGAAACAAGTAACATATAAAGTCACCATATGATATGGATATGCATCAAGTTCTTAGCAACACATAAAATCTAATTCATTCGCTTAAAGGCAGTACGTACCAGGACAGGAGTCTCCCATTATTTCTCTTCATCCGATACCGCTAATCGCTCCAAGATACTATCCAGCTGAAATATCAACCACTTACACTTCTCATCTCAATAATTTACTTTCCCTAACTATATATATAAAAGAAAAGGAGAACAGCTAAAGCTACCGTCTCTTCTAGGGAACTTGGATAATCGATAAATTGATAATCGATCAATGTGTCACCGACTCCAATGGAGTCAATAAAGCGTAACATTTCCTCCATTTCCTCCATTTCCTGCTGCTTATTCTTTTCTTTACTTTTCGTGCACATCTCACAATTGTGGTCAAACATCACCTTACCTTCTCCTTTATAAGGAGCCTTTGATTTTTATTTTTAACAGCACGACGATCTTTCTCAGTTACAGAACTATCCTTTTCCACAGAGTGAAGAACAGAAGGCTTTCTTGAGTTTGATGCATCTTTCTGCGCATTCCCTCTTTTCTTAGCGGCTTTGGCTACATCAGTCTTTCCCCAGGAGTCGGGCCTACAAAAGAATCAAAGCATAAGCATGAGCTAAACATATACCTTAGATATAAACATCAAAAAAACCAAGATTTCTTCCGGATAATGTTGTCTACTATATCGAAAGAATCGACGCACGCGCTAAACACATACTTTTTTTTGACAGGACGCGCTAAACATATACTGATATACCTTAGATATAAACATTTTACAAAATGTTGTCTACTATATAGGTACATGTTACCATTGGATACAAGATTTATGTTCTGATCTTGGAGACGGTGAGCTGGAGTTGCCATAGTTGTTTGATTCTTAAAGGTGCTGCTATGAAACTGCACATCAATTCGCAATTAATCAGTTTAACTTAAATAGACCAAGAACATCCCGATCAAAAAAAAAAAAAAAAATAGACCAAGAACATGAATGCTTAGATAACAGAGACCAGCAAGATGACTATGAGCCTATGACTATAAGGGTGCTTAGCAAATCTACAGAATATAAGTTTGTTGTTATACACACAACGTATAGGTTTAAGATATGTTGTGGACATATTGGAAGACGTCTTGGGTGTGGTTCGCATAATGACGATCTCAATATCGCGCAGACTTTCAAATTAATGCGATAATCTGAAATATAAATTCATGCCTTCCTAGCTAGCACATCATAATGCATACCTCGGCTAATATGGTGCAAATATCAGTAATCTGATCAGAAAGGGACTTCAACTAGCATGCATCCGATGATCAAATTCATTGAAACAGAAAACAAGGGAAGAGAATAAACCATTAGGTATGTGTAAATTGGAAACCGAACAGAAAAACGTCAACTACACGAAGAGATGCCAGAAGAGCTGTCTACACAGACAAGGTTACAATATACATGGAATTCAAATATTCAATGGAACCACATAATTATGTATTCAATTCGGTTGACATAATATGAAAGTATATCAAATTATTCAAACATCACCTGTTACATTTTCCAATTCTCTCAATTCAAGAACCCATACATGATCTATATAGAAAATTCAAAAACGGTAAACGCATTCAGATGACATACAAATATGGTTGCAGCATTGTCAATTTGCAAGGAAAAATCACAGAGAAAACATAGAGGGTTTGCGTAAGATGACTCACAGGACAGAAGAATCTGTATAATTTATTGAAAAATTGCTTACTCTACTCGTTGCGATTACCCAAGAACGACAGTAATTATCTTCCGGAAGTTGCGTTGTTTTTGGGTTTATTTGAATGACTGAAATCTAGGGCTTGATACAACGGGCTTCTGGACTTTATTTTAGGTTGGGCCTAGTTCTACTAAAGAAAGGGCCAAGGTTATTGCCACACAAAAATATCCAAGGGCACACACATAATACTTTTTTTTTTACTAAAGCTGATGTGTAATGTCTAAAATACCGTTCCTTATAATTTTAAATTTTCGGACACCTAAGTATACACACCACAACAACAACATTTATGTGGGAAGGTGGTGGACACCAAACCTAAAGAGCAAAAAAAAAAAAAAAAAAACTGACAAACAATCACAAGAAACTTGAGGCTGGGCACTGGATATACATATAGGCAAGGGGGCAAGTGCCCCACCTGATTTTTCTATATGAAATACCATATATATACCCTTCTAAATATATAAAATTCCAAAATACATTATTAAATATTAAACCAGTGACTTTGGTTTTGAAACCAGAGATTTTTATGTTTGAAGAAAAACTAGTACACCAAAAATAAATTAAATTAATGGTGAGGACTTGAGGCTTTAGGAGTGTGGTGCTCTTTTATATTTATATTGTCATTGATATACAATTAATTGAGCTAAATGGTCGATTCAATGAGGTAAATACAAAATTGTTGCTTTGTGTTGCTTGCTTGAATCATCCCAACTCTTTTGAAGCTTTCAACTTAGAGAAGTTAGTTTGTTTGTCGAATTTTATCCAAATGATTTTCAAGGGTGTTGAGATATGACATTACCGGTTGCAACTTATACAATTGGAAAGAACATTTTCTATTATGAATATTGTGAAAAATAGGCTTCGCAACCAAATGAGTGATGAGTGGATAAATGATAATTTAGTAGATTATAGTTTTGGTCCCATGAGAATTTTTCAACGACAATTTTAGTCCCATGTTCTTTTTTTGTCCTTTATTTTTGGCAAAAATAGTCCCGACTATTATTTTGTAGGACCGAAACTACAATTTTATCTTATTCTCTTGGAATTAAAATTGCAATTTATCATTTTTTTTGGACCAAACCGCAATTTTCTTGAGACTAAAAATGTCGAAAAAATTACGGGACCAAAAGTGTCAAAAATTATCATTTTGCAAACAACTCATTCTCTTGGGACTAAAAATGCAATTTACCCTAATTTAGTACTGCGTATTAAAAATGAAGTATTCAATTGTATATCCAATGAAAGCTGTCATCCATAGTTTTCAAAGGATGACAAACTGTCGTCATCAATTGTATAATTTCAAAATTTTAATCAATTATAAATTATCTTATATATATATATATATATATATATATATATATATATATATATATATATATATATAAATTTATTTTTCAAGTTTAATTGTGCCTTGGCTGGCCAAGATTCTGCGTCCGCCCACTGAGGCTGGGAACGTGGTGCCACAGAGAAGGACTTGCGCTGGGGATTTCGACGATAGTTTGTCGAAATGAAGGGCTCAAAACGGGTAATCATGTGTGCTCTTATATTGAGTTTAAACTGTTACATTCTTTTAGGAGAAGCTTCAGATGATAAAGCTAGTTCAATTGTCTACAACGCTGGAGATGTTGGTGAGTGGAAGTGTCCTTGGGCTTCCTCTGTGATTGATGACATAGCCCCAGTGTTTAGGGGTGTAATGGAAGAAGAACACTGTTCATATTCCGCGTGTAAGAAAGAAGGCGACCAGGCAAGATTTGAAGACTGTAGGAACAAACTTGATAGATGCCTTGAATATTTTTTGCAGTAAGTTTTGATTTACAAACACATCGATCTCATGACGCTAAACAGTGGCTTGCTGAAATTTCTTATTTATCATGGTCATAGCATCCTCCCAGTTTTACAGTTTTAAACACCATACAACCAGTTTCTTTTTCCATTGAAAAATCATCCTGTTTAGCTAATTCTTTTTTTTTTTTTTTACTTTCATCAGCCATTTGTTTATGTCTTTGTCATTGTAGAGTTTTGTTTCCTACATACTAGCTTATTATCACTAATACAACAGTTAATTATTTCACTCTACAAAACCAATTCGTCTAAGGATTGTCATGTCCAAATGCCTTTTAATATCAGTGACATTAAAAATTTGTAGCTGGGTACTTGGAAATATCTGCTGCTGGGGAAATGGCCAGATTTGCAGCGTGTTGCAAGCAAAAATGTTATGTTGGACAGAGGTCTAAGGCAACATCTGGTGACTTGGAAAATATGCTGGAAATGCCTGATAAACCAATTATTTTGGTTTTGGATATGGATGTGCAGGTACGTCTTTGTTTAATAATTTTTGTAATCTTTCAGATGATAGCATGTAAATTCTCCTTCTCTTTCTTGCAAATGCTTCATATAATTACTTATTTATCATCTCTGTGTTTCTGTAATGCCATCTGGATTGTTTTAAATTCATTGCTTGTGCCTCTTTTTGTATCTAAAAGGTGAATCATAACATGTACCTGTGCAGATGCTTCCTGATTTGTGTGTGAAATGCATGATATTTATGTGTTTTATTGATCATTTTTATATAATTTCATGCACTAACATCCATGATTTGGACAAGATTGAGTTTATTTGGAGAAAAAGGAAAATATGTGTTTTAGTAGGTAAACAAGACCTTTCGGAAGGTATTGAGATGCTCGTGCGAGAGTCGGGAAAAGAACGAACGAAAAGCTCAAAGAAGACTTCATTGTGGTTCTCACTAGAGTGGTCTAGTGGGGCAACTAGACTCTAGTGAGATTTAAAAGTGTAAAATTCACGCTGGATTGGAGTGACCCCACTAGAGTGGTCTAGTGGGGTGATATATCAGAACAATTCTGGAAGGAGACCCCACTCGACCGGTCTAGTGAGCCCACTCCACCTTTGGAGCGAGAGATTGAAGAGTTATCATGCGATTTATTAGGCCGCTCGACCGGTCTAGTGAGCCCACTTGACTCGAGCGAGCTTCAATGTTAGGCCACGTTTGGGAATCCCTCCGAAAAACACGATTGTAAGGCACAAAATCGATTTTTGGGAAGGAAGAAGTCAAACAAGGCATAAGGGTTGTTGGGGGAAATTGTAGAAACTTGTGTGGGAAGCCACGAAAAGAAAAAAACCACACAACACACACAGGAGGAACGATGTAATTTGTGCTTTTTAGAGGAGAAGGAATAGGCAATAGTGATCACAAATCTTTCATTTTTAGTGTAGTTTCATGTACATATTGATAGATAGTTTAGTTTATTAGTTCTATTTTCATTTCAAAGCAAGGAGCAAATTGTGGATTTTGCAAGCTTTTCACTCAATCAAAAATATTGGTTTATTCTCTTCACTATTTTATTTATTTCTTTCATTTATGATGATTTATGGTATCATGATAGTTTATTCCATGTGTATCTCTTCTAGAACCATGGGCTAATTATTTTGTGCTTTGTGTATGTGAAACTATGTGGGATTTAATTGTTTAGCTTTTTAATGCTTTAGTTGATGTTGAAATGGGGGTAATGGGTTCTTAATTGTTGATTAATTTTGGCTTTGGTAAATTGCATCTATTAGATTTATCATTGGACTTCTCTAATTAAATACGAGAGTTGCGTTGAGTTACGTCCATGGTTTATTGAGGGGTGCAAAATATCGAATGCGTTTGTTGAATGCTTAGAACACTCGAGAGAGGCTAGGTGTTTAGAACATTCACAATTAGGCATTATGTGATTGAATTATCCATTTGATTATGTAGTGAAGCCTTGCATGTTGCAATTTGCTTATCCTTCCCCCATTGATACTAGATTATTGCATGATTAGTTAGCAATTAATGAACACATAGTGGATCATACATGAAGCATATCCCCATCACTTGCACTTCTTCGAAGTTATATTAATATTTAATTCCTTGCATTAGCTTGTTAGAATCTTAGTTTAATTTCTTGCACTTAAATTTAGCTTGTTCATCAATCACTTGATTAGTAGCTATAGTTGCATGCCAACACATAGTTCTAGGAACTCATTGCTTTGCTTGCTCTCGTGGATCAATATTTTAACTTGGTCGACTTGCCTTTAATTCTACTATTACAATCCCGTGCACTTGCGGGATAGTAGGAAAAATTTGTTAAAAGGTTTTCCTCCAATCAAGTTTTTTGGCGCCGTTGCCGGGAGCAACTATTTGATTTAAGTGAGACTTAGAATTCGTTGAGTGTGGCTACTAGTTACATTTTACTTGCTTTAGTTTTCTTTCTTTTTGTGAAGTTGATATTTGGTCTTTGTGTAGGTGCATGATCACAAGGGCACGAGGAGGACCAATCGAACCCTTGAACCCCGAGATTGAGGCACACGCTAGAAGACATAACCGAGGTAGAAATAGAAGAACGGCTCGAGAAGAAAATCGAGTGATGGATAACCCTCTTTCGGAAGAGCCTAACCAACATGAAGGAGAAGGTGGAAGGGGAGTGAATATGAACATTATAGAGGATCAAGTGAGGGAGGCACAAGGAGTTCATGGGGAGAGGCAAGTGCCTCAATTGCAACAAAACCAAGCCAACCCACAAAATCCACCAAATCCATACCCTTACCCACCATATTTCCAACCACCACCTCAAGGCTATTATCCACCACCTCCATATTACAACTATCCATATCCTTACCCAAATCCTCCTCCACAACAAGTCCATCAAGACCCAAGAAACTTCGAAAATCATCCACCTCCTCCACTAAGACATGATGACCCCAACCCTCAAGAAGGAAGACCAATTAGAGAATATTTTGAGCCTCAAATGAGAGAGTTTTATGATGGATTGGCAAGACCAAACATAGAAGCCAACAACTTCGAGATAAGCCCTTCGTTGTTGCGAATGTTGAGGGAGAAACAATTCAAAGGGAGGGATGATAGTGAGGATCCAAATCAACACATGGCTCAATTCCTTGAGATTGGGGACACTATCAAATATAACGGTGTTCCCGATGATGCTAAGAAGCTCCGATTATTCTCCTTCACCTTGGCTGGAAGAGCAAAGTTGTGGTTGAACTCCATTCAACCGGAACTATTCGAACTTGGGACGAGTTGAGCAAGAAGTTCTTAATGAAGTTCTACCCACCTTCGAAGACGGTCCAAGCCAAGAATCAAATCGCTCAATTCAAACAAGGAGCAAATGAGAGTCTTCCGGCGGCATGGGAAAGGTTTAATACTCTACTCATTTCTTGCCCTCAACATGGCTTCCCGAGGAGCAAACGACGTGTTTTTCTATTGTGGTCTCCATGACCAAGATAGAAAACATTTGGATGCATGCTCCGGGGATCTATATGGTCAAAGACGGCGGAAGAGGTAGGAAGGATCATGGAGGGGATAACAAATAATTCATTCCAATTGATCGTGGATAGAGGACCACATCATCGGGTGGCCCAAGTTGAAGAGGGAGATCAAATGAAAACAATGATGATGACCTTGATTGATAGAGTGAGTGCTTTGTCTACACCTCCAATTTTGAGTCAAGGAGAAGCATCTCAAGTGGAAGAGGCACATTATATGGGAAGGCCACAAGGGAACTTTCAAGGAGTTATCAACAAAATTTCCAAGAGAGAAGGCCTTATCCTCAAGCACCAAACGCTTATCGACCTCCACATCAAGGAGCAACCAAGGTGGCCCATCATCTTTCCATCAAAATGCTCAAGGGGGCAATTCCTACAATCCAAATTGGAAGAGACATGAGAATTTCTCATACTCAAATCCGAGGGCGGCGGTTCAATTCCCTCCGGATTCGATCCGGGAGCAAAACCCGCAAATAACGAAGGGAGGTCATCTACGGATGAGTTATTGGCATTGATGTTTAAGGAGATGAAGGAGAACAATGCAAGAATGGAAGAAAGGATTAGTGGGATTAAGAACAAAATTGGTGGGACTAATGCAAGACTTGAGGACCACATTAAGTCAACCTCTTCTCAAATGAAATCTCTTGAGCATCAAATGGGGCAACTTGCTACCACCGTGGGATCTATGCAAAACAAGGGCAAATTTCCTTCCACTACGGAACCTAATCCAAGGGAATATTGTCACGCCATCGAATTACGGAGTGGTACGAAGTACGAAGGTCCACCTATGCCTAATCCCGAGGAAGAAGAGGATGATGTTGAGGAAGAAGAAATAAAGATTGTGGACGAAGATGAAGAAGGAAAGAGGATGAGATATGAAGATGAGAAGAGAGAGTTTGAAAAAGAAAAAGAGAAAGTGGTGGAAGAGAAGGTAGAAGAAAAGATTGATGAAGAAGTGAAACCAAAATGGAAGAGAGCCAAAGAAGCTAAGGAAGGAAGGAAAGGGGCGGAATTAGACTCGTGGGGAGTTCCAAAATCCATTGTGCCGGTTCCTTTCCCTCAAAGGTTCATGAAGAAGAAGTTGGATGAGAAGTTCGTCAAGTTCCTTGAAGTATTCAAGAAGTTGCACATTAACATTCCATTCTCGAGAGGCCTTGGAGCAAATGTCAAACTACCCAAAATTCCTTAAGAATTTGATAGCCAAAAGAAGAAGGATCGAAGAGCCCGAGACGGTTAAGTTGACAATGGAGTGTAGTGCACTCCTTCAAAGAAACATACCTAAAAATTGAAGGATCCCGGGAGCTTCACCATTGCTTGTGATCTTGGAAATGGAGTGGTCAAGAATGTCTTATGTGACTTAGGAGCTAGCATCAATTTGATGTCGATGTCCATGTTTAAGAGGTTAGACCAAGGAGAATTGAGTTCAACCTCCGTAACCCTTCAATTGGCGGATGGATCTACAACTATTCCTAAGGGGATCGTGGAAGACATTCTTGTCAAAGTTGAACGATTTGTGTTTTCGGCGGATTTCATAGTCTTGGAAATGGACGAAGACAAAGAAGTTCCTCTCATACTTGGGAAGACCTTTCCTAGCCACCTGCAAGAGCGATGATAGATGTCAAAAAGGGAAGCTTACTTTGAAGCATAATGATGAGGAAATTAATTTCTCCATCAAAGACTCAATGAAACATCAAAAGGAGAAGGAAGAGTGTGACTTAATTGACATTGTTGATTTAAGCCTTCAAGAGGCTAAGGATGAATCTCCTTCTACTCTCTTAACTTATGATCATACTATATCTTCTTGTGAATCAAATTCTAATGAATCTTGTTTTTCTCTTATGGATCATAGGAAAGAGAAGTCTCCAAAAGTACCTTTGAAAGATCTCGGAGATGGAAAGAAAGAGAAAGAAAAGTTAAAGAAAACAACCAAATTTGAGCAAATTGCAAGTTTGGGGAAGTATGGAGGAGAAAGAGTGCGAATGAGGTAAAAAAGGAGATAGGCTTTAAAATTGGAGATGAGGTGGTTTGGTGCGAATCAAAATTGAAGTCATTGCTTTGTGGACAAAACCTCAAGAAGAGTGAGGTGTTAAGCTGTGAAGAAGGTGCAAGTGGGAGGAACCCTTGAGATTGAAGACAAATGGGGTGGTCGTCTCATTACTAAGGAGATATTCGTGAAGCATGTACATCCTCCTATCCCAAAGGAGGTGCCTAACGTCAATCAAAAGAAGGAAGTTTGAACTCGGTTGAGTTACATCCGGCATAGGACGTTAAAACTAGCGCCGAATGGGAGACAACCCATTTTTATTACTTTCATTTTATTTTTGTCTTGCTCTTTTTATTGCTTATTGTTTTTGTGTAGGTAGATGGGGTCGAGTGCTCACAATCATTGGACGTTTGGTGCTCAAGGGTGATAGTTGCAAATTTTCGATATGCTAAGGCAAATGAGGTACATTACCCGGCTCGAACTTAGACTTGCTTGCAATGTCTAAGTTTGGGAGGGTTACTTTTGATGTATTGAGCACTTGACATTGCACAGCGCATCGATCCATTTTGTTGTGTTGATTTGTGATCACTTGGTGTCTTATGCTTAATTGTGGATGCTTGAGTGTTGGTTGTTTCTTGGTAGAAAGTTGGACTCAACCGTTATTTGCTTAAGTACATGAGTTGGTTGTGTGGGGTTTAATTGTTGGTGATTGCCACCACCGGAGGATTGAGCTTGTGATGGTTTACACATTTTCTACCCTTGAGTGTTGATGTAGCTATATGCTTTACTTTTAGAGTATTGGGGTAGATTTGTGCTTTTTATTGTCTTGTTATGATCCTATGTACTTTGACTTGATTTGTTGTTTTGGAACATGGATGTTGTGGAATTCTTTCCTTTGACTCTTACTTAGTTTGAGATGTTCACGTGGGTTAAACATGTTGCTTGATGGTTTTGATATTGAGAGTTGTGGCTAGTTGTGGTAGGAAGCCTTTTGAATGGTGTTTGATCACATTGATAGCTAGAGAGGTTTGAGCTTTTAAGCTGTGTCACTTTGAGAGTTATTGTTAATTTTGAGGGGATCACTCATTGTGAATAATTCTAGAACTTGCCTAGAGTCTTACTTGAGACGACCGTTGTGTGCTCCATTGGAATATGATTTAGGCCATTTTCGTATTGCAAGTTACTTGGCCACATGAATCCTACCTTGAGATGCATTTCCGTAGTTAGCCCCTTTGAGTCAATATACCATTTCTTAGGCAATTACAAAATGTAACCACAAGCCCTACATGTCTTTGAGCTTTATTGTCCCTATTTGATTTGTGAGCTTCAATGAGGGTAAGTGGTGTGGAGAGAAAAGAAAAGGAGAAGTTTGGATCAAATAGCAACTTGTGGATAACAAAAGAAAAACTAGACCCATGAGGGGTACGAAAAATGAAGAAAACAATTGCCTTGTGAGAAAAGAAAAGAGAAAATAGAAAAAAATGAAATCAAGGAAAAGTGATGTAAAAGTGCTTCAAAGATATTGTTGGTGGAAAAGAAATCAAAGGGTGAAGAAGTGAAGAAAAGAAAAAGAGTGAAATTGAAAGTAGAATGCTTGATTGTATAAACTCTTGATGCTTACAAGTCGAGTTAGTCACTTTTCCCAAAAAAAAAATCATCCCACCTAGTCCAAAAAACCAACATTACATCCATTGTGAAGTCCTATTGATTCCTTTGTTGCACACTTTGTAGTTGTGGAGAGAGAGTAGACGCTAGGCAAGCATATGTTGATTATTTTGCATAAGTTGATTGATGAGTGTTATATAACCTTATTTTTGCTTTGAGTGTTGAGAGAAACACTTCCCCTTGTGAAAAGGTGAATTAAACACTTGGATATTGCACTACTTGCCACGACATGTCCCACTCTCATGTTAGAACTTATTGAGCTTAATGTTGAATCGCATGTTGAGTCACTCGGTTAAGTATGGATGATTAAGAATGATTTCATAGCTTCTCTCCCTATGTGTCTATTTACTTTCGTTGCTCGGGGACGAGCAACACTTTAAGTTTGGGGGTGATTTGTGTGTGAAATGCATGATATTTATGTGTTTTATTGATCATTTTTATATAATTTCATGCACTAACATCCATGATTTGGACAAGATTGAGTTTATTTGGAGAAAAAAGAAAATATGTGTTTTAGTAGGTAAACAAGACCTTTCGGAAGGTATTGAGATGCTCGAGTGAGAGTCGGGAAAAGAAGCGAACGAAAAGCTCAAGAAGACTTCATTGTGGCTCTCACTAGAGTGGTGTAGTGGGGCAACTAGACTCTAGTGAGATTTAAAAGTGCAAAAGCGTTTTGCAAAAGTGTAAAATTCCGCTGGACTAGAATGACCCCACTAGAGTGGTCTAGTGGGTGATATATCGAATTCTGGAAGGAGACCCCACTCGACCGGTCTAGTGAACCCACTCCACCGAAGCGAGAAATTGAAGAGTTATCATGCGATTTATTAGGCCGCTCGACCAGTCTAGTGAGCCCACTCAACTCGAGCGAGCTTCAATGTTAGGCCACGTTTGGGAATCCCTCCAAAAACACGATTGGAAGGCACAAAATCGATTTTCGGGAAGGAAGAAGTCAAACAAGGCATAAGGGTTGTTGGGGGAAATGGTAGAAACTTGTGTGGAAAGCCAAGAAAAGAAAAAAACCACACAACACACAGAGAGGAACAGTAACAACTGCGTTTTTAGAGGAGAAGGAATAGGCAATAGTGATCACAAATCTTTCATTTTTAGTGTAGTTTCATTTACATATTGATAGATAGTTTAGTTTATTAGTTCTATTTTCATTTCAAAGCAAGGAGCAAATTGTGGATTTTGCAAGCTTTTCACTCAATAAAAAATATTGGTTTATTCTCTTCACTATTTTATTTATTGCTTTCATTTATGATGATTTATGGTATCATGATAGTTTATTCCATGGGTATCTTTTCTAGAACCATGAGCTAATTATTTTGTGCTTTGTGTATGTGAAACTATGTGGGATTTAATTATTTAGCTTTTAATGCTTTAGTTGATGTTGAAATGTTGCGTTGAGTTACGTCCATGGTTTATTGAGGGGTGCAAAATTAGTTACGTCCATGGTTTATTGAGGGATGCAAAATATCGAATGCGTTTGTTGAATGATTAGAACACTCGAGAGAGGCTAGGTATTTAGAACACTCACAATTAGGCATTATATGATTGAATTGTCCATTTGATTATGTAGTGAAGTCTTGCATGTTGCAATTTGCTTAACCTTCTCCCATTGATACTAGATTATTGCATGATTAGTTAGCAATTAATGAACACATAGTGGATCATACATGAAGCATATCCCCATCACTTGCACTTCTTCGAAGTTAGATTAATATTTAATTCCTTGCATTAGCTTGTTAGAATCTTAGTTTAATTTCTTGCACTTAAATTTAGCTTGTTCCTCAATCACTTGATTAGTAGCTATAGTTGCATGCCAACACATAGTTCTAGGATTCATTGCTTTGCTTGCTCTCATGGATCGATATTTTAACTTGGTCGACTTACCTTTAATTCTACTACTACGAGCCCGTGCACTTGCGGGATAGTAAAAATTTGTTAAAAGGTTTTCCTCCAATCACTTCCGTGGTCCAATATTGAGAAAACAGGAGGTTTACCGAATGCCATCTATTGGTAGCATTTTTGCTACATTGGACAGATGCTCTCAAAACCAAGAAAACATTGAGACTCCGATCTTTCCATTTATAGATCCCCAGAATTGCTATTATTTCTTGAATCCAGATTGTGATCTCAATCTCACCAAAATACAGACTCAATTTGAGGATTGGTTTAAAGTTCGAAATATAGAGGTAATCGATCTTTGACCTGCCAAGTAATTAATTTTCAAAGATCGATTGATCGATCACCAAAATACAGACTCAATTTGAGGATTGGTTTAAAGTTCGAAATATAGAGGTAATCAAGCTTTGACCTGCCAAGTAATTAATTTTCAAAGATCGATTGATCGATCAGTGTTGTTTTTCTCAAGTTATATATTGCTTCTACACAGGGAAAGATTGGAAAGGCCTCAGTTAAGGAACTCATACTGGCGTTAAAAGCCATGATTTGTTTGTATATGTGGGTCATAATAATGGTATGTAAGAGAGAAACTACTTATTTTTATCATTCTTAATTTCTGATTTGTTATTTAATTCATGCACATTTAGGTACAAAGTTCTTTTAGGATGCTCTATTGGTTGTCTAGAATTTCGTGGAAGCTATATGCCTAAAGGCTCCTCTCTTATCTATATCTACTAGTCGGTTCGCCTTTTATAGTGGCTAACCTGTGGAGAGTAACAAACGATGAAATCAGCAAGTTTGGGAGGACATTGCTGAATGTGTGGTTCAATAAGAGATCAGGCGACTGTCGTTTATGTAATGTGCCGTCAATCATTGTTTGTTGCAAGCTCGAGGTTCTTGTAAGTATAAATTTCTCACTGGCGCAACAGCAGTTTGTTATGATGTACCCACAGCGATAAAGAAGAGAAACAATGTATGTCTGATTTGATCATTTTTGTTGTTTCACGATTATATCAAATGATGGATGAACTAATAAATCCAAATTATGATCCAAGATCAGATGTTTTCAGACTTGTTAGTAAGGTTGAATCCAACTCTTGCTTACATATCTTTAAAGTTGATCATGTCGAGGGAAATTGAATAAAATACATATTGGATAGTATTCGAGTATTTGATTCGAAATTATAATTCTAGAATTTTTTTAACTTATAGAGTATTTATAAAAATCTAATTATTTATATAAAATTTAATACGTTAATCATTACATATTCCGAAATAAAAGACAATAAGGGAGTATTAAATAATATAGTAGTTTAATTAATAAGGCGTAAACATTACCGATAAAAAAAAGGCGTAAACATTAACAAAATCTTACCCCAATCAAGGAAGTTAATATCCCGATATTTTCTCGATATATCCTCGATATATCTATTTTTGGAACTCCCGATATCGATATCTACTAGAATGATTTTTTCGAAAATATCAATAAAATATCGGGATATATTGATATCGATATCGATATCGGTATCTACTAGAATGATTTTTTCGAAAATATCGATAAAATATTGGGATATATTGATATTGATATCGATATCGGTGAGTTGTAGTTCAAAATTTTCTGAATATCGAGATATTTCGGTGGACATATCGGTAATATATCAATTTTTCTAAAATATCAGTTTTTTTTTTTAAAAAAAAATACATGTTGTTTAGATGAAGATGACATATATTTTTTTTTACATTTGAGCCTCATAAGACATCATTTTGGTATTAGTTGTTTAACATTAAATAATGATGAATAATTATTATATCATTTTACACTACTTACGTATTTTTTTATTGATATGTTTATCATAAAAAAATCATTTTGTTGAAATTTCAAGTTAAATTTGTGTAATAATGTTAGTAGTATAAAATTTCATGTTAAATTTTTATCATTTTAATAAAATTTCCATCAATTTTCTATTTTTACCGATATCGATATTCGAAATCGATATTTCCATCGATATATCCGTAAATTCAAAGTATCGATATTTTTATCGATATCGATATTTTCATCTTCGCCCCCAATGACAATTCAAATTTCACATTTCATTTCTCATAATTCATTATCACAGACTAGCAATTCATAATAGAAGGTATTTTCTTGTTTCTATTATCAAGATCCTGCTGCATATTTCAACATCAACAAGATTTTTCAGCCAATTATAATGGCTTACGTGGTCATATCCACCATCAAATGTAGCAAATTGATATCTACAAATAAAGAGACATCTAATATATCCTCATATTTTGTCGAAATGAAGGGCTCAAAACGGCTAAAACTAGGGTTTTGAGTATGAATTTAAAACTAGTGTTTTTGTTGAAATATTGTGTATTTAGAGGCCTAGGATGGTAATGTGAGTTGTTTTAGATTATATTACGTATTTATATCGTTATTTTCATGGTAATACATTGTTGGCGCGTTAAAATTTTTGAATTTTTCGTATGCTTATGTTCCACTCGTTCATTGCACAAATGCATTGTGCAAAAAAATTTTCGCACATAATATAGTTGCGCTAACTTTTTGTCGCAAAAGACATACATGTGCAAAAATATATTTTGTCGCACAATTAGTTAGTGTGTGATAAAAATTTCGAACAACACCACTTTATGCGAAAAAATGATCGCACAGTAAGCATTTATGCGAAAAATAAATTCGAACATTGAGCAATTGTGCGAAGAATCAATGTAGCACATATGTTAATACCAGTTTCAATAGAACATTGAGCTTGGTGGTCGGTGACATGTGCGGCGACGGCGCTGACGGTACAAGTATAAACCAACAAAATATACATAAACGTTTATATTGAAATTTCTAAATTGATAAAAAAAAATTGATTACTTAATAATATAATCATTATATTTTTATTGGGCAAATGGTGACTCGAACCCATCACATTTAGGTCATAGGTTATTGAGCTCTAATCATATATTTTTAAAAGATAATTTTTAAATTTTTCACACAAAACTTTTAAAAATAGAAAACATATATATAAATATTAAATTAAAGAGATATTGGAATTATAACTTAATTAATTAAGAAAATTAAAGAACTGAAACTATAATTTAAACAATCAAATATCTTTTTGAGGCTTCGAATAGTATTCAGGATATAGAGGTTGTAACAGACACTGTAAGAAGCAGAATATCTGCTGAAGATAATGAATTCTTGTGCAGCGAGTTTCGATTTGAAGGAATTTAAGGAAGCTATAAATCAAATGCAAAAGGATAAATCGCCGGTCCTGATGGTTTCATCCCAGGTTTCTATCAGAAATTTTGGCCAACTGTAGGTGATGATGTTTCAAGGGCATGCATTTCTTGGTTAGAGACGGGGAGTTTTCCGGATGGACTTAACCATACTAACGTAATCCTCATTCCAAAAATTGATGAACCAAAATCAGTACGTGATCTCCGGCCTATCTCTTTATGTAACGTGGTGTATAGAATTTTATCCAAAGTTCTGAGTAACCGTTTGAAGAGGATTTTGCCTGGAATTGTCGATGAAACACAATCTGCTTTTGTTGAGGGAGATCAATTCAAGACAATGTTATTATTGCTTTTGAGACCCTACATGCGTTGAAGAATCGTAGGAAAGGAAAGTATGGAGATGTGGCTCTTAAGATAGATATTAGTAAAGCCTACGATAGAGTTGATTGGAGGTTTCTTTTCGACATTATGGAGAAAATGGGATTTAATGAGAAATGGATAAATTGGATGAAGCTTTGTGTCTGTACAGTGTCTTACTCTATCTAGATTAATGAAGGGATAGTAGGTCCTATTAATCCAGGAAGAGGACTCCGCCAAGGAGATCCTCTCTCTCCCTATTTGTTTATTTTGTGTGCTCAGGGCCTGTCTAGTTTAATGCAGCATGAAAACAGATGCGGGAGGCTGCATGGATCTCGAGTTTGCAGTCGGGCAGCCTCCGTTTCTCACTTGCTATTTGCAGACGACAGCCTGTTATTTTGCCGAGCAACTGTTAGTGAATGTCGGTTGTTGAAGGATAACTTAAACCTCTATGAAAGGGCATCGGGGCAAGCCATAAATTATTCAAAATCGGGGGTTTATTTCAGTGCAAATGTGCATGAAACTGAAAGAGCTGTGTTGAGGAATATATTAGGAGTGCACGGCATCTTGGATACAAGCAGGTATCTTGGCCTTCCATCACTTATAGGAAGAAGGAAAAAACTGGTTTTTAATGGCATCAAAGACAGGTTATGGAAAAGAATCCAAGGGTGGAGTAATAAGAAGATTTCAAAGGCCGGTAAAGAGGTGTTATTGAAAGCGGCAGCTCAAGCAATTCCGACCTACTGTATGAGTACTTTTCTTTTGCCATCCACGTTGATCGATGAATTACAAAGGATGATGAATTCTTATTGGTGGGGTCATGGTACAAATCCAGCGAAGGGCATAAAATGGGGAAAATGGGAAGAACTCTGTAAACACAAAAATGAAGGGGGCATGGGTTTCAAGAATTTGCATCTATTTAATATAGCTCTTTTGGGTAAACTGAGTTGGAATTTACTATCTCAACCTGGAACATTAGTAAACCGTATTTTGAAGGCTCGATATTTCCCAAGAGTTGATTTTTTTGATGCCCAACTTGGAACGAATCCAAGCCAGATTTGGCGAGGAATTTATGAGGCCCGAGTTTTAGTTCGACGAGGTACTAGATGGAAAGTTGGATATGGTCGAAACATTAAGATATGGGGTGACGCATGGTTAGCCCGGGATGAAAACTTCTATATCACTACGCCAGTTATTCCCGGTTTTGAAGATATGGTGGTGGCCGATCTCTTTATTCCAGGAACGAATTTTTGGGACACAGAGGTTATTAATGCAGCTTTTAATGATAGTGATAAGAGAGCCATACTGAAGACAACTCCAGCGCCTTTGGGGTCGGTGGATACCAGGTTATGGCACTTTGCATCGAATGGCAAGTATTCGGCTAAAAGTGCTTACCATCTTGCAGCTAAGCTAGTGGCAGAAGATGAGGAAAGCAAGGAGAGTGCATGGAAGATTCTATGGAGCTTGTCAATTCCTCCGAAAGTTAAAAATTTCTTTTGGAGAATGAGCAGAGGATGGCTAGCTGTAAAATCAAAGCTTTATCGGCGTAATATTGGTGAGGATGCAGTGTGCCCGGTGTGCCGTAAGGAACCCGAAACGATCTGGCATATTATGTTCAATTGTGAGTTTGCGATGAAGTGTTGGTTCGATAGCTTCATTATTTGATATCATAAATAAACGTAGCTTGGAGGTTGAAGGGCACACGGAATTATTCCTTGGGCTGATTCGGGATTTAAGCGATGAACAGAGAGATGCGCTTGTTATGACAGCATGGCAAATTTGGAACAACAGAAACGCTGTGGTGTGGAATAAGGAACGTGATTCCCCAGTGATAGCTGCTCACAAAGCTATGGTTTTTTTGATAGAATGGAGAGCAGTACGTCAGCAACAAATGACAGCAACTCATGAACAAGTTTGCAACAAATGGCATAGGCCTGCTTTAGAGTTTGTAAAAGTGAATGTCGATGCGGGATTTTTGCAGAAACTCTAGAAACGGGGCTGGAATGATAATCCGAGATGAGAATGGAAAAGTGGTTGCATGTCGCTCAGTTTGGAAGCCGGGTTTGATGGCGGTAGAGGAAGGGGAAGCCTGGGGAGTTTTAGAAGCAGTAGAGTGGGTGAAGATGATGGGTTATCAAAAGGTGATAATAGAGATGGATGCAAAGAGAGTTATTGATGCAATTAAAAGTGAAGTTTCTGATAACACTTCCTTTGGTAACTACATTAATTTGATCAAAGCTCAACTTAGTATAAATCCTTATTTTGACATGAATTTAGTTAATCGTAATGCCAACTCGTGGCACATTCTTTGGCTAGGAATTCTCGTCTGCATTTGAGAGTCCGAGTAATTGGGTCGAGCCTCCAATGTTTGTGGATGGCCTTCTCGATATTATTTGCAACTCTTGCAATTAATCTATTTTATTTTTGCTTTCAAAAAAAAATAAATAAATAAATTTAAACAATCAAATAATAATTGTAACTTAGTCTTGATTTCAAATTCCTGCATTTTTATTTTCTAAAAAATTGGATACTTATAACAAATTAAACAAGAAATTAGTAATGTAATTCAATAAAATCTTTCATTAATGACAATCTATGCAAAGAATATACAATATACATAATTCAAGTAATCAAGAGAGTAAAGAAAAAGTTATTTTTGAAAAAATATTTAGATTGATTCGGCTATTTATTTACTTAGAAATTAAACTACGCAAGGTAAATAAAA
Source organism: Paraleonurus japonicus (assembly GCA_030762865.1). Taxonomy (NCBI): domain Eukaryota; kingdom Viridiplantae; phylum Streptophyta; class Magnoliopsida; order Lamiales; family Lamiaceae; genus Paraleonurus; species Paraleonurus japonicus. The sequence continues at coordinate 17,018,997 of CM061056.1, forward strand.
TATTTTAAATTATATGTATTAAAATCAGTGTTTAAGATTAGTATAATTAAATAAATATTACGTAATATATTTTATAATAATTTAAATTTAATTTAAAAAGATTGTAAATTATGTCTCTCAAATCGATGGAAAACCGTGCAAGTATACTACAGCTTGTTGTCAAATAAATTTTTAAAATTTGTAATTGCAATTGTAATTATTTTGTTTGAATAATTACATGGTGAATTCATTTGCTTTCTAAATATTTATCAATTAATAAAAATAATTTTTTTTTGTGCATATTAAATTTTTATTTCAATTTAAATTTATCGTGTAATGTAAATTTGAAAAAAAAATTAAATATAATTTTATTTCAAACCACGAAACTCGCGGGCCATATACTAGTGTAATTTATTTTCCTATAATTTATAGAATTGAATAAGATTGAGTATAATTTAAATTTAATTCATTTTACTTAAAAAATAAATGAATTAAAATAGATAAATTTATACCAAATCAAATCTACGGTATCTTTTAAAAAATATAGGATTGTATAAGATTTTGTATCTTTTTAAATTTGATTCATATATACTCTCAGAGTTTAATATTAAGTATGTATAAAACAGTTTACATGGATTTTAAAATATATTGATAGTTTATATATCTTTATATGAATCAAATTTAAAGTTATGTTAAAAAATATTATAAGTTATTATGTGGTCCATTTATGAATAAATGAATTGTTTATGAATAAAATTAATGATAATTTAAGTAATTAAAGAGAATGTTAGGGGGTGATTTTTTAAAAAAATTAAATAGAGGGAGTAATAATTATAATTATTCTAAAAAATTCATAATTAAAATTTGATGTTTCATGACAAATAGATTTTTTTTTGGATTTAAAAAGATTTTACATAAATATAATAAAAAATATATTTAAAATTTGGAGATAATTATTATTGAATGTCAACTTAAAAATATGAACAAATATTATATTATAAATATATACATTTACACGTATGCAATAAGCCAAAACTATATTATATTATCTTAAATACAGCTAAAAGAGCACACGATAATTGAGATTCTAAAGGATAATTTTATAAATTTTTATATATAAAGTCGGTAAATTGGTTGAATTGTATGTGTTGTATGACGATTTATTCGCCCCAAGGCCCAATAAAGAAATGGGCCGGCCCAATCTGGGCCGAGCCCAAAGGGACTTCGGCACTTTTAGAGACCAGCCGCACGGTACGGCGTGCGAGTCCCGGCCGAGCGGGCAGACCTCCGGCTCGGCCCACCGAGGACCCGCCCGCCCCGCCGAGCGAGCACACTGGTATCCGGGCGAGCGACGAAATCAAACGAGGCGAAGCCCCAAGCGTGGCACGAGAGGGCGAGTTCGCGAGGACCCACATTGTCCCAACCCGGCGGATCAAAGACTTGCCTACAAAGCCACTCTTATAATAGCAAATCTCTCTTTTGTGGGATTCTAGGGCTACACTATCTCTGTATAAATAAGCACTCTGAGACACAATAAACGGATGTGAAGCATCCACACTTAAAACTAGGATTAACACTCCCAAAGAATTCTCTTGTTCTTTACAAGCTTTAAGTATTTATTTCCTCATTTATTATTTATCATTGATATTGATTGTTCTTGGGTATTTATCACCACAAATACCCCAATCAATATTGTTTTTAACCGATCAAAAGCCACATTAATTACACCCAAATATTTCGGTTAACAAGGTATGTATGTGTAACTAAAAAATAATGATATTTTGTGTAAATTTATGGATATTGTGATATTGAATTTTTGAATATTTTTATTTTAAAAATATGAAAAATATTATAAAATAAAAAAATATGAAAAATATTATGAAATGAAAAGAATGTTAATTATGTGGAGAGCCCGACCCATTAAGAGTACCAAGTAATGATATTTTCTTGAAGGCCCAATTTTATACGACAAGGCCTTATGTTCACTCTAGGCCCAATAAGCATCCAGCTGGCGACGTATTTAGGGCGCGTATATAAGATATTTCGTTCACTTAATTTTCTACCCCTCTCCTCTGTTTGCTTTGCCTCGCTGCATAGCAATAACAGAAAACCCTAGCTCTCTTCTCAACCGTGCTACCTCAATAACGGCGGCGGTGGCAACGGCGGTCGCACCTGATTTTTCATGCTCAAGCAACTGATTGCTGATTTATTACCACAGGTATGCTGATTCTTATCGTGTTAAATTTATTTGGAAGAGATTTTAAATTTGGGATGAGTATTTTCATACGTCGTTAAACGATTTAGCTAACTTATAAACTTTGATTTGAACTTTTAATTTTTAAGCTCAATTTGTTATGTGAAGTTGCTGCTCTTATTTTGTAATCTGTTTTTATTGATGCTTTGTTTTGTGTACTTTTGTTTTTGTGTTTTAGCTTTAAGTGTTTCTTTTGTAAATACAATCGGTGGCTGGCTTATTGTTGCTGTTGTAACATTGATAGGGATGAATATGTCTTCTCGGAAAAGCATGCGTCTAATTACCTACACTGAGGAACTTGTTGATGGTGTACCAATCATTGTTTCCTGTAATGGCCTTCCGATCAAGGCATGTAAGTTCGATCCCGCTGGGCATGCATTTCATGCTGCTGCGCTTAGGTTGATGGGCCACGTAGAGAAGGATGCAGATGAAGGCGATGAGAAGGGAGTACCGAAAGAGAAAGAAAATGTTTATGTACAATCATCAGATTCGTACAGCAGCAGTAAAGGAAAGAAGAAACCAGGTGGTGAACCACAACAGCAAGATCATTATGCTCTGTTGGGATTGAGCCATTTGAGGTATCTTGCAACTGAGGATCAGATAAAGAAGAGTTATCGTGAAGCTGCTCTGAGACATCATCCCGATAAGCAGGGTGCTCTTTTGCTTGCTGAGGAAACTGAGGCTGCCAAACAGGCGAAGAAGGATGAGATAGAGACAAATTTTAAGGCCATTCAGGAAGCCTATCAGGTGTTAACTGACCCTGTGAGGAGAAGAATCTACGACTCTACTGATGAGTTTGATGATGAAATTCCTAGTGATTGTGCACCTCAGGACTTCTACAAGGTCTATGGACCTGCATTCTTGAGAAATGGGCGATGGTCTGTCACCCAGCCTATCCCGAGTTTTGGAGATGATAAGACTCCAATCCAGGAAGTCGACAACTTTTACAACTTTTGGTATGTTTTTAAGAGCTGGAGGGAGTTTCCTCATGCGGATGAGTTTGACGTCGAGCAGGCTGAATCCCGTGATCATAAGAGGTGGATGGAAAGGCAAAATGCAAAACTCTCGGAGAAGGCAAGGAAGGAAGAATATGCACGAATACGTACACTTGTTGATAATGCCTACAAACGCGACCCTAGAATTTTGAGAAGAAAAGAGGAAGCAAAAGCTGCGAAGTTGAGAAAGAAGGAAGAAAAGATTTTGGCTAAAAATGCAGGAAGAAGAAGCAGCTAGAGTTGCTGAAGAGGAGAGGCAACGGAAAGAGGATGAAGCAAAAAGGGCCGCTGAAGCTGCTTCAAATCAGAGAAAGTTGAAGGAGAAAGAGAAAAAGCTACTGCGCAAAGAAAGGACCCGTCTTCGAACACTCGCGTCGCCTATATTGTCCAAGCATTTGTTTGATCTTACTGATGACAATGTGGAAAGTCTTTGTTCATCCCTTGATAAAGAGCAGCTGAAAAGTCTATGTGATCGAATGGAAGGAAAGGAAGTGCTGGAGAGTGCCAAACTTCTCGGAGAGGCACTCAAACCCGACCAGAAGTTGGGCGATGTGAATGAAGATGAGAAAAAGGAAAAACCAAAGCAGAATGGCTCCGTAGTTATGAATGGACTGGTTGAAAAAAGGAAAAACCATGGACTAAAGAAGAGATTGAACTCTTGAGGAAGGGAATGCTTAAATATCCTAAAGGGACCTCCCGAAGGTGGGAGGTAATTTCTGATTATATTGGTACTGCGCGGTCTGTGGAAGAAATTCTTAAGGCTACAAAGACGGTACTTCTGCAGAAGCCCGATTCTGCTAAAGCTTTTGACTCTTTTCTTGAGAAAAGGAAGCCAGCACCAACAATTGCATCTCCTCTTACTACTAGGGAGGAAGTGGAGGGCTCATCTGATGTGAGAACCAAAAGTCCAGCTGAAAGTGAAGTTTTAGATGGGGTTCCATCTAGTTCTGATGCAGATATATGGTCTGATGTTCAGGAGAAAGCATTGATCCAAGCTCTTAAAACCTTCCCAAAGGACACTAACCAACGATGGGAGCGTGTGGCTGCAGCAGTTCCAGGGAAATCTGTTAACCTGTGTAAGAAAAAGTTTGCTTCACTAAAAGAAAATTTCAGGAGCAAGAAAAATGCAGTTTAGTCTAGAGTGTATCAGTATTGGTTGCAGAGGTGAAATGATTCCAAAGGTAGGAATTTAAATGATTTCGGTTTTGCATATGGGGCATATATGGCAGCAGCATCAAATACACCATTCATAAGACTATTATTGTTGTTCGGTCTCATCATACGGTAATATTAACTTCTTTTTGCAAACTGAGCCCTTTTGTAAGAGCATTGAGTTTTTATTATGTGTTTTTCGGTTATTAATTTTTTTAATTTCTTCAAATGATCCTTGATAGCTCTTCTAGATTATCTGAAATTCTTATATAGATCTTTGATGGTGGCTGTATCTATTATTGTTACCCTCTTTATATTTGCAAAGTCTAGTATAGTAGTCTCTTGCAGGGCATAAGTTTGTTTGATTACTGATATTGGGATATAGAAGCCTGAATTTCTCTGTTTTCAATTTGTTCAAGGAATTTTGTATTAGTTCTTATTTCTTTTGTATGAATGGATATGTTTGGATTATATACATATAGGAAAAAAATCGAATACAACAGTGTTCTACATACATGGTTCCCTTTGGGGTAGATCCTCTAATGTTAGTATTTGATGAACCTTTTTGCTCATAAGGAATTGGGGGTAGCAAAATTATCCTCTATAAAATTATGCTTCCAGCAATTTTCTGTTTTCTCCTTTCTTACTGGTGGTTCATGGGCGGTGGTGGTGCTTGTTGTGGTGGTGGCATCGGACAAGCAACGGGAAGAACATAAGGGGGATGGTGAGGGTGGTGGTGGACCTGGTGGTGGTGGTGGTGGTGGCCTGGAGGTATCATCACAGGAGTACCAACTGCAGATGCAATGTGGCGACCCGGAGGGAGGGAACGGGTTGGCCCACCGGAGCACCACCATACATTCCTAATCCGTGCATGTTTGGGCGCTGGTGGTGCTTCATTGCTGGAGGAGTAGGTGGTGGTGGATGGACCTGTTGGCCGGTTATTGGTGGCAGATGAGTCGACGGGATGTCCCGTTTATAGTGGTGATGTCGTGGATGCTGGATCGCCTTCTGTCTCTGTTGATGGAGTTTAAACGAATGAAGTACTTTTGAGCATGGCTGGCTACTTGTGTTGGTGTTCTGGAAATCACAAAGTTTCTTGAAATGCTCCTCCAATCCCCTTTCCCAAACTTGTCCAAACCTAGCAAAAATAACCTGCCACCAAAGATTCCAATTAATTCCTACTTCTTTTTAAGGTCAATCCAAATGCATAATTAATCAGCCAATCAAAATTCTCTTCTTTTTTCCTTTTCTTTTTGCTAAAACTTTTATGCATCTGTTGTGCCGTTTAATTAATTGCATTTAAATTAAATTAATTGTTTTATGAAAATGTTTTGTCAAAAAAAAAAATTGTTTTACTAAAAGAAAGAAGAGTAATAATTGAAGTTTTGAGGGGTAATTTTGTAAATTATTATGTATAAAGTAAAAAATATTGGGTTATGTGTATGTGTGAGTAAAATAAATGACATTTTGTGTAAATTAATAAAAACTAAGAGTGAAGTTTATAAAAGGTTTTCATTTTAAGGGTATAAAACTTACAGTGGGATAAACGAAAAAAGAAGTGTGAAAAATTTTATGGGATGGGGGAGCATTAATTATTATTATTAATTATTCTTATTAAATAATATCAGCTGTCTCCATTTGTTAATTTTAATTGTGTGCCAGTACTCAATACTATTTGTTTAATCGAGTGTTTATTTTTTTAAAAAAAAAAAAAAAAATCGAAGGTGACTTGACCATTAAAAATCATATCATACTTTGGTCCGTTACCAATTATATTGATATAGAAGAGTTAAATACAGTGGAAAATCATTTGTGATGGGCATGTTCAGATTGGATTTGAACTAATGACTTACAAGTTATAAGCCTTTTTTAAAGAAAAACTTGTATGAGGTGTTATCACGTCTTTTAAAATTTGAATATTAAAAAAATTTTACAAAAATATCAAATTTCATATATGAAAATTCTTAGTTCTTTACTCATACATGAAACGTTGTTAACTGAACTCCCAAACCGTAGGGGCCATTAATGTGAAAAAGTTAAAACCTTAGGTAAAACAAACTGTTTAACTAGTAGTTAAATTTGTAGGACCCAAACATTCAACCATATCTATTTTGACTTGCTTAAATTGGTTGGTCATCAAGTAACAAGCAAGCAGGACGTTTTCTCCTCGCAAAAAGCAATGGAGAATGAATTTATGGTGAAGTAATTACAAGCCAAAAAGAACACCATACCTGTGCTCCTCTTCTGTCCAGGGAATCCCTTTCCGGCGCTCTTGATCGGCCCGACTCGACCCTCCGCCGCCCTTACCGCCGCCACTCTGCCCGGAGACAGAGTCGTGAGACGAAAAATTAGAATTAGAAAAAGGTTTACTACTATTATTATCTTTATGACGAAAATGGTCCTTGTAACTATCAGTGGACATAGAGGAGGAGGAAGGCTCTTGTCCATGTCTAGCAGGGGCAGTATTGTAATTGGGCAATGGAACATTCCCAGCTTCAATAGCAGCAATATCATCAAGTAGAAGCTGGTAATGATGCTTCAATTCTTGAATGCTTTTACTGGGAACCAAAGAGGCAATTTTGGTCCAACTCTGCTCCGCGAACCCGTCTCGCCAATGCATGGCGATGCCATTTTCGAACGCTTTCTCTTCTTCCCTAGTCCACCCCCACCCCAGCATGTACCTGTAGTTGTGCCTGACATTTGTGTGTGTATTTATATGTGTGTGTAGAGAGTTTGGTGCTAAAAGGGGCAATCTATGGGGAAGATGATTGAGAGATGGGAAAGAGAGAAGGGGAATCGCAGGATAAGGAGAGTGGGAGAAGAATAAGTGTGGGTGCAGGATAAGAATGGTGGGTAGCAATGCATTAATGAAACAGGACCACCACTGAAGTTGAAGGGAGGGAGGGAGGGATGGGTTCATTTGTCATGTACATAACAAAATACTAAGGCAATCGCTCGTCTGAAATGAGTGCATACTGTGAACTTTATTTTTCTTATCACTGCATGTACCGACTATTGCTCAAATGTTAATGAATAATTTTTATATGCATCGGTTGCAATCACTTATATGAATCAGGATTATATTTTTACTATCACTTACATAACAAAATATTAAGATAATCACTCGTTTAAAGCTGGGTGCATGTCATAAACTTTATTTTTACTTTTCTTGACGTATACATTCACTTTCGAACCGAGTGTATGCCATAAACATTCACTATTATAGTCATGCATAATATTTATTCCATTACAAATTACTCCATAGTACTTGCCCAGGCCAGTGGCAATGATTAACATGTCAGTGTACTTATTTAAGAATATTTATATGAAAATTATTTCGTGTGGCACTTCTAAATTATGCGTGCTTTTACTATTAACAAAAGAATGATAATTTATGAACAAAATATATTACTTTTAAAGTAAACTATATCATTTTGTAAAATTGCATAGTTTCTACTAGGAAAACATATATGATATTTGTACTTTAAAAGATAAGTAGATAACTAGTAAACCAGTGCATTTGCATGGCTTTGTGAATATAAAATGGTTATGGTGTTAAATTATCTCCTTTAAAAAAAAAAAAATGTGTGCAATTTTTTTATTAATGAAGTAAAAAGTATTATTTTATCTATTTTTTTATTCCATTTACACTCTGTGTGTTTGTGTGCTGTTGATTTTCTATTATTAAATTTTTATATATATATTACACTCATTATTTTATTTTAACTTTTGGAAAAAGTGATATTTTTGCGGTCGCATAGAATACATTCGTGACAGTCTTAAATTTTTTTATATTTCTTTTAATTAATTGATGAACTTTGATTTTTTTTTTTGATTAATTGATAAATTCTGATCATGTCAAATAAATATTTCTTGAGTTTATGTAAAAACAAAAAAGTTATGGTTAATTGAGACAAACTTTACAAGTTTCAAATATGCATAGCAGATTTATATAACAGTGATATTTGAAGAAAAATTTCACATAAACTCAAGTTCTCTTTATTTTTGTCTATATTTATATATTTATTGATAGAGTATGTCTCTTGTGTTTTGTATACACCGTAAATTTACGGTGTTATCACTTTTGAAAAGTTAAAGTATCAAATACTTAATCAAGAGTATTAACAATCTCATCGAAATATCAAAAATCGGGATTAATGATATTATATTTGATTAAGAGCATAAAAAATTTTGATAAAATTGAAAAATAACATTTAAAGTGTCGATATTTAATCAATAGTATCAAATATTTAACCAAAAGTATCAATGATATACCATAAATTTACGATATATACGAAACACATAAGACTTTATCTTATTGATGAAGAATATTTCTTTTGCATTTCACATGAGAAACAATGTATTGTGTCTCCATGTTACTAAAACATATAAATATCACAAACTAAGTTATTAATACATACATTCTTAAAAAGTGATACAATTTCAAATAAAAGTAATTGTATTTTTATTAAAAAATGATAATAATCTTATAATAATTTCACAATGAGACGATCACTACAAAAAAATCAGTGAAATACCGACGGACCAAATTCGTCACAAATACCGATAAAATACGACAAAATACCGTCGAATTTTAAATTTCGCATTTACCTACAAAATTTTGAATTTTTATAAACAGTGTTTTCCGACGAATATTCGGTTCCAACGGAATACCGACGGATGATCAGTTTTACCGATGAAAATCCGTCGATAGGTCACGGGTAAATGACTATTTTTTTGTAGTGGATCTTATACAAAATTTACTCTAAAAATATTAGAATATTATGTAGAATGCATAAATATCTCATCTTGCAACTAGCTATGAGCTCAATCATAGTGCTAATTTACTCTTATAATTATAGAATGGGGTGTGTGACATTGACATACTTGCATGATTATAAAGCAAGCTCCCTTGAAAAATTTATTCACCATAAAATTGAATTTATTTAGTAATATTTTTTTATATAAATTAATATCATAATAATTTATAACACAAATAAATACGTCAAATTATGTAAATAAATATTATAATATTACTAAATAAATTTTAACCAACTTAATTATAAAATGAATGAGGTTTAGAATTAATTTAGAAAAGAAGATAAGCATATAATAAGATGAGAAATGAATGATACGGTTGAGATTGAATTGTGTGTTCACAATGATTGATGGAATGGGAAGTTAATTTGAATGAAGTGATGAGAATCTTTTTCCACTGACGCGCCCACGCGCGCGTGTTAGCGTGCCAAAGCGGGATTTTTTAGGTGAATTTACGTAAGAATAGTGATTTATTTTTTGACCAATTTTGTTTTAAATAAAAATAATATTAAAAGTAAATTAATGTATAATCAATTGAATTCTCAAATTTAAAATTAATTCTATAATTATATATAAATTTTGAATATCAATTTTTTTAAAAAAATCAACCAAAATATAAATCTGAAAAATGAAAAAAATAATATATATAGAATGGGGATATAATTTGAAAATACAAAAAAATATATTATTTAAATCAATATAAATTTAACAATTTGAAAATTAAAAAATATATTATTTAAATCAATAATAAGCTAAATTCAATTTGAAAATTAATAAATTATCAAATAGAATTCATGATTTAAATATAAAAATTAATATTAAAATTTTACAATTTTTTAGTTTCTTTTCTTACATTGTTGCGTCAACATTGAATTTCGAAAAAATGTCAAGCAATGCAATGAATTTGAAAAATTCTTGATTTTTATGCCATTAATATATTTTTAATAATCGATAGAATGTTATTGTTATGGGATGGGATCGTAAGTGCATACATACATTTAATATTTATTACTCCTCCGTCCCGGAGTTATCTTATCTTCACACTTTTTTGGGATGTCCCACAATTAACTTCACACCCCTAAAATGGAATATCCTCCATAAACTACACCCTCACAATATCATTTTAATTTCAAAAATGTCACTCTTACTTTATTCTACTTTATTCTCTCTCCTACACTTTATCTCATATAATCACCCAAAATACCCTTACACTTTATTCTCTCTCCTACTTTAATTTAAGTTTTCTTAAACAACGTGCCACAACACATACGAACCTAACTCCGGACGGAGGAGTATATTTTTAGTTGATTTTATTGACACATTTAAGTGATTTTAATGCCCAGTATTTTTCTATTGTTAAAATTGACATTTTTATTTGTAGTCAGGAACACTTTTCAGTTACAACCAGTTTAACAATACAACATAAAGTATTTAACTATTTTATTTCCTTTGATAGATACATTCATCAATAGCTTCATTTGATGGTAGCTAATTCAGTAATATATATACTTATTAAATATTAATTGATTAATTTTATTTTCTATATGAATTTAATACAATTACATCTATTTAATAATACTATAACATTCATTTAGTAATATTATTGCATTTATAAACTAATATCACAATGTAAAATATTACTCCCTCCTATTCAAAATATATGTCATTCTAAGCTCATGCACATTTTAAGAAAATTATTTACTTCCTTCTATACCCTTAATTAATAGCTTTGAAATTTTCTACATGACTTTAAAGATTATTATTATCAATGTAATTTTTTTAAAAATTAAGGGTAAATTAGGAAAAACCATAATTAATTTACATTGAAAAGTGTAAAACAACATTTAAATTGCAAATAATACGAAAAGTCAAAACGATATATATTATGAATAGGAGGGAGTATAATCTTAATCTATAAAAGGTTTAGTATAAAAATTATGGGAATTGATATTGTATGAACAAATCTCACAGTAAAACTGATTTATAATTAATATTCTTCAACTAATATCCTTTAATAAAACAACTAATATCATTCAAAACTAATACCTCTAAAATTCTGGAGTGAAACAAGTGATACACTCGAAACAAAATTCATTCATCACAATACTTTGCCATTATAAGAATAATCAAACTATCAAGTATTCCAAGACCCTAAATGGAGATACCCAAAAATCCCTATTTTAAATTTTTGGCTTTTCTTTGCAATGTCATCATATGACAACTCTTGACATGTAAAAATATATGGGGATTTGCTTAACTTCTTCCATTTCTTACACCACTAAGAGACATCAATATTATAACACTCCTTGTATTTACATGTCCATACCTAAATAACAACCCTACTTCATGAGTTAATTAGATAACAATTTGCATAATAGGTACAGTAGATCAGAGAGAGAGAGAGAGAGGCTAAAATGGGAATTAAAAGAAAAGAAAAAAAAATTCATTAACAGAGACTTGAGAGAATAATCAGACACCCTGAATGTGTGAAGTTCTTTCTACATAATTCTCTAACCTGTCAAACCATCTCTTTTCCAAAACCTCGCGATCACGACTGAATTTCAGGAGGTTTCTCGCCTCGGTCTCATCTGTAAACTTCTGAAATTAGAACAGAATTTTGAAAAGGCTGAATATCATATATTGTTTGAGATGTTGGTTACCTAAAGGAGCATCAAGAACCGCTCAATACCAGGACCAAAGTGTGTTAACACGAGATTCTTGACGTACACTTTCACCAAGACTGCCTCGTGCATGGATTAACAGATTCCTAACTATGTTTTTCATGTCATCTAGGCAGCGAGGTGGAGGAAAGAACATCATCAGAAAAATGAATATGCTGAGGAAAAGCTGAATGTTCATCGGTTTCTTGTAGAAAAGATGCCCGCTCGGGATTCATCATCAGAAGCTGCTGCATGTCCTCCGGAAGCACATTGAACACTGTCTGCAGATCTTTCTTCAATTTCTTGCATACTGCTTCACTATCTTCGTTTCCCTTTCCATACTGTAATACCAAAGAATTGCAGTTACTAAAATGTATTAGTTGGTCAGTATTAGCTGTTTTTACTGAATAATATTATTTGTTTTTCTTGAACAATATTAGTTGTGCACCAATTGCACAGTGCAATTGGTGCACTCAACCGTTACTCAAACATAAGGCAAATACTCCTATGGATTAGTTTCATCATACAACTAAAGTTCTTCGTGATTTGCATTCAGTTAGATCACTTGTTTAATTAATAAAATACTTGATCGTATCAAAAAATAAAAAACACATCCAGTTAGATCACTAGAAATATAGGTACGCAAATATACCATACTACCAAGTTATTTTCCTACATAGAGTGCTTTGTTCCGTCTTTGAGGAAGTCCACCCTATAATATAACAACAAACTTTTTAAGCATGCCTTCTACTTCACATTTCAGAGACAAAAACTGAAGATTCATGCCCAAAATAAGAATGTTGTTTTCCTCTTGAGTTTGAGTCTACTAAGCAATCAATCCACGTCATAATGTTTGCTTAAATGGATCGATAGGATGTCAAACAAAAACTTCTGATCTTATCCATATAAATAATAGCAATCCAATTGAACAAATGCAAAGATGCAACTTGCGTAGCAAAGAGCTTTCCACTGAATTATATCCCCTGACACAAAATTTATTATAAACCATCACCATAGACTAGAATCTAAGCACTATGTGAAGTAGCAAATAACAAAAGTATGAGATAATTATTGCACCTGCCCCAGTAATGAAACTATTATTTAAATCAATCATATCAAATTATAGTGAAAAATAAAAAGAGAAACATTTTGGCAATTAAAACCTAGTTAAATCAAGATCCAGAACTCTACCACATGCATATTTAACAAAACCAGACTGATTTTTGATTTGATAATTAAAGCTAGTTAAATGGCAAGATCCATCCTGATCAAAAAAAAAAAAAAAAATGGCAAGATCCAGAACTCTACACCACATGCATATTTTACAAAACCAGACTGATTTTTTGATTTGGGATTTCAAAACCAGTTTTAGCATTTGGAAATCCAAAGCCGGTTCTACTTTGCAATTTTGAAATCCGGTTTTGAAAAACCACCACTACATCAATTATAAACCTACTATCATTCTTTCCAATACAATCAATTCTCTCTCCTTACACTTTAATAACATTAAATCATCACCCACATCATCCAATCATTACAATAATAATAATATAATAATACCACATCGTTCACTCTTACACATTGATTTGACATAGTTAAATCTCACCCTACTTTTATTCCAAACAAACACACACCATTACTATTTACTCCCTCCGTCCCGGATCAACTTGTACCATTTTGTGGGCACACAAAAATAAGAAAGTGAAGTAATGAGTTGGGTTTTGAGGGGTAATTATGTAAACCTTTATGTATAAAGTAAGAAATGAGTGGGAATGTGTGTATGTGTGGACCCAAAAGTAATGACATTTTGTGTAAAATTATTGATAATGTGATGGTAGAGTTTATGATGGTTTTTCTATTTTTGGGGTGGGTGTGCAAGTTATTTTGGGACGTCCAAATAAAGAAATTGTGCAAGTTATTACGGGCAGAGGAAATTCTATTTATCAGGATACTAGATTTTGAAAAACTATTTTCAAATCCACTGAAAATCCAAATCAAACATCACCTAAAGTTGTCTGATTCAGTACTCACCAAAAATAATGCATAGAGTAAGCATTTATCTTGCACATGCAACCTATATAAGCATGTTTAAACTGCCCCTGAACACTCCCACAAAGAAACAAAGCGGGAAGACTAAGAACAAAGTAAACCTTGGTGGAAAAAAGCCGTTTAAAGAGAAAACCTAAGAACAAAGAACGCCTTGGTTGTAACAAGTTGTTTAAAGATTTTCTTAACTTGAATGTATTACTAATATTTGATGTACAAGTGCTATTATAGTTTCCTGAAATTTATTTTATCCACATAAGGAAGTGTCAGTTGACATATCATATCACATATTTTCACTAAAACCTCAAGTGAATCATAAATTACTCTGGTAATATTTATTGAAACATAAAATGCTCTTTGATTTGAGGGGATAAAAACTTGCCTGCATTTCTCCTTGAAGGTGTCTCTCAATTGCATTGAAAGAATCAACTGTTTCCAATTCTGTCATTTTACTAATCAAATGATGTATATTGGTCTTAATTCTAGCTTGCCTCCACAATTTGTACTGTTCTTGCTCAGCAACAGCTCGTTTTCTTCGGAACCATGGCAGGAAGTTATGTCCTTTCAAGAACCGCCTGCATTCATTTGCAGTACAAATCATTTTTAAGGAAATAGTGTCAAAAACAGAATCATGTGTAACTACGAAAATCACACACAACCCAAGGAACAGCAGTTGCAGAAGATGAAGGGGTGGTGGTGCTATTATATTATTAAGAAGACTAGAAGAAGAATGAGGTCACCAGAAACTGTAATAATGCCTTCTGTATTATATTATCTAAAGAATGAGATGATTTGTTTGGAAAACATGTCAACTGCCGCAACTCCCGCAAGGGAGATGACAATCAGATGCAATTCTTGTGGATATTAATGTAGAGTCTTGTACCTTTTATAACAAGCCAAAGCTTAGTAATAGAACTTCTTAAAAAATAACAGAAAACAGCCAGGAATGGTGTACATTAATGCTAGAGATACTCTATTATGTAAGTTACAAGGCATAGACGGAAAAATAGACGGGTAATCAACTCATAAAGGGGCAGTAGCAAACAATTACCAAGGGAGAATGGAAAATATTGCATGTCTGCAATTCTTGTACAGGAAGCAACTTGAGAAAATATCTTAAATGGTGATCACCTGAAGAGAAACCCATTATTCTCAATTGTTTATTTGCTTCAGAAGAGATAAATAGACTATTACATCATGCAGTGGTTGTCTTTTTGGTCTGAGCAATGACAGGCAGTTTAGCATCTTCAGTCAGTATATTATGGACGGATATAACTTTTAATAGATGAAAATGCCTCGAATATGAGTAATTTTGAACAACTAAGGGGCATACGAATAGCTGAATAGGACATTGAAGAAAATGAAAAACCCAGCAATTAAATTTGATCTATTATGCTTATGATTGGGCAGTGACTTCATACTATCTTACTTCTGGATATATAAATGAGAGATGCATAATTTGGCAAAGGAAAAAAATTTTAATCACTGATAAATACCTGTAGAGATCCATCCAATTT
This sequence comes from Paraleonurus japonicus, assembly GCA_030762865.1. Lineage (NCBI taxonomy): Eukaryota > Viridiplantae > Streptophyta > Magnoliopsida > Lamiales > Lamiaceae > Paraleonurus > Paraleonurus japonicus. The sequence continues at coordinate 17,034,418 of CM061056.1, forward strand.
GACTTCATCCTTTTCAACAAAAACTTTCCAGGACCCCTTGCTGACAAACTCTTGAGGAACTCCTCAGCATTAAATGTAGGTAGAGGGGGTGGATTAGCAAATGGAGATGATGCTTCAGAAGGCGTATTTGGTCGAAAGTATGGACCGAAAGGCGCCAGGAAGTTAGTAGTCAACTCCAAGAAATGGCGGCGTAGTATATCATTGTTGACAACCGACATTGACTCCTCAACTCTAGGAGACATTCCAGCATCGATAAGCCTATTCAGGATAGAGGTGTCAGGCTTTGTAACTGCAGCATAATTCGTCCATACAGCTTCTTTGTGTTCGGTCATTAGACACAATGGCCCATCTCTCCTCAACTTCACAGCATTCAAGAAGTTTGCAGGAGTAAACTTCCTCAAAGATGTATTCTGTTGTTGACCCGTATTTGAAGACCTAGAACTAAAAGGATTGCGGTTCGCATTTGAAGCAGGGCTTCCAACTGAAATGATGTGAGGCATATTACGAAGTGCTTTCAAAAAGAAAAGGTTTGTCACACCTATAATGATTGGAGGGAAAGACGAACCCTCGGGAAGAGAGTTCAACGGGGCAAAATCGGGATCATGGATAGTGAAGTAAGGTCTGAAGTCAACGCTGAAATGAAGAGGGGCAACCAAACTAACTAGGCCTGAAACAGCTTCACAACACTGAGGGGGTGTTGGTGCTATTATTAATATGGGTTCCCAATGAGTAGAAGTTCCCATAGCCTCCAAAGCTGTAATAAAAGCCCACGAAAAGTACCGAAAAGATCTGAGTCATGAAATAGGCCCTGTGGGACTGATAGATGAGTAGGGAGAAGAGGAGCTAAGGAAGAAGCTGAGTCTTCGAAAAGTCCATTATCTGATGGCAAACAATGGGAAGGTGGAAGGCTGACTTTAAGTGATGCATTCCCAATAGGAAGTTCGAGTTGTTGACCAGGCATAGGTGTAGGCCATTTTGATACATAAGAAGCAATATAGTTAAGGGCCTTGCTTCCAATGTCAAAATATAAGGGCCCCATGATTTGTAACAAAGGTCTAAAGACACTAGTGTAGGGACTGTAGGAAAGAATGACCACAGATTTTTGTTCACCTCCTCGCTTTAGCCTCTCATCATGTCTCTGTCTATTAAAAACGAAACCATACAAGAATCTTGAGTTATAGCTGATGTTATTTTTACCCTTTTGCATATCTATTTCAACAATCTCTGATGATGTCACGCCTGAAGTTTGAGGGCTTTTGTGTCTTTTTATGCGGAAGAAAAATATGCAATCATGAATGCTTGAGCGATTATGGTGCTGTGAAACTGAATCTGGAAATGAATTAAACGAGATTTCAAGCTCCTCATTTTGGTTAAGACAATCAGGTGGATAACACTCCTCAATTAGCTGACCTTGCTCGAGATCAAACCGAATGATGCAAAATGCAACCACCCATTGCTGCAAAGATATTTCATCAACTTCCAGTGAAAGTTCCGACTTCAAGGAAAACGATGGGGACCGACTCATTTCCAGATACTTGAAAACCACAGGGATCAATTAAATAATCTCCACATTAACCATCCACAAAGTAAAACCAACCACCCATATAAGATAGCAGGTAGTCTGTTTCCAACTGTACAATAATAAAACCTAGAGAGAGTCAACAACAAGAAAAGTGATGAAATTAGTAAGTAAAATAACATGAAAATACACGCTGTAATATCTAAGGGTGTTTGCAAACCATATGAAAAGGGGTAGAATCGCATATTTTCAAAAGCTCCTTCTCACAGCTTTCGAAAATAAGTGATTCTAGAAGTTTACTTGTGTTTGCAAACACACCTGAATGCATAAAATAGGCAAGATCCACTGCACAAACTATAACCCTACCTCCAGTTACCATTAGGATAATTGTCAAATGACAAACTTAGCCAAGTTTCAAATAACTTAATAGTTGGAACTCATTACTTGATCAACAATTGTCCAATAAAATTGCCCAGAATAACAAATTAACAATATTCACAATGCTTGACAACCCGCAGGATATTACAGAGATGTCAAAAATTACTCGAAGAAATACCAATTCATCAAGGGCTTTCAAGAAAAATGAAGATACATATACAATGGGGTCTATAAATCATAATTACCTAAATTTGCAGGAACCCAGAAGCTGGAATTGCAAAAGCAGCTTGGATCTGCGAAAAAGGAAACGGTTTTTCGAATGAGAAAGCAAGAAAGATTTGCTGAATGAAAGGAGAAAGTGGGATTTTAGTAGATTTAGGGTGATTTCTTTATCTTTATATTGAAAAGAAAGTGCCTTTGCATCTGTACATTTTTGTAGCGCTTTGATTGTTAGAAGACTTGAAATGGAAATTGATCCAACGCTAATTTGCCGCTCCCTTGTTCGTATTCTGTCGTCTCTTCTCTTTTCTTCAGGATTATTTCACACACACCCCATTTTTCGACAGAGTAATGGAAATTATTGCATTAGATGATTATTATCATTTTTTTTTTTTTTTTGGAAAATAATTTTTTTAGTCCAGCAAAGTATTATGTGAACTTAATTTATAGTAATCTTTATCATGAAATAATTTGAAAAATTCAAAATATCAAATATTCAAAAGTATCAAAATTTCGTATAAAAAATCGGGATCAAGTGTATAGTGTATCATATTATTAGTCAAAATGTCAACAACAATTATTTTTTACTATTTAAACTATTCATATTTAATAAAAGAATGTCATTACATTTAAGTTTAAAGTATAACATTTTAAACAAATATTTTAAAATATTCAAACTTTGATAAAAAAATATCATGAATGGATAATGATTCATATCACGAAACTATATTCATATAAAATTATACATATTATGAACCACAATCATATAAAATCTACTTTAAAATACATATATTTTGGTTTAAGTCTTCTCGATTTTCACAAATTGAAAATAGTTCTAACATTTACTTTTTCGATATTTTGATCGATAACCAGCTATATGAATGAGATAAACTCTACCACATCAACACTAGATGAATATTTCATCTCATATAACCAATTAGTAGACCAAAATATTAAAACAAAATTTACATAATTATTTCCATTTTCTAAAATCGATGGAACTAAAAAAGAAAAAAGAAAGAAAAGTTATTTCCCTATTTTTCATAAATTCAATTTTTTTATCAAACTACACTCATGTTATATATCAATTTGTTTGGATTAAATCCATTCATTTGATAGCAATAGCCAAATAAGGAACACGCAAATTCAATTGGGATTGGGCCCCAGAAAACCGTTTTGGTATGTCAGCTTAACCACATACGGAAATAATTTAACAAATATAAGAAAGAAAGAAAAATTTGGTTCATTTTTATAAACTTATAACATGTACCATAAATTTAGGCGATTTAAATAAGATATTCAAATTTCCTTCATGTCAATTGTCCTAACTCAAAGAGGTAAAAGAATTATATAAATTCCTAAAATATCAAGCTTACAATATTTGAAAAAGTCAAGATCTTATATGCACGATATGCATTGTGTAATTCAATAGTGGAGCCATTTTTTGGTAGGAAAAGTAAAGGTTTTATATTAAAATTATATTTTTGTATGGCATTTATCTCATACAGACGGACCTCAACACATATATATATTACTTTCTTCGATCAATTTTAGTATACATGTTTTTTTTTTTGTGCATTCAATTTTAGCATGCATGTTATAAAATAGAAACAACACTTTATTTTTCATCTTTCAAACATCTCTTTAATTAATCAAATTGACATTGATTTTATTCGTAAACTAAGTATCATTGTATTTATATATTCATACTATTGGAGTGATATCCATACTTAGGTTTCTCCATAAATTTCAATTCTAGTCCTTTAATTAATTTCGGTTGTAATTCTTTTTCCTAGCAATAATTCAAGAAGTTTTGTAGTTTCCAACAAGTAGCTAAATTCACATTATTGAGGTGATATATTTTCGTTATTGCAAGTTTTCCAATTGTTCTTATGGGTTTCTCTCATGTTCTTTCTTTAATATGGATTTCTCTTCTACAACCATGAGTTAATCATTAAATGTTTTGGGTGTTTGAATTATGAAGAAAATAGTTTGATTATGGATTTGTAGCTTTGAATTTGTTTATATTTTGTTGTTGATTGCTTCTATTGATTAATTGATATTATTAGCTTATTTATTGAGTTGTGTGTTCTACAATAAGGATTGAGTATGCATGAATAGGTATTTAGGTAAAAGTTTTGATTAATTAATTTGAGTTTAATAGTGATAGGCTTAACTTAGAGAGAGTCGATTGCTTAGATCCCTCATTGATAGACATTAGGTAGTTAGACTCGTTTAGGTACCTAGTGAAGAGGCGTGAGTGCGGGACATATATATTAGTAATCATGTTGAACGTGTTTTTGAGTCCAATATCTTAGGAGTTAGTTGATCCATGTGTTCACTCTAGATCTCTAAATTGGTCTACACAATTTAAGTGATAGCTCTTAGTAAACAACAAAATAGACGGTAATTGATAGGTGGTAAGTTTGTAATTGAACTAGAGGAATTCATAGGGATAACACTCAAAGCATATCTCATATTCTTTCACTTCACACCGGAAGTTAGATTAATTGTTTTTATAGCTTGAATTTTGTCTTTTGTTAATTTCACTTGAGTTCTTTTAGTTTCAAAATATCAAAAACATTTGTTTAGCTTGTATAATACTATAACAACTTATGATTTTGGGGATCTACCGTTTTCCTAGGTCTTTGGACGATAATATTTGATCGTAAATCTTGCAAATACAATAGGGAACCTTACGCTTGAGGGCTAGTTATTTTTCGTGCTAAAAATACGAACAAGTCAACGAGGTTGCAACCGATGAATTTTAACAAGACTTGGGTTAATTGGATGAGACTTTGCATCCGATCAGTTTCATATTCTTTTATGGTTAAAGATAGCATTATGGGTCCAATTATTCCGATCTGGGGGCTTAGACAGGTTGACCCGTTATCGCCTTATCTATTCATATTGTCTATTGAGAGTCTTTTCAGTATGCTTAATCAAGAAAATTGGAGAGGGAGACTTCATAGGAGTCAAGTTGCATGAGTACATTTCTACGTCCTTCAATTCTGATTGATGAACTTATTGGATGATGAACTCCTTTTAATGGGATAATAGTATGAATGCCTCAAATGGGGTGAAGTGGATGACTAGTAAAGAACTTTGCAAACCCAAAATTGGTGGAATGGGTTTCAGAAATCTATTTTTAATATCGTCATGCTTTGTAAGATTGAATGGAAATTAGTTTAGTTTTTATTCAAGTCCCTTGGGGACATCCAGTAAAATTGGAATAAATAATAATGGACAAGATTAATAACACCCATACAAAAGATTCTCGATGACAATGAAGTGTTGCAATATATTAGAGATGAATATGGGCAATTAGAGGCTAATGAGAAATAGGAGATTATTAATTCATCGTCATATTTCATATGGGATAATGAGATATGGGATAATGAGACTCAAAATAAGTTAATTATTATTCCATTTTGATTACATCTCTCTCTTTCTAATTTTTTCTCCTCAATTAGTAGACATAAATGTGAAACGTGCAGACTGATATAACTAAAAATGCAAGCTAGATTTAACCTGAAAATGTGAAATAAAACGTACGAGACCAGTATAATCGAAACATGACAAATGCATGGTGCATATGATATTTGGTGTGCCCCCATGATTCAATTATTCATTAACCAACTATCAATATCAATCCTCTCTTCAATAATTAGAACATCACACTAATAATGTAACTACTATTCATTAACCAACTATCAATATCAATCATCTCTTCAATAATTAGAACATCACAAACCCTTTTTCCAATATATCTCTTACATAACAAGAGCGCAGAGAGAAAATAAATTTTTATTATCATTCCTATTAAAATAAAAATTAAACTAAACGCCCCTTGAATTGTTCCCAACGGAAGAAAAAAAAAAAAAGAGCTACAGAATATTTTGGTTCTTTAAAAAAAAAAACCCACAATAACAAGATCTAGATATCGCAGCGTTGCAAGTAGCAGAAATTAAAAATTATTATAGAATATTACAGGAAATATAGAGCTGAAGATGAAAGTAGGTAGAGGGATCATATTATATTACACATCTTCCCCAATCTTGAACATGTCATAGTAAAGTGTATGTACAAGTAAAAGTAAAGCCAGTATGAGCAACCACAATTGCTACGGTTAGCTGTTTACAATACCATTTCATATAGCTAGACTTTTTAGAGGAAACTATGTTACTTCATCTGCCTACGTTCCTACTCGTTAAAAATTGTAGTTCTAAAGACGAGACGAGATGAGATTAGGTGAGCAAGCTATACATCATATACAGGTAGTCTCTCTTCGATAGGCAGTCGACATATTGGGCATTTCTTGCATTTATTCGAGCAGGAGCTGTACAACATTCGACAACAGTTAGTATTTGATAAAGAAAGCATTTCTTTAAAGGTGAGCTTTTGGGGATACAGATCCTCTCCATTACTTATCTGTAAATTTCTAGTGAATTTGGAGAGAGAGACACACATAGTAATGTTATTTTATCATGTGTATCTCTCTACAAATTTACAAGAAATTTACCTAAAAGTAATGGAGAGGATCCATTTATAGAAGTAGCAAAATCGTCATACCTGCATAAAACGCGATGCCTACAAGGAAGAAGTACAATGCTGATCTCTCCCTCAAAGCAGACTCTGCACAGAATTTTTTCCTGGGCAATATTTTGACAAGGCATTTTCAGATATATGGCAAGTGCAACACATGTATGGGTATACACTGAGATAGGAGAGAGGAGAGCAAGTTTGAATGAGTCTTGGGGGTGTTTTTATGGATTTGAAACCCAATAGGTGGATTTGATGAACAGTAAAAGGTGTATTTGAATTTTATGTAGTACTATATGTTTTGGAGTGTAATTTTGTAGGAGGTTCATAGATGATCGATTGTGTATTAGATATCGTGTGAAAAATAGGATCGAGAGTGTGTAAATTTAAAAAGAGGAGAGAGAATGTTGAGTTGGATAGATAAAAATAAGTAAAAATTAGAAGATAGACAATTGATTGTGTATTGGAAGTTGTGTTTGTATCATAAGATTGTTACCTGTTGAAGTCTCTCATATTCCTGCTGGCTGAATTTAGTAATTTCTGTTTGCTCACCAAGTGCTGCTTGAAGTCTCCAAACCTAATACAAGAGGGAGGATCAGAAAAAGCAATGGCAGACCCATTATTAAATCGTAAAGCAATTATTGAGTCCATATTTTCACCTCCTCAGCAAGATCTTTCTTCGGCATTTTCTTCACTATCTCAGGTGGATACCCAGAGAAAGTGTTGTATCTGAATAATTAGTTACAGCAACAACAGTTTGTTAGATTGTCTCATACAATCATCTCTAAGTTGAACACATTAAGATCAGCTGCATGATATTGCATTAACTTGCAATAGGAATGCCAAGAATAAATCACTACTCATGCTAAAGTACGAAAAATTAAGTCATTATTACGGAATATGAAGAGACGAAAGAAACCAGGCACAATTTACAACACTGGGTTCAGACGTTATCTCTTGTGCAGTTATGCAAATTTTTTATAGCTTCAATTAGCATGTCTAACCATGTATAGCAAAATAAGTTACTTAGTTACCAATTTTCCTTGCAATTTTCTTACAAGGAGATTGATTTTTGTTCGCCGCTGATTTGTCAGAGATGCTAGTACTGCTACAGCAAAGAAAATTATACAATGATATTTGTTATAATGTGGCAGTCTCGACAAGAACTTTTTCTTTTTTCTTTCTTGGAGTTATGGTAACAAATTTTAACGAATAGAGAATACCTAACAATTATAAAGTTTTGAGACATCCATGTCAGATTTTAGATGGAGGACAATTAGGCATCTGACTGTTAACCATTGTAAAGTATGTATACACACTTGACCCTCATTTAATAGTACAAAAAGGTTTTACCCTGAGGTTCCATCATGGAATAGACGGGCCTGCTCTTCTCTGCTCGTTTCATCAATGGACCACCAGCCAAGCAGTCTGATATGGAAAAATGACCAAAAATAAAAAAGTGCAGCAAGAATTAATTTACATTTTGATGCAACGCAACCTACTGGCCAAAGCATGTCACTTAAACATTACCTAGAGCCATGATGGAGGAAAGCAAAGCAGTCACGGATTTTTGAAGAGTACACAAAATATATTCCTCCGCTAGCTTCACTTCGTAATAGAATAACAATTTTTTCAATCAATCGGGATGTAGAAAACAAGACTGCAGCTCCTTGCAGTACAAGAATAGGAGAGAAGAGAACTGGAAGTGTAATCTGTCTAGCACCTGGTGGCGTTCCCTAATCCAAAATGCCTAGTCAATTAGTACATGAAACATGGCAAGACTTGCAAATTGTTTAGTAATCTATACATACATAAAAATAGGTGTTTATGAAATTTTCAAGAATGACTATTTGAGCAAGTGTAGTCATATACTTGCTTTACGGTGAAGGGGTGAACTTCACTCTCTAGCAAAGAGAGTGACTTCTTGATATCAACCAATTAAAAAAATTGTTTTGTCTTTAATAATTTAATTTTCACTCACATTTTAAAAATTTGATAAGTTATTCTTAAAAAATCTATTTTTAATGTACTCTGTATCAAATTAATAGTCTTTTTACAATCATTAATTTGGCATACATATTGCATTTATAAATATAAAATTCAGATCCAAAATATGAATTTTAATGTTTTTATAAGTTTTTTTAATTGATTTTGATTATATGAGTTGGATTTTATAAAACTATTTTTATTCTATTAGTTCTATTAAATTTTAATACCATTTTACAAATTTTAGTATTTAAGATGAGTTTAGTGTATAATTAAAAATTATATAATTATTTTAATAATTGACAGATACTCGCATGTTATCTCAAAAAATCATATATTAGTAAGAAAACTAATAAAGATCCAAAGTTTCACTGTGTATATGAACAAAACAAATTTAATTTAGATTTCTATCATATTTTTTCTTACATTAAGACTTGTTAATATTCACATTGTGCATCGCACGCAAGATATTCTGTTTAATCACAATATCAACAAGATCTATAAATGGTACCTCGAGCTTCATGCAAAGGAGGACCTGGAAACCAATAATTGGGATCTTGATGATGTGGCCACCTATATCTTGTAGACCGCACATTCTATGTTGCAGATGATCCTCAGATGATACAACTAAGCCACCATTCCAATCCAAATATCTAAATGAAGTAGAAGATGAGCCTTCTTCTCTTGTTCGTGTCTCTCTATGAATTACTGGATTTGACCATTTTGTGCAAACAAGAAACGCAAAGCACTCGGCAATCCTATAGGAACATAAAATAATTCAACTCTTAAACATGTGAAACTCCTGATGTAAAAAGAATGAAGACTAAGATTAGTGGAAATGATACCCGTAATTTATGAATAAGTCCCACCAGCCAAGGGCACCAACATCTCCTGCAGTCAAAATTTATTTTAAAAAGAAAAAAACATAACCAAATTTAAAGTTGGTTTAAGTTCTTAAATTTGTGTGGTATGGAAAGCCAGATATATGACATCAAGAGTGAACTATTCAAATTTACAGGACCTGACTGCACATAACTTGGTTAATTGAATGAACTATTTTAATTAAACTATTGTGAGTGAATTTTTGGATGTCTCCTGGAGCACAATAGGTTGCAATTTTACTGCAGATTTTTTCTTGTAGGAACTGGAATACTGGATATATAGGCACTAAGTTTCTTCGGAGCAGTATAGTCTTATCTTGCAATTGAAGAGGCAAGAAAACATAGTATTATACCATTTTCATTAAGGCACAATTTAGGTATTTTTCTTATGTTCTGTTATCAACTTCACTGTATTGGAGCCTATTCAGTATGCACAGCAATTAGAAGCAGCCTTAAGATTCATTCTTTTCTAGTCTATTTGATGATTACCAATAACATCAATCCAACACCATACAAAAATCAAGCAAGGACAAGGATATATTAGCACTACTAAGGTGTTGTGTCCTCCTATGCCACCAAATTAAAAGGATATATTAGCACTACTAAGGAGTTCGAGATAGCATTTCCATATAAATGTTATAGTCCTGGAAAGGAATTTCACAGAAAATTCACATCTTTGTAAAGCCAATTCAATCAAATTCATCCTCACATTCCTAACAAAATGCTGAGCAAGTGCTATAGCAAAGTAATCTAGACTCAACCAAATTTCCCGACTTTATATACTGCCCAAACATGGCCCCAAAATGATTCTGTCCAAGTGGAAGCAAACTCTCTGTCATATACATACCCTTAAAAAAATTTCCTCGTAATCCAACATCAATTTTATCCGATGTTTGGAACAAAACCAGACATCCAATATCAACCCACCCCAGAGACCTTCTCTCTTCACTCCTACTTTGCACCTATGTAAGGTCCTTGAAGGGCGTATCACTTGAGCTCATCCATTATATACAAAATAGGTTATGTTTGGAATCCCAAATCCTCAGAATGACTCCAGGATCTCGCCTCATATAACGCAGTATCAGTCAATTCTCACTCTCCAAAAATAGTGATTCATAAGCTTCAACTACGAAGTTGAGGTGCATGGTAACAGATATGATTTGCTCAGCTAGAAAGGAAGACAATAACAAAAGATGAAAACAGAATACTTTTGTCACTTTAGCCAATACTGTAGCACAATAAGAGACCAAGTCTTACTTGCAGAATATTTTGTTGCTTAGCCAATAGCAGTAGCACATATAAAAGAACAAGTCTTACTTGCATATGTACAAGATCGTTTGGGAAAAGGATAGCATTGTCGCTTAAGTTGATGCAGGCCAGTAGCATGCACATTAATTGGTTATATTCAAACCAAATATGTATGTGCTAAAAGATGATAAAATTAAAATATGATTTTTGTAGATGTCGGACTTCTAAGCTACAAGACTTCCCTTTTTATTTATTTTCCTTTCTGATAGAATGTGTGGGAGGGGAAACACTCAGAGGTATATTATTAAACACATACACTCAAAGATAGTGAAGGAAGACGAGACTTACCACAGAGTTTCAGGAGAGTAAACACTGTAGCAGCAAGAAAGAAAACCATTGATATTGCTACCCAAAAGTGCTGGAGCACAGAAAGTAGTCATTAGTAAATACCTCATAATGTCTAATAAACCAAAGTAAAAATAAGCAAGACATAGACCAAGAAAGAAGAGAACCATGCAGCTAGGAATATAAACTCCCCAATTGATAGCAGATGCAATCATGTTAAATTTAAAAAGTACCTATCATGTCCTAAGTGCCAACTCATAAAGCCAACAAGCCTCGAGAATTACAAGAGCACCACAAAATTGGACTAAGTCAGCCAAAGGGATACAGCATGTGTTTACAATTCTTAGCTACCACTCATAAAAGTGTCAACTTTCCTTTCCAATCAATGCAGAAATGGTTGGGGTCTCACATTCTGCTCACTTCAAAATTCCTTAACCACATAGACCAGAGCTAATCATGCATAAGGAATTCTAGAGGTTCCTTCGACAAATACAGAGTAGCACCAACCAAGTTGAAAATTCATATTGTGCCTAACAATACCTATTCTCAATTAGCAAACTGGTTACTGGCTATAATATCATTTGTCCAGTCAAGCCAAAGATCTGCCAGCCTGTGACTTCACACATCTATTAGTCCTCCCTGGTCCTCTAGAAACCACTTAGAAAATGTAAGGCGAGTTGCATAAAGCATAACGCCCAAGGAACTTGTTGGTGCTCAAACTTCTGCAGTAGATGCATCATGTATGTCTCCTTGTACTATGGTTGCAGTTCCCAATGGTCCTATATAAAGTCCTAAAATTTACACTTTTTTATTATTATCATGATGGCTCATTTAGAAAATAGTAATACAGAAGTCAAAGTTCTTTGGAAAGCAGACACTCATAAAAGGATTTGCAGAGAGGAAAGGTCACACCTTAACCTTAACTAAATAAATTAAAATAATAATAATACAAAGATTTGTTTATGCATTTACAATATCTTTGGCATCCAAAAAAAGCAATTTGACAATGATAATCAATTTTCAATAAATTTCCTAAAATGGTCGTTTTTTATGTTGGGTATTTTCATGGCTTTTACCTCAATACACTCTTAACAATAAACGTGGCATGGGTTCACTCAACTCCTGAAATTGTGATGTAGCGAGAAAATCATTTGGATATCTTATTTATGTAGAGTTTCAGCTTGATTTAGACACAAGCTGAAAAAAACACCACTGAGATTTTGACAAGACAGGCAGTTTATTCAATGTTTTCCATTCTGCACTGGGAAGTTTGCCTGTTTGCAGTATGGCATCCTAAATTCAGCAACAGAAAACATCCTCATTCTGCCAAAAAGAACTTCTTTTAATGTAATAAGAACATTTCTATCAAGCGATGACCAATTAAGTGAATATTGAACAGTTAAATATGCCATCTTAATATACTCAGTTCCTTTAAAAACTCACTATAAGACTCGGCATCCTAAAACCCAACTACAAAATGTGTTATGTCCACTAACATAAAAATAATAATTTCAAGATTCTAGGATCAGAATTAGACTGCATGTATTCTCTGCTTTGTGTACTACAAAAAAAAAAAAAAAAAACAGCCATCTACCAAAATTGTGCTTCCAGTACTTAGTTGACTTGTTCCATAAAACAAAAATAAATTTGTTTTTTGTAAAACCATTTGCCAACTGAACTTGTAGAATGCAATAACAGAAGGGTGCCAATGATGACTGCTATTGAAGGAATAGAGAAGGATCTGACTTTGGCACTCTTCACTTATTCTGTTAAAGCAAGAAACTTACAGGAAGTGTCTCCCATATTGCCTCATCACTCATGCTTTCATCATCTCCCGGTAATAAAGCTTTGCACATTCTGAGGAGAAAACATGAACCCCATTCACTATAATATATTGAAAGAGTTGATGAAAGGAAGTTGAGGTGAAAATTAGTTTTTAATAAATTTTTAAGGGTTAACATAGTTGGCCAGGGATCACCGAGAATAGACCTAAACATGAGCAGAAAAAACCAACATTATGAACAAATTTTTGTACATCTCTAACTTGAGAACTTTGAAGCAATTAAATGTTTGTTACCGTAAACTAACGTCCAGCCACCATGTTCTTCTCTAGCATGTAACACTAACACTCGAGTCTAGTCATTACCACCCCGTGTTGCATATCCTAAAAGATGGATCGCTAATAGGAGAATAACCGACTGAGAGTAAAGAGTATTCAAGAAAACATTACCTAAAATTGTCAATAAGGATAATAACTTCAAAGCCAGCAGAGGAAGGAAGACAATTTTCAAGGGAACAGCAGCAGAACTATTAACTACAACATGAACAAACATAGATAAAGTGTCAACACACCATTGTAAAAGAATGCAGACTATTAATACAATGAGCTCCTACTACTGCCTTGAGAAGAAAAGGAATATGGAGCAGATTAGAAGAAAAATCTCCTTGTGATGCAAAAATCATTGAATTAGTTCTTGACTGGAACTAAACATCATGAGAGAGTTTTGCTTCCTTACCATCCATGCTCTCAAGGTATATACAAAGAAGCAGTTCGAATGCAACAAGCAACGGCATAGCAACCACAGCATGGCATGGGGCCCACTGTTCAAAGAAAAAATATGAAAACAAAGAAATGTGCATGTGCTAAATATTTCACTAGAGATGCAACTCTACCATTCTGCAGAGTTATATTATTAAGATGTTTGCGAAAATCAGAAAACACAAAGGCATACATGGCGATCATGAGGAACTGATGGGGCTGGTAGAGAGAATCTTCCTCGTGCAACAACTACATGAAATAGCCACAGCGGAAAGAAAACAACCCTGCACAGAAAAGCAATGAATGATGCATATTCAAAGAAAAGTTAAATGCCCAAGGAAGCTCATATGCTACAGGGACTTCTCATAATTAAAATAAATCATGCCACAAGAGCATGATCAGCCAAAAAGAATTTCAGTTAGATTAACGAGCATGTGTAAAGACAAATCATATAGCTGCAATGATTGCCAACACCAAATAAGCTTTAAAATAAAGCATAACCACATACATGTCCAATTTCATGTTCCTTACATTGCATGTCAGAGAAAAGTACATAATAGATCAAATAAGTGTTAGTAATCAATATCGTCCTTTAAACATCTTATTTTGCAGTTTTAAGAAAATCATAAATTTATAAGAGTATCCTGGATAAGATAAGTTTCTTAAAATGGTTCCAACCTACATACAAAACCAATATGGAAAGGCCTTGTCACATGGTCAATTATCATCAGAACCACTTTTTTAAAAAAAATGAATGCCAACAAGCACATTAATCTGGAATGAAAAAAGAATTGTCAAATGCCCAGCAGGCATGGATATAGTCTCATAACGGCTTAACAAATTGATACAAGAACATTAGCCAACCCATGTGAGGTTTCATCCTAAAACCTAAAATAGCTCAATTAGCTTATAAGCTAGTCTCCCCACCCCCCACCCCCCACCCCCACCCCCATTATACACAAACCCTTCTCAATTCCCCATTATACCCAAACCCTTCTCAATTCCTACAGAACTAGTATACGTTAACACAAGTCCGATAAAACCAAAACCAAAATTTCAACAATTCATTTACACGAGCCCATGTACACATACTGCACTATGTTCGATAACATAACAAACGAAAACAAATTAAGGAGATAATATAGTTTAAAAAAATGGAGAAAAAAAAAAAACCATACCACCAAGAGTTGGAAACGATGTTATCGAGCTTAAGAACGAGCAATATCGTAAAGAAGAAAAGCAACGCGTGCGCCGCCACTCCCTGCAACGACTTGCCCACTCTTCTCCAGCTCATTTCTCACCCACCCTCTCTCACACACACCAAACCCACTCTATGTGTGTTGCAGATATGTACAATTTTATATAATTACCAACAGAAAATCGTATCTATATCTATATCTATATGTATAACACAGTATCTATCTATACATGACTATAACGATCTGGGCACGAACGGAAAAGCAAGTATTTCAGAAAATCAAAGCATTGGGACAGACAGAATCCCTAAAAGGGACACTTGCAGAGAGGATGAAATTGGGGAAGGGACAAAAATTTGGAGGAATTGGGAAAATGTTGAATATTGCAGGCGCCATTATACGCTGTTACTATTATAAATATCAATAAATAAATACAAAGGTGGGGGTGGGGTGGGTGGGGGTGCGTGGAAAGGGGGAAACGAAAAGTAAAAAACCACTGTTGTTTATTTCGGTTTAATACACCCATGTCGCTTTCACGGTGTGTCCTCCTTACAATTTCGATTCTTTATTTAAATCCAGTTGAATTATAAAACAATTTACAGATATTTTTCGCAATTTTTTATTCGTGATATTTTTAATTGTTTCAATTTAATACACATTTTCTTAGGAAAATTTTGATATTGTAGTAATCGAAGCTCATATATTTTTGTTGGGCCTAGTAGAAATTTAAATTACAAGGTTATAAGTTGAGTGTAATTTAAGATGGATGACAAAAACTTGTATGCATGACATCGAGATAATTTTTAATAAATTATTTTTATTTTTAAAAAAGTGATAACAAATTGAAAAGTGATAGTAACAATTTATTAAAAGTGACTAAACGTCCTCATACATGAGACGGCCTCGCACAAGAGCGCCCCAAAATGGATTGTATATGAATTGAATTGAATCGAATATCATTATTTTCAATTTGTATTTGTTTAATTCTCCGAAT
The DNA here is from genome assembly GCA_030762865.1 of Paraleonurus japonicus. NCBI lineage: Eukaryota > Viridiplantae > Streptophyta > Magnoliopsida > Lamiales > Lamiaceae > Paraleonurus > Paraleonurus japonicus. The sequence continues at coordinate 17,050,265 of CM061056.1, forward strand.
ATCGAATTTGAATATTTTTCTAATAAGCAAATGTGATTTATATTTGATTTGAAATTAATATTGAATTCTTTGAAACTATTCGAATATTCAAGTTGATTTTTTCTCAAACATGTCCTAAACAATATTTTTTGGTATTCGGATTCAAAATTGATTTTATTGTTTCAACCAAAATACAAGCCACAAATTTAAATATTGCATAATATAATCAAATACATAACAAAAAAAAGTTAAGAGTACTCTCTATGAGACTTATTCATAGTATGTAAATAATATCATTATATTTATTCATTAATATTATTATATTTATTCACGATACCATTATATTTTATATTGTGATATTAGTTTATAAGTGTAATGATATCACTAAATGAATGTTATAGTATCAATGAATGAATGTAATGATATTAATTTCACACTATAATTTGTGAAAAGTTAATTATCAAATTAATCAAAGAACACTTCAATAAATAAGTGATGAGAATTCAATCTTTCATCGAGATTGCAAACCAAATTCAAGGTGTTTGTAACATGACATGAATATGTTATTTTTACTCATAAATAAAAAAATAAAATAAAATAATAATTAGAATTAGAATTCAGTTTATTAATGAAAAATATCATATATTTCAAATGAATTAAAAAATCAAGAAAAAACTTACATATCATAATGGATTTCTTGATCCCATGAAGTCGTCAAACACAACTTGCTCCACAAATCAAAACTTCTACCATATCAATAGTTAGCCTTAAATGATAAGCATTCAACACTCGAGTTCATGCCCTAAATGTGACATCCGAAGCGATAAGGATCTTCAACACTCGAAGTTTAATTTTTAAATGTGATAAATCATAATTTGTGAATAATACAAAAATATATTGATTTATTTACATAATACTAATATATGAAATTTATATATTATACTATAAAAAATATATATTTAAATATTGAATCGAATATTTACAAATATAGAATCGAATATCGAATTTTGTGTTTGTATTTGAATAGTAATCAAATCAAATCGAATATTTGTAATTGAATTTGAATCATAAAAATTCGAATACAAATATCGAATCGAACCAAAACTATTTGATTCCTATATAATCCTAAACCAAAACTATTTGATTCCTATATAATCCTGCTCATCAGTGCATCAAATAACTTCATACCAATAAATGTAGGTACATTGTCTGCATAGGATTAAGGAGTTATGTATGATAATCAAATGAAAAGAGAATAATAACGTCAAACAACTATTTTCTAACGTAGTTCAATTCAGTACACCGAGTGTATCACTATCTTTATTACCAAGTCAAAGATAGACTTTAAATGAAATTGATCAATTTTACCAAAATAAATTGTTCTCATTTATCTACTCGGACAAAGTTTTAAGATTAATGAACTATAAAAAAGTCACATAAGGCCGAACACAACGAAGACAATTTATGACATTAAAGCTATGGTTTAGTCTTGACTTTTGGTTAGAAGAAAATTAGTGGAAATACGAAGTGATATACCTCAAGTGGTTAGAGCTTCACTACCTATAACTCAAAGGTCATGAGTTCGAGTCACCTTTTGCCCAATCAAAAATAAATAAATAAATAAATAAATAGAGGAAAATATATCTACATTGGAGTGGTATTCAAATCCTTTTTATGTGATCGAGATTTAGTGTGGCTAGGAGATGTCTATAATTATTGATGTAAATGTGAGTCGAAATTTCATTGTACGGGTTGAAATACCCTTTATACTCTAAGTTTTCTCTTTAATTATAACTGCATTTTTGTAATAAAAAAAAAAGAAGTATTCAATAACTATATGTTTCATTGGGGCATCATAAATATGTTGATTGTAGACACGGTGTTTTATACAAAAACCTCTCAAGTATAGGAGGGTCGTGCAATAAAAGCACCCCGCCTTTGGTTCAATTTTCGTAGCAGCGGCGTAAAGATTTTGGAGGCCATTATGGGGCGACGATGAACAATAAATTTGATGTAAACAAGAACAATATTCATTCACGACAACCAATTAAAGAAAATTAACAAAAAAAGACATAAAATAAAACCTTGCTCACAAGTTGTGTCACTATAAGAGTAAATATGTGTTATAAGGAAAAGTGCGTTTTTACTAGTCTTTAAAAAAATAAAATATTTGTCCATGTATTGTCTTGATTTTGTTCATATATTAACACATTTTCCTCCATATAGTAACACGTTTGTGTTCATATAATAACACATTTTTCAATATATATGTTACATGTGTTCAATATAAAGACAAATATTTGTTTTTATAAGGATAAATATGTATTATTTATTTTTACAGTAATATATATTTGCCTCTAATTAACACATGTTTCACCTTATAGTTACACAGCGATAATAAGTTTTTATTTTTCTTTGTGCGAGTTTATTACATATGTTTGCCTTTATAATAACATTGTTCTTACCATAACACATATTTACCTTTACCGTAACACATGTTTGACCTTATAGTAACACTTGATAGCAAAAATTTTATTTTTATCATTGCACTATTTTTTTTTTTTTGAAATAATCGCGTGAACGATCCAACCCATTTAGGATCCGGAATTTCTTTATATCGATAATTTTATGGATCCTAGACCCATAAAATATTTTATTTGAGTTTATGTCTTTGCATAAATTTAATATGTTGAGTAAATTGTTAAAAAATGGTCCTATATTTGTTGAGTGTTGACGATTTTAATCTTATATGAATAACATTTTCAATTAAACCTCATAATTTTTAAAATGCTGCAATTTTGGTCATATGTTAACAATTTATTCTTTTTAGAATGATAATTACTTTTTAATTTTTAACAATTTAGTTATAATTTTTCTTTTGCTTTAAAAATTATGATACTTAATTGAAAAAATCGATTTATACAAAACTAAAATCGTCAATATCCGATAAATAGAGGTCCAATTTTGCAATTTACTCGTAATACGAGGGTACCATCAATACCCTCGCCAGCTCCCAAGAAACCCCCTCTTCTTCCCGCCAATAAAGCCAGTGGTTTAACACTGAACATTACTACAACATTTTGAAGCTGCGAAAATCTCCAACTGCACTGCTCCTCGTTTTTGCCCTATTCAGTAAAAATGGGCGACGATTATGAAGAGCAGAACAAGCTTCCCGAATTCAAACTCGGTACATCTTAAACCCTAGTTTCTATTTACTTTTTGTTTTTCCGATAACAATATTTTTGTGTTATGTGTTTTGTTAAATTGTTAATATCATTCATTTGGGATTTAATATGTGTTAGATGCCAAACAAGCTCAAGGGTTTCTCTCATTCTTCAGAAGGCTACCCAGTGTAAGAATATTTTTAGTTATTTTCAAGTGAAATCTGGTGTCGTATTATGCTATTGTGGGAAAGAAAATGGTTGGCTAAATCATTAAAATTTTCCATTTGCAGGACCTTCGAGCTGTTCGATTCTTTGATCGTCGGGTTAGTTTTGTCCCCTTGATGCTTTTGTGTTTGTGTCAGTTGAGCATGGAATATATTTAGTAAACTTGCTTTGGATTTATCATATTTTAAGAAGCCATTCTCTTGTTATATGTTATGCGTTCTGGCTACTGTGGAAAAGATGGAATTTCTTGTATTTTAATCATGGGGTGGTTTCCAGGAAACTAAGAATACATGAATGCTGGTTAAATGAATATACAGGGTAGTGAGATTGTCTGTGGAATTACATGCACGGAGAATATCTTGACACAAGTTGATGATTCTTGATTTTTTTAATTGTGAATTTCACTTGTAAACAGTGTTGTCATCATTATTCAACAAGAAACAAGATCTTCCCACTTTGCCTTGTTCGGCATTTTTTCTTTTTCACGCCAGTGTCTTAAGTAATAACGTTAGATAAGTTTTTTTTCAAAACTTCTAATTAAGCTTGGAATTCTTTTTATGACCTTGACAAGGCAATTCTACAAGAAAGTGTGCAATGTCTAATGCGACAAGAGACAAAGGAGGTGCTCTTTAACTGATTAGAGTCACATTTAGCGGTTTTCAATTAATTTTGCCTACAGGTACTTTGTCTAATGTTACACTTGTTTTATATGGATGGGTGTGTACATTTTGTACACGTGAAAGTGATCATTCATGATGTGCTCCCGAGGTTTGTCATTAAAAAATTCTGGAAAGAATTACCACTTGGTTTTTAATTTCTATTTGAGAATGATGTCTATGATATTTGGTTTCTATGTCAGAAGTTCTCTTTGAGTCATGCTATATTTTTTTGCTATCTTTTGGTTTCATTACTTGAGTAATTTGTAATCTTCTTTTCCCAGGACTACTACACCGTACATGGTGAGAATGCAACTTTCATTGCGAAAACCTATTACCACACTACAACTGTTGTGCGACAACTAGGAAATGGGTCTGATGCCATTACTAGTGTTAGTGTGAGCAAGAACATGTTTGAAAAGGTTGCCCGGGACCTTCTATTGGAGAGGACCGATCACACTCTTGAATTGTACGAGGGCAATGGGGCAAATTGGAGACTTGTAAAAGTGGAAGCCCTGGAAATTTGGGCAGTTTTGAAGAGATTCTGTTTGCGAATAACGAAATGCAAGACTGCCCAGTAATTGCAGCTGTTGTTGCAAGCGTCCGTGAAAATGGATGTACTGTTGGGTTGGGCTATGTTGATCTTACTAAGAGGATACTTGGATTGGCTGAGTTTCCTGACGATAGCCACTTCACAAATATGGAGTCAGCTCTTGTTGCTCTTGGTTGCAAGGAATGCCTTCTGGGAGTGGAGATAGCAAAATCTGGTGAATATAAACCTCTGACTGATGCATTGTCTAGGTGTGGTGCAATGGTGATTGAGCGAAAGAAATTTGAGTTTAAAGGAAGAGATTTAGTGCCAGATCTTGGTAGGCTTGTGAAAGGTTCTATAGATCCAGTAAGAGATTTGCTGGCTTCATTTGAATTTGCACCTGGTGCTCTTGGGTGTATAATGTCTTATGCTGATCTACTTGCAGATGAGAGCAATTATAGTAACTACAAGATTGAAAGATACAATCTTGATAATTACATGAGATTAGATTCAGCTGCCATGAGGGCACTAAATGTTATGGAGAGCAAATCTGATGCTAATAAAACCTTTAGCTTATTTGGTATTTTGAACAGAACCTGTACTGCAGGAATGGGCAAGCGTCTGCTTCATATGTGGCTGAAACAACCTTTATTAGATTTAACTGAGATAAACTGTAGGTTGGATTTGGTACAAGCTTTTGTGGAGGATACTGCAGTACGCCAAGATTTAAGGCAGCATTTGAAAAGAATTTCAGATATAGAGAGACTTATGCGCGCACTTGAGAAGAAGCGAGCAAGTCTAGTTCATGTTGTGAAGCTTTATCAGGTATTTTATGGTTTGTTTGATACAGTTTTGATAATATAATTAGAATTTAACATATTATTTTCAAAGGAATATATCTATTTTGAAAAACCTATAGATCCAGAGCTTTGCAGCTATGGATTAGGTGGTTCTATCATTTCCTTCTTGGTCCCTTACAATCCAATAATACCTTTTGTCAGATGGGTGTTAAATTGCCTTCCAGATTTTAAGAATTTTCATACTAGAAATTTAATTAAAATATGGATGGCAGCTATTTATGTATACCCAATGTTACGTGGGAGTGTGATATAATTCTTATCTTTTTCTGCATCTTGTCTTGTTCTACCATTCCATTTTGTGTTCACTTTGACTTATACTTGTGACTGAAGATAGGTTTTTAAGTGTTTTGTTTATAAGATCTTCCCTTTTCTTGTTTAGGGGTTTCCATAAGGATGATCTTATCCCTTCAAGGTATTGAATGGGGTTCCGGCCTCTAGATCGAGTGTGACCATATGGCTTTTATGTTTTCTTTTTAATATAACAACTAATTAGACTTTGACTTATACTTGCCAAAAGTTTACTGAACCTTTTGAATCGTTAAAACAATTCTCTTCATACCATCTTATCTACAAGATTTGAAGATGAAGACAACTAAAACAGGACATGCTAGATCATTACTCTTCTTCAACCAATCTAGGAGGCTTGTTTGTATTTTTTCGTTCAACATTTGTAAGAACACATTCTTAGAGTTCAAGAGTAAAATAAAACTGCCTTTCCCGAAACAAAATTTCTCTTCGAACCATTTCATCCCTTAAAATGATTTGCTCGTTCTTTGTTTGAAATATGATCTTACTGAAGATTGATTGAAATTTCTGTTTTTTCCTGTGGGTTCAATTTTATCTACACATTCTGAATTGCTAAAGATAGACCTAATAATCATGTTAAGTATCCTATATCTTATATGACTTGTGGCATGCAGTCAAGCATCAGACTTCCATTCATTAAAACTGCGCTAGAGCAGTGCAATGGTCAATATGCTTCACTGATCAAGGAAAGATATTCGGATCCTTTAGAAGTCTGGACAGATGATAACCATTTGAACAAGTTCATTGGTCTTGTGGAAGCTTCTGTTGACCTTGATCAACTTGAGAATGGAGAATACATGATCTCATCAGGGTATGATTCACAGTTGGCGACTTTGAAAAATGAGCAAGAGTCTCTGGAACATCAGATACATGATTTGCACAGGGATACAGCTAGTGATCTTGATCTGTCTCTTGATAAAGCTTTGAAAATAGAAAAGGGGACTCAATATGGATATGTCTTTAGGATTACCAAAAAGGAAGAGCCGAAGATAAGGAAAAAACTGAATACTCACTTTATTATTCTTGAAACTCGCAAAGATGGGGTTAAGTTTACAAACACAAAGCTCAAGAAACTAAGTGATTGCTACCAAAAGGTGGTTGAGGAATATAAAACTTGCCAGAAAGAATTGGTTGCAAGAGTAGTCCAAACTGCTGCAAGTTTTTCCGAGGTATCTATTTTGCAGAATGCCTATCTGTTGTTCCAGCATTGTTTTGCATTAAATATCTCAACAGTAATATTTATGCGTGTTATTGCTTTCTTTATTGTTAGGTGTTTGAAGGAATAGCTTCATCACTCTCTGAGTTGGATGTCTTACTTAGTTTTGCTGATTTGGCTGCCAGCTGTCCCACCCCTTACACACGACCAAATATAACTACATCAGTAAGAATTAATTAATTACTCAAACTCTCAAATTCTCATTGTGAAATTGTAATTTTTTTATTACAATAATCATGTTTTCCATTCTACAAGGATGTGGGAGATATAATTTTAGAAGGGAGTCGCCATCCCTGTGTTGAAGCTCAAGATTGGGTGAATTTTATTCCAAATGATTGTAAACTGGTAAGTTTCCATGTAGTATGGAGATTAATTTCTTTCGCAGCCTATGTGGAAGTCAATGCTTACTTTATTGGTCTTATAGGTCAGAGGAAAAAGCTGGTTTCAGATTATCACAGGACCAAATATGGGTGGGAAATCAACATTCATACGACAGGTAAATCACATATTTAGTTGATAATCTTCTTTTAGTATTCCACAAGAGTTTCCTGAAGTTAAATAGTGAATAGCCGGTTGGATGTGCGTATACAATGCTTATTCTGCTATGGATAAGCACGAGGACTGCAACACACATGGCAGATTATCTTCAGGATTAAGTTCTTATAAGTGCTATTATAGATTCAACTTCAGGTTGGTGAAGAAAATGCCCTCTGTAGCTATCCAATTACATTACGTCATCCAAAATGCATAGTAGTAAAACAACAATAGACATGTATTCATCTCTTTAAAGCTTGTTTGTGCTCAGCGGCATCTCCATCATCACATCAAATATTGTTTCTTTTCTTGGGTAAATTGATGTAATCCATTTCTTTCTGAGTTGTAAGTCGATATGTTAACAACAAAAATCATTTCAAGAATGCCTACACATTCACATTTCTATGAAAAATTGTTTTGTTATGTGTGTGCCCAGTTAACTGGTTATATCTGTTTTTGAGCAGGTGGGTGTGAACATTCTGATGGCACAAGTTGGTTCTTTCGTCCCTTGTGACAATGCTAGCATTTCTATTCGTGATTGCATTTTTGCACGTGTGGGTGCTGGTGACTGCCAGGTATGCCTCGTAGATAGGAATTTTAATGCTGTTGGATAAATACGTAGTAATATTCAACTGTAGTAATATACAATTGTATTTGATTCAACTGCTAGAGTGTGCTGTTTAGGTTTCTAGAGGATGGAGTGGGACAAAGCATCGTGAGTGTTGCTTTGGTGTCATATAAATTTCCTTAGAATTAAGATGTTGAACATTAATCCCTTTTCCTTATTTTCTGACCTCAATAATAATAATAGGTGTGGCGTTGCAGTTCTATGAGTCATAAGTTTGGTCCGTATAACTTGTATGTCACTTGACTCACTATTGCAGCTCAGAAAATCAATTTTAGTTCCTTGCTGCATCACTGAAGAAGGGTCTTCTCATATTTGTATGACACATTTTCCACTCTAACATAACATTATAGGCATAATAATATGTTCGTGTGTTTGTTATAAATTACAAAGTGTACAACTTGTTTGAACTTATATAGAAGATCTCCAACAATAAGTTACTGATTTAACATGAGGATGTTTAAGTTGTACTATAGATGTATGGACTAATTGAGCACTTTTTTTTTTTTGTAAAATACAAGATCTTAAAGTTGTGTTCTTTATCAAGAATTGCTCTATTAAGACTTCAGAGCATGAGGACACATATTTCTTTGTTTACCGGCATCACAGTTCATACAAACTCAAAACAAACGTTACTTATTATATGATATCTTTCTTTACCTCTCAGAAAATAGATCTGCAGTTTCCAATAGAATGACTGAGCATTTTTTTAGATAGCATCTCATAAACTTGGGAAAATATGTATTTATCAGAATATTCACTTAAATGGAACAACAAAACTTTCTAAATATATAAGATCCTAGGCCTGATTAGCTTGCAGTTCATTATCAACTGCTATGACCATCAAAATTTTGATCAAATTTAAAATATTTCCCTTTAATTATACAATAAGTTGTAAAAATCCTTATAATGCTGACTCTCCTCTTCAAGCTCGAAGAGATACTTTCTTGTGATCATACATTAACGGACTACCTAATAACATGAACATTGTTCAGTCTTTAATGAGATAATAAATGAAATATTTGTGGCCTACTAATTTCTTAAAAGGCTCTGTAACTACTTATGTCTGATGGTTTCTTATTTTGACTTCGGAGTAGTCATGATTCATATATAGAACAATAATGCACATTAGACATTATACTGGACGTCTTAATCATCTTAAATACCTGAAACCAAAGTAAATGTTTTTAATTTGACTATGGTCTTTTGAAGATGAAAGAGCAAAAGCTGTGTATTGTCTTTTTCGTTTCCATGTTGGAATATAACCTTAATTTATTACTTGGTATTAATTAGTTATTAGACAAGATTTTGCGAAACATTATAGCTCGATTTATTGCTAGTATTGGATGTTTTTCACTTTTCCTTTTTTTTTTTTTTTTACTAAATGATGTTTAAGGGCAACACTATCGTATGGTAAAAGATAATAGTGAACTTGTATATGTTGCTGTCATAGAAATTTCTGGCTCCATTATACCTTTCAGCACTACTAGAGAATGGAATTGACTGTGCTGTGTCATTCCTGTTACCTCCATGTTCAACCAACTTGTGTTATTCTGTCTGTGTCACTTCTATAAATAAAAGCAAGAGGTTTTTATTGTGTCATAAGTGGATCTATAGTTCTTTTTTTTTTTTTTTGACTCTATACTTTAAATTTCTCTGTATTTTCTTTATATAGTTACGTGGAGTTTCCACATTCATGCAAGAAATGCTAGAGACTGCATCAATCTTGAAAGGAGCAACTGAGAGGTCTTTAATAATAATCGATGAGCTGGGTCGAGGCACATCAACATATGATGGGTTTGGTTAGTATATGTTTATTTTGTGTTGATTTATTACTTGGATCAAAACCCTAAACCCTCTTGTGCACACATACATGAGGATAAGGATAGATGTCATACACAAACTAAACATCTTTCTAGTTTTTGTGATGCAAAGATCATACTTTAATATATTTTTATATTTCTTTTGACATGTAAAACTCCTTTTTAAATTGATTTTCATAAAAGTGATGAAACAGTGACTATAGTCCACTTTTAGCTCCTCTAATAATGATAAAAGTCATACACATATATGTAAGTTAAATTTAACTTGACATGATGGTTTAAAGCTTGAAGTTGACAGGGTCTTCTTAGTGATGGTAGTTACTTGTATGGTTGGGAAAAACCTTCTCCTAACTGACACCTGCATCTACTTGTGTCATGACTAATTATAGTTATTACTCACCCATGTAACTTGTACATGACTGAATTGTGTTACATATTTCTTTGTAGGATTGACATGACATCTCTTTGATTCTTTGGTTGGTGATACATGGTGTTTCTAGAAAGATTTTGGTGATTGGATTTGTTTTGCCTCCTTTTGGATTTTCAGAGCATTTTTGAGGATCCTTATTTTGACCATTCCTTTATTGAATCTCTGAAACCCTCTTAAGCAATAAAACAATGTTGCAGTTTTGAATTTGTACGTGGTTTTTGATTTTTTTTCAAATTCAAATGAAATTTCCTACTCATCTTCTGTCCCATCTTCTGTCTCTCAACCTAGAGCCATTTGTATGCTTTATCTTGTTTTACTGCTGTCTTACATATCTATATAATTCATGCAATTCAGGCTTAGCTTGGGCAATTTGTGAACACTTAGTTGAAGTGATAAAAGCACCTACACTGTTTGCAACTCACTTTCATGAGCTGACTGCATTAGCTCATGACGATACTTGTGATGAGCAATCTTCAAAGAAACTTACGGGAGTAGCTAATTATCATGTGAGTGCACACATTGACTCATCAAGCCGGAAGCTTACCATGCTTTACAAGGTCCCTATCTCTCTCTCCTCATGATAATATACATTACAGAAAGCTCATATGACAGTCCATAGATGTTCATCTCTTTTGCACTAGTTTTCATGTTTAAGCACCCTGGTGTGTACTATTAGATGCTAATGTTGATCATGAGTGTCAGAGGGTGATGCAGGTACCAGTTGAGATCTAATCATGTCTTAAATGGCTGGGTGATGTTTATGCCACTTAAATTATGTAAAGTTGCGATAGACAATCCTTAACCAACAAAAACTGAAGTCTAATAATCTGTATTGGGAGAGTTGTGTGAGACGGTATCATACATAAAACGCTTTCTTCATCTTAATATTTGGGTTATACTTTTCCTTAAAATGTGATTGGGTTGGGGCTCCATGAACCCATGAATTATAGTAATAGAGCAAATGAGATTCGTCTCATACAAGTTTTTGTCATCTGTATAATATATCCTTTGTAATCTTCCATTTAGTTATTATACATTGTCAGTCTGTATGCCTATCACCAACGCTGTCACAAATTTTCTGTAGCCTGACTATTAAGATGGAATGGTTTGTCAGATCAAATTTCTCAAGAGTTCAAGCAAACCTTTTATTTTGACTGTTTTATTTGTTTAAAGGTGTAAAAATTTGTTATATGTGCCCTCTTCCTTTTTCAGGTTGAACCAGGGGCCTGTGATCAAAGTTTTGGTATACATGTTGCAGAATTTGCAAAGTTTCCAGAAAGTGTTGTTGCCCTTGCTCGAGAAAAGGCATCTGAGTTGGAAGATTTTTCTCCCATGGCAGTTATGCCCTCCGATAGTGGAAAGGTATTTTTGTCGGTACCTTTTGGTGAAATCAATAGTTTTTTCTAGAAATGGCACAACAAATATACGATGCTCATCACTTGTGGGACTATGAAAAACGTGAAGACAGAGAGGCTGATGATATAGGATAATCAGGATATACGAAAAATAAAATAGTAACTCATACCTTCTGCACATTATATGAGAAATAGAAATTATAACCCCCATCTCCTTTGAATTATTTTCCACAGTATGGAAAAAAACACAAAATGCTATTGTCTGTTATACAATTCAAAGCGACTCATCTTTAGGTTTTATTTGCTTGAATGATGCATGGATGAGTCGATATATCTGGTTGACACTTTTGTAACACTTGGTAGTTATAAATTGTTCATTATATTTTAATGTCTTGGTCAGGACATTTTCGCTGCTTAAACTTTACTAGGTGAATTCCAATGTCAAATAACAATGGCAGTAAACAGAATAACTAGTGTCTTGTAACATGCATATTTGGGATCTTCTACTAAATCTGATAACTTCTCCATTGTCACCAATTATGTTTAGGGATTTGATTATTAGGACAGAAGTTTGGCACTAGAAAGTAGATTTAGGCAAAAGATATCATAATTTTTTATTCAATGCATAAAGAAGAAATTGTCTTCATCACAGATGACAGTAAGGTGGAATTTTTTGGTTTCAACATTTTATAATCTCTTGGAATAAAGCTCCAATACCGAAAAAATAATTAGCTTATACAACATTATGACATAGAAGATAATTGTTTCAAGTAAGAATTCATATTGTATTACATTGGGGAAGAATGAATTGTGACATATTGTATTGTTTTATAAAAGTTTTGTATACATTTATCCCACTAACATGTGAACAATTATATCTAACCACTCGACATTTTGTGGTTTGGGCCCCAATTGCATGTTAGTTTCAACTTTCATGTCAATAAGCTTTATAGGTACCGAGTATGACAAATTAGTACTTTGATTGCATGTGCTAGCTGATATCCTAAAGTGCTTAGAGTAAGGATTTTTATATATGTTAATGTTATCACATCTGGAGAGCCTAGATGCTATAGTTTCCGCGTAGCCCTTTACACGCAACCTTTACCTAGGTCTAAATCACTTTAGCCAACTGGATGTTCAATAGGTGAAAATGGGGTTCTTTGGTATGTGATTATAAGTTGATTTGTAAATAAATAGAATACTTCTCAGTTATCGGAGTTCAACTGGCATCACAATATGTCAATATCATTAAAGGTTTTATTTATTTTGATTTAGCTGTCAAACGAATGTTGGGGTGATCAATGTGAATTTATGCATTGAAGGCAAATTACGGAGAAGTAATCATTTACTGATGATCAAGGATACTTAAGAAGCTAAGCCACTTAGATACAGAATTTCCTTGCTCAACTAATACTTATTTTGTATCATGTATGTGAGATGAGAAAACTGAAGCAGAATTAGGATCTCACATGTTACCAGCCATGATCATTCGATACAAAGCATTTTCTATCATCCATGAGTGATACGAAACATTATCTTTCGCCCAACGAGTTAATATCAAGAATCGTCAAATAACTTAGGCCGTGTTCAATTTTAGTCCTGTATGTTATATTTTCAATTTTGGTCCTTTTTTGTGTCCAAATTTAGTCCTGTATGTTTTAACTTTTTCAATTTTGGTCTTTCTGGACCAAAATTGACATCAAAAGGATAAAAAAATACATACAGGACAAAATTCTCTTCACCGAACCTTAATATTTATTATCCTGGATTTTATGAATTAAGATTGGTTGTATTCTCAGATGGGATCTAAACGGAAGAGAGTGGAGGACTCCGACGATGTGATCAAGGGTGCTGAAGCGAACTCGCCAGTTCTTAAAGGACTTCACCGAGATACCACTAGACAAGATGGAGTTTCAAGAAGCACTACAACGAGTCAAGGAATTGAAAGAGGGCTTGAAGAAGGATGCAGTTAACTCTTGCTGGGTCCAGCAGTTCTTTAGTAAATAGTTTGAAAAGGAAACATGTTCTTCACAATCTTTTTGCCGTTTTATTTTGTCGATCAGGTGTGGTCTTCTGTTTCTGATGAGACCAGACAAAGAAGACGTGAAGAAAAGATTCAGGCTTGATCTTTGGAGGATGGTACCTCGATTTTTTCCCGATTTTGGATGTCTTTAGGCCTGAATTAATGGTAAAGTATCCATCATTTTGCTCGTAGTGTATCTAGTCTTTTGTTGATGTACATATGTTGGAATGCCACTATTATTTATATATTAAGCAGTTCTGTTTCACCCTTCGTATTTCATTTGGTGCTTTATTTTTCTGAATTATTAACATATGTCGATGTGGTATATATCATCCATGATAATTTTTTACTCTTCACGTGTAATTCACTAACATTATTTTTTTATGTTGAACGGCATTGCTTTAATTTTCTATTCACAATTTCTCTATTAAATACATCTCATTAAAATTTAAAAATTAAAGAATTTATTACTATTAGGTACCATCTTCTACATTTTATTACTATTAGATACCACAAAAAGTCAAAACACCATTAGATACAAGTCAACAATCCCTATACCCATTTTACCCTCAAGGCTCGTTTATCGAGGTGATAACTCTGATCTTTGAATATGCCGGCTATATTTTTTCGGATCCTTCTCTCTCCTAATTATCTCGTCTCTCTCTTCCTCTCGCTTCTCTCTCTTTATACACCACCACACTCCTCCCGAGATCGGCACACCACCGCGCCGCTACAGAGACCGACGCTCGGCAGCGAACACCACCACGGGCACCGCACGAGTTGCCGTAGATCGACGGCGCGAGACCACAAACCACCGCTCCACGAGGCCACCGCACAGACGGATGCGCCACGAGGCTGGCGGCGGCGGCGGCCGCCGCAGCCGCCCCAAGATCGGTGCTCGACGAAGACGAAGGCCACGAAGATCGGTCCACCGACGAAGACGAAGGCCACGAAGATCGCGGATCGAGCACCGTTTATTTCAAACGAAGGCGACGAAGGGCGCACCCACCGCGAAGCCCAACGGCGACGGAAGCACCGCGACCACCTCCACCGCTCCGAGATCCGCCACCGCTCTCAAAGCCCGGGCCTGTAGAGGCTCTGCGCGGAAGGTTGTGTTGTATTTTTTTTTAATTTTTATTCTCGAAATTTTGTTAAGGTTATCGGTTGTTTGATTTGTAGTATTTTAGTTTAGGTCTTGAATTTGTAGTTTTTGTTTGATTTTCTTGTTCCGGGAATTTTTCTTCTTGGAATGTGCACATTTCGCACATGTGCAGATTTTTTTTTCTGCACATGTGCAATAATTTACAACGAAACCGCACATGTGCGTAATTTTTTTACGGAAATACTTACGGAATATTTTTTGTTGTTGTATGATGATTTTTGAGTTATTTTAATTTAAGATATAATTTTAGAATAATGTGCGTATTTTATTTTTGTTGTGTGATAATCCTGAAAATATTTTTGAAAATTGTATGTTGTGATAATGTACAACAAAATCGATCTAAATCAAATTGGAAAATGGATGAATGTTGTGTAGTCGAAAATAATTAAAAGTGATTTTGCACAAGTAAAGAAAGCACAAATATGAAGTAAAATATTAGCAACTTGATGAAAATGAAAGTTGGGAATGTAAAAGGGACGTTAAATCCAATGTCAGCAAAGATGTACTAAAAAAAGTGGGAGGTCGACAAAGCAGATTAGATGTAAGGGTAGTTTTGGAAACTCATCACAAAATATTGTATCCCACAAAGCAATTATACAAAATGTTGTATCTAATAGTAATGGGCATCTTCAAATTGTACCTAATAGTTACCCACTCAAAATTAAATTATATTATTAAAAATACCTCATTCTATTTTATCATCTCATCCTTAAAATATAAAATTAAATTTGAGACCACTACCACCGTCTAGAAAAAGTTTGAGTACCACTATCTACACCCCAATAAAATTTTAAAACTAAATAAAATATATAATAAAAAATCAATTAAAACTTTTTAAAAAATTAAATTTAAAAATCAAATAAAAATAAATAATTTTATCCCATAATTATATAAAGGTATTTTAATCATTTTGTATATTTATATTTTATTTATAATTATTATTTTAAATATGAAAAAATAATAATTTAAATATAATGTATTTTTAAACGAAAATTATAAACGAAAAATGACCTTCATATAGAGGTAGAAGATTCAGCCATTTCAAATATACGTTTATACTCGCAATAAAGAACCTCCTCGTCGCAGAGAGAGAGAGAAAGAGAGAGGCGAAGATGGCAGAAGAATCTGAAAAGAGGTTTGAAGCAATAATGAACAAGCTCTTTCATACTTCTCCCAAATCCAAACTCAGTAAAGATTCCAGGTTCTTATTTGAATTCGCTCTCTATATATTGTTATTATTTTGTGAAATTCGAAGCATCATGTAACCAATTTCACTTTTGGGTGATAATTACTTCTTGTTTCCTCATCTGATTCTCAATTGGTGCGCGCAAATTTCTTATCCCTACATACTTATTGTCCAGTACTTTGTAAATTCTGCTTTTCGTTTTATAATTTAAGGATTAGGGATTACCAATTCTTTCGTTGGTGGATCTAATGGTGTTTCACCCGTTTCTATTGTTGTCTACAGTGGGAACGGAATTCAAAAACTAAGTGGCCGGAAACGCCTACGTTCATCTTCATTGGGGAGAAAGTTACCAGGCAATGAGCTCGGTGTATCTGGGAGCTTATTAGCATCTGCTCAATCGTCACCTTGTAGGCCATGGGACCGTGGTGATTTATTTACGAGGTTATCCACCTTCAAATCGATGACCTGGTTTGCTAAACCGCAGGTTTGCCTAAATTGTGGATGTTGGTTTCTGTTAAAACAATAAATCCCTTGCTTGATAGTGAATAGGTTTCTGTATTCTGTAGCATTGCTTTGGATACCTTTTATGTTGAGTTGGCTCCTTGAAAATTTCCTCTTTTCGTCTGCAGAATTGAAAATATTCTAATTCCGTATTCGTTTTGTGGTCTACAATAGCTATCAAGAAGCACACTGTGTATTAAAGCCTACTTCTGTGTTAGTTAATGAAAAGATAATGGCTTACATATCGAGAACATTGCTAGTTTTGATTGTCTATACTCACACACAATAAAGGTAAAATAAGAAAATGACATATTTGAATGCAGTATATGCATAAGTGTATGATATGCATTTATATACTTTAGATTCAAAAGAAATGAACATCAAGTTCAGGATTAATCAATGAATATGCATCTAATTAAATATGACTTGTCAGCTTCTTGTGTTATGGGACCACATGATAATTACTCCAATTGGAAGTTTATGGACCATCAAAAGATACTGTCACCATGACAGTGACCAGGAAAAAGGATGTATTATTAGTAGCAGTAAAACAGTTTTACATTTCAGCAAACTATAGGAATGGTGTAAAAATATGAAGCCAATTCTTTTTCCTATGTTCCCTATGGAGTTTTACTTTATTGTGAATTATTCCCAAAGCTTGTTTACTGTGGAAATGGTGTATGAATATGAAGCCATTTTTTTCCCCAAACACATGCTATTGAGTTTTACTTTATTGCATATTATTCCCAAGGCTTGTTTTCATGGAGCAAAGTGGGCATGAGTGCAAGATAGGTGGTCCGTTTATCCAGATCAGTGTGTTAAAGGCTTGTAGGATTTTTTTAGTGATTACATATAAAGAGATGAAGACATGACAATGGGAAGTAGGAGCATTAATATCTGGATTGTGAGTGTGAGTATATATATATATATATATATAACCAATGTAGACGCCCTGGGATTGAGAACTCACGACAATTGTTGTTCTGACTCGGCATACATAATTGTTGGCCTGAAAATTAGGGAAGGTCCCAGAATACGTACGCTGAAAAAGTTTGTGACTAATAGTTCAATGGTGACAGACCGAGGCTAACATCTTTTATACGCTTTTAGGTTCATTATGAATATAAATTTGACATGGGTGCTAAACTTAAAATTAAAAAAATCAGATATTGTTAGAAACTGATATATTGTGCTTTAGAGTGAATAGTTCAGTTTTTTAGATTCCTTGTGATGAATTGAAATCGAAATGTTTACAAATAAAACATAAAATTAATTCTAATATATTAGGACTTGGTGCAGATTCTAATATATTAAATGATTCCGTTAAATTTATGTAAAATATACTTAGTTAAGCAGTTAAGCTAATCACTTTTGAACCTATGAGGTGCTTGGTTACATTAAAAAGATAATTGTGAAGAAGCAATTCTACATATTAGCATCAGCTATCAGTAGGAAATTGACAAAGTAAGATAATGTATCTAGTGAATATGACTTGAATGTTGAATTTTTTTCCTTGCATTTTGTAGTCTATATGAATGTTCAGAAGTGCATTCTATATTTGTCAAAAATGATTGCTTGTCATATTCATTATTGAGAACTAGTATATCCAAATATGCCAAGATATGCATATTAGTTCATTTGTTCCCTATTTAAAATATATTTCATCTCATAAGCTTAAAATATATATCATGTTACCAGTGTTTGCAATTTGTTACTTCCAAGTCTTCAACACATTTTGGTCTAAAATTAAAGTGACATGAAACTTTTATCTTTATAATGCAAATTTATTTTTAATTTCTTTTTTCCAAATTTGTTCTAGGATATCACATTCTTAGAAGTTAGAACCACATATATGTTATGCTCTCTGAAATTGCAGTTATGGTCTCACTTGGTCTGATTTATGAGAGCTCAAAAGTATGAATGCTTATGTAGTCCTATGGGATACCCTTAAATAATTGCACAGCAATTGAACTATGAAATCATAAGTGAACAGTGAAGATCAATGAATATCTCTTTTAAACAGGAATTGAAGAACCAAAATTTGTCAAACTTAGTTTTCTTGCTACTTTAATAAATATTTTTGATATTTTACCAGCCTGAAATTTATACATTTTGTTTTGCCCTCTATTCAGAGAAACAATTGTGTTTTTTTTTTTCAGAAATATAAAATGAGGACTACTTTATCCTACTTATCCCTTTAATAGTGACATGTAAGGTAGAAATATCCCTTTGGTTCAAAAGAAATAGAAGAACCTTTGAGGATCAAATGATTCTCTACAGGAAGTGTGGGATAGGGTAAAATTTTGCGGTGCTTGGTATGTTTCTATCCATATAAAAACAAGACCTTTTTTTTAAGATTTAGCAAGATAGTGGTGTACTGTATTGTAGTCTGCTATGTATGAAAGCAGTAGACATCTGCCCCTTTTGTTTCACCTTTGATGATTACTAAAATTTTCCTGTTTCTTATTAAATTATAAATGAAAGGTGGATATAATATTCATCGGATATGATGTTGGCAGGACTTTTAAGTCCCTGAAATGTCATTTTATTGTTCATTGCTTTTAGGAGACATGTTATTCATTTATTTGATGTATGATTCTAAGATTTGAACCAGAGTTGGCACCTTTGTTGTTGATCAATTTTTTTAGTGATTTCTAAAAAACAAAAATCCCATCCTTTTAGGTGGTGAGCCCTCTAGAATGTGTTAGAAGGGGTTGGATTAATGTAGACATGGACACAATAGCTTGTGGCGCATGTGATGCACGTCTCCTCTTTTCTACTCCATCAGCTTGGAATCAGCAACAAGGCAAGTGTCATACTTTCTCCAATTGCCTCTTCTGTTGCAGAAGTACTTTTTCATAGCATTGTCTGCTTCTGTTCTAAGGTTTAACTTCTATATCTATCTATATATACATAAATACAATAGTCTGCCAAAAAGAAAGTTAGCATTTTCCCGCCAAAATCACATTCTAGAAATAGAAACTTTTACATTTTAATTTTAAATTGCAATAACTTTTTCATTTTAAGTCCGTTTTCATATCTAATATTAATATGTCAAATTAAAGATGTTTTTTGCAATCTTTAATTTGACATCCATAATGCATACATAAAAATAAAAATTCAAACTTAAAATATGAGTTTATTGTGATTTGAAGTATTTTTTTATTGGATTTGAATTGTATCTTTTAAATATGTCTCACATTGCACAATTCACACAAAGTATTTGTCAATATACTAATTGTGCATCGCATGAGAGAATTTCTAGTGTTTATTAGTGGGAAGACATGAAAATACAAATTGTCTGCTGTTTCTAAATTCAAAATCTTTTCGGTTACTGTGCAACAGTTGAGAAAGCAGCAATGGTATTCAGCTTGAAGCTGGAAAGTGGACATAAGTTACTATGCCCTTGGATCAATAATTCCTGTCCAGAAAAACTTGCTCAGTTTCCAATTTTATCACGGGCTAGTTTGATTGAGGATTACAAGAAACGATTTTTGGCTCTATCAAAGCTAGTAGCTCTTCCAGTTATTATACCTGCTGCCATTGATGCCTTGAGGACATCTGATATGGAGCAATTTCTAAGTGAATCTTTAACTTCAGAGTGCCAAGGACAACTTGAAAATTTTGGTACAGAATTCCCAGGACATGTATCAGAGACAAGTTCTTCTGTCTTGTATCATCAGGTTTGTCAGCATACTATACAAGTCAAAATTGTAACACTAATTTAAAGTCATCCCAATGTAGAAAGGAACTTGACTATGCATTCTAGATTGTCGTAGGTCTGTCATTACTTGTCCTGTGTTCTAAAAGGCAGTACATGTTGGGCTAAGCATTAACATGTCCTTAATGGGACGTAAGCCCCGAATTTTCTTATTTAATATTTTTAAAAATAAAAAATAAGGAAGACTTTTGCAAATCAGCTGACATATTAGAAACTTGTTGAAACAACATGTGAGGAAAAACAACTTATGAGTAAAAGGCTGCATCATTCACATACTGATACTGTAGATAGAAGGAACTAAACTGATAGCTCTTTTAGATATTATAAAAAAAAACAAATTTATTTTCTTTATATAAACCTTGAGGTGACTAAAGATGGGATGTTGAGTATAAGACTATAAATAACTGACCCAAACTACAAGAGGAAAATCTTCTAAAATCAATGGGTTTAATGCATCTGTATTTTCTAGTTCCTTGAGTTAGTTGTGTTGGGAGTTCCACAATGGTATTGTATGCTCATATTAAGCTGTCCTTAAGCTTAATTTTACCTAGATTATCATCACTTTTGATAATTCTCACAGTTAGTCGTTTGTAAGTAAGACTACCATAGTCTTGACAGTTAAAGTGAAGAGTAATGACTTGTGGAAGAATGCAGGCACAGAAGCTGATAAGTTTGTTTGGCTGGGAACCTCGCGTATTATCTTATGCAGTTGAATTCAAGGATGGACCAAACGGTTCTGTTAAAGATGCCAATGTAATAGTGATAACTGGACAAAAACTGAAAGACAATGTCTATTCTTCAGCTACTGATGAGAACACCAATCCTTCTACTGAACTGCAATTTGATCCTAGTTCTGTTGTTCTGGATTGCAAGCTATGTGGAGCTAGTGTTGGATTATGGGCTTTCTCTACTATCCCACAGCCTTTAGAGTATATAAGATTTGTTGGGTTATCTGCAATTACTGATAAAAGTACTACTACCCATGATAAGGTTGGTACACAGGAAGGTTCTTCTGGCAATCAAATACCCTCTGGAAGTAGGGAAGGTATTACAAATTCTGGCACCACAGCTTCAACATCGTTAGGTTTCACAATTGCAGGTGGACCCCCACCTGCTATGCTGAATTATGGTGCAACCATATCTTTACCCATCATTGGCCAGAATTTGAGAGCAAGACTGCCATTAGAAACTGGAATTAAGGAAAATGCCAATGCAGAAGAAACCTCGGCTAGCGTGGGGCCAGATTCCTTTACTGGAAATCTGTTAGAAGTCCCTGAACATGTTGCAGAAGATTCTAATTTGAATTTGAGCTTGGCTAAAACTGTCGATTCAACAGTAGCAGATCATCCTAGGCTTGATGCTCCAGAGGATAATACCTCAAGTAGAAAGGGTGGAAGGATAAGTAAGTTAATTCATACCTGAATTTTTATGATTCAGTTTTTATACGTGGGATCTCATGTTTGTTGGGTAGTTTCATTTTATACCTGAATTTTTATGATTCAGTTTGGGATCTCATGTTTGTTGGGTAGTTTCATTTTAGTCATTATTGTTCTCATATTTATCTTCAGAGCTTGTTGATCAAGATGAAGGGTTTAGTAGTTGACACTGACAGTGCGTTTTTTCCAAACTAGCATGTAATATGTTTGCTGATTAAAAATTTGTCACACAATCTGCCTTCTTCTTTATGTAAATTAACTTCATTTAAATTAATTACACCAAAGAACTAAATTTATCATCTCCGTCACAATCTGCCCTCTTCTTTCTGTTTCTCATTATTGTTCACATCAAGTCCTTTGATAAGCTGTAACTATAACTTGTTTATCTTGTTATTGCAGTAGAGAATAAGAAACTATCTTCTCTTGATAAACCAACGGAATTTGATCCAATCAAACAGCACAGGCACTTTTGCCCATGGATTACATCAACTGGCAAAGCTGCCCCTGGATGGCAACAGACATTATCTGCTTTAGAAGGGCACAAGGAGTTCAGCAATGTGCATTCATCTACCTTGATAGAGGTAAGCAAAATGCATTTAAACTTATACCCACAAAGATGATGTTGGCTTTTTTTATATTGCATTATTGTGAGTAAATTGCAAAATTGGGCTCTGTATTTATTGAGGGTTGACGATTTTAGTCCCATATGAATCAAATTTCTCAATTAGCCCACTTGGCCACCGGGCTCCTCACTTAAGTGGGAGACCTAGGTTCGATTCCCTTTGGGAACGAATTGGAGTGGGAGGTATAAGGTGGCTTGGAGAATTTGAAATTGTAAGGAGACTTGGTGAACTAATTTCTAACCACTAACAACAAACATTTACCGATAAAAAAAAGAAAAAAGTTCCATAACTTTTAAAATGCTGTAATTTAAATTATATTGTCAAGGTTGCAGGATTTTTGAATGTGCTGTTCACTTGAGCTGCCAGAATTCCATATAGCAACCCAATTAATGAATTGATGTCGCTTTCGTGGTATAATGAGATCCCAACATATTCATTTCAATTAAAATAATTAAAAGAAAATCATAAATTAATTATCATCCCAACAAACAAATGTCGACTTCACCAAATAATCCTAACTCACCATTCTAAAATCAGAGAGCCCCAAATCATGGTGATTTGAGATTCATGGTGGAGGCAGGGTTCTACAATTTTTTGATTTAGGATGATGATTGGTTGATATTTTATTACTTTTCTAATTGAAATTAATATGTTGGAGTCCCATTACATGAGAGGCACGTGCAGAACTCCAGTAACTTTAACAATGTAGGTCTATATTTGCAGCATTTGA
Source organism: Paraleonurus japonicus (assembly GCA_030762865.1). Lineage (NCBI taxonomy): Eukaryota > Viridiplantae > Streptophyta > Magnoliopsida > Lamiales > Lamiaceae > Paraleonurus > Paraleonurus japonicus. Next base: position 17,073,352 of record CM061056.1, read on the forward strand.
AAAATTATGAAACTTAATTGAGAAAATTGATTCGTAAGGACTAACGAACACCCAATTAATATGGGACAATTTTGCAATTTACTCGCAGTATCGCTTTACACAGAAAGGGGTGAAACCTCTTCAAATGCCTGATGTGCGATTGGAAAAAGTCAGTTGCTCAAGTTTACACTTGAAATTCACGAAATAAATCAAGGAAAAATAGGCACTCCCCACTTCTGTTGCATACTAATAACAAATTTGTTTCTGAAGAGTGAAGTTTGTCATTCAAGGCCAATTTCAACTATATTTTCAAAATGGTACTTCTCTTAATTCAACAATAACAACCACCCTGATTAGAAATAAGTCGACAATTGTTGGCTTCCACAGTTGATTAGAGGTGTAAAAAAATATTTAAAGGCCTTAATTGCGGATTAAATCCACATTTGCTTCAATTGCTATCAAAGCCAACCTTTTGGAAAATTGCCCATCAATACACCACTTCAAGTATCGGGTGCATCCCGAATCATCGGGTAGTGTAGAGGTTGCCAGAGTGATGACATGCCGTGGCAGCCTTCAGTACACATCATCACTTCAAGTATCAGGTGCATCCCGAATCATCGGGCAGTGTAGAGGTTGCCAGATTGATGACGTGCCGTGGCAGCCTTCAGTACACATCATCACTTCAAGCTGCCCGGTGGTTCGGGTTGCAACAAATACATCAATGTGGTGTATTCATTTGCAATTATCCAAATTTTTTGTTTTAATTACAGTTAAAGGAAAGGCCGCAATTCAATCTGCCATTATGCCTATTTAAAGGCTCTCTCTCTCTCTCTCTCTCTCTCTCTCTCTCTCTCTCTTTTGGGTAAAGATATGTTTATATGTATTGTGCACAATGCAGGTAGATGATCCAGTTGAGTTCTGTACAAAGCCTTTTCTCAAGTCCAAATGAGAAAAGAGCCAGGATGTGTGGTGGAAGCTAAAGTACAAGATTCAACACCCTTCAACTCCTCTAACCTTTGCAGCTTTAACCATTTCTGGTTCCCCCTATACTACAAAAGCTGAAAAATCAAGGATAAATCAGGGCCGTTGATTCTTTAGCATAACAAGATTGTGTTCCTCATCATCAGTCATCACTAATGTATTTGCTCGTAGCTCTAGCCATAAAAGTAGATTACAAATATTACATTGATAAAATGTATTCATTTATGATTGAAAGAATGAATATTGGACTTGGCAGTCATTCAATGAGGCCACAGTTTGTGACGACCACCTTGGAGTAAGGTCTGTTGAACCCTCTTTCTGCAACCACAGCTCTCTTGTCTCCAATCAGCTTTGCTACCCTTTGGGAAAACCACAATATATTGTAATCAGCATTGAAATTCATGGTTTTTAATGCACCTCTACTGTATGTTTTTAGAGTTCATAAGATGTTAAATCTTGTTTCAAGAATTCGTTGTTGGAGTGTTGAATAAAATTAGGTCATTTTGTAGTTTAAACAATCAATTATTATTATTATTATTATTATTATTATTATTATTATTATTATTATTATTATTATTATTATTATTATTATTTTAATAGTTTTGTAAATCAAGATTTTATGGTTCCAGCTAAACAAAAACCCAAATTTTCATTTGTAGTTTAAAAATCAAAACTATCGGGATTCCATTTAGTATTGATAAATCTTGTCTTTTGACCCATAGTCCCAAAACATCAACGAGATTCCTCTGCCCACTTACTTTTCGTATTTCATTCAGTGTTTCATCTTACTGAATTATTTATACGGATCGATGTATTGTATATTATTCATTGATTATTTTTTTATCATTCACGTGTCATCATCCACAATATACAATATAAAATGGAACACCAAATATAAAATAGATAATGACATTGTGTCAAAACATTAAGTAAGAAAAGAGCATACCTGAAGTATGGAGAAGTAGAATTCTCTTGCACAGTCTTGACTTGCTCAATCCTCTCCACAACCTCCATTCCCTCCACCACTCTCCCCACCACCAACGCCGCCGCGTCCAACTCCGGCGAGTCGTTCCGAATGATCACAAACTCAGTCCCATTGGGATCTCTCCCCATCTCTTCTTCATCAATCTCCAGCTTCCCTCCTCTTGCCACCAGCTTCATCTTTGGAGGTGGCTTCAATGGGTCCCTCACGATTATGCTCACACTATTCGCCACATTCTTCGTCCCTTCACACCTCTCCTTCTGCTTCTCCCATTCACTCACCAAACTATCAATTCCCAATCTTGCCCCTGTCTTCCTTGCAAGCTCTGCATCCACGCCGTACGATCGGAGGCCGCCATGCTGTACGTAGTTTGGCATTATTTTTACGAACTCTTTTCTCCGGTAGCTGACGCCGGCTTTTCCGGTGACGAGGCTGCTGAAGGTGGCGGAGCCGGCGGGGACGGCGTCGGTGTAGAGGCCGATGATGATCCGGCCAATGGGTTCTCCGTCTATGGAGATATCGAGGAATGCTTGGGTTGTGGGAGAGGGTGGTGGGCAGGTGGTGGTGAGTGTTTCGGCGGTGGATGGGTGAGGGGTGAGGAGGAGGAGAAGCAGTGATGAGGAGGTGAGATTACGCCGGAGAATGGTGGCGGAATTGGTGGTGGGAGGAGATGCGGAGGAAGAGGGGGTAAGAGTGGTTTGGGTGGTGTGAGGTTGTGATGTAAGAGTCTAGCGGAACAATGCATTGTTTTCTTGAGTTGAGGGACTCTCTGCTTTTTCTTCTTGTGGAGTGGTGTTGAATTGATGGCATTAATGTTTTTGGATAAGAGAGAAAGAGAGGAGAGAGAGGGGTTAATAACATCCTTATATTTATTTTTCTATTTGTGCTCCCATATACTTTAATTTTTATTAAGCAAAAAATTCAAGAAAAATAGAAGGGGTAGGTATAAGTCAAAATTAAATTTCATACACAAAATATAGGCCTATACATGCATTAACTTTCATATGTTCATACTCTCAGTGTAATATTTATTGTTCAACGCATGTTATAATATAAGAATTGTTTAACAATATAAGTTATTTTTATAGGGATAAAATAATATTTTTCAAATTTAATAAAAAGAATATTGAATAATATTAAATTGAATTAGTATAAAAATGTAATGCCATATAATGTATTATTGAAGTGTTTTGAGGAAATAAATAATAAAAAAGCTAAAATTACTTTAATATTATTTTAAAAAATAATGCATCTAATGCGCGAAAGAGAGTATTATGTTATCTAAATACATGACACGTGTATAATTAAAAAAATTATTAACATACACATATGTTAAAGATCCACAAAATTGGAACGTGATGAACATCAAAAGTGAAATAAAGAAATCAAGGGGGTAAGATAATCGCTTGACATAATTTAGTGCATGCAATCTTATTGGGAATTGGATTCCCTCCTATATAGGAGGAGGGTCCAATGGACTGAAAATAGATTTGATTTAATCAAATCAAATGGTTGTAAAAATAAAATTTAATAATTGTATAGAATTTCAATGAAACCCAAGGTCCTATTGATGTAATTAGGTAGACAAATAAAACACAAGTGAATCAACTAGATTCAGTTTATATGTATAACCACGTCTGAATCATCTGAAGATCAAATACCTGGAGATGTGTGCATGTACATACATTGGTGAAGACAAAACTGACATATCTATGTATATAAACCCAAACAAATCAATGTAGCAAGGATAGGCAAGCATCGTAAAAGTTTAAAAAGACTTCCTATACCTTATCCTATCTCATCAATAACCCAGTAACTCTATCATCCCGACAATCGTCTTCTCGTTCAATCAGAAAACTTAGAGATCAACTTATCGACATGAATTATGATATCATCGATACGAGGGCGTACTGTAGCCTGGGGCTGCAGCATCCATTTTACAAACTGGTGAAGCGCCTCTGGATACGGAGGATTGGGTCCCACTGGCCACTTTACTTGGGCATTTACAATAGCCAGCTGCAAGCTCCTCCTGATTCTCCCAGTGCGTATTCGAATGGAGACTCCCCATACCTATGTTAAAACATTCATCAATACGTGCAGAAAGAGAGATGAATTCTGAATTTTTCGAGGCTCTACATTTACGAATGAGATGAGGATGGAAAGCATTCAAGAGGGAAATGACTATTTGAAAGCTAACTAGAATCATATTCTCATCTAGTCCGGGGTTTCATATAATTTTTTGTGATACATTAAAATTCATAGTTCACAGTTCAATATACTCTACATGCCTTTTTCTAAATTAATGACAAATATGAAGATCTTTCTCCAGGGCCTATTATCCAACTTGTTACATGTGTGTTCAGGTAAGGCCGTAATTTAATCTGTCCTGGCTTTGGAATACAAGTTGCATTGATTTATTCCATGACCACATTAATGATGATTATATATAAAAAAATCCTGGAATAAGTAAAAACTCTTTTAAGACATTAACGAAGCAGTCCTTACATGATTGCATACAAAGTGCAGCCTAATGACCATATATCAGTTCTCTCGTCGATGTCTGCTTGGCTTGGGCAATCCCATAACTCAGGAGCTCGGAAAGGAGCAGAACAGTGTTCTGAAGCCCATTCCTGCATAATCACCATTTGGAGACAGAATGATAAATATTTCAGAAAATGGAAATAGGGGTTTGAAATGCAAACCATGAACACTATAATAGCTCAAGTTCTAGCTCAAACGCGTTAAGGAAACAATACAGAGACATCAAATTGGATAAAGCAAAGTGATATCACAGTCCATATATTTAACAAACCAGAAAAATGCTGCATCTTCTGCTAGTGAAATTATATTCCTGTTCGGTGGGCAAAATCCAAAAATCAGCTTTTTTTTTTTTTTTTGGATGCACACTAACCTGGCATCAGAGGCAGGATCAATTCTAGTAAGAATCTGAAACATCCTTATCTGATTATTGGCTGCCTTGATATAAGTGCCATGGGTACTGTTTCTCTCCCTCTCTTTACAATATCAGGGTAATGCTTTCTCTCTCCTCTCTCTATCCACTTTATTTAGAATGAACAAATTAATGCATCCTCTATCCCTCACTCACCATCTTTCTAGCAGCAATTCAACCTGCTTTTCCCATTCTAAATTCTCTCTGGTTGCATTTGGATGAAAGTGGAAATTGAGTAACAAGGATTTCAAATGACTCCATATTGAACTTGAATTTATATCTAGACATAACATAACAGCTCAAAATGAGAGACCAAGGATTTAAAATATTGTCATATATAATCACCACAAATTTAAAATATTTCTTGTTATGGATCAAATCCATCAGTACTCTTAGTCTATTCAATTTGAATTTTAACCTTTCCTTTACCTTAAATGTTACAAGGGTAGAGGGCATATAAACTTTTAACTTTCCATCTAAAAAACTTTACCAAGCCTAAAAAAATATGATATGAAATGTTTAATGTTCGATGGTTGAATAATGGGCATAGAATTACATATATACAGTATACGGAGTGTTAATATGTAAAATAAAAAATCGATCTAAAAATAACCTGAACAAGCACCCCATGATGGGGCAGTTCCAGGATTTAATCAATGGTTTTAGCATATTTAAGTTGTGACTGACAGGCTGTCAGCTTCCGTGATACCTAATAACATAGATAATGGAGTAAAAATAACCTGCAGTTGTAATGCTTCTGAACGACTTGAATTTGCTTTCGTGCAGGACGAGCACTCCCGAAATCCATCAGTGTAGCTACAGGTGACTTCCCTTTCCTGTACGTCACAAGGACATTGCCAGGTTTGACATCATTATGTGCATATGGCGGCTCAAAACTGTGCATATGCTTAAGTCCTGCGCAAAGCTGCAGATGAACAGTGTTATGATAAATTGTTTTCTCATCCTTTGACACAAATGTAGCTATAAACAGATATGTCACTACATAAAAATACCATTTTAAAAATTTCACTTCCAAATATTTCAAATAAGTTTAATTTCATACGATGTCGGTTATAGAAAATGTCCAGCACGTGTATGTGTGTGGTGGAGGGAGGAAATCATTGAATTTTATAGTGAAACGGAAAAAGAGAATCATCAATAGAAGATGCCCTCCCACCAACCCAACATTTTTAAAAAAGGCAAAACAAAACAAAAAAAAAAACATTTTCTTTTCATGTTTACCTGACTAAGTATTTGAAGAACATCTGACGTGGAAAAGAACTCCTTTTTAGCTTTCATAGCCGTGGTGTTGTCCAATAATGTTCCATCCAAATGGACAGGAAACAACAGGTATGCTTCATGCTTCCACGATTGTTCTTGGGAAGGCTGATCAATAAACACTAAGCATTTTTTAGATAAATAATCTACTGAGCATTAATGATTGCAGTACAGAGACAAAGTAAATTTACCTTGAAAGATCAATTTCTAAATACTAATATAGAGTGACATAGAAAGATCATTACCTTGAACAATGAATTGCATGTAGGATAATTCTACCATCCGAAAGGAATTTAGGTTATTTGATAATCTTACACCCCAAAAGCACATTTTCCAGGTGGGTTCCAGTGGACCTATTCCAAGTCTTAAGCCAATGCCTTTTCTCATTCCTCTTTATAAAGGCTTACAATGTTTTAATAATTTTAGATGCCGTGTGAAGATTCAATAAATAATTATTTTGGTGAGGTCACAAAGCAATGAGATGCCTCATCTACCAATATCACTGATTGTTGAAAGTGAATTAATTGATTCAACTATAAAACCTCTGAACAGAGCTCATTCCAATGCAGTAATACTGTAATAGGTAACAAATACTAAAGAGGTCTTGTTATACAACCTAATTGTAAGTTTGATGTTTCTATTTCTTTTCTGTTGGAAGACATATGCTACAGGTGGGAAGAGGACTACAATAAGCCACATTCCCTAAAGCTAATAGAAGTTGGCATGGTTTTCTATTTGACTGATCTCATTTTTTCTCAATATGCTATATATTGATTTTTATAACATAAATTAATTTGATTAAAATGATAGAGCCAAAATATATATGATGTCCAACTGAAACATATCATATATTTAAGTAGAGTACCGAGGCTTTATCATAATAATTTCTCATAACCAAATACAAACATTATCAGCAGCAACATCAACTTTATTAGCTTCAAGTCGAAATTTTCAGTCCATCAATATTCTGGACTATATATATATATATATATATATATAAACAATAAAAAAAAGTCTTCATTTTCAGGAGCAATAACCTTTTATATACTCATAAAATGAACAAATTCACAAATAAAATAAGGGGCAGAAAGATGCAAAGAACGATTTTGAATTAAAAAAGGTAGTGTAAGAATAGTTCTAGAAATTGAATGGAGTTTCAGTATAAGAAAATAGGTTTAAAAACTTTCAGTTGAGGTAGAAGTCTTTATGAATAGTCGGGTCATATTTACAAATGATAAGAGGAAATTAAATTTCTGACCACCTGCTTAATCAAGCGCTTGTCGTATTCATTTTTGCTCAACTCATACCTTGTCATGTAAAAGCAAAAAGAAAAAAATTCATTTAACTTTGCAACTCAGCGTAATTATACATGCACCACCTAGCAGAATCCAGCTTAATTTTGTAGCATCATTTTTTTTTCAGAACCACAACCATGCACAGCACCAATACAGTATGGGCTACAGTTGTCAATAGTTAATCCTCTTTCTCGGAATATAGTCACTTAGGTTCACACTGTAACTTTTCTTCAAAAACTTAGTATGTATTTGCAGGTAAGAAGATGAGATTGAAGACTGAAAACACAACAAAAACAACAATTACCTTGATTTGAATGATTGCATGGTCAAGAAGAGGAAGCAGATTGGGATGGTTAAATTGAGAGGAAACACGAATTTCTTCCCTCACCAACTCTAGTTGCTCAGTAGTTTGAATGAGAACTTTCTTCATCGCATATGTTCCATCACCTATATCCAGCGAGATGCAGAGTAAAAATCAGGTTGTTATTCCACCTCTTGGCCAAACATGACCATCTATTCCCTAAAACAATTATAAACATTAACCACTTCTTGATATTATATTCCCAACTAATTAAGAAAGTGAAAGAATGAGTAAGAATTTGAGGGGTAATTTCGTAAATGTTTATGTATAAAGCAAGAAAATGAGTTGGATTGTGTGTATGTGTGGGCAACAGGGCAAGTAATGACATTTTGTGTAAAATAGAAGATATTGTGAGGGTGTAGTTTATGAAGGGTTTTCTATTTTAAAGGTGTAAAAGGTATTGAAAAAGGAAGTGTGAAAGGTATTATGAGACGGAGAAAATATTAATCTTTTTCTCTCCCACCATCCTCTGAGAACATTTTGGAAACCCCAAGTAATATACGTTGAAGCTTTCAGTTTGTTTGGAACACTACTGAAATGAATTCTTAAACTTAAAAGTCCATTTACAAAATATTCAGATAAATGATATGGTCTGTCCTCAAACACTTTGCACACCCTAAAAAAGGAAATTCTTCTTAAACTTCATCCTCACAATATCCACATATTTACACAAAATGTCATTACTTTTTACAATCAAATGATCAATCCAACCAATATCTTTACTTTAACAATAAAACTTTACAAACTTACCCCTCAACACTCTACTCATTACACCTTTTTCTTAAATATTGTGCCAAAAAAGGGTGAAAGGTTTTAAGGGACAGAGGGAGTAGTTTATTTGGGATGGACTTTTGGGATAAGTCACATTGCTAAAAGACATTCTATGGAAGCAAGAACTGGAGGGTTTTAAAACCCCATTTCCCTCACTTTCATTTGGTGGTTACTGAAAATTCATAATTTTCCAATTAATTTCTTCTATTTCTCTTTTCATTACCACATTAACCTATCATTTCTCTTCATATTTACATATTTTTAGATAATTGAACTTCAGGTGATTTAAAATTATTTTAATACTGCAGGCCAATAAGTTTTCTCTTCGCTTTATTAGTTTTTGTCAAATTTAAAATAGCTGTATATTTTAAATTTTCTAGAACAATGGCATAGAATAACAAGTAATTAATAAATTATTTAAAAATTGCAGAGATAACCATGGGAGAGAAAATAAAACCAAGAGTTGCAACTTTCCATTCATTTGACTTAGATAATACCTAACCTAATATTGTATTGCTCTATAATTTTAAAGTAAAAATAATATTAACTGGTAAAAGGAATATAAAGTTAAAGCACATTACATTTTTGCCACAAAAGATACCATTAATATAATAGGAGAAATTCATGTAAAATTTACACTTTTCAACTAGTTCTGTGAAGAATGAATTTCTATTTTCAACTTAATTTTACCAAAAGCCAAACATTTCCTAAGAACAACCCTTCATTTGTATAGTCCTTCCCAACTTCACTAGCCAAAACCTTTTAATTCATTTTATAAGTCTGTCAACCAGTCAGTACAGAGCGATTTAGGCAGCTGTTTCTCAGACATCTCCATTTCCAAATTACAGGACAACATCTCTTTTACCATCTCGTTACATATTCAATCGGTTTCCCTAATTTCTCATACAAGTTTGATCACTTTCCCTCAAAATCTGATGCCTTACCAAACTTGCAGAAACCGGCACAAGCAGTCTTCTGCTTCCTTAATGTGAAACAACTAGCTAAATCCCTCCCCATTCATCTCTTCTACAGTAGTAAGATCCATATAAACCTCATCTCAATTTACCTAGTTCTATATAAATATCCATTCTTCAGATCCCAGTTAAAACTGGCAGAATTACACAGCACACAATTTCTTCGAGGAGTGTTTAATTTCACGATGAGACGTTGTTTAGACATGCAATCAGAAAATCGAAATGCAATTCAAATCAAAACAAATCACCGACACAAACCTAACACAAGCAAAACCCCTAAAATCGCGGATCAAACGATGAAATTCGAAAAATTACCGGAGATATGAGAAGAGTCCTTGATTTTGGCGGCAATGCCATTGGAAGGGTTGGATGGATCAGAGAGAAGCTCCTTGACGAGGTAGACGAAGGCGAAACCACCCTCTCCCAGCTGCCTTACAATTCTGAAACGATTCTCGTTGATCCAAACATCGCCTCCGCCATTGACGGCATCGTACAGAGCATTCAATCCGGAGAAGGAGCAACCCATCAGTCTCTCCCCGTTTTCCAATCTGAGAATCTGTGAAATGGTTTTTGCTCTCTCCCTCGAATCCCAAGTCGAAAGAGAGCGAGAGTGCGTGTTCTTACACTATAGATCGCTGGATGCAAAATAGTAATTTTAAAGCAAATATTAATATTATGGAGTATGAGTCAAGAGATTTATTGCACGAATTTCCCATTCAATAACGTGCTATTTTTCAACTTTCTAGGTAAATAATCCCCGTCTTAGAGCCCTGTCAAAAAAAAATCCCCGTCTTAGAGAGTCGTCCAATTTAAATATATTTTTAAAATATTTTATCTATAAATTTTATAAATAATTATAATTATTTTTATTAAATAGTTACAGTTGATAAATTATAACTGATTGCAACTATTATTCAATAAAATAAATATAATTATTCAGTAAAAATAAATATAATTAATTTAAAAATATATTTAAATTCGCAGTGTATATAATGAAATATGCCCCAAGGAAAAAAAAGTTTAAAAGTACATTTCAAATAATTTTATATTCTAAAAAGAATTTCTATATTTTTTAAAGTCTATATTTTTCATTTTAAATTCATTTATCTTCTGCGACTTTTATCTTGAAAATGAAATAAATATACGTAGGTTCTAATGTAATTTTCAAGATAAAAAAGTTAGACGAACATGCTTAAAATGAAGGACATAACTTTAGAAAATAAAATGATTTGAGAATTATGTTACCTTTTTAAATAAGTTTGACTATATTTGACTCTTAATGTGGATAGTGGTGCTCTATTTTTACTAATAAAAGTAAAATACATGTCTCATATGCACTACATATATCCCATCAGATTCGATCCAACAAACAATATTAGTACAATGAATCGTATTAGCATGTCAACTAATGTAACCAAATCAAATAATCACATAGTAGACTTTGTTGTCTTCTTCACTTAAACAATATTAGATGTGTATAGTGAAACATGACACTAATTTTAAGAAATGTATCACTATTGTAACCAATATAAACAATCACGAAATAGGTTTTGTAGTCTTCTTCACTTGAACAATATTAGAGGTGTATAATGAAGTGTGACACTAGCTTTAACTAAAACGTGTCGACTAATGTAACCAAATATCATGATCACAAAGTAGGTTTTGTAGTCTTCTTCGGTTGAATAATATTAGAAGTGTATAATGAAACGTGGCACTAACTTTTGTTGAAATATGTCAATAATGTAATCAAGAATTATTAGTTTATTCTTGTTCCAAAGCAAGTCGCTCATGTGCCTAATTACATGGTACAACAGGTGAAAAAAATCACTCGTGATAATACGATTTAAACATGACCAATTGTACTAATAATCTATGTAAATAAGATTTATAATAAAACCTTTATAAATAATAAACATAAAATATAAAATATTTTATTAAACAAATTAAGTAACAATAAATTAATAATTTATAAATGTATATGGCATTATAGTCCATTAATATATATTTATGTAATCAACAGATTATGCATTTTATTGCCCACGTGTTATGTGAGTTCTTCAAAAAGACAATAAATCAATTAACATAGAAATTGACATAGGAGATTTTAAAATTGATGAGGTGTGTCGTCTTTTGGTTGATTTCGCTTACGTATCATTTTTTAGTTGATTTCGCTTACATGTCGTTTTCTTCTTTGATTTTACTTATGTATCAATATGTTATATATGTTAGACTATATGTCAAGTTTATATTAAATTTCTAATATAAATGGAAAAATTTTGAATTCTTGTAATGGTACTAATTTTTTAAAATTGTGCAATTTCAATTTATTGCAATTAATATTCTTTCCTCAATTCACAAGATTTATTAAAATTTGATATCCTATTATAATTTAAAATTCAATTTTTTTGGTGTAATTTTTTTTTAAATTTTATTATATTTCATAACACGCGTAATACTGGCGCGGGATCTCGCACTAGTAATTAATAAAAAAATTGCGTGTTCCCGATAATCAGATTTCATCATTAACGAAAGACACAGACGTAATTAAGTTGTTTTTTTAAGATGTAATCTTGTCAATAAATACCTGCAAAACTAATCGAAAAAACTGGAATGTAAGAGATATGAGACATTTAATGAAGAGGCGATGGAAATAAATCGAAGATAGAAATTAGGAAACGTGATTAAAATATTGTAAATTTATATACAAATTCACTTGATTGAAATGTGGTACTTATACATTTTTTTATATTTTGAAATTTGATTTTTCTACAAAAAGTATTATGCCTGATGTGTTAGAGATTCTGATGCAATTTGTAAAAAAGAAAAAGGAAAAAAGCTATATGTTTATAATCAAATAATAAAATTTTATATGAAAATGGTTCAAAATAAATTTATTATTAAAAGTGTTTTGAAAATTTTAGAGTATCAATATTTGATCAAGAATATTAATAATCTCATTAAAATATCAATAATTAAAGTTAGTGGTATCATATTATTTTTTCGTAATATCAATATTGTATTATAGGAATAATATTTAAGTTTAAAGTATTAATTTTAAGAGAAATATTTAAAATATTAAATATTAAATATTAAATCAAAAATATTAAGAATTGAATGCAATTTAATAGTAATTCATAATAAACTATTTTTGAACCATGTTCGTATAAAACTTAATCTTATAATTATTCCTTTAAAAATCATGATCATCTTCTCGACTCCTAGGGTCATGAAGAATGTAAGATGCATCCTCTTTCATGAAGGGTAAACAATGGAATCTTGGTAGATTTCTAAGTCATTTTATAACTCCATAATTCGTTCTGAATGAAATTGAACTTGAATCTTCCACTAAAATGAAAAATTCATTTGTCGGATAGGCTAAGCCACTGGTTGGTCTTTGTAAAGTGCATAATGTGCACATCATATACCTTCTCAAATTTGGCAAATTATTAAGGAGTTCAAATTTTTGTTTGTTTTTTCGGAGGAATTTAATAGTACTCTAGAAAATTTTGTGGGAATAAGTTTTATCGTAAAACTAGTTTTGATAGTTTGTTTTGTTAAAAATACTCTCTCCATTACAATATACATTGCTCAAAATAAAAAAATGGACGTTACAATTTTATTTTTTCCATATCCAAAATAGCAAAAAAACAACTATACTCTCAAACTAAACCCTTACAAAAATCTCTTATTTACACCTTATGTCACTCAATTTTCCACTATAATTAAATCTCTCCACTCAATTACTTACTCCAATAAAGTTGAAAGGACCATTTTACCCTCCACTTTATACTTTTTAATACTAATAAACAACATTTTTATTAAAATCCATGCAATTTGGTTTTGAGCAAGTTAAATCATAACGAATGTAGTATTAGTTATTTTTATTATAAGTTATTAATTTTGAATAATTATAATAAAATATATTAACTAAAAATATTAATTATAAATTAGTTTACGGTGAAATTTATTATAAAATATCAATTATAAATTAGTTTCACATGTGAAATGGATTCGAAATATATATATGTTTTTAAAATATTCTGATCCACCGACACCAGAAAAGTCGCCAGCAAGGTTTGTAGGAAGACGTGGCCTAAATTTAATAAGCAACAAATTGACAAAGAAATGGTAAACACGTATAAGTACAAATAAATCATTTATGACATAAACATGTGCAAATTTAATAGCTCATTTATTCACTGAGACAGTCAACTAGAAATCGGGTCTCTTATTCTTTGATTATATAAACATTGCGTTTGACGATGTCAATTGACACGAACACATTTTTCACAACCAGATACGGTATGAACTTAAACATAAAATAATTTATAAATCTATTATAGATTTTTTTTTCCAAACAACATAATGATATTATCACGTACTCAAAACAAAATATGTTCACGTTCACTAGAGTCCAACAAGGTTATTGCTTCACAAGATTTTCAAACTAATAATATGTGCTAGTTTATGATACAATGCAAAGTACATATCCAAAACAAACATAATATACAATAACGGAAGTAACTCACGGCCCCGCCTACCGTGCGTCATCTATGTACACAAAAACTCAAAAGCCTCGTAAGAGTGCCACAACTTGTCAAGTAATCTCATAAGTAATCATCGGGATTACTTACAATGCATAAACCGAGTAAGATATAAATCTCGGTAAGCGTAAATTATGCACGATATAGAATTCTCAACAATTCTTCCAACATACTCACTTTTGAAATATCCTAATTCATTTCTAATCACTTTTGCCTAATTCATTTCTAATCGCGTCCTAATTCATTTCTAATCGCCCTCGCCTAATTCATTTCTAATCTCCCACCTAATTCATTTCTACTTGCCTAATTCATTTCTACTCAATTGTTGGGGGCCCAGACTTATTGATATATCTTTGGCGTCACGCTCAATATAAAAGTCACCACGTGGCTAATAGAGATACTCTCTTTTGAAATCACCTAATTCATTTCTAAGCGCTCGCCTAATTTATTTATAATCACAACTCACCAATTCAATCACCCTATCCTTTTCTATAATAATCACATAACTCATAAGTTCATTTCACAATAATCATGGAACTCACGAGGTTCATTCAACAATAATTGAACTCACATGTTCAATCCAACAACAAGCTGAACTCGAGAGGTTCAATTCAACAACAATTGAACTCATAGGTTCAATTCATAAAAATCACTAAACTCACAAGTTCAGTCCACATCAATTATTGAGCTCACGTGCTCTTTTCAAGATAAATAACAATATCAAATATTAAAATTCGCATAATATTCACATATCACTAATTAAACGTAAACGAATTCACAAATGACTCCATTTATGCATTGTGGTCACAAATAAATTTCTACTTACCTCAAATCCATAAAACGTCGATATAAATCAAATTCTTAAACCCTTCTATCACCTTCCACTATCAAATAAGAACAATTATTAATGATTTGAGCATAGGTTTTGTTCTACTCATCACGAGCTTCAAAACGGTATAAAATTTATCGATTGACGAAAATCGAATACTTACCAAAATGCTTCAAGATCTCGCACGATATAAACCTCTCTTCTTTTCTCTCTCTTCTCTCTTCTTTTCTCTCTTTCTCTCGTCTCTGTTCTCGCACTCCTTTTTTTTTCTTACTTAGTAAATATGGCTAAAGGATTGTTATCACCTTAATAGGTAAGCTTTCTTATTTTTTATTTTTTATTTATTTTTATTTGTTTTCCTTATCGACTTATTTATCTAATCTACTAATACACAACACACACACATATATATATATATACATATTACACCCCAAGACATATTATATATATTTAATAACATAATTAATTCCATTAATTAATACCACTAATAATTATATAATTTGTATTAGTACTCAAACACCATGAAAATCCCAACCACTTATAAATTAATTTTCTCACCACTAAACATATAAATGTATATTTAATTAATTCCGAATTTAAAAGCATAATAAAATAATGCAAGATAAAATAATTTAAAATCACAAGTAGCACATAAATAATTAAAAATGCACTCAATGCATGAAATATATTGGCCAATGAGTAGTGAGAGTCTTGGGTATCACATCCTCCCTCCTTATAAAAATTTCGTCCTCGAAATTTCACTTACCTGAAGAGTTCGGGGTATTTGGATTTCATATCATCTTTTCTTTCCCAAGTGGCCTCTTCTATTGGTCGATTTCTCCATAACACTTTAACTAATGGAATTTCTTTGTTTTTGAGTTGTTTTACTTCTCGTAGTATAATCTCCATCGGTATCTCTTCATAGCTCAAATCGCTTTCAGCTCTGCGGTTTAATGTGTAAAACATGTGATGGATTTGCAATATATTTTCTCAACACATGAAACACATTGTGTATACGAGACATCGGCGCTTGACAAGTCAAGTTTATAAGCAACCTCGCCAATTCTTTCAGTGATAGCAAATTGACCCACGTATCTCGGACTAAGTTTCCCTTTCTTTCCAAATCGCATTACTCCTTTCATTGGAGAAACTTTCGTAAATACTTGGTCACCTACTTCAAATTCTAACTTTCTTCTTCTTTTATCTCGCATAACTCTTACTGCCAGGCTTTGGCGGTTTTCATCCTTTCTCGAATTTGTTCTACTTTGCTTCACTCATTTCTCGAATCATATCTGGACCCAAAAGTTTTCTTTCCCGACTTCATCCCAATGTACGGAGATCGATATTTTCTACTATAAAGTGCTTCATATGGAGCCATTCCAATAGTGGACTATTATTATAAGAGAACTCTATCAAAGGCAAAAATTTACTCCACCGACCTTGAAAATCTAAAATACAAGCTCTGAGCATATCTTCCAGAATTTGTATCGTTCGTTACGATTGTCCATCTGTCTGTGGATGATACGCAATCTTGAAAGATAATTGAGTCCCCAAAGCTTTCGTAGGCTCTTCCAAAAATTAGATAAAAATCTGAGTCTCTCAAAACAATAGTGAGTGGAACACCATATATATATATATATATATATATATATATATATATATATATCCGAGCGTAACGGTCCATAGAATATGTAGTGCAAATCGGTAGAAAATAAGTTGATTTTGTCAATCGATCCACAATAACCCATATTGCATCGTAACTTTTGATCGTCTTGGGGAATCCTATAACAAAATCCATTGTGATATTCTCCCATTTCCATTCCGGAATAAACAATGGTTGTAAAGTTCCCGGGCCTCGATGTTCTCGCTTTGATTTGTTGACAAGTCAAACATTGTTCCACGTCTTGAGCAACATCCTTCTTCATACCGCCACCAAGAATGCAATTTCAAATCTCTATACATTTTGGTAGCTCCTGGATGTCTTGAATAAGGTGTCGAATGTGCTTCTTTCATCACATCCTCATGAGTCTTATCAATGTTAGGTACATATAGTCGATTTACAGATCGGAGTACACCATTCTCTCGATAACCGAAAGTCGGATGATTCGCCCGAAGTGAGGTCTTTCTTTACCTTGACAAAATATTCATCGAGTTTGCTGCCCTTAATGAATTCTATCAATCAAAGTGGGTTTTGATGTTAGCGCTGCAAGTTTTTCTCTCCACAGTTCCACGTTCAACAAGTTCTATGTTCATCTTTTGTAGGTCAAGAAGTTCGGTTTCGAATTGAAGTCAAAGTCATTATTTTTCCACCGATTTTCAACTCAATGCATCTGCCACCACATTAGCTTTACCAGAATGATAGTTGATGACAAAATCATAATCTTTCACAAGTTCTAACCATCTCCGTTGTCTCATGTTCGATTCTTTCTGAGTGAAGAAGTATTTCAAACTCTTATGATCCTGTGTAGATATTGCAATGCTCCCGTACGGATAATGTCTCCAAATTTTAAGTGCAAATACCACTGCTGCAAGCTCTAGGTCATGTGTAGGATAGTTCTTTTCGTAATCTTTCAATTGTCGAGATGCATATGCTATCACATTACCATTCTCGCATTAGTACACAACCGAGACCATTCTTTGAAGCATCACTTGTATACTATAAAACCTCCAGTTCCGGTTGGAATCGCCAAGATTAGGGCTAATGTCGGATGCTTCTTTAGTTCTTGAAAACTTCATTCACACGCATCTGTCCATTTATAATTCGTGCTCTTTTTGGTCAATTGTGTCAATGGAGAAGCAATTTTGGAGAATCCTTTGACAAATCTACGATAATACCCGCTAAACCAAGAAAATCACGCACTCGGCAGATTTGTAGGTTATGGCCAGTTATTAATTGCTTCAACTTTACTTGGGTCAACTGATATCTCCGTTCTCGATATCACATGTCCCAAGAAAATAACTTCGATCTAACCAAAATTCACATTTCTTGAATTTTGCATATAAATTGCTTTTTCTTTCGGAAGGTCTAACACTTTCCTCAAATGCACTACATGATCTTCTTTGGTCTTGGAGTAAATCAAGATATCATCGATGAATATAATAACAAATTTATCCAGAAAGTCTTTGAATACCCGATTCATCAAGTCCATGAATGCTACCGGAGCATTTGTTAGTCCAAATGGCATTACTAAGAACTCATAGTGCCCATATCTCGTACTAAATGCGGTTTTAGGGATGTCTTCTTTTATTTTCAATCGATGATACCTTGATCTCAAGTCAATCTTCGAAAAGATAGATGCACCTTAAAGTTGATCAAATAAATCATCAATGCGAGGTAAAGGATATTTATTCTTGATCGTGATTTTGTTCAACTCATGGTAGTCTATACACATCCTTAATGTACCGTCTTTCTTTCGAACAAACAAAATCAAGCGCTCCCCATGGTGAAAAGCTGGGGTGAATGAAACCCTTTTCCACTAGCTCTTGCAATTGTACTTTCAACTTTTTCAATTCACTGGCACCATCCTATATGGTGATTTCGATATAAGAGAGACCCCTGGTTGTAGTTCAATCACAAATTCTATTTCACGATCTGGTGGTAATCACCGAAGATCATCCTGAAACAATTCGGGATATTCTCGCATAACCGGCACCTCACTAACAGGTTGAACATTTTTGCCCTTCAATCCTCATTACACCGACTAAATAACCCTCACAACAACTTTCCAATAATCTTCGTGCTTTGCTGCTGATATAAATAGAAACCTAAGTCTTTTCTTCATTTCGACAAAGGAAAAAGGTTCATCTCCCACTAAATTGAAATGTAATACACTTTTTACTCGCAATCAATTGTAGCACCATATTTCGATAACCAATCCATACCCAAAATCATATCATAGTCGTTCATATCCGGTATAATCAAATCCACACACAATTCTCTACCTTCTATGGGAATAACACATCCTCGTAAAATCTGATTGGTTTGTTTCGAATCACGAGAAGGGATCATCACATCAAATTTGGCTTATGTTAGGTTAGGTGGTTTACCCGGCCTTCTCACATACTCGGTGGATGCAAATGAATGCGTAGCTCCAGAATCAAATAATACAAAGGTTGAAGTATAAAAAATAGAAAGTTTACTCGTGACGATTTGGATTGTCTTGACATCCTCTTTTGTCAAAGTAAAAACTTCGTCTTTGGAGCTCTCCTTGCTCTCTTATGTTACTAATTTTCGAACACGTCTTTGGATATATGTCCTTTCTCCCCACATGAAAAACAAGTCTTTGGATCAAGATGACAAACACCACCGTGTGGTCTACCACAATTCATACATAAGGGTGGTGGTGGTGGTAGTGGAATTTTACCACGACTTTGTCTTAAAACGTTTATACTGGGCCTCCTTGCTCCCAATCTCTGTCCTTGCCTAGGTTGGAAACTAGGTCGTGGTGCTTGGAATTGTGGTGGCCTTTTTTGTTATTCACACTCCATTGTGGTGTCTGCCTTTGTTGGAATTGACGTCGAACCTCTTGTGCGTATTTTATTCGCATCTCGGCTGTTCAACAATTTGTGCTCTCTCATGCAACTTGTGCATACGTCACTCCTCGGATTCCCGCCATGCTCACATCCCTATAGAGCTCGGGTCTCAAACCCTCCGTAAACCTCTCCACTTTCAACGTTTCAAGATTAACCATATGCTCCGCGAACTCGGATAATTGCTCGAATTTTCGGAGGTAATCTGTAGCTTCATTATTCCCTGCTTCAATGTATGAATTCATTCATTTTCATTACTCTAACAGGGGCTGCAAAATACTTGTTCCTGAAAATTTCTTTAAACCTCTCCCTGTGTCATAGCGGTAATGTCTTCGATACTCTTGTGACGGTATCCCACCAATGTCTAGCACTACCGCGTAGCATGAAGGATGCGCACAAGACCTTTTCCACGTCGGAGATTCTCTTGTCTTGAAACATGTTATCCAAGGTTCTCAACCAATCCTCCGCAGCCCAAGGGATCGGTAGCATCCTTAAAGATAGAGGATTTGGTTTCTAATCTCTCAAAAACTAAATCAACGAGTTCCACTCGTGGCCGTGGTCGATTCACATCTTCACGTTGTCTATCTGCATCCCTCTGTTGGATGAGTTGTTGGATTTGTTGGGCACGACGCTCAACCAAATCGCTAAACGAGCAACAACATTATCTCGATCAACACCGGGTCGGTGCGGTCGGTTCAAGAGTCCTTTCCCTATCACTGCTATCACCCTCTTCCCGACCATATCTATTTATTCACACTACCAGTCCTACACCACATGGTCAATATAGTTCATCATACAAATAGTATAAACAAAGTTAAATAAACACTTACTTTGGAGCAGTAGGGCTCCCTAAGTTTTGAGCTCGTGTACATAGGCAGTCTACGAAGTGAACCATGTTCTAATACCACTCTAACACGACCACATTTTTCACAACCAGACACAATATGAACTTAAACATAAAATAACCCGTAAACCTGCTATAAATTTTTTTCAAACAACTTAATGATATTATCACGTACTCAAAGCGAAACATGTTCACATTCACTAGAGTCCGACGGGTCATTGTTTCACAAGATTTTCAAACTAACAATATGTGCTAGTTTATGATACAATGCAGACATATAAAAACACGGACATAATATACAATAAAGAAAGTAAGCCACAACCACCCGCCTTGTGCGTCATCTATGTACACAACAACTCAAAAGCACCGTAAGAGCACCACCACAACTTGTCCAAGAATTTCATCGGTAATCATCGAATTACCTACAATGCATAAACCGAGTGAAATATAAATCTCAAGAAGCGTAAATTATGTTCGATATAGAATTCTCAACAATTCTTCCAACATACTCACTTTTGAAATATCCTAATTTATTTCTAATCACTCTTGCCTAATTCATTTCTAATCGCGTCCTAATCCATTTCTAATTGCCCTCGCCTAATTCATTTCTCATCTCCCACCTAATTCATTTCTACTCAATTCTTTGAGGGCCCAGGACTTATTGATATATGTCGACGCTCAGTATAAAAGCCACCACGTGGCTAATAGAGATACTCTCTTTTGAAATCACCTAATTAATTTCTAATCGCTCGCCTAATTTATTTCTAATCACAACTCACCAATTCAATCACCCTATCCTTTTCTATAATAATCACATAACTCATAAGCTCATTTCACAATAATCATGGAACTCACAGGTTTATTCAACAATAATTAAACTCACGAGGTTCAATCCAACAACAAGCCGAACTCACGAGTTCAATTCAACAACAATTGAACGCACGGGTTCAATTCAATAACAATTGAACTCACGAGTTCAATTCATAAAAATCACTAAACTCACAAGTTCACCCACATCAATTATTGAGCTCACATGCTTTTTTCACGATAAATAACAATATCTAATATTAAAATTTGCATAATATTCACATATCACTAATTAAACGTAAACGAATTCACAAATTACTCCATTTATGCATTGTAGTCACAAATAAATTTCTATTTACCTCAAATCCATAAACGTCAATATAAATCAAATCCTTAAACCCTTCTACCACCTTTGATCACAAATAAGAACAATTATTAATGATTTGAGGATATGATTTTGTTCTACTAATTACGAGTTTCAAAACGGTATAAAATTTATCGATTAACGGAAGTCGAATACTTACCAAAATGCTTCAAAATAGCGAACCTCTCTTCCTTTCTCTCTCTTCTCTCTTCTTTTCTCTCTTTCTCTTTTCTCTCGTCTCTGTTCTCGCACTCCTTCTTTTCTTTTCTTTTTTGTTCTTACTTAGTAAATATGGCTAAAGGATTGTTATCCTTTCCACCGCCTAAACCTTACCTTTATAGGTAAGCTTTCTTATTTTTATTTTTATTTATTTTCCTTTATCGACTTATTTATCTAATCTACTAATACACACAACACACACACACACATATATATATATATATATATATATATATATATATATTACACATCAACACATATTATATATATATATATATTTAATAGCATAATTTGTATTATAATTAATCCAATTAATTAATATCACTAATAATTATATAATTTGTATTAGTACTCAAACACCATGAAAATCTCAACCACTTATAAATTAATTTTCTCACCACTAAACATATAAAAACATATTTAATTAATTCAATATTTAAAAGCATAATAAAATAAGGCAAGATAAAATAATTTAAAATCACAAGTAACACATAAATAATTAAAAATGCACTCAATACTTGAAATATATTGGCCAATGAATAGTGAGAGTCTCAGGTATCACATCAATTGCCATATGTAAAATGGAATATTTATTTTGATATTTGAGTATTTATTTTTTAAAATATAATGTAACTGAAATTTTATAAATTCATGAATCTAATGAAATTCCTTTTTATATAAAATGGAGTATCATCTTATATATTTTTATTTTTTTAAAAGATGAATCCCACTTTTATAGTCCACTGCCTCTATGAAGTATTAACAAAAGAAGTAAATCACTAGTAAAAAAAAAAAAAAGAAGTAAATCACAAAATGTATTTTGAGGATAGCGTGAATAAGAGTTTGAATGTTGGATTCTATTTTATGTCTTTAATAAAAATCGAATTATCACCTTGAAGTTGGACGCTCAGTATAATACTATAATACCATTTAGTTCCATAAAACTTTTCACATGTACTTTCATTTTTCGTTTATTTCTCTATAAGTTTTACACCCTTAAAATGGAAAACTTTTATAAACTAGACCCTCACAATTTTCACTAATTTACCCAAAATGTCATTACTTTTGACTCATACTTACACATAACCCAATTTTTTATTTTTACTTTATACATAAAAGTTTACAAAAATATTCCTTAAAACTCCAATAATTACTCTTCTTTCTTAAAGTGTGTGCACTCCCTCCTATGAAAGATTCTATGGGGCGGAGGGAGTAGCAATTAATTTCACTCCCACATTTATAGCCGTCAAAATGGGTTAGGCCCGTTGGGCCACCCGCCCGCTATGCTTTCAAAATGAGGGTTGTGTTGAATTTTTTTAGTCCGTTTGGAAGCGGGCCTAGATGGGGTGACCCGTTTGGGCGCGGGCTTTGTGGGCCGGCCCGCCTAATTATTTATTTATTTTTTTAATATTTTTATATACAATATTAATAATTATAATATCATTTTTAAGGATATTTTGTAAATTTTATATTTATAGATGATAAATTTAATTTGTAGGAGACTATATTTTTAGTTTTTATGGTTAATGAATTATAAACTTCAATTTGTAAGAAGTTATTTTGTAATAAATGAACGATGAACTTTATTTGTGAGATAAATATTATTTTTATTTATTTAAAATGATAATCACCACCATAAATTATTTGATTATATTTGATTGTGATAAATTTAATGTATTAAAGCTTTAAAATTATTATTTTTAAAATTCTAAAAAATAAAAAAATTAATGTGGGTTGGCCCGCCTAAACCCGCGGCCCGCCAATAAGTGGGTTGGGTTGGGAGTTTTGCAGCCCGCCATATTTTTGGCTCGCCCCTCCCGCCCCGCCAAAACGGGCTTTTACGGGTTTAGGCCCGCCCGCCGGTCCGTTTGACGGCTTACCCACATTTATACCATTTGAATTTGAGTTGGTCTTGTGTGAACCAATTTCACTTGATTTATACTCCCTCCATTTCATAATTATATTCGCACTTTTTTCGATCTGTCCCAAGATTAGCTTCATATCCTTAAAATGGAAAGTCCTTCCCTAAACTCCACTCTCACAATATCTTCATATTTACACAAAATACCATTACTTTTGGGCCCACACATACACATTCCAACTCATTTTTACTTAATATATAAAAACTTACAAAATTATCCCTCAAATCCCTACTCCTCCACTTTCTTAATCTCTATGTAAAACAAAGTGTGAAGATAAACTTGAGACATAGGGAGTAATTAATACCATATGGTAAAACGAGAAAGTGGTATAATCCAAGTGGTTAGAGCTTCACTACCTATGTCATAAGGTCATGTGTTGTCCGATAAAAAAATACCATATGGTAAAACAATTAAGAAAATGATCGCACGTCACCGGTGGATACCAACTTATATGTTCATCGCTCTTGGTAACCAGTGAAATAAAATGGATCCAAAGTAGTTAGAGCTTCACTAAGGTCATGAGTTCGAGTCACTATTTGTCCGATAAAAAAATACTATATGGTAAAATAATTAATACATTTTAATGATACAACTAATAATCTTTAATGAAATACAATATCATTTAAAACTAATGTAAATGATCGCATGTCACCAACGGACACCAACTTATATACCCATCGCTCTTGGTGTAATACAAGAACAATGAAATAAAATGGATCCAATTGCACAAAATCTTGGATCCATACAATTTGTCTTAGAGCTTGAATACCTGTTTGAGCTGCTAATTCGACCACCTTTAAGTTCGCTGCTCGGTCAAAGTTTCTGGACCAATATATTACTCTCCTATTCAAATTATATATGTCGTGTTGACTATTTATAATATTTTCAATTTAAATATCGATTTGCACTTTTCAATGTTAATTAATAATATTTTTTTCAATTTGTTCTTAAATTTCTTGAAATAACTTAGATAATAATAATCTTTAAAATCTTGTGCAGAATTTGAAAGCTATTAATTAAGAGTATTGGTCTGAGCAAAAAAATTAAGGGTATTGAAGGAAGTCAATAATTTTCTTAATATGTTTGCATTAGTGTTAAATGCCATATATTTTAAAACGGAGGGAGTATTTGATATACAAAAATGGGTAAATTGCATTTTTAGTCCCAAGAGAATGAGCGGTTTGCAAAATAATTTTTGACACCGTAGTTTTTTTCAACATTTTTAGTCTAAAAAAATTTGTAGTTTTGGTCCCAAGAGAATAATAAATTGCAGTTTTAATCCAAGAGAATGAGATAAAATTGCGGTTTTGGTCATAAAAATAATTGTCGGAACTAGATTTGCAAAACAAAGGACCAAAAAAGAACGTGAGACTAAAATTATCGTTAAAAATTCTCATGTGA
Source organism: Paraleonurus japonicus (assembly GCA_030762865.1). Lineage (NCBI taxonomy): Eukaryota > Viridiplantae > Streptophyta > Magnoliopsida > Lamiales > Lamiaceae > Paraleonurus > Paraleonurus japonicus. Next base: position 17,098,383 of record CM061056.1, read on the forward strand.
CCAAAACTATAATTTTCTCGCAAAAATTATCAATGGGAATAAGGTAATATATAAGACAACCACCTGTACATATCTTACAATATAAAATACAATGACCACATATAATTACATTAACCTCCTAAATATATACATTCAATTAAAGAAAGAAAGTGACTGATTTTCCAATTCCCAAAAATCAACTAATATATATTACTTAATCAACAATGTTAAGTGAATCATGGTATATCTCATTCAGAAGAAGATTCAGAGAAAAACCTAATCCCAGTTTTGGGTGAAGTGTAGAATCCAGACCCAGAATTAATGAGTGGCCATCGATCATCACCACTTTCTTCTTGTTGCATTACTGATGACGTCATACTATGATCACCTACATCATATGCTGACCTCACTACTAATTGTTGCTCTTCATTCGGAATATATGCTGGCCCCATCACTTCATCTATTTACATGCAAATTAACCCTAGTTAATTATTGTTAAAAAATTTAATATATCATGAATTTTTTTGCACAATCACAAACTTTTCCTTCGAACTTGTTCACATATAAAATTAATACACCAATATAATCATTCAAGTAATATTGTAACATTTATTTAGTAATATTGATGTATTTATAAACTAATATAGTGCGATTATAAAATGTTACGGTATTAATTTATAAGAATAATAATATTATGATATTTTAGTGACTCTTATATATATATATATATATATATATATATATATATATATACATGGTCATTTATATGTAGGTTCAAAAGGACATTATAATTACAAATAGGTTCGTAAAATTTGCATCGAAGCACAAAAAAATTTACACGTAAGCACAAAATATTTGCACATTGAACATATTTGTAATTTTGAATTTTTTTGAACCTATTTGTAATCTGTACATGTATTGCATGTTTGTATGTATAGATATCAAAAATATATTTTATAATTATATTGAGTGCTTAGTATCAGTAAAATTGACAAAACTCAGTGTATATATAAATTACATATGAAAGCTAAAGAAATGAAGCTGTCATGATTTTGGTCCAATATTCATAAAATTTAAAAAATAACGCAGAGTATAGGATGAACTAAATTTATCGTAAAACTATTTTAATAGTATTAACAAAAATAATTATTCAATATTTTAAAAAAATGTACTTGAATTTCACGATTCACAACTTTTTCACGATTCACTGAATACTTATTCTTAAAAAGATCAGAAATGTTTAAAATCAGAAAAACTAATTAAAATCAAATGTCAAATTAACATAAAATTAATATTGGTGGACATAGTCAGTGTCACCCCCAAGTATTCCCACACTTCAGATAAATAATTAGGTATTATTTTATTTTTAATATTTTTAGGAATTGGTCAACACACTCGTTTTCTTCTTAAAGTTGAATGCCATTGCCCACAGCTTTACGCAACTCACAGATGGATAAACGCTTTCGTTAAAGCCGCTTTAGTATAGTATTCCTTGACTTGGGAGCAATCACTCTCTATTTTAGAAGAAAGTTCAAACTTCAATTTATTTAATAATTGAGTACTCGCAAGTCGCAATTATCACTTTTAACTAATTAAAACAAAGTGAATTAGCATATCATTCATATAAAACAATTTTGTACACATATTACTATGAAATAATTTTCACACAAAAACCGTTAAAAATCGTTAATTACTTATAATTACAGTTAATCATCTCTCTATCCCACAATTGATTATAAATTTGACTCGTCACATATTTTATATAAAAATTGTATATTAGTATGATTTGTAATAAAATATATTAAAAAAGGGAATATATATAATTATTTTTTTAGTTGTATTGTGTTAAATAAAGACATAAAAAAGTGATAGTTATGATTATTTATGGCATGAACAATCTTTTTTTTTTTTTTAAATCGGTAAATGTTAGTTGTTGGTGGTTCTGAGTTAATTTGCCAAAACTCCAAATTCGTTCAAATGAAATCGAACTCGGTCTCCCACTAAAGTCGGAACCCGTGTGGTGCTAAATTCTTAGTTATTTATGGCATGAACAATCTATTGTAGAATAAACGTTTTTGATAAAAAAAAAAAAATTTTTTTGACAGATGGTAAATAAACAATTTATTATGGAATAAAGTGAGTAATATTTTTAGAAATATGCACTAATTGCACAACTTATACAAGAAATTCCCTTTATTATTGGATTAACTATCTCTCAAATTATCCGATTGTATAGACACCTACTTCCAGAAAATTAATCATAAGCTACGTGTAAAAAAATATTTCCAATTGCACAAGAAAAGAAAGGGCAAGATTTTTAAAAATTAATATATTTTAATGAAATACTTAATACTAATAAAAATACACACAAATTTCTTACAGTGAAACTTTTTGACAGTATATTATGCCGAAAAGAAATATGCAAAATTCTCATTTTAATCATATAAAATTTAATAATCATAGAACAGATAATTAAATAATAAAAAAGATTCATGAAATATATATTCAATTATATTTAATATAAATACACGATGTCAGATATTTTAAAGAGAATATATATGTGTACCTTGGGTTATAAGAGGTGCTTCGAATTCCTCGAGGGAGCTCCATTTTGCATATGCATCTTTCACCAAACTTTCAATATAAGCCTGCATAGATCAAACATAGCAAATACTATATAATCAATGAGCTGGTTTTTTTTTTTGTAATAAAAAAATTCCGGAATAGATTTTTTATTTTTTTCGAAAATTCCGCAATAGTTTTACTAAATAAACTGAAAAAAATACTTTTATTTTTCTGTCAGTTCAATATATCCTTTTCAAACCATAAAATTTAGTTAGACATTTTCCCTTTCCAAATCAATCAAAGTGATTGAGTCCTTTTTTTTTAGTTTTCAGAGTCAAACCGACATTTTTGGATGCCAACGCAACATTATACTTACTACATTTATAGACCATTCAAAGTATTAAATTCACCTTCTTTTTTTTTAATAATTAAAACACAACATTACAATTTACAAACATATATGCATGCACGATGCTTTTTACAATAAATGTAACTAATAAAATACTATTTTCAAATTATCAATCTCTGTCTAATATTTACAATTTTGTGACGCTAATAAGACAAAATTAATAACTCCCAAGAAAAGAATTAAGAAAATTACGCAGGTCGTTTTTTGGAAAAAAAAAAAAGTAGGTATTTTGTGTATCAAATGCACCGTGCAACTCAAATATATTTTTTAAAAATAATTTTAAGAAGAGTGCAATGGTTTTCATTACATTTGTTTTCACTTGTACTTTCCACTGAAAATAATACAACTATATATTATTTAAAAATATATTTGAGTTGCACGATGTATCCGGTGAATACAAGACTATGTTATAAAAAAATATTTTTAAAATAAAAATAAAATAAAAACTCCTCATATCAATAGAAAAAGCCGACCTTTATTGATTTGGAAAAGGAAAAAAAGATTAATTTGAAAAAATAAAACTTAAAATATACACCACATTTTTCCTTAAATACACCAGTAATTAATTAATTAAATAGATATAAAAGGTAAAACAAAATTAAATAAAAAGAGTAAATTGTATTATTACCGTATGCAGGTTTTTGAAGTCGTGTTGGTGGAAAAGTTGGCCGTCGAAGATAGCGTGGACGAGTTTGCAGATTGGATTAAAAGTGAGAGTGTAATTAATGCCATAATACCTATACATCTTTCTCCCCATCTCACATGTCTTTGCATGCTTTAATGTTACTTCCCACATTTTCTCCGACATTCCCACTCCAATTATCTATCAAAATAACTATTTATTATTAATTTCCATAACTAATTAATTAATACGAATTAATTAAATATTTATCATAATAAATTAATTACCTTTTTAAGTTTGGAAGAGTCAACCGTGTAGAGCTTGAGAAAATCCTGCACGGTGTTGATTCCGTTGGAGGATAGTTTCCGGTGGAAAGCTCCTCCTTTTCCGATCTTCTCGAGCCGCCACACTTCGTCCTCCAACGCCGGTGGGTGATGCTTCTTGTACACTGTTTATACCGAGATTAAAAAATATATATATATTTATTTTCTTTTCGTATTCGTTGAAAAGACACAAATCGTATTTCATGAGACGAACCTCTAATTAAACATAGCTACTTAATCAAAAAATTAAATTCAAACCTATTTTCAATAATAAATCATACTCCCCTCCGGGTGAAGAGACACGTTTATTAAGAAACTTAAATTAGTGTAGAATTGAGAATAAAGTAGAATAAAATAAGAGTGATATTTTTTAATTTTGAATGATATTGTGAGGTGTAGTTTATTGAGGTGTGAAGTTAATTGTGGGGACGTCCTAAAAGAAAGTGTGAAGTTAATTGGGGACGGGTTCAGGAAAAACTTTCATATGTAGGAGGACACACACTTTAAGAAAAAAAGTAATGATTGAAGTTTTGAAGGGTAATTTTGTAAACTTTTTATGTATAAAGTAAAAAAACTTTATTGGGTTATGTATGTGAGAGTAAAAAATAATGACATTTGTGTAAATTAGTGAAAATTGTGAGGGTAGAGTTTATAAAGAGTTTTATATTTTAAGAGTGTGGAAACTTATAATGGGACAGACGAAAAGGAAAGTGTGAAAACTTTTATGGGACGGAGGGAGTAGTATATCACTAATTGTGACGAAGTGGTATAACTCAAGTGGTTAGAGGCATTCACTACTTATGTCCAAAAATCATGGGTTCGAGCCACCATCGAACCGAAAAAAAAAAAAGTATATCACTAATTGTACACACTAGAGAAGGTAGCGTTGACTAAAAATTGAAATTGTGCAACTTGGGTTCTACAAACATCACTGATTGAACATTATAAAGAACCTTAATTTGTGGGTGCCAACTAACTTTTTTTTTTGCCAACTAACCCTAAAAATTTATTGCCACATGACAACAGAATAACATCCTCTCAACTGAAAAGTATCTAATGATATATAATATTTAATGTTGAGCTGAAAAAAGAAATGAATTATATAGGTATCTTAATATAGTAGTATATTTTAAGGAAAATAATACATAATTAACGAAATAAACGACAGGTGATTAGTTAGGTCAACTAATTAATAGAAATTAAAACTGCACCCATTTGCTTGATTACTTGGACTGAGCAACTATATGTGCAAGACTAGACGACTAAGACGAGGTAGTATATACGTGTATGAGTTGAAAAAATATAATAGTAACACAATAGTATGATATATAAAATATGATCTATTTTTTTCTGAGAAAACATTTTCATATATTATAATATATACTACATCGTATAAGTGTTTTAATATGCAGATATTAGAGAAATTTCCCTTCCAATTCTTTCGTTACTCAACTCCTAAAGTAATAATTAATAATGAAAATCATGAAATTATAAGAAGAATTCATAAAAAAAATTACTAGTAATTAATAATCAAGAGTGTAGTGTACATATCAAATAATAAGTTATTCTTCCAATAAAACTTGTTTATTATATGAAATTAATATCATTATATTACTCTCTCCGTCCACTAAAAGTATGCTCGTTTGGTTTTGATAGATTTTAGATAAACGTAGATAAAGTCGATAAAATAAGGGTATTTTGGGGTATTGTGTGATTCATTTATAAGTTAAGTGGTCATTTTATGAATATAAAATCAACAACATATGAAAATCTCAAGTGATGGTTAAATGGTGAAGCAAAACAAATTGATGAAAAAAACATGTGAGGCATCTTTTTAGTGGATAGAGGGAGTATATTAATTTAGTAATACCATATAATTCATTTATTAATATTATTACACTTATAAACTAATATCAAAGTGTAAAAATATTAAGATATTAGTAGTTTATAAAAATAATAATATTACTAAATAAATATAATAATATCAATTTTAAACGATGAACAAATTAATAATCAAGAAATTATCAACAATTAGGTTAATTAGAGAGAGAGAGAGACTCACACTCGCCACGATGGTCTTTAACAACAAAGGGTTCAGAGATGGCCTCCCCTATGACAACCGGCGGCGATTGACCCGGCTGCGCCACCACTCGCCGCCAGCCGGAACTTCCGGCTCCGAATCCAGCCTCGAATTATCGGTAAACTCGACATCTCCGACCGAACAAACCCCATCCCTCATCGTAACAGTGAGGTCCCCAGTGAGCAAGGGCCTCTTCCCATTCCTCTCCTTGACGATATTCTTGCAAAAGTCGTCACTGCTAAACACGTCTTTGCTATCTCCATAGGGAAAGTCGCCATCCACAACGACGACTTCCACTTTGATTGCGTAAGGGAGGCAAGTTGGAACCTTTAACTGATCGACGAGAATGATCTGGAGAGGCTTTCCGTCGGCGTCGGTGATTTTTGTGCCGGTGAAGATGGGGAGGGACAGGCGTTTGACGAAGGTGAGGCGGAGGGACGCGGCGGTCGACGGTGGTTGGATCATTTTCAGGGAGGGGCATCGGAGCATTGAGCTCATGCTACGCCGTTTCAGCCCATTTTCCACTTCTTCACTTACCTATGTGCATGTGTCAACCTACCACAATTAAATTTGCAAAATTGCACTTCTATTTATAGGAATATATATGATATTAATTTCATATGGTAAATAAGTTTCATATAAAGACTGATTCTAAATTTCAATAAGAATTTCATTTAGTTTTTGATCTCGTAATTATAGATTACTTACTAAAAGATTAATCGATTTTGAATTGAATACCGAGTCATAAAAAAAAATTTCCTTAAAAAGAAGTGCATCATTGTCATTTGAATTAAGGCCACTTTTATAACTATGAGATCAAATTATGGGACTAAAAATACAATTTAACGTCCATCAAGTGTGTATTTAGTGTTCAAATTATAGGACACAAAGTTTTACTTTCAAAATCCTAATGCATGTATGCTTGAAGGATTACACACAGGCTAATTAAATTTTAATTTTTTTCTAATATCAGACATTTATTTTTCACAATATAATAACTTTAGTATCACTTACAACTTTTCACAATTTTTTATTCCTACTTTCCAACTTCTTCTCCCCATTTTTTATTGCTCAAAATTTAAAAATGGAGTCTTATTTTTATTTTCTCATACCCAAAATAGCAAAAAAACAATACTACCCTTTTAAATTAAACCCTCACAAACATCCCTTATTTACACCTCAATGTCACTCAATTAACCCTTTCAATAAAGTTGACTTTAAAATAACTCATTCAATTAAATTAAAAATACCCATTTACCCTTCACTTTATACCTTTTAATACTAATAAACAACATATTTCTTAATCTTATCGACCAAGCATACACAAAAGTCAAGCTCACCTTTTACTATTCAAGAATGTTTTGAATCCCAAAACAAAGATAGGCTTACAAATATGGTACATAGTTAAAAAGATGATATGTACCACTCTACGAAGCATTGGTTCCAAGGATGAGCAGAAATTCTCCAGGAAGTTCACCATCACCACTTCTTTGATTACACTGCAGTAAACACAGTAGCACAACAACGTCTTCATATATATACACATAAAATACACACACACATATATATAATAATAATAATAATAATAATAATAATAATAATAATAATAATAATAATAATAATAATAATAATAATAATAATAAAATCTCTTACGAAGCAAAAGAGGGTCTAGTTTTGATCCGTTTGTGGTTAGGCTGATCCTCATTATCATCATCAAAAAACCGTTTGGCAGCCATTTCTTTTTCAGGAAAGAGCTTGTGATGGAAGATCTTCTATTTTTATTTTATTTAAATAATAATTAAAGGATAAGTAGTATTTAAAGAAAGAGGTTATTTGGGAAAAAGAGAGGGGTAATGGAAACAATTTATAAGGAGAGAGGAAATATATAGAAATACAATAAATGTATGTGAAGTTTCGTGGAATGAGGAAAGAAGCAACGCGGAAAGATGGCATCTTAATTCGTTAAAGTGTGATCAATACGTTCTGATGTAATGACTTTGACGTCAACCTTTTTCCAAGTCAATCTCCATATATATGTATATATACTTGCTCTGTCCACTAAAAATATGTTCGTTTGATTTTGATAGGTTATAGCAAAACGTAGATAAAGTAAGGGTATTGTGTAGTCCATTTATGAATTAAGTGGTTGTTTATGAGTATAAAGTCGACAACATATGAAAAAATTAAGTGATGGTTAAAAGGTGAAGCAAAATAAATTGTTAAAAAAGCAGTGTAAACATACTTTTGGTGGACAAAATGCAGTATATTCTCAATAAAATATTATATTAAATACATTACTCAAAGTGACACGTTATAGCATATGTTTTTACGTAAGAGTTGTTTAGTAATATAAATTATTTTTAATAGGTGTAGAATAGTCTTTTCAATTTTAACAAGAGAGTTGTTTAATAGTTATATTATATTGTGTTCATGTGGAAAAAGTAATAATATGTGGTGTAATATTAAGGCGTTTGAGAGATCTAGATAAATAAAAAGACTGAAGTTGCTTTAAGAAAATAATGCATCGAGTACGAGACGACGGACTCTAGTATATACAGGACAGATGAAGTATATAAGAAGATCGATGTACAAATATATTACAAAATCTGGTGTGAAGCGGTTTCATAATATAAAATTAATACTATTACATTCATTCATACACTTATAAACTACTACCTCAGTCCCAGAGAACCTTTCACACTTGACTTTTCAACGGTTTTGTGTGAGAGTTATTTCATAGTAATACATTTACAAAGTTATTTTATATGAATTATATGCTAGTTGATCTTATTAACTAGCCTATCATTCATATAAAATAATTTTGTTAACGTATTACTATGAAATAACTCTCACATAAAACCGTTGAAAAGTCAAGTGTGAAAGGTTACGTGGGACTGAGGGAGTAATATTATAGTATAAAATATTATGGTATTAATAAATTAATATAATGATATCAGTTCATAGTATGAACAAGTTTCATAGTAGTCACTCCAAATTAGTATAATAATATTAATTTCATACGGTGAACAAGTTTTTATATGAGAACAATTTATATATATATATATATATATATACACGTCATCAAATGTATTTATGTGAGACGTGTCATGAAGGCAAACACACTACTACATTTTTTGGCATAGATAACGGATATTATCCGTTATCTATGCAGAAAATCAATGGTTAGCTAGGCAGGGGTTATCTATGTGGGGCGCTCATAGATAACGGATAAAATCAAAAATATCCGTTATCTATGTGCGCCCTGCTGGTCAAAAAGACGCTCATAGATAACGGATATTATCCGTTATCTATACTTGTTATATCTGTTATCTATTCCTTAAATAGATAACCAAATATATCCGTTATCTATACTTGTTATGTCCGTTATCTATTCCTTAAATACATAACCAAATATATCTGTTATGTATTATTAAGCATATCCGTTATCTATTCCTTAAAAAGATAACACATTTTTTTGTTATCTGTTCATATATAAATCCGTTATCTATTCTAGTAAAAATCCGTTATCTATTAATAAATATATCCGTTATCTATTATATCTGTTATCTATTTAATTTTCTATATTTTTATTTAATATAAAACAATTAAATTTACTAAATAAAAAGAAAATATAACAGAATGCATGAATTTCATCATCAAATCAAAAGTCAATATCCATACAATAATTCTGTCAAAATAAAATATTCATACAATAATTCCCGCAAAATAAAATATTCATACAATAATTCAACAAAATACCCAATAACAATTACTACTCGATAACATATAATTGAAGAAACTGGGCCCACTCCGACCGCACTTCATCAATTTCAGCCTTGGTGTATGTTTTCTCCATGAACTATAAAATAAGACATACATATTAATACTAACAAACCATGCAAGATTTAAATTTATATTACGAAAAAATACATTTTTGTCAAAGCACAATAACATTACCAAAGACTGCGGTGAAGCCACATCCAAAGGTCTATCAAATCTCGTTATTTGTCTCATGTATCGAAGTACGTAGAAACCACATTGCATCGCATCTGGTTGCTTTGGAGCCTAATTTATGAACAAATTAACAAATTCATCATTCCAACCATTTGTACACATACATTAGATAATTCAATTATTTACTCAAATGCATAGCGTATTCAATTATCTACTTAAATATATCAAAATTCACATCTTTCGCACCTTGATAATTTTCCATAATGGCTTCTTTTTTGGTTTGGTTGTCTTCACCTCCGAAAAAACATTTTCAATGCCCTAAAAAGTAATATTTAATCAAAGTTAGTAGATGTTCACACAATAAAATATAAAATACCAATTAACATATAGGAGAAAACATACATATCAACCACTGCTTTGCTATTCGTTTCACTTCTCAGTGCTGATAATGCATCTTCACAATCTTGCAAAGTCTGCCAATGATGAAAATGACCCATAAAAACCACTCACCAACAAAATTAAAGAATTACGCAAGATAAAAATTTGTCATAGTCGGCTTTAAATTATATGTGTGAAGTATGCAGTTAAAAGACAGGGAACTTCTTATTTAAAAAGCATTACCATCAAATCAAGAATGTTCAAAGCAAGATCATGCATAGCAATAAGAGCAGTCATTAACGTATATATTTGTTTGAAAAGCAAAATCCATTTACCCAGAGTTCATATGTTGATCATCTTTCTACCAATTGTTGAACAGAGAAAACAAATGGTGATGATCCAAACAAGATGAACTGAAATTTTGATTAAAACAATCATTCATAGAACATCTAAACAATATTACATAGATAGAAAACTGACAAGTTTTTCACCTGATATATATAGAAGACAGCTTCTGAAGCAATATCTATTTGTGACAAGGAATAATTGACAGGAGAACGGTAGTGAGTTCCCAACAGGAAGTGTCTCAGTGCAAGAGGATGATATAATTTTGTAACCTGCATAAAAATAATTTATTGATGCTCCAATTATCCTCAAAACAAAACAGATGAATAGAAAAAACATTAGGCAACAAAACAAAAGACACCCATATTTACCTCACGAATGGTAAAGAAGTTACCAAGGGATTTAGACATTTTCTCATCATTTGCTGTAACAAAATCATTATGTACCCAGTAATTAATATTGCTCTCTGAGCAAGCAGCACAGCTCTGAGCAATCTCATTCTCATGATGAGGAAAGATTAAATTCATCCCACCACCATGAATATCAAATGTGTGTGATAAGAATTGAGCACTCATGGCACTGCACTTTATGTGCCATCCTGGTCTTCCAGGACCCCAGGGGCTGTCCCATTGTGGCTCCCCAGGCTTTGCAGACTGCAATAAAAATAAATATATTCTATTTATGAGTAAAAGATGCAAGTCCTTCCATGAAAATTATTTTGCGAAGATTAAAATTTGCACCTTCCACAAAGCAAAGTCAAAAGGATTTCGCTTCCTCGTATCAACAGCAACTCGTTCTCCAGCTCTATTATCTTCTAGCTTCCGTCATGATAGTTTACCATAATTTGGGAAATTATCAACAGAGAAGAAAACATTCCCATCTACAGCATAAGCACAGCCATTGCTGATTATCTGCAAAAATGAGACCCGGGCTGACAAAATAATTCATGAACTAATAAAGAAACAAGGCAAAATCAGATATCTTCCATAGGTCTCAAGGGCATGAAAAACATGATCCCTGATTACCGGCCACTCAGTACTCTTGGATCCTCTCCAACCTCATTCGCTCGACGAATAATCTGCGCATGTTAATCCTTTAGGAATCATTGCATAAATTAATCCAGGAATATTGAAAATACAGTGTCCACATTAATATAAGAAGCCTCACTGTGAAAATTTTGGTGAATAACACACCAAATACAATATCATAAAACCATGATTGCAAAGTAGCATTATAAATTTGACATCAGCAAAGATAGTTGACACAAATGGGTTATATTCTTAACATCATTAATATGTGTACCCCTTTTTCTCCCTATCCTGCCTTGCAACTCGCTGTATTCATGTTCCATTTAAATATCTCTAATTAAGAAGTCATTCACAAAGTAATTAATCTACAACTCGTTGCCTTGCAACTTGCAATTTTGTATTGAAAAAAGGGGCTGAATCCCAATTAAATTTTTACAGTTTACAAACACCCATTTAACTCAATTCAAGGGGCTTTACAGAACTTCAATGCCAGCAAGGCACATTCATAAAAACAAAAGCACAACACATAAACAAGTATACTCATAAAACTCAGTAATAGAAACTTCATCGAGAAATTCTTCAAAAGAATGGGCAAAGAATTACAGACCTCTCAAATTAGGGGTTAATAGCTTCGATTGAGATTGCCACTGGATCCATGGAAGTCACACAATTTGAGCAGTACACTGAATAAATAGATCGATGTTTTCACATATATGAATAATATGTCCATGTTTTCACAAGCTGTACGTCTCTGTTTATGTATACATGCATGGCTTTAATAAAAATGTAGTAGTGAGAAAACATACATATCAACCATTGCTTCCCCATTTTCATCGTTACACAACACTTGCGCTCATACTATTTTAAGACTCGTAATCTAATAGATCGATGTTTATTAATTAATTATCGAATTCTATGGTGCGATTAGTTACAAAAATAAGATGCTTAGTTGACCAACAAAATCATACACATATATATATGGTAAATTATCTGTTAAAACTATTCTTTACCTGTTGTGAGCTGTTCGTTCAATCCAACTAACACTTAAATATAATTACACAAATATTTTCTTTGTTTTATAATGGGCGTACACGTACACCTTGTGATTCCAAAAGGCAGTGATCAATTCATTGCTAGCTAGTCATATTTACCAAAATAATATGACATGACGGTAGTGGCATCAGATGTTGCAGAAAAACAAAATGTTTGTATGCTAGACGAGGGAAAGAAAAAGGGAGGGGAAGAGATGAGAAATAAACCTGAGTTTTAAATTACTCATGAGAGTTTAAGTATATAAACCAAGCCAATTAGCTGGCTTAACAGACAAAGCTGAATTAGAAACTAACTAACAGAAAAGCCAATTAGTTGGCTTAACAGACTAAGCTGAATTAGAAACTAAGTAACAGAAAAGCTAACAAACACAAACTTAACTAGAGCTATCAGAAGCTTCTAAGCCATATCAGTACTCTAACAACCCCCGGGTTATAATAGAACAAAATAATTTTGATGTGAATTGATTAATGTGGAATTGTGGATGAGTGGTGAGATATACTTAAATTAAGTATTTCCTTAATGTTGATTATAATTTTTTCATGTTAATATTTTTTATATTAGTATACTAGTATAAACAATGAGAAAGATTTTCCATGGAATCTCATACTCCTACTCGTATTACCCAATCAAGCATTTCTTTAATTATATATCAAGTAGTATAACATTTCACATCAATACACTTTCACAATATATAGTTATCTATTGCAAATTCTTGTTAATCTTAATATCAAATATATATATATATTTCAATGATATTTTAATCAAGATCACTTTTAGGGATCCCAAAAAGTTAGAAGGGTATAAATCAGGGTATGATACTACAAATTAATTTGAAAGATTTAGACCCAAAATTTCAAAATCTACAACTCACCTTGGTGATAAGACTTAAATCAGGGGATAGGCCCCTACATTAGCAAACCTTGCAGCTTGTTCATTCGCATAAGGCTGAGGAAAATGATCACTCAGCTTTCCTGGGCGAGTGAACATCTCTCCCTCATCATTAGGGCCATCAACCACTTCAATTTCTGCAGCCAAAGCTTTAGTTTCTTCCTCAGTATAAGCCACACCAACAAGATCACGATAAGATATAAGAGACATTGAGTGACATGATGCACAAACTTGCTGGTAAACCTGGTGACCACGACGAATCCTGCCCATACAACTCAGCTTTTCATAGCTGGAATAACAACAATTAACCAAAAATTTTCAGTAACTATGGCAATGCCGCGTCACTTATGAAGCATGGTCATATGAACTAAGGTGCCTTTGTGCGGCCATGGATAGCTGGGACATTCTAAACCATGCTCAGCCTCATCAGAAGCATAGGCTATTGTTGCACAGCTCGTTAACCCTGAAGCTCCTGCACCGAGAAGTGCAATTGTTTTCCAGAACTTCGAGCCAGAAGATCTAGATTCACCCTGACCATGATTTGGAAGAAGTGTGGATAACAAAGGAGAAGCCTGAAAAACATGCTAAGAATCAGTAAACAAGATATGAAACCTCCACCAATTCATTTTGAATAGCATCACACTTGATATAATAGCAAACATTTTAAGATAAGATATTTACCAATGTCACAATTCTAATAGTCCATTGTCTGAGTATTCAAAAATCAGTACAAAAAGTAAAGAGACACACAAGTTCACAGCTAACATTACAAATGCAAAATGTTTCCCCAAACTCTAAATAGAAAAACCCTATCAAAAAATTACTATTCTCTGGAAGCTAAAGCAATCATTGGATAAGAAACCTCGTAATCATTTCTAGAACTTATGCAAAATTCACAAAAATTACAACCAAATAGATTATTCAAAAATAAAAAATAAAAGTGAGGAGGCTCTTTTCCTGAACTTGAAGTAAGATAAAACCTTAAAAATTAGATAACAATACGGAGAAAATAAATTAAACACTCAACACTATTGCAAGCTTACTTAAGTATCGAGTAATATCAGAAAATAAATTTCACTACCTTGGAATCAGAGGCTGCAAGAGGAGACTTCTTCACAACATTTTGGCGAGTTAATAACAAGACAAATCTGTTATAAACAATGAGAAAGATTTTCCATGGAATCTCATACTCCACTCCTACTCGTATTACCCAATCAAGCATTTCTTAAATTATATATCAAGTAGCATAACATTTGACATCAATACACTTTTACAAACAACCCTAGTTGCAGAAACAAGAAAGACATGAATTCCCCACACACACAATATAGCAGTACATAAAGAAATTACTGAATCTAGACACGAATTCGAACAAGACACACAGTAAATTTCAACACTTTTACATTAAGGAAGAAAAAACGCTACCCGTTAATATGCTGAGACGGCATCGACGGCGAGTTGAGAGGGCGGCGGGCGGTCGGCGACTTGGAGGAGAACGCTGCACCAGCGCCGTCGGTCAACTGTTGAGAGGTCAGCGATTTGGAGGAGAACGGCGATTTGGGAGAACGACGATTTGGAGGAGAATCGCAATTTGGGTTAGCGGGGGAGAGGAGAACGACGATTTGGGTTAGCGGGGAGAAAGGCTAGGGCTGAAAAAATTTTAAATCGAATTTTATTATATAATTCGGGCATAGATAACGAAAATGGGTAACAATTATTTTATATCCGTTAAGTATAATTAAAAATAAATATTGATTTTGATTTAAAAATAAATTATAATTATTAGATAACAAAACACAGATAACGGATATATAAAAATATAATACCCGTTATCTATGATTAAAAATTTAATTAAAAATGAATTAATTTGATTAGATAACGAAACATAGATAACCAAATAAAAATATCCGTTATCTATGAGCGCATTTTAATTTTTTCAAGAACAGAGATAACGGAGAGAGATTAGATAACGGATTTATAAATCATAGATAACGAATTTAAAAATATCCGTTATCTATGCTTGGTTATCTATTAGCAAATATGTAGTAGTGACAATTTTATGAAAATTTTGAGAAAATCATACTTTTAGTCAACATATCCAAACTTGATCTCAAATATTGTATTTCTTACGAGTATTCAAGTAGTACCAAATCCGTTAAAAAATTTAGAATTGATCCCATCCCCGCTAAAACATAATTTATGGCCATTAATTTTTTTCCCCCAATTTTGATCACATATCTTCTAATTAAATCCAGTAATTATTTAAAAAAATCTTAAAGCTTGTTTCGAACTTTGAAAACTGTATTAAAAGAAAAATAATTTCAAAATCTAAATATTATGGAATTACATATATTTAATAATTAATTATATATATATATATATATATATATATATATATATAATTTTTTATCGTAATTATATATTTTAATTAAATCTGAAAATTAATTAAAAAAGTGAAAGCTTGTCGATTTTCGCCTAGGGACAAGGCTATTTATTCGGAGGGAGGAGTTGATAGGTCGGTCGAGTTTATAACAGATGGGCCAAGACAGTTGTGGGCCTTTTGGAGCTATTGAATTAATTATTTAATTATTCAGATTATTATTTTATTAATTAGTATTTCCTCCATCCCAACAGTGTTTGCATAGTTGATTGGACACAAATATTATGAAAATATACTTTTGGATTTTTTTATCAATTTAAATGAAAAACATTATAGGTAAAAAATGTATATGTAAAGTAAGAGATGAGTGTATGTAAAAATAATGGTATGTGTGTAAATTAATGTGTATTGTGAGGGTTTTGAAATGTAATCTTTTTTAATTTATAGGTGTGCAAGTAGATATGAGACAGAGACGAATAAGATAAATATGCAAACAATTGTGAAACAGAAAAATAAGACAAATTTACAAATAGTTGTGGGACCGATTAATAAAATAAAATAAGTGTACAACAATTGTGGAGAAAAAAGTATTATGTTTTGGCAAATATTTGTGTGCACATTGTGCACACTAAAAAATAGTGTGCACAATATTTTAATCTAAGTACTATATTGTAACTAAACTAATACTATACAATGTTGCTACCTAAACTAATATTATACAATTTACGAAATAATACCACACCGTAACCAAACTAATACTATACAAGACCTAAAATAATACTATACTATAGCCAAACTAATATTATACGGTACATGAAATAATACTACACTTGTAACCAAACTTTGTGCACACAATTTTTATTGTGCAAAATATGCACACAAATACTACTCACGACGTTGAGTCGGACCTTGTGAATGGACTTTAGTATTAGAGTATTTATATTTTAGCTCGTACCCTAAATTGCCTATCTCTATTATACTAATAGGAGTTTGATTTTGATGATGTGTCAAACTCACATTCATTTGGCTTATGTGTCAAATTCACATTAATTTGCCTTATGTGTCACTCTAAAAATAACTTGCTTGAGTACATGCGTATAACTTATGTGTCATCTATGTGACTCTATAAAATCTATTTAAAAATGCATCCACATAGATTTGAACCTTGCACCTCATAAATGACACTAATAATATTTTTACCAAATAAGCCAATTTATAAATATTAAATATCTATTATATTTATCTTTAGTCTAAAGTATATTAAAATTTTTGTTAGTAATACAAACAAGTAAATTAAGTATATTTATTTTACTATTACTGAATTAATTAATTAAATTATAAAATATTCTAATTTATTTTACTACTACTGAATTAATTAATTAAATTATAAAATATTATAATTATGTAATTTTTTATATTTATTTTAGCGTCTCACTATATTTGATGATTTTTTCATTTAAAAAATCATAAAAATTTCAAATATATAATTAAGTATATGAAATGACTAATGAAATTTTAAATATTATATTATATAATATAATTATATTATTTCACAATGAACAAATTAATTTATGCATACATAATATATTATGATATTAATTGAATTTTATGAAAATCCGGCGTGTCTGGCAGGACTCATCTAGTTTCGTAGATATTACGAAGTTTGCACCTTCGGGTTGTGAGCAGAGAGTTCTTTGTGGCCTCGTCTCGAGAATTTATCTATCTATTCGAGTTATTTTTGGTAGCTTTCACTCTAACAATCACATTTCACCCATGTGTCCAATTACATTGATTTTATGAAAAACATTATAGGTAAAAAATGTATATGTAAAGTAAGAGATGAGTGTATGTAAAGATAATGGTATGTGTGTAAATTAATGTGTATTGTGAGGGTTTTGAAATGTAATCTTTTTAATTTATAGGTGTGCAAGTAGATATGAGACAGACGAATAAGACAAATGTGCAAACAACTGTGAAACGAGAAAAATAAGACAAATTTACAAATAGTTGTGGGACCGACGAATAAAATAAGTGTACAACAATTGTGGAGAAAAAAGTATTATGTTTTGGCAAATATTTGTGTGCACATTGTGCACACTAAAAATAGTGTGCACAATATTTTAATCTAATACTATATTGTAACTAAACTAATACTATACAATGTTGCTACCTAAACTAATATTATACAATGTCCGAAATAATACCACACTGTAACCAAACTAATACTATACAAGACCTAAAATAATACTATACTATAGCCAAACTAATATTATACAAAGACATGAAATAATACTACACTCGTAACCAAACTTTGTGCACACAATTTTTATTGTGCAAAATATGCACACAAATACTACTCACGACGTTGAGTCGGACCTTGTGAATGGGCTTTAGTATTAGAGTATTTATATTTTAGCTCGTACCCTAAATTGCCTATCTCTATTATACTAATAGGGAGTTTGATTTTGATGATGTGTCAAATTCACATTCATTTGGCTTATGTGTCAAACTCACATTAATTTGCCTTATGTGTCACTCTAAAAATAACTTGCTTGAGTACATGCGTATAACTTATGTGTCATCTATGTGACTCTATAAAATCTATTTAAAAAAATGCATCCACATAGATTTGAACCTTGCACCTCATAAATGACACTAATAATATTTTTACCAAATAAGCCAATTTATAAATATTAAATATCTATTATATTTATCTTTAGTCTAAAGTATATTAAAATTTTTGTTAGTAATACAAACAAGTAAATTAAGTATATTTATTTTACTATTACTGAATTAATTAATTAAATTATAAAATATTCTAATTTATTTTACTACTACTGAATTAATTAATTAAATTATAAAATATTATAATTATGTAATTTTTTTATATTTATTTTAGCGTCTCACTATATTTGATGATTTTTTCATTTAAAAAATCATAAAAATTTCAAATATATAATTAAGTATATGAAATGACTAATGAAATTTTAAATATTATATAATATAATTATATTATTTCACAATGAACAAATTAATTTATGCATACATAATATATTATGATATTAATTGAATTTTATGAAAATCCAGCGTAATACGCGGGACTCATCTAGTTTCAGAGATATTACGAAGTTTGCACCTTCGGGTTGTGAGCAGAGAGTTCTTTGTGGCCTCGTTTGAGAATTTATCTATCTATTCAGTTATTTTTGGTAGCTTTCACTCTAACAATCACATTTCATCCATGTGTCCAATTACATTGATTTTATGACCGATAAATATGTTGCATTAAAAAATAAATAAACATGCAATTACAAAAATTTAAATCTATGACTTATAAAATTTCATATTGAAATAAACACAATATGATTATATACAACACAACACAATTTTTTTTTTTGAAACGATACAATACAATTTAATAGAACTGAAAAATAGAAATAACATTTGAACCAAAAATAGAATTAATAATAAAAAAAAAAGAACGTTAGAATTTTATTTTTGTTAGATTTTGAAGTTAGAACTTAGAAATTTAGAATTTTTTTTTTTTTGACGGGAGAAATTTAGAATTAGAAAATAGAAATAATAAAAAATTTTAAAATGGTTCATTTTTTAAAAAAAAAAATTCTGATCTTTTCCATGCCTGACCGATTTTTCCCGATCTCAAAAACAGATTTTCGAGAGTATTTGGACCGGTTTCCTGGCTGGTTCTAAAATCACTGCCCGATCTCAAAAACAGATTTTCGGGAGTATTTGGACCGGTTTTCTGGCTGATTCTAAAATCACTGCCCAATCTCACGGCAATTGGTGCACAAAAGACTGATTCTTTAACATTTTAGACAAGTACAAAGGATAATAGTTCCATCTATATATTGCTAACCAATCTGAAAGGCAGGCCATAGTTCCACTCTACTTGTTCTAATTTCAGACCATCGAAGACTATGATTCATACAACTAATACTCATACCAGATTTCTTATAGCAACAGGAATATGAAATAGAATCTCTCTTACATATTGACAGCTTAAGGGGGTAATAGAAATGTACCAATTATTTTTATCAATGAAACAAATGAACATTTCTCATAAGATAATGGCAAAAACTCACGTGAACCAAGTGCACACGATGTACTCTATTTTTACTATCAATGTCATGCACATTCACTATCACTGTCATGCATATACACTATCACTGTAAAATTTTACTTATAACAGTGTATATACATGACAGTGATAGTAAAAATAGAATTCATCAAATGCACCCGATTCACACAAGTGTTATTCAAAGAAAATGTATTTAACAATGTGTGTGCATGCGTACAAAGGATTCATTTTTAGAGTCAACCTGATGCCTGAATGTAGTTCTGGAAACGAAAGAGAAGAATTTGAAGAAAATTAAATCCAGTTCTACTTCAGGATTTTGAAATCCCGTTTATAAAACCACCCATACAACACATATATAAACTTATTATCTTACATTTCAATACAATAAATTATTTTTCCTCACACTTTTATATATTTAAATCATAACTCACATCACTCAATTCATTACAATCACAGTCAATAATTTAACAATACAACATCATTAGCTATTAAACACTGATTTAACACCCTACTTAAAATCTCAAAACAAACACACGTTTTACTATTTATTAGGACTTCCAAATCCTCTAGATTTCATAAACCGGTTTTGAAATCATTGTCTCTACAAAATGAAATCATTTAAACAAACTCAACAGACCACAGGAGGAAGATCTTTATTTCAAACTACAGTGGAGCTCTATTGATGCAATTAAGCAAAGGGAATCGTGTGGAAGTTAGATTCTGAATTTTCAGACCACAGATATGATTTTTAATACCCCTGTGATAGTAAATGTAATATATACACACATATATATACATATAATATCTAGTTCACGGTAGTATCTCTCACCACAAGTTGACATGTGGGTCAGTATATACTGCTTCCTCCGACAATATATCTTTTTGGTCAGTCTAATTTTAATATCATTCAAAAATAGAATTTTTTTACTTATTTCTACCCTCACAACATATACTTATTTACACCATTTGTCATTTAAGCGCAACACTATTTTCTCTCTCCTATTAATGATTTGACAATAACACCCTTACTTTTTACTTCACTCGTCTACTTTATACATAAACAATAATATTTCTTAAAACTTGTGTCCAGCCTATTCGTCTAATTAAAATTGGATGAAGGGAGTACAACAAAGTATATTCTTAGTTCAAGTTAAATTATCTTCAAGTAATTCTACAAGTCTTAGTCTAAAAACAATGTAAACATGACCTTAATGAGCATATGCAACTTTAACGTATGCTTTAGGTGTAATTTCAAACTCTACAAAAAGCTTCCAGTATCACTTTTTTTAAAAGCTGTGAGAGCTTTTTTAAAAAAATGATTCCATAAGTTGTTTGTAGACTGAAAACAGACCCTTAATGACACATATTACACATATAGTATATTAGGGAACATGCAAATGAATTCATGAATATATATACACACAGGCACAAAGATTGTGAGATTTGGAACCACGGAGATGAGGTTGCAATGGAAGGATGAGAGTGAAAACCAGAAAGTGACACAAATTACAGTTAAACCTATAATTCCTAAGGAAGAATTGGGCTTACTTTCAACACATGACCCAAAATAATATCTACACAAATAGAAATACATCAATCTCAAGAGAAAAAGCGAGCAAATATAACCAAAAAAACCCCTCTACTGTTTTCAAAAATATGAAAAGTAATCTTGTATCCAAAAGAATGCAATCAAATCCAATAGAAAAAGCATGGATGTTAATTACAACAGCTGACCTTAACTTTTTGGGTGCTATAAAAGAAAATCAGGAACCACCGACGTTTGAGCTTCCACTGCTCTATGTGCTCTATGCCTAGACTTGTGCTTAGCATGTCCCCCATCACTTTTGTGCTTGTCTTTGTGATCATGTTCGTTATCCTTGGATGAACTTCGATGTTTTCTCTCCTTACCACGGTGTTTGCTACTTCCTGAACCAGCTTTTACGAGCTCAGATTTATCGGTTTTGATTAGATTGCTTTTGGATTCAGCTATGTGGGCATCTAACTCATCAATCTCCCTTCTCTTACCTGATTTGTTCGACGCTTTTTTCCTTGACGATGATGTTGTAGCTTCATTGCCTAAAAGCACTTCTTGCACAGCACCAGAAATTAGATCTGTCTTAAACTCAGGTTTCTTGGTTGCAACATTAACTGAATCTGCATCATTCAATTTCACAACCACAGGCCTAGGTTTTGCTTTACTCAGCTTTTTCCCAGTGATGAGTGATTGCTCTGTTAACTTCACAAGATCTTCAGCCTCATCAATAGCCTTATCTTTAGGATCATGAGCAGGTGGGTAGTCATTCGATGTCAACACAGGATTTTCTGAAGAAAGGTAATATAGACCATGCCTCTTTCGATGCTGTGCAAGTAAAGATGTGGACTCACTTGATGGTTCAGATTCTTCCTTATTCTGGGATTCCACAATACTAGAGGCATTTGTCATTTGAGATTTCACAAGGGAAAATGAATTCAATAATGGCAACTTAATATCACCACAGATTTCTTCCAAGTCACCGAGATTCTCATTAAGCACCAATCCTTCAGGTACGGGTATCCTCTCTTGAGCGTTATATGAAACTGGACCGAGATCTTCTGCAAATGCATCAAAAATCAGCTTTACCATTTCAGAAGCGTTAGCATTAACTTCCCCCTTCATTTCATCTCCTTCACTCTTGTCGAAACAACCAAGTAGCATTGGCTTTATCAAGTTAATCAGTCCAAGGACATTGCTCGCTCTCTCCTGCACTTCTACTTCGTTACTCCCAGCTAAGGGTCCCAAATTAGTTTCAGCAAGATTCACTATGGCCATGAGAGATTCTTGTGTAAGATGATTATGTCCATTAGTAACAACCATATTCTGATCATCAAGTTCACTATTAGAAATTGATTGACTTGCTGAAGCATCAAAACTTCCCTGATCATCAGTTTTGGAGACTGAATCTGTCAATTTAGAGGGAAATGACGCATCATCTCCATTTAACTTGAGATACGAATACACACAGAATGTCAATACTTTAAATGCAGATTGTATATACACAGCTCTTACTGATGGAGTAAGGAGACTAGTCCTTGGCTGTAACAGTGCTTCCATAATTTCAAGAGGGTTTCTTGATAGCTCAATATACTCCCCGAAACCCAGGCAGAAGCAGCCAGAACTCCGTGTATAAATGGATTGCCAAGTAATGCAGGATCAATCACTAGATCACGAGCAACGTGAACAAGCTGATGTCTAGCATCCTTAACCCTCATGCCAATATCAATAAGTTGGACCTCGATTTCCCTCCCCTTCTGACAATGTGGAACCCTTGCCATTTCCCCAAGAAATGACACGCACGAATCAAAATCGAAAACCACCTCATAAAAATTCCTACCACAAGTCAACAAGATGAATCCAAGGATCTCATTGCAAAACTCTGGGTCAGATTTAAGGGCATGGCTGATCAAGATCCTACATATCTCCATTACATTATCCTCGGAGACCATACACATCACAAGGCGCAATGCCTCGAGTTTAATATTTACATCAACATCGCTCAAGGCCTTAACTATCAACTCCTTGTTCTCCAAAACAGCCCACATACTCTTCTCTGCAACAATGGCCAGTGCTTGCAAACCAAGATACTTAAGATTAGGATCATCATCTAACAAAAACTCCTTTAGCTTCCCCACTGCAAGCTTCAATGCTGATTCGTGCTCACTCAAACTAGTTATTATCGTCTTCACACACTCGAATGCCAATGATTTAGCTCCCGTTCGTCCCATATGTTCACATATAGGCTCCACCACTCTCTTACCCAACCTAGGCTCCAAAGGAGCCAACTTAGCAAATATCTTGAGTACTTTTATCAGAACCCAATTATTTCTACAATCCACTAAAATCTTGTAAAATTCAGGAGCTAAGGGCAAATAGGATCTAGGTTCCTTCTCAGTGAGCTCACAAAACAACCCTAGGACAGCCGATAAAATCCCCATGTCAGCGCTCTCAAGATTCTCAACAACCCTTTTAAAACAGACACGAACGGCATCAGGGTACTGCTCAAAAACCCTCAAAACCGTGGCAATTGCTTTCTTTCTTATGAAATATTTACTACTACTAAGCAAAGTGAACAACTCCGGCGTCAAATCACGGGCCAAATCGGGATTGCAAATGGATGAGAGAGTAGAGAGAGCGAGACTCACATCATGAACGTTAGCCGATGAAAGATCCTTGCGGAGCTGGTGAGTGAGGAGGAGGATAACGTCGGTGGTGGAAGGGTTGAAGGAGAGGGCGGCGGCGAGGTAAGCGATGCGCTTTTGCGAGTGGGCGGCGGCGGAAGAGAGCTCGACGGAGTGGAAAGCGGCCCACGACATGTCGGCGCCATGGAGGGAGTGGAGGTAGGTGAGTTTCTGAAGCGCGGTGGCCTTCGTCTGTGGGTCAGTGGATTTAATCTCGCGTCGGATCTCGTCGAGTGATTTGGCGATGAAGGTGGACTCGGTGCCGGGTGGGGTGAGGCGGAGGCCTTTGATTAGGTCGTCGATTGAGCGCTGGAAAAGGGAATCCATCAACGAAGGACCCGCCATTAATTCGATTCTGAGATTTCTTCCCTTGTGCAAAATTCTATGTATGCAAACATGCAGTAGACATACTGAAGTGGTGGCAAGGCAGGAAAGAGTTAATTTTAGAGAGAGAAAGGGGGAAACCGTGAATTGGAAGAAGAAGACGAAGAAGAAATAGCAGGAATAGGGCGAGAGAGGTGAACTCCGGCTGAACGTGCAGCTCACGTGCTTCTCTGATGTAATTTTTAACTTTATTGATTATCAAATTACATTTTTAAATAATTGTTTACTTTATTGTTGTTTATCTTGACAATTATTTCTCATACATTAGAATATTGATAAACTAGATGAGCTCCCGCGTATTACGCGGTATTTTAGTTAAATAAATTTTACAATATAATATATTATATATAATATTTTCAAATAATAATATATATATTAAAATAATGTATATGTATAAAAAAATTATAATTATAATATTAAAATTAAATAGTGGTAATATTAATTGTTTGACAATTCATGCTAGAGATTAGAATTATTATAATTATGTGAAAGAATTTACTATAAGATTTGTTTCAAATTTATTTTACAATTAATAAAAAAAAAGGAGGCGATTAATAGAATTTTTTTATATAATTGATGCATAAATATTACTCCGAATAATATATGTACATCGTATATTTACAATAAATACTCCCATATATGATTATATTAAATTTTTTTTTGATAAAAGTTGATACAACCACAATTTTTCTTACATACATTTATAGGCTTAAGTTAAATATAATTTTATATTTAAAAATTGTCATATGATAACATTTTTTAGATATAAAATAGATATTTAAAATATTTAAAGATCTATATATTAAATTATTTATTAAAAATATACATATTGTGCAAGAGGTCTAAGGTTCAAACCTCCTTATAAATATATTTTTTAATTAATTCCTATATTAAAATGCCACATAGATGCCATATATTAATTATAAATCAATAGAAAAATGACACATATGATTATTAACATATATATGCATTTAATAAGAATGTGACACCTCATCCAAATTAATCTCATGACGACACCTAAGCAAAAACAAACTCCCTATTAGTAATATAGGGATTTTTATGTAGTTGCATCATTTTGGCTCATCAATCGACTACCTCGGAGCATTATTCAACCAAAAATTTATGATAATATGATACAGATTTCATTTGTTCATATTACATAATGTATGAGTATATGATTGAATTGAACCACCATTTGTCCGGTAAAAAAAAATTAAGTATGTCTCATATAAACCAAATTAATATCCTTTAGTAATATATGTTATATCATTTCGATATCATGATTAATATTTTTGTAATATTGTTTTTTGTTGTAATATAACTATATAAGTCATATATTTTAATTATCACGACTCGATACCTTTAGTAATATAAGACATATTTTTTAGTTATCACGATTGACACTTTTTAATAATATAGGTAATGTCCATTAATAAATGAATCAAGTTTAACTATGAATCCTTGTTCATAGTTGATTTTGCCAAAATAAAATTCAATCTAATTATATTTTAAAATAAAGATGGAGATTCATTTCATATATAAATTCGTCTCATACAATACTCCTCAAAATAAATCCATTCACTTTTTGATCAATTTTTTCAAAGAACCCTGTTATTGCAAGCAAAAAAAAAAAAAAAAAAAAATTTTGATGAAAATGCAGATTCACTTATTTCATTTTCTCCTCTCTTTATATCATTTTTTTTTTTTTAACATTTCATTCTAAAATCAATATATATTTCAATTTCAAGAAGGAAATCTCAAACCAAATTGTCGATGCTTTATCCAAGTGTCATCAGAGAGGAGTTGTTCATGCATAAGGACGAATTTAGAAATTTTATTTTAAGATAATAAATTTTATATATATTGTCATGTATATATTCAAATAAAGTAGAGTAAAGTCATATAAAATAAAAATTTAAACAAAAAGATATACTTATGACAATCCTTCCTAAATCCGTCCCTGCTCACGTGAGGAGCGTCACTTGATTTTCTAAGGCCTCAGCTTTGTGGGCCGTGGGAGGACATTCTCTTGTTACTTTGTTGGGTTGTGTTTTTTTGCAATTTTTGGCCTTTTCTTTTAATAGATACTTTTTTTTACGAGGATTTTTATCAGTCTGAGTCTTGAAAGATATGTTAATTATCAATTGGCGCGAAGATAAAATTTATCAATCCGGGACCTGAAAGATGTTTATATTAAGGGATTTTATCAATTCGGGACTGAAAGATAGGACAATTATCAATTGGGCCTTAATTCCAAGGTCTGGATTGATAAAATCTCTTAATTTAAACATCTTTCGTGTCCCGGATTGATAAATTTTATCTTTCAAGTCCCGAATTGATAATTAATATATCTTTCAAGACTTGACCGATAAAAGCCCTTTTATACGGTCCAGTTACATGCACACATTTTTTTAATTAGTCCACACGCCAAATTATTTTTAATATCTAACTAACATGTGAAAATACAATATAATCCTTTTATTATTTAATACATATAAATTCTAATTTACACACCACCAATTTTTTGATAACTCGGTATCCTGCACAAGGACCAACTAATTCGGGGACCAATCCCACCGTCCACTAGCGGGGGCCCACAAGAATTGTTTGCACCCAATGAGTTTCGAACCCGAGACCTATGGAACATCACACTCCTAAACCTCAAGCCTCACTACAGCCAACCCCCGGGTTTACACACCCACCAGCTTGATGGCGAGTCAACATCGAATCAATTATTTCAGAATTATTTTTTGAAAAAACTAAAAATTCAAAAATTTATATATATGTTCGATTTTTTTTTCCCCAGAAAATATTCAAATTTTTCAGAAATATTTGTCAAAAAAATTACAAAACTTGAAAAAAAAATTAAATATGAAATCAAAACACTTTTTCAAAAAGAACATAAATTTTCCCACAAGAACATAATATTTGCCCTCTCGGTAATTTTTCCTTGTGTTTGTAATCTTCCTTTCTCTGTTTGGTTCAATAATCCTAGAAAAATTTTAGATCTCTTGTAAAGAACTAGATTTTTACTCAATGCACGAGTCTATTGTAATTTTTTTTTGTAAAGAGTAATGAATGTACATACATATATATAGATATATTTACGCACATTCACAAAGAGACACATCTCGGGGTGACCTAATGTATAATAATATTGTGCTTGAATAAGTCATGTATCCTCGTAAATCAAAATGATTGAATTGAAAATTTGGCTTATCGGAATGGATTACATTTTTTTGTCATCAATTAAAAATTGAATCAATAATTTAATTAAACTCTTTAATTTATCGGTATCATCAATACACATATATATATCTTGAATTCTGGAATGCTTGAAAGAGTTTGAATAGCACAATCAAATAATATTTATGCTACACTCCTTTCTTAGAGTATTAGATTCGTCTACATTTGGAAAACTCACAAAGAATTTTGCGAGAAAATTTTCTCGATTTTTTGTAGCGTAAAATATATTGGAGATCAACCTTTAGTATCATAGCAATCACCTATATATGATTTTAGTAAAAGTATAATAACTAAAGGATGTTAATTATAAAAAAACAAAAATCCATTCTTTTTAAATTTTAAAAATAAATTTTTAATATTAATTAGAATAATGTTACCAATTTTAAGCAAAAATTTATTAAAATGACTTATTTGAGTTTTAAAATTGTCTTCCGTAATGGACCTATAAAATTAATTGGGAAAAAAATTAATTTAGTCACTAATTTTATTTGTGAAGAAAAAAGGCCTCTTAAATATTTTTTTATGCATATCTAATTTCTTTTATTTTTCAACTAAACATATAATTAAGAAAAAGTTTATTATGAAAATAAATGTTGAATTTCCATGTGAGAAGATTGGATGTATTTTTACCCCTTCATCTTCTTTTTATTAATTAAAATTATTTTTATATTTTTTTAAAAATGTCTCTCCAACTCCATTGTGACACGTGTCAAAAATAGAGGAGTGACACGTGTCAACTTTTGGAGAAGGGTGATTTTACTATTATATATATAGATTCTTTGTATTTGGTTGGTACATCTTGTACCTGTTTAATATATTTTTTCTTATAAAAAAACATAATATTTGTCAAAAAAATTACAAAACTCTTTTTCAACTCTATTTCGAAGTAAATATAATTTTTCAGGGTGAGTGTACTCAAATTATAAAGTGTGTGCTAATTAAAAATGAATATGCATATAACCTGGGCAAATATTTGTGTGCACATTGTGCACACTAAAAATAGTGTGCACAATATTTTTACCTAATATTACATCGTAACTAAACTACTATACAATGTTGCTAATACTAGACTGTAATTAAACTAATACTATACAATGTCCGAAATAATATTACACTGTAACCAAACTAATACTATACAAGACCGAAATAATACTACATCTCGTAACCAAACATTGTGCACACAATCTTTTATTGTGCACAATATGCACACAAATACTACTCTAACTTCGAACATTTTTTTACTCATATTTTTTTAATGAGTAGATTTTAACATTTTAGATACTAATTTTTTTTTCGATAAAGAGAAAATATTCGAAAGCGCAAACTCTCCATCTATTACAGGCTCCTTGGTCGACGAGTTTTAAATCAAGAAATGTGCACGAGTGACAATCATACAAGTGAGATGACTTTCGGGAGACACAAAATCATTCTAGACACTTATTTTTAGGGATGACAACGTGGCGGGTGCAGGACGGGTTTGGTGTCCCGGACTCGCCCCATTTTTTTATTTTTATTTTAAGATTTTCACATTTCTAAGTCTCATCTTGTACAAATATAAAAAAATCATCAACATTATTTTCAAAATATAACATATTCATGTGAAATATTGAAAGCGCAACAAATAAAAATTAAAATATTATTAGTGTCTTAACCATGCAACAAATGACAAATCAAATACACATATTTAAATTCAATCACACGTCAAATAAAATATAAAATTTTTAATATATATTTTAAATAATTAAATAAAATAATTAATATATATAACTTTTAATTAAAATATAAAACTTTTAATATTTTATTTTAAATAAAATATAACCCTAAACCCTATATATATATATATATATATATGGGGCGAGTCCATATGATTCCGTGACCCGTCCCTGCACTCCGACAAAGGCCCATTTGACCGGATCAGATCGCCTCCGGACCGTTTGATCGGGTTTTACCCGCCTGTACTGGTGAGTTTATGGCAGTCGAGTTTTTACCCGCCTCATTGCCACCCCACTTATTTCGCTTTAGGCTGATGTTGTTATTTTATACCTTACCTCTATTTTTTCTTTTGTTTATTTTTGTTGCTAGTTTAATATTTATTTTTGGATGTTTCTAAAAGGAACATTCCATTTTTCTTGGGTCAAATTTATTGGTGTAAGTTGCCGACTAGGTAAAGTCCAAAAAAACAACTTAAAATCGGTTGTTTCAACAAATCTAGGTCCCTTTAAAAAAAAAACAATCTAGCTTGCCTGCTAAAAGCATGTCCCCATTACCCATTATCTTGCCACTTGGCATTACTTGATTAAATTTCAATCCTCAGTTCTCAAATTAATAGAGATGATCGTAATTTTAACCGAGGAAAAAAAAAAGAGGTTGAAGATGTGTATATTTCAAAATTCAAGCGTCAAAACAAAAAAATATAATTTATTTTTGCATTTTCGTTTTAAATTGATTTTAAAGTCAAAGATCATTCAAATAAGATGTATGAGAGTTAACCATTCATTAACCATAATAATTTATGAATATAATCTCCTACTAATTAATCAAATTTATCAAATTAAATAATCTATCCTATTCCTAATGCTGGCTTCACTTTTTTCTTCTTGATAATTTACAATGACAAATTTCCGCTTGAAATGGTGAAGTTTCACATGAATTATTAGATAAATTTAAATTAAATGTATTTTATTCATCAATTCAATTCATTTTACATTATTTTATTCATGAGATAAATTCTATTTAATTTATTATCAATTTAGTTTGCAACATCTTTTTTAACAAATTAATAATTTTAATCTGTGGCATATCTAATAGGAAATTGAAAATGAGTAATATTATTTGAAGCTAACGATAGTACTTACAGTTTTTGAAAAATCATCATTATAATAGGGTGGGTCTAAAATACAATTTTTCACTAGAAATGGTAGAAAGTGCAATTTCCAGTAAAGTAAGGCTTGATTTTCAAAAGATTTAAAGCCCAACGTCTATTGTCCCCCGCGATATATTGACGATACGAGACGATAACTAAAACTAGCCGTTGCATATCCGTAACTCAAATTCCCAATCTACCGCTCACAGCCTCGCATACTTCTTTCTCTCTCTCTCTCTCTCTCTCTCTCTCTCTCTCTCTCTCTCTCTCTCATCACTTTCCATTTTGATTCATTTTGCTTCTGATTAAACTCGAAATCTCAGGTGTATACCCGAACATCTACATTTCTGTTTATTGTTGTAAAATCCACTGCCTTTGGAAAGAAATTTCAAATCCATCTCTGCATCTCTCTGTATACGTAAATCTCAGGTACGGGTTTAAATTTTCTTACATTCCAAATTAAAAACACCACTGATTTCTGTGTACGTTCTTTAAAATTGTTTACAAGAGTAAATGGGCGTTCCTAATTATCATAAGGTGATTTCTAGGGTTTTATCAACGAATGGAGATGGTGATTTTAGTTAATTTATGTTAAGTTGCTTCAAATTGGAGTCGATCTGGTACTAGGTGAAATTATGGCTTCTCACTTTGAAGCAAGTGCAAGTGATCTGTGAATGTGTAGTAAACGAGCGTCAAAAACTTTGATTGGGTAGAGTTTTATACAATGGCCGAAGGTGGTGATTTTAGTAACTGATGTTAATTTGCTTCAAATTGGAGCCGATCTGGTAATGTTTTGGAGATTAGGTTTTCTCATTTCGAAGCATGTGCGCAAGCCAAATTTAGTGAATCATTGTTGGATAGTTTTTCCAGTCTACACAACAACTGTACTTATGGTGTGATATATGATTAGCTTTAAGGTTTGTAAGATTGGTGTTTTAGCGTCCTCTTTTGGGAAGTTTCTAATTTCATATAACAATTAACGAAAGGCTTCTTGTTCAATTCAGCCAACTTATTGATTTTATGAATGTCTTTTATCAACTCTGTGTTGTGAAATTGTTATTGTGAATACACTAATATACCTCCTAATCTGCAGATTGTTGTCTACATATCTTCCCAATCAAGGGCTCTTGGATACGACAATCTTTTATCTGATAATTTATCTTAACCTCGTCTGAGGGCCTCAGGCTGTGCATCGGGTTTGTAAGAGTAACCAATCTTCATTTGAACAAGATGACTGTAAGAACGCCAGGTACACCTGCCTCAAAAATGGACAGAACACCAGTGGCCACCCCGAGTGGACACAGAACGAGGGAAGAGAAAATCATGGTAACGGTGAGGTTAAGGCCTCTGAACAAGAGAGAGCAGCTATCGAAAGACCAGATGGCCTGGGAATGCACGGATAATCATACAATTATGTTCAAGCCTAGCTCTCATGAGCGCGCAGCTCTACCAGCATCATTCACATTTGGTAATAGTTACATAAATATGTATTTCTTCTGGATTAAAATTTTGATGCCTACCAGCATCATTCACATTTGGTAATAGTTACATAAATATGTATTTCTTCTGGATTAAAATTTTGATGCCTTATTGGTAAAGAGAAACTTAGCAGCAAAATATCATGTTCTTTTCAGATAAAGTGTTTGATCCTGATTGTTCAACCGAGTCTGTATACGAGGATGGAGTAAAGACTGTTGCATTATCTGCTCTCATGGGAATTAATGGTAACTTTCTTGATCTCAGTAGCTAGGATATAAGATGAAAATATTTGGGTTTACAATAATATTTTCTTGACTATTTTATTGCAGCAACCATATTTGCATATGGACAAACTAGCAGTGGAAAAACTTACACAATGAGAGGAATCACAGAGAAAGCTGTTCATGATATATACATGCATATAATGAATGTAAGTCCACACAACAATTTCTTTCATCACTATTGCAATACTGGTCAAATATATCTGGAGCTAGACGGCTATTAGTAAGGAACCACTAGATTTTTCATATATATGCACAATTCAATTTATAGTGAAAAAAATGTTTTCCCCCAAAGAACTAAGTAGTGTATGTAGAAAGACAATTTGGAAATCTCTTTAACGGTGTTTTTAATCTCTTTTCTTTTGTTTTAAATCTAAATACTTGTGACATTGCACATTTTTTGTTATGCTTTATTTTTAGTACTCATTTGAACCATTTTACTGTATAGATCAAATATCCAAGCAGGAAAAATATATGAAATTCAGTATAGCATTACACTTTCATTTTTAGTCTTTCCTGTGTTTTGGTTAATTTTGTGCTAATGGCATTCTACTTTTGACTACTTAACAGACTCCAGAACGAGACTTCCGAATAAAAATATCTGGTCTAGAAATATATAATGAGAATGTCAGGGATCTGCTGAACTCAGAATCTGGTCGAAATCTTAAACTCCTTGACGATCCAGAGGTAAAACTTTTAGCTATTTCTCAGCTACCTTAGTTAGAATTAAAAGGTTATACATTCTTCACCTATAGCCTATTAATGTTGATTCATTTGCAGAAAGGAACTGTAGTTGAGAAACTAGTGGAAGAGACCGCGAAAGATGATCAACACTTGAAACATTTAATCCAGATTTGTGATGGTAACAATCAAAGCTCTTTTGCGTGATGGGTTTTATAGTTTTATATTTATTAAATGATAGTCACAATAATTAATGAATGCTCTACTCCTTGCAGCTCAAAGACAAGTAGGTGAAACTGCACTCAATGATACAAGCTCCAGATCACATCAAATAATAAGACTGGTCTGTTTGCTTTCATTTGCTGTTAGATTAGAGACAATACATATAGAACACATGGTTAATTCTTTTAACTAAACATCCTATGGCTTAATGCAGACTATCGAAAGTACTCTTCGTGAGAACTCAGATTGTGTGAGATCATATGTTGCCAGCTTGGTAATATCAAAGACCTGGTTTCATTATCTTCTTTTAATCGATTTTAAGTAATATTTTAATAATATCTAATATTTATGTTTTGCAGAACTTTGTAGATTTAGCTGGAAGTGAAAGGGCCGCGCAGACAAACGCCGAGGGTGCCAGGCTTAGGGAAGGGTGTCATATTAATTTAAGCTTGATGACTCTTACAACAGTTATCAGGAAGCTAAGGTCAGTATTAGGCTGTGTTTTCAAAGTCTATGGAATAGTGCAGAAGCAAAAAACTGCTTCTGGAAGCAGTTTTTAGAGTTCTAAAACACCCTTAGTGTGGGAACCATCCACTAGAAATAAAACTAAACACTGGTTAATTGCATGTCAACATGATTAATTTGAAGTTTTGCAGTAAATATTGACTTTGACTGTATTTAGATGTGTAGATTTGGATTTTTTTTTATATATTTGTGAGGCGTGGATATCCCAAGGCATAATTCTGAAAAGTTGTTTTTGTTGATGTTTGAATTCAGTGTTGGAAAAAGAAGTGGACACATACCCTATCGAGATTCAAAGCTGACGAGAATATTGCAGCATTCATTGGGAGGAAATGCACGTACTGCCATTATATGCACATTGAGTCCAGCATCAAGTCATGTGGAACAGTCTCGTAACACACTTCTCTTCGCTTCCAGAGCGAAAGAAGTGACCAACAACGCTCAAGTCAACATGGTATTTCCAATTATCATATGCTGAAAATATAGTTGAGGAGAGGAGAGTGGCCTTCTATTTTTTTTTATTTAACAGTAAGTGATCCAAATAATGTTATCTTGTTTGGATGCTATCAGGTGGTATCAGACAAACAGCTTGTGAAGCATTTGCAAAAGGAAGTAGCAAGACTTGCAGCAGAGTTACGAACACCGGAACCATCTAATGACAAAGACATGAAAATCCTTCAGGTAAGATACCACTTATTTGCTGCATAGGGAGTATTATATTGTGTAAACATCGTACTTAATTAATGCTCTTTTCTTAGATGGAGAGAGAAATGGAAGAATTGAGACGTCAAAGAGATCTAGCGCAGTCTCAGGTGGATGAGCTGCGTAGAAAACTTGAGGCGGATAATAAGGTCTGCAGCTTTCTCCCTTCTTTTCTATTAGCTCTACCAATATCGATTAATTGGGAATGGTAGTGTGCCCACTGGTGAGCATAAATTTGTTCCCTGCTTATTGTGGCATCACATAATAGATAGTGAACATATAAGTTTGTGTTGAACTGTGGGCTTTAGTATCGTTCTTGATCATCTAACACAATTTTTTTACTTGGGTCCCACTTCATCTAAAACAAAACAAAATAGAAAATTATTATTTTCTCGTCAAAATTACATTACAAAATTAGAAATGTTTACCTTGCTTCATCCAAAATTTAAATTGCAATGTTTTTTCTTCATTTCAAGCCCGTTTTCCATATATACTATATCAAATTAAAGGTATTTTTACGATCTTAATTTGTTATCCGTATTGCATAAACTCCATTTGTGCCATTAAGATAGACATGGACAAATTTTCACACACTAGAAGACATATTTAATGTTGAGGGAATTATAAGTTTTTCTTACATTCTTTTTATTTTATCCATACGCAAGATGACAAAAATATAATGTTCATTGAAATTTTGTTAAACGCAAATGTATTAAATAGGGACGTATTTGTCCATAGAAGAATATTTAATGTTTTTGACAAGGAAACAAACCTTCAATTTGAAATTTACAAAAATAGAAAATAAGTCTATCTTAGTGGTATTGACTATTGAGAGGAAGGATAAAAATAAAAATTCAAATTTAAAATATGAATTTATTGTGACTTGAACTATTTGTTTTTATTGAATCTTTTATATGTAACATTGCACAATTCACACGAAAGTTTGTCGATAAACTAATTGGCATTGCAGAAAAGAATTTCTAGTTTTATTAAAAGTTATTTATTTGTGTGTTTCAGAGTATGAAACCATATGATTCACCTAGCCCTGCGGTAAAGAAGTGTCTGTCCTTTTCTGGAACTTTGTTACCAAAACTCAATGGAAGGCAGACAATGAGGCAATCATCAACTGCTCCTTTCACATTGATGCACGAAATACGGAAACTAGAGCATCTTCAGGAGCAGTTAGGCGAAGAGGCCAGTAGAGCCCTCGATGTATTACAGAAGGAGGTTTCATGCCATAGACAAGGCAACCAAAACGCAGCAGAAACTATAGCTAAGCTTCAAGCAGAGATAAGGAAATGCGAAATGTCCAACCTTCTGACAAAGTAGTTGAAGTTGGAAACGTAGTATCAGTTAACAAGAGTGTTAGTGCCAATTTGAAAGAAGAAATAACCCGACTTCATTCACAAGGAAGCACGATAGCAGATCTTGAAGAAAAACTAGAAAATGTCCAGAGGTCAATTGACAAATTGGTAATGTCACTTCCCACTAAGAGAGATCCAAGTGATCACACCCCAAGTTCGAAGAATCCTGAAAAAGGAAGAAATTGCTGCCGTTAGCTTCGAGTAATGGTATGAATATGCAGAACTTTATAAAGTCTCCATGCTCTCCTTTATCAGCTGCTCATCAAGTATCCAATGGTGAGATTGAAAATAGGCCTCCGGTTTATGATGATGCTGTGTCCGAAACTCACTCGGTTTCAGACAAAGATACTCCCACAAAGAGTGAAGGTGGTGACGTGTCATCAAAGGAAAACACACCTTACCGACGTTCAAGTTCTGTCAATATGAGGAAAATGCAGAAAATGTTTCAAAATGCAGCGGAAGAGAATGTGAGAAGCATAAAAGCATATGTGACAGAGCTTAAAGAACGTGTGGCCAAGCTGCAATATCAGAAACAGCTTCTTGTATGCCAGGTATGGTAATCTAAATATAATCATTCACAACACATCCTATCACAATTTTTCTCATGCTAAAATTTATCAATATTCATATTGTGCATTGCATGGGAGAAATACCAGTTCATTTAACTTTACTCCGTATGATTGAATCTTCTTTATTCATTCCATCAGGTGCTTGAACTTGAAGCGAACGAAGCAGCTGGATATGAATTGGAAGATGGTGAGAATGCTCCTGAACTGCCAGAGGAGTCACCGGCTTCATGGCTTCTGACTTTTAAGGAGCAACGACAGCAGATCATCGAGTTATGGGATATTTGCCATGTTTCCATCATTCACAGGACCCAATTTTATCTGCTGTTCAAGGGGGAGCCTTCTGATCAGATATACGTGGAAGTGGAGCTCAGACGTTTAACTTGGCTGCAACAGCACTTAACTGAGATTGGAAACGCAAGCCCAAGCCCAGCTCATGTGGGAAACGAGGCCACTGTATCATTATCTTCAAGGTTTGCTTGCTCTCTTTCTATCTCTAGCTTTAAGTAGAGGTGCACAAAAACCGGAACCGGCTTGGCGAAACCTTATTTCATCAACTTAAGTCCCATAACTTTTAAAAGTATGCAGTTTTAGTCCGACAAGTTTTTGTTTTTTTTTTTTTATTGAGATTGATATGTTGGGGTGCCACGACCCACATAAACAACGTCAAATCATTAGTTAGGTTTCTACACGAAATTTCACTAAGATCCTGCAACCTTGCCAATATAGGACTAAAACTTCATACTTTTAAAAGTTACGAATCTTAATTCGTATGGGACTAAAATTGACGACACCTAATAGATACGGGACCAATTTTGCAAATTTACTCTATTGTATTCAGATACTAAGCTTATTTTGTGTAATCTGTGTTCAGTATGAGAGCATTGAAGCGCGAAAGAGAGTTCCTGGCGAAGAGAATGAGTACGCGTATGGCAGAAGAAGAACGAGAGGCGTTGTACGTAAAATGGGAAGTGGCATTAGATGGCAAACACAGGAGAATGCAGTTTGTTAACAAGCTGTGGAGCAATCCCCATGATGAGAAGCACATACAAGAGAGTGCTGAGATAGTTGAGAAGCTCGTCGGTTTCGGTGGAGAGAATATGCCTAAAGAGATGTTCGAGCTCAACTTTGCACTTCCATCACATACAAGGCAGTGGTTTATGGATTGGAACCAGCTGCTTAACAAGCCTTCATCATTTGTCAAAAATTATATCCTCTAACTTGAAAAATATACCTTCATTTCCTTTTTATTTAATTTTGTTGTCATATTGTTTGGCTTACATGTTAAAAAAACAAATATGCACACAAGTGCTGTGCTGCTCATGTGTCTGTTATTATCATTGTCTTGATGTGATTATTTTATATAAATTAATTTCCATTTTTAGCATTCTAAGAATTTGATATATTTCCATTTGGGTTAATTCTTAGAAGAAGTGTCAACAGAACTCTACTGGGTTCGAAAAATATCAGTTTCACTCTCCATTTATCCAAATTAATCAAATGGAAAAATATCAGTTTCACTCTCCATATATATATATAAGTTTGATTTGTTACATTTTAAAAATTATATATTTTTTAGTTCTACGTACTATTATAAATAATTGTTTTCATCATATTTTGAGTTTATTGTTATTCCGACTATTTTTAGAATCAACGGAATTAATATGTGTTTGTGTGTTCTACGTTTAGTCATCGTTCTTACACACTCTCGTTGCATCAGAATCTCTCAATCAGTCAACTAGAATTTGCAACTTGAACGAACCGGGATCCTTCGGAATCATATCGAAGTTTGAGTCACTTTGTTGGGATTGACGTTGAGGTTTTAAGAGGGTGTACAAATCATTAATTTTTTTAATGTATTTAACGGAATCCGTTAACTTAGTTAACGGTTAGGATCAAATATATATGCACGTAAAAGGACTATTTGTAAACATAGAGACCAACGGTAAAAATCAGAAAATTCATACAGGTTCAAACGTGCAATTAACCCAATAAAAAATTCCTCCATGATTAAAGAAAAGGACGTAACCAAGATCAATAGAGGTCAAACTTTATAGAGATTCGAATTTCCAATTCTTGAAAGCTTTTTCTGGCAAACAACTGAACAAAATTGTGAAAAAGTAATTTCAACAAGGGATTTAAGAGTGACTAAAAATGCTGGTGAAGCAGAAGGGTAACCTAATAATATCATTTTATGCACTCTGCCATTTAGGTATTATATATTAGAGGGCACTTGCGAGCTAAGCAAAATTTTGCAGGCCATCATATAAAGTAAGGCAACTGTTTGGAAGTTAAAAGTAGATCAACCTTGAAAATGAAACTTAAAATAGCATCAAATAATGAATCTAAAGCATCACCTAATATAAGTGAGAAAACCATAAATGGTCAAGTAGATCAACCTTGTATAATTCATGCATTGAGTTTTGACAAACAAATATTATAAGATCATTTGAACTTGTGCAAATTTCATTATGCAAACTAAATATAAAAGGAAAAATTGTAGTTTTGGTCTCATGAGAATTTTTCAACGACAATGTTAGTTCCGCGTTCTTTTTTGGTCCTTTTTTTTGCAAAAATAGTCCCAACTATTATTTTTAGGACAAAAACTGCAATTTTATCTCATTCTCTTGGGACCACAACTGCAATTTTTTTGGGACTAGAAATGTCAAAAAAACTACAGGATCAAAAGTGTAAAAAAAGACCATTTTGCAAACCACTCATTCTCTTGGGACCAAAAATACAATTTACCCAAATATAAAATGATGAGCAGAGAAGATTTTGAGTTATTAAGCAGTTAAGATTCAAAATTGTAACACTAACAACTGAAAGCAAAGGAGGCAAATCATCGGAGAGTGCAGAAATTACCATGATATCCCTCAAAAATTGGATCTTCTGCCAGTAAGAAGGGAGTATCAAGGTCAATGAACCTGCAAACATATTATCTCAAATACTAAAATGATGTCTGTGAATATCGTTAAACCTGCG
Organism: Paraleonurus japonicus; assembly: GCA_030762865.1. Lineage (NCBI taxonomy): Eukaryota > Viridiplantae > Streptophyta > Magnoliopsida > Lamiales > Lamiaceae > Paraleonurus > Paraleonurus japonicus. The sequence goes on from CM061056.1 coordinate 17,137,993, forward strand.
AGGTTAAGTAAAGTTTACCTTTTTCAGTTTTGGTCCCTCTTTTTACTCACTATCAAATTTGGTCATACACTTTTACTCTCACATTTGGTCTCATTGTTCATTGACTAACGGAATCAACTATTTGGGGAACTAAATGCAATTATTTTGAAGTTTTTTAGTTAAATGTAATAATCAAAAGAAAAAGAACTACAAAAGAACTTATAAATATTACATTTAGCACCCTCAAATTGTTGAATTCGTTAGAGAACGGATGAAACTGTGTCGATAAAAGCGTACTTTCAGGACCAAACATAATAATGAGTGAAAGAGGCGGACCAAAACTGGGAAAAAGTAAATTTTAGGGACCAAAAATGATATTATCATGTAAAATAATCTAAACAAGCAGAAGCAGTCAAGAGTATGAGGATAGCTATTAGAGGACAATATGTTTTCAGTCCGGCAATTGAAGGACAATAAATTTTATTTCGCCCCATAAAATTTAAATTTTTGCAAATTGTCGGACCAACTTGGCTTAAATGTTTGAAAGTATAAGTCCTTGTCCTTTAGGGACGAAGTGGTATAACTCAAGTAGTTTGACCTACACTACCTATGTCTAAAAGGTAATGAGTTCGAGTCACTATTTAACCAATAAAAAAATAAGTCCTTGTTCCTCAATTACTACCCCATAGTTATGGTCCTAAAAATTATTCCTCTTATGTGAATACAAAAGCATACATTTGCAGAGAGGCCTATATTTTGTTTCTCTACCTCTTAACAATTAAGTCCACACTCAGGAAACTTCATTACCATGTAACTTTTCGAGGACTTGAATTGCCTCCACAGAGTTATATATAACCTTGATTAGCATCTAATTAAAATAAACAAACAATCAGGATGAACATTGTGATGACTTGATGAACTTGGATATCAGCAGTCAAGTTGTTCCACACTTTGAGCTTTAAAGTTTTGAACCCTTAAATGAGATATTTTGAATCCAGCACAGCTGCTTTAGTTGGAGAAACTATTGGAATCTGGAAACATAAATATCCAGCAAAATTTGTACTATATAAAATTGACCGATCGGGATTCCAACTAAATTTTTATTCTTTTTGTGGGACAAGTTATATTTGCCCTTTCCCTTGAAAATGCAACCTTAATGATGATGTTGAATGGGGAGGTTTAAAACCACTTACTTCCTCCTTCCCAAAGGCATTTGCATAGTTTTTTTGGCACAAAAATTAAGAAAATTTACTTTTTGAAGTAAAAAGTGTAGGAGAAAGAATAAAGTGTAAGGGAATTTTGGGTGATGAAATGAGATAAAGTGTAGGAAAGAGAATAAAATAAGGTAAAAGATGAGTGACCTTTTTAAAATTAAAATGATATTGTGAGGTTATTAATGTTGTGCGATATTTCCTTATTTAGAATATGCAAATGAGTGTGGGACGGACGAAAAATAAAAGTATGCAAATGAGTGTGAGACGGAGGGAGTATCATACATGAAAATGCAATAAGAAAACTTCTATAAAAAAAAAATGCAACTAAGAAAAAGTTGAAAGAATGTGTGAATATTAATTGGTTACAAAGCATACGATCAACATCTAGTCGGGCAAGTTTAGACAAATATAAATTGATCGAAAATAAAAATGAGTTCAGATGACAAATGGACAATTTTACATACTATAAGTTGTAATTTGCTAAAATTTTTTTTTTTTTTTGCAACATTGTAATTAATTCACCTTTAAATATATGTACTATCTTGATGTGATTATTGATTGATATAAACTAATTTCCTAGTGGATTTTGATATTCCATTTGGGTTATTCTTAGAAGGATCTCTTGGAATCACGTTGAATACCTTATAAAAAAAGAGGTTATGCTATCTCTACCACTACCTCCATCCCAAAAAAAGTTATGCACATTTTTTGAGACATGAAAACTTAAATGATGTTACGAGGTATTAATATTATGTGATATTTCCTTTTTAGGAGTGCATATAACTTGTTGGGATGGACCAAAAACAAAAATGTGTATAACTTCTTAGGACGTAGGGGTAATAGTTATACATATCTACCATCACTATTCAAAAACATTTGTTTTTTTTTTTTAATTTGAAAAAAGTGATTTGAACACATGATCTTTAACCACTTGAGCTATACCACTTCATTAAAAAAACATTTGATCTTTTTAAAGAATGATAATATGTATACATAACAATAATATATATAATAATGAGTGTGTATGCATAATAGTAATACTGAAAAATCGAGTTCACGTGAACTCGGGTTCACATAAATTTTTATCTTTTAAAAGGCCAATCGCAAGGGATAGATTGGATTTCATATGGAAACATGACAAAAATCTTACAGTGAGAAGATTCACAAATTAGTACAAATTAATATTCATCCCTCGCAAAGTGTTAAAATAGTCCGTTTCATGCAAGTCAGAGTAACATAGTAGAATACTTGCAATGTGCAATCGCTGATAAATGTTAATCAACCACATTGAACACCGCGATTGCAGAGTCCATACAATACATAAATATAATCCATACAAAATATTCTAAGTACAACAAACTTTAGAGCATTATTTATGGACAATTTTATCCATCCCTCATTACATCTTCTAGTACAACAAACTTTAGAAAATTACCTATGGACATATTTATCCATCCGAGGATCTCCAAAGGCAGCCATGGCGTTTCTACTACGCTACAACTTATCTGCAGGGATCAACAAGAAAAGCAGAAGAACCATGATGTAAACACATCCTTTTCATAATCTTTTGATGATGATTTAAATAAATGTGGAAATCACTTGGGGAAGTTTTGTGTAAGTGTGATGGATAACTCTATCACTTAGCAAGATTTTCATTTTTGCTCCAGGGTAATAATTGTTCCAATATACTTGAAATTGAGTAAAAAATTTCCTCCATGGTTTAATACACTAAAAGGTAGCTGCTTTCTCTGTGTTCCTAGTAAATCAGCAAACTCATCCATTACATTACAGTTGCTTTCTAAGTCTACGTAAGACAATAATTTGTGCACTGACAATAATGGAAAAGCTGATAGGATTAAGGAAAAGGATGCAACCATGATCGATAGAGACTTCAAACTTCGTAGAGATCGAATTTCCAATTCTTGAAAAGCTTTTTCTGACTAACAAGTAACAACTGAACTATTAAACAGAAATCTTGGAAAAGTAGTTTTTAAGGAGGATCTAGTGATGAAATGAAAGTAATTCAGAACTAATTCAGTCGAAGTGGAATAGCACAACTGGTGATGAGATAATGGGTTCGACTGGAATTTAAGCCTGATTGGAAGTTTAAAAAGTGAAGGTATGTAGCAGAATCTATGAAACTCAAAAAGCATCAGATAATGGATCTAATATAAGTGAGAAAACCCATTGATGGTCAAGTTATCAAGTAGAACAAACTTGTATAATTCATGCATTGAGTAGTGACAAATGAATATTTTAAGATGATTATTTAAACAAGCGCATGTTTGATGACGTGACCCAAATATAGCAGAATCTATGAAACTCAAAAAGCATCAGATAATGGATCTAATATAAGTGACAAAACCCATTGATGGTCAAGTTATCAAGTAGAACAAACTTGTATAATTCATGCATTGAGTAGTGACAAATGAATATTTTAAGATGATCATTTAAACAAGTGCATGTTTGATGACGTGACCCAAATATAATGCGAGCACAAAAGTGTGTAATAAAAATAAATAAAATCAAGAACAAATTAACCAATTACCAGGCAATATTATCCCAATGTAGAAATCCACCATGACCTCTAGAATTTGTGAACTTATAGGCAGGGCCAGAAACTGGGAGCAGAGAATATTTTGAGTTATTAAGCAGTTAAGATTTAAAATTGTAACACTAACTACTGAAAGCCAAGGAGGAAAATGACTGAGAGTGCAAGAAATTACCTTTATATCCCTCAAAAACTGGATCCTCTCAGCCAGTAAGATGGGAGTATCAAGGTCAATGAACCTGCAAACAAATTATCTCAGATACTAAAACGAAGCTTGTGAATATGGTTAAACAAATATCTAGTGTGTGTTCTATAAAATAAGGGTTAATGTCATTTTTGGTCCCTAAAGTTTATCTTTTTCCAGTTTTGGTCTCTCTCTCTCTTTCACTCACTATCAAATTTGGTCCTAGAAGTACACTTTTATTCTCAAATTTGGTCCCATCATTCGTTGATTGATGTAATCAAATATTTGGGGTTGGTAAATGTAATAATTTTAAAGATTTGTACTTAAAATGCAATTATAAAAATCATTAATCTTTAACATACTACATTTAGCACCTCTAAATATTTGATTTTGTCAGTCAATGAATGGTGGGACCAATTTTGGGAGTAAAACTGTACCCTTAGGACCAAACTTGATAGGAGTGAAAGAGGGGGATCAAAACTGGAAAAATGTAAATTGTAGAGACCAAAAATGATATTATCCCGTAGAATGATCTAAGCAAGCAGAAGCATATAAGAGTGTGAACATGTCTGTTATGCATAATTTGGCTTGAATTAAAAACTTTTGCTCACTTGAAACATCCAAGACCAGCTGCCAAATTACCAGCAAACCCCATTGCAAGCCTTGTTTCAACCATACCGCCAATCATCAAATCCAATCCTGATTCCCTTGCTAAATCAATAATATCAAGAGCCCCAAGAACTCCCACTTTAGCAAGCTTAACGTTGATTACATGTGCAAGATTTTCTTTCACTATTTTCTTTACATCGTCTAAACTACGACAGCTTTCATCAGCAGCAACAGATACCCCAAATTTGGTTCTTGCAACATGACTTACATAACCAAGACCTTTCCAATCATCTCTGTGAACTGGTTGCTCGAAAAGAATAGGTGTCACTTCCATTTCTGCCAAACACATAAAGATTATAAATTAAGATCTTTATGTACATAAATATGCTTATGTGTGAATACCAAAACATGCATCTGCTTTGACAAAGAGAGGGGCAGAGAGGCCTATATTTTGTTTTTCTACATCTTTGGCTAATAATTCCACACTCAGAAAACTTTATTACCATATAATTTTTCGAGGACTTGAATTGCTTCCTCGGAGTTATAACCTTCATTAGCATCTAAAATAAAAGAACAATCAGGATGAACATTGCGTATGGCTTGAAGAACTTGGAACGTCAGCAGTCAAGTTCTTCCCCACTTTGAGCTTCAAAGTCTTGAACCCTTGAATACGATATTTTGAAGCCAACTCAGCAGCTTCGGTTGGAGAAACTATCGGAATCTGGAAATATAATTACAGAAACTAGTCAATAAATCATCAGCTAATGAATATTTTTACCTTCTTAAATAATTTTGCCATTTCTTTTTGTGATTTTCATTATTTCTATCAACTACCATCACATGAATATTGGCTGCTTCATAATTGTGATGGTTACTTTAAAAGACTTACTCATATGAAAGAAACACTTGTAATAAATGTTAAATGGAGAAGTATCTAAACTGTTATATCCGTCGTTATTGAGTTTGAGAATCCACCAAACAATCTCCACAGTGGTATTCCAATGCTTTTTGCAACCGCATCAATCAATGCCATCTCAATTCCTGCTCTGACCTTCATCAACAGATACAAATGTAATGAGCTTAGGATTTGGGATTCCTCTATGATGTTCCTCAACTCCAATCTTGAAATTACATGAAATTTTAAGTTCATTCAAGGCAAAACTGCAAAATGTTTCTGATAAATGCTGAATCGACTAACAGTTCAAACTTGAGCATAGTATGAAACACCATTACTTCAACCTCAATCAGTAGGAAACCAATTTAAAATCAAGTAAATCATACCACCTAACAAACCTTGTTATCATAAACAAAAATTTATACAGACATACGAATTCAGAGAATCAAGGGTTACTAAACAATGAAATCATGCCCAGAAATCAAAACTGGCTCAAAAATCAAAACCAAAAGATCTGAAGTGCAATTAAAAACTCACAGAAGCAGAAGAATGGCCGTGAAGCATCGAATTGATTTCATTCAAAACAACGCCCAAAGTCTTCCCATGAATCTGTTTCAGAAATAGACAAGCCTCTGCAGCTTTAGCCAGAGCAGTGGGCTGATCCTCCGCCGTCACGTGAGGAAGAACCGGCGATTCTCCCCACCCGACACAGCCATTACTGAGTTCAATTCGAATCGCCACATTCTCGACCCTCTCAACCCTCGAGGTCGCGATCGTGAACGGCGCAATCAGCGGAACGTTCAGCGGTCGCCCCTCTGCCCTGTGAACATTGACCGTAAATGTTTCCATCAAATTGGTGAACCCAAGACACGCGGCCGGCGGCGCCGCCGCCATGCAGGCGGTGGCGATGGATTTAGATGGGGCGGGGGAGAATCTGCGGATTTTAGTCGAGGTAAAACAGAGAGGCGGTGATTGCAAGCAAAACAAGGCAGAAGGGCCCATTTGTGGATAGTGAAGTGAGAAGGTGCTTCAATGGTGAATTTGATTGGACGAAAGGGGAAGGTTGATGTGAGTGAAGAGGTGCCGCCATTGTTATTACTTTCCACAAGAGAGAGAAAACACTAATAAAAGAATAAGGGGACACTTGTGTAAGAATCTCGTGATATGAGATAAAGTCACTTTTTAATAAATCATATTATTTTTTTATAAATTGTTATCATTTTTATACTAATTTGTATCATTTTTTAAAAAATTATAAGTTTTGCCAAAGAATAATGAATTAAAAATATTTACTTTTTTTGCATGTAATAATAATTGTCCGTTTCCCACAAAGAGGATGCTTCATGCTTGCCAGGAGAAAATTGAAAATTGTGGAATGGGTCCTACAAGACCGATATATATATTTTTTTAACCATAAATACAAATAACTAATTAAATAAATTTAATAATAAAAAAGTGTTACTTCCTCCTTGTACTTAACAATTTTATTTTCTCATACTCAAAATAGTAATAAAAATAATTCTATAATTTCAAATTAAACTCTTATCTTATTTACGCGCATGTCACTTAATTTCTCATTATAGTTAATTTCTCATTAAAAATGAGATAAAGCGTGGGAGTTCATAATCTTGAGACTTTGCAAGAATCACCATAAAAAGATTCCGTCTCATTTTAAAGTTCGAATTTGTAGACAGTTGGAAATCAATCCATATATATCATCACCGTAATAATAATAAATGAGATAAAATAAGTGTATAATAGTATATTTATTTTATTGCAAGAGTGTAATTTTGTATTTATGTAGATAAATTAATGATATTTAAATATTTATGTTTATTTATTTATAAATTATTGAATTTGGGACGGTCTTTTTTTATAAATATGGGACGTAGCGACTATTTGTCATCAGCGATGTTGTCGTTTCTTGACCCTATTCAATTTAACACGAGAAAAGCGCACACCGTGATTTTTTTGTTTTTCTTCTTTTATTACTATGTACCAACTATCCTATCAAAGGAAAAAAAAAAATAGTATGTACCAACTATCAAAATATAAGACCAGGTCCACAATGATGGAGATCTCTAATGATTATGAAACGTTGTACTAAATATATTTTAATCATTAGATCATATCTAATTTTGCAATAAATTTCACAATAAAATATATTATGGGAGTATTAATTATTTTAGATATTTTTTTAATTTTGGGAGAAGATACTCATAATAAAATAATAAATAAAATATAAAAAATATACTTTATTATTTTATCATATGATTATCTCTCCAAAATTCATACAAATAAACAAAAAGGATCCATATCCGTACATTCGTTGGCTAAACACATTCGTATATAATTTTTATCTTCGTTGCAAAAATCCCGTCTAGGCCCCGACTAGGCGCTATCATCGACCGATTCGATTTTTATAAATCGATTTACTAGGCAGATCTAGGCAAATTGCCTAGACAAGTCTTAGAGTTGGTCCTAGACGGTCGAGATAATTAAATTTTTTTCTTTGTAAAATTGAATTTATTAATAAAAAAACTAAAATGTTGAAGTTTATAAAGTGTTAAACCTTTAATTTATTTTGATGTGAACTTGGTATGTGAAACATGTGTTTTGTTGTGTAGTAGTAATATAGTAGTTAGAATGTTAACTATTTGACTAATTCTATTGAAATTATGTTCTTAATTTATTATATTCTTTTTGTAGTTTAAACCAAATTTTTAAAATTAATAAGAAAATGGACCGCCTAGATCGACCGCCTAGGTAACGACTGGCGGTGCCTAGACCGTCTAGGCCCTAGGCGGCACAAAACCGACCGATTAGCAATTTCCGATTTCTACAACCTTGATTTTTATTGATAAAGATATGTGTAACTGCTACAAAAAAGTCACACCTGCTATAAAAGTATGTCATTTTGCAATACGTTTGCAAATCACATTAGACGGGTAACAATGTATGAAATTGGTATTATCACAATCTTTGATACTATTACAATTATTTATTAATATTATAATCATTTTATATTACGATATTTATTTATAAATGTAATGATATTTTTAAATAAATATTATAGTATCGGTAAACAAATATAATAGTATTAATCTTATTATATTAAATTATTTCACACTATATTTTGTGTTATATATTACGCACATTAAAAAAATGTAATTAAAGATTGAACTACTCCCTCCATCCCAAAAATACTTTCATATGTAGGACACACACTTTAAGAAAGAAGAGTAATAATTGAGAATTTGAGGGATAATTTTGTAAATTTTTGTATAGAGTTAAAAACTTATTGAATTATGTGCATGTGTGAGTAAAAAGGTAGTGACATTTTGTATAAATTAGTGAAAATTGTGAGGATGAAGTTTATAAAGAATTTTTCATTTAAAGGGTGTGAAATTTAAAGTGGGATGAAAAAAAGTGAAAAATTTTATGGAAAAGACTGGGTATAATTTTTAATTATCACACTCAGATACTACACACAGGTGATCTTACATTTTGCATTTATTGTTGGAACCTAATGAAAATTGCTTACGTCATCAACAATGAGTTATTTGAAATACAAGTTTGTCCCTGCATTTTTATTCATGACATGTATTGAGACAAAGATGCCCCTAGGTTATTTTAATACAAATCACAATTTGAGTAATACTTTAATTTCTTTTGTTTATAAAATTTTCATAACTTCCATTTTCTTTTGTCAAAAAGATTTATTTGACATGCTTAAACTTTCTTAAATATGTTTTTTATGATTACAGTTTTCAGATGGTTATATGCTTGTTTATATACATTATTAACTGTATGATTTTACACTTAAAAATATTTTTTTAATAAAAATCTCCTAACTATTTATAATATTTCTTGAATATAAAAACAACATTTTATAAATAAATAAAATAATCCAGATGTATTATTTACGAGATATATACTGACTAGCTGGATTAAAACCTTTCTTTCATTCATTCCTTTTATTCTTTTTATTTTTTAAGAAAAACTTTCAATTATTATAAACTCAAGAAAGACAGTTGAGTAGGCCAATTCCAAAAAAATTGCACAAAAGATGTCACTTTCCTTGGTGTAAATCCTTTGAAATTGGGTGATTAATAATAAAAAAGGAATATTCCAAATTGATACTTATTAATCATATATATCAATTAACAAAAGTCTTGGTAGTTAGATTTCTTGGCGTTATTCTTTCTGGAATAGTGAAAAAATAAACAATTTAATAAAGAACATGTCTCTTGGATTAACCCAAAAGATGACCCTTTCATCCTCCCAAGGGATACTCGTTTGAGTAACTGAAGTACACTTTTAGTGTTTGGTCCATAGTTTAAAGTACACAATCATAGCTCATCAGTCGGTCTCTTGTGCATCAGTTGTACGGTATGAATACACAAATAAAATATAACACCAATTTTAATTGAAATATGAGTTTTAACTGAAACATACGAGACTAATACAACTTAAACGTGATATTTAATTTGATTGAAAACGTGGAAGAAACCTCGACACTAACTTTGACTAAAATATAACATTAAGCAAAAAGTTTAAAATTCATGCAAATATAGGGTAAATTGCGAAGTAGTCCCTTGAGAATTCTCGGCCAACATCTTTAGTCTCATGTTCTTTTTGGTCCTTTTTTAACAAAAATGGTTCCGTCCGTTAAGTTCTTAACGGTTTCCGTTAATATTTTAAATTTATTATAAAAATAAATTAATTATGTAATTAAATAAAATTATAAATAAAAAAACTGTAAAATTATATATATAATTTGGACATTATTTAAAATACAAAAATAGAATTAAAAAATCTGAAAATTTATAAAATAGAATTGAATATAATTTGAAAATACAAAAAAGAAATATTTAAAACCAAATAATAATATATGTAAAATCTATAAAATAAAAATAAAAATATATTAATAGAATTTAGTTATAATATGAAAATACAAAAAAAAAAAAATTCAAAGCAAAAATTGTAGTGAATCCCTTTTCTCTGCTACATTCGCCGCCTACATACCGTTCTTAGTTCTAATTTTTAAAAAATATTATTGTGATAAAATAAAATAATTATCATTGAATTTTAATAAATTATAAAAATATCTAATATCGTTGAATTTTAATAAATCTAATATTATTATGATTAAATAAAATAATTATCATTGAATTTTAATAAATCTAATATTATTGTGATAAAATAAAATAATTATCATTGAATTATGAAATTATTCTAAAATATTCAAGTTTATATAATAAATTTAGAAATTAAAAAAATCTAGTAAAAATTATCAAATAGAATTGAAAAATATTAATCATAATTTTTTAAATTTAAATTATTCTAAAATATTCGGGATTATAAATTAGTTTAATTAATTATAAAAAATTATAATAAAAATTATCAAATAGAATTCAAAAGTTTAAATCATAATTATTCAAATCTAAGTTCTGATATTATTCTAAAATATTCAAAATTATAAATTAATTTTAATAATTATAATTAATAATTTAAAATATAAATAAAAATTTATATAAAAAGATTCAAATTAAAAATAAATCTGATTAATTAATAACTTATTCAATTATTTCTTAATAAAAAATACATGTTAAAACTTAAAATACAATCTTACGGGACCAAAAGTGCTAACGGCAAAATCGTATGGGATTGAAAGTGCTAACGGAAACCGTTAGTTTTTAACGGCAAATTCGTATGGGACTATTTTTGTTAAAAGTGGACCATTTTCGTGAGAGTCTATTCTCATGGGACTACTTCGCAATTTACCCAACAAATATATATATATATATATATATATATATATATATATATAGTGCATATGGGACTGTCATTATAGTTTAGATTCATTTGGATAAGATATTAAAAAAGTCAATAATTGCGTCATTTATATTTAATTGAATAATTAACAATGATTTGTAGGTAAAAATCAAATTAAATTAGATAGTTTGTACTTATTTTTTTCGTATCCAATTAGGTAGTGAAATTTATGTCACCAACTAGATGAGCTCCCTTGTATTACGCGGTATTTTCGTTAAATAAATTTTATAATATAATATATTATATATATAATATTTTTAAATAATATATATATATATATATTAAAATAATGTATATGTATAAAAAAATTGTAATTATAATATTAAATTTAAATAATGATAATATTAATTGTATGACAATTCATGCTAGGGATTAGAATTATTATAATTATGTGAAAGAATTTACTATAAAATTTGTTTCAAATTTATTTTACAATTAATAAAAAAAAGACGATTAATAGAAATTTTTTTATATATAATTGATGCATAAATATTACTCCGAATAATATATATTGTATATTTACAATAAATATCATATATGATTAGATTAAGTTTTTTTTTATAAAAGTTGATACAACCACAATTTTTCTTACATACATTTATAGGCTTAAGTTAAATATAATTTTATGTTTAAAAATTGTCATATGATAACATTTTTAGATATAAAAGAGATATTTAAAATATTTAATGATTTATATATTAACTTATTTATTAAAAATATACATATTGTGCAAGAGGTCTAAGGTACAAACCTCCTTAGAAATATATTTTTAATTAATTTCTATATTAAAATGTCACATAGATGTCATATATTAATTATAAATCAATAGAAAAATGACGTATAAATTATTAACATATATATGCATTTAATAAGAATGTGACACCTTATTCAAATTAACATCATGACGACACCAAAGCAAAAACAAACTCCCTATTAGTAATATAGTGATAGTTGTCCGTGTGTAAATACAGGTCTTGGAATGAATAAGCCAAATTGCGCAATTAATATAGGAGATTTAAATTCCTCCGACTTTATATCCACAAAGATCATGCAATACTATCTGATTGGGTTTAACAAAAAAATAAGTTTTAATTGATCAAAATATAAAGTTCTACTTAAAAAAAAATGATCATAATTATTAATAACCATCAATCCTATGCAATGAATTGTTTATTGCTTAATTAGGATAGTTAGTGGTAATCGAATTTAGACTCTAGCCTTTATATACCACAAAGATCAATAGCAATGATATCAATTAGAAGCAGGTTTTTCGTCCGTGCTAAGTTAAGATTAATATGACATGAACTTAGGAAAAAGTTAAAGAAAAAGTAAATTTAAATAATTAATGATAATCTATTGGGTTTAACCAAAATGTAAGTTTCAATTGAACAAAAAGTGACGTTTTATTTTTAAAAATTGATCAAAATTATATAATAACCATCAATCATGACAAATTTGGTTAATTAATATTAATATGTTTAGGAATCAAATAAAATGAAAGTTTTAATTAATTGAAAAGGAAAGTTTTACTAAAAATTTGACCAATATTATATAGTAATCCTCAATCATGCAATTAATTGAAAATTTAGATCAATCAGTGTTAATAAAATCTATTAATTGAAAATTTCGATCAATCAGCGTTAATAAAATCTGTAAAAATGAAGTCAACTTAAGTAAAAGACAAAAAATCCAATTTGAATAATTAATATTAATGTGATTGAGAAAATAAAGGAAATGACACGTAGGATTCCAAAGGAAATATTAAGGAAAAATACTAAAAAAATTGACACATGTCCTCAACTTAATAATTTTATGACACCTATGCCAAACTCTTGTATGAGTGACACATAGGATTAAACCAACTCCCTATTAGTAATATAGGGATTTTCTAATTTTATCCCACATGGCAATTGAAGCTCCACTAGCATTGCTACCTCTTTTCCAATTTAATATACTCTCCACGCGACTCCTATTTGTAATTAATCGAAATATAATTGGCATATTATTTCACGTCTAACAAAATACTAATGTTATACATTGCATCATAAATATATTCTTAAATAAAATTAATTTATTCAAAGTGTCACAATTATCAACAACATATAACATATAAAATTAAAGAGCGCTTATTATGTGATTACTGTTCACGGTGAATAATTATTTATATTTTTAAATATTTAACTTGTTAATACTGTAAATAATGAATACCGTGTATTATGAAAAATTAGTATTAATACCGTGAAAAATATCATATCATATTTAAAAGTGGGGTGAATTGCATTTTTAGTCCCAAGAGAATGAATGATATGCAAAATGGTCCTTTTTTGACACTTTTGGTCCCGTAATTTTTTCAAATTTTTAGTTCCAAGAAAATTGTAGTTTAGTCCCAAGAGAATGATAAATTGCAGTTTTGGTTCCGAGAGAATGAGATAAAATTACAGTTTTGGTCCTAAAAATAATGGTCGGGACTATTTTACAAAAAAAAAAAAAAAAGGAAAAAAACATGGGACTAACATTGTCGTTGAAAAATTCTCATGGGACCAAAATTATAATTTTTCCTATAAAAGTGACTAAATTTTGTAAATTATTTTTGGACTATTTTTCCCTTAGCATATTTTTCTAAACATAATAATCCCTTCTCCTTCTATTCATTTTGGTGTCGTTGAAATTTGTTCTTGATTATCTTCATCTTCTTTATTATACTAAGCGCTACTAACAAGATTGTGTAAGGTTTTGTTTTCTTATCTCATCATGTCATCCTGGTAAGAGCAAGAAGTCCAGGAGTTTACCTGAATTTTCAATTGAAGAATATGACTATTGGAAATTCGGGATGAAAACTCATTTCAAGGCAATCCATGATAGGATGGAAGAGGTTCTTGAAGAAGGACCTATTAAATTTTATCATGGAGGCACCAATAATGGCACCGAGTCACCAAACCAGAGTCGACAAGAGAAAAGAGCCCAGAATCGACAAGTGATGAGTGGAAAATCCACAACCTAGATCAGGTAGCTAGGACTGAAATCATTGAAACCACGAGTAAAGTCTGGATTGAAAAAGTCAAAAGATGCAAATCAATCGGCTAAGGAGATGTGGCGGACACTTGCAAATGTTTGTGAAGGATCTCGACCAAGTGAAAGAGAATAAGTCAGTCTGTATTACATGCTTTAGATACTTTTAAGATGAAGGAGAATGAAACAGTGGATCAATTTAGATGTGAGATTAACAAATCTTCTCAACAAAGCGGTGATCTAGGAAAGAGCTATACGAAAAGGAGATCAATAACAAGATACCTGAGATCTTTGACCAAGAGATGGAGAGAAAAGTCTAATATCCTTAAAGCAACCCAAAATTTATCTTCTATTACTCATCATACCTTATTTTCTCATCTTAAAGGTTTAGAGTATGACATTCAGATAGAAGATGAGGAAGATGAGATGGAGTCAAGCACCTCATCCAAGTCCATTGCATTTATCAACAACAAAGAAGACAAAATGACAATTTGAATCAGAGGAGCCGACTTATCTCTCGAAGGAGCAGATGACTTTGCTCACCAAAAGGTATGACAGATTAAGAATGAAATATAAGCGTAACAAATTGAGGTTTGCGGGTAAGGACAGATCTAGATCCAAGTCAAGAAGAAAGGAAGATGATTCTACAGATGATGACAAGAGTAGGAGCCGGACAAGGAGGTTCAGATCTCCTGCTAAAAGAAATCCTACTAGCCCTAAATCGAGATAGGAGTGACACTTTTACACCTGTAACAAGCCAGACACTTCACTATGATTGTCCTCACCGACTCCTAAAGAAAGGGAAGAGAAAAGGAAAAAGAGAGACAAGAGATTTGCAGATCAAAGAGCTCTTCCGTGAAGAAAAGGAATCAAGAAAATCATCATCATCATCCTCATCCGATTTTGGATCGAGACGATGAAGTTTGTCTTATGGCTAAAGAGGTAGTCTATTATTCTTCTTGATAATGATTCCTGTAAATCTGTTTGAGATAATGATCAAAGCTGTTATTCAAGGGTTATTGAGAGACCTAAAGATGTCCTTGGCTGCTTATAAACAAGCTAGAGGCAGAGAATTTGACTTTAAAAGATCAAATTCAGATTTTAATTAAAGGCAAGCAGGTGGTGAACTACCGAATCCGAGAAAACATTCAAGGGGGAATGTTTACCCAGTGAGGCTAGTACATCACCAACTTGTCCAAAGATTAGAAAATGAATTGAAATCTTTAAAAGATAAATTTGAGATAATCATCTTGAAAATGAATTAATTAAGAAAGACAATGAGAAGCTTGTCTTCAAAATAAGTCAACTTAATAATTCACAATCAACAATAGATCACATCTTTAATACTTCTCAAAAATCCCATGACAAAACAGGTCTTGGTTATGATAGAAATAGTAAATCGGATGTTCGTAAACCTAGGAAATTTGTGAAGGCATCGATAACTCAAAAGAGATTAGAATTGGTCCTTGGAAACCACTTAGTCGAGACAAGGATCGCATCTCCCGATGAAAAATAAAATTCACTGAGGATTCCTTATCAGACCAAGAGAACTCCAAGAATCAAAATAAGAAGAAATTCTTATTATAGTCCTTTTGATGGGAGAAGTAGATGCGTAATCCCACTTTTCCTAAGTTCAAGAAAATTACTAAATCTGAATACAACAAATTATCATTCAAAAGTGATATAATTGTAGACAGATTTGGTAGAGAGACCAAGTCGATTTATTATTAGGAAATGAAATGTTTGTCTGGTTACCTACGGTGATGTTTGATCTTCAAGGACCCAAGATCACTAGGGTACCTTATAACTAATCTGCTTTTCAGGATTCACGGGGATCATCACTCAAGGAAGAGATCTTAGCTTCTATATGGTACATAGACGGTGGTTGTTCACAACATATGACTTGTAACAAGAAGCTACTATCAAATTTCCAGAATATTGATGGTCCTAGAGTTTTATTTGGAGACAACAATTGTGGGACAGGACTAAAGGAGTAAGTACTGATTATCAAGGATATTCGGGTGTCGAGGTATATTTTGTAGAGGGTTTAAAACATAATGCTATCTGTTTCCCAACTTTGTGATAAAGGTTTTCTTGTAAAATTTTCAAAAGATAAATGTGATATCTTAGATACTTCCTCGGACAAGGTATTTCTAATCGGCTTGAGACATGGTAATGTCTATGTGGCCAACTTTAATAGTTGCCCTAAAGATACTTGTCTGATAGCTAAGGGTGGAGGTGACCTCGGTGGCTATGGCACAAGAGGCTTAGTCATCTGAACTTCAAGACCCTTAGTAAGGTGGCTAGAAAGAACCTTGTTAAGGGATTACCGAGAAACTTTGTTCTACTAATCGAAATGTGATTCTTGTAAAAAGGTAAAATGACCCAGGACACTCATTTAAAAGTATTAACACTTCCTCATGCTGAAAGAGTTTTACAACTTCTTCATCTTGATTTGTTTATACTGCTTTCACCTCTCGGTTTTAGTGGAAGGAAATATACTCTTGTTGTAGTTGATGATTTTTCTAGATACACTTGGGTCATATTTCTTTTAAAAAGAATGAGACTATGAACAAGATCCCCCGATCCGTCTGCATGCATTCAAAATGAGAAAGGTGTTAATATCATTAAAATAAGAAGTGATAAGGGCACTGAATTTTTAAATTCTTATTTATCTAACTTTTTCAATGAGTGTGGAATTATTCATGAGACATCATCAACAAGAACTCCACAACAAAATGGAGTGGTTGAAAGAAGGAATAGAACCTTGAAGGAGTCGGCCAGAGCATGCTAGGTGAGTATGAAACCCTCACAGTTCTAAGTGAAGCCATCAATACAAACTTGTTATATCCAGAACAGGTGCTTGGTTGTTAAAGACAAGGGTAAGACTCCATATGAGATTTGGAAGGGTAAGATTCCAAGAATCTCATATTTTAGAGCTTTGGTTATAAATGTTTCATCCATAACAATGAGAAATCTAAGTGAGAACTTTTGATGCTAAGGCTGTTGGAATATTCTTAGGATATTCCAACACTTCCAAGGCATTTAGAGTTTTCAACAAGACAACTCTTTGTGTGGAGGAAACTCCTCATGTGGTTTTTGATGAATTGTATTCCTTCTCGGATAAAGTGAATCAAATTTCTAATGGTCTAGATAAGATTGAACTAACCAAAACTAAACATAGAACAGTCTATCTACCTAGTCTTGATTCGATTCGGATGAAGAAGAATCCCCATTTGATAGTCGAAGACAACTTCGATCGACTCCATCCGAGGAGACACCCTTGACATCGGTGATCGGCGGGGGTCGGCGAGATGAAGGGGAACATCGGCTCGGGTAGAGTCGGATGAGTTGCTGCTGAGTCTCAAGATGAGGATCCTTCTACTCAAATAGGCAAGAGGATGAGAAGTTATCATCCATCGGCCCGGATTATCGGAGACCCATCAAGTAGTGTGCGGACACGAATGATGCTGGACTCGAGAGTCTCTGTTCACTGTTATGTATCACTTCTCGAACCTAAGTCTATTGAGGAAGCTCTATCGAGATCCAAACTGGATAAGCGCCATGCAGGAAGAACTGCATCAGTTTGAAAGGCAAAATGTTTGGGAATTAGTGGAAAGACCCTTACATAGAAAGATTATAGGCACCAAATGGGTGTTTAAAAACAAAGCAGATGAGAACAACATTATTGTTCGTAATAAGGCAATATTGGTAGCTCAAGGTTACTCACAGTCGAAGGGATAGACTATGATGAAACATATGCTCCAGCTTGCAGATTAGAAGTAATATGGCTGTTCTTGGCATTTCTTGCTTATAAATCTTTCAAAGTCTTTCAAATGGATGTTAAGTCTGCTTTCCTTAATGGTGTGTTACTTGAGGAAGTCTATGTGGAGCAACCTCCTGGGTTTAAGATCAATAACAAGGTCTATAAACTCAATAAGACCCTATATGGACTGAAACAAGCTCCCAGGCATGGTATGATGCCTTATCTCAATTTCGATATCAAATGGTTTTTCAAAAGGTAAAATAGATAGGACTCTGTTTAGAAAGGAAATAGATGGTAACATCTTGTTAGTTCAAATTTATGTAGATGACATTATTTTTGGTTCACGTAATCGAAATTATGTAAAGATTTTAGTGTCCTCATGAAAATAGGTTTGAAATGTCAATGATGGGTGAATTAACATATTTTCTAGGCTTGCAGATTAAGCAGATGAGTAAGGGTATATTCATACATCGACTAAATATGTTAAGGACCTAATTGAGAAATTTGGGATGACTACTAGTAGGGAAGTTAAAATACCTATGGATTTAGATGAGCGAGGATTCCCACGGATGCAACGGAGTATCGTGGGTGATTGGATCTCTTCTCTATCTCACCGCAAGTAGGCCGGACATAGCCTTTGCGGTTGGGGTATGTGCAAGATTCCGATTTAATCCCAAGAAAACTCATCTAGAGGACCTGCTAAGAAAATCCTTAAATATCTCAAAAGAACTTTGCAAGTAGGGTTATGGTACCCAGTGATAACAACTTTGAGGTGGCAGGTTATTCAGACTCGGACTTTGGGGATGTAAGATTGACAGAAATCCACCTCGGGGACTTGTCAATTCTTAGGCAACAAATTAATTTCTTGGTTTTCTAAGAAAGCAGACATCATTGCCACCTCCACAACCGAAATTTGAATACATGGTAGCAGGAAGTTGTTGCTCTCAACTCATCCGGATTAGTCAATGACTTTGAGATTATAATATTCAAACATCATCTTCCTATTTACCGTGATAGTAATAGTGCAATAACCATGACATACAATCACATTACGCATTCTAGGTGTAAACATATAGACATCGAGACATCATTTCATCGAGTAGATCATGTGGAAAAGAATGATATTAGAATTGAAAAGATAGCCACCGAATCACAAAGAGCGTACATTCTTACAAAACCATTAGTGAGTCTAGATTTAAAGAATTGTGTTTAGAATTAGGATTACTTGATGCATCATTGGCTGATTTTTAATCATTGCTTGCATCATTATTTGTTTTTCTTATTTCTTTCTTTCTTTTCTTTAAATAAATGTCTAGAAAGAATTATCGGACTAGATATGAGTCAAAGGACAATCAGTAGTGATATCATTGATCTCCTTCTAAGGAATCAAGAATCAAGGATTAGTCATATTGACCTTATCTGACTTGATGATTACTTATCGACATTAGGTAAATCAGACAAGGACTCAATAGTCGGTGATTTTCTTGAAAGCAGATGACTATCTCGCATCTATCCTATCCGATCTACCTCGGCTACTAATAGTTTTGATGAGTTGTTTGCGAGAACAGTGTATCGGCCTTGATTAATTAATCCTTTAAAACACTCTAATCCAAGATCACCTCCCCTTTGTTTTACATATTTACGGAAAAATGTTTTTCAAATAGCTATTTCAAGTCTGTTTAATTTCAAATAGTACGTATGAACTTCAATTAAAAATATCGTGTTCAGTTTTTTCAAAATCGGACTCGAAGGAATTTTTCAAAATATAAGACAAGGTCATTTTTCGACCAAGTCTCGATAAAACTCGGTCTGAAATACGTATTCGATATACAAAGAAGGATATGATTTGCTTACGTCGAAATACTAATTACCTCTATAAAAGGTAAACCTATTAGCCGTCTAATCTATAGGATAAAACATCTATTTTTCACACAGTTCAAGATACGTAAAAGCCACGCGCCTGAATTCGGCGACTTTCTCGCTAAACCGTTTAGATTTTACACGCGTCTTTATTAATCAACGGTTAAAATCATTTCCAAAAATCTTGCCACGTATCAACTTCCCAATTCTTCCCTCTTTCTCTCTCTCGTTTAAAAACTTACCTTCTTCGTTTCAAAAATTTACTTTCACATTTTCCCTTGTTCAAAATTTACTGCCAAAATTTTCCTCTTTAAAAAATTACTCAAATGGCTTCCTCTTCTTCTCAAACACCAAAACCCCCACTTATATAACCTCTGCCAAATCAGTTTCAAAATGAACACGAGACTGTTAAAAATAAACTCAAGACCGAGATGTATGTCGACTTCAACACAACCAGAGATAGTGAATCCAGAGAAATCTTGAGATTCTTTGGAAGCATCAAGGTTGAGAGGTTTTACGCTCATTAAAATCACCGAGAAAACAAAGCAGCAGATTTCATCGGAGCGAATTCTGGTCAACGGTGAATTTTGTAAAACGACTTGAAACCACTTTGTAGAAGGTACACATTTGTCTTATACGAAAGAGAATGTGGCCCAAATTCTTGATACCACGGCGGATGGGGTGAATCCGTTGAATTATAAGGAAGACGAATGGGAGCAGGTCATTCGATATTTTTCAAGAGTGACTTACGAGAGGAGCGAGGAGGGACCTCAAGAAGAATCTCCTTAGAAGGAAATATAGAGGCATTAATGACGATTGTAACCAAATCCATCTTAGGAGATCGAGTTCTCATGATGGTGTGACTAAGTCCCGACCGTGTTGTATGAGGGCGATTTATGATGGAGTCGGGGTAGATTGGGTGGACTTCTTGTTTCGGAGGTTGAAGGAAGAGAAAGCGAGGCTGGTGTATAATCCGGATGAGGAGGCCAGTTCCTTTCGATCAGTGTGAGTTTGTTTAACAAAATCACAGTACTAATGGAAGGGCTGAATAAGAGGGTGGAAAGCGAGAGTAGGCTTGAAAAAATATTCCAAACAGAAGGGGTTCTTTGACAAAGCATGAAAGATTAGGTGGGCTGCCCGATTCCGACGATGACACGAGGCGAGGACAGAGATCGAGAGGAATGAGGCGGCGGCTGCGGTGGCCCAAAGACCCGTGCTTGAGGGTACAAGGAGGTGATGTACCCGAGGTGAGGTACCAACAGTGAGGTCGATGTACGAGGAGGAAGCGGTGAGGAAGCAGTGGAGTGGAACCGAGAGGTCATCATGCTTGAAAAAGACAGACCTGATGTTCCACTTGAGAGGAGACCGAAGGAGATTGATAAAAGGCTGCAGATGTAACGACCAGAGGAGAATCATCTCGCAGCTCCCTCAAACTTATTACAGAGGAGGCTGCCACGCTGGAGATAGCAGAAGCAGAGAGGCCGAGGCAGACAGTCTGGAGGAGCCCAGCTCAGTAATGTACAGATCCGCTGAAAACGAGTCTCGGCAGGTACTTCCTCAAACGTCTCCTCTTCGATAAATCCCCACCCCACCTAGGCGATGAAGAGGTGTCCCAGCCGGCACCTCGTGAGCCTCTTGAACAGCCTACACCCATATCAGTCCAAACACAAATCACCTATACTCAACCACTTATCACTCCACCTCCTACCTCATCTCCACTCCCGAAATTCCTCCCACCTCCTCCCAAACTTTTGATTTCCTAGACTTCCTTTCTACCAAATATCCCACTCCATCTCCCCAAATCACCCAATACACACTCCCAAACCCGATGGATCTATGGGAAGCTTCAAAGTTTCTCTATGATCCAAGCCAAGAAGAGGTTGGTGGAACTCATTCCCGAACTTCGATTCAATTCTCAAGTAATGAAGGAATCTGTTGAAGTTTGGTGATTCATCGGCTAAGAGCAGGAGATCTGGAGGAGATGAGCTTATTTCTTGAAGAGGTTGGCTGAGAAAACCTCATCTCCCGGGAGAAAGCCGTGTTGGAGTCTGCAGGGGTTGTTTCAATTTCATCTATCTTATCTCAAGAACACTCTCCTAAATCACGTGCGAGGTCGTCTTGGTCTCGCAGAGACCTTACTCGCCACTCCTCCCAGCAGCCCAGATCCACCTTCTCTTCTATCCTCAACCAGCTAGAGAAAAGAGTTGAGGACAAATTCACCCAGATGCTTACAACAAAAGCTGCAGACATCGTGGATTACATCGATGTTACTATGGAAGAAATGCTCAAAGCATCCGAGGTAAACCTCTTATCCTCTATTTCGCATTCTCGTTAAATTTTCTCGTGGAAAGAAGAGTTGGCATTTGAGGTTAAGAAGGAGGTTGGAGAGCCGAAAACCAAGTTCAAACCGACAACCAAATCCTGGCCGATGAGATTTTGAGAAATCAAACCTCGGCTTCCACCTATTTTACCGTTATCAAGGAGCAGCTTGCTATGCTACTTGATGATGTTAAAAAGGGGAAGATGTGGAGATTATCAAAGCCGAGCTCAATCGAATTAAGCTATCAACAACCAGCCAAACAGACGAGCTCACCGCCCTAAAGATAAGGATCGAGCAAATAGAGGAGGCAATAAGGGCAGATGAGCGAGGCCAGTAAAGAAAGAGGCTGAACTGAAATCAGAGAGATTCATGGCCAAGATCGGGAAAGAAAGGAGGAGGCCAAGGCCAAAGCCGAAGCCGAACAGGCAAGGGAAAAAAGCTGGTAATAGCCGAAAAGGGGAAGGAGAAGGAGCTTGAGCGAATCTCGCCGTCGCCGACAAAGTTTGATGTCCAAAGCTGCAGGGAAAAGACCTCTTGAGAAGTCGGCAGGATTAGGATTGAGGCGGGAGAGGGACAGCGAATAAAAGCCGAAAAGGTTTACTATGGCCGAAGAGAAGCAAAGAGGAAAATCAAGTCTGCAAAGGAAGCTTGCAGGGTCTTCAACAGCATCCCTAAAAAGATGGGTAGTCCCAACAATCGGAGGAGAAGCAGACAAGGCTTGGGTCAGCCCGAGGAAAGAATCGATGCTCCTCCGAGGATGATTGCGCATCCCTCTTGGGCAGCCGAATACATGAAGTATGAGGCTAAGTGGACTTTCTTCTCGGTATGTCTGCTGGGGAGTCGGAGCATCGTCTAAGGATGAGACTATTGCTTGGCATGATTTGATGGAGAAGGAGAATCCAGGATTGTACGGAACCGATTGATGAAGGAGACGAATGGTACAACGTGGGTTTGGTTGCTCCAGACTACTCATCCATCCTAATCAAGGCGGCGAGATGATGGCTCAATTGACAAGGAGTGGATCGAGATCAACTATCAACTATGGGATAAATCAGATGAAGTTGGTGATCCAAAGGAGATTGCCGAAATGAGAACGAGGATATTTGACTGGATGTAGCTCCGGAAAAAGATAGATGGACAGACTAGATAAGCTTTAAATTTTCTTATCTTTTATCTTCTTATCCGATCCATATGTAAATGTGTAAATGTGCTCTATATCTGAATGAGATGATTGAAACTTATTTGAACTACTTGTTTTAACTTTAGAGCTTTATTTTTCTATGTTAAGAAAACTTAAAAATTTTCTAAGTATTAATCATCCGAGAAAATTCTCATCTCGAACTTAATTTCTTCTAAATTTTTCTAAGTCTTAAAAACTTTCTAAGTTCAAAATTTTTACTAAGTCTAAATATTCTTAAAAATTATTAAGACTTAAGAATTCCTTCTTTAAATAAGTTCTAAGTGTGAATTAAGTGCTTTACCACCGAATAAATCAAATTAAAGAATAAATGTGTTCTAGTGTGCCTATCTCGATTATCTTGAATAACTTTGACTAACATCACTGTGAGTATGTTTTTTTCTTATAGTTTTAACATCATCAAAAAGGGGAAAATTGTTAGATCAAGAAAGGTTTTGATGAGTTAAAAGATCAATTCGAACCAAATTTTCGCCACCATTTTCTCGAACTAATTTGGTATCTCCGAGTTATAAACTCTTTCACATACCTTTATCATCCAAGTATGCTTCTTTTTATCATTTTGATAATAGAAAACCTTATCAAAGGCTTGGATATAATCCCAATAATTATATTTTACAATGACATTATTACCAGCTTGTAAAAGATTTTTCCACAAATGGAGATATTCCCCATTCCTCAAATTTGAAATTAGCTGTTTGATTATAATTTTGGAGAAATTATAAATTTCTTTTTGGTTACTACTAATCATATGTGTTATTTCACACGAATGACTATTGTTGAGTATATTCTCATAATAGCCTCGGTATTTATAAACACCTGCATTAAATCCCTGTGTAGATATATATCTTTCAAGGATTTTCCAGAGAGTATTTTCCCATTTGGATCGTGATGGGATTAAGAAAATAGTCTCTTATTTTTCTTTCTTAAAAAATCCTTTATTAGAATCTTTTCATCTTCTGCAACAATGTTTGCGTAAGATGAGATGTCTTGCGTTGGAGAGAATGTCGATTCCTCCATAGATTTGGAAGTATTACTTCCTTGAGATTTCTTCCATTTAAGAAACTCCGATATGACAAATCTTGAGAAAGATTTGCGATATTGGAAGCAACCAATTTTTACTTCCCATGTTATGCCGTAATATAATTACGACCTCGTCCACCTCTTCCCCTATAAGGGAAAGATCCCGACCTCTTGCCTGCATATCTGCAAAACTTATATCGGATATTCACGAGTCAAATAGTCGGGAGATAATTTTCTTCCCCTTTTTTTATAAATAATATCGAAATCAAATGGGGCTAAATGAGCTTGCCACCTAGCAAACATTTGCTTAGAGACATCATGTTTAAAATCTTTATTAAACATGTGTTTTGCTGCTTTACAATAAGTTTTAATAACAAATTTCGATTATATAAATCATCCTGAAATTTTAAAACACATTTTACTATAGCTAGAATTTCTTTTGCTATAGTAGCATAATTTTTCTGGCTATTATTCCATTTGCGAGAATAGAATCTGTTAGATCAAGAAACGCGTTTTGATGAGTTAAAAGATCAACCCAGATGAGCGACGACTATGAAGAACAGCTAAGATCAAAGTCGATACTAAGGCGATCGGACTAGGTCGAGGACTGAACAAGTCGGTGAAGACTAGAAGTTACAAGTCATCTGGAGACAAGCTTACATCTAGTCATCTGTAGGAGACAATTATGAAGAGCTCGACGAGGTCAAGACAAGCTGAGTAGAATAAGAAAGGCGAGTCTTCACCAAGTCAGTGCAGACGAGTAGGAGAAATCAGTGAGGAGCAGAGCGGTTTTCAAGATTAAATTTGTTGAACAGTTTTCAATTTGTTAGAACCGACTAACAAACTAACTGTCTTATCGGGCTTATAAATAGGTCTAGATTTTCATTTTCCAAACTTTTAACTCTTACTTTTTACACATCACGAATTACGCATTACTCACTATTCGATTTCTTCACAAGTTTTCCAAAAGAGTTTTCAAAAAGTTCTAAGTGTTTATAGAACACTTTACTTGTAGTCTTCAAAATTTGATATTCACTGTAATAGTTAGATTCTAGAGAAGAATTTAGGAGATTGAAGATTTGAAGATCTTCACGAATTGTAAGCTGTAAGTTGGATTGAAAGTAAGTAAGTGGTAGCGAGTCCCTTCTTCGAGTTGAAGAAGGAGAGTGGATGTAAGATTATTCATAATCCGAACCACTATAAATCTTGGTGTTCTTTATTGCTTTACTTTACTTATCTGTTTATTTCAATTTTCGGTTTGTCAATCAAAGATTAATTTCAGAATTAAAGTTAGACTAAATATCGGTGTGCTTTTGATCTAAATAGAGTTGAGTTTAAAAATAATACCATTTGTGTTACTTTGGTGTTTTGAATAAGTTTTGAAAGATTTGTAAAATCTGAAAAATCTATTCAACCCCCCTTCTAGATTTTTCCTAGAAGGTTGATTCAAGTTTCCTTTAATCTACTCAACTAAACGGGACCAACATAATCTAATTAAGTATTCTTTCTTATCATTATCAATTTGTTTCAAAATACCTCCATATCCAATATCCGAGGCATCTGTTTCAATTACCTTATCCCATTTGGGATTAACAATAGATAAACAAGGTAAATATTTTACCTTTTCCTTAATTTTTTTAACAGACATTGCTATGATCATTATTCCAAGGCTTAGGATTCTTTTTTAATCTATCATATAATATAGCGATATCAGTAGCAAGATTTTTATAATAAGGAGAGATATAATTCAAACTTCCTAAAAATCTCTCAGTAATTGAGTTTTATCCTTGATGTCATCGGGAATTTGGAAGCAAAGTCAATACTCCTATTGATTGGAATAATATTACCTTTTTCAATATTATATCCTAAAAATTTAATTTTAGTTTGGAATAATAACATTTTTGGTTTAGATATTACCAAACCATTCTGAATAACAACTCTTTTAAATATTTCTAAATGTTTAAAGTGAATTTCAATATTTTTTGAAAATATTAATATGTCATCAATATAAACAACCATAAATTCACTATAAGGAATGAAAATATCATTCATTATCTTACGAAATTCAAGGAGCATTTTTAATCCAAATGACATTACATTCCATTCATAATGTCCAAAAGGAACATTAAAAGCGGTTTTATATCTATCAAATGAGTATCAATTTGAATTTGCCAAAATCCGTTTTAGATCAAATTTAGAAAATATAATGAGAATCATATAATCTGGTCAAGAAGATCCTTCTTATTAGGAATAGGATGTCTTATCCATTTTAAGACTTTATTAAGAGGTTTATAATTTATAACCAATATGGGTACACCTCTTTCTTGTTCTGAATGTTTATTAACATAAAAAGCCGTACAAGACCACGCTGATTGTGAAGTAGCAATAATATTTTTTTCTAATAGAGATTTAATCTCTTTTTACATAATTCCATATATTCAGTAATTCATTTGACAAGGTCTTGCTTTAGTAGAAATTTTATCCTCTGTAAATTATCTTCATAGGGTAACGAAACAATATGTTTCTTTCTATTCCAAAAAGCATTTGGAAGATCATTACATATTTCTAAACTCATCCGATTATGAATTAATTTAATTTTATCCTGTAATTTAGGATTTTTCAGATTATCCTCAATAGATAAAATAGTAATTTCTTGTTTTAAGAAATTTAATTGATTGGATTTTATTTTGATATTATCAAACATATTATGTAAAATTTTTGAAAATGGTTTATCAATAAATTTAAGAACTATTGGCTTATCATCATAAGTTCCAATAATACCATTATGATCAACCTTTATTAAAGGATATATTTTTGAATGAAAGGAGATCCAAGTATAACTTGATTAGAAATATTTTTCACAAGCAAAAACTTGTCGAAATACATTTTTTATCTACACAAACATATGCTTTTGGTAATTTAAACTTTATATCAAGTTTTTCACCACCAGCATGTGATAAAGTGTGTGTAATTTTTTCAAAATATCTAGTAGAGATTAATCCTTCCTGTATAACATTTAGATCTCGCACCGCTATCAACAAGTGCAATAAATTCTTTAGAATAATAATTATCAATTAAAAGAGTAATCTTAATATACCATTTTTGAGATATAAATTTATCCATTTTATTAAGGAAATTATTATTAATTTTATTTTCATTCTCGGGAACAATTATTTTTCCTTTATCTTCAAGTTTTTCTAATCTTTTTCTAAAACAACATTATTCTCGTTTAAGAAATTTAATTTCTCTTTTAAGATTTTCTACTTCTATACTTAAATCATTTAAGGAAGTAGGGTTTTAACCTCTTGCTTTTCTTTTAACATTTGATAAACTTTACTCATAAAATAAGGTTCATCGAAACCCGTATATTATAACTTTTATCATTTGTATTAGCATTTCTAATATTATTAGAAGTAGTTGGAGTATTATCCAATTAATCTATAATTTGAGATCTTAACTTAGGATCTTTTATTAATTTTAATAATTCCATAGTATTACTATGATCTAAAACATTAATTTCTAAATTTTTTCATTTGGGATAGAAGTCTATAAACTTTATCATCATGACAATTACACTTATTATTGTCGATTATCACTTTCGGAATTTCCCTGAATCAGATATAATCGACTCTTGTTCTAAGGCTTTAACCTTTTCATATTCAGATATTTCTGAATTTTCTGAATATAATTCAGTATTTGATTACGATTCCGATTGATCGATTCATCAGTCTTTAATAAGACTTTGCATATCATGTCTTTTATTTCTTCACCAACCTATCTAGTCAAACCTAACCCAGAGCATATCACTTTAACCAAATTCACCAGCCCCCGATTTCAAAACCCTCAAAGATATCATTTCAAGATACTTTCCTGGGATGCCAATGGTATTCTGACAATCCGCTTAAGACTCAAATTTTTATGAATTCATTTTGGTTGACACCAACTCTGTCGAAGCTGTCCATACGATGGACCCAATAAACCCCGACAGAGTCTCTTTTTCAAAATGCATTATCAAAAGAATCCTCGAGATCGATGGTGGGCCTTTCCTCACTCGAGAAAGGCTTCTCAAAACCTTTCACACCTAGAGGATTTTCTTACCCAGGACTACAAAATGGCATGGTTCAAAATGTTCTTCTACAGCCGTTTGATCATTCATGGTTCTTCACTTTTCATATGGACTTTGCAAAAACCATTTTCCTAGTATGGTTTTTTTGGAATGGTGGATGCAATTCGGCCCTTTATCCACTATTTTGCCCAAAGACATTCAAGATGCAATCGTTTACTACAATCAAAAGGCCCCAGGTGATCAATTAGAAAGGAAATTCAATTTTATTCTGAATTCAAAGTTCCTTGGATTCTTTCTTTAGCTTTGCATTTCAGTGACACTTCCGGAACCACATCCAATTTCAATCGTCAGAGAATTCAAAATCAAATGGTGGCAAAGTTATTCAACAAAATTTTGTAACCTCTCGGTTGTTCAAAAATTTCTGACCACGGGCGAAAAACCAAAGTGGGAACATCCTTCAAAATATTCAACTGTCTCTGGATCGGCAAGTACTAAGAAGAAGAAATCAAAGGAGGTTAAAACATTTGAAGAAGAAGCCCCTCCACTTTCTCAAAAGCAGATGAAGATGTTTCAATTGCTTGAAGATAATCCAGAAATGGCCAAAGAATATCTTCAATTTATTAAAGCAAAGAAAGCCTCGTCCTCATCCTGATGATATTAATTCCGATGATTCAAGTTCGGATGTTTTTGGAGGTCCTTGTGCTCAGGACCCTTTTGATTTTTGACTACCTTGATTCTCAAAAGAAAAAAAAGAAATAAAAAGCAATTGCAAAAGAATAATAAACAATTCCAAAAGAAAAAGAAAAATAAAGAGCAATTGCAAAAGAATAATAAACAATTGCAAAAGAAAAAGAAAAATTCAAAAAGCCGAAAAAATGAAAAAGACATTTAAAAGAAAAAATGAAAAATATTTCTCTCTTGAATTGTCTTATTCCAGTACTTCAAAAGCGATATTATTAAATCAAGCTTCCCGATGAAGCGTGTATTTAATTATCGGCCAAAACAGTGGATCCAACGATCTCCAGACAAAAACAAATGGTGGACCCTCTTCCTTTTACTTTCGTGACCGAATCATCGAATTAATATCATCGAGATGAGGACGAGGCTTTCTTTGCTTTAATAAATTGAAGATTTTCTTTGGCCATTTCTGGATTATCTTCAAGCAATTGAAACATCTTCATCTGCTTTTGAGAAAGTGGAGGGGCTTTTTCTTCAAATGTTTTAACCTCCTTTGATTTCTTCTTCTTAGTACTTGCTGATCCAGAGACAGTTGAATATTTTTTGAAGGATGTTCCCACTTTGATTTTTCGCCCGTGGTGAGAAATTTTTGAACAACTGAGAGGTTACAAAATTTTGTTGAATAACCTTGCCACCATTTGATTTTGAATTCTCTGACGATTGAAATTGGATGTGGTTAGGAAGTCTTCTTTGAAATGCAAAGCTCCGGCCAAAGAATCCAAGGAACTTTGAATTCGAGAATAAAATTGAATTTCCTTTTAATTGATCACCTGGGGCCTTTTGATTGTAGTAAACCAGTGCATCTTGAATGTCTTTGGGAAAAATAATGGATAAAGGGCCGAATTGCATCCACCATTCCAAAACCATACTTTGGGAAAATGGTTTTGCAAAGTCCATATGAAAAGTGAAGAACCATGAATGATCAAACGGCCTGTAGAAGAACATTTTGAACCATGCCATTTTGTAGTCTGGGTAAGAAAATCCTCTAGGTGTGAAAGGTTTTGAGAAGCCTTTCTCGAGTGAGGAAAGGCCCGGTCATCGAGATCGAGGATTCTTTTGATAATGCATTTTGAAAAAGAGACTCTGTCAGTTTTTGGGTCCATCGTATGGACTATTTCGACAGAGTTGGTGTCAACCAAAATGAATTCATAAAAATTTTGATTCTTAATCGGATTGTCAGAATACCATTGACATCCTGCCGGAAAGTATCTTGAAATGATATCTTTGAGGGTTTTGAAATCTGGGGCTGGTGAATTTGGTTAAAGTGATATGCTCTGGTTAGGTTTGACTAGATAGGAATGTTTTGAAGGAATGAGTTTGTAAAAGTTGGAACCTGATGGTTCTATTTTTGAAGGAGTAGGAGGAGCAGGAGCTCTAAGTACATTTGAATAAGGCAAAGGGGAATCCGCAATGGCTTGGAATTGACTAGGATTAATGATAGCTTTGGAGTAGTGATCAGAGTCCGCATTCTTGGTCGATTCATTTTTCTGGAGAAATTCTCTTGTCAAAATCAGGTAATGAATATTTTCTCCTTTGATATATTCTATATAAAAATCAAAACTTGAAAGGATGGCTTGCCATCGTGCAAAAATTTGTTTTGAAACAATATTTTAACATCCTTTTGTAAAACTTCTTTAGCAGACTTGCAATCTATTCTTAAAAGGAATTTTTTATTAAAAATGTCATCTTGAAATTTAGAAATACAAAGAACAATGGAGAGAATTTCTTTTTTAATGGTAGAGTAGTTTATTTGAGGTCCGGTCCAAATACCAGAATGAAATTTAACAAGTTGTTCTTTTGATTTTTGTAATGATGATGCATGGGATGCATGAGATGCGGTATGAGAAGCAATTCTCTGTTTCAGATTCCTCCATATCCTATGTCCGAAGCATCAGTTTCAATAATCATGAATGCATCGAGTTTGGGGATACCTAAACAGGGAAGAGATTTAACTCGTTTTTTAATATTAATAACAATATTAGTATGGGTAGAATTCCATAAAGGAGGATCTTTTGAAGTTTTTGAAATAAGGGTTTGCAAATAATCCTAAGCTTAGAAAAGAAATCAGAGATGTAATTGAGGCATCCAAGAAATCTTTGCAATTGATTTTTATCTTTGATTTCATCAGAAATTTATTAGCAAATTCAATTGCTCTAGCAATTGGCTTGATAGTTCCTCTGTGAATATAATGGCCAAGAAATCTAATTTTTGTTTGAAATAATTTGATTTTGAGAGCCGAAATGGCTAAACCATTTTTCTTAACAACTTGTAGAAAGATGTTAAGATGTTTGAAATGTTGATCGATGTCTTTAGAAAATATAAGAACATCATCAATATAAACAATAGAGAAGTCGAGTAATTATTGAATATATCATTCATTATCCAATTGATCTATAATTTGAGATCTTAACTTATGATCTTTTATTAATTTTAATAATTCCATAGTATTACTATGATCTAAAACATTAATTTCTAAATTTTTCATTTTGGATAGAAGTCTATAAACTTTATCATCATGACAATTACACTTATTATTGTCGGTATCACTTTCGAAATTTCTGAATCGGATATTACTTGACTATTGTTCTAAGGCTTTAACCTTTTCATTTTCGGATATTTCTCAATTTTCTGAATATAATTCAAGATTTGATTCGGATTGATTGATCGTATTCACCAGTCTTTAATAAGACTTTGCATATCATGTCTTTTATTTCTTCATCAACCCGAAGACTATTAATCTTCTTTTTAACCCGGCATTTTCGAGCATAATGTCCAACTTTCGACATTTATGACAAACAATTAATTTTTTTCTTGTTTTTATCTTCTTCTCTTTTTGTTTTCGAAGAGAATGTCTTTCAATTTTCTTTTTAGAAGATTTTCTTCTTTTATATCTTTTATCATTATTATCGAATTTCTAGTCCTCTTATCAGGCTTATTTTTTCTAGTTTTACTAGAAGGCATATCCATAGCAAATTGTTCACAAAATTGACCTAATTGCTTTCTTTCAGACAAATTCTATTGTTTAATTTGTTGGTTTAATTTTATTTCATTACATAAATTTAAACCTTCTTGGATACAAGTCTTGATTAATTTACCATAGGTAAAATCATCATAAGGAATTTGAATATTATTACCACGTAACTTATTCCTTATTCTTTCAAAGCAAATAAATAAGGTAATCCATCAACAAACTTTGATTTCCAATGAGAACTATTACTCTCAGGAAGTTCCATTACTCTACTAAGAAAAGTATCTTTATACCATCTAAAATCATGAGTGTTTTACATCTCAGATTTTGTAATAAAGTGCGAATATTGTCGCTATTATCGAATATCTTCCTATGAAATGTTCTATAATATTTATTATCAATGTATAAACAACATTTTCAACATCAACATTATTCTCATTTTCTATATTATTAAGAATATAATCTCTATTTTCCTGAGTCAAATAATGATCCCACCAACCTTTAAGTTGACCAAGAAATCCCGAAACTATCATTTTAGCAATATTTTTATCGGTATTACCATTAGTTTTACAAACCGTAGAATACATCAACATTCTATGCATTGTATTATAAATTTGTTTTTCAGTAAAACCATCAATTTTCCATTCATAGATATTTCTACCACCGTAACTATTATTGATAATATATTCCTGTTCTTCATTTAAAACATCCATAGGAGTAGGTCTTCTATAATAGTAATATCTATTAGTGGATTTATTAGCCCATTGATCAATTTTATTAATATGATCTTGGACAACTTGTTTATAATTAGGATTTTTTTCCATATTCTTTTCTTCATTCAAAGTATTTAGTGAAGATTTTGAAAATTTTTCTTCTAATAATTTTTCAAATTCGGAAATGGATTCTAATTTAAAATCTTTTATATTAGGAGGAGGTTGTATACTAGGAGTAGCTATAGAAGTATCAATTACTTCCGATTCTTGTTTTTGATTTTTAAATTCATAAGATTAATTACATTATCAATTTTTTTATGGAGAGAAAGAATTTGTTCTCCTAATACATTTAAAAATAAATTTGCATAATTATGTTGTTGTATTAACAAATTTATATGTTTACAAGTTGTTTGTAAGACATCATTTTCAAATAATTTAGAAAATGCTAGAAAATGGCAAACATGTTTTTCATTTTGGATTTGAAAAGGATCGGTAGGTGAAAAATCGGTATTAATAATTTGTCCACTTATTAATTTATAATTTCTTTCTAATACATAATTATATTGATCTACATAGGTAGACATAAACCAAGGGACAAACAATATCATTGTTTTTGTTTCTTCACATTTTTATAAAATTGTTCTTGAATAAATTGTTTTTCAAAGATTATCACTAAATTTTCAAAAATCAATTTCTAAAAGATTCCCATTTAGGTAATCTAAATTCATTACTAATAATTTTTTTGGCTTCGAGCCAGGGCTAAAATCTATATCAAGTAGATTTAAATCCATAAATTACGGAAAACTCATTTGAGACATTGTCTCCATATGTCGGTGGTTAACACCTTTAACCATATTTTCCTTGCCAATATGCAATTCATTAATTCTTTCATTTTCTAAATTATTATCATCACTTAATTTAGATTTTTCTCGGATTTGAGAAGTAGAAGGCTGTTAGACCAAGATTGTTTTGATGAGTTAAAAGACTGTTCAGTTAGCGAGACTATGATATAGAATCGAAGACTAAGTTCTAGTTCGAAGCCGATCAGGCCAGGTCAAGATTAGTTCAAGTCACCGAGACGAGGAGTGACAAGTCATCCGGAGACAAGCTCAAGTCTAGTCATTTGCAGGAGACGATCATGATGAGCTCGACGAGGTCAAGACAAGCTGAGTAGAATAAGAAAGGCGAGTCTTCACCAAGTCACCGCAATCGAGTAGAAGAGAATCACCGAGGTTTTAAGCGATTTTCAAGATTAAGTTTGTTAAGTAGCGGTTTCAAGTTTGTTAGAACTAACTAACAAACTAACCGACTTTTCAGCTTATATATAGGTCTAGGTTTTTCATTTTTAGAAAGAACACTTATGCATATTTGGTTTACATAATTCACTATTCAGATTTCACAATCTTTTCACAAGAATTTCTAGAGAGTTTCAAAAAGTTCTAAGTGTTTTTAGAACACTTTTTCGTAATCTTCAAAATTCAATATACACCGTAATAGTTAGATTTCTAGAAGAAGAGTCTAGGAGATTGAAGATTTGAAGAATTGTACAAGTTGTAAGTTGTAAGTTGGAAGTGAGAAAGTAAGCGGTAAGTAGAGTCCCTTCTTCAAATTGAAGAAGGAGAGTGGATGTAGGATTTTAAAATCCGAACCACTATAAATCCTGGTGTTATTTCTTGCTTTCTTTATTTTCTGTTTGATTTACAATTGTATTATATCAAGAGTTAAATTCAGAATCTTTAACTAAAATCAGTATATCAACCTTGCTTTTGATCTTTTAAGAAGTTGAGAATTTAATCATTATCCATTGTGCTTAATCGATACTTTGAATTGGTTTTGAAAGTTTTGAAAAATTTACAAAATCTATTCAAACCCCCTTTCTAGATTTTGTTCTAGAAAGCTTACTCAAGGTTTTAATCATCTCAACTCTCCGACCAACAAGTGGTATCAAAGCGGTGTTAAGGCATTACGATATTGATTTTAGGTCTTGAACAAGATTCTGAAATAATCTTGATTTTCTTCATTTTCTTTCATTTCTAACAGTGCTACTAATAAGCCTTTGTGGAGTATTTTGTCTTTGTTTCATCATGTCATCGGGAAAAAGTAATAAGACCAGGAATGCACGAATTTTCAATTGAAGAGTATGATTATTGGAAATTTAGAATGGAAAATCATCTTAAGGCCATTCATGATAGAATGGAAGAGGTTCTTGAGGAAGGTCCTATAAAGTTTTTCCATGGAGGCACCAAAGACTGGAGCAGAGGCAAATTAATCAAGAACTAGGCAAGAGAAGAAGAGTTACGAATTGACTAATGATGAAAGGAAGGTCCACAATCTTGACCAAGTAGCTAGAACAGAAATCATAGAGACTTTGAGTAAAGATTGGATAGAGAAGGTTAAGAGATGTAAAACAGCCAAAGAAATGTGGCAAACCTTAGCTAATGTTTGTGAAGGATCTGACCAAGTTAAGGAGAACAAGCTACGGTCAGTATTGCATACATTTGAAACATTCAAGATGAAAGAAAATGAGTCTCGTAGATCGGTTTGATATGAGATTGACAAATCTTCTCAACAAAGCAGGTGATCTTGGAAAGAATTATTCAGAAAAGGAGATTAACAACAAGATTCTCGAGATCATTAACCAAGAGATGGAGGGAAAAATCCAATATCCTTAAAGCAACTCAAGATTTATCCTTTATTACTCATCATACTTTATTTTCTCATCTTAAAGCTTTAGAATATGACATCCAGATAGAAGATGAGGAAGATGAGATGGAGTCAAGCATCTCATCCAAATCATTGCCTTTGTCGATTAAAGAAGACAAGGTGCCAACAGAGGCCGTAGGAGGCTGATCTATCTTTGAAAGAACAGATGGCTTTACTTACAAAGAGGTATGATAAATTGAGAATGAAGTATAAGAGAAATAAATTGAGATTTGCAGGTAGAGATAGACAAAGATTCAGATCGGAAAGGAAGGTAGACAAATCTTCGGATGATGACAAAAACAAGAGCCGAGACAAGAAGATACAAATCACCTGTTAGAAGAAATACTTCCGGTCCCAGATCGAGATAGGAGTGACATTTGCTATACTTGCAACAAGCCGGGACATTTCAGCTATGGCTGTCCTCAACCGACTCCTAAAGAAAGGGAAGAGAAGAGGAAGAAAAGAGACAGAGATTTGCGTATCAAAGAGCTTTGTTGGTCAAGAAAAAGAGCCAAAGAAATCATCATCATCTTCATCATCCTCATCTGATTTTGGATCGGATGATGAGATCTGTCTCATGGCTAATGAGGTAATCTACTATTCATCTTGAGATAATGATTCTTGTCGATCTGCATCGATCATGATCAAAACTGTTATACATGAATTATTGAGAGATTTAAAAACATCTTTAGCTGCTTATAAACAATGGAGACAGAGAATTTAATTTTAAAGGATCAGATTCAAATTCTAAATAAAGGCAAGAAGGTGATGAGCAGTTCAGAGGCTGAAGAAACATTCAAGGGGAATGTTTTCATCGGTGAAGCTAGTACATCAACCAGCCTTACCGAAAGGTTAGAAAATGAACTGAAAACTTTAAAAGATAAATTTGAAGTAGTCTGTTTGAAAATGAATTAATTAAGAAAGACAATGAGAAGTTTGTCTTCAAAATTAGTCAGCTTAATAATTCACAATCAGTAATAGATCATATTTTTAATACTTCCCAGAAATCTCATGATAAGACAGACTTGGTTATGATAGAAACAATAAATCGGATGTTCAAAAACCTAGGAAATTTGTGAAAGCATCTGTTCAATCAAAGGATATTAAAATTGGTCCATGGAAACCAACTAGTCGGTATAAGGACTACAACTTCCAAAACCAAGAATTCAAATTAAGAATTCCTATCGAGACTAGAAAGAATCCAAGAACTAAAATAAGAAGATTTTCTTATTTTAATTCTTTTGATGGAAGGAGCAAATGCTATCCTACATTTCCTAAGTTTAGGAAAATTACCCAATCTGAATACAACAAGTTGTCATTTAAAAATGATATTATTGTAGACGATTTGGTAGAAAATCGAGTCCGATTTGTTGTCTGCAGATGAGATGTTTGTTTGGATTCCTAAAGTGATTCTTGACCCAAAAGGACCCAAGATCACTAGGGTACCTCAAAACTAATCTGCTTTTACAGATTCACAGGATCATCACTTAAGGAAGAGATCTTAGCTTCAATATGGTACATTGACAGTGGTCGCTCACAACATATGACCCATAACAAGAAGTTGTTATCAAATTTTCAAAGCATTGATGGTCCAAGAGTTGTATTTGGTGATAATAATTGTGGTCAGACTAAAGGTGTAGGTACTTTGATTATCAAGGATATTCGGGTATCTGAGGTATATTTTGTTGAAGGTTTGAAACATAATCAGCTATCTGTTTCTCGCTTTGTGATAAAGGTTTTCTTGTAAAATTTTCAAGAGATAAATGTGATATTTTGGATAATTCCTCGTATAAGGTACTATTAATCGGCTTGAGACAGGGTAATGTCTATGTGGCCAACTTTAATAGTTGTTCCCAAGATACTTGTCTGATGGCTAAGGGTGGAGAAAATGTCACCGGCTATGGCATAAAAGGCTTAGTCATCTGAATTTCAAGACCCTTAGTAAGTTGGCTAAGAAAAACCTTGTTAAGGGATTACCTGAAAAACTTTTATCAACTAATCTTAAATGTGATGCTTGTCAAAAAGGTAAATGTACCTAGACACTCATTTAAGAGTATTAACTCCTCCTCATCCGAAAGAGTGTTGCAACTCCTTCATCTGGATTTGTTTGGACTGTTACTCCTCTCGGTTTCGGTGGAAGGAAATATACTCTTGTTGTAGTAGATGACTTCTCTAGATACACTTGGGTTATATTTCTTTTCAAGAAAAATGAGACTATGAACAAGATTCCCGATCTGTCTGCATAAATACGTAATGAGAAGGGAGTTAATATTATTAAAATCGGGAGTGATAAAGTACAGAATTTTTGAATTCTTGTTTATCTAATTTCTTCAATGAGTTTGGAATTATACATGAGACATCTTCAGCAAGAACTCCTCAACAAAATGGAGTGGTTGAAAGAAGGAATAGAACTTTGAAGGAAGCGGCCGGGAGCATGTTGGTGAGTATAATACCCCTCATAGGTTACGGGCAAAAGCTATCAACACGACTTGCTATACTCGTAACAGGTGCTTAATTGTCAAAGATAAGGGTAAAACTCCTTATGAGATTTGGAAGGGTAAGATTCCAAGGATCTCATACTTCAAAGCTTTTGGTTGTAAGTGTTTCATTCACAACAATGAGAAATCTAAGTTAAGAACTTTTGATGCTAAAGCGGTGATGGAATATTCTTAGGATATTCTAATACTTCAAAGGCATTTAGAGTTTTTAACAAGACAACCCTTTGTGTGGAGGAAACTCCTCATGTTGTTTTTGATGAGTTGTATTCCTTCTCGTATAAAGTGAATCAAATTTCTGAAAATCTAGATAAAATTGAATTATCCAAGACTAAACATAGAACTATTTATCTACCTACTCTTGACTCGAGAATCGG
The DNA here is from genome assembly GCA_030762865.1 of Paraleonurus japonicus. NCBI lineage: Eukaryota > Viridiplantae > Streptophyta > Magnoliopsida > Lamiales > Lamiaceae > Paraleonurus > Paraleonurus japonicus. The sequence continues at coordinate 17,176,496 of CM061056.1, forward strand.
ATGAAGAAGAATCCCCATCCGATAATCGAAGACAACTTCCGATCGGACTCCTTCAGATCGCACACCTTTGACATCACCGATCAGCACGAGTCGGTGATGAAGGGGAATGTCGGTGAGGTTGAGTCGAGATGAGTTGCCGATCGAGACTCAAGATGAGGATACTTCTCCTCATATAGGCAAAGGATGAGAAGCTATCATCCATCCGATCGATTATAGGAGACCCATCTAGTAGTGTGCGTACACGAATGATGTTAGACTCAAAGTCTTTTTCGGTTGTTATGTGTCGCTTCTTGAACCCAAGTCTATTGAGGAAGCATTATCGCACCCAAACTGGATAACAGCCCATGCAGAAGAACTGCATCGCTTGAAAGACAAAATGTATGGGATCTAGTGGAAAGACCCTTACACAGTAAAGATTATAGGCACCAAATGGGTGTTTAAAAATAAAGCAGATGAGAACAATATTATTGTTCGAAATAAGGCAAGACTGTTGCACAAGGTTATTCACACCGAGGGAATAGACTATGATGAAACCTATGCTCCAGTTGCAAGATTAGAGGCAATAAGATTGTTCTTGGCATTTGCCGCATATAAGTCTTTCAAAGTTTTTCAAATGGATGTTAAGTCTGCTTTTCTTAATGGTGTGTTACTTGAAGAGGTCTATGTAGAGCAGCCTCCTGGGTTTAAGATCAATAACAAGGTCTATAAACTCAACAAAGCTCTATATGGATCGAAACAAGCTCCCGCAGCTTGGTATGATACTCTATCTCGATTTCTTGACATCAAATGGTTTTTCTAAAGGTAAGATTGATAGAACATTGTTTAGAAAGGAAGTAGATGGCAACATCTTACTAGTTCAAATTTATGTAGATGACATAATTTTGGTTCACCTAATCAAATTATGTGAAGAGTTTAGCATTCTCATGAAGAACAGGTTTGAAATGTCAATGATGGGAGAATTGACATACTTTCTAAGGCTTACAAATTAAACAGATGAGTAAGGGTATATTTATACATCAGTCTAAGTATGCTAAGGATCTAATTGAGAAATTTGGAATGATTACTAGCGAGAGAAGTCAAAATACCTATGGCAACTAACTTCTCAATGGATTCGGATGAGCAGGGGATACCCACCGATGCAACGGAGTATCGTGGGTCGATTGGATCTCTTCTCTATCTCACCGCAAGTAGGCCAGACATAGCCTTTGCGGTTGGGGTATGTGCAAGATTCCAGTCCAATCCCAAGAAAACTCATCTGGAGACTGCTAAGAAAATTCTTAGATATCTCAAAGGAACCTTGCAAGTAGGGTTATGGTACCCAACTGATGACAACTTTGAGCTAACAGTTATTCAGATTCAGACTTTGGAGGATGTAAGATTGATAGGAAATCCACTTACGGAACTTGTCAATTCTTAGGCAACAAATTAATTTCTTGGTTATCTAAGAAACAGACATCTGTTGCCACCTCCACAATCAAGCTGAATACATGGCACTGGAAGTTGTTGCTCTCAACTCCTCCGGATTAGTCAACAGCTTAGAGACTACAATATTCAAACATCACTGTTCCTATTTACTTGTGATAGTAATAGTGCAATAGCAATGATTTACAACCCTGCTTTTACATTCTAGATGCAAGCATATAGATATTAGGCATCATTTCATTAGGGATCATGTTGAAAAGAATGACATTAGAATTGAGAAAATTGCCACCGAATCACAAAAAGTCGACATTCTTACAAAACCATTAGCCGAGTCTAGGTTCAAAGAAATGTGTTTAGAATTAGGATTACTTGATGCATCTTTAGCTGATTTCTAATTGTGTGCATTTGTTTCCTTATTCCTTTTTCCTTTCCTTAAATTAATGTCTAGAAAGAATTATCGACTAGATATGTGTCAAAGGACAATCAGGTAGCTGATATCATTGATCTCCTTTTTAGGAATCAAGAATCAAGGATTAGTCATATTGACCTTATCTGAATTGATAATTACTTATCCGACATTGAGTAAATCGACAAGGTGATAATAGTCAATGAACTCCAAGAAAACAGATGACTATTAACATTCTATCCGATTTACCTTAAGCTGTCTGATGGTTTCTTTTGAGTTTATGTCTTTGCAGAACAGTGATAAATAACACCGATTCATTCTTTTATTCAAACTTCTTTATTCTTAACTCGAGTCTGATCTGCTTTCTTAAAAATTTGTTTTAGAAAAGTAATTGAATGTGTTTTGTTTAAACCTCGGTTTGAAAAATGCTAAAAAGTTACATATAAAATTGTTGGTTTTCAGGATCGTATAGGTTACTCTATCGATGACTTTCTAAAACTTATCTCGTTTTTAAGCCGATCTGCTTTTTCAAACCCATCTGCTTAGGAAACCTTCAGCTTGAAGTAAGATATCACGTGGTCGACGTCACATATACTTACTTCTCTGAATAAAGTAACCTATATCGGTCAAATCAACAGTCTATAAAGTAACTATTTACACATTCCAAAGGCGATTGCAATTCACGCGCCGAATCCTAATCGCTTATCTTTGTTTTTAACCGCTGATTAATACTCAGTAAAAACTTTTTGAATAAATGGCTGAGATTAAATCATATTTTCAAAAATGGCGGTTTCTCTTTCCAATCTTCCCCCTATAAATACATCTTCCTCTTCCCTAAAACTTTTCTTTCCATTCTCGTAAAACCTCGCATATTCTCCGTCAAACCCTTTTACAAATTTCCAATGGCATCTTCTTCAAAAACTACCAAAACTTATAAACCCACATACATTTCCACAAATATTTCTCATTTCAAAATGAATGAGGAATATTTCAAAACCGTTTGAAAGCGGAAATGTATGTTGATTTTGAAACCACAAATGACCCAGAATCTACAGAAATTCTACGCCTCCTCGAAGCTTCTCGACTCAGAGGTTTTCTTTCACTAAAGTCTCCTCTAAACAAAACAGCAGCATTTATTGGGTGCAGAGTTTTTGGCTAGAATGGAGGACACTCGTGACGGTTTTGATACTTCTATCGACGGAACGACACCGAGTTATTCTCGAGAGAATATTGCCAGATCTTTGATACGTCAATGGAGGAGTTAATCCATCGACGCATACAAAGAAGATGAGTGGGAAGAATCCTTCGATATGATGGCGAGGGTCACTTACGGGGGACTCGCAGGATTTAAAGAAGAATCTGCCGAGAAGGAGGTTTCGGTTGTTGATGACGGTGGTTACGAAGGCGGTGCTGGGTGAGCAGAGCTCACATGATGGGTTAACCAAACCCAGATTGTGCGTGATGCGAGCCATATTGGATGGTGTGGAAGTGAATTGGGTGGATTTGCTGTTGTTCAAGCTCGGGAGGAGAAGAAGCGATTGACTTTCAAGTCAAATGCGAGAGGGCTGGTTCCTACTTCAACAGTCAGTCTCTTCAATAAAATCACAGCTTTAATTGAAGGGCTGAATAGGAGGCCGACCGGAGAATAGGCACTAAAAAGTATTCAAAGCGAGAAGGGCATCCTCACAAAGGATGACAGACTGGGAGGAAGTTCCAGCACTTGATGATGAGTCCGAGGCAGCCAGAGTTCGAGGCTGGCGGCTGCAGCTGCCGAGGGACAGTGGTCCAGCAGCTGAACAAATTGAGGTGGCCCCAGTGGAGGTCGAAACAGAGGGACATGGGAACAGCAGCACTGAGGTCACACCTCAAGTCCCAACCTGCTGAAACAGCTGCTGTGGTCCCGAGGATGTTTCTGTGAGGAGGAAGAGGAGGCTGGTGAAAGCCTCGGAAAAGAAGAAGGGGAAAGCTCATCTGCCGCTCCCGCCAAGGATGCCTCTCGAGATGAAGAGGAAGAAGAGGAAGCAGAAATTCCCTTGGTGAGGAGGCCAAGACGAGCAGCCCAGAGCTCTGAAGGATCCACCAAGTCTGGTAGCTCCGAACAACAGATAGATCTTTCAACCCTCGCTACCAGAGTGAGGTTCCGGTCCTTCAGATAGCAGCTGAGGTTGGTCAACAGAGGCTCCTCTCTCCCCAACCGATGAAGCTGTTCTCTCCCAATTCCAGAGGCAGGTACAAGTCTTTCCACATCTCCTTCTTTATCTTCCATACCCGGCAATGAAGAAATGCCTCAGCTGGCATTTCGAGCCTTTGCCTCACCTGATCTCCCACCACCCAAACAGCGATGAAGGGGTATCCCAGTGGTACCTCGAGCCTCTCCAACAGCCTACAATCCAAATCCCAACAGTCCAAACTCAAATCCCACCTCTACCATCATCACCACCACCTGAAATCCCACCCCCACCTTCATCTCGAACAAATTCCTCTCCCCACGCTCCAATCCTCTCCAATCCCAACAATATCTTACTCCTCTCTTCCAAATATTCAAACACAATCTACTCCTCTCCCATCTCCTCAACCGTAACAAATACATTCCTCGTCGACTCCTCAACCGAGGATGAAGATATCGATCCGAGCCCCACCACGCCCATATCCTCTATTCTATCCCTCGCCGAGAAGAAAGTCAATGCTACATTCCGAAGGAAAATGGAAAGAAAGACGAGGAGGATGGTCAAAGTCAGAATCGACATTATGCTTGCAACAGATGAAGGAAGTTGAGGTAACATTATCTCGATAAAATCATAAGTGTCACTAACTCTGTTGTGCCGGTAAAGTGGAAATCAATGGAGGAGGAGCTAAGGGCTTTGAAGGAGGAGGTTATGGGGTACAATAAGCTGGTGGTGAATGAGTTGGCCGTAGACCACTCGCACTTCGTGGTCAAGTGCAACACTCTGGATGCAAAACTTTCGGACTTGGTCTTTGAAGTTAAAAAGGGGAAAAAGTCAAGAAGAGAAGAGACAAGCCCTCACAAGCTGTGGTCGAGGAGACCAGAAAGAAGTGGGCATGAAGGCCAACACACCGATCTGGAGGCAGCCGGGGAGGAAGCTCGGATCAAATCGATGAGCTGGTTGCTCTCCAGTGAGGGTAAGTCAACCGGAGGAAGCTTTGAAGGAGGATGAGGAGAAGAGGAGGAAAGAAGAGGAGGAAAGGTCGAGAAGCTCTTGCCTCGGCTTTAAAGGATCCGAATCCAGGAGCCAAGGGTAAAGGAAAGAAGTAGCGATCGAGCCCGTATCGGTGAAATCATCCCTGTGGCTGCCGCTAAAGGGAAAGGTAAGAGGGAAGTCGATTATTCCAATCTCTCGTAAGAGCGAGATCAAAAGGATTAAGAGAGAGATGGAATATTTTGGCAAGAAAGAAAAGAAGAAGCGAGAGAGGAAGAAGAAAGACTCCAACGTCTTTTGGAGCAACTGCGAGCGCAAATGGTTAATCAAAGATCAAGGCGGTGGGAAGTTCGTGCCATTTCACAATACATCTGCCCCTCCTAAGTCAAGCTTGTGGAAAATATGCGGTGAGTACAAAGACAAGAATGGAGGGTATGTGGATATACTTGGTATATTCTCAAGGGCCCCGGAGCAACTCAAGCAAGATCCAGACTTAGCTTGGCATGAGTGGATGGAGAAGGTAGATCTTGAGTTCTATCATAAATCGCCTGCTGTAAGAAGCCGATGTAGAGTTCAACGTCAACTCCGATCTCTCCACTTTTGAGTATGCCATCCCTGCCAGAAATCGATGGATCCCCTGGACCTAGACCCGGGTAAAGGGTATTTTGAAGAAGGCAGAGGCTGAATCTGGACTCACTCAAGAGGAGGATATAAAGCGGCTTAGGAGTCGGGTATTCAATCGGTGATGATACCCGATGAAGATCGGTAGGAAGACTAATAGAAACAGGATTTTTCTTTTCCTTATTTCTACTTTTCTATTATCTTCTCATCTGTAATCTTTGTAAATTCAATGTGAATATACTTGTTTGATTCATTTTATGTGTATTAATTTCTTAAAGTTTTTTTGTTTTAAGAAAGACTTAAAATTTTCTTAAGTAAAAGTCATCTCGAGAATTTTATCTCTCGAGACTTAAAAATGTTTTCAAAATTTTAACTAAGTCTTGAAGACTCATTTGGTTTTCTAAGTTTTTAAAAGTCTAAAAGATCTAAAGTTTTTATATGTGAATAAATACATTTGTAATGTGAAAAATGTACTTTGATACCTATCTATTGATCTTGATAAACTCTAAACTAACTTCACCGTGAGTGTGTCTCTTTCTTGTAGGTTTTAACTTCATCAAAAAGGGAAATTGTTAGACCAAGATTGTTTTGATGAGTTAAAAGACTGCTCCAGTTAGCGAGACTATGATATAGAACGAAGACTAAGTTCTAGTTCGAAGGCGATCGTACTAGGTCAAGATTAGTTCAAGTCACTGAGACGAGGAATGACAAGTCATCCGGAGACAAGCTCAAGTCTAGTCATTTGCAGGGAGACGATCATGATGAGCTCGAGACGAGGTCAAGACAAGTGAGTAGAATAAGAAAGGCGAGTCTTCACCAAGTCACCGGCAATGAGTAGAAGAGAATCGTAGAGGTTTTAAGCGATTTTCAAGATTAAGTTTGTTAAGCGGTTTCAAGTTTGTTAGAACTAACTAACAAACTAACCGACTTTTCTGAGGCTTATATATAGGTCTAGGTTTTTCATTTTTAGAAAGAACACTTATGCATATTTGGTTTACATAATTCACTATTCGATTTCACAATCTTTTCACAAGAATTTCTAGAGAGTTTCAAAAAGTTCTAAGTGTTTTTAGAACACTTTTTACGTAATCTTCAAAATTCAATATACACCGTAATAGTTAGATTTCTAGAAGAAGAGTCTAGGAGATTGAAGATTTGAAGAATTGTACAAGTTGTAAGTTGTGTGGAAGTGAGAAAGTAAGCGGTAAGTAGAGTCCCTTCTTCAAATTGAAGAAGGAGAGTGGATGTAGGATTTTAAAATCCGAACCACTATAAATCCTGGTGTTATTTCTTGCTTTCTTTATTTTCTGCTTGATTTACAATTGTATTATATCAAGAGTTAAATTCTTAATCTTTAACTAAAATCAAGATATCAACCTTGCTTTTGATCTTTTAAGAAGTTGAGAATTTAATCATTATCCGTCTGTGCTTAACTCGATACTTTGAATTGGTTTTGAAAGTTTTGAAAAATTTACAAAATCTATTCAAACCCCCTTTCTAGATTTTGTTCTAGAAAGCTTACTCAAGGTTTTAATCATCTCAACTCTCGGGACCAACGAAGCTCTAGAAGGAGTTTTAACAATATAATCAATTGGAGAAATATATGAATGTAAAGAAGGAGATCTCAAAGATTGAGATTGTGATCTACTTTTATCAAATTATCAAATCGTATATTAACGATTCTTTCAGTAGTTTGAAAAACATTTAACAAATTTGATGAAATGGCGGGTTGAGGATTAGCCAGCTCTTTCAATAATCAATTTTCAGGAAAATAATTTCCTCCAATTTTATAGATCTTCTAGTTATAATATTAGACCTATGAAAATTTGTTTCAATTAAAACCGTTTCATTAACAGCTTTATCCTTAATTTTACAATGAGGATTTAAAGTAAATAGAGGCTTATAATAAATTCTATAACAAATACAAATTACTTGAGATCCTAAAGCATAATTATAACCATGAATTTTAACATTTAATGTTAAAAGCATCATAAATATTAGGATCGATTAAAGATAGCTGCAAATTTGGATACACATCAAAATATCTTGGTCCATGTGCCAAATGGATTGTATAATACCCATTAGAGATTGTTTCCAATTTAAATTTCTACCATCACGTAAAGTCCGCAATAAAGCTTTCAGCAAACCTTCTAAGGTTAATGGTTTAAAAGCAATTTGTACTAAATCAATATGCATAAATTTATTATCTTTTATACGGCAATATATCTTTTTACGTAGTAATTTTATGATTACTTCCTCATTATTAATAGGAATTGATTCTTGATTGTTTTAACAACTTGTTTTAAACCTAATTTTTCAAAGGTTCCTAATTTATATATTACGAGGATTAATTTTAGGAATTGTCCATTTATTTAATAAATCCAAATAGTTTAACAAAGAATTACATTAAAAATAGTTTAAACATGGAGTATGATATACCCCATGATTTGGATTTATTAAATAAAATGGACAATTCCTAAAATTAATCCTCGGTAATATATAAATTAGGAACCTTTGAAAAATTAGGTTTAAAACAAGTTGTTAAAACAATCAAGAATCAATTCCTATTAATAATGAGGAAGTAATCATAAAATTACTTACGTAAAAGATATATTGCCGTATAAAAAAATAATAAATTTATACATATTGGTTTAGTACAAATTGCTTTTAAACCATTAACCTTAGAAGGTTTGCTGAAAGCTTTATTGCGACTTTACGTGATGGTAGAAATTTAAATTGAAACAATCTCTAATGGGTATTATACAATCCATTTGACACATGGACCAAGATATTTTGATGTGTATCCAAATTTGCGATTATCTTTAACCGATCCTAATATTTATGATGCTTTAACATTAAATGTTAAAATTCATGGTTATAATTATGCTTTAGGATCTCAAGTAATTTGTATTTGTTATAAAATTTATTATAAGCCTCTATTTACTTTAAATCCTCATTGTAAAATTAAGGATAAAGTCGTTAATGAAACGGTTTTAATTGAAACAAATTTTCATAGGTCTAATATTATAGCTAGAAGATCTATAAAATGGGAGGAAATTATTTTCCCGAAAATTATATTATTGAAAGAGCGGTTAATCCTCAACCTACCATTTCATCAAATTTGTTAAATATTTTTCAAACTACGGAAGGAACTGTTAATATACATTGATAATTTCATAAAAGTAGATCACAATCTCAATCTTTGAGATCTCCTTCTTTACATTCATATATTTCTCCAATTGATTATATTGTTGAAACTCCTTCTAGAGCTTCTACTTCTCAAATCCGAGAAAATCTAAATTAAGTGATGATAATAATTCGAAAATGAAAGAATTAATGAATTGCATATTGGCAAGGAAAATATGGTTAAAGGTGTTAACCACCGACATATGGAGAAAATGTCCAAATGAGTTTTCCGTAATTTATGGATTTAAATCTACTTGATATAGATTTTAGGCACGGCTCAAGCCGAGAAAAATTATTAGTAATGAATTTAGATTACCTAAATGGGAATCTTTTAGAAATTGTGATGGCAAACGATATCGTTCATATACGATAATCAAACAGTGTTTGTACGATTAATAAAAAATTGTAATGTAATTAATCTTATGAATTTAAAAATCAAAAACAAGAATCTAAGTAATTGATACTTCTATAGCTACTCCTAGTATACAACCTCTTCCTAATATAAAAGATTTTAAATTAGAATCCATTTCCGAATTGGAAAAATTATTAGAAATTTTTTTCAAAATTTTCACTAAATACTTTGAATGAAGAAAAGAATATGGAAAAAAAAATCCTAATTATAAACAAGTTGTCCAAGATCATATTAATAAAATTGATCAATGGGTCGATAAACCCACTAATAGATATTACTATTATAGAAGTCCTACTCCAATGGATGTTTTAAAATGAAGAACATGAATATATTATCAATAATAGTTACAACGGTAGAAATATCTACGAATGGAAAATTGATGGTTTTCTTGAAAAACAAATTTATAATACAATGCATAGAATGTTGATGTATTCTACAGCTTGTAAAACTAATGGTAATACCGATAAAAATATTGCTAAAATTATAGTTTCAGATTTCTTGGCCAACTTAAAGGTTGGTGGGATCATTATTTGACTCAGAAAATAGAGATTATATTCTTAATAATATAAAAAATGAGAATAATGTTGATGTTGAAAATGTCAGTTTATACATTGATAATAAATATTATAGAATATTTCACAGAAGATATTCCGATAATAGTGACAATATTCGCACTTTATTACAAAATATGAGATGTAAAACACTCACATGATTTTAGATGGTATAAAGATACTTTTCTTAGTAGAGTAATGAAACTTCCCGAGAGTAATAGTTCTCATTGGAAATCAAAATTTGTTGATGGATTACCTTATTTATTTCTTTGAAAGAATAAGGAATAAATTACGGTAATAATATTCAAATTCCTTATGATGATTTTACCTATGGTAAATTAATCAAGATTTGTGTCCAAGAAGGTTTAAATTTATGTAATGAAATAAAATTAAACCAACAAATTAAACGGCAATTTGTCCGAAAGAAAGCAATTAGGTCAATTCATCAATTGAACAAATGTATTTACTTGTATTAATTTCCTAAAATATGTCTTTTTTTAATACGGTGGGATACTACATATAAGTTAAAAAAGCAGTCTAATTATAAATAGGTTCAAAAAATTTGAACAATGTTAGAATAAAAAATATATAAATGTAGACACACAAAAATATTTGAACATGAACCTATTTGTAATTTTGGATTTCTTCTTGAACCTATTAGTATTTTTCCAAATATGATTTGATACACATTTACATATCTAAATTAAATATAATATTAATTTTAAATAGATGTGTGATAAAATATTAGATATAAAATTAAATTAACTCCAAAAAGTGTTCCCTAAAATAGTTATTCAAAATACATATAAATTTTTAAATGACAAAGTCTACTATGAATAAAGGTTCATGGTGAAATTTGATTCATTTACTAATAAGTATAAGTTGTAATATATTATTAAAGAGTATTAGTCGGAATAATCAAGAGTATGTCCAATATTACTAAAGGGTATCACCATCATAACTAAAAGGGTATTACCTATATTACTAAAGGATATCGATCGTGATAATTGAAGTATGACCTATATTACAACGAGACAACACTACAAAGGGTATTAGTCATGATAATGGAAGGATATGACCTATATTACTAATAAGGAATTAGTTGGGATAACTAAAAGGTAGTCTAAATTTATTTTTTCAATGTGGATCAAGTTTCATCGTGAAATTTAGTTAACATGAAAACACTCTTTATAAATTAGTTTTAACTGGTAAAATTATGCAGCGTATCAGATTTTTCATTACAAAATTTCTAAATCATAACATGTGCAGCTGAATAGCATATTATGCACTAAAACATTGTCAATATCCTAGTCAAGCAACAAGATATGAGGGTGATGATGATGATAGTAGAAGTAATAATAAAAAATAAATCAAGAATCAGGGTTTGTTTGTGGATAAATTGCATTTTTGGTTTCAAGCGAATGCGTGATCTGTAAAATGGTTCGTTTTCGATTTTTTTGACATTTTTTTCACAAGAGTTACAATTTTAGTCCCAAGAGAATAAAAATTACAGTTTTGGTTCCAAAAAATGAGGTAAAATTGTAGCTTTGGTCCTGAAAATAACAAGCCCAACCTACCACTATTTCCACCATTCCTGCACTTGTTTGTCGACTTTGTTCCAAGTAAATCAAAATAGGTGAAGTTAAAACCAAAGTATGTTTGAGGAGTAAAACGAACAGAAAATGCAGATTGGAGTAAAAATTGAAGGAAATGAAGCTGATGTTCAAATTGTAGTTTCATTAACAACAGTACTTGCATATGCATTTCCAAATCAATTTTCTGCTTTTATACATCACAATTAAGTGAAATTACCATAAAAATTGAATAAAGGGCAGCTACATATTAAAAAAATTAAACAAATACAGCTAGCATAAGGATGATGAGACAAGAAGCAATTAAAGTGGAATACCTGTAGTCTTATTAGTCCTCTGCAGTGGAATTGAAGATCAGAGAATGGAGCAAGATATATATATAAGGCTGTATCTAACTTTCAAATTTTGGGAGCAAATACCACGGGACGAGGGAAGTAAGTATTAAGGAAAAAAAAAAAAACATTAGTTGGTTTTCATGAAGCTAGAAATTGAGTGGCAGACAAAGACAAAGTGGGACATAATAATAATTAAAAAGAATAGCAATTAGATTCTACAATCTACATAATAATGCATAATAATAATAATTTAAGAAGTGGAATACGATGCACATAAACATTAGTTGGTTTTCCATGAACTTTTTCTACAATCTTCTTTTAGATTCTGCCATCTTATCCCTTTATAATGCATGTAGCTATCTCTATGAGCTGGATAGCACATTTAAAGAGGATGACCAGGTGCTTTTTTACTTTTTCTTTTACAATATTGACCATTCGGGCTTTCTTTGGTTAGGCAAAATAATGATAAATGACATATTGAGTTTTATAATTTACCAAAATACATTATCCGGTGGTGAAAAGACAACGGAAAGTCCTGCGTGGGCGCGTCCGGCGACGATGGGCCGACGACTGAGTGAGTCGTGCAAAATAAATACAATCAATTATATATATACCCCATTCACTGTTTCGTCTTCTCGTCATCTCTTAACACACTTTTTCTTTGCTTCAAGTTGATTCATCCCGAACGATTACACAGTGTTGAACAAACTAGATGGATTTAAATTCATAAAAACAAACTAAAACTCAAGCAAGCAGGGATTTTGTTATGAAAGGTAAAATGCATTAGCTCTTTCTGTATATATTGGTGGGTGTACTAATTTGAACCGGTCTACTAATCCAAGAACCGGGCACTTTGTGGAAAACCGATAGATTTGAAACTCAGCCGTTAGTTATGAAATAACCAACTCTGAGTTCGTTACATTTGATTTTCAGCCGCGGATCAGTTCACCCAAAGAAGATTAATTCACCAACATATCTAACAAGTTAAAATTCAATAACTTGTGTTTTTAAGCAAATTAGTTAATATATATGAAGGTGATTCAATTGATATCAGAATTTGGCGGATTTACACGCGCACACACTTCAAGGTATTTTTTTATTTTCTTCCACATTTTCCATCATTTTTGGGGGTAGAAAGATGTATTGAGTATGAAATTGGATAACATTTCTCCCTCAAGAGACTAAGCTTCCTTCATCTCTCTTTTATTTTTGTTTTTAGTCCTTTAATTTGTAATAGTTAGCGAATGATGATTGTTGTTGGCTAGAACATTTGGTTATAGGGATTGTGAAGCCTAAATAGATATCTATGAATTATTTCTTCTTTTATTTGGTATTTGTTGGCAATTATTATTTATGTGTTTAAATTATCATGTATTATAAGCATACTTTTATTGGTCTTTACTTATTATTGATTGAGTTTAATTGAGGAATTTGATCCAACTATTTACCATGAACAAGTGACTCATTAATTATTACTTGAGAAAGGGACTAATTTGTGGGAAGGTATTAAGGGTTTAAGGGTTTATTAAGTTGATTATGCTAGTAGGGTAGAGATACATACTACTGTGATTTTTCTTTAAGTTGATTGAATTTAAACTATCTTCTAGATCTTGCTTAGTGACCCACCTTATAAAATCATCACTAATACCATTTAAATTTGATCTTTTCTCCATAGTGGATGTTTAGGGATAACAATTCACTAGACTACCCTTTTATATTGTTGATTTCAGTCTTTGTTCTAATTGATTGCAAGCTTTATCCAATGTTAAGTGTTTTGACCTTTTTTTCTTTTTTTTTAATTTTCTTGTGGTGACACTTGTTAGATTTTAGTGGAAATTAGCCTTAATTGAACACCATCTTTTAATCAAGATTCTAGATAGAATTCGACCATTTCACTTCGTTTTTACACTAATTTCCTCCTTAATTGTAGATTGATACTCTACTTATCACGCTATAATTTGACAACCGTACACTTGTGGATAGAAAATTTAGATGTTGATAAAAAGTAAAACAAGTTAATAGCGCCGTTGCCGGGGAGGGGCGTACATTAGTTCTAGAAGTGATAATTGATTAGATTCTCGCACTAGATTTTACTTGCTTTCTATTAGTTGTGGAAAATTACAAAAATATTGGTTTTATTGCTTTGTTGGATTTTCATTGCTCTTCTAATTGTTGGTTTGTGTCTTAAAATTGGTGTATGATCACTCGTGCAAGAAGGAATCAACAACACCTTCATCCTTTGGAGTTGGAAATAAAAGCTCGGTGTAGACACCAAAACGCCGAAAGAAGAAGAAAAAGAGTAGTGGAAGAGATGAACAACGGAGAACCCCGATAGTAGATGAAGGAAGGGAGTACAACAATGATCACCCGTATGTTGAGGGGCCATAGAGAAGAAGCTCCATATGGTGAAAGAATGCCACATCAACAAAGGGTATTGAGGGATCACTTTCGCCCAATGCCGAGGCCTTATGGAGAAGCCGACATAGAGCTCGTGGATATGGAATTATTTCCTCATGCTCATTCTATATTTTCTCCTTGGTTAATTTCCCAAAGGTCTGGAGAAAGCTGCATTTCCCTAATCCTCCCTTCACGAAAGGAAGAGCTCATAACTTTGAGACCGGCACTCATCATGACGGTGCAAAACAATCGATTTGTGGGATTAGCAAAAGAAACAGAGAATTAAGTACTATCTAGCAAACATACAATATGATTAGCAAACCAACACCAGAAACTAATTAACACCCAAATAATTAATGAATAATTGCCTTTACACTTCACACCCACATGCATAATTAATTATTCCTCTATTTCACCGGCTGATACTCTAGCCCTCCTTTTCTTCACCTTTATTCCTCTTCCTAATCATCACATTAAAAAAAAATACTTAGCTATATTATAAGCATATCAAATCCATAACAAACAAATTAATTATATATGTACCTCCTCTTCCTCTATTTCACCTTTCTTCTTTGAGTCTTCTTGTCCCTCACTTAGAGTTGAGTTTTTCTAATCAAAATAATTACAACTAATTAATTAATAAACATCAAAGAAGAGGAGAAATTAATTAATATTTTTATTCATTGAAATAATTCACTTTATTGCCAATTTTAATTCATAATAGAATAGAAAACAAGTGCGGAATAAGAATAAGTTGTTGTGACCCTTACTCTGTTGTAGCGTTGCTGCAACACATTATTCAAGTCAATGTTGCCATGTGTGTTGGTAATGAAATCATCTTTTTTATTTTGACGGTTTTGAGATTGGGCGTGGTTAGAGATCCCAAGCTAAAACTAGAAAGTTTGTGACAATTACCACGAATCTTCACTCTCTCCAATAATGGCAACGTAAGAGCACATCTCCATCCACAAAAAAACTTCAACTTGGGTAACTCAGAGAGTCGTAGCTCTTCCAGATGGGGAAAAAGAGTTTGATGTGAATATTCCTCCGCCTCTTCTTCAATCACTTTTACCATATTCTTGCAATATCCAACAGTTAGGTGCTTGAGATTGATGAGATTAACAGCTACTGAAGATGAAAATAAGTTGCTAATCTCGTCATAATCAGATATGAATAAGAGCTCAAGCCTATTAAAATTTTGTTGGTCCCATATCGGCAACGAATAATATACTGTTTGTTTGTTCACCTACAAATATTGAACAAATTCATGTGTATTTCAATCATTACTATAATTAAAATATGAAATAGAGTTGAAGGAAAATAATACATGAGTTTTGTTATGTTGGATATATATAGCTAGAGAATTATATTCATAATGTTAGAATGAATGTTAATTATGAGATGGTAATAAGGGTACATACCTTGTTCATGTCTGCAGAAACTAGAGTTGTCAAGTTTGGGCAATCTTCAATTTCCATACGAGTTAAGAGAGGGAACTCAATGCTCTCAACACCTTTACAAATAGATGTGAGCCTTCTAAGATCCCTTAGGTTGAGGGTTGTTAATTTTGGAAAAGTGATAGTTTTTTCATTTTCTTCTTCGCTCCACAAGAATACATGCTCCATCGTACGACAATTCCAAATATAAAGGGTTTCTAAATTGTTCATATTTAGAGACCTCGAGTTAAAACTTCTCATTTCTGAACAATAGGAGATGAACAGTATTACCAGTTGGGGCAACCAAAGAGTAGAGTTGCAAAAAGTCTTCAACTTGTCTAGATCATTGAGAGTTAACTTTTCTAGATGAGTGAAGGAGCCAACTGGAATTTCACAACTACAGAATATGCTATTACAGTTTCCACTCTGATAAAGCTCTAGTTTCCTCAATTTGCCGAATGAAACCTGCAGTTGGAATCATTTACTCAGTATGTCACAAATTGCATAATACAACATACAACAACAAGTATTTATTTCAATGCAGCCTCCATAATCTGATCCATTTTCTTTCTTTTTATATTCCTTTCTTTACTATTATATTAAAGTATAATATAGTATGATACATAATTTTATTTTTCATCTGGAAAAATGAACATATAATTAATTAATGGAGTTCAAACCCATATATTAATCATAGTTTTAATTGTGTGGAATTCAATTAGCATTCATCATTAATTTTATATTATTTTCGACAAAAAGAATATTATTATATTATCCAGATGGACAGATATTGTAATTTTTCGCAATGTTGCATACCTTTTGATTGCGAGTAAATATAAAGAATGATCATCACCATCATCTCCCATGCGGACGCTTTCTGGACTAGAAACAAGACCTTTCAATTACGGGCAATAATCGATCTCTAATTGAGTAAGCAAGGGGAACTCAATACTTTCAATTCCTTGACAGAAATATGTAAGATTTGGAAGATCTTGTAGTTGAAGGCTCTCCAACTTTGAAAATGTGATATGTTGAGTTTGATGTCCTGCTGACCCAATCTTTCGAGAGCTTCACACCATGAAATTTCTAACCACTTGAGACATTTTAGTTTCTCTAATGGGATCTCCTCCATGACATTACACCAACGACAGATGAGAATATCAAGATCTAACAACTCCCCAACAACAAATATGGTCTTCAAGAATTTACGTTAACTAAAATCAATGTCCTAAGATTTTGAGGTTTAAGCCCGGTAATGATGTCAATGAATAGTCATTATAGATGGACAACACATTGAGATTTTTCATTCCTTCAAAAGAAATGCCAGCGATTAGCAATTCCTCGGATGCCGAGCTTATCAATCAATAAGAGATGAAGATTTGGAAAAGTCGATCCCTTTGAAAGCTCAATTCTTTCTCTATCGGCAAAGGGAGATATCCAAGTGGAGTTATAACCGGACCTCATAAGTGGCATCTCCTTTGGTTCTTTTGAAGCAATGAAAATGGCCACGTCTCGGACAATATCATGCATTCGATATGTTCTTCATTCAAACCCTCCAATAGCAAGGCACAACTTTTAAGCCTCACAACGAGTGAGTATGTTTTAGTTTTTATGGTTTCCAAATCCCCAATTCCTCTAAACATGCGTAGCCCCATAGCATAAGCAACAAATTCTTAAGAGGAATTTCAAAATCTTCAGGAAAGAGAGAACACAACAAGAATATGGATTGGACATTAGAGCTCAAGTTATCATAACTTAGTTTAAGGGGATTATAAACCTCTTTAAGAACATCTTGCAAGTCTTAAGGTTGGAACGCTTTAGTTCTCCCAGTGCATCTTCCCAAACATACGAGTGCTGACTTTTCGGTTTCGGGCAACAATTGCCGGGGCAAGTGGCAAACCTTTGCACTCCTTTGCAATTTGTTGTTCTAAACTAGGAAACCGATTCGCGAAGTCCCTAATTGCTCTGAAAGAAAGATAAAGCTTCATCTTTACTTAAGGTTTGCATTTCTAGAACATTCTTTTCATAAACTTTCATTTCTTCAAGAACATTTCTCTTTCGTGATGTTAAAAGAATTATGCATCCTTCCTCGACCACTTTCGCATGGTATTCCTAATTTCTTCAAATTAAGATATTCCCAAACATCATCAAGAACTATAAGGATTCTTTTCTTACACCGTAATCGATACATAGTTTTGTTGCTCTACTTGATAAACTTTTCTCATGATCATCAAATTTCAAACCCAATTGACCAGCTATGTCCTCTTGGATTTTCTCCATGTTTGCAGGCTGACTCACAACTGCCATAACGGATTCACGAAACACATTCGCCTCCATCATTTTGTTCTCTTAATATTGTTGGCCAGAGTCGTCTTCCCAACACCGCCCATTCCCCATAACCCCAACATATTAGCTTGTTCGTCTTTCAAAAGCGCAATCAAATCTTTTTCAATTCTTTTCCTAGACTGAAACTTAGTCATGGGGGTTTGTAGACAATCCGGCACCGTTGTTGCGGGTGGTTGAGGATGGGATATGTCAGTAATGGCACTGCGTTCCTCCAGCTTATTCTTCATATCTGCAACAATTTTAGCAGCTTTTCTGCTTGCTGAATAAGCGAGATTTCACAGACAAACAACCACCATCTCGTATTCTGTTAATTTCAGTGCCTAAATCATTCTTCCCTTTGTTGGATCTCTTTTACTTTTTTCATCCAAGACAATACTGTAGAATCAATCACTCGTGTCTGATTCTCAGCTTCATTGATTTTCTGCTGGAGGTCAGCTTTCACATCCTCCAGTCCTTGGAAAAACTTCTTCATTTAGGCTATTGACGTTGCTATTGAAGCAAAAAGATAAGTAAATTGACGCTTGACAAATGGAGCAATTTCAATAAGTGGCCCAAGAAGGCCTACCACAATTTCCGCCATTCCTGCACTTGTTCCAAATAAATCAAAATAGGTGAAGTAAAAACCAAAGTATGTTTGAAGTAATTATAGCATAAAAATTGAAGGGATGTTCAAATTGTAGTATCTTTGAGTATTCCTTGTTAACAGCAAAAATTACTTGATTGTTCTGTTAATCTATAAAATATATTTTAGTAATATTAGTATTCGAACCAATCAAAATTACTTGATTGTTCTATTAAATGCTTCTAAGTTTTTCAGGTTTCAAGACTTATGTGTATGGATGATCCAGTTAAATTGCAAAATTTAAATTAATTATTGATTGAATTTTTGATAAATGGTATAAAACTTTATCCACCATTATAGCAAGTCAAATTCACAGCTTAATCACTTTGATGTAAAAGTTACATTATTTTTCAAGTACAATATTATTAAACATAGGATTCTTTGTGCGTATTTAAATATATATATATATTTATTTATATATATATATATATATATATATATATATTAGCGTAATTTCCGCGTACATGGTTTTTAATATTCCATATAAAATTATTTTTTAATTATATTCACCCATTTTGATATTATTTTCACATTTTTTATTTTTATTTGCCCAAAATATTTTTCACACTTAAAATAAAAAAACCCTCCATGAACTCTACCCTCATAATATCTTCAATTTTACACAATATATCATTGCTTTTAGGCCTACGCTTACACAATCCAACTCATATTTTTATTTATACATAAAGATTTTTAAGAATTTACTCTTCAAATCGGTATCTCATTTTCGGTGTGTCCTTACTCATATGAAAAAATTATGAAAAAGGAGTAATACTTACATTTTTTAATTAAAAAATATTATATAATTATTTTAAATGTTCAATATAACATGCATGCAATTGACCATCACCTACATGTATTATGTAAAGGGTCATTTATATATAGATTAAAAAAACCTAATTACAAATAAGTTCAAAAAAGAAGAATCGAAACACAAAAATTATTTGAACAAATGCACAAAAATGTTTAAACATGAATCTATTTGTAATTTTGAATTTTATTTTAAACCTATGTGTAATTTTCCCATTATGTAAATACTTATAATGATAATTGCTGTGATAAAAATAATATAGATTAGAAAGAAAAATAATAAAAATATACAAATTTAATTATTTAAGATACATCATTATCTAAAAAATTCATGAGTAAATAAATAAATAAAAATTTGTTTTTAAGACCATAAGAATAATTTAATTAAATATTAAATTTCACACAATTAGAATTGTTAAAATTTAATTAAAATCAATTCATCAATTTAACAAATGTATTTACTTGTATTAGTTTCCAAAAATATGTCTTTTTTAATATAGGGGATACTACATATAAGTTAAAAAAGCAGTCTAATTATAAATAGGTTCAAAAAATTTGAATAGAAGCATAAAAAATATTTAAACACACACAAAAATATTTGAACATGAACCTATTTGTAATTTTGAATTTTTCTTGAACCTATTTGTATTTTTTTCCAATATGAATTGATAAAATCACTATAAAATATATAATACACATTTATATATTTAAATTAAATATAATATTATGTTTAAATAGATGTGTGATAAAATATTAGATATAAAATTAAAATTAATTCCAAAAAGTGCTCTCTAAAATAGTTATTTAAAATATGTATAAATTTTTTAAATAACAAAGACTACTATGAATGAGGCACTTTGCAACAAAAAGGGCTTTCAGGACATTGAAAAGTGCCCCAATATGTACTCTGTTGGGGCACTTATAAATTTTGAGGCGTTCACATGTGCCTCCAAGTGTGGTGTCCCAATAGAGTTAGGGGCACTTTTTAAGTCTATATACTACATTTTTAAGTGTCTCAATAATTAAATATAATGAGCAAATTTAATTAAGTGTCCCAAAAATAATTGTTAGAGACACTTATAAAAAAATCACCCAAAAAGTGTCGCAATATGTAGTTTTTGTTGTAGTGAGGGTTCATGGTGAAACTTGATTCATTTACTAAAAATATCGGTTGTAATAACAAAAGGGTATTACTTATATTATTAAAGAGTATCGGTCGGGATAACGAGAAAAATCGTCCAATATTATTAAAGGTTATCGATTTATAATAACTAAAGGGTATTACCTATATTACTAAAGGATATCGATCATGATAATTGAAGGAGTATGACTTATATTACAACGGGACAACACTACAAAGGGTACTAGTCATGATAATTGAAGGGTATGACCTATATTAGTAAAGGGTATTAGTCGGGATAACTAAAAGGTAAACTAAATTTATTTTTTCAATATGGACAAGTTTCACCATAAAACTTGGTTAACGGAGAAACACTCTTAATTATAAATTAGTTTAACAGGTAAATTTATGGAGCGTATCAGATTTGTCAATATAAAATTTCTAAATCATAACATGTGTAGCTGAATAGCATATTATGCACTAAAACATTGTCAAGATATGATAGTGATGATGATGATAGTAGTAGTAATAATAAAAAATAAATCAAGAATCAGGGTTTGTTTGTGGATAAATTGCATTTTTTGTTTCAAGAGAATGAGTGATATGTAAAATGGTCCTTTTCGATATTTTTTTTTAAATTGACATTTTTTTGTCTCAAGAGTTGCAATTTTAGTCCCAAGAATAAAAAATTACAGTTTTGGTTCCAAGAAATTAAGGTAAAATTACAGTTTTGGTCCTGAAAAATAACATGTGCCCGGACCTACCACTATTTCCGCCATTTCCTGCACTTGTTTATCTATATATTTTGTTCCAAATAAATCAAAATTAATGCTGAAGTTAAAACCAAAGTATGTTTGAGGAGTAAAACGAACAGAGAAGCAGATTGGAGTAAAAATTGAAGGAAATGAAGCTGATGTTCAAATTGTAGTTTCTTTGAAGTATGGATCTAGCATTAGCATTAGCATTAACAGCAGTACTTGCATATGCATTTCCAAATCACTTATATATCTGCTTTTATATATACATCACAATTAAATGCAATTACCATAAAAATTGAAGAAAATGCAGCTACATATTAAATAATTAAACAAATACAGCTAGCATAAGGATGATGAGATACCTGAAGCTGATGTTCAAATTGAAGTTAAAACCAAAGTATGTTTGAAGAAATAGCATAAAAATTGAAGCTGATGTTGAAATTGTAGTATCTTTGAGTATTATTTGTTAACAGAAAGTATGGATCGAGCATTAGCATATGCATTTACAAATCACTTATCTGCTTTTATATACATCACAATTATTTGTTAACAGAAAGTATGGATCGAGCATTAGCATATGAAATTGAAGGAAATGCAGCAAACATATTAAAGAATTAAACAAATGCAGCATAATGATGATGAGACAAGAATCAAAACGTTATTCAAGGAATTATATTGCAGATAATTAACACATGTAATTATGACAAACTAACATTATATAGTTTAATCAATAATAGTTATATACAGAATGGAACTACAACATACCTGTACTCAAATTAGTGTTCTGCAGTAGAAAATCTGAGATATCTACACTCCGACCAAGATGAATTTCAACACAAATTGAGAGACGACTCTATCTGACTAAATTTTTAAATGAATTTCAAATTTTTGGGAGCAAATTATTAGACTCTGAAATCGGAGCAAATTATTAGACTAGTTGTACTAGTTAATTTCTTTTACGCCTTTTTATTTCCCCTACTTTTATCGTACGAGTGATATTTATCAGTTGTCAATGTCTAATTTATCAATTGTCAGATATGAGCTGGATGACAAGATATATACCTAATTCCTTCAAATTACCATAATAAATGTAGCTTAAAGACTGACAATAAAAAAACACACAGTATGGATCACTCCAATTCCTTTGTTATTTTTTTTTTAAATTTTAAAGAGAGACAGATATATAATAATAATAATAATAATAATAATAATAATAATAATAATAATAATAATAATGGGTGGATCCTATTTTTTTATATTTCACTCATTATGCTATCATTGTGTCTATCCTTATCTGAAATTTACAATTATTTAGTATAAGAGAGATGTGAGGATCTATTTCCAAAAAGTAGACATATACTCTTCTTCATTACGTTTTAGATTACTCAAAATCAAATGACACAAATTTTAATAAAAGTATTGTTTATTTACAAGGATGGATTTAGGGGGACGACAGAGTCTCCCCATGGGATTAATTTTTTGTTCACTATATATGTAGATTTTTTTTTTTATTTATAATATCAATTTGTAAAACACTTGTTTTTGCCCCACTTAGTTTAAGTTTTTGCTCCCCTTACTTCATTAATTAAGATATTTTTGTTAGTGATATTGACTATTTGTAATACTTATTTTACATTCATAAATTTTAAGTTGGAGTACTTTAATATTTCTCCCTCCTCGGGAGTTAGTTAGGACGAAATCACTAGATCCGTTTCATGTTTATTAGCATTAAAATATGTAAAAATTTGGAAGATATTTTTCCAACTTTATTGGAGTGAGTAATGAGTGAGAAAAATTTAATTATTTTGGAAAATTGATGATGAGACAAGAATCAAAACGTTATTCAAAGAATTATATTGCAGATAATTAACACATGTAATTATGACAAACTAACATTAGTTTAATTAATCAATAATAGTTATATACAGAATGGAACTACTACATACCTGTACTTAAATTAGTGTTCTGCAGTTGAAGATCTGAGATATCTACACTCCGACCAAGATGAATTTCAACACAAATTGAGAGACGACTCTATCTAACTAAATTTGAATTTCAAATTTTTGGGAGAAAATTATTAGACTAGATGTACTACCTCCGTACCAAATCAGTTTTAATGGTTGACTTTTTCAACGGTTTTGTGTGAGAATTATTTCGTAGTAATATGTGTCTGACAAAGTTGTTTTATATGAATGGTATGCTAGTTGTTTTATTCTTAAAGGATAAATTTTTATGACAAAAATGTTCAACTCAAAAGACCATTTCAACATAACAATTAGCTTTTTTCAATCATTTCATGCTTAAATGACCATTTCTCCATCAAAAATACATCCAAAATACATCAACGGAAAGTCCTGCGGCGGGCGCGTCCGGCGACGATGGGCCGACGACTGAGTGAAGTCACGCAGAATATATATATACCCCATTCACTGTTTCGTCTTCTCGTCTTAACACACTTTTTCTTTGCTTCAAGTTGATTCATTCTGAACGATTACACAGTGTTGAAAATATTTAAACTTCATAAAAAACAAACTAAAACTCAAGCAAGCAGGGATTTTGTTATGAAAGGTAAAATGCATTAGCTCTTTCTATGAGTTATTAAGTTGCTGTATATATTGGTGGGTGTAGTAATCCGAACCGGTCTACTAATCCAAGAACCGGGTTCTTTGTGGAAAACCGCTAGATTTGAAACTGAGCCGTTAGTTATGAAATAACCAACTCTGAATTCGTTACATTTGATTGTTGGCCGTGTGAATCCGTTGGAGAAGAAGAGGTCGACTTAACCATCAATTTGTACTGGGCTTTACTCTGAAAGTTTCAGCGAGTGTGTGAGATCAGTTTTCACCTTCCGTCAGTTTCTTAGATTGCTCAATTGCTGCAATTAGGGTTCTTATGTTCAGTTGATAGAATCCAGATTAATTGAGTAAAGGCGGCACTCTTGTATGAGACCGTCTCATGCATGAGACGGATATAAGACGGAATCACTTTTTAATAAATTGTTATCACTTTTTCATAAATTGTTATCACTTCTTCATAAATTATTATCACTTCCCATAAATTTTTATAACTTTTCAATTTATTATCACTTTTATATTAATTTGTATCACTTTTTTAAAAAGTGATAACAATTTATTAAAAAGTGACTGATCTCATGCATGAGACGGTCTCATACAAGTTTTTGCCTTGAGTAAATTAAGGGGCCGCTTTGGTTGGGGGTATTAGAATTAGGTAATGGGAATGACTAGTAATTCATTCCCATTGATTAATTTTGAAAATAAAGTTGAGTACAAAAAAATTTGAGCGAAAAAAGTTGAGGCGGAGGAAAAAGCGAATGATTGTTAAATGATTGATTATAAGAGGGAGATTATGTAATCAAAATAAATTAGTGATTATTTTATTTTTAAATTAATTTCAAATTGTAAATATTATCAAGCATCATCAATGGGAATGATTAATGAGTTATTCCCATTACGTACTTCTAATATCCCCAACCAAGCGAGCCCTAAGTTGTATCTTGTATCTGATTGTTAATAGTGGATTTGGTGCCTTGATTCGTAAGTGGATGTTTGATCAAACCATGTTAAATTTCTGTGTTGATTTTGTTCATTCTCGCATTTGAAATCATTCTTATTGCTCTGGATTAAATTGTTCTAATAAGCGGATTAGTTCACCCCAAGAAGATTATTCACCCACATATCTAACAAGTTAAAATTCAATAATTTGTGTTTTAAGCAAATTAGTTTATATATATGAAGGTGATTTATTGATATCAGAATGCTCGATACCAATTGAAGATGTGCGTGAGTGCTTTTAATAGAATGTTGTCAAAAATATTGACACATTCAAATTCATTTCTGAAGACCACGGTGGAAGATTTAAACACCTTGAAAAATAGATTTCAAAATTTGCATTGACTATAAATAAGTCTACACTTTGTCTTACAACGAAATATCACTATAAATCGTTTAAGTGATACAATCGGTGAATGCATAAGCTACATGTAAATGATCTTCGTATACAATTAATAGGAGTTAAACAACTACTCTATCAAGTTTTACAAAAGCAGGAGACCAAATGTTGAGTGAAATATAGGAACATTCACAATAGGAAATCGAGAAGAAGCAGACAATAAATTCAATAATCTATGTCGAGTAGACTTTTGCTAAATTGTGTCTCTCTCAATCTCTAATTTTTGATTTTATAGCATGACAATGTATTTGTCCCATCGCGATTTTTTCGGCGTTCTTTGTGTTTCTTTCAACTGCGTGTTATGTGTGTTTGCTAGTTTTTTTTTTTTTCAATTTGATGTTGTTGATTGATGTGGCTGCTTGTTTTATCGAAATTCTAATTCACGCATTCTCACTTTGTTGACCCATTTAAATTGGGTGACTCGCGAGTTTTAATCTTTTTGTCTTTTAGTGATATTTCATGGTGAAATATTTCACAAGAGACTCCCTCGGTGTATATATAAATGATTCATTGTAGTCAATTTTAAAGTCTTAGGGCAAGTTTGCTTCTAATGCATGCAATGAGAGCATATGAGAAAAATAATGTCTACGAAGAATACAAAAAAATACATTAATTTCGTTGATTCTCGAGGAATATCCGAAAAATGGTACACTCAAATACATTAATTCACAAATAATATTGTATACGGTTCCATAACCTTTTTATTTAGTCCCATATTTTTTTGGAACAATTTAGTCTCATAACTTATTGAATTGCTCAATTTTTATCCCATAACTATTTTTGGAATGATTTAGTCCCTTAACTAATCGAATATCTCAATTTTATCCCATACCTATTTTTGGAATGATTTAGTCCCATAACTACTTGAAATCAGTTTTTTTAGGTTTTTTTTTTTAGGAATATCAATTTTAGAGATTTGAGCCTATGATATCTAGTATGTTGTGTTTTGCATTTTAGTTTCTAATTATTTTTCTTTTCTTTTTATTATATAATGATATGTATTTAATTTAATTGTCATGTGTATAAATTTTTTTCATGTAAGTCTTTGAAACACAAGCCTCTCAAGTCTCAAGGAACCCCCAATTTAAAATGACACGTGCATCATTGTTTGGGTTATTTACGGAACCATGGGACTAAAATTGAGCAATTTAAGTAGTCATGGGACTAAATCGTTCCAAAAATAGTTGTGAGATAAAAATTTAGCAATTCAATTAGTTATGGGACAAAATCATTCCAAAAATAGTTATGGGATGAAAATTAAGCAATTCAATTAGTTGTGGGACTAAATTGTTCCAAAAAATAGTTATGAGACTAAATTAAAAAAGGTACAAAGTTATGAGACCATTTAAGATATAATCCCGAGCGAGATAATTCTTGTTTTAAAACATCTCTATTTATGATAAGATCTAACTTAGTGATCTAGAAACGTAAATAAATTCTAAATATAACTAAATCTAATCTAATCCAATCTTAAACATAAATAATACTCCATCCGTCTCGCACTTAATGCTGACATTTAATATTTGGTACAAATTTTAATGTAAGAGTTGTTTCATATTATAAGTTATTTTTTGATGGGAGTAGATTTGTTTTTTCAACTTTAATACGAGGAGTTGTTTAACAATATTAAATTTGGTTATTGTGGGAAAAGTAATGATATGTGGTGTAATATTGAGTTGTTTGAGGAAGATAGATAAAAGGCTAAAGTTGCTTATAATTGTTATTTAAGAAAATGATGCATTAATATGAGACGAGAACTTTTTGGTAAATGATGTATTTAATTTTTTTTTTTAAAGGCAAAAACGAATTCATTAAACAAGAGTATAAGAGATGCTCGGGAAGGCGGCACTAGGGTTGTATACGAATCGAAATACTTTTGTTCGATTCGGTATTCGTGCTTTCGAAATTCGATATTCGTATTCGAAATTTTATGATTCGAATTCGATTATAAATATTCGATTTGATTCGATTATTAAACAAATACAAATACAAAATTGTGATATTCGATTCAATATTCGTAAATATTCGATTCGATATTTAAATATATATTATATATAAATATATATTATTTTTATAGCAAATATATAAATATATATATATATTAATATTATATAAATATATTAAGGCTCCGATTATTTGCACCATATATTTTATAAATACACCACACCACTCGAATAAAAACACCACCATTTTTAATAAATACACCAATTAAAAATATCATTTTGATTGGGCCGAATATTTCTTGCGATTTTTGGTTCATTAATGTAATTTTAGTAGATTCTCGAGAACACTCTAATGACTTCTTCTTCATCGAGTTCATAACAAAGATTTGGATGTATTGGATCTTTATCGTTCAAGTTAACTCCTCACATGGTAGAAATTTTGATTTATGGAGCAAATTAAGTTCGCCGACTTCATGGGATCAAGAAAACCATTATAACATAAGTTCTTTTTAATTTTTTTTAATTCATTTGAAATATATGATGTTATTTATGAATAAACTGATTTTAATTATTTTTGTTTTTATTTAGGAGCAAGAAGAACCTATTCATGTCATGTTGCAAACAACTTGAATTTGGTTTGCAAAATCGATGGAAGATTGATTTAGTTATGTAATTTGATAATTAATTTTTTCGTTTTGTATTTGATTATGTAACTTTTGAATTTGTGACTAGTATCGTGAATTGAAACAACGAAATTAATTTTGAATTGAATACTCAAAGAATATTGTTTAAAATATATTTGAGAAAAATCGATTTGAATATTCGATTCGAGTATTCGAATAGTTCGAAAAATTCGATATCAATTTCAAATCGAATATAAATCACATTTACTATTCGAAAATTATTCGAATTCGATATTCGAAAAATTTAACGAATACAAATTCAAAATAAGCGGTATTCGATTCGATTCGATTCGTTTACAACCCTAGGCGCACAGTACAATTTATATCTACCGAAGCTACCTCCAATCTTAACTAATAAAACTTCACAGACACAACATCACTTATAGAACTACTAAGATCAAAAGGGGAATCCAACTCCACCAGTTTGTATGTAAGGAAATCTCCTAGTTACAACACCAATCCACACTAATGTCATCTCGATCACCAAGGACTTTTAGTAGAAGACAGAGAGAATAATATTTTAATTATAAAGCAAAAATTGAATATTGATCTTCATCAATTATTTTCATAAATATATCCATCATTCTCCTTTTCTTGGAGAAGATTCGTCCTCGAATCATGTTGATTTCATCGTAAAGGTGTGAAGACGAGATGGAACATGATATGACTTATAACTTATGATATAGAATTAGTAGGGATTATATTATTTGGACTGTTATTTTACAAATAATGTTATTGTTGTGTGATAAGTTAATTTTTAAGTTTGAAGAGGTATTTTTAGGAATAATTTTCACACCCCTTTCCTCAAGACAAATAAACCACTATTAATGGGATTAGCCTCAATTTTGTCCCATATTGACAACCAATTATACACTAGTTGTTTAATTCCTTCACCTTACCTACGACCTGCAAATCAACAAATTCATCTTCGTCATTACCAAATTACTTGCATAGTTAAACTTTAAATGATTCACGAGTGTGTCCAGTGAACCAAGTTTCACGGTGAAACTTGATCCACATTGAAAAAATGGATTCGATTACCCTTAATTCCCTTTAGTAATATAGGTCATACCATTCAATTATCATGACTAATACCTTTGTAATGTTACCCTCTTGTAATATAAGTCATATCCTTCACTTATCACATTGATAACCTTTATAATATTGGTCATACTCTTCCATTTATTACAACTCATATCCTTTGATAAAATGAATCAAAATTTACCATGAAACTTGTTCATATTAGACTTATTCAAACATTACTTTGACATAAATTCTAATTGTTGATGTCGATGACAAGTGTTACTTTGAATGTGCCAACATTCAGTCACGACTTGTCAATTCGTCCTTCCACTTCCACTAACCTTAACCCACAAAATGTCTTGTTCAATGTCTTGACTTTACAGGTTGAAGACCAATAAGCGGTTACTATAGGTCATGCGGTTGAAAAGCAAGAGTGAGGAGTTAAAAAGATCATGGGGAAGTTACAAGAAGTTACCTACTTTTAAGGAAGATGTGGAAGTTATCTTCAAGTACACTTGTGTCCGTAATATCTATAAATATACGACCGCTATGAAGATAATACTTGAACTTTGAGAAACACAATCTAGCATAGTCTATTGGCATAGATTATAGAGTTTATTATGCGTTTTATACTCGTTGCTTCCGTTTGGTGAATGTTCCAACATTTCACTTAACATTGGATCTATAATTGTATTAGGTGATAGATTTGTTGAGTAACATCTATTCACTAGATACGTAGATCTATTCTACAAATGTAGCTTATGCTTTCACCGATTGTATCACTTAACAATCATTAGTGATATTTCGCGAAAAGACAAGATAGACTTATTTATAGTCTATACAAAGTTTTGATATCCATTTTGCAAAGTTTTTAAGACTTCATTTGTGTGTATACGAATCTGTATTTGTGTACGTGTTGTTCTACGAATGTGCCAACATTCGCAAAACACTCACGCACACCTTCACTAATTTTTATATTGTAAATAAATTGAAATTTGGATTATAAAATAAAAACAAGAATTCTAAAATGCCCAATACATTTGTGAAATATTGTTCATCCCAAAATACCTTTCACATTTTTCTTCTCCATTCATCCCATGATTAGTGTGAAAATTGCTTGAAATTCATGTGATTAATTTGCTTAATTTAATAGAATTTCTTGCATTATTTATACTAAATTGACTCATTGCACTTGAGATGAGAAGGGTATTATTTTGCTATGTTTTGTAGAGATATGAGAATATTTGAAGCAAAATACGAGCCAAGAAGAAATTCGAGAGTCGAGCAATATACGAGAATAAATTATAATCGGGGCTCGAGAAAAAAGAAAAAAAAGAAATTGTGTTGCATTTATTTTAACACTAAAAGGCCCACCAACATTGATTGAGGCCCAAAATGGCCCACATTAATTCATTTCTGCCGTGAGGAGAAAAATGAGTGCAAATGCAAAGGAAATTATCTCAGCCGCACATCATTAAATGAGAAAAGAGGAGCACGACTCTTATGGTGGAAAGAAAAGGGAGTAAGCGTGAATAGCAGCAGGGGGCATCAGTGGAAAAAGAAAAAAAAACGCTTTTAGAAGCGTGAGATATAAAGGAGAGTATATATGCGAGAAGCAGCGCACAGGGCAGCAGTTTTTTTAGAATTTTAATTTTAGGGTTCTTTTCTTCCTATTGATCCACACACACATTCACACATAGATTATGTGTTTTTAATTCAATTTCAATTTCTTGCAAATTAGGTTTAGATTTAAATTGATTCAAGTGTCTCAATACATTCAAGGTGATACCCATACTTTTCTCTTTATTATTAGTGGATTATTTCTTAATTTTTATGCTCTCTTCTCATTTAATTCTTTCAATTTTCATGGGTTTGTTTCAATTCATGATGATTGGCTAAATTCTTTTGTGTTTGGGTGTGATGATCCTTGAATGAATTAATTTTGATGATCATGTGATTGGGTGTTTCAATTCTTGAGGTGAATAATTATTCTATTGTGCTTTGCATGATTCAATTGCTAGATTAGGTCTTGATCCTTTGTTAATTGATTTAATTTGCGCAAAGAGATTTGGTTTATTAAATTGATTCTCGGGTGTTAGGCTTAGTTGTGTGATTGAAGTCAATATTGGATTAACGCATAGGAGACTTGGTTAATTTTCATTTAGAACCTACATTAGAATACGTTAATTGCTTGATTCTATTTCTTGTGATTAAGTGAGGAGACTTAGGGTGTCGTCTCTAAACTATCTTACGTGCTTATTTGATGTATTAAACCTAGGCTTATCCGATGCGGTTGAAATGTGATTCTTGGCTAGATAGCTCCTATTATCCCTCGTTAATTGAAACCTCGATCATGTGTGATTCGTAATTAAGGATTCCTTGGTGATTTGCATACGAACACATTTTTCTCATATTTATTATCTCTTGATTATTTTTAGTTATTAATTTTAGATTAAATTGTGCAAACCCGAGCCCGACTCTATAATACCATGACAACTCTTAGCTTTAGGGATCCTTGCTCGACATAGTTCCTTTGGGTTCGATAACTTGATTGAGTCTTAAAAATACTTACTCGAAAA
Organism: Paraleonurus japonicus; assembly: GCA_030762865.1. NCBI lineage: Eukaryota > Viridiplantae > Streptophyta > Magnoliopsida > Lamiales > Lamiaceae > Paraleonurus > Paraleonurus japonicus. The sequence continues at coordinate 17,207,865 of CM061056.1, forward strand.
ATTTGCAATCAAAATGGCGCATGTTCTTGCCGGGAACTAATTAGAGTGCTAATAGGGACTTAGAGTTTGTTGAGTGGTGTTAGTAGTGTCATTTTACTTGTTTTTGTTATTTTTGTTTTGGTTTTTTTGTTTGAGGGAATTTGATACTCGTCTCTTTCGTAGGTGCATGAACACAAGGTCTCGTGGTATTCAACCCGAACCTATCAACCTCGAAATTGAAATTTCTGAAGTAAGGAGGAATCGAGGTCGTAATCGTAGAGAAGCAAGAGAGAGACGAGAAATGGAGAAGGCTGAATGAGATGGAAAATGAAGTGAGAGGCGGTGATCCTCCGATGCAAGAAGAGAATGGGCCTCCAAATCTGAATGGAAATGGAAATGGGGCAACAATGTGGTGGAGAACCAAGGGTAATCGAAACCAACCACAAAATGCTCAAGTTGGCCCTTTCCCTCAAGGGTATCCACCGAACCAATTCCCATATCCACAACAACCATATCCCTATCCTCAACAAGGCCCACAATTCCCACAATTCTCATACTATCCACCCCCACAATACTTCCCACAATATCCTCAAATGCCTTATCCTCGAGAACCACCTCGGCAACCACAAGCTCAAAATCAACCCATTCAAGAGCCTCGGCCTCAAGGCCGTCCACTTCGGGAGTTCTATGAGCCGCAACCGAGAGAGTTCTATGAGTGGGATTGCTAGACCTCGAATTGAGGCTAACAATTTTGAGATTAGCCCGGGCTTGGTAAGGATACGAGAGAAAAGCAATTCGAGGGAAAGGATGAAAATGAAGATCCTCATGGTCACATAGCCCAATTTTTAGAGATCTCCGACACCATCAAATACAATGGTGTTTCGGAGGATCTGAAGAAGCTTCGTCTCTTTTCGTTCACTCTGAATGGGAGAGCGAAGTCTTAGGCTAAATTCAATTCCAGTTTGGGGCCCAGTGAGAACATGGGAGGATCTAAGTAGGAGGTTCTTGATGAAGTTCTACCCTCCATCCAGAGACCTTACAAGCCAAAGAAGCAATTTCACAATTTCGGCGAGAAGAGTGGGGAGTCGATTCTGCTGCATGGGAGAGATTCGGGAACCTTTTGATAGCATGTCCTCAACATGGGTTCCTGACGAGCAAACAATCATGTACTTCTATACCGGACTCAATGATTACTGATCGAGCCTTTACGAATGCTTGTGCAAATGGGTCTATTTGGTCTAAGTCCGTGATTGAGATGAATCAAATTATGAATAACATTGCTCAAGATTCATTTCAAGCTCAAGTGAGTAGGGAAGTCATCATAGGGTGTCTCAAGCTGAAGAGATAGAATCTATGAAGGCTATGATGATGACCATCTTTGGATAGAGTTGGAGCTCTAACATCTCAACAAGGTGGAAATTCTCAACCCTTTGTCCAAGGTGATATGAGTCAAGCTCCAAATCCAATGGAGGAGGTGAACTACATGGGAAGGCCACAATACCAAGAAAATCAATTCCAAGGAGGTATCAAGGGAATTACCAAGGTGGGAGGCCGTATCAAGCACCTTTTCAAAATCGACCTCAAGGAAATTCCTTTTCACAACCTCAAAGCACCATTCGTGCCTCAGCAAAGGAGAGTCAAGCTCGGAACAACAATTGGAGGAGGCATGAAAACTTCTCATATTCAATCCTAGAGCTGCAGTTCAATTCCCTCCCGGTTTTGATCCGGGTGCACGAGCTCCAAATAATGAAGGAAGGCTAATTTGGAAGACATCTTGGCAAAATTCATGGGTTGCACTCAAGAGAAGTTTGAGAAGATGGAAAGTGTGGTGACTTCCATATCCAACCAAATGAAGAATTTGGAGTTTCAAATAGGCCAAGTTGCATCTTCAAGTGGGAGCAATCTCAAGGGTAAATTTCCATCAACTACGGAAATTAACCCTAGGGAGAATTGCAAAGCCATTGAGCTAAGGAGTGGTACTAGATATGAAGGTCCTCCAATTCCTACCATTGAGGGAGAAGGAGAGGAAAGGAAGGAAGAAGATGGGGGTAGTGATGAGGAAGGGATAGAATTGATTGATGAAGTGAAGCAACGAGGGATAGACAAAGGGAAAGAAGGCTGTGGAAGAAGAGAAAGTGGAAGAGAGGAAAAAGAAGCCCAAATGGAAGAAGGCTAAAGAGGCTAGAGAAGAAGGAAAGGAAGTTGAGAGAGACTCATGGGGAGTTCCTAAAAGCTGTTGAGCCTGTTCCTTTTCCTCAACGTTTTATGAAGAAGAAGATGGATGAGAAGTTTGCAAAATTCCTTGAAGTGTTCAAGAAGCTCTACATTAATATTCCATTCTCGGAAGCTCTTGAGCAAATGCCTAACTATGCAAAGTTTCTCAAGGATTTGATCGCAAAGAGGAGGAGAATAGAGGAACACGAAATAGTGAGACCGACGATGGAGTGTAGTGCCTTGCTAAAAAGGGATTTGCCCCAGAAATTGAAGGATCCCGGAAGTTTCACCGTCTTGTGTGATCTTGGGAATGGGGTGGTGAAAAATGCCTTATGCGATCTTGGTGCAAGCATTAACTTGATGCCCATGTCCATGTTCAAGAGTTTGGATCAAGGTGAAATGAGTCCCACATCCGTCACACTTCAACTAGCCGATGGGTCCACAACATTTCCTAAGGGGGTGGTGGAAGACATTATGGTGAAAGTGGAGAAATTTGTCTTTCCAGTTGATTTCATAGTACTTGAGATGGAGGAGGACAAAGAAGTTCCACTCATTCTTGGGAGACCTTTCCTAGCAACCGCACGTGCCGTTATTGATGTTAATCAAGGGAAGCTCATTTTGAGGCTTAATGAGGAAGAACTCCAATTCTCAATCCAAGACTCAATGAGGCATCCTATGGATAATGAAGAGTGTCATTCGGTTGATGTGATTGATTTGTGTCTCCAAGAAGTTTGGGAAGAATCCTCTTACTCTTTTCTTGATAATGATAATGTGACTCCTTCTTTACCTTTTGAGCATAATTGTTATAAAAAGTTTGAGAATTCTTGTGTTGATTGTTTTGATGACAGAATGCTTTGAGACTCGAGGAGGTAAAGGAAGTGAGTTTCGAAGGAGAAAACTCAATTGTGGAAAGAAGAGGAGGATGACAAGCACAAGGAGGAAAAGCCTAAGGAGAGTCTCAAGCAATTGCCCGATAACCTTCAATATGCCTATCTAGACAAGGAAATGAGGTATCCGGTTATTGTATCTTCTAAGTTGAGTCATAGTGAGTTGGAGAAGTTGTTGATTGTCTTTGTCTAGAAATAAAAATGCCTTAGGATGGTCAATTGATGATTTGAAAGGAATTAATCCCTCCATATGCATGCATAGGATTAGAATAGAAGAGGGTAGTAAAGCCATAGTACAACCCCAAAGACGTGTGAATCCTATTATAAAAGAGGTCATTAGGAAGGAAGTGATTAAATTTCTTGATTACGGAATGATCTATGCTATTAGTGATAGTCCTTGGGTGTCTCCATTGCATGTTGTTACTAAGAAGGGGGTATGGCGGTTATCTGGCAACCGATCAAAATGAGGTGATTGCTACAAGGGTAGCTACGGGGTGGCGTGTTTGTGTTGACTATAGAGAATTAAATAAAGCCACGTGTAAGGATCATTTTCCCTTCCCTTCATGGATCAAATGCTAGATAGGTTGTGTGGGCATAAATTCTATTGTTTCTTGGACGGGTATTCGGGATACAATCAAATTATGATTGCCCCGAGGACCAAGAAAAGACAACTTTACTTGCATTTATGGTACATATGCATGGAGACGCATGCCTTTTGGGTTGTGCAATGCACGGCTACGTTTCAAAGGTGTATGATGGCAATCTTTCATGATTTGATTGAAGCATGTTATGGAGGTGTTTATGGATGATTTTTCGTATTTGGTAGCTCATTTGATCATTGTTTGGATAATCTTGAATTGGTCCTAAAGAGATGCCAAGAGACTAATCTTGTCTTGAATTAGGAAAAATGCCATTTCATGGTTCAAGAAGGAATAGTCCTTGGTCATCATATTTCATCTAGTGGCTTGCGGGTTGATCGGGCTAAAGTGGTGGCTATTGAGAAGCTTCCTCCACCTACGAATGAGAAGGAAATTCGTTCGTTTTGGGGCATGCGGGGTTCTACGAAGATTTATTAAAGACTTCTCTAAAATAGCTAAACCCTTAACTCACTTACTTGAAAATGATACTCCTTTTGTGTTTGATGATACTTGTCTTGATTCTTTCGGGAAGCTTAAGGAGGCTTTGGTGAGTGCACCGATATTGATCACACTGATTGGACCTTGCCATTCGTTTTGATGTGTGATGCAAACGACTATGCTATGGGGGTTGCCTTAGGCCAATTGAGAAACAAGCGGTTTCATGCCATTTACTATGCATCGAAGACCTTCAATCCAGCCCAACTCAATTATACGGTCACCGAGAAGGAATTCTGGCGGTAGTGTATGCTTTTGATAAGTTTCGACCCTACCTAGTAGGTGCGAAAACTTTTGTCTACACAGACCACTCGGCAATTCGCTTTCTCATGACCAAGAAAGATGCAAAGCCAAGGTTGATGAGATGGATCCTTTTACTCCAAGAGTTTGATATAGAGATTCGAGACAAAAGGGGAGTGAAAATGTGATAGCGGACCATCTATCACGTCTCGAGAAGGGGAAAGAAGTCCTAGATGAGGAGGGAGATGTGCAAGAGTCGTTTCGGATGAGAGACTTTTCATGGTAGGAGAAGTGAATGAAGTGGAGTTAGGGGGTCATGAGAAGAAAGCACAAGGAGAGGTACCATGGTATGCTGATTTTGCCAATTATTTAGCATGTGGTGCATTGCCGATGAGTTGCCTAAGTACGCTAGGAAGAAATTTTTGAAGGATGCGAGGAGCTATATTTGGGAAGATCCGATTCTCTTGAAGAGAGGTGTTGATTCCGTCATAAGGAGATGTGTCCCTAGGGAGGAAGTTGAGGCTATTCTAGAACATTGTCACTCAATGCCGTGTGGTGGGCATTTTGGTGGAGCTAAGACGGGAATGAAGGTTTTGCAATCGGGGTTCTATTGGCCTACTATCTTCAAGGATAGTCATGAGTTTGTAAGGAGGTGTGATAGATGCCAACGAATGGGCTCGATAGCAAAAGCGAGATGAAATGCCTCTGTCTATCTTCATCGAAGTTGAGTTGTTTGATGTTTGGGGTTAGATTTTATGGGCCCATTTCCACCTTCCTTCGGATTTCTCTATATTTTGGTTGGAGTGGATTATGTGTCTAAATGGGTGGAAGCTATTGCCACAAAACCAATGATGCTAAGGTGGTGTTGCAATTCCTAAAGAAGACCATCTTTTCACGATTTGGAGTTCCTAGAGCATTGATTAGTGATGGAGGCTCACACTTTGTGAACAAGCTCATGGTGAAGTTGCTCGAAGTATGGTGTGAAGCATAAGATTGTCACTGCATATCATCCACAAACCAATGGTTTGGCGAGGTCTCCAACCGACAAATCAAGAAAATTCTTGAGAAAACGGTGAAAACCAATAGGAAGGATTGGGCTTTGCATTTGGATGATGCTCTTTGGGCATATCGAACGACTTTCAAGACCCCACTTCGGATGTCTCCTTATCAATTGGTTTTTGGCAAGCCATGTCATCTTCCCGTTGAGCTAGAGCACCGGGCATATTGAGCTATTAGGAGGTTGAACTTTGATGAAGGTTTAGTGGGTGAGAAAAGGATGCTCCAATTACATGAGTTGGATGAGTTTCGAGAGAAGGCTTATGAAAGCTCAAGAATTTTCAAGGAGCAAACTAAGAGATGACATGATAAGAAGGTGAAGGTGAAAGACTTCCATGAAGGCCAAAAGGTGTTATTGTTCAACTCAAGACTCAAGTTATTCCCGGGAAAGTTGAAATCACGATGGAGTGGACCTTTTGAGGTTGTGAAGATATTCCCTAGTGGCTTCTTGGAGTTGAAGGGATGAGAAGAATGATCACTTCTTTGCTAATGGACATAGGGTCAAGCCTTATTTTTGTCCAACTCAAGTGAGGAGGGTGGAGAATTTGTTCTTGGAGGAAAGTTGAGCAACTCACGCTCCGTCCGGCAATGGACGTTAAAAATAGCGCTAGATGGGAGGCAACCCATCATTTACTTGCTTTCTTTTATTTTCGTATTTATTTATTTCTTTTAATAAGTGTGTTGTGTGTTGCTTTTCAGGATTGGTGAGGTTAAACAAGCTCGAAGGAGAGAGGGTACTTGAAGACCTTTAGGTACAACACCTTCTCCAGGACTTTGACTTGTCTAAGTTTGGGGGAGGTGTGTCTCTTTTCGTGTTTTTATTTCTTAGTAGTATGTAGTTGTGTGCAACTCAACTAGCTAACTATCTTACCAAACTTTTAATTGCTTAGCAATGGAAAAGTTTGGGGGTGTGTTAGTTTAGCGATTTTCGTTGCACCAACTTGCCTCTCATTAGCATGAGAAAATTTTTGTGAAGTTGGAGCTTATTTGTGGATTAATTGCTGATATTTGAGTTTATCTTTATTGAGAGTAGTTGTGGAGAGCGTTGGTATGTGTAGGGGTATATGATTGAGATTATGTTCATGAGCATGTGTGCTTGATTGGTGGACATATTGGACTTTTGATGTGATCATGAGTTGATTTGTGGCTTGATGCTAGCATGATGAATTTGTGTGTGATGATGGATGTGAGTGAGAATGCTTGATTCCTTGCTCATTTTTAAGCCCGTGAGCTTTTGTGCCTTTTAAATCGTACATTTTATACGGTTTGATTCCTTGTTGAGTGCATCGTTCATGAATTTGCATGCTAGAACTTGTCTAGAGACTTGTCAAAATTGAGTTTTGTGTGGATTTTGTAGAAGATGATAAGAGGCCTTGTTTGTTTTGAAAGCCAATTAGCCAAATTTGACCCCACCAAAAATATTGATTTCCCTAGTGAGCCAATTTGAGCCTAAAATCCTTATTTCTTTGGCAAGCTTGTGAAATTGAAGCCATTTTGTCTATCCTTATGAGCCTTTTTGTCCTTATGATTAGTAGAGCTTTGATTGTTGACAAAAGAATGGTGATTGAAAAGAAAAGAGTGGTGGTTTAATTTGCTAAGGTTGAGGAGAGAAAAAAAAGAAAGAAGGGTTGAAAAGAAAAAAATTGAATTGTGGAAAAGATGAGAAAAAAATGAGATTGAAAAAATTCAATTGAGTGCTTGAAAATGCAAGAAAGTCTCAAAGGAGTTTGGTGGTGAATTATATTTGAGAAAAAATGAAAAAGGAAAGAAAGAGTGATGATTGTTGAGATTTGAGTAGATTTGTATTGTATTGCTTGATTAACTTTCATTTGCTCTACTAATTGTTGAGTTACTTTTCCTAAAATTCACCCACCTTGTCCAAAGAGCCTACATTACAACCTTGAGAAAGCCCTCTTTGGTTCATGTTTGAAGCATAAAAAGATATAATTGAGATTGAGTCTTTTGGCAAGCCTATGGTGTTCATTTTTGTGGATTGATGAGTGAGTGCATACATATCCTTATACACTTGAGTGATTGAGTGAAACACTCCTTGGAAGGAGCATTGAGTTGAGCATTTGAATAAGCATTTGTCAAAACATGACATTTTTAGTGCTAGTGGAAAGTTTGCATTGATACTTGTTTTCATTGAAGAGGTTTGATTGTCCTATTTCGTTCTTGTGCTCATTGAACATAATTGCAATTGATTCACCCTAATGTGCTTATTTGTCTTGTTGCTCGGGACGAGCAACACCTTAAGTTTGGGGGTATTTGATTAGTGTGAAAATTGCTTGAAATTCATGTGATTAATTTGCTTAATTTAATAGAATTTCTTGCATTATTTATACTAAATTGACTCATTGCACTTGAGATGAGAAGGGTATTATTTTGCTATGTTTTGTAGAGATATGAGAATATTTGAAGCAAAATACGAGCCAAGAAGAAATTCGAGAGTCGAGCAATATACGAGAAGAAATTATAATCGGGCCTCGAGGAAAAAAGAAAAAAGAAATTGTGTTGCATTTATTTTAACACTAAAAGGCCCACCAACATTGATTGAGGCCCAAAATGGCCCACATTAATTCATTTCTGCCGTGAGGAGAAAAATGAGTGCAAATGCAAAGGAAATTATCTCAGCCGCACATCATTAAATGAGAAAAGAGGAGCACGACTCTTATGGTGGAAAGAAAAGGGAGTAAGCGTGAATAGCAGCAGGGGCATCAGTGGAAAAAGAAAAAAACGCTTTTAGAAGCGTGAGATATAAAGGAGAGTATATATGCGAGAAGCAGCGCACAGGGCAGCAGTTTTTTTAGAATTTTAATTTTAGGGTTCTTTTCTTCCTATTGATCCACACACACATTCACACATAGATTATGTGTTTTTTAATTCAATTTCAATTTCTTGCAAATTAGGTTTAGATTTAAATTGATTCAAGTGTCTCAATACATTCAAGGTGATACCCATACTTTTCTCTTTATTATTAGTGGATTATTTCTTAATTCTTATGCTCTCTTCTCATTTAATTCTTTCAATTTTCATGGGTTTGTTTCAATTCATGATGATTGGCTAAATTCTTTATGTGTTTGAGTGTGATGATCCTTGGATGAATTAATTTTGATGATCATGTGATTGGGTGTTTCAATTCTTGAGGTGAATAATTATTCTATTGTGCTTTGCATGATTCAATTGCTAGATTAGGTCTTGATCCTTTGTTAATTGATTTAATTTGCGCAAAGAGATTTGGTTTATTAAATTGATTCTCGGTGTTAGGCTTAGTTGTGTGATTGAAGTCAATATTGGATTAACGCAAGGAGACTTGGTTAATTTTCATTAGAACCTACATTATAATACGTTAATTGCTTGATTCTATTTCTTGTGATTAAGTGAGGAGACTTAGGGTGTCGTCTCTAAACTATCTTACGTGCTTATTTGATGTATTAAACCTAGGCTTATCCAAAGACGGTTGATATGTGATTCTTGGCTAGATAGCTCCTATTATCCCTCGTTAATTGAAACCTCGATCATGTGTGATTCGTAATTAAGGATTCCTTGGTGATTTGCATCCGAACACATTTTTCTCATATTTATTATCTCTTGATTATTTTTAGTTATTAATTTTAGATTAAATTGTGCAAACCCGAGCCCGACTCTATAATACCATGACAACTCTTAGCTTTAGGGATCCTTGCTCGACATAGTTCCTTTTGGGTTCGATAACTTGATTGAGTCTTAAAAATACTTACTCGAAAAGCCGCAATCATCCCACAATACATTTTTCACTCTTAAAATGGAAAATTCTCCATAATTCCACCTTTACAATATTCTCATTTCAAAAAAATAATATTACTTTTGGGCTCATACATAAAGATAATTCAACTAACTTATTTAATTTATACATAAAAATTTACGAGATTATCTCTTAAATGTCTACTCATTCTTCCACTTTCTTAATTTAATTTATGTATGTACCCTCCCTCATATGAAAACTTTTATGGGACGAAGATAGTAATATATAACAATTAAAAAATAATCTTATGATCAATCTTATGAGATGGTAAAAGATAGAGAAACCATACCTTGTTAGTCGATTCACCATTTATCAGAAACATTTGCAGCCTTCCTTGCCTTGAATGAACTATAAATTTCATATAATTACAAGATTAGGAGTTGAGGAACATCATAGGGGAATCCCAAATCCTAAGCTCATTACATTTGTATCTGTTGATGAAGGTCAGAGCAGGAATTGAGATGGCATTGATTGATGAGGTTGCAAAAAGCATTGGAATACCACTGTGGAGATTGTTGGTGGATTCTCAAACTCAATAACGACGGATATAACAGTTTAGATACTTCTCCATTTAACATTTATTACAAGTGTTTCTTTCATATGAGTAAGTCTTTAAAGTAACCATTAGGGATGGCAGTGGGGCGGGAATCCCCGTTCCCGCGGGACCCGTCCCGAACGGGCCGGGAATCCCCGCCAAAATTCACCACGGGGCAGGGACGGGAATAGTATTCACCGCCCCGCTGGGATCCTCCCACATCCTCATGGGACCCGAATATAATATATATATATATTAATATAATATATATATATTAAATATTAATATATATATATATATATATTTATTAAAAAATAATTTATTAAAATATATATTAATATATATTTATTAATATGTAATTTATTTATTAATATAATAAAAGTGATTTTTATTAAAAAAAATTTGAAGCGGGACGGGGATTCTCCGGGGCGGGATGGGGCCTTTTTTTTCCCGAAAGGTTCGCGGGGACGGGGACAGGGATTCCCGATCTAACGGGGACGGGGATGGGGATCGTCCCCCGGCCCCGCCCCGCCTCGTTGACAATGCTAGTAACCATCACAATTATGAAGCAGCCAATATTCATGTGATGGTAGTTGATAGAAATAATGAAAATCACAAAAAGAAATGGCAAAATTATTTAAGAAGGTAAAAATATTCATTAGCTGATGATTTATTGACTAGTTTCTGTAATTATATTTCCAGATTCCGATAGTTTCTCCAACCGAAGCTGCTTAGTTGGCTTCAAAATATCGTATTCAAGGGTTCAAGACTTTAAAGCTCAAAGTGGGAAGAACTTGACTGCTGACATCCAAGTTCTTCAAGCCATACGCAATGTTCATCCTGATTGTTCTTTTATATTAGATGCTAATGAAGGTTATAACTCTGAGGAAGCAATTCAAGTCCTCGAAAAATTATATGGTAATAAAGTTTTCTGAGTTTGGAATTATTAGTTAAAGATGTAGAAAACAAAATATATGCCTCTCTGCCTCTCTCTTTCTCAACACAAAGACGCCAACATCAACTTATTTGCTATTGTGGCAAATCTGCCGCCACATATGTTTCTCAAAGGACGAAAAGCAAAGGTAGGTTATTCAATACCTGTTGTGACTCCCGTGTCTGCAATCACATATACAGCCTCTCAAATCAACAAAGATACCTTGATCCATCAAAGCATGAAACTTCATACTTCCAATCATTTGATTTGATTGGCAAACAGTCCTTGGATCCATTCAGCATACTCTTCACCGAATGGTTTTGATTTTCCCATGCATTTCTTTTCCCTCCCATTTTCTTTCACATTTTTCCCTATTCTTCTACAGCCTTGTCATTATATATTCTCTGATCCACTCCAACATTGTTATTATAGGTGAGTTTCTAGCATCCAAGATCATAGAGTTAAAAACCTCACACATGTTGTTGACAAGTGTGTCACATTTTGAGAATGTTCTCAAATGTGACCTTGACCACCGTGAGGCAGGCTTATCCTAAAGCCAATGGAGACATCTTGGATCCAACTCTTCAATCTTCTTCATTGCCATTTCAAAAGCTGGTACAAAGAGTAGCCTTAGCGGACTCCACGTAGCTTTCTTGAATGCATCTCCCTTGAATCCAGCTCTTTTCATATTACCATGGAGATGTCTAACACAGAATCTATTCTCAACTCCGTATAATAGCCTCAAATGCTGGTATTAAGCCTTTCTCGCTTATCTCGACATTAAGGTGTATATATCTTCCCTCCCTTCGATTAAATCTTCCTTCGTAAGCCGCAAAACCATTCCCAAGCATCCTTAGTCTCACCGTCCACCACCGCCAAGCTAATGGATATGGGTCATTGTTGGGATCCATTGCTACTGCAGACAACAAGACACCAACACTTGTACCTTTCAAATGGCAGTCATCTACACCAATCCATGGTCTCGCATCCACTCTTGAAACCTTTTTTAGTGCAGCCAAGCAAATGTACAGCTTGCTGAATCTTCTTCCCGTAGGTGAGTCCTCCAAATTCGGTATGATAGTAGATCCAGGGTTATTCTCAGTAGTAGGGTCTCGAGTGTAATCCCACGCCTTGTATCTATGTTGTAGTATCTCCTTCAATCAATTTCAAAGCCTTCTCGTTTTGCTGTAGGCTTGATGGTGAGAAATGTGGCATCCTAACTCCTGAATCTTTAAGTTCTTGAACCCTCTCACCGTGGTTTTTGGAGCAGCCCAAATAATCAATATTTCCTTGCCAACCAGCCCGACTTCACATTTTCCACATGATATTGTCTTGCACAGGTATGATCTGGGTTGTACTCTCTAATCTGGAAACACTCTTCACCTATTACCTTCAATGCATTAATGTGCCAATCACAACCTTCTTGCTTGCATCTTGCATAGATCCTTCTACCATCATTCTTTGTAAATCTTATGCTTCTCCCTGTCTTCACACTATGCATGTTAACAACATCTTTGAACAGCTTGTTTTGTATTGAAAATTTGCTCAATAAAGAATACGAGATTCTCAACTTGAGAAGGCATAAATGTCAATCTTAAGTCTCTCTCTTCATCATCATTATCAGCATTGTCATCTCGATGCCACACTATTAAAATCAGATTTATTGTTTATAATCCGATCTTCATCCTCAATTGAGTCACTAGCCTCATCACCACCGTCTGCGCAGCATTATCAATTCCCCGCCACTCAAAGCATCATTATCAACATTCTCTTCAAAATGATGTCATCCAAGTATTTCATCAGCACCGGATACACCACAATCCCAATCTGAATCTTCACTCTCATCTACCTCCGCCTTTGTTCTAGACAAGTTTCTGCCTCCTTTTCTCGGCTCTGCCTCTGCCTCCTTTTCGGCTCTGCCTCTGCCTCTTGTTCTCGCCTCTACCTCTTGCACTATCACTACCTCCGCCTCTTGCCGTGGCTCAGCCAACCTCTCAATTTCTTGCCGTGGCTCACCAACCTCTCAATTTCTTTTCCCCTACTTCCAACAAATAACCTCTCAATTTTAGCTTCATCAAAGTATTCCACCTCTCCTTCTACTTCCCCATCCCCAAACTCACCGCCAATGTCATCTCCGATTTCATCCAAATATAAATGAGCTACCCTATTTTCAAAGATAATTGAAAATACTTTCAATTGCAAAATACCCATCTACAATCTCCATTTGCCCAACTTTGTTCTTCATATAATAAACCTTATAATCTGAATATCCTAGTTGCTTAGATAAAACCATCTAAATACCTCATATCTCACCTAACCGTGTCAACAAAATCAAAAGCACTCACACTCCCTCCTATATAATCAAAATCACCATCATCTTTCGACTTCAAAGTTCCCCCATGATGCATTTTAATGGTATACAAGGTCGGGCATTTTCCTATAATGAAAAATCATAACAAAATTATCACATATTTCAAACACTTCAAACAAAATAAAAAAATTCAGAATATAATTCACAAAATAAAAAAATCAAATTTTCAGTAAATTTCAATTTCAGTGTATTTCGCCTCAGTTTCTTGAACCATAACTTCAAATCGACTAAGCGCAACAAGAATAAAAAAAAATTACGTGACTAACCGTAGTTTGGTGCTCCAAATCGAACCGGTATTTTCTTCGCAGCTGTGCTCCAACTTCAAGCCTCGGGTTTCGCTTAGAAGGTTTCCTCATCGATGACATAGGGGGTTTCGGTTTAGTGGGCAATATGGGATTTCGCTCGAATTTGCTCGATTTCGCACCGAGATGGAAAAATGGGGATGAAATTAGGGCTACGTCCGATTTTCAGCACCGAGAATTGATGAATTTGGGGGTTATTCGCTTTGATTTTTCTTTTTTGTTTAATTTTAATGCCTAGAAATTAAACTAACGGAACATGTGAGGCGCACATGCCTGAGTCCGTCAATTTTAGACGGTTAATTGCATTTTGGGACGAACGGCATGAAATTTAGTGAACGGGACTAAAATTGCAAGTATTGGGACTAAAACCATGAGGGGCGTGTCCCATGGGACCAAAACTGCATTTTGGTCACCAGTTCACAGAGACGATTGGAAAGGTCTTGGTTATGTTAGTCATGTTGCAAGAACCAAGTTTGGGGTATCTGTTGCTGCTGATGAAAGCTGTCGTAGTTTAGACGATGTAAAGAAAATAGTGAAAGAAGATCTTGCACATGTAATCAACGTTAAGCTTGCTAAAGTGGGGAGTTCTTGGGGCCCTTGATATTATTGATTTAGCAAGGGAATCAGGATTAGATTTGATGATTGGTGGTATGGTTGAAACAAGGCTTGCAATGGGGTTTGCTGGTAATTTGGCAGCTGGTCTTGGATGTTTCAAGTGAGCAAAAGTTGCCAAATTACGCATAACAGACATGTTCATACTCTTAACTGCTTCTGCTTGCTTAGATTATTTACGGGATAATATTATCTGTGGTCCCTAAAGTTTACCTTTTTCCAGTTTTGGTCCCCTCTTTCACTTCTATCAAGTTTGGTCCTGTAAGTACAGTTTTACTCTCACCATTCGTTGACTGACGTAATCAACTATTTGGAGGATGTAAAAATCATTTTCTTATAATTATATTTAAGTACAAAACATTAAATTATTAAATTTACCACCCCCAAATATTTGATTCCGTCAGTCAACGAACGATGGGACCAAATGCGAGAATAGAAGTGTACTTGAGGACCAAATTTGGTAATGAGTTAAAGAGAGGGACCAAACTGGAAAAAGGTAAACTTTAGGGACCAAAAATGATATTAACCCTTATTTTACATAACTCACACTAGATATTTGGTTAACCATATTCACAAGCTTTGCTTTAGTATCTGAGATAATTTGTTTGCAGATTCATTGACCTTGATACGCCTATCTTACTGGCAGAGGATCCAGTTTTTGAGGGATATAAAGGTAATTTTTGCACTCTCATTGATTTTCCTCCTTGGCTTTCAGTTGTTTGTGTTACAATTTTGAATCTTAACTGCTTAATAACTCAAAATATTCTCTGCTCCCAGTTTCCGGCCCTGCCTATAAGTTCACAAATTCTAGAGGTCATGGTGGATTTCTACATTGGGATAATATTGCATGGTAAGTGGCTAATTTGTTCTCGATTTTATTTATTTTTACTAAACTCTTTCATGCTCACATTATATTTGGGTTGAATCATCAAACATGCACTTGTTTAAAATATTCATTTGCCACTACTCAATGCATGAATTATACTAGCTTGTTCTACTTGACCATCAGTGGTTTTCTCATTTATATTAGACCCATTATCTGATGCTATTTTAAGTCTCATAGATTCTGCTACATACCTTCACTTTCAACTTCCAATCAGACTTGACTTCCTAAACAATTGCCTTAGTTTATATAATCGCCTGCAAAATTTTGCTTAGCCCACAAGTGTCCTCGAATAAATACCTAAATGGCAGAGCGCATAATCGAAACTTCAATTGATATTTATCAGTTTGTGGGTAGGTTATCCCTTCTGCCTCACCATCTTTTTGTTACAATTACATCTCAACGTTTCTGTAGCTCTGGAATTAGTTCTGATTTTTTTTTTTTTTATCGCGCAAAATTGATGACTTGAACCCATGACCTCACGAGTCACGGCATAGGTAGTGGGAACCACTTGAACTAGTCCACTTCATCTAGAATCAGTTCTAAATTACTTTCATTTCATCACCAGATCCTCCATAAAAACTACTTTTTCGAGATTTCTGTTTAATAGTTCAGTTATTTGTCAGAAAAAGCTTTCAAGAATTGGAAATTCGATCTCTACGAAGTTTGAACTCTCTATCGATCTTGGTTGTATCCTTTTCGTTAATCATATCAGCTTTTCAATTATTGTCAGCGGATTTATCATTGTCTTACGTAGACTTAGAAAGCAACTGCTGTGTAATGGATGAGTTGGCTGATTTAGAAGGAACACAGAGAAAGCAACTAACTTTTAGTGTATTAAACCATCTTTATTCAATTTTCAAGTATAAGTTTGAATAATTAGTCAATTACTACGAATTATTGGGCAAAATGAAAATCTGGCTAGGTGATACAATTATCCATCACACTTACACAAGACTATGGCCTAATTTTTCCCATAATTTGTCCTTAAGTTATTTCCACATGTATTTAAATCATCATCAAAAGATTATGAAAAAGATGTGTTTACATCATGGTTTTTCTGCTTTTTCTTGTTGATCTCTGCAGATAAGTTGTAGCATAGTAGAAACGCCATGGCTGCCTTGGGTTCCTTTTATGGATAAATTTGTCCATAAATAATTTTCTAAAGCTTGTTGTACTAGAAGTTGCAACGAGGGATGGATAAAATTGTCCATAAATAATGCTCTAAAGTTTGTTGTACTTGAATATTTTGTATGGAATATATGTATGTATTGTATGGAATCTGCAATCGCGGTGTTTAATAACACTTTGAGAGGAATGAGTGTTAATTTGTGTATCGTCTCACCGTGAGATAGTTTCATGCAAGTTTTTGTCATATTTTCCATATGAACAGTTTCTGATTTCATGTAAGTTTTTGTCATATTTTCCATATGAACAAACAGTTAGATTGCCATCCAAGCGCTTTGGTCTCTTAAAAGATAAATATTTATGTAAATCCGAGTTCACGTGAACTCATTTTTTAAGTATCACTATTATGTATAAATACATTATCATTGTTATACATATTCATTATCATTGTTATGGGGTACGTACTATCATTGTTTAAGAATTAAGGGGGCGCTTTCTCAATTGGAATGAGAATGAGAATGAGTATAAGCGATTATGGTGGTTAATGAGAATAAAAAATGATCGATACCATAACTTTCCCTCCTAATTAAGGTAATCATTACCCAATTTTAATTAACCTTTTTCCATTCTATAATGGTTTTTCCTCAATCATTCCCCTCCACCACCACTACAACCTTCTTTTATCTCATTTTTTTCCTAAATTAGAGCATATTACTTGTGATGTAACAACTACGAAAAACAATTCTTCCTCCAATATTCTAGGGGCATGGAGGGAAAATATATTTTATTTCCATTTCGATTGACAAATTTACAAACAAGTGGCCCCTAAATATTTTTAAATAATGATAGTAGATATGCATAAAAATAGTGATACTTGAAAAAATTCACGCGAACTCGATTTCACAAGAGATCCAGTTTCATTGAAGTTGCAAATTGTAAGAGACTGATAGGACGTGATCATTTGGACTCTTCTTCTAAGAATAACCATAATGGAATATCAAAATCCTTAGAATGCTAATGGAAATTAATTTATATAAATAATCACATCGAGGGAATAAGGATTAGTACATATTTTTAGGGTCAATTATAATGTGTAATTTGTATTATAATATACTCCCTCCTTCTAGGTACTAAAATTTATGTCACCAATTTTCTAATTTTATCCCACTTGGCAATTGAAGCTCCACGAGTATTGCTACCTCTTTTCCAATTTAATATACTCTCCAGGTGAGTCCTATTCATTTTAATTACTCGAAATATAATTGACATATCATTTTAAGTCTAACAAAATACTTATATTATACAATGTTAATTTTTAGTTTGTGTAAAGGGATAAATTCATATTTGGTACCCAACGTTTATCTTTTTAGTGATTTGGTACCCCACCTTCACTCACTTTCAAAATTGGTCATCAAAGTTCACTTTTACTCTCAAATTTGATCTTGCCGTTAGTTGACTCCGTATTGACTAATGGAAAAAATTCTTTGAAGATAAAAACATAATTATTTAAAATTATACACATATATTAAATATTTAATTCACCCCCACACTTCCACATATATTTATATTGCCCAAACCACACCCACTACTATTTTTAATATTCATATAAAAAGTAATAACCCATTCCAATTCCAAATCCTAAAATAATTAAATAGATACAAAAATTTCTTAAATAAATAAACAATAAAAGATGAAATATTATTCATCTTCCATATGATCCCCCACCCCCACGTCCCAACCTTACCCACACGCCCCACCCTGTAATCCCCTCCCAACAACAAATTAATCAAAATCAAACAATGAAGAAAGTGTTTTTCTCTGGTAGTAATTATATTATGTACAAATTTTTTTAAAAATTAGACTTTCACCCCCTAAATAGTTTATTTTATCAGTCAACTGATGGTCAACTGACGACAAGACTAAATTTGGGAGCAAAAGTGAACTTCGATGACCAATTTTGAGAGTGAGTGAAGGTGGGGTACCAAAAATGAATTTATCCCTGGTGTAAAATAAGGAATGAGGGGAATTATGGCCTTATTTTAAAATGATTAAATACAAAAACCTAATACAGGCCTTTCAACCAATCGATTCGACCCCGGAGAGCTGCTTTTGCTAAAACTCGAGCAGTTTCTTGAAAACTTCGCCTCGAATACGAAATTTTGAGTATTGAGAGATGCTCTTGTTATTCCCAATAAAAGGCCTCGATAACAAACGCTTCTTCCAAATAAGACGCCCCATTCGTTCCTCCGCACGCACCAATTGACCACATGAACTCGAGTGTAATATATAGGATTATTCAACGATGAGAAAATTATTTTTAAGGACCGTAACTTAATGGGGGTGGCAAAATAAGGACCGTAACTTTTCGGGCTGGTAAAATGAGGACCGTGACTTTTCGAGGTGGCAAAATGAGGACCGTAACTCTTAAGAATTAATAATTTAAGGATCATAACTTTTTAAAAATAGCATATTGAGGCCAAATCAACCCAAATTGAGCCCAAATTTCAGCCCGAGTTCAGGTCAAATTGGGTCGAATTTCAACCCAAATCGGGTCAATTAGCCCGATTTTTTAAGATTTGGCCTCAATTCGCCACTTTTTAAACTTATTGTCCTTAATTTGCCAGCCCGAAAAGTTACGGTCCTTATTTTGCCAACCCCAAAAGTTACGGTCCTAAAAAATATTTTTCCCATTCAACGACTATCCCAGAAAGAATGACTTTATATAATAGGCCATTATGTGATAACCATTTCCTTTTATTTTTTAAAGAAATTTCCTTTTCTTTTAATAGGCCTAAGTTTAACTTTGGCTTATTAATTGTCATGTTCCTCATTAGATTATTTATTTATTTATCGATTAAATGGACACTTGAACCCATAACCTTTAAGAGCAGGTAATGAAACTTTAACCACTTAAACTATATCACTTCGTCCTTTTATTTTATTTTATTTTATTGTAAGCACCTAAATAATAAGGATACATACACCCACCTAATGCAAATTAAAACAAGTGGAAATCAGCATATATATGTAAGTGTATCTCCTTGTACGTTCTTTTTTTTTCCCAATAGGATTAAAATTTAAATGTGTAGGTTTAGGGTTGAATGTCGAATATTTTGAATGTTGGAAGTGTATGAAGTGTTGTTATGTTTTGGCCTTAAAGTAATTAAAATTGTATGATACACATTTTTTTTTCAAAATTCTCGATTGTATAGTTTCGAAACTGGTTTTCTGAAATGTTGTCGAACAATGAGCAGATATTTTGAAAAAGTATTTCGAAACTTGGTAAAATTAAGTTTCCGAAATTTTGATCATATTTAAGCAAAATATTTCCGAAATTAAGTAAAAATTTCAACAAAATATTTTTCGAACAAATGATGATTTGTTTTTTTTTTTTCTTGCAGATTTTGGCGGATTTACACGCGCACACACACACAATGAGGTATTTTTGATTTTCTTCCACATTTTCCATCATTTTTTGGGTAGAAAGATGTATTAAGCTTGCAATTGGATAGCATTTCTCCCCAAGAGACTAAACTTCCTTCATCTCTTTTATTTTCTGTTTATAGTCCTTTAATTTATAATAGTTAGTGATTGATGATTGTTGTCGGCTAGAACATTTGGTTTTAGGGATTGTGAAGCCTAAATTGATATCTATGGATTATTTCTTTTTTATTTGGTATTTATTGGCAATTATTATTTATGTGTTTAAATTAATATGTATTATAAGCATGCTTTTATTGGTCATGATTGTGTGCTTTACTTATTATTGATTGAGTTCAATTGAGAAATTTGATCCAACAATTTACTTTGAACAAATGACTCATTAATTGTCACTTGATAAAGAGATTAATTCGTGGAAAAGTATTAAGGGTTTTAGGGTTTATTGCCCGAGGACTCACCGGATGGTGATGGCGAGAGGACTTGAGCCCCGATCTTGGTGTAGTAGTAGGCTAGGTTGGTTATTCTAGTAGGGTAGATATACATGCTAGTGTGATTTTCCTTTGAGTTGATTGTATTAAACTATTTTCTAGCTCTTGATTAGTGATCCACCTTACATAATTGATTAAAGTGTGAAAATTACATGATTATTGATGTTTAATCTTCTCATTTTGATATGAATATCATGTTTATTTTACT
Organism: Paraleonurus japonicus; assembly: GCA_030762865.1. Lineage (NCBI taxonomy): Eukaryota > Viridiplantae > Streptophyta > Magnoliopsida > Lamiales > Lamiaceae > Paraleonurus > Paraleonurus japonicus. Next base: position 17,228,060 of record CM061056.1, read on the forward strand.
CATAATTGACCAATTGCACTTGATAGAGAGTGTGGTATTATTTTGGTTTATATGTGCAGGAATCATCAACTTGTGGAGAAATTTCAGACCTTCATATATTATTAGATGATTCTGGGTGATTTTTGCATGATTTTATTGTGGTTTAATTGCTTATTTTTTATCTATTTTATGAGCAATTTCACCCTAATTAGTATGATTGTGAGCTTAACGGTTGTGGAAGGTATTATGCTTGTTTTGTAGGCTTTTGATCGTATTTTTATGCAAAGAACAAGCCTTTCACCAAAATTGAGTTCGATGTGAGTTGATGGTCCAAGAAACGAGCCCACTCCATGCTCATCTCTCAGTGAATCTAAGATCCAAGTGAATAATCAAAAAGACACTGAAGAGAGGGTCGTGTAGCAAAAAGAATCACTCAAATCGGAGTTCGTGAGCCCAAGTTATGAAAGATCGAAGTCTGAAAGATCAAGCTCGAAAATCAACCCGACTCGAGACGAACATCAACTCGACTGGATGAATTCCAACTCGACTCGGACCGAGGCAGCAAATGCAACCGAGTCGAGGCAAGATATTGGGAACAAAGATTTTTGAACGTGAACATCAACTCGACTCGGATGAACATCAACTCGACTCGAGTGAACACCAACTCGACTCGGATGACATGCAACTCGGACCCGAGTTGGAGTGCTGCTTCATGAAAAGCTGTGAAAAGGCAGAAATTCAAGGATCTATTTGCAATATTTTAAAACTTAACCTAATACCCCACTATATAAATCTCTCAATTCAGATTTTTAGAGAGAACACACCCATTCCCAAATACCCACACACATTTACACACACTTGGAGGTTTTTGGTTTCTTCTTCCTCAAGTTCCACCACTTTGGAGAAGAAAAATATGTTTTGAGCTTGGATTCTAGTAGATTTTCATCCCCAAGAGACTAAGCTTCCTTTTCCCTCTCTTTTATTTCAGTTTTCATCCTTTAATTTTGTAATAGTTTGATTATGTAGGAATTTTCCTAGAACCATTTTGGTTCTAGGGATTGTGAAGCCTAAATTGATATCTATGGTTTAATTCTTCTTTTATTTGGTATTTGTTGGTGATTATTGTTTATGTGTTCAAATTATCATTTATTATAAGCATGCTTTTATTGGCCATGATTGTGTGCTTTACTTATTATTGATTGGGTTTAATTGAGAAATTGGATCCAACAATTGACCTTGGACACATAACTCATTAATTGTCGCTTGAGAAAGGATTAATTAGTGGGAAGGTATTGAGGGTCTTAAGGGTTTATTGGGTTGATTATTCTAGTAGGGTAGAGATGCATGCTAGTTTAATTTTCCTTTGAGTTGATTGGATTTAATGAATCATTCTAACTCTTGCTTAGTGACCCACCTTACAAAATCATCACTAATACCATTTGAATTTAGTGTTCTACCATAGATGGATATTTAGGTGTAGCAACTCCCTAGGACCACCTTTTCATTTATTGTTTATTTGTTTTAGCTTGTTGTTGAGGGTTGGACTTTTTTATTTGCTTTCTTAGTGGCAATTTTTAGATAGCATTTAGATTTAGTCTTAGATTCTAGAATCGTTCGTGTCTAGATAGAATTGGGCTAACGTACATCACTTTTACACTAACCCTTCTCTGTGGGATCGACTCGTACTTACCGCACTAGGATAGACGCCGTGCACTTGCGGTTGATTATTTTATGTGTTGGGAAAATACGGAACATTAGATCAAGTGAAGAATTATACCATTATAAAGAGGGCTGAAAGAGGGTCACGTAGCAACAAGAATCGGGCAAACCAGTTCGTATGAAGAAGATATGAGCGATCGAAGCGGAGGTGGCACACGGGGAGAAGTGACTCGGCCAGAATGAATCCGACTCGGGCAACCACCCCGACTCGCCCGAGTCGAGCCCGAGTCATATTTTTACGTGGCCAACTCGACTCGGCAACCACCCCGACTCGCCCGAGTCACCTCGCGGAGTTGGCATTTTTACGCATTTTTCTCGTATTTTGGGCGAAATTTAGGCTTTCTTAAGGGGCTAATTAGCAAATTAAGATCTCCCACTTACTACCCACTATATATACCTCCTTGTTAGACCAAGATTGTTTTGATGAGTTAAAAGACTGCTCCAGATGAGCAGACTATGATGTAGAATCGAAGACTAAGTTCTAGTACGAAGCCGATCAGGACTCAGTCAAGATTAGTTTAAGTCACCGAGACGAGGAATGACAAGTCATCCGGAGACAAGCTCAAGTCTAGTCATCTGCAGGAGACAAATATGAAGAGCTCAGACGAGGTCAAGATAAGCCGAGTAGAATAAGAAAGGCTAATCTTCACCAAGTCACCGCAGACGAGTAGGAAGAATCACCGAGGTCTTAAACAGTTTTCAAGATTAAGTTTGTTAAGCTTTCAAGTTTGTTAAAACTAACTAACAAACTAACTGTCTTCTCAAAGGCTTATATATAGGTCTAGGTTTTTCATTTTTCAAAGAGACAACACTTATGCATATTAGATTTACACAATTCACTACTCAGAATTCATAATCTTTTCACAAGAGTTTCTAGAGAGATTTCAAAAGTTCTAAGTGTTTTTAGAACACTTTTCTCGTAATCTTCAAAATTCAATATACACCGTATTAGTTAGATTTCTAGAAGAAGAGTCTAGCAGATTGAAGTTTTGAAGAATTGTACAAGTTGTAAGTTGTAAGTCGGAAGTGAGAAAGTAAGCAAGAGCAGAGTCCCTTCTTCAAATTGAAGAAGGAGAGGAGAGTGTGTAGGATTTTTAAAATCCGAACCACTATAAATCCTTGGTGTTATTTCTTGCTTTCTTTAATTTTCTGTTTATTTTACAACCGTGTTACATCAAGAGTTAAATTCGTAATCTTAACTAAAATCGATATCAACCTTGCTTTTGATCTTATAAGAAGTTGAGAATTTATTCATAATCCGCTCGTGCTCAATCGATATTTTGAATTGGTTTTGGAAGATTTGAAAAATCTACAAAATCTATTCAAACCCCCTTTCTAGATTTTGTTCTAGAAAGCTTACTCAAGGTTTTAATCAACTCAACTCTCCGGGACCAACAAGTGGTATCAGAGGCCGGTGTTAAGTCAGTTTCCGATATTGATTTTAGGTCTTGAACAAGATTCTGGAATAATCTTGATTTTCTTCATTTTCTTTCATTTCTAACAGTGCTACTAATAAGCTTTTGTGGAGTATTTTGTCTTTGTTTCATCATGTCATCGTGTAAAAGTAATAAGTCCAGAATCACGAATTTTCAATTGAAGAGTATGATTATTGGAAATTTAGGATGGAAAATCATTTAAAGGCCATTCATGATAGAATGGAAGAGGTTCTTGAGGAAGGTCCTATAAAGTTTTTCCATGGAGGCACCAAAGACTGAGCAGAGGCAAATGAATCAAGAACTAGGCAAGAGAAGAAGAGTTCGAATTGACTAATGATGAAAGGAATGTCCACAATCTTGACCAAGTAGCTAGAACAGAAATCATAGAGACTTTGAGTAAAGATTGGATAGAGAAGGTTAAGAGATGTAAAACTAAAGAAATATGGCAAACCTTAGCTAATGTTTGTGAAGGTTCTCGACTAAGTGAAGGAGAACAAGCTACAACAAGATTGCATACATTTGAAACATTCAAGATGAAAGAAAATGAGTCGTAGAGATCAGTTTGATATGAGGTCGACCAATCTTCTCAACAAAGCAAATTTGACCTTGGAAAGAATTATTCAGAGAAGGAGATTAACAACAAGATTCTCGAGATCATTAACCAAGAGATGGAGGGAAAAATCCAATATCCTTAAAGCAACTCAAGATTTATCCTCTATTACTCACCATACTTTATTTTCTCATCTTAAAGCTTTAGAGTATGATATCCAGATAGAAGATGAAGAAGATGAGATGGAGTCAAGCACCTCATCCAAATCTCTGCCTTTGTTAGTAAAGAAGACAAGGTGTCAACAGAGTCCGTAGGAGCCGATCTATCTTTGAAAGAGCAGATGGCTTTACTTACAAAAAGGTATGATAAATTGAGAATGAAGTATAAGAGAAATAAATTGAGATTTGCAGGTAGAGATAGACAAAGATCCAGATCAGATAGGAAGGTAGACAAATCTTCGTATGATGACAAAAACAAGAGCCGCACAAGAAGATACAGATCACCTGTCAAGAAATACTTCCAAGTCCCAGATCGGATAGGAGTGACATTTGCTATACTTGCAACAAGCCAGGACATTTCAGCTATGATTGTCCTCAATCGACTCCTAAAGAAAGGGAAGAAAAGAGGAAGAAAAGAGACGAGGAGATTTGCGTATCAAAGAGCTTTGTTGGTCAAGAAAAAGAGCCAAAGAAATCATCATCATCTTCATCATCCTCATTCCGATTTTGGATCGATGATGAGATCTGTCTCATGGCTAATGAGGTAATCTACTACTCATCTTCGAGATAATGATTCTTGTCACCTGCATCTCGATCATGACCAAACCGTTATACATGAATTATTGAGAGATTTAAAGACATCTTTAGGTACAACATAAACAATGAGACAGAGAATTTATTTTTAAAGGATCGAGATTCAAATTCTAAATAAAGGCAAGAAGGTGATGAACAATTTCGCAGACCTGAGGAAACATTCAAGGGGGAATGTTTTCATCGGTGAAGCTAGTACATCAGCCAGCTTACTCGAAAGGTTAGAAAATGAACTGAAAACTTTAAAAGATAAATTTGAAGTAGTCTGTGCTGAAAATGAATTAATTAAGAAAGACAATGAGAAGCTTGTCTTCAAAATTAGTCACCTTAATAATTCACAATCAGTAATAGATCATATTTTTAATACTTCCCGAAATCTCATGATAAGACAGGACTTGGTTATGATAGGAACAATAAATCGATGTTCAAAAACCTAGAAAATTTGTGAAAGCATCTGTTCAATCAAAGGATATTAAAATTGGTCCATGGAAACCAACTAGTCGAGATAAGGACTACAACTTCCAGTCTGAAACCAAGAATTCAAATTTGAAGAATTCCTATCGTACTAGAAGGAATCCAAGAACCAAAATAAGAAGATTTTCTTATTATAATTCCTTTGATGGAAGGAGCAAATGCTATCCTACATTTCCTAAGTTTAGGAAAATTACTCAATCTGAATACAACAAGTTGTCATTTAAAAATGATATTATTGTAGACAGATTTGGTAGAAAATCTGAGTCCGACTTATTGTCTGCAGATGAGATGCTTGTTTGGATTCCTAAAGTGATTCTTGACCCAAAAGGACCCAAGATCACTAGGGTACCTCAAAACTAATCTGTTTTACAGGATTCACAGTGGATCATCACTTAAGGAAGAGATCTTAGCTTCAATATGGTACATTGACAAGTGGTCGTTCACAACATATGACCTATAACAAGAAGTTGTTATCAAATTTTCAAAGCATTGATGGTCCAAGAGTTTTATTTGGTGATAATAATTGTGGTCTACTAAAGGTGTAGGTACTTTGATTATCAAGGATATTCAGTATACGAGGTATATTTTGTTGAAGGGTTGAAACATAATCATTATCTGCTTCTCGACCTTTGTGATAAAGGTTTTTCAGTAAAGTTTTCAAGAGATAAATGTGATATTTTGGATAATTCCTCGAGATAAGGTACTATTAATCTGGCTTCAGGCAGGAGTGGTAATGTCTATGTGGCCAACTTTAATAGTTGTTCCCAAGATACTTGTCCGATGGCTAAGGGTGGAGAAAATGTCACTGGCTATGGCATAAAAGGCTTAGTCATCCGAATTTCAAGACCCTTAGTAAGTCAAGAAGAACCTTGTTAAGGGATTACCCGAAAAACTTTATCAACTCGATCTTAAATGTGATGCTTGTCAAAAAGGTAAACAGCCTAGACACTCATTTAAGAGTATTAACTCCTCCTCATCCGAAAAGAGTATTGCAACTCCTTCATCTGGATTTGTTTGGACTGTTACACCTCTCACCTTCAAAGTGGAAGGAAATATACTCTTGTTGTAGTAGATGACTTTTCTAGATACACTTGGGTCATATTTCTTTTCAAGAAAAATGAGACTATGAACAAGATTCCCGATCTGTTCGCATAAATTGAGAATGAGAAGGGAGTTAATATTATTAAAATCAGAGTGATAAGGGTACATAATTTTTGAATTCTTGTTTATCTAATTTCTTCAATGAGTTTGGAATTATTCATGAGACATCTTCAGCAAGAACTCCTCAACAAAATGGAGTGGTTGAAAGAAGGAATAGAACTTTGAAGGAAGCAGCCAGAGCATGTTAGCCGAGTATAATACCCTCATAGGTTCTGGTGAAGCTATCAACACAAATTTGCTATACCTGTAATGTGCTTAGTTGTCAAAGATAAGGGTAAGACTCCTTATGAGATTTGGAAGGGTAAGATTCCAAGGATCTCATACTTCAAAGCTTTTGGTTGTAAGTGTTTCATTCATAACAATGGGAAATCTAAGTTAAGAACTTTTGATGCTAAAGCGGTGATGGAATATTCTTAGGATATTCTAATACTTCAAAGGCATTTAGAGTTTTTAACAAGACAACCCTTTGTGTGGAGGAAACTCCTCATGTTGTTTTTGATGAGTTGTATTCCTTCTCGATAAAGTGAATCAAATTTCAAAATCTAGATAAAATTGAATTATCCAAGACTAAACATAGAAGCTGTTTATCTACCTACTCTTGATTCGTAATCAGATGAAGAAGAATCCCCATCCGATAATCGTAAGACAACTTCCATCGTGACTCCTTCCAGATCAGAGACACCTTTAACATCACCGGTGATCAAAGACGAGTCGGTGATGGAGGAAACGTCACCGAGGTTGAGTCGGATGAGTTGCCGATCGAGACTCAAGATGATGATACTTCTCCTCATATAGGCAAAGGATGAGAAGCTATCATCCATCCGATCGATTATAGGAGACCCATCTAGTAGTGTGCGTACACGAATGATGTTAGACTCTGAAAGTCTTTTCGATTGTTATGTATCGCTTCGAACCCAAGACTATTGAGGAAGCATTATCGCACTCCAAATCGGGATAACAGCCATGCAGGAAGAAGCGCATCGCTTGAAAGACAAAAATGTAATGGGATCTAGTGGAAATACCCTTACACGTAAAGATTATAGGCACCAAATGGGTGTTTAAAAATAAAACAGATGAGAACAATATTATTGTTCGAAATAAGGCAAGACTGGTTGCACAAGGTTATTCACAATTCGAGGAATAGACTATGATGAAACCTATGCTCCAGCTTGCTGACTAGAGGCAATAAGATTGTTCTTGGCATTTGCCGCATATAAGTCTTTCAAAGTTTTTCAAATGGATGTTAAGTCTGCTTTTCTTAATGGTGTGTTACTTGAAGAGGTCTATGTAGAGCGGCCTCACGGGTTTAAGATCAATAACAAGGTCTATAAACTCAACAAAGCTCTATATGGATTGAAACAAGCTCCCGTGAGCTTGGTATGATACTCTATCTCGATTTCTTGACATCAAATGGTTTTCTAAAGGTAAGATTGATAGAACTTTGTTTAGAAAGGAAGTAGATGGCAACATCTTACTAGTTCAAATTTATGTAGATGACATAATTTTTGGTTCACCTAATCAAATTATGTGAAGAGTTTAGCATTCTCATGAAGAATTGTAGTTTGAAATGTCAATGATGGGAGAATTGACATACTTTCTAGGCTTACAAATTAAACAGATGAGTAAGGGTATATTTATACATCACTTAAGTATGCTAAGGATCCGATTGAGAAATTTGGAATGATTACTAGCAGAGAAGTCAAAATACCTATGGCAACTAACTTCTCAATGGATTCGTATGAGCAGGGATACCCACCGATGCAACGGAGTATCGTGGATTGATTGGATCTCTTCTCTATCTCACCGCAAGTAGGCCGACATAGCCTTTGCATTGGGGTATGTGCAAGATTCCACCTAATCCCAAGAAAACTCATCTCGGAGATCGCTAAGAAAATTCTTAGATATCTCAAAGGAACCTTGCAAGTAGGGTTTGGTACCCACCGATGACAACTTTGGTGACAGTTATTCAGATTCGACTTTGGAGGATGTAAGATTGATAGAAAATCCACTTACGAACTTTGTCAATTCTTAGGCAACAAATTAATTTCTTGGTTATCTAAGAAACAGACATCATTGCCACCTCCACAATCGAAGCCGAATACATGGCACTGGAAGTTGTTGCTCTCAACTCCTCCTGATTAGTCAACACTTAGAGTCTATAATATTCAAACATCACCGCTCCTATTTACCGTGATAGTAATAGTGCAATAGCAATGACTTACAACCCTGCTTTTTTACATTCTAGATGCAAGCATATAGATATTAGGCATCATTTCATTAGAGATCATGTTGAAAAGAATGACATTAGAATTGAGAAAATTGCCACCGAATCACAAAAAGTCGACATTCTTACAAAACCATTAGCCGAGTCTAGGTTCAAAGAAATGTGCTTAGAATTAGGATTACTTGATGCATCTTTAGCCGATTTCTAATTGTGTACATTTGTTTCCTTATTTCTTTTCATTTCTTTAAATTAATGTCTAGAAAGAATTACTGACTAGATATGTGTTAAAGGGCAATCAGTAGTCGATATCATTGATCTCCTTTTAGGAATCAAGAATCAAGGATTAGTCATATTGACCTTATCCGAATTGATAATTACTTATTCGACATTAAGTAAATCACAAGGACATAAATAGTCAATTGAACTTTAGAAGAAAGCAGATGACTATTTACATCCTATCTCGATTTACCTTAAGCTTCGATGGTTTCTTTTGAGTTTATGTTTTGCAGAACAGTCTCGAATAACACCGATTAATTCTTTTATTCAAACTCCTTTATTCTTAACCCGAGTCTATGATTTGTTTCTTAAATTTTTTTTTAAATTAAATCTAAGTGTGTTTTGTTTAAGCTTCGGTTTGAAAAATGCTAAAAAAAAGTTACATTTAAATTGTTGGTTTTCGTGGATCGACGAGGTTACTCTATCAGATGACTTTCTAAAATCTATCTGCTTTTAAACTCGATCTGCTTTTTCAAACCCATCTGTTTAGGAAACCTTCAGTTGAAGTAAGATATCACGTGGCCGACGCCGTATACTTACTTCTCTGAATAAAGTAACCTATATCGGTCAAATCAACACTATAAAGTAACTATTTACGCATTCAGGCGCATTACACCACGCGTTGAATCCTAATCGCTTATCTTTATTTTTAACCGTTGATTAATATTCAAGAAAAACTTTTGAATAAATGGCTGAGATTAATTCATATTTTCAAAAATGGCGGTTTCTCTTTCCAATCTTCCCTTCCTATAAATACATCTTCTTCTTCCCTAAAATTTTTTTTTTTCCATTCTCGTAAAACCAGTATATTTTGTCAAACCCTTTACAAATTCACAAAAACTTCCAATGGCATCTTCTTCAAAAACTACCAAAACTTATAAACCCACATACATTTCCACAAATATTTCTCATTTCAAAATGAATGAGGAATATTTCAAAAACCGTTTGAAAGCGAAATATATGTCGATTTCAAACCACAAATGACCCAGAATCTGCAGAAATCCTTCGTCTTCTCGAAGCTTCACGACTCAGAGGATTTCTATCACTAAAGTCTCCTCAAAAGCAGTAAGCAGCGGATTTCTTGTGCGGTGCGAATTTTTGGCGAGAATGGAGGACACTCGGGGCCGGTTTTGATACTTCTATCGACGGAACGACATCGAGTTATTCTCGAGAGAATATTGCCAGGATTTTGATACGTCAATGGAGGGAGTTAATCCATTGACGTACAAAGAAGATGAGTGGGAAGAATCCTTCATATGATGGCAAGGGTCACTTTACAGGGGAACTCGCAGAGATTTAAAGAAGAACACGTTGAGAAGGAGGTTTCGATTGCGATATTTGTGGTTACTAAGGCGATCTTGGGTGAGCAGAGCTCACATGATGGAGTTAACCAAACCCGGTTGTGCGTGATGCGAGCCATCTTGGATGGAGTGCAAGTGAATTGGGTGGATTTGCTTTTATACAAACTCGGGGAGGAGAAGAAGCGATTGACTTTCAAGTCATCTGCCAGAGGGTGGGTTCCTACTTCTACAATCGGTCTCTTCAATAAAATCACCGTTTTGATTGAAGGGCTGAATAGGGAGGCAACTGGAGAATAGGTACTAAAAAGTACTCAAGCGAAGTGAATCCTCACAAAGGATGACAGGCTTGGAGGAAATCCAGACTTGGATGATGAGTCGATGCGGCCGAGGCTCGAGAGGCTGGCGGCTGGCAGTGCGAAGGTTCGAGGCATTCTTGAACCAGTTGAGGTGGTCCCAGTGGAGGTCGAAGCAGAGGGACATGACGCGGCGGCGGTCGAGGTCGCACCTCAAGTACAATCTGCTTGAAGCAATGCTGTGGTCCCAAGGATGTTTCAGAGGAGGAAGAGGAGGTTGGTGAAAGCCTCGAGAGAAGAAGAAGGGGAAAGCTCATCCGCTGCTCCCGCCAAGGTTGCCTCGAGATGAAGAGGAAGAAGAGGAAGCAGAAATCCCCTTGGTAAGGAGGCCAAGGCGAGCAGCCCGAGCTACGAAGGATCCACCAAAATCTGGTAGCTCCGAATGCAGCAGATGGAACTATCAACTCGCTACCAGAGGAGGTCCCAGTCCTTCGAGATAGCAGCCGAGGTTGGTCGGTGGAGATTCCTCTCTCCCAACCGATGAACTCCGCTTCTTTCCCTATTCCCGAGGCGGTACTAGTCTTTCTCCATCTCCTACCTTATCTCCCGCACTTAGCGGTGAAGAAATGCCTCAGGCTGGCATTTCGAGCTCCGTGCCACCCTCGAAGCCCCACAAATCCAAATTGGCAATGAAGGGATATCCCAGCCGGTATCCCGAGCCTCTTCAACAGCCTCTACCTCCCCTATAGTCCAAATCCAAACCCCACTTACAGAATCTACCCCATCCCCTTTATCCATTCCTTCTACCCAACTTCACACATTTCTTCCACCCCCATCCGAACAAATACCTCTCCCTACAGTCCCGCACCTCTCCAATCCCGATAATATCTTACTCCTCTCTTCCAACTATTCAAACACAATCTATTCCTCTCCCATCTCCTCAACTGCAACAAATACTTTCCTCGTCTCGACTCCTCAATCGAGGATGAAGACACCGATCTAAGCCCCACCACACCCATATCCTCTATTTTATCTCTGCGTCGAGAAGAAAGTCAATGCTACATTCCGAAGGAAAATGGAAAGAAAGACGAGGAGGATGGTCAAATGCATGCAGAGACACAATGCTAAAGCCAAAGATGAAGGAAGTTGAGGTAACATTATGCGATAAAATTATAGATGTCACTAACTCTGTTTGCATTTGGTAAAGTGAAATCAATGGAGGAGGAGCTGAGGGCGTTGAAGGAGGAGGTTATGGGGTACAATCAGCTGGTGGTGAATGAGTTGGCGTAGACCACTCGTGACTTCGAGGTCAAGTGCGACGCTCTGGATGCAAAACTTTCAGACTTGGCGCCGAAGTTAAAAAAGGGGAAAAAGGCTGAAGCGAGAGAAAAGGAGCCCTCACACTGTGGTCGAGGAGACCGGGAAAGACGTGGGCATGAAGGCCAACACGGCTGACACTGGAGGCAGCCAAGGAGGAAGCTCCGGATCAACCAAATCGATAGAGCAGGCCGCTTCTCCGGTGAGGGTGAGTCAAGCTGGAGGAAGCTTTTGAAGGAGGATGAGGAGAAGAGAAGGAAAGAAGAGGAGGAAAGGTCGGAGAAGCTCTTGGCTCAGCTTAAAAGAATCTGAATGCAAGGAGCCAGGGGAAGGGAAAAGAAGTAGCGATCGGCCCGAGCCCAGATCAGTGAACTCATTCACGAGGCGGTTGCTAAAGGAAAAGGAAAGAGGGAAGCCGATTATTCCAATCTCTCGGAAGAGCGAGATCAAAAGGATTAAGAGAGATGGAATATTTTGGCAAGAAAGAAAAGAAGAAGCAGAGGAAGAAGAAAGACTCCAACGTCTTACGGAGCATGGCGAGCGCAAATGGTTAATCAAAGATCAAGGCGGTGGGAAGTTCAGGCCATTCCACAACACATCTGCTCCTCCTAAGTGGCTTGTGGGAAATATGCGGTGAGTACAAAGACAAAAATCTGGAGGGTATGTGGATATATTTACGGTATATTCTCAAGGGCCTGAGCTTCTCAAAGCAAGATCCAGATTTAGCTTGGCATGAGTGGATGGAGAAGGTTGATGCCGAGTTCTATCATCGTCTGCTGGAAGAAGCCGATGTTGAGTTCAACGTCAACCCGATCTCTCCGGCTTTTGAGTATGCCATCCTGCCAGAAATCGAGATGGATCCACTGGACCTAGGCGGTCAAGGAGTATTTTGAAGAAAGCAGAGGCTGAATCAGACTTTTCAAGATGAAGATCTAAAGCAAAGCCTTAGGAAGCTTGTGTATTCAATTGGTGATGATTCCAGATGAAGACCGGTGGGAAGACCGATAGAAAGCGAGGATTTTCTTTTCCTTATTTCTACTTTTCTATTAGCTTCTCATCTGTAATCTTTGTAAATCCAATGTGAATATACTTTGTTTGATTCATTTTATGTGTATTAATTTCTTAAAGTTTTTTCTGTTTTAAGGAAAAGCTTAAAATTTTCTTAAGTATAAGTCATCTCGAGAATTTTATCTCTCGGACTTAAAGATGTTTTCAAATTTTTAATCTAAGTCTTGGAAGACTCATTTGGTTTTCTAAGTTTTTTTTTAAGGGAGTCTAAAAGATCTAAAGTTTTTTTAAAATCATTTGTGATGTGAAGAATATGCTTTGATATACCTATCTATTGATCTTGATAAACTCGAACTAACTTCACCGTGGAGTGTGTCTATTCTTGTAGGTTTTAACTTCATCAAAAAGGGGGAAATTGTTAGACCAAGATTGTTTTGATGAGTTAAAAAGATTCCAGATGAAAGCGAGACTATGATGTAGAATCAAGACTAAGTTCTAGTACGAAGGCCGATCAGACTAGGTCAAGATTAGTTTAAGTCACCGAGACGAGGAATGACAAGTCATCCTGAGACAAGCTCAAGTCTAGTCATCTGCAGGAGACAAATATGAAGAGCTCGAGGCGAGGTCAAGATAAGCTTGAGTAGAATAAGAAAGGCTAATCTTCACCAAGTCATTTGAGACGAGTAGGAAGAATCAGTAGAGGTCTTAAATGCGGCTTTCAAGATTAAGTTTGTTAAGCGATTTCAAGTTTGTTTAAAACTAACTAACAAACTAACTGTCTTCTCAGCTTATATATAGGTCTAGGTTTTCATTTTTCAAAAGAGACAACACTTATGCATATTAGATTTACACAATTCACTACTCGTAATTCATAATCTTTTCACAAGAGTTTCTAGAGAGATTTCAAAAAGTTCTAAGTGTTTTTAGAACACTTTTTCCGTAATCTTCAAAATTCAATATACACTGTATTAGTTAGATTTCTAGAAGAAGAGTCTAGCAGATTGAAGTTTTGAAGAATTGTACAAGTTGTAAGTTGTAATGGAAGTGAGAAAGTAAGCGATGAAGTCCCTTCTTCAAATTGAAGGAGAGTGGATGTAGGATTTTTAAAATCCGAACCACTATAAATCACAGTGTTATTTCTTGCTTTCTTTAATTTTACGTTTATTTTACAATCGTGTTACATCAAGAGTTAAATTAGAATCTTAACTAAAATCAGTATATCAACCTTGCTTTTGATCTTATAAGAAGTTGAGAATTTATTCATAATCCACTGTGCTCAATCGATATTTTGAATTGGTTTTGGAAGATTTGAAAAATCTACAAAATCTATTCAAACCCCCTTTCTAGATTTTGTTCTAGAAAGCTTACTCAAGGTTTTAATCAACTCAACTCTCCGGGACCAACACTCCTTATCAAAGCATTAGAAAGGAATCCCACACACTTAGAACATTTCTTTAGGTTTTAATTTCAGCATTTCCTCTACACACATTAACACACAAGAAAAGGTGTTCTTCACATTTTGATAGGTATTTGAGATTGATGAGATTAACAGCTACTGAAGATGAAAATAAGCTGCTAATCTCATAATAAGCACATATCTCTAATGACTCAAGGCTAGTAAAATTTCGTAACGGAATTTGGTCCCATATCGGCAACGAATAATATACTGTTTGTTTGTTCACCTGCAAATGAACAAATTCATGTATTACTATAATTAAAATATGAAATAGAGTTGAAGGAAAATAATACATGAGTTTTGTTATGTTGGATATATATAGCTAGAGAAATTTATCATAAGTGCAGAATATATAATGTTAGAATGAATGTTAATTATGAGATGGTAATAAGGGTACATACCTTGTTGATGTCTGCAGAACCTAGAGTTATCAACTTTGGGCAATTATCAATTGTCATATGAGTTAAGAGAGGGAACTCAATGCTTTCAACACCCTTACAAATAGTTGTGAGCCTGCTAAGATTACTTAGGTCAAGGGTTGTCAATTTTGGAAAAGTAATAGTTTTTTCATTTTCTTCTTCGCTCCACAAGAATACATGTTCCATCATACAACAATAGGAAATATGAAGGGTTTTCAAATTGTTCATATTTGTTGTAGTTAGAGACCCCGAGTAAAAACTTCTCATTTCTGAACAATAAAAGATGTTCAGTTCTAGCAGTTGGGGCAACCAAAGAGCAGAGTTGCAAAAAGTCTTCAACTTGGGTAGATTACTGAGACGTAACTCTTGTAGATGAGTGAAGGAGCCAACTGGAATTTCACAACTACAGAATATGCTATTACAGTTACCAATCTCTTCAAGTCGTAGTTTCCTCAATTTGCCGAATGAAACCTGCAGTTGGAATCCTTTACTCAGTATGTCACAAATTGCATAATAAAACAACTAGTATTTAATTCAATGCAGCCTCCATAATCTGATCCACTTTCTTTCTTTTTTATATTCCTTTCTTTACTATTATATTAAAGTATAATATAGTATGATACATAATTTCATTTTTCATCTGGAAAAATGAACATATAATTAATTAATGGAGTTCCAACCCATGTATTAATCATAGTTTTAATTGTGTGGAATTCAATTAGCATTCATCATTAATTTTATATTATTTTCGACAATAAAATATTATTATATTATCCAAATGGGCAGAAATTGTTGCATACCTTTTGATTGCAGAGTAAATGTAAAGTGTGATCATCACCATCATCTCCCATGCGGACGCTTTCTGACTAGAAACAAGACCTTTCAATTTTGGGCAATTTTCGATCTCTAATCGAGTAAGAAAGGGAAACTCAATACTTTCAATTCCTTGATAGAAATCAGAAGATTTGGAAGATCCCGTAGTTGAAGGCTCTTGAATTTTGAAAGTATTTTGATATGCCGAGTTTGATGTCCCCGGGCCGACTCCAATTCTTTTCGAGAGCTTCACACCTTGAAATTTCCAACAACTTTAGACATTTTAGTGTCTCTAATGGGATCTCTTCCATGACATTACACTTACGATGTATGAGAATCTCAAGATCTAACAATTCCTAATAATGTATATGGTCTTCAAGGATTTACACTCAACTAAAATCAATGTCCTAAGATTTTGAGTAGTAAGAGGTAATGATGTCAATGAACACCATTATGGATGGACAACACATTGAGATTTTTCATTCCTTCAAAAGAAATGCCACCGATTTGCAATTCCTCACCGCCGATTTATCAATCAATAAGAGATGAAGATTTGGAAAAGTCGATCCCTTTGAAAGCTCAATTCTTTCTCTACCGACAAAGGGAGATATCCAAGTGGAGTTATAACCAGACCTTTATAAGTGGCATCTCCTTTGGGTTCTTTTGATGCAATGTAAATGGCCACGCGTCTCGACAATATCATGCATTCCCGACATGTTCTTGATTCCAACCCTCCAATAGCAAGGCACAACTTTTCAAAGATGTCAACGAGTGAGTATGTTTTAGTTTTTATGGTTTCCAAATCCCAAATTCCTCTAAACATGCATAAGCCCCATGGCATAAGCAAACAAATCCTTAAGAGGAATTTCAAAATCTTCAAGAAAGAGAGAACACAACAAAAATATGGATTGGGCATTAGAGGTCAATTTTTCATAACTTAGTTTAAGCGGGATTATAAACCTCTTTAAGAACATCTTGCAAGTCTTCCGGGTTGGAACGCTTTAGTTCTCCCCAAAGGCATCTTTCCAAACATTTTTGTCCATCCGACTTTTCAAAGATTTCTGGCAACAATTGCCAAGGCAAGTGGCAAACCTTTGCACTCCTTTGCAATTTTTTGTTCTAAACTAGAAAACTGATTTGCGTAAGTCCCTAGTTGCTCCCGAAAGAAAGATAATGCTTCATCTGTACTTAAGGTTTGCATTTCTAGAACATTCTCTTTTAAGAACTTTCATTTCTCCAAGAACGTTCCTCTTTCGAGATGTTAAAAGAATTGTGCAACCTTCCGGACCACTTTCGCAAGGTATTCCTAATATATTCAAATCAAGATATTCCCAAACATCATCTAGAACTATAAGAATTCTTTTTTACACTTTAGTCCTGGCACATAATATTCTTGCTCTACTCGATAAACTTTTCTCATTATCATCAAATCGAGTTATTCCCAATCGACCAGCTATGTTCTCTTGGATTTTCTCCATGTTTGGAGTCTCACTCACAACCGCCAAAGCATGATTCATCAAACACATTCTCCCTCCATCATTTTTTCTTAATATTGTTTTGCCGCAGTCGCCTTCCCAACACCGCCCATCCCCCATAACCCCAACATATTAACTTGTTTATCTTTCAAAAGCGCAATCAAATCTTTTTCAATTCTTTTCCTAGACTGAAACTCAGTCAGCATGGGGGTTTGTAGACAATCGGGCGTTGTTGCTGCGGGTTGTAGATGATGGATATGTCAGCCATAGTAGCACCGGGATCCTCCAACTTCATCTTCTTCATAGCTTCAACAGCTTTAACAGCTTCCCGCTTACTAAATAGCGAGATTTCAGTAGACAAACAACCACCATCTCGTATTTTAGTGTCTAATTCACTCTTCCTTTGTTGGATCTCATCTACTTTTTCATCCAAGACAACACTTTAGAATGAATAACCCGTGCACCATTCTTAGCTTCGCCGATTTTTGCTGGAGTGCAGCTCTCGCATCATCCAGTCCTTTGTCTTCTTACGTCTGCTCAGGCTGTTGACGTTTCTCTTAAGACAACAAAGATAACTGAACTGACGCTTGGTGAATGGAGCAATGCATTTCACAAGTTCAATAACTGGCCCAAGAAGGCCTACCACAATTTCCGCCATTCCTGCAGTTGTTCCAAATAAATCAAAATAGGTGAAGTAAAAACTAAAGTATGTTTGAAGTAATAATAGCATAAAAAATTGAAGGGATGTTCAAATTGTAGTATCTTTGAGTATTCCTTGTTAACAGAAAGTATGGATCTAGCATTAACAGCAAAATTACTTTGATTGTTCTGTTAATCTATAAAATATATTCTAGTAATATTTGTATTCGAACCAATCAAAATTACTTGATTGTTCTATTAAACGCTTCTAAAATTTTCAGGTTTCAAGACTTATGTATATGAATGTTCCAAATAAATTGCAAAATTTAAATTAATTATTGATTGAATTTTTGATAAATGGTTATAAAACTTTATCCGCCATTATAGCAAGTCAAATTCATAGCTTAATCATTTTGATGTAAAAAGTTACATTATCTTTTTGAAGTACAATATTATTAAACATAGGATTTTCTGTGTGTATTTAAATATATATGTATACATATACAAATACTAGTGAAGTTCCCGTGTGCATGGTTTTTAATATTTCATATAAAATTATTTATTTTAATTATATTCACCTGCCTGCGATTATTTTCACATTTTTTATTTTCATTTGTCCCAAAATATTTTTCACAGCTTAAAATATATAGAAAATCCTCCATAAACTCTACCCTCACAATATCTTCAATTTTACACAAAATGTCATTGCTTTTGGGTCAATACTTACACAATCCAACTCATTTTTTTATTTATACATAAAGAATTTATGAAATTACTCTTCAAATCGGTATATCATTTTCAGTTTGTCCTTACACATATGAAGAAATTATGGGAAAGAAGGAGTAATACTTACATTTTTTATTAAAAAATATTATATAATTATTTTAAATGTTCAATATAACATGCATGCAATTGACCATCACCTACATGTATTTTTGTAGAGGGTCATTTACATATAGGTTAACAAAAAAACTAATTACAAACAGGTTCAAAAAAGTTGAATAGAAACACAAATCAAATTTGAATAAACACACAAAAATATTTGAACATGAGTTTATTTTGTAATTTTGAATTTTATTTTAAACCTATTTGTAATTTTTCTATTATGTAAATACTTATAATGATAATTGTTGTGATAAAAATAATATAGATTAGAAAGAAAAATAATAATGATAAAATGAAAATTTTAATTAAAGAGGATGACCAGTTGCTTTTTTACTTTTTCTTTTACAATATTGACCGTTCGAGCTTCCTTTGGTTAGGCAAATATCTAATTCCATTAAAATAATGATAAATGACATATTTGAGTTCTATAATTTAAAATAAGGTATTAATTCCTCAACTATTTTTTTAACAATATAATAAGATGAACAGTTACAGCTCTCACATATATATATATATAAATAAAGCTTTGGATGGATTAGCATATGCTCTTACATTTATTTAAATAATATATGATAACATATTACTTCCTTTCCTTAACTAATGGTTTTTTCCTAAGAATTGGTTTTACTTTAGCAAGGTTTTTATTGGGGCTATGATCTTTGGACTAACTCGTAGTTTTATAGTATTTAGGTTTTTTTGGGTTTTTATCGGTACAAGTCATGAAAATATGCTAATTATCAATTCGGGGCCTAAAAGATAAAATTTATCAATCCGGGACCTGAAAGATGTTTATATTAAGGGATTTTATCAATTCAGACCTGAAGATAGGACAATTATCAATTCGGAGCCTCAATTCCTGTGTCCTGGATTGATAAAATCTCTTAATATAAAGATCTTTCGTGTCCCGAATTGATAAATTTTATCTTTCGTGTCCCGAATTGATAATTAATATATCTTTCAGGACTTGAACCGATAAAAGCCCTTTTTTTTTTGTTTTAATAAGATCTTATTTAGTCGTAGATAACATATTACTTCTCCGTCTTTCCTAAAAAGTATGCTCACTTGTCTTACTCTTGTCCTGCTCCCCAATAGTATGACCATTCATTTAAAAGACACAATCACTTTATCCGCACTCCAACCATCCATTCATCACTTAATTACTTAAATTGCACTTTATTCACAATTATTTTATTCATAAAATTGACCTCCACAATACCCTTTACTTTGTCTACATTATGTATTTTTTAAAAAAATTTGTGTCAACCATTTAAGCATATTTATTGGGGATAGAGAAAATATATTTTAGGCAATTAAGGATGTTTTTTTACCAAAAAAACAATGGGTCCATATATGAAAGGACAATCGTTTTCGAGAGTGTGTCAATATCTTTCAAAATCCATTTTTACGCATGATCAACTTTATATTATCTCGAAAGTCCAAAAGCAAAAAGATGATTACACAACAAAAATCGTTTACAAAGAACTCAAAATATCGTCAGTTTTAAGTAATTGTACTTTCTTTTTTCTTTTTAATAAAATAATTAGTTATTCTAATTTCATTCGTAAACATTGAGTTCTTATATTTTTGTTTGGATTTTTTTTTCAGTAAATATACAAGAACTCAATTAGATAAATAGTAGAGTATGAAGACTCAAATTGTACAAATGAAGTTCATAGATGATAAATCTATTAAAACAAATTAGTGGCAAATTCTTGTATATAACAGTTGCATTGTGTAATTGATACATACTTTTAAATAATCTTAGGCTCCATTTGGATGGAGTCATTTGAAATCAATGGATTTGAGGATAATACATCATAAATTTACAAATCAAAATGGAGAAAAACTAAATGAATGGATTTGGTTCACACAAATATTACTTATGAGTGGGAGGATTTCAAATACCCAACAAAACATAGTCATTTGAAATCCTCTTACTTCTCTAACTTGTGCTTAATATTTAAGTGAATCAAATCCATTCATTTAATTTTTCTCCATTTTAGTTTGTGTGAATGTATGGTATATTATTATCCTCAAATTCCTTGATTTCAAATCCACTCCATCCAAATGGAGCCTTAGTTATTTTAACAAAAAAAAAATATTAGTTGTTTTCATTAAACAATACTCCCCCGTCCAATTTTAATTAGGCAAATAGAGTGAAGTAAAAAGTAAGAGTATTATTGTCAAATCATTAATAGGAGAGAGAAAATAGTGTGGGGTTCAAATGACAAATGGTGTAAATAAATGTATGTTATGAGAGTAGAAATAAGTAAAAACTTTATATTTTGGGATGACATATTAAAATTGAACGGAACAAAAAGTATATTGACTAATTAAAATTTGATGGAGGGAGTAGTTATTTTATCTACTTATTCAATTGAGGATGTATTGTTCTTCTTTGTTCATGGTCAAATAATTACTTTTAGTTATCTCAATTCCTTTGAATTATAATTTCAATTTCTATTATTAATATCAATATATAAGTATTTAAAAATGTAGTTGTATCACATTTACTAGAATACATTTTTTTGTTAATAAACACAATATACAATTACAAATACATTACATTTATTATAGTTTTAAATTTAAAATAAAAAAGAGTATAAATCATAATTCAAAATAAATAATTTAGAAAATATATAATCAAAATTCATAACCAGACGAATTTCGTCTCATCTAAAAGTCCGAACTTGTAGAGAGATAATAATTTAATTCATTTATGTTGATTCTCTAACAGTCCGTCACTCCCCTAACTCGTGGGTTGAATTCATAACCTCTACCCTATGGGGAGGAGGCCCATCGAGTGTAACAATTCCCTAGGACTACCCTTTTATATCGTTGATTTCACTGATCTTTGTTATAATTGATTGCAAGTTTTATCTAGTGTTAAAATGTTTTGATATTTTTATCAATTTTCTTGTTGGTAACACCTGTTAGAAGCGATAGGTTTTCTAAATAAATCAAAATAGATGAAGTTAAAACCAAAGTATGTTTGAAGAAATAGCATAAAAATTGAAGCTGATGTTGAAATTGTAGTATCTTTGGGTATTACTTGTTAACAGAAAGTATGGATCGAGCATTAGCATATGCATTTCCAAATCACTTATCTGCTTTTATATACATCACAATTATTTGTTAACAGAAAGTATGGATCGAGCATTAGCATATGAAATTGAAGGAAATGCAGCAAACATATTAAAGAATTAAACAAATGCAGCATAATGATGATGAGACAAGAATCAAAACGTTGTTCAAGGAATTATATTGCAGATAATTAACACATGTAATTATGACAAACTAACATTAATTAGTTTAATTAATCAATAATAGTTATATACAGAATGGAACTACTACATACCTGTACTCAAATTAGTGTTGTGCAGTAGAAGATCTGAGATATCTACACTCCGACCAAGATGAATTTCAACACAAATTGAGAGACGACTCTATCTGACTAAATTTTTTTAAATGAATTTCAAATTTTTGGGAGCAAATTATTAGACTAGTTGTACTAGTTAATTAATTTCTTTTACGCCTTTTTTCCCCTACTTTTATCGTACGAGTGTACGTAATTTATCAGTTGTCAATGTCTAATGTATCAATTGTCAGATATGAGCTGGATGACAAGATATATACCTAATTCCTTCCAATTATAATAAATGTAGCTTAAAGACATAACTGACAATAAAAACATACAGTATGGATCACTCCATTTCTTTGTTAATTTTTTTTTTTAAATTTTGAAGAGAGTCAGACATATAATAATAATAATAATAATGGGCGGATCCTTTTTGTACATTTCACTTATTATGCTATCATTGTGTCTATCCTTATATGAAATTTACAATTATTTAGTACTCCCTCCGTCCCACTTAGAGTATCCAATTTTTCATTTTCGTCCGTCCCACCAAAGTGTCCAATTTCTTTTATGTCCATACCCCACTTTTATAATTATCCCTATACTACATACATATTTACACAATATGTCACTCATATAATATATTTAATTATATTTTTTCATTTCTCTCCATCACATCACTTATACTATATTATAATTATACTACCTTTCATCTTTCTATCTATCACATCACCTTTACTATATTATTATTATACAACATTTCTTAAAACTTGTGTCCAAAAGTTATGGGACACTCTAAGTGACGGAGGGAGTATAAGAGAAATGTGAGGATCTATTTCCAAAAAGTAGACATATACTCTTCTTCATTACGTTTTAGATTACTTTTCCAAAAATCAAATGACAAGAATTTTAATAAAAGTATAGTTTATTTACAAGGATGGATTTAAGGGGGACGACGGGGAGTCGCCCCCATGGGATTAATTTTTCTTCACTATATATGTAGATTTTATTTATTTATTTATTTATAATATCTATTTGTAAAACATTTGTTATTTTGCCCACTTGGTTTAAGTTTTTTTGCTCCCCTTACTTCATTTGTTATTTTGCCCACTTGTTAGTGATATTAACTATTAATACTTATTTAACATTCATAAATTTTAAGTTGGAGTACTTTAAAATTTCTCCCACCTTAGGAGTTAGTTAGGACAAAATCCTAGATCCGTTCCTGTTTATTAGTATTAAAAGATGTAAAGTGAAAGGTAGAAGACATTTTCCAACTTTATTGGAGTGAGTAATGAGTGAAAAAAATTTAATTATTTTGGAAAATTGAGTGACTTGATATGTAAATAAGAAATATTTGTAATCATTTAGTTTGAGAGGATATAATTGTTTTTTACGCTATTTTGGGTATGAGAAAACAAAAATGTAATGTCCATTTTGATTTTTGAACAATCAAGATTTTAACGCAGAGAGTATTATTTAGGATCCGTGAGTTTTTTTTTTTACCCTTTCTTTTAACTATACTATAATTTTATGTAAAAAAATTCTCAAGAGTGATACTCAAAATTTTTTCATGATATATACATTTGAGTTTTGTACTTTAAAATAGACGAATTAGAGAATGATTATTCAAATAATTTTAACAATATAAACAGATTCATAGTAAACCTACTAATTTCTTTTGAATGTGTAAGTTTCAATTTTGAGCATTAAGTCGCTTTAAATTTGCACATCATTTTGTTATATATATGTTTCTGGGAGAACTTAAGAAAAACTGAAATCACTTTTAAATAATAAAAAAGTTGCATGATATAAAACAGGTTTATGATTTACTAAAATAATTTCCAAAATTTAATTTGACATTTCTAAAATTATTAAATAGCCCTTTTTTTTTTAAGGGAGACCATCTTTGGTTAAAGATAAATAGTACTGGCAATTAGTTGGGCATTGTTTTCTAAAGATCCAGAATTGTTGAATACCACTCTAGCTGAGACGTCAGTTCATTATTGAACTACATTTCTAAAGATAGTAAGTATCACGTGAACAATCTGTCAAAAAAAATATCACGTGAACAATAATTCATAGCAACGAGCTTGTCGGATGAGCAATTCGATTTTTATTTTATTGAATATTGTAAACAAATTTTCATTAAAGTCAATATCAATTTCTTTACCCAATTTTTTTTTTTCCAAATGTATAATTCACTTTCACTCAATTTCAAAATTTAGCATCAAAGAATCATTTTACTCTCATTTTTAGTTCCATCGTCAGTTGACTTTCCACATTCGATCATGAAACGATGCAAGGAAAGCTTACATCCTGCACTCCAAAACTACAATTTTCTCATCAAAGTTTACGTAATTTATATCCTATGTTGATCCTGAGTCAGCAAGTGATCCAATTGGTGTGTGGATTATGAGTACCGAGTACCGACACAAACAATAGGGTTTGTCAACTAGGTGGCTTAGCCCGGCCACCGGTTTCTCACTTTAATGGGAGACTGAGGTTCGATTCCCTTTGAGAACGAATTATTTACCGATATAAAAAAAAAAAAAAAAAAGTTTTGTCGTCGAGCAAGATCAGATGTGCCCAATGGAGCCAGAAAAAAGGCGGGCTATAGAGAAAATACAATATAAAAATAAGGCGGGCTATAGAAAAATACAATATAAAAATAAATGTCAAAATTTTTTATTCTTAAAGGATAAATTTTTTATGACAAAAATGTTCAACTCAAAAGACCATTTCAACATAACAATTAACTTTTTTCAATCATTTCATGCTTAAATGATCATTTCTCCATCAAAATACAACCAAAATACATTATCCGGTGGTGAAAAGACATGCAACGGAAAGTCCTGCGTGGGCGCGTCCGGCGACGATGGGCCGACGACTGAGTGAGTCACGCAGAATATATATATACCCCATTCACTGTTTCGTCTTCTCGTCTTAACACACTTTTTCTTTGCTTCAAGTTGATTCATTCTGAACGATTACACAGTGTTGAAAATATTTAGCTATATATCGAAAAATAAAAGTTACAAGAGGTTAAGACATTTTGAAATAACTAGATGGATTTAAACTTCATAAAAGCAAACTAAAACTCAAGCTGGGATTTTGTTATGATAGGTAAAATG
Organism: Paraleonurus japonicus; assembly: GCA_030762865.1. NCBI lineage: Eukaryota > Viridiplantae > Streptophyta > Magnoliopsida > Lamiales > Lamiaceae > Paraleonurus > Paraleonurus japonicus. The sequence goes on from CM061056.1 coordinate 17,252,786, forward strand.
CATTAGCTCTTTCTATGAGTTATTATTAAGTCTGCTGTATATATTGGTGGGTGTACTAATCCGAACCGGTCTACTAATCCAAGAACCGGATACTTTGTGGAAAACCGCTGAATTTTGAAACTGAGCCGTTAGTTATGAAATAACCAACTCTGAATTCGTTACATTTGATTGTTGGCCGTGTGAATCCGTTGGAGAAGTAGAGGTCGACTTAACCATCAATTTGTTCTGGGCTTTACTCTGAAAGTTTCAGCGAGTGTGTGAGATCAGTTTTCACCTTCCGTCAGTTTCTTAGATTGCTCAATTGCTGCAATTAGGGTTCTTATGTTCAGTTGATAGAATCCAGATTAATTGAGTAAATTAAGGGGACGCTTGGTTGGAGGTATTAGAATTAGGTAATGGGAATGACTAGTAATTCATTCCCATTGATTAATTTTTGAAAATAAAGTTGAGTACGATTTAAAAAAATTGAGCGAGAAAAAAGTTGAGCGGAGGAAAAATGAATGATTGTTAAATGATTGATTATAAGAGGGAGATTATGTAATCAAAATAAATTAGTGATTATTTTATTTTTAAATTAATTCCAAATTGTAAATATTATCAAGCATCATCAATGGGAATGATTAATGAGTTATTCCCATTACGTACTTCTAATATCCCCAACCAAGCGAGCCCTAAGTTGTATCTTGTATCCGATTGTTAATAGTGGATTTGGTGCCTTGATTCGTCGTGGATGTTTGATCAAACCATGTTAAATTTCCTGTGTTGATTTTGTTCATTCTCGCTTTGCTGAAATCTGTTCTTATTGCTCTGGATTAAATTGTTCTAATAGCGGATTAGTTCACCCCAAGAAGATTATTCACCCACATATCTAACAAGTTAAAATTCAATAATTTGTGTTTTAAGCAAATTAGTTAATATATATGAAGGTGATTTATTGATATCAGAATGCTCGATACCAATTAAAGATGTGCGTGGGTGCTTTTAATAGAATGTTGTCAAGAATATTGACACATTCAAATTACTTACAGATACAAGGAAGATTTAAACACCTTGAAAAATGGATTTCAAAATTTGCATTGACTATAAATAAGTCTACACTGTCTTACAACGAAATATCACTATAAATCGCTTAAGTGATACAATCGGTGAATGCATAAGCTACACCAGAAATGATCTTCGTATACAATTAATAGTGAGTTAAACAACTACTCTATCAAGCTTTACAAAGCAGACCAAATGTTGAGTGAAATATAGGAACATTCACCAACAGAAATCGAGAAGAAACGAACAATAAATTCAATAATCTATGTCAATAGACTTTGCTAAATTGTGTCTCTCTCAATCTCTAATTTTTGTCTTTGTGTTTCTTTCACCGCGTGTTATGTGTGTTTGCTAGTTTTTTTTTCAATTTGATGTTGTTGATTGACGTGGCTGCTTGTTTTATCGTAAATTCTAATTCACACATTCTCACCGTTGACCCATTTAAATTGGGTGACTCGCGAGTTTTAATCTTTTTGTCTTTTAGTGATATTTCATGGTGAAATATTTCACAAGAGACTCATCAAAGTGTATATATAAATGATTCATTATAGTCAATTTTAAAGTCTTAGGGCAAGTTTGCTTCTAATGCATGCGGCAATGGAGCATATGAGAAAAATAATGTCTACGAAGAATACAAAAATACATTAATTCCGTTGATTCTCGGTAATATCCGAAAATATGGTACACTCAAATACATTGATTCACAAATAATATTGTATACGGTTCCATAACCTTTTTATTTAGTCCCATATTTTTTTGGTACAATTTAGTCTCATAACTTATTGAATTGCTCAATTTTTATCCCATAACTATTTTTTGGAATGATTTAGTCCCTTAACTAATCGAATATCTCAATTTTTATCCCATACCTATTTTTGGAATGATTTAGTCCCATAACTACTTGAAATCAGTTTTTTTAGTTTTTTTTTTTTTAGGAATATCAATTTTAGAGATTTGAGCCTATGATATCTAGTATGCTGTGTTTTGCAATTTAGTTTCTAATTATTTTTCTTTTCTTTTTATTATATAATGATATGTATTTAATTTAATTGTCATGTGTATAAATTTTTTTCATGTAAGTCTTTGAAACACATGCCTCTCAAGTCTTAAGGAACCCCAATTTAAAATGACATGTGCATCATTGTTTGGGTTATTTCGAACCATGAGACTAAAATTGAGCAATTCAAGTAGTCATGGGACTAAATCGCTCCAAAAATAGTTGTGAGATAAAAATTGAGGAGATAATTTCATAAATAGTCCTATAACTTTGCCCGTAGTCCAGATTTGGTCCTTTTTCTTTTATTTTATCAATTGTGGTCATTTTGATATCAAAATAGGTCCTTTCAGCTGGATAATTCAATTTTTGACCGGAAAAGTTACCGGAAAATGGCCGGAAATCTGTTGTAGTATACAGAATGACACGAAAATATACCAAAATTACGGGTTCGTAAAGAGAAAAAGAAACTTATAGGCCTCGACCCCTCCTCATCGTGAAAAGGACCAAAATTGAGACCAAAAGGATCAAAATTGATAAATTAAAAAGAAAAAGGACTAAAGTTGGATTCAAGTAAAGATACAGGACCGTTTGTGATTTTTTCTCAAAAATTGAGCAATTCAATTAGTTATAGGACTAAATCATTCCAAAAATAGTTATGGGATGAAAATTAAGCAATTCAATTAATTGTGGGACTAAATCGCTCCAAAAAATAGTTATGAGACTAAATTAAAAAAGGTACAAAGTTATGGGACCATTTAAGATATAATCCCGAGAAACTCGAGATAATTCTTGTTTTTTAAAACATCTCTATTTATGATAAGATCTAACTTAGTGATCAAGAAACGTAAATAAATTCTAAATATAACTAAATCTAATCTAATCCAATCTTAAATATAAATAATACTCACCACAAAAATAAATGGATTTAACGGGGGTTTAGCGAGGATTTAACGAGGGGAAGGTTTTGGCGAGGGGTTTAGCGAGGGGGACGACCCTCGGCAAAAACCTTGTCGGTAAAACTTATGCGGCGCCCTCGCTAATTGCCGAGGGAATTAGCGCAGGATTTAGCGAGGGTTTTTTAGCGAGGATTTGGCGAGGGCTATTTGGCGAGGGATTTGGCGAGGGTTCCATTGGCGAGGAATTGGCGAGGGGACCGCAGGGAATTGGGCGAGGGGGGAAAGCCGGCGAGGGCGCCGGCGAGGGCTTTGGCGAGGCCACCGGGCGAGGGCGGCTCCCTCGTCTTACCCTCGCTAAATAATTACCCGATATAAATGCGCCAGTGGCGGTATCGAACCCACGCCTGGCCGCGGCTGGGCTAGGCCGGGCGCCACCGGGCGCGAGATTATTTCGCGTGAGGCGGATTCGATCTCGCGACCTCCGAGAGAATAGGAGGGAGAGTCTTAAGCGCTTTACCGTTTGGGCAAAGCTAATCATTCGATATGTTTTTGCTTTTAATTATATTAATATCATATTATGTTTAATATTTTATATATTTACTTTATAATTAAATTGTATACTATATATTTAATTAAATTGTATACTATATATTTAATTAAATTATCTACTATATATATTCAATTAAATTATATCATTTTTTAATTTTTATTATTATAACATATATATTCAATTATATATATTTAATATATACTATATATTTAATTAAATTGTATACTATATATTTAATTAAATTATCTACTATATATATTCAATTAAATTATATCATTTTTTAATTTTTATTATTATAACATATATATTCAATTATATATATTTACTACATATATTATCATTTTATCATTTTTATTATTATCACATATATTTTCAATTAAATTGTATATTATATATTCACTAATGTTATTATAATTTTCAATTAAATTATATCATTTTTAATTTTTATTATTATAACATATATATTCAATTATATATATTTACTACATATATTATCATTTTATCATTTTTATTATTATCACATATATTTTCAATTAAATTGTATATTATATATTCACTAATGTTATTATAATTTTCAATTAAATTGTATATTATCATAATTTTTATTATTTTCATTTATAAATGTTATTATTATTATAACATATATATTCAATTATTATAATTATCATGTCTATAATTGTTATTATTATCATATATAACTGTATTAATCTTAAACAATTAAAATTAATACTTTAAATAATTAAAATTCATCATCTTAATTAATTAAAATTCATACTCGTAAATATTTAAAATTCATAATTTCTTAATTAACATTCAGAAAATTCATAGTTTTAAACAAAATAATAAATTCACCGCCGCTTAGAACCCCGGGACCTCGTGGATGACCGATCGTAACCACTCGACCACCATTGGGAACACCACTACTGTAAGGAACCCCGCATCCCTCGCATCCCCGCAACAGCCTCGGATTTGACGTTGCATGTTCGCCGCCAACTCCTCTCTCAAAGCCGCGCCTCTTCGCTCCATCTCCGCCTCGCATCCTATCACGCTCCTCTCTCAAAGCCGCGTCTCTTCGCTCCATCTCCGTCGCATCCTATCACGCCTCTTGAGCAAAGCGATCGACATCACTTGTCAGAAGCTACTGTGAGGAGGAGAGGGGATGCGTCTCGACTTACCTAATCGACTGAGACCCCGAACCTCCCGTGTTGTTTTCCAACGGTTTGGACATAGATCTCGGGACAAGTCGGGTTGGGGTTCGAGCTCGACCCCTCGAGGGCCGAGGCATCTCGGGAGGCCACCTCTTGTACTTCATCTTGTACGAATATTAAATTTCCACAATTAAAATTTTAGATTACAAAAATAGACATATATATAATTTTTTTATAAATTATTACATAATATAAAATGAAAATACTTACAACCGTGTCACTAATAGCCCCGTAGGTGTACTCCCTTCAGGAGTTGCGTGGTAATGCCGCACTATGTCCCGGCCAAAGGTGGGGCCGCCCATGCTTCATCTCCTGTATTTAATTTATTTAATCGAACCACGTGTTTAATTAAAATATTGAACTAGCATTAAAAATTACTTACAAAGTCATATGAATACTCGGCCGATCCACGGGATCCGCCTCCCTATGACGGAGATGCCGCAAGACCCGGCCTCCGTGCTCCGACATTCGATTCCTCCTACACTGCGCGCTCTTTGACCTCACCTCTTCTCTACCCCAATACTCGAGCAAAGTGGATTGAAGACGGCGTCATCCCATCCGTGCACTGCTCTTGTCAAGAACAACGCTTTCACGTTGTTCAAGATATCGATGTATCTTTCCGCTCGCCTGCGAAGGAACAATGATACACCTCCGCTGAAGTTCGTGAACGGAAGGGTCCCACCTAGTCACTCGCCGCCAAACAAAATATTATTGTACTCAATAAGCGTTAAAGTTTATAAATTAATCAAAATCTCACTAGCGTATAACAAAATATAATGTACCTGAAATGACTCCCAAAGACGTCTGCAGCCTCTCTCGAGGAGATATCATCCGGAAAGTGAATGCACCGGGCTCCATCTGTTTATACATAATATCCCGAATAATCCTGGATACCCGATTCGATGGCATCAACTCGCAAAACGGAATAAACACGCGAAATTAATAGACATATAAATATGACACAGCTTTATTATTCACAAGTATTTAACTTACGTGCCCCTGTAGATCCATATATCCGTGATCGAACCCGCAGGAGCCGGAGCTTCGGAGCTGGATGGTCCTCATAAGACCGAGAGCCGACAGCCTCGCCCGCTTCATCTCGTTGAATAATGGGTACCGCATCGTACTCGACCTGCATCCAGACGCTCGTCTCGACCCTCGTCCCTCGACCTGCATTTCGGTCCCCTCCATCCAGACGGTCCGCTCATCTCAGAATAATAATTAAATAAAACCACATTATTACACTATTCAATAACAAATAAATCATCATATACTCGAAAGCAAAGGCATTAAAATGAAACACACATAATTATTACACTATATATTCAATATTCATCTCGAGTTTTCATCCTCCTCCTCCTCTTCACTCTCCTCCTCCTCCTCATCATCATTTTCTTCTTCTTCTTCTTCTTCGCCTTCTCCTACCTCTTCTTCATTATTTTCAATATCAATTAGTGCACCGTTGACATCTCACAATATGATTGGATCATCATCCGCTTGCACAACATTAATTTGAGACTCAAGGTCGCCTTGAAAGGAAGCTCTTGTTCATTCGTTGGCACGGTTTCGACCAAGGATCTCGGTTTAATTTTGCAAACGGCCAACCACTCATGTCTACGCTTTCCGGTACTTGCAATAGTAAACTTGAGTGGCTTCGACTTGCTAACACAAAAGGATCGTAGCGCCGTATCTTCCCCTTTGATTAACGTCCACAAGTTTGTAATGAGGATGTACTCTTGTTCCATTTGGCACGGATGGATCAAACCACTCACACTTGAATGTAACAACATTTTTCTCAATACGTCCGGGTACTCCAATTGCACTACTTCCTCAAGGACCCCGTGAGAAATCATTCTCATCTGCATCATAATTTTTTCCCTCGATACAAACTCCACAATTTGAAGTAGATTTTGATGAGCCATAAGTTCGTGTGTGAAATTTGTAACCATTCACGTAATATCCTGTGGTATGTGGTGACACAACTCGACGGACCGCTAGAAAGATCACGTATCCACCGATTTTGAATATTGTTTATCCTTACTAGTTGTTCAAACCACGATGCAAACTCATCTTGTAGTCTATTATCTTGTTCACCTCGAGAGTCCCGGTTGGTATTTTTGCAATTGATCGGAAAACATACTACAAAAGGGGATTTGATTATTTAATATATGGATTGACGGTATAATTAACAAAAGTTGAACGTTATAAACTTACTCGATATACGGTTGCAACTCGGGACAATTCAAGAACACGTACGTATGAGCCGTGTTTTTCTCCTCATCTACAATCCATCTTTTGTTCACCTTTCCAAGATGCTTCGACTGTGAGGTATAAATATGGACAAAGTACCTTTCGCTACTTCGGGTACCTCACCCGACCATCGTAATTATGAGGTGTACACCGCGCCGCCTCGTCCGAACGTGATCGCCAAAATAGAGGGAACAAAATATTGAGGCCTCTTTTTGTTAAATACGCATTTGCAATCGATGCTTCAACATGCGCCTTGTTACTAACACTCGAGCTTTAAATTGTGAAGATACCTAATTAAATGAATCAAGTGTTATATATATATATATATATAATATAACCGTTTTAGGTAATCAAATAATTTAGAGTTATAAATTACCTCTCAAATGGATACATCCATCTATCTTGCACAGACCAGCTATCCTTGCTTCGTATGCAAGGTGCACGAGCAGATGCTTCCATCGAATTGAAGAAGGCTGGCGGAAAAATACGTTCCAACTTACACAATATAAGCTGGAACATCTGCTTCCAATCGAGCCATGTTCTCATCTGTAATGGATGTAGAAGTTAACTCCTAAAGAACAAACTAAGTTCGGTGATTGCTTTCCACACATTCGGCGGCGAGTTTCACGAAAAGCAATCGGGAGTAGTCTCTGCATAAACACATGGCAATCATGACTCTTCATCCCAAACATCTTCAATTTGCTCCAGTCTACACATCGAGATAGGTTAGACACATAGTCATCGGGAAACTTCAACTCGATTACCCATCTGCCACGAGATCATCCTTTTGACTCTTATCAAGTGAATAACAAGCTTTGGGATACTTTCACGTGCGTTGACATTTCTCTAGAGAGGGACGACTTACACAATAGTCATTAAGTTCATCCCTGTAATTTATTTCAGGTTCTTTTGTTTTCCCTTCCACATTCATCACCGTGTAGAACACGTTATCAAACACATTTTTTTCAATGTGCATCACATCCAAATTATGCCGGATCAAGAGGGTACTCCAATATGGCAAATCCCAAAAATACTTTTCTTCCTCCAGCCCACCATCTAATCTTTTGTTGTGGGCCTCAAAGACCATCTTCCGTCACTTTCCGATACTCCCAACCAATCAATTTCTTGTAGAAGCATTTCACTGTTCGGATGGGTGGTGGGTCATCTGTAACTACTACATTCTTCGTGGAATGCGGTCTTGTTCTGCGATACGGATGTCCCCTAGGTAAGAACTTACGATGGTTATCAAACCACGATTTGTTGCTTGGCCGAAGTTTTAAAAGTGAAGGCATCGGAGTACTCGGCACAATATGGACAAGCGGTCCTTCCAGGTGCTCCATCCAGATAAAGATTGAGTAAGCTGGAAAGTCACTAATGGTCCAGTTATGCGGCCCGCATCATAAAATTCGCTTTCTAGCAACATCATAGGTTTCCACCCCATTTCCCACAAAGATGTTCAAATCATGAATTAGTGGCTGTAAAATACATCTAAATTATCCTTCGGATTTTTAGGACCGTGCACCAAAACCGTCGAAACATGAATTGTTCTTTCATGCACAACCATGGGGGCAAATTATGCGGTGTCACTATCACGCCATGACGAATCGCTTTCGATCGCCCAAACGGCTGAAAACCATCGGTGCTCAAACCTACCTCACATTCCGTATTTGTGCAAAATCGGGATATGAATAGTCCGTGTGTTTCCAAGCCAACGAATTTGCGGGGTGACGCATAACACCGACCTCATCATTATAGCAACTAGCATGCCATATCATATCCTTAGCGGTAGTAGTGGTGATACGGCCTGCAATTGAGGAATGATAGGAAAATAGAACATCTCTTTGAAAGGATCGTTCTTTTTCCATCGACCATCCACACCACGTCTAGCGAGTTTGAATCGTGACCGACCATAAACCTTACACGATTCAAGTTCTCTATCTGCACCCCAATATATCATACAATTATTTGCGCAACAATCAATCCTCTCTCTACGGGAAGACCCATCCCACCCATCAAGTTTAGTATCGAGAAAATTTCGGGCACCAGATTTTACGGAGGGCAAATCTCACTAATCAAATCAACCATTTGATTGTAACCCCTTCAGACGATACTGTTCTCGATTTTAATGTTTAAAAAGCGGGCATTGAATGACAACCGAGAATGAGACTACGCAACCAGATACTGATCGATCCATTTGCCACGAAGCATGTCAAAAATGTGCAACATCTGATTAGGAGGTTCCTCACTAAGTGGGCTCTTCTTCCACATTTTGGAAACTGTGTTAGGACCGGAAGTTAAGTCCATCATCATATTTTGGTACGAGCTAGGTGCTGCGGTGTCGCCAACTCTATATGAAGTCGACGCGGCTGATCATAGTTTCGGTGTGGCATAGAATTCCAATTTTGCTCACCGTGCAAAATCCAATTGTGATAATTAGACATAAACCCATGCCTAAACAAATGTGATTTCACGTCAATGGGTTCTCTAAAACTATGGTTCCTACATTTGAATTTCAAGCAAGGACACCTAATCTTTCCTCCACTCATCCATTCCGGTTACTAGTAGCGAATTCTATAAACGATTCGATTCCACTCGTAGAATTCGGGAGATATCATGCCATTAATCGTTCTTGGACCATACATCCAACTACGACTTGAATAATTCATCTGTTTTAAATTAATGAAGATTCAAAATTTAATTAAATCATAATTAATTCTTCCACTTAATATTTTTTTCCTAAGATTAATATTTTCTAAAAATTTCGGCAGAGTTTTGTTTTATTTTATCGCATTCCCCGAGTTAATATATCAAGTTAATTCCTAGTGCATCCATTTCCGACTTAATTAAAACTAATCAAGTCGGAACGCACATTCTACAACAAACAATACCAAACAATTCATCAACCCTCAACTCAACATCAACTTGAATCGAACATCGATTCAATTTTCAAAACTAATATTATAATTAATTGAACTATCATACAAAAATTTGATCGAACATCGATCACCATATATATAAATTATTATTATATCATATGAGCATGCAAAATAATTTTAAATCAAATAATTATTACAATTAAATTAAAAGCATATCTTTAAATAATTAATTAAAAAAGAATACTTACGGTGATAGTGGTGGCGTGTAGTGAAATTATATGCCCGGATCGAATCTTTTTCAACACACCTACAAATATATAAATTATAGCAATTAAATTAAATTATAATAATTAATATTAAAAATAAATTTATATAATTGCACATACTAATTACTCTAAATAATTAATAATTTTATACTACTAATTATATAATTGCATACATATACTAACTCTAAATAATTAATAATATTATACTACTAATTATTTCTAAATAATTATTAATAATTAAAATACACATAATTAACAATTACAAAAATTAACACTAAATAACTAATAAAACAATACCTATACAAGTATATGTATAATAACAACAAAATTAACAACAAAATTACACAAATATATATGCATGTGAAAAATACAAAATTTGTAAAATAACAACAAAATTAACCGATTAAATCATAAAAACTCACCGTAGAAATGTTCCTAGGAACGAGTAGAACAAAGCCCAAATAGTGGGTGGGTCAATTTCGGGCGGCGGCGTCGGCGTGAAGGCCGAGAAGGGGAAAATTTGCTGGGGGCTGAGGGCCGGCCGGGCTATATAATACGTATTTAACGAGGGGCCCGGCGAGGGGCCCAAGCCCTCGTTATTATTGGGCTGGCGAGGGGCCCTCGGTAATAAGATTGGGCTTGGCGAGGGGCCCTCGTTAATATTGGGCTTGGCGAGGGCCCTCGGTAATAAGTTTTGGGCTTGGCGAGGCCCGTTTCCCTCGCGAAGGCCCTCGTTAAATTATGGCCTCGCCTATACCCTCGCTAATTAACGAGGGTTTTCTCCCTCTCTAATCCCCCTCGTTAATTTTGGGTTTTTGTAGTGACTCCATCCATCACGCACTTAATGTGACATTTAATATTTGGTACAAATTTTAATGTAAGAGTTGTTTCATATTATAAGTTATTGTTTGATGGGAGTAGGTTTGTTTTTCAACTTTAATACGAGTTGTTTAATAGTAATAAATTTAGTTAGTGTGGGAAAAGTAATGATATGTGGTGTAATATTGAGTTGTTTGAGGAAGATAGATAAAAAGGCTAAAGTTGCTTATAATTGTAATTTAAGAAAAATGATGCATTAGTATGAGACAAAAATTTTTGGTAAATGATGCATTTAGTTTTTTTTTTTTAAAGGCAAAAATGAATTCATTAAACAAGAGTAGAAGAGATGCTCAAAGGCAGCACAGTACAATTTAGATCTACCGAAGCTACCTCCAATCTTAACTAATAAAACTTCACAGACACAACATCACTTATAGAACTACTAAGATCCAAAGGGGAATCAACTCCACCAGTTTGTATGTAAGGAAATCTCCTAGATCAAAAGGGGAGGGTCGAGGTCTATAATTTCACTTCCTTTTTGCCGAGTCCGTCAGTTGGGTACATTTTTGTGCCATTATGATTCTACTACAGATTGCTGGCCATTTTCCGGCCAAAATTTGAATTATCTGGTTGAAAAGGACCTATTTAATTTGATACTAAATGGACCACAATTAATCAAATAAAAAGGAAAAGGATCAAATCTCGATTCAGACAAATTTACAAGATCATTTGTAAAATTATCTCTAAAAAAATTTGTAAAGAGGATGACTAGCTAATTGCTCTGTCAAGCCGGTTTATTGCAGCCATCAGTTCAGCTAAACCGAATTCAAGAGAGTGCCAATCATTCTTTGGGATAGCTCATATATATCCTCCATGTTGTTACGAAATTAATATAAATGAATTAATTCAATACCTTTTTTAGATGATTTATGTCCATGTACTCAACGTGCAGGGCTTGCAGTTATAATCCAGCTGTGATCCACTGGAATAATTGTTCTCTTATCTCATCTACTGCATAGTCTGCATATATAACCAGATGTTACTTATCATAGAATTGTAAAGCTCCTTGCAAAATTATATATATTGTTGGAATGGCCTGTTGATCTTCTTTTCTTTTCTTTTTTTTTTTTTTTTTTGAAAAAAGTAAAGGGATTTATTAAAGAGAATGGCACCAGAGGTGCACAATCAAAGAGTACAACGCAGATGAAAAAACAGCAGCATAATAAAACAACAATACACCATCCTAAAGCAGCAGAAAGATAAAACTACTTCCTCTATCGAAACGAAAAATCGGTTATCCAAAGTTGAACGAAATCGTGTGAACATTTCCACTTCAGCCATCACAAATTTTTTCTTCACATTCCCATTCTTGACAACATCTTTCTTCTTCTTCTTCTTCCCATTAATTATGAAAGCACCACAAATTGGCCCAAGACTAGGTTCGTCATTAGATATTCTTTTGAAGATTTCACGAACATCCAAAGTGTATTTTGGAACTCCATGATCAGGCCAATCAGGATACTGAACATGCAAAATTGACAATGGCAGCTCCTCTGACTCTTTGCATTTGACTTCTAAGCATTGTCATATTAATTGTCTACCAACCGAGTGATACAAATTCGATCCCACATATCCATTATCTCTCTACCGTAGATGTACGCACTTTCCCCTTCAATGCCATTGATACAAATCAAATGCCCAAACCCGTCTCAGAGCGAATCGGTAACCTTACTGTCTAGTGGTTGGATCGGTTCGATCGGCCTGTCGAACCCTTTTTTTAAAACATATACAGACAAAAATAGAAAAATTGTAAGTTTCTGCTAGGACAAAGGGGTATTTTGAAGAATTTTGGGGCGCTTGTTATGAGCTTTTCAATGAGAATAAAAATAAAATTATTTTTTTCTCTTTGCCCCGAATATATTGGAGGGAGAAGCGTCTCCATGGTGGTTACATCACTAGTGTTGTACTCCACTTTTGAAAAAAATGAGATAAAAGAAGATTGTTGATGATCGTAGAGGAGAAATAATTGCAGGAAAGAAAAAAGTTAATCAAATGGGTAATGATTAACTTATTTAAGTTGAAAAATAGTGTAATTGTTCAACTTTTTATTTTCATTAACTATCATAATTGTTCTGTACTCATTATCATTTCTCTTGAAAAATTTGTAACTAAACACCCCTAGTAAAATAAATAAATTTGAAAGTTCAGGGCTATAATTAGTAAAAAATAAAATAAAATTGACAAGATTAGTAAAACAAAAAAAAAAAAAAAAATATAGGGGCTCTATAATGATTTTTTTTTATTTTCATATTTAATATTTTAGTTTATCAAAATATATTTTTTATTATATAATGTTAGAATCATGCAATAGTCATATCAATATAACTTGGGATGCCCATCATAAGTTTTAGGGAAAAATCGTTTTTTTAGTGGCATTTTTTTAATTTTTTAAATTGAAAAATTCATATAAAACCTTAAAAATTCGTAAAATTCATTATAGTTAATATAAAATTAAAAAAATCTCTTTTTATACAAATAATTTTTTTAAATATTAATTACTAATTTAAAATAATTTAATAAATATAAATACTATTGAAAATAGTTTAAAATAGAAAATCTTAAAATACATAAATCTAATTAAAATAGCTCATTCCTCACCGATGCGTAAAACCGCTGGCCTCGCTTTCCCCACCTCGGGTTCACGTGGGTAAAGCCTTTAAGCACTAATATCCTTAGCTCCCTCGTACAAACATACTGCCAAAACACGCCGGAGGGTTCTCCGCGTAGGCACTCCGACGCTCAAGTCGGATCAGGAAAATACCCAAAAGTACGTATAGAGTAGCTAAGTGAGAGTGATAGTAGTTTGATCATCAAGTACCTCCTGCTGGGTGTGTTCTTTATACGTAAGTTAAGAGCCATAACCGTCATCACGGTTTTCGTGCATTATCCCACACGTTACGCAATGATATCGTGTGTGGATATCTTTTCTCTCAAGAAATCTGCATGTGCATACGAATTCCCCCTGCGGGCGGAGGTCGAGACCCAATGAAGGAATATAGGAGACATTCCTTGACTTGGGCCTCAATTATCTCAACTACTCGCTCCTTCAAGTTTCTTGATCTTATCGGATGAATAACCGCTATGGGCTCGGTCAAACACTCACGTGCTCTTCAAATCTACTTTGGGCCTCTCGGCCCACTGCACTAGGTTTGGGCCTCGCGGCCTCGCATTCATTTTTAGGCCTCATGGCTTATCCGTAGCTAGGGCCGGGCCTCATGGCTCCCTCTCCATACAGGCTTGGGCCTCGTGGCCCACCCAGTAGGTGAGTTTAAGCGCTTCGTAGCCTTAATGCGGTCGATCTCGCTCGGGCCGCTTCTCGGGTTTTCCGCTTCTATCAAGGGTATTTGGCCACACCATCGGGCCCTATTGGGCAGGCATATTTGGGCCCTACGTGCGGTTGGGCACGACATTTTTATCCGCATCAACCACTCCCCTACTCCGGTGAGCGATCTCGGAGCTCCCTGGAGTAAGAAAGATTTCTTGTGATCCTCCTCGCGGATTTAGCTTTGGGACATCCTCCCTACTGACCTTGCTCTCGGGGACCTCCTCCCTGCGGCTCTAGCTTTGGGACATCCTCCCTGCAGCCTTTAGCTTTGGGACATCCTCCCTACGACTTTGGCTTCCCGAGATACATCCCCTCTCGCTAGTCTGTTGGCGTTTTGCGACTCTTCTTCTCGCGTTTGCCAGTGCCGAGCATGCATCTGCCCTTCAGCCTTGAATGGCGGCACACACCTCCATCAACTCTCCTCTTATTTCAAATCATTCGCGTCACTGCTCTCTTCCCTCTCATAATTCTCGTTCACACTTTTACGCCTTGCTACAAATTTCTCGTCAAAACCCTTCCCTCTACATTCCGCTCTCCTCTTCGTCTTCCGAGTAAATTCCTTCTTTCTTTTTCTAGTTTATTTCGTATAGAGTAGGGTTTTGACTCATGCCTTCGTCAGGTTCGTCAAGAACTCCCTCTCTCACTCGGAACTCCTCGCAGTTCCCATCATTCTCCGATTCCACTCGCCCTGGGGATACCTCTCCGGTATCCTCCTCTTCCCCGAGAGGTGGATAGGAGTCGCTTTGGGATTCTTTCGCGGGCTCTTCCAAACTCAAAGAAAAAGCCCTAGGTAACTATTTCTCGTATAACATTATCTCTTCAGCTTCCATTTATCCATGCTGATCCCGGTGAGCGTCCTAACCCGACCACTCCCCGACCCTCGCTGCACGCCCGGTTCGAGCGGGGTTGAGACTTCCTCCTCCCAAGTTTCTTTGCCAAATCTCAGACCTTTACGGGGTTCCACTCAATCAATTTACCCCAAACGCCCTCCGATGATGATTTCCTTCTACGTTCTCCTTAAAGGGAATGGGGGAAACCATCAATGAGTTGTTTTTCTCCCAATATAATTGCAAAACTTCCGGTCCCTTCTACTACGTGAGTAGTAGAGTGAAGGAAAATGCTTGTTCCTTGGGAAAGTCTCAAATATCAACAAGGAATGGAATGATCACTATCTTTTCATCACCCCCGATCGTCCTTGGCCTTTCAAAATCAGAAGTGGATTTACAAGAATCCCTCCCCTCCGCTCCTCATACTCAGATTTTTTTCATACTAATCGTCGGATCATTCGGGTGTTAAATGCCCACGTAAACGCCCACGGGTATTTTAATTTGCCGAATTATGCTCCAACTCTCGCATTCTTTCTCATTTCAAATTTAGCTCGGTGAGAATCTCTCTTGAGCCAAGTGATGGTAATGGCTTTCCTTTGAATGTATTATTATGTCTCACATGTAGCGGGATTGCCTTTAATTTCCGTTTCCTTTTTCCGGATATGTTGTGGCTTTCTAAGGTGCTGGAGGATCCCGCCGATTCCTCGATTCGGCATTACCTCCTCCCGCCCCCAGGCCCGATGCTCTGATGCACCCCCATCATCTCCCTTCACACTCCCTCGAAGATCCCGAGGTTGATGCCCCTCCTCCAAAGAAGTCAAAGTCGCCAAAGGCAAAGCTACACTAGCCAGTGGCTCATTACATTCAAAGGATACTTTCAGCGCAAGTATCCCACTTGACGCAGCCAGTGGCCTCTCCTCCGCCCCAATTGATGTCGACTCATACTCCTCGTACTTCGCCACAGATTCTTCAAATAATTAATCTCATCGCAAGATTGTGAAAGGCTCGTCGGCTCCCTCACGACTCAAGAATAACACCAGCCGGGCCACTTCGCCTGTATTCTGCGTTCCATGGGAATTATCAGTACCCCATTCCCGCTTAGTTACTAACATAACTCGTGTATTCGTATTTCGAGTTTGGTATTCTCTTGTCCAGCTTGTGGAGCCCTTCTAATCCCCTCCTCGCCGCAACTTAAAGAATTGGAGGATTCCTCCTTGCGGAGAAGAAGAAGGTCACTCTCGCTTCCCTTCACGCCAAGAAGGTCGAGGCCGAGCCGTGGCAAAGGCCGAGGCAGCCCGAGGCTGCAGAGAAAGAGACTAATGACCTGGCCGCTCATCACCCCCGCAAGAGTCCCTGCATACATGCAAATGCTTTGGTGGAGGGAGCGAAATCCTTCCGTGATCATCTCTTCACCTCTCGAACCTCGGTCAAAGATTTTTACATTCTTTGTGGACAAACCTCGAGGGACACCTATTCTGCAGCATCCCAGCTTCTCGGGAGACATGAGCCCCTACATCGTGTATTTCTATGAATACGGCGTCTAACGCCGCAGTTGCAAAGACAAGCCGATCCTTCTTTCTCCGGCGAGTTTAACAAGACTGGACCTCTCCATGCCATGCCCACACCACCGTGCTTCAAGGGGATGCTACCCGCCTTATCGAGGAGGAGTGGTGGCTCCCGAGAATGAGCCGGGCCATCTCGACCTCCTAAAAGCCGAGGTGACATCTCGCCACTCCAGCCTCCATGACGCAGCCTCCCTTAGGCCCTCTTGCTTTAAACGATCCTCTCTCTGGAAGAAGCATGCCTCCAACAAAGCATGGAGGTGGGCGAACCAGGATGCTCGCCGCCGCCGAAATGCATAAGGTCCCCGCATTCCCCCGAATTCTTCTTCTTAAAACAATCTCGTATGCCTTTGTAATGAACAATTTACTTTCTTGTCCCTTGTGCTTTGGTTTAGCATCGAATTTCGTTCTCCCTTCATTGGGAGTTTATTTTGTTTTTCAAACGCTGTTGCCCCCTAGTCGGGGCCTTTTGCTATGAATACATGCGATCCTCCCTCGCCGGGAGTTAATTCTCATTTATCTTGTGTGCCTTCCTTGCCGGGAATTAGTTTTCATAATCGATGTTTATTCTCCCTTGCCGGGAGCTCGTTATTGCGTGAATACTTGTGTCCTCCTCGGGAGTTGCGTGCTTCTAATCTGCACTTCTCACATTCGATTTATGCCGCATACTTGCAAACTGCCTAGCTTAGTAAGTCTGTTAGTTTGAATGCTTTTTCATTTGTGCTTTTTCCGAATGCTCTCAAAACTGTTAGCCTCTGTGCCGTTAGTTTTAAACGCTCGCTTAATTATTAGGAACATAGCGTGTATGTATCCTTTTTCTCCTAGGTTGATAACTTCTCGGCTTGCATGCCCCCTCTTTTCAGAGTTTTATGCCTTAGGTTCTTAGATTTTTCCTTGGCTTCGTAGTCTGGGATTTTCTTTAGGTAGCTCTTTTTAAGCTTCAAGGTTATCCCTTCTTCAGTTTAGCGTGAGCCTTCCTTCGGGGAATTAGCTAAAAACCCTATCCTTCTCGCATGTAGGTAAGCTCAACCCCTTCTTTTGGGCCCAACTTAGTGTTCTTGAAACTCTCTATGCTTCCCGCTTTAGAAACCCTCCTCTAGGTTTGGAAGGACCAAAACCCTCTTTTCTGCCTGGTTTGGACTAAATTCTCTCTTAACTTTACTTCGTATACCCTCCCGGGTATACATTAGTTAGACTCTTGTGTGCCTAACTCCGCACAATCTTCTCTAGATCTAGGTGTAGTCAAACTTCGGAAGTTTAACATCGGCCTTTTCGTAACTCTTCACGGTCCCACTTTGACACTCTCTCTAGGTGCTTATCTAGCTAAGCCCTTTGATGGACTCTCGTAGCTATATCCTCAGTATTTCTCACTTAGCCAACTAAGCTCTAATCGTAGGAGTCAAGCAGGATTTAGGAAACTTTCTATTAGTTCCGCCTTCGCCAACATCCGGTGTTTCAGCTGATTGTATCCCCTCTGCGGGTTCAATTAGGCCGGTATGAAGCCGATCGTTAGTTTTCACTCTTTGCCACTCCTTCGAGGAGTGAGTAAGTTATTCGCACTTCATGGGCTTAGCTTTTCTCTTCTAAAAACCTTTCCTTAGGTTTAGCTTGATGTTTCAAACTATTTCTTAGTTTCTTTTCTTAAATTTCACCAAGCTTAGGCGGGTTAAACCTTTGTCGTGGATCCAGTTTTACCCGTAGCCAAGTATGCCTCGCCTCGTAATCCCCTTCTTGGGACTAACCTAGTTAGACACTTACAAGTCCAACTTGATAGCCTTTTAAGACTTTCATAGTCTTAAGTCTAATAGTCCTCTCTCGACACAGTTTAGCTAAACTTTTACAAGTTCAACTTAGTATCTTCAAGCTTCGCAACTTCAAGTTTCAAAACCCTTCCCGGTGCAGTTTAGTTTGAGCCCTCTCGTAGGCCTCGATCGAGGCTTTTCGGAAAGCTCTATCTCATGTCTTACACTTAGTCAGCTAAATCCTTACCGTAGGTTTAACTGTGTTCTTCAAAGCCATCTTTCACTTTAACTCTTATACCCTTCCTTGGGTCTAGATAGGTTAACCCCTCTGCGGGTTTAGATTCGGTTTTAGGAGTTATTTCTTAACTTCTATCACCACCTTCTTCCGGATTTAGGTAAGTTAAACCCTCTTTGTAGGTTTAATTTTAGTGCTATCTCTTAGCTTCTTTTCTCGTAACCCCACTGGGTTTAGGTGGGTTAAACCCTCTCTGTAGGTTTAACTTTAGTGTTTTGAAGCTATCTCTTGGCTTCGTCTCTCGTAACCCTTCTCTGGGTTTAGGTGGGTTAAATCCTCTCTGTAGGTTTAACTTTAGTGTTTTGAAGCTATCTCTTAGCTTCGTTTCTCGTAACCCCTCTCTCGGGTTTAGGTGGGTTAAACCCTCTCTGTAGGTTTAACTTTAGTGTTTTGAAGCTATCTCTTAGCTTCGTTTCTCGTAACCCCTCTCTGGGTTTAGGTGGGTTAAACCTCTCTGTAGGTTTAACTTTAGTGTTTTGAAGCTATCTCTTAGCTTCGCTTTCTCGTAACCCCTCTCTGGGTTTAGGTGGGTTAAACCTTCTCTCGTAGGTTTAACTTTAGTGTTTGAAGCTATCTCTTAGCTTCGTTTCTCGTAACCCCTCTCTCGGTTTAGGTGGGTTAAACCCTCTCTGTAGGTTTAACTTTAGTGTTTTGAAGCTATCTCTTAGCTTCGTTTCTCGTAACCCCTCTCTGGGTTTAGGTGGGTTAAACCTTCTCTCGTAGGTTTAACTTTAGTGTTTTGAAGCTATCTCTTAGCTTCGCTTCTCATAACCCTGTTTTGAAGCTATCTCTTAGCTTGCTTTCTCGTAACCCCTCTCTGGGTTTAGGTGGGTTAAACCTTCTCTGTAGGTTTAACTTTAGTGTTTTGAAGCTACCTCTTAGCTTCGTTTCTCGTAACCCCTCTCTGGGTTTAGGTGGGTTAAACCTTCTCTCGTAGGTTTAACTTTAGTGTTTTGAAGCTATCTCTTAGCCTTCGCTTCTCGTAATCCCTCTCTGGGTTTAGGTGGGTTAAACCTCTCTGTAGGTTTAACTTTAGTGTTTTTAAGCTATCTCTTAGCTTCGCTTCTCGTAACCCCTCTCTGGGTTTAGGTGGATTAAACCTTCTCTGTAGGTTTAACTTTAGTGTTTTGAAGCTATCTCTTAGCTTCGTTTCTCGTAACCCTTCTCTCGGGTTTAGGTGGGTTAAACCCTCTCTCGTAGGTTTAACTTTAGTGTTTTGAAGCTATCTCTTAGCTTCGCTTTCTCGTAACCCCTCTCTGGGTTTAGGTGGGTTAAACCTCTCTCGTAGGTTTAACTTTAGTGTTTTGAAGCTATCTCTTAGCTTCGTCTCGTAACCCTTCTCTCGGGTTCAGGTGGGTTAAACCTCTCTCGTAGGTTTAACTTTAGTGTTTTGAAGCTATCTCTTAGCTTCGTTTCTCGTAACCCCTCTCTGGGTTTAGGTGGGTTAAACCCTCTCTGTAGGTTTAACTTTAGTGTTTTGAAGCTATCTCTTAGCTTCGTTTCTCGTAACCCCCTCTCGGTTTAGGTGGGTTAAACCCTCTCTAGGTTTAACTTTAGTGTTTTTAAGCTATCTCTTAGCTTCGCTTTCTCTTGATGCGAATTCATTTCGTGAATGCTCATCGTATTTCTCATTGAATGCTTGTCGTGGCATTTTATTTGTTGTTTTACTTTCTCGCAAGTTATTAATTCTCATGTAATCAATCGCGGTGTTGTGATGCAATTGTATCGAATAGCATGCAATTATATTATTTCAATCGTACTCAACGAAAGAATGAACTCATAAACTCATAGATAATGAAAAATCGCTTTCATTAATTGATAAACAAATTTACCCCATTGACCATAATTGATCAACGCAAGTTAAGGGTTAACTTGGCCGGCCTCTTTAAAAACCTCCATGTGGTAAAACCCGGTGGGAAACGCGCAGGAGGGGAAAAAGAGTACCAAAGGAGCGAAATTACAATTTATTCAGAATTCAAATAACATGAATAAAACAACTCTTGCATAAAAAGCAACCACCTACTTGCAGCGAGGCGGGTACTTTCTTCGAGGTATAAAACCTCTTCAAATGGCGTACATTCCGGGGTTTGGCCAGTTGATTTCCTTCCATGTCTTGTAGCTCATAAGCTCCTCCTCGGAGGACCTTGGTCACCTTGTACGGCCACTCCCACTTGGGATCGAGATTTCTAATATTTTTCAACGCATCACCTTGCCTCAAGACTAGATCTCCTTCTTCAAATCTCCGGCTTATGACTTTCTCGTCATAAGCGGCCTTTATGCGGCTTTTATACTTCTCATTTTTAGGTGGGCGATCTCGCGCTTCTCCTCCAGCATGTCTAGGTTCTCCCTCATCAGTTCTTCATTTCTTCCCTTCGGAAGTGGGCTAAACGATGTGTCTCCATCCCCACTTCTCAAGGTATAATCACTGCCCCGTACACTAGGTGGAAAGGGGACTCCTCTGTTGGCTCTCTGGGGTGGTCCGATAAGCCCACAAAATCGACTCCACTCATCAACCCACCTCCCTCCGGCTTTGTCAAGCCGGGCACGTATTCCGCTCACAATAGTTCTCGTTGGTGACCTCCACCCGACCGTTGGCCCGAGGGTGTGCCACCGATGTGAATTTCTCGACAATCTTTAGGTTATCGCACCATTCCCGCACCATGTTTCCCATAAACCGGGTCCCATTATCTCGATACCGTGATTCTAGGCACACCAAACCTGCAAGAAATATATCTCCATAAAAATTTGATTATGTTACCTTCTTCTATCCTCGCTAGAGGTACACTTCGACCCACTTGCTAAAGTAGTCCACCGCCACCAATAGAAACTTCCGCCGCCCACCGCAATCGGGAATGGGCCCACTAAGTCTATCCCCCACTTCGCGAAGGGACATGGGAGTGCATGGTCCCCATCTCCTCTCGCAGGAGGTGGATGAGGCAGCCATGCTTTTGACATTTCTCGCACTTCTTCACCTGGTCTTTGGCGTCTGGGTCATGGTAGGCCAGTATCCGGCCCTCAAGGCCTTCCGACTATTGCCCGAGCCCCCGCATGGTCGGCACAACAACCTTCATGTATATCTTTGATTACGTACCTCCCTTCTTGAGGAGATAAACACCTCAAGTAGGGCTGCGTGAAAGACCGCCGGTACATCTTGTCTCCGATCATCGTGTATCGGGTTCTCCAATTCGAGCTTTCCTTTGTCTCGGCAGCCTCTCCGGGTTACTGCAATACTCGGTATATGGAGGTTCTCCAATCGTCTTCGGCTCCAATGACCCTCACCGAGGAGCCGTTGCTTCAGCCTTCGCAGTCACCGTGGTGATCTTCCTCCTCGCAGGTGTTGCGTAACTCGCCAGCCTTTGAAAGGCTGTCCGCTCTGGAGTTTTCCTCTCGAGGTATTTGTCTAACCTCAAAGGAATCGAACCTTCCCCGCAGCTCGGCTACTCGCTGAAGGTAGGCTACCATCTTCTCATCCTTGGCCTCATACCCTCGTAACTCCGCTGGGAATGCGAAAATATGACCACTCGACTGCTCCCAGCTCGGCGGCCAACTCCGTTCCTCGAATCAAGGCCTCGTACTCAGCTCCATTGTTAGAGGTAATAAACCCAAACCTCACCGCCACTGCGCTTTCTGGCCCTCTCGGATCAATGATCATGATCCAGCTTCCACAACCCCGCATAGAGATAGAGCTGCCAACGTATACTTTCCATTCTCCTTCCTCCGGCAAGACGTGTACCCTCCTGGATGAAGTCGAGAGGGCTTGTGCTTTAATGGTCATCCGTGGCTCGAAATCCACGTCGTATTCTCCCGGTTCGACGGCCCACTTGACTATCCTCCCCGAGAGATCAGCTCTCCCTATCACCTGTTTGAGAAGATAGTTAGTCCGAACAATGATCTTATGTGACAAAAAATAAGGCCGTAACCTCCGAGCCGTGACCATTATAGTCGTGGCGGCCTTTTCTATCTCCGAGTATCTCACTTCAGCTCCTTGGATGAGCTTACCGATGTAGTAAATAGGCTTTTGGGTCGACTCCTTCCTCCTCACTAGCACGGAGCTAAGTGAGACCCCACCTACAGAGAGGTAAAGGTAGAGTGTCTCCCTTGGAATTGGCTTTTTCAGCTTTCACGTTTTTTACAAGCATACCATCAACGTAGATTTCCATGTTTCTCCCTAACTTGTCTCGGAACATTTTATCAACTATTCTCCGATAGGTTGCTCCTGCATTCTTCAATCCAAAGGGCATTCTAATATAGCAAAATGTTCCACTAGCAATAATGAAACTCACCTTTGGAATATCTAGAGGGAAAATCAGTATTTGATGGTAGCCTTGATAGGCATCCATCATGCTTAGCAGCTCGAACCCCGATGTAGAGTCAACCATCCGGTCGATCCTAGGCAAGGGATAATGGTTTTTATGGCAAAACTTGTTCAGATCTCGAAAATCTATGCACATTCTCCATTTCCCCCTGGTTTTGCCACCAACACCGCATTGGACAGCCGGTGGGAAAGCTGGATTCGCTTGACATGTCCTTCCTCCAGCAGCCTTTTCTCGCTTCGACCTTCGTAATGGCATCTTTTTCTCGGTCCAAAGACCCTTAGTTTCTCGCTTCACTGTCTAGCCTTAGGATCCACGTTCGGGTGATGCATCGCCACCTCCTCGGGAATACCTGTCATGTCGGAGGAAGAAAAAGCAAAGACGTCTGCATTTCTTCGTAGAGAATTGCAGGTCTTTCTCTAGCTCGGCTCCAGTGAGCTCCGATCCTTGTTGTGTATCCTCTCTTCTCTCGGATACAACTCCACCATCATCGGCTCTTCGTCGACTTCCATCTTTGGAGGATCGATTTCCTCGTAAATCTTACACCTCTTGGATTCTCGGTCCACCTCCTTGTCTTTTTCAAGCTGCGATGCGGCTCTTTGTCGGCCATCTTTACCGCCTCCACGTAGCATTTTCTCGGATTGCGGTGATCACCGCCTACTTCACCCACCTCATCATTCACCGAAACTTGATTTTCATGTGATAATGTTAGGATAAAAAGATGTACTTAGTTTTGATGAGTTAAAAGTGTAAGACTAGGATGACCCGAAAAACAATGTATAGTCAGGTGATGTATTGTATGAGTTAAAAGTGTAAGACTAGGATGACCACTGTAAAACGATGTATAGTAAGGTGATGTATTGTAAACTTTGTAAATAGACTAAGTACGTTAATAAGTAAGACAAGGTTATTCAAAGAAAGTCGGATGGAGACAGAACAAAGATCGACGATGACAACATCGCACAAGGAAGAGAGATCAAGACACTCTACAAAATAAAGAATCGGACAAGGTGAAGAATCGAGACAAGGTGAAGAATCGAGACGGGGTGAAGAATCGGACGATCTAAAGAGTTGGTTAAAAATCAAGAGGCAAGTACAACTAACCAAGAAGAAGAAGTTAGAAGAATTAGTTATATTGTTATAACTAATCAAAAGCAGAATTCAAGGAAGTTACAACTACCAAAGAAGATCTCTATAAATAGGGATAGAGATTAGTTTAGAATTAATCTTTGATCTTTTGACACTTTGCGTTCATTAGCATATACGCTTCACAAACCACGAATATTGTACACTACACAAACGTTCTATACGTTTTCCGCTTTTAGTGTTTGTAGAACACTTTTCCCTTCACATCTTCAAGCCATAGATATTCGTAAACTAGACAGAATTTTGTAAGGTCAAGAATCGCACCGTAAGTAAGAAAGAAAGGAAGAAGAAAGTAAGTAAGTCGAGACCCTTCTTCAAGTTGAAGAAGGAGAGTGGACGTAGGATCGTTTGATCCGAACCACTATAAATCTGGTGTTATTTCTTCTTATTGCTTATTACTTGTTGTTATTGATTATTTCTTGATTGCAAATTTGATATCCGACAAAGCTTTTGATCCTATCTGAATTGAGTATAAACAAAATTGTTTCACTGTAAAACTGATTTTGG
This sequence comes from Paraleonurus japonicus, assembly GCA_030762865.1. Classification (NCBI taxonomy): domain Eukaryota; kingdom Viridiplantae; phylum Streptophyta; class Magnoliopsida; order Lamiales; family Lamiaceae; genus Paraleonurus; species Paraleonurus japonicus. Next base: position 17,277,466 of record CM061056.1, read on the forward strand.
AGTTGATAGATCATCTAAGCTTGCAAAAGTTTTTGATAATCTATTCATCCCCCTTCTAGATTATCACTAGAAGGTATCTTGATTTCGTGTTTAAACTCGTTCTAAAGGGACCCAACAGATAAGTTGATATGACCACCGAAATAAGTTCAACACTGGCCTACCAAAGATCATGTTGTAGGATGAAGGTACATCAACAATAAAAATTTGCCATAACTACCCTCCTCCGTGGAGCTTCGCCTAGCCCACCGGAGGGTTACGACCCAGAGGGTGGATCGCCCTCCCGTGAATCCATACAACGCAGATCCACTGGTTGCATTTCTATATTCAAATTCATCTTCTTGAAGCATTCCAAGAATATGATATCTGCCGAGCTCCCCGTATCTACGAAGATCCTTGCTACCGTATATTCGGCCACATCTGTCGTGATGACTAGTGCATCACCGTGGTCCTCCTTCCTTAGGCCTCCATCCTCTCGGGCCAAAATGAATCCGGGGTGCATGGATGACCTCCTTTGATCCACGCCTCTGGACATCTCTCCTACCTCTCTTCCGAGGGTCCTCTCTCCAGCCTTTTCTAGCGCGGAAGGAATCTCCTCTGTTTGGACCTCCGACTATCATCTGGATAAGTCCTCTCTTCGGGAGGGTCTCTTCTCCGCCTCCCTTCGATCATCCTTCCTTTCTCCTCAGCTTTGTCATCGGCTTCTTTTCTTTTTTGTCCTGAGCTAACTCGATCTCTCAGAATAAATTCTTTAAGATGTCCCGCTTGGATCATCCTCTCAATTTCATCACGTAAGTGAAAACAGTTGTTATTGTCATGCCCATATTCATTATGGAAACGACAAAACTTATCTCGACTTGGCTTCGAGGCCCTCTAGATCGTGTCCATGGAAACTTCATTTCGGGGTGGTCGACGCTACCTCCGGTAGCTCTGCCGGCTCGAGCTTCGTGGGGTGTGTATTTGTCAAACCTGGAGCGGGGTCCAGATTTAGTATTTTTCCTCGGCTCCGCCCGCTTGAGCTTTTCTTTGATGAGTCTTTCTTCTTCTCAGTCCACTAGGCTTGACCTCGGCTCTCTTCGCCTTTCTCACCTCCTCCGGTGTGACGTACTTCTCTGCCCTCCTTAGCAGCTTCATCGAGCGTCTGGATCAAGCTTCTTAGCCAGTGAGGAAAACAAGTCTCCATCTCGGAGGTTACTAGTAAAAGCATTAATTTTTACCTCCGGGGTGGCGGTTGGGACTTCGGTGCCGCTTTGATTGAACCTCTTCATGAAGGCCCGTAGGCTTTCATTTTCACCTTGTTTCATGTTGAACAATGTCGGCGTAGCTCTAGGTTGCCTCCTTGCACTAGCGAATCGATGCAAGAAGAGCTCTCCAAACCGCTCAAAGGAGTTGATGGAATTGGGCTCCAATCGCTAAACCACCGCTGGCCGCCTTGGATAGAGTAGTAAGAAAGACCACGCACTTCACACCCTCCCCATATCGATGGAGGAGGGCCGAATTTTCAAATCTCACCAAATGGTCATAGGGGTCGCCGTACCATCATATTCATAATTAAGAGGTTTAAAATTGCTAGGCAACTCATCTTGTAAGATATTCTCGGTAAATTGGCAACTGTAACGGGTCGAGGCATACCGACCCGATTTTTCATTTGATGCTTCATGTTGTCCATTTGTTTCCTCAAAGACCTGATCTGGTCTTTCATGGCCTCGATTGGGTGTCTCCTGTACCCTCTTCTTGGTCCTCGATCTTGCTTCCCCGCCGCCGAGGGGCTGTCTCCTTCCCCGTGCAGCTTCCTCCGACCAGCCTCCCTCGTTCGAGGAACTGGCGACCTCCTTTCATGGAGTCCTTCAGCTCCTAGGGTTTCCTCCCGGTTCTGGACTCCACCTCTCTCCTTCGTTCTTCTTGATGCTCGTCCCGCCTACTCCCCCAAGTTGGGATCGGGCAGGCAGTTTCCCGGTCCTGGTTCTCCGGTCCTTCCTGCAGTGGGGTCCTCCCCCTCCGCTATTGCTCTAGCCACGGCTCGAGCTATCATATCATCCACCGCTCTCGAGTCGAGCAACGGAGAGGCACTGGTTCTCGGGATTCTCTCGAGGTATCCCCCTGGTTGGAGCATTGGGGGCTCAGGGATCCCCACCATGGGGATCCCTTCGAATTGCGGAGGAAGAGGAAGGCGGGTTCCCCTCCCTCTCTAGCAGCAGCCTCCCACTTGGATGGCGTTGGCTCGGAGTCGAGCTCTCGTCTCACACCACGGTAACAAGTGGTGGTCCTTGATGTTAGGCACGACAGAGGCAAGGGGTTGGACACAGCTTCGCCCCGCATTGGGTTTGCGGGGTTGTCCTTCCTCGAGCCGGTACTAGTGCAATCGGTCTCATGGGTGTACGTTCACCACCATGATGTCCTTCTTTCGTATAATCGGAAAAGAAAAGAAGTTGAAACTCACGCCTCGCCTCTTCTTTCCCACAGACGGCGCCCAATTGATGCGTAAAACCGACCTGGGCCCGTTTCCCCACATGGGTTCACGTGGGTAAAGCCTTTACGCACTAATATCCTTAGCTCCTCGTACAAACGTGCCGTGCAAAACACGCCGGAGGGTTCTCCGGCGTAGGCACTCCGACGCTCAAGTCGGATCACCGGAAAATACCCAAGAAAGTACGTATAGAGTAGCTAAGTGAGAGTGATAGTAGTTTGATACTGTTACCTCCTGCTGGGTGTGTTTTTATACGTAAGTTAAGAGCCATAACCGTCATCACGGTTTTCGGGCATTATCCCACACGTTCGCAATGATATCGTGTGTGGATATCTTTTCTCTCAAGAAATCTGCATGTGCATACGAATTCCCCCTCCGGACGGAGGTCGAGACTACCAATGAAGGAATATAGGAGACATTCCTTAACTTGGGCCTCAATTATCTCAACTACTCGCTCCTTGACGCTTTCTTGATCTTATCGGATGAATAACCGCTATGGGCTCGGCCAAACACTCACGTGCTCTTCAAATCTCGCCTGGGCCTCTCGGCCCACTCGCAGCTTAGGTTTGGGCCTCGCGGCCCACCTACGGCCGGGTTTTGGGCCTCGCGGCCTGCATTCATTTTTAGGCCTCATGGCTTATCCGTAGCTAGGGCCGGGCCTCATGGCCCTCTCCATACGAGGCTTGGGCCTCGTGGCCCACCCGTAGGTGGGTTTAGGGCTTCGTAGCCTTAATGCGGTCGATCTGGGCTCGGGCCCATCTCGGGTTTTTCTCCTTCTATCAAGGGTATTTGGCCACACCATCGGGCCCTATTGGACTGGCATATTTGGGCCCTACGTGCAGTTGGGCCTGACATTTTTATCCGCATCACTCACTAACCTCAACCAATTTACCTAAATATTAATCTAAATAATTTAATAATTGTAAATACTATTGTAAATCATTTAAAATAGTTTTTTTAAAATAAATAAAATCTAATGTATTTAGTTAATGAATTGTTTAGTTGTCAACCTACCCAAAATGAAACTTTCATACATTTCCGCACACCTCAAAAAATATTCTTTTAACTAAATATTAATTTAAATAATTTAATAAATATAAATATTATTGTAAATATTTTAAAATATAAAATATTAAAATAAATAAAATCTAATGTATTTAGTTAAATTAATATTATTCTAAAATGATTTTTATTTTAGAATATCACAAAAATGTCAAAAAAAAGTTAGAGGACGAAAATAAAAAGTCAAAGTCAATGGGACCAAAATTTATGCCACGTGGGTAATTATCAATAAAAAAATTCACATCAAATTTATCGGAAATGTTACCTATTGTAGTAGGTCGATGATGAAAATATCGAAAAACTGAAAGTTAAAGGACGATAATCACAAATCAAAGTTAACGGGACCAAAACCATAATAGGTGAAACTTAGAGGACAAAAATACTATTTTTCTCTAATTTTTAATAAATGATTGGTTTGAATTCTCTTATATCTATCAATTGAAAAATGTTAGAGTTCCACTACCTATAAGTCTATAACATAAGATTATGGGTTCGAGTCACTATTCACTTTATAAAAAATGTTAAACATGTTTTTTAAAAAAAAGTTGATAAGTTATATTGAGACGGAGGAAGTAACTATTAAAGAAAAAATAGGAGAAAGATGAAAAGGTATTCATTGAATCTGGGTCAAGTCATTTTCCACTTGATCAATCACATGGTCCGTCAAAAATGGCAAGCCTTTTTTAATTTCTATTAATTTATTATTACTTATTATATATTTTATATATTATTTAATCACATCGAAGCCCTTTTCTTGGGCTGTGAATTTTGTGCTCTAGTAGCTGGTAGGTTCATGGAGGCATCATTTTACATTTCATTGATTTTGTAATTATTATGTATTAATTACGACTTTTAACAAAAACTACACTTGGGTAATTATTGGACTCTGTGGAGCTTGCAATTTTTTTTTTAAAATAAAAAACTAATATATATGACATTATTCAAATACATTTTTTAAAGGTTAAATATCCATTTTACTAATATAATTTTTACTAAATGATCCCCATACTATTAATTACTCAATTGGTTTCAAATTGTTTGCACACTTGTCTTATTCACAATCTCATAATTATTTGTACATCTATAAATGAAAATATTTTTTCTTTTTAACACTCACAATATACATATATATTTACACCAATATTATTAATATTCGATCTACCCAAATTAATTAATCTTTTATTTACACACATGTTTTACCTCTAACGTCCTTCATTTAAATTAATCAATAAATCAAAAAGTGCATATCGTTAATCTCCATTTTCAGTCAATTGTGCAAACACTATTGGAACATAAGGAGTAACACTTAAAAATATTCATATTTTAAGGCCAATTAAAATACATTTTATGTGGACGCCGGAGTACACTTGTGTTGCTGTGTAATAATTAAAAAATAAATAAAAACCCACCACGTCAAATGAGAACATAATCCCCACCCCACCCCACCCAGTATAGTATTTTGGTAGTGAGATGAAGTAGAGATTTTATAGATTTTTATATATAAGTTTAATTCCACTATTTCCTTGTTATGTTCTATTGCCCCTGTGGTTTCCGTGTTATTCTTAAAGTCCTTTTCCAGTTAGTGTCGCGGCATTTAACTCCAGTGGTGGCGCCTTTTCCATTCTTTTTTCCTTTTCAATTATGAAGTAGTTTTTGTTTTATTCAAATTTATTTTTAAATTGTCTTTTAAAGTTGATCACTTTCTAATGTATAAATTTTTTATTCTTAGTTTCTTTATATCTTTAGCGATTATTTAATTATATATATATATATATATATATATATATATATATTATTAATAATTAAATTTTAAATGCATTTTATGAATAATATTTATTAATTCAACATGCTTTTATTTGATAATTCAATTTAAATATAGATAATGTGATCAATATTATAGAGTATGTTGAATGTTATAATATAACTAATAAGACAAAATTATTTTTAAGGACCTTAACTTAATGAGGGTGGCAAAATAAGGACCCTAACTTTTCGGGCCGACAAAATGAGGACCGTAACTTTTTGAGGTGGCAAAATGAGAGCTGTAACTCTTTAGAGTTGGCAATTTAAGGACCATAACATTTAAAAATAGCAAATTGAGGTCAAATCAACCCGAATCAACCCAAATTCGCCCAAATTTCAGCCCGAGTTCAGGTAAAATTGGGCCTAATTTCAACACAAATCGGGTCAATTAGCCCGATTTTTGAATATTGGCCTCAATCCACCACCTTTTAAACTTATTATCCTTAATTTGGCAACCCAAAAGTTACGGTCCTTATTTTGCCAATCCCCAAAAGTTATGGTCCTTAAAAATATTTTTCCTCAACTAATAAAGTACATGAACAAAATGTGATCAATAGTTTTATAATATATTTAAAATTCTTTTATTTAATAGAAGATGTCTTGTGTGAGACTGTTCCATACACTCCCTTCGTCCCGTCTTTAGCTTCACACTTGTATTTGCACACTTTTTAAGAAAATCTGCTTTATTGACTTTTATGAGATATAAAATGTAGGAAGAGAATAAAATGTAAGTGTATTTTGAGCGGTTTAATGAGATAAAGTAGGAGAGAGAATAAAGTAACGTAGAATAAGAGTGACAATTTTGAAAATAAAATGATATTTTGAGGATCACTATAAAAATCGTGAAATACCGACGGACCAAATTCCGTCACAAATACCGATAAAATACCGACAAAATACCGTCGGAATTTCAAATTTACTTACAAAATGTGAATTTTTTTATAAATAGTCCAACGAATATTCGTCGGTAATTACCGACGGAATACCGACGAATATCCATCGGTAATTACCGATGAATTAATTTTTGTCGGTATTTTGTGACGAGAAAAATAGCGACGGATGATTACTTTTACCGACGGAAATCATGTCGATAAGTCCGTCGGTAAATGACAATTTATTTGTAGTGGATATTTATATTGAGGGGTATTTTCTTTTAAGGATTGTGAAACTAATTTTGGGACGAAGTGAAAAGGAAAGTGTGAAGATAATTACGGGACGGAGGGAGTAATACTTTTTAGTACACACTTGGTGTGCGGTTGAATTTTTCGTACAAATATCTCGATGTGCGGTTGAATTTTTCACACAAGTGTGTACTCGAGAATGTGCGACAAAAAATTTTGCACGAAAGATATTTATTCGAATAAAAATTTAACACGAAAGTTATTTGTTCGGATAAAATTTTTGAACAAGTATTTACTCAGAGTGCGTGTATGGTTCATGTTGGGCCTCAATGAATTTGGACTTCCCCATGCATGGATGAGCTCTTTCTATTTTATTGAGTGCCTAGACATGGATGACCTCTCTAAAATTTACTTTATAAGTATCATTTATGTTTTAGTGGTCAACCATTAGGGTTGTAAACAAATTAAATATTTAATATTCGTATGGCAAATTCAGTAAATAAGTGTAAATTTAATAAAGGTATAAACTAGTAAAGTGAATGAGTAATATTTCTATTTACGTAGTGTGCATATTTTAACGAGGGCAATAGCATGCAAGAATTTGCCCTCGTTAAATTAATATACCGAGGGTCCAAATCCGTCGATAAAAACACACTTGCTAAAATTTTAGCAGGAAAAATATTAAGCTCTCGATAATTTCACAAGAGGGAATGTCAACGGGAAATAAATTATACAAGAACACAACATAGTGGGAAGAGTTCTTGTCCAAGCCTACGCCCAAATCCAAATCTCAAAACCAAGATTACCTAATCTAGGAAGAATCTAAAAGCCAGCAAGAATCATGCTAATTCTTCAACATTAACACCCAAAAGCTGTTGAAGATGGTACCATTCCTTTTGCTAGCCCTCGATTGTTTTCTTCACGTTTATATATTCCTCTTCCTAATCATCACATTTAACGCAACTAAATTTAGTCAAACTAATGGTTCATAAATTAAGTTTAATCCACGGAAAAAAAAATATCATATAGAAAACAAGTGGGGAGGAAGAATTATATAAGAAGCATATATAAGTTGTTGTGAGCCTTACTCTGTTGAAGCGTTGCTGCAACACATTATTCAAGTCAATGATGCCTTCTGTGTTGGAAATGACATCGCCTTCTATTTCGACGATTTTGAGATTGGGCGTGGTTAGAGATCCCAAGCTAAAACTGGAAAGTTTGTCACAAGCTTAACCAATCTCCACTGTCTCCAATAATGGCAACTCAAGAGCACATCTCCATCCACAAAAAACTTCAACTTGGGTAACTCAGAGAGTAATAGCTCTTCCAGATGGGGAAAAAGAGTTTGATGTGAATATTCCTCCGCCTCTTCTTCGATCACTTTTATCATATTCTTGCAATTTCCAACGACTAGGAACTTGAGATTGATGAGATTAACAGCTACTGAAGATGAAAATAAGCTGCTAATCTCGTCAATTTTAGTTATGACTAATGACTCAAGCCTATTAAAATTTCGTAATGGAATTTGGTCCAATATCGGCAACGAATAATATACTGTTTGTTTGTTCAGCTGCAAATGAACAAATTCATGTATTTCGATCATTACTATAATTAAAATATGAAATAGAGTTGAAGGAAAATAATACATGAGTTTTGTTATGTTGGATATATATAAATTATGAGATGGTAATAAAAAGTGCAGAATATATGTTAGAATGAATGTTAATTATGTGGTGGTAATAAGGGTACATACCTTGTTGATGTCTGCAGAAACTAGAGTTGTCAAGTTTGGGCAATCATCAATACTCATATGAGTTAAGAGAGGGAAGTCAATGCTTTCAACACCCTTACAAATAGATGTGAGCCTGGGAAGATTCCATAGTTTCAGGGTTGTCAATTTTGGAAAAGTGATAGTTTTTTCATTTTCTTCTTCGCTCCACAAGAATACATGTTCCATCATCTCACAATTCCAAATAAAAAGGGTTTCTAAATTGTTCATATTTAGAGACCTCGAGTTAAAACTTCTCATTTCTGAACAACAAACGATGTCCAGTTTTAGCAGTTGGGGCAACCAAAGAGCAGAGTTGCAAAAAGTCTTCAACTTGGGTAGATTAAATGAGACGTAACTCTTCTAGATGAGTGAAGGAGCCAACTGGAATTTGAGAACTACAGAATATGTTATTACATGACTTTCCAATCCCTTTAAGTCGTAGTTTCCTCAAATATTTGCCGAATGAGACCTGCAGTTGGAATCAAATCATTTACTGATCAGTATGTCACAAATTGCATAATAAAACAACAAGTATTTAATTCAATGCTAATTTCCATTTTCTTTCTTTTTCTATTCCTTTCTTTACTATTATACTAAAGTATAATAGAGTATGATACATAATTTCATTTTTCATCTGAAAAAATGAATATATAATTAATTAATTAATGGAGTTCCAACCCATAGTTTTAATTGTGTGGAATTCAATTAGCATTCATCATTAATTTCATATTATTTTCGATAAAAAGAATATTATTATATTATTTAAATAAGCAGATATTGTAATTTTAAGCAATGTTGCATACCTTTTGATTGCAGAGTAAATGTAAAGAGTGATCATCACCATCATCTCCCATGTGGACGCTTTCTGGACTAGAAACAAGACCTTTCAATTTTGGGCAATCTTCGATGTCTAACTGAGTAAGCGGTGGGAACTCAATACTTTCAATTCCTTGACAAATATGTAAGATTTGGAAGATCAAATATTTTAAGGCTCTCCAATTTTGAATATGTGATACGCTGAGTTTGATATCCCGCTGACCCAATCTTTTCGAGAGCTTTACACGATAAAATTTCTAACAACTTCAGACATTTTAATTTCTCTAATGGGATCTCCTCCATGACATGACACTCACGACAGATGAGAATCTCAAGATCTAACAACTCCCCAACAATAGATATGGTCTTCAAGGATTTACAATTAACTAAAATCAATGTCCTAAGATTTTGTGTTGTAAGCGGTAATGATGTCAATGACCATACATTACAGATGGACAACACATTGAGCTTTTTCATTCCTTCAAAAGAAATGCCACTAATTTGCAATTCCTCACTGCCGACTTATCAATCAATAAGAGATGAAGATTTGGAAAAGTCGATCCCATAGATAGCTCAATTCTTTCTCCGCCGACATAGGGAGATATCCAAGTGGAGTTATAACCGGACCTTATAAGTGGCATCTCCTTTGAAGCAATGAAAATGGCTACATCTCGGACAACATCATGCATTCTCACATGTTGTTCGTCCCGACCCTCCAATAGCAAGAAACGACTTATAAGCATCTTAACGAGTAAGCATATTTTATCCGCTACTTGTTCCAAATCCCCAATTTCTTCAAACATGTGTAGCCCCATGGCATAAGCAGTCAAATCCAGAGAGGAATATTAAAATCTTCAGAAAGATCGAGCATAACAAGAACACGGATCTGGCATTCTGACTGCTCAAGTAATCATAACTTAGTTTTAGGGGAGTATAAACGTCTTTAAGAACATCGACAAATCTTGTGGGTTGGAACTCCTTAGTTGCAGCAGTGCATCTTTCCAAACAGATATGTTCTTCTCATCTTTCAGCGCCCGGCAACACTTGCCAGGGCAAGTGGCAAACCTTTGCACTCATTTGCAATTTCTTTTGCTAAACTAGAAAGCTGCAGATTTTGATCATCTCCACAGGTGCCCAGTTTTTCCTTAAAGAGAGACCATGATTCTCTTTCAGTTAAGGTGTCTACGACACAAATCGGTTGAGCATTCATTTTTGCAAGAACACCCCTGTTTCTAGATGTTAAAAGAACCGTGCATCCACTTTCGCAAGGTATTCCCAATTCCTTTAAATCGAGAGATTCCCAAACATCATCTAGAACAATGAGGATTCTTTTTCCACCTCTTAATCTTTCAGCTAATCTTTGTGCTCTCGAAAATATACTCGTCTCCTTCAATTCCAACATCAATTGATCAGCTATGTCACCTTGGATTTTATGTCTATCTGCAGGTTGACTGACGACTACCATTACAGATTCACCAAACACATCCTCCATTTTTTTCTTGATTTTCTGTGCCAGAGTCGTCTTGCCTACACCACCCATCCCGCATATCCCTACTATGCCAACTCTTTCGTCTTTCAAAATCGCCATCAAATCTTGTTCAATTTTTTTCCTAGATTCAAAATCTGTCGTGGGTCTTTCTATATCCGGTACCATTGATACGGGGCCAGGAGGATGGGATATGATAGTAATATCCCGTCGATCCTGCTGCTTCTGCTTCATAGCTGCAGCTATCTTAACGGCTTCCCTGCTTGCTGAATAACGAGACAAGCAATCTCCACCGTGTACATTTGTAACACTCTTGTTTTGTTGGATCTGCTCTACTTCTTCCAACCAAGTCTCCACCTTAGGATTAATCACTCGCCCATTATTCATGGCACTCTCGACTTCCATCTGGAGCCCAACTCTTTCGTCCTCTAGTTTTTGGCTTCTTCGTCGAGGCTTTTGACGTTTCTATCGAAGCAACAAAGATAATTAAACTGGCGTTTGATCGGCGCAACAATGCATTTTCCAAGTTCAATAGCTGGTCCAACTAGGCCTACCACAATTTCCGCCATTTCCTACATTAAAGAAACGAATGTAGAAATTAATAGCTAGCATAAAGATGATGATGATGACGAGAGATTATTCAGCAAACATGTGTAATTAATTATGAAAAATTAACAACATTAATTAGATAGATAAAACGGAACTACATACATGTACGTACTCAAATTAATGCTTGGCAATAGAAAGTGGAATACGATGCACATATGCAGTTTGTGATTTTTACTTGATTGCTGCATGCCAAGTTCCAAATTAGTTGGCTTTCCATGAAGCTGGAAGACAAAGGTGGGACATAATAATAATTCAAAAAGAATAGCAATTAATAAACTTTTTCTACAATCTTCTTTTAGATTCTGTCATCTTATCTTTATGAGCTGGATAGCAAATTTAAAGAGGATGACCAGTTGCTTTTTCTTTATCTTTTACAATATTGACCATTCGAGTTTCCTTTGGTTAGGTAAATATCTAATTCCATTAAAATAATGATAAATGGCATATTTGAGTTTTATAATTTAAAATAAGGTATTAATTCCTCAACTATTTTTTTAACAATATAATAAGATGAACAGTTACAACTCTCATATCTATAAAGCTTTGGATTAGCATATGCTCTTACATTTATTTAAATAATAAATGATAACATATTACTTAATTTTTCTTAACTAATGGTTTTTTCCTAAGAATGGTTTTACTTTAGCAAGGTTTTTATAATTGGGGCTACGATCTTTGAACAAACTCGTAGTTTTATAGCTTTTAGGTTTTTCTTTTGGTTTTAATAAGATCTTATTTAGTCGTATATAACATATTACTTCTTTGTCGTCCATTAAAAGTATGCTTACTTGTCTGTTCCCCAAAAGTATGACCATTCATTTAAAGACACAATCACTTTATCTGCACTTCAACCATTCAATCATCACTTAATTACTTAAATTGCACTTTATTCACAATCATTTTATTTATAAATTGACCCCACAATACCCTTTACTTTATCTACATTATGTATTTTTTTAAAAATTTGTGTCAACCATTTAAGCATATTTATTGGGGATAGAGAAAATATTTTTTAGGCAATTAAGGATGTTTTTTTACCTAAAAAAACAATGGGTCCATATATGAAAGGACAATCGTTTTCGATCGAGAGTGTGTCAATATCTTTCAAAATTCATTTTTACGCATGATCAACTTTATATTGTCTCGAAAGTCCAAAGGAAAAGATGATTACACAACAAAAATCGTTTACAAAGAACTCAAATATCGTCAGGTTTAAGTAATTGTACTTTCTTTTTTTTTTTTTTAAATAAAATAATTAGTTATTGTAATTTCATTCGTAAACATTGAGTTCTTATATTTTTGTTTGGATTATGTTTTTCTTTTATTATTTTTTTATTTTGGAGTGGTGGTTGGGGGAGGTTCTGTACTATTACTTGTGTAAACTAAGTCTTGCAGTTTTATTAAACATACAAGAACTTAATTAGATAAATAGTAGAGTATTACCTATGTTACAACAGGATATTAGTCATGATAATTGAAGGGTATGACCTATATTACTAAAGTGTATTAATCGGTATTTTTTCAATATGGATCAAATTTTACTGTGAAACTTGATTAACAGGAAAAACACTCTTAATAAATTAGTTTAACTGGTAAAAACTATGCAACTTATCAGATTTGTCAATACAAAATTTCTAAATCATAACATGTGCAGCTGAATAGCATATTATGCACTAAAACATTGTCAATATCCTAGTCAAGCAACAAGTTAGGATGGTGATGATGATGATGATGATAGTAGTAGTAAGTAATAAAAAATAAATAAAGAATCAGGGTTTGTTTGTGGATAAATTGCATTTTTGGTTTCAAGAGAATGGGTGATCTGTAAAATGATCCTTTTTCGATATTTTTTTGAATTTTGTCTCAAAAGTTGCAATATTTTTAGTCCCAAGAGAATAAAAATTACAGTTTTAGTTCCAAGAAAATGAGATAAAATTGTATTTTATAATCCTGAATAATAACAAACCCAACCTACCACAATTTCCGCCATTAATTTCTGGCCTGCACTTGTTTATCTATATATTTTGTTCCAAAGTATGTTTGAGGAGTAAAACGAACAGAGAATTAATGCAGATTGGAGTAAAAATTGATGGAAATGAAGCTGATGTTCAAATTGTAGTTTCTTTGAACAGCAGTACTTGCATATGCATTTCCAAATCAATTATCTGCTTTTATACATCACAATTAAGTGCAATTACCATAAAAATTGAAGAAAATGCAGCTACATATTAAATAATTAAACAAATACAGCATAAGGATGATGAGACAATAATCAAAATGTTATTCAAGGAATTATATTGCAGATAATTACACATGTATTATGACTAATTAACATTAGTTTAATCAATAATAGTGATATATAGAATGGAACTACACATACCTGTAATCAAATTAATGCTCTGCAGTGGAAGATCTGAGTTATTATCAACAATGGAATACACTCCGACCAAGATGTATGGCTATTAATTGATTGCTTTATTCAACAAATAAATTTCACATTTTTGGTGTAATTTCTTTTACAGGCTGTTTTTTTCCCTACTAATTTTGTCGTGTTGCTATATTCGTCAAAGTCTAATTATCACTTGTCAAGTGTGAGCTGGATGACGAGACACCATATAGCCATATTATGAGATGGACATTATTTTATTTTTACTTTCTTGTTTTTACAATATGAATAATGAATAATTCGGCCTTTCTTTGGTTATTTTGGGTTTAATGATTTCTAAAAATTACTCCCCATACCGGCACCTAGATGAACACACATTAAAAAAAAATGATTTTTGAAGGGTGTGGCGGTCAAAGAGAGGTATTTTGGGTTATTTATGTAGGGTAGGTTTTGATGGTATTCATTGAATCTGGGTCAAATCATTTTCCACTTATCAATCACATGGCAAGCCCTTTTCAATTAATTTATTACTTATTATATATGACAAAAACTCAGATGAGACCGTCTCACGATGAGATCAGCCACTTTTTAATAAATTGTTATCACTTTTTAAAAAAGTGATAAAAAATAGTATAAAAGTGATAACAAATTGAAAAGTGATAATAATTTATGAAAATGATAACAATTTATGAAAAAGTGATAATAATTTATGAAAAATGATAACAATATATGAAAAAGTGATAACAATTTATTAAAGTAACTCCGTTTCATGTCCGTCTCATGCATGAGATGGTCTCACACAAGAGTGTCCCATTATATATATATTTTATATTATTATTTAAAATACATTTGATGTTTCAAAAAATACATTTGATGTGGACGCCGGAGTACACTTGTGCTACTGATGTGTAATTATTTTTCTATCCTTTCTAATCCTACAAACCAAATTAGAGCTTAATAGATAGAAAGCAAGCTTGGAGGAAGATTTAAGAAGTATAGGTTTATGTTACAACAGTAACTGCATAACCTTCTATTCCAACGGTTTTCAGATTGTTAGAGATCCCAAACTAAATCTTTCCATTTTAGGACAACCACAATCAATTTCCATTTTCTCCAGTAACGGCAGCTTAAGAGCACATCTCCATTCACAAAAAATCTTCAACTGGGTAGCCCTTCAAGAAATAACCCTTCTAGATGAGGAAAAAGAAGAGTTGTTTCATGTGAATATTCCTTCACCTCCAATTATAGGAATTTGAGATTGACGAGATTACGTGGGCTATCGAAGATGAAAATAAGCTTCTTATCTCGTCGTATCTAAATATGCTTAACAACTCTAGTCTAGTGAAGTTCCCTATTGGAATTTGGTCCCATATTGACAACCAATAATACACTGGTTGTTCCTTCACCTTACCTACGACCTGCAAATCAACAAATTCATCTTCGTCATCACCAAATTACTTGCATGGTTAAACTTTAAGAGTATGTTCTTTTTGGGATTTAGGTGTGCGGAGTGAGTCATGACTCATGAGTCATGAGATTTAAATTCTGGATGAATTGTAAAAGTGGAGAAAAATCACAAACGGTCCTGTATCTTTACTTGAATCCAACTTTAGTCCTTTTTCTTTTTAATTTATCAATTTTGATCCTTTTGGTCTCAATTTTGGTCCTTTTCACCAGAAATTTTTAATTTTCGCTGGAAAATTTCCCTAATTTTGTATTATTGTCATGTCGACGGCCGTGTCAAGTCTCGTTTGATTCGTCACACATCCAGAAGCAAAGCCCTCAATTAATTTCAAATTTCGATTACACCTTCCTCGTAAATTACAATTTTAAAATCGTAAATTTTGTAATTTTCATCACTAATTCTGAGTGTTTTACAATGAGGAGGGGGTCGAGGCCTATAAGTTTCTTTTTCTTTCCGAACCCGTCATTTTGGTATATTTTCGTGTCATTCTCAGATGCTACCAGATTTCCGGCCATTTTCCGGTAACTTTTCCGGTCAAAAATTGAATTATCCAGCTGAAAGGACCTATTTTGATATCAAAAGGACCACAATTGATAAAATAAAAAGAAAAAGGACCAAATCGACTTGGGCAAAGTTATAGGACTATTTATGAAATTATCTCTGTAAAAGTGTATGTTTCTTTTGGGATTTGAGTAGAGTGAGATTTTACTTTATGTCAAACCAATGTGTAAGAGTGGTTGATATTGTATTATTATATTGTATTTGTGTAAGAGTGATTGATATTTTATTATTAATATTGAGGAGAGATGTAAAAAGTAGTTTGTATTGGAAAAGTAATACTCCCTCCGTCCCACTTAGAGTGTCCCATAACTTTTGGGCACAAGTTTTAAGAAATTGTGTATAATAATAATATGGTACATGTGATGTGATAGATAGAAAGATGAAAGGTAGTATAATAATAATATAGTATAAGTGATGTGATGGAGAGAGATGAAAAAATGTATTTAAATATATTAAATGAGTGGCATATTGTGTAAATATGTATGTAGTATATGGATAATTATAAAAGTAGGGTATGGATATAAAAGGAATGTGACACTTTGGTGGGACGGACGAAAATGGAAATATGGGACACTTTAAGTGGGACGGAGGGAGTAATAGGTGTATAAGTGTTTATATGTGTGGATTGAGTGTGGAATTTAAAGTCGGGATTTCAAATCCCTAACTTACATGGGACGGGGGCCGGGAAGTCTTAAGTCCATCCGTGTGAATTCCCAAAAGAACATACCCTAAATGATTCACGAGTGTGTCCGTGAACCAAGTTTCACGGTGAAACTTGATCCACATTGAAAAAATGGATTCAGATTACCCTTAATTCCCTTTAGTAATATAGGTCATACCATTCAATTATCATGACTAATACCTTTGGAATGTTGCCCTCTTCTAATATAAGTCATATCATTCACTTATCACGACCGATACCCTTTATAATATATGTCATACTCTTCATTTATTACAACTGATATCCTTTGATAAAATGAATCAAGTTTTATCATGAAATTTGTTCATATTAGACTTATTCAAACATTACTTTGACATAAATTCTAATTTTATATTGTAAATAAATTGAGTTGGATTTTAAAATAAAAACAAGAATTCTAAAATGCTCAATACATTGAGAAATATTCTATTCATAACTTTCACACTTTTCTTCTTCATTCATCCCACAATACATTTTACACTCTTAAAATGAAAAATTCTCCATAATTCCACCTTTACAATATTCTCATTTTCAAAATAAATAATATTACTTTTGGGCTCATACATACGAGATAATTCAACTAACTTATTTAATTTATACATAAAAACTTACGAGATTATCTCTCAAATCTCTACTCATTCTTCCACTTTCTTAATTTATGTATGTACCAAACCTCATATGAAAACTTTTATGGGGCGAAGGTAGTAATATATAACAATTAAAAATAATCTTATGATCAATCTTATGAGATGGTAAAAGATAGAGAAACCATACCTTCTGCCTCACCATCTTTAGTTATATTTACATCTCAACGTTTCTGTAGCTCTGGAATTAATTCTGATTTTTTTTTACCGGGCAAATGATAACTTGAACCCATGACCACACGGCATAGGTAGTGGGAACCACTTGAACTATTCCACTTCATCTGGAATCAGTTCTAAATTACTTTCATTGCATCACCAGATCCTCCATAAAAACTACTTTTTCGAGATTTCTGTTTAACAGTTCAGTTGTTTGTCAGAAAAAGCTTTCAAGAATTAGAAATTCGATCTCTACGAAGTTTGAACTCTCTATCGATCTTGGTTGCATCCTTTTCGTTAAATCAGCTTAATTTTCAATTATTGTCAGCGGATTTATGATTGTCTTACGTAGACTTAGAAAGCATGCAACTGCTGTGTAATGGATGAGTTGGCTGATTTAGAAGGAACACAGAGAAAGCAACTAACTTTTAGTGTATTAATTAAACCATCTTTATTCAGTTTTCAAGTATAAGTTTGAATAAGTAGTCAATTACTACGAATTATTGGGCAAAATGAAAATCTGGCTAGGTGATAGAATTATCCATCACACTTAATTTTCCCATAATTTGTCCTTAAGTTATTTCCACATGTATTTAAATCATCATCAAAAGATTATGATAAAGATGTGTTTACATCATGGTTTTTCTGCTTTTTCTTGTTGATCTCTGCAGATAAGTTGTAGCATAGTAGAAACGTCATGTCTGATGGATGAAACGTCATGTCTGATGGATAAATTTGTCCATAAATAATTTTCTAAAGTTTGTTGTACTAGAAGTTGCGACGAGGGATGGATAAAATTGTCCATAAATAATGCTCTAAAGTTTGTTGTACTTGAATATTTTGTATGGAATATATGTATGTATTGTATGGAATCTGCAATCGCGGTGTTTAATAACACTTTGAGAGGAATGAGTGTTAATTTGTGAATCGTCTCACCGTGAGACAATTTCATGTAAGTTTTTGTCATATTTTCCATATGAACAGACAGTTAGATTGCATCCAAGCGCTTGGTCTTTTTATATTATTGCACATGTGTAAATGTGCAATATGTGCAGATTCATTGCACATGTTCGGAAGAAAAATAAGAAGTCCCACCAATTAAGAAAAATCACAGATTAAGAAAAAATTATAGAATTAAGAAATCAAGAGTATACAGTGCAAATATATACAAAAATAAAAATCAAACCACCATGCCCTTTTGATTGAAAAGACTTTAGTGTAAACCCTTAATCTCCAACACTTTTTGGATCTCCGAGTCACAGTAAAAGGAACTAGCGCTGCCGTCTTCATCTCAAAGGGGCTGCCATCGTGTGTCGATAGAGATGTTCAAACCAAAACCGAACCGGCAGTTCGGAACCAGAACCGAAGGTTCAAACCGCCTTTCGGTTCAAAAACCGAACCGAACCGCTCTAGGGCTGTTCGGTTTGGTTCCACCAATTGCAAAATAAAAACCGGCAGCTTAACCGAGTCGGAGGTTTAACCGAAACCGCCGGTTTTCGTTTTCAGTTTTTTTTTAAAAAAATTGAATTTTCAAACGGACGGCTGAGATTAATTGACCGTTGGAGATCAACGGCCTGGATCATCCGACCGTTATAACAAACCGGCGGTTCAACCGCGGTTTTGACCGTTGGAATTTTTTTTTTTTTTTTTTTGAATTTTTCACACCTCTATAAATACTCTTCATACTCTTCTCATTTTCCCACACCAATTCTTACTCTCTTCCTATTTCAATTCTCAATTCATACTCTTCAATTCTCAAATTCTCTCTCAATTTCAATTATTATACACTTAGTCACTTATATTAGTTATATACTTATATTATATTCAAATTATTATTATACATTTATACTCTTATATTATATACACTTATATTATACATTTATACTTACTTTACTTATGTTAAACACTACACTTATATCAAATATCAACCTAAACCCTCTTTACCTCTTACTATCTCAACCGAAAATATTTAGCAAGAATTCATCTTCTTCAAAGGGCAAAGGCAAAGCTCCTTCCACCTCCGGTTCTCAACCATCTCCTCCTCCTCCTAGCAATGTTTGAATTTTTATCTTGAAGATGCATGATCGCGATGATGGTATTCACGAAACTCTTGGTGTTGGTTACGAAGATTTTTATTTTCGATGAGGATCAACCCGCCGCCACCACTCAAATGCCTCCACCACGACCACGACGAGCCCCTTCGGCCCCCGCCCCGCCCCTACTCAAGAAGAAAGTGACGATTAAGAAGAAATGTCAACTCCGGATTCAAACCAATCAAAAAGGTTTTGAAGTCTGATCGTGTGTAATTCCTAGTGATAAGAATTTTAAGACCAAATTATCGAATCCAAAGGACTAAAGGTGAAATGAAGCCATGAAATTGTACATTTTCTAGAATTATAGAGGCTAGTCGAGTTTGCAATTTTAATCACCAAATAAACTACTCAAATTCAACAAGAAATTAAACTAAGCAATTAACAACGAAATACCAAGTGGGAGAGAGTAGTGTTCGGGTGCAAATCACCAAAGACTTGTCAATTTCGGATAAAAACAATCAAGTGTTCATTCAAAGAGGGATCATAGGGATAACCAACAAATATTCAAATAAAAGCTGTACTTGATAAGCCTAGGTTTTAAATAATCAATCAAGCATGTAGGAATGTGAGAGACAACACTCTCACCCCCTCACTAATTACAAGCAATTCAACAAGTAATCAATGTGCCCTAATGAGGTTCTAGTTAATTAACCAAGTATCCTTGAGTTAACCAAATATTGACTTCAATCACAAACGCAAACCTAACACCTATGCATCAATTCAATAAACCAGGCATCCTTGAGAAAATTAAATCAATAACCACAAGATCAAAGCTCACCCAAGCAATTAAATCATGCAAAGCATCATAATGACAATTAATCAACTCAACAAATGAACACCCAATCATAAAATCACCAAAATCAACTCATCTAAGGGTGAAAACACCCAAGCACCTAAGAGATTTAGCCAATCATGACTAATTGTAAGAAACCCCTAAACATTGAGTAAGGGAGAAACATGATTCAACTAAAATTAATGATTATAAACTTGATATAAATGGTAGAAGTCACCTTGGTGGAGTGTAATACAACTTGTTTGCTCAATTCTAACTGCTATTACACTTGGGAAATGAAAAACTATAAAAAAGTTAAGAACACCTTTCACCTTTGTGTGTTAATGTGTGTAGAGAAATGTTGAAATTAAACCTAAGGAAATATTCTAAGTGTGTGGGATTCCCCTTCAACATCTGAAATTGGGGGTATTTATATGAGGGGACTAGGTTAAAATAACGAAAATTGCAATTAAGCCCCTCAAAAATTGAATGAAAGCTTGATCAAAATCGCGCAGACTCGGGGCCGACTCGGCTAGAGTTGCACCAACTCGGGTCGAGTTTTGTTGGCTCGGGTCGAGTTGAAGCTCTTCTTGGGCAACAGTGCAGTCTGGATGATTTTTCTCAAAAGACTCGGGCCGAGTTGGTCAACTCGGGTCGAGTTGGGCCAACTCTGGTCGAGTTGGTTTCTCGCTTCTCCCTCTCCGACTTCGTTCCCCCATATCTTGAGCATCCGACCTCCGATTGAGCCGATTCTTTTTGTGTTGCGATTGTCTCTCGGCCCTCTTTCCGACCATGCTATTTCTATTTTGATTTGAAAATGTGATCAGTCCTCAATTTGCTCTAAAAGTTGATGATTCCTTATACATTGAGCAAAATAATACCAATTCTCTTTCTCAAGTAATATTAGTCAATTAAGAGTGAAATAAACATGATATTCAAAATAAAATGAGAAGATTAAACACTCAAAAATCATGCAATTTTCACACTAATCAAAGTCCATGACATTTGTTCGTCACTTTAAGAAGAATTACGTGGGGAAGGATCCAAAAGGGAAGGATAAGTTCGAGGCAATTTGCAACTATTGTGGCATGAAATATTGAGGTAAGAGAACTACGTGAACTTTGATTCCTAATTGGATACGTAGGCACCTTAATTTTTAAGTTATGGACTTAGAATTTCTAAGTTAATTTCTTAAAATTAAGCTCAAGTCTAATTTCTTTAATCCCTCCCCTTCTCTTTAATTGTATTTAATTTGTAATTGATCAATATTCTAAAGTTGTGTTAGACCAAGATTGTTTTGATGAGTTAAAAGACTTTCCAGATGAGCGGAGACTATGATGTAGAACTCAAGACTAAGTTCTAGTACGAAGCCGATCGACTAGGTCAAGATTAGTTCAAGTCACTGAGACGAGGAATGACAAGTCATCCGAGACAAGCTCAAGTCTAGTCATCTGCGGGAGACAAGTATAAAGAGCTCAGACGAGGTCAAGATAAGCCGAGTAGAATAAGAAAGGCTAATCTTCACCAAGTCACCGCAGGACAGTAGGAAGAATCACCGAGGTTTTAAGCGGTTTTCAAGATTAAGTTTGTTAAGCGGTTTCAAGTTTGTTAGAACTAACTAACAAACTAACCGACTTTTCGAGACTTATATATAGGTCTAGGTTTTTCATTTTTAAAAGATAGATAACACTTATGCATATTTGATTTACACAATTCACTATTCAGATTTCACAATCTTTTCACAAGAATTTCTAGAGAGTTTCAAAAAGTTCCAAGTGTTTTTAGAACACTTTTCCCGTAATCTTCAAAATTCAATATACACTGTAACAGCTTAGATTTCTAGAAGAAGAGTCTAGGAGATTGAAGATTTGAAGAGTTGTACAAGTTGTAAGTTGTAAGTGGAAGTGAGAAAGTAAGCAGTAAGTAGAGTCCCTTCTTCAAATTGAGGAAGGAGAGTGGATGTAGGATTTTAAAATCCGAACCACTATAAATCCACGGTGTTATTTCTTGCTTTCTTCATTTTCTCGTTTGATTTTTAATTTGTGTTTCATCAAGAGTTAAATTCAGAATCTTAACTAAAATCAAGATATCAACCTTGCTTTTGATCTTATAAGAAGTTGAGAATTTAATCTTAATCCGTGCTTAATCGATATTTTGAATTGATTTTGAAAGATTTGAAAAATCTACAAAATCTATTCAAACCCCCTTTCTAGATTTTGTTCTAGGAAGCATTCTCAAGGTTTTAATCAACTCAACTTTCCAGGACCAACAAGTGGTATCAGAGCGGTGTTAAGTCGTTTACGATATTGATTTTAGGTCTTGAACAAGATTCTAAATAATCTTGATTTTCTTCATTTTCTTTCATTTCTAACTCTACTAATAAGATTTTGTGGAGTATTTTGTCTTTGTTTCATCATGTCATCGGGTAAAAGTAATAAGTCCAGAATCACTGAATTTTCAATTGAAGAGTATGATTATTGGAAATTTAGGATGGAAAATCATCTCAAGGCCATTCATGATAGAATGGAAGAGGTTCTTGAGGAAGGTCCTATAAAGTTTTTCCATGGAGGCACCAAAGACTGGAGCAGAGGCAATTAATCAAGAACTAGGCAAGAGAAGAAGAGTTACGAATTGACAAATGATGAAAGGAAGGTCCACAATCTTGACCAAGTAGCTAGAACAGAAATCATAGAGACTACGAGTAAAGATTGGATAGAGAAGGTTAAAAGATGTAAAACAGCCAAAGAAATGTGGCAAACCTTAGCTAATGTTTGTGAAGGATCTCACCAAGTTAAGGAGAACAAGTTACTGATCGATTGCATACATTTGAAACATTCAAGATGAAAGAAAATGAGTCCGTGGATCGGTTTGATATGAGGTTGACAAATCTTCTCAACAAAGCGGTGATCTTGGAAAGAATTATTCGAAAAGGAGATTAACAACAAGATTTTGAGATCATTAACCAAGAGATGGAGAGAAAAATCCAATATCCTTAAAGCAACTCAAGATTTATCCTCTATTACTCACCATACTTTATTTTCTCATCTTAAAGCTTTAGAGTATGATATCCAGATAGAAGATGAGGAAGATGAGATGGAGTCAAGCACCTCATCCAAGTCTGCCTTTGTTAGTAAAGAAGACAAGGTGTCAACGAGAGTCAGAGGAGCTGATCTATCTTTGAAAGAGCGAGATGGCTTTACTTACAAAAAGGTATGATAAATTGAGAATGAAGTATAAGAGAAATAAATTGAGATTTGCAGGAAGAGATAGACAAAGATCCAGATCGAGATAGGAAGATGGATAAATCTTCGATGATGACAAAAACAAGAGCTGACAAGAAGATACAGATCAATTGCTAGAAGAAATACTTCCAAATCCCAGATCGTATAGGA
The DNA here is from genome assembly GCA_030762865.1 of Paraleonurus japonicus. Classification (NCBI taxonomy): domain Eukaryota; kingdom Viridiplantae; phylum Streptophyta; class Magnoliopsida; order Lamiales; family Lamiaceae; genus Paraleonurus; species Paraleonurus japonicus. The sequence continues at coordinate 17,300,767 of CM061056.1, forward strand.
GTGACATTTGCTATACTTGCAACAAGCCAGACATTTCAATTATGACTGTCCTCAACTTACTCCTAAAGAAAGGGAAGAAAAGAGGAAGAAAAGAGACAGGAGATTTGCAGATCAAAGAGCTTTGTTGGTTGAAGAAAAAGAGCCAAAGAAATCATCATCATCTTCATCATCCTCATCCGATTTTGGATCGATGATGAGATCTGTCTCATGGCTAATGAGGTAATCTACTATTCATCTTCGATAATGATTCTTGTCGATGCATCCGATCATGACCAAATTGTTATACATGAATTATTGAGAGATTTAAAGACATCTTTAGCTGCTTATAAACAATGGAGACAGAGAATTTATTTTTAAAGGATCGATTCAAATTCTAAATAAAGGCAAAGCAGTGATGAACAACTTTGAGACCGAGGAAACATTCAAGGGGAATGTTTTCATCAAATCAAGCCAAGACATCAGCCACCTTACGAAAGATTAGAAAATGAATCAAGACTTTAAAAGATAAATTTGAAGTAGTCTCTTTGAAAATGAATTAATTAAGAAAGACAATGTGAAGCTTGTCTTCAAAATTAGTCACTTAATAATTCACAATCGGTAATAGATCATATTTTTAATACTTCCTTAAATCTCATGATAAGACAGGACTTGGTTATGATAGGAACAATAAATCGAGATGTTCAAAACCTAGGAAATTTGTGAAAGCATCTGCTCAATCAAAGGATATTAAAATTGGTCCATGGAAACCAACTAGTCGTATAAGGACTACAACTTCGATCTGAAACCAAGAATTCGGTGAAGAATCCCTATCGAGACTAGAAGGAATCCAAGAACCAAAATAAGAAAATTTTCTTATTATAATTCTTTTGATGGAAGGAGCAAATGCTATCCTACATTTCCTAAGTTTAGGAAAATTACCCAATCACGAATACAACAAATTGTCATTTAAAAATGATATTATTGTAGACAGATTTGGTAGAAAATCTGAGTCCGACTTATTGTCTGCAGATGAGATGTTTGTTTGGATTCCTAAAGTGATTCTTGACCCAAAAGGACCCAAGATCACTAGGGTACCTCAAAACTAATCTGCTTTACAGGATTCACAGGATCATCACTTAAGGAAGAGATCTTAGCTTCAATATGGTACATTGACAATGGTCGTTAACAACATATGACCCATAACAAGAAGGTCGTTATCAAATTTTCAAAGCATTGATGGTCCAAGAGTTGTATTTGGTGATAATAATTGTGGTCGGACTAAAGGTGTAGGTACTTTGATTATCAAGGATATTCAGTATCTCGAGGTATATTTTGTTGAAGGGTTGAAACATAATGCTATCCTGCTTCTCACCTTTGTGATAAAGGTTTTCTTGTAAAATTCTCAAGAGATAAATGTGATATTTTGGATAATTCCTCGAGATAAGGTACTATTAATCGGCTTCGGACATGGTAATGTCTATGTGGCCAACTTTAATAGTTGTTCCCAAGATACTTGTCTGATGGCTAAGGGTGGAGAAGATATCACCTGCTATGGCATAAAAGGCTTAGTCATCTCGAATTTCAAGACCCTTAGTAAGGCTGGCTAAGAAGAACCTTGTTAAGGGATTACCTCAAAACTTTTATCAACTCGATCTTAAATGTGATGCTTGTCAAAAAGGTAAACAGCCTAGACACTCGTTTAAGAGTATTAACTCCTCCTCATCCGAAAGAGTGTTGCAACTTCTTCATCCTGGATTTGTTTGGACCTCGCATTACTCCTCGCCAAAGTGGAAGGAAATATACTCTTGTTGTAGTAGATGACTTTTCTAGATACACTTGGGTCATATTTCTTTTCAAGAAAAATGAGACTATGAACAAGATTCCCGATCTGCTCTGCATAAATTCAGAATGAGAAGGGAGTTAATATTATTAAAATCGTGAGTGATAAGGGTACGTAATTTTTGAATTCTTGTTTATCTAACTTCTTCAATGAGTTTGGAATTATACATGAGACATCTTCAGCAAGAACTCCTCAACAAAATGGAGTGGTTGAAAGAAGGAATAGAACTTTGAAGGAAGCAGCCCGGGAGCATGTTGGTGAGTATAATACCCCTCATGGGTTACAATTTGAAGCTATCAACACATGCTATACCCGAGCAGTGCTTAGTTGTCAAAGATAAGGGTAAGACTCCTTATGAGATTTGGAAGGGTAAGATTCCAAGGATCTCATACTTCAAAGCTTTTGGTTGTAAGTGTTTCATTCATAACAATAGGAAATCTAAGTTAAGAACTTTTGATGCTAAAGCGGTGATGGAATATTCTTGGGATATTCTAATACTTCAAAGGCATTTAGAGTTTTTAACAAGACAACCCTTTGTGTGGAGGAAACTCCTCATGTTGTTTTTGATGAGTTGTATTCCTTCTCGGATAAAGTGAATCAAATTTCCTGAAAATCTAGATAAAATTGAATTATCCAAGAATAAACATAGAAGCTGTTTATCTACCTACTTCGATTCGTAATCGATGAAGAAGAATCCCCATCCGATAATCGAAGACAACTTCGATCGAGACTTCCTTCGCATCGCACCTTTGACATCAACCGATCAGCCGAGTCGGTTGATGAAGGGGAATGTCAACCGAGGTTGAGTCGATGAGTTGCCAACCGAGACTCAAGATGAGGATCCTTCTCCTCATATAGGCAAAAGGATGAGAAGCTATCATCCATCCGATCGATTATCGAGACCCATCTAGTAGTGTGCAGACACGAATGATGTTAGACTACGAAAGTCTTTTTCGGTTGTTATGTGTCGCTTCTTGAACCCAAGTCTATTGAGGAAGCATTATCGCACCCAAACCGGATAACAAATGCATGCAGAAGAAGCGCATCGGTTGAAAGACAAAATGTATGGGATCTAGTGGAAAGACTTTACACAGAAAGATTATAGGCACCAAATGGGTGTTTAAAAATAAAATGTAGATGAGAACAATACTATTGTTCGAAATAAGGCAAGATCTGGTTGCACAAGGTTATTCACAATCGAGGAATAGACTATGATGAAACCTATGCTCCAGTTGCTGATTAGAGGCAATAAGATTGTTCTTGGCATTTCTTTGCATATAAGTCTTTCAAAGTCTTTCAAATGGATGTTAAGTCTGCTTTTCTTAATGGTGTGTTACTTGAGGAGGTCTATGTAGAGCAGCCTCTCCGGGTTTAAGACCAATAACAAAGTCTATAAACTCAATAAAGCTCTATATGGATCGAAACAAGCTCCCGAGCTTGGTATGATACTCTATCTCGATTTCTTGACATCAAATGGTTTTTCTAAAGGTAAGATTGATAGAACTTTGTTTAGAAAGGAAGTAGATGGCAACATCTTACTAGTTCAAATTTATGTAGATGACATAATTTTTGGTTCACCTAATCAAAATTATGTGAAGAGTTTAGCATTCTCATGAAAAATAGGTTTGAAATGTCAATGATGGGAGAATTGACATACTTTCTAGGCTTACAAATTAAATGCAGATGAGTAAGGGTATATTTATACATCGATCTAAGTATGCTAAGGATCTCGATTGAGAAATTTGGAATGATTACTAGCAGAGAAGTCAAAATACCTATGGCAACTAACTTCTCAATGGATTCGGATGAGCGGGGATACCTACGATGCAACGGAGTATCGTGGACTGATTGGATCTCTTCTCTATCTCACCGCAAGTAGACCGACATATAGCATTTGCGGTTGGGGTATGTGCAAGATTCCAGCTTAATCCCAAGAAAACTCATCTGAGACTGCTAAGAAAATTCTTAGATATCTCAAAGGAACTTTACAAGTAGGGTTATGGTACCCACTGATGACAACTTTGAGCTATCAAAGTTATTCGATTCAGACTTTGGAGGATGTAAGATTGATAGAAAATCCACTGAACGTGTCAATTCGTAGGCAACAAATTAATTTCTTGGTTATCTAAGAAATGCACATCTGTTGCCACCTCCACAATCAAGTCGAATACATGGCACCGGAAGTTGTTGCTCTCAACTCCTCTCGGATTAGTCAACACTTAGAGACTATAATATTCAAACATCACTGCTCCAATTTATGTGATAGTAATAGTGCAATAGCAATGACTTACAATCTGTTTTACATTCTAGATGCAAGCATATAGATATTAGGCATCATTTCATTAGAGATCATGTTGAAAAGAATGACATTAGAATTGAGAAAATTGCCACCAATCACAAAAAGTCGACATTCTTACAAAACCATTAAATTTAGCTCCAGATTCAAAGAAATGTGTTTAGAATTAGGATTACTTGATGCATCTTTAGCTGATTTCTAATTGTGTGCATTTGTTTTCTTATTTCTTTTCCTTTCTTTAAAATTAATGTCTAGAAAGAATTATCGACTAGATATGTGTCAAAGGACAATCGGTAGTCGATATCATTGATCTCCTTTTTAGGAATCAAGAATCAAGGATTAGTCATATTGACCTTATCCGAATTGATAATTACTTGTCTCGACATTGAGTAAATCAGACAAGGACATAATAGTCACCAACCCCGTAGAAAACAGATGACTATTAACATTCTATCTCGATTTACCTTAAGCTTCCGATGGTTTCTTTTGAGTTTATGTTTTTGCGAGAACAGGTCTCGTATAACACCGATTAATTCTTTTATTCAAACTCCTTTATTCTTAACTCGAGTCTATGTTGTTTCTTATATTTTTTAAAAAAAATTATTTCTAAGTGTGTTTTGTTTAAACTCGGTTTGAAAAATACTAAAAAGTTACATTTAAATTGTTGGTTTTCAGGATCGACAGGTTACTCTATCGGATGACTTTCTAAAATCTATCTGCTTTTAAGTTAATCTGCTTTTTCAAACCCATCTCGATTAGGAAACCTTCAGGTGAAGTAAGATATCACGTGGTCGACGCCGTATACTTACTTCTGCTGAATAAAGTAACCTATATCGGTCAAATCAATACTCATAAAGTAACTATTTACGCATTCGAAGCGCTTATTACAATTCACCACGCTGAATCCTAATCGTTTATCTTTGTTTTTAACCGTTGATTAATACTCAAGAAAACTTTTTGAATAAATGGCTGAGATTTATTCATATTTTCAAAATGGCGGTTTCTCTTTCCAATCTTCCCCTATAAATACATCTTCTTCTTCCCTAAAACTTTTTCTTTCCATTCTCGTAAAACCCGCATATTTTGTCAAACCCTTTACAAATTCACAAAACTTCCAATGGCATCTTCACAAAAACTACCAAAACTTATAAACCCACATACATTTCCACAAATATTTCTCATTTCAAAATGAATGAGGAATATTTCAAAAACCGCTTGAAAGCGGAAATGTATGTTGATTTCAAACCACAAATGACCCCGAGAATGCAGAAATTCTTCGCCTCCTCGAAGCTTCACGTCTCGGAGGATTTCTATCACTAAAGTCTCCTGAAAGTAATGCGGATTTATAGTGCGAGAATTTTGGCGAGAATGGAGGACACTCAGACGGTTTTGATACTTCTATCGACTTTAACGACACCGAGTTATTCCCGAGAGAATATTGCCAGATCTTTGATACGCCAATGGAGGGAGTTAATCCATCGACGTACAAAGAAGATGAGTGGGAAGAATCCTTCGATATGATGGCGAGGGTCACTTACAGGGACTCGCGAGGATTTAAAGAAGAACCCGCTGAGAAGGAGGTTTCGATTCCGATGATCGTGGTTACTAAGTGCGTGACTCGGTGAGCAGAGCTCACATGATGGGTTAACCAAACCCAGTTGTGCGTGATGCGAGCCATCTTGGATGGAGTGCAAGTGAACCGGGTAGAGTCAGCATTACTTCATAAGCTCAGTGGAGGAGAAGAAACGCCTCACTTTCAAGTCAATCATGCAGAGGTCGGGTTCTACTTCTCTGATCAGTCTCTTCAATAAAATCACCGTTTTAATTGAAGGGCTGAATAGGGAGGCTGATCGAGAATAGGTACTAAAAAAATACTGGCGTAAGGGCATCCTCACAAAGGATGACAGCCGGGAGGAATTCCAGACTGGATGATGAGTCCTGATGCAGTAGCTCGACGTTGGCGTGCACTGCTGAGGGTCGTGGTCCAAGAAATGAACAAATTGAGGTGGCCCCGTGGAGGTCGAAACAGAGGGACATGAAGCAAGAAGCAATGAGGTCGCACTCAAGTCCAACTCACAAACACCGTGGTCCCGAGGATGTTTCAGAGGAGGAAGAGGAGGTTGGTGAAAGCCTCGAGAAGAAGAAGGGGGAAAGCTCATCTCACGCTCCCGCCAAGGTTGCCTCGTATGACGAGGAAGAAGAGGAAGCGTAAATTCCCTTGGTGAGGAGGCCAAGACGAGCAGCCCGAGCTCAAGGATCCACCAAGTCTCGTAGCTCCGAACAGCAGATAGATCCATCAACCCCGCTACCAGAGGAGGTTCCAGCCTTCGTATAGCAGCCGAGGTTGGTCACCTGAGGCTCCTCTCTCCCCAACCGATGAAGTCGTTTCTTTCCCCAATTCCAGAGGCAGTACAAGTCTTTCCACATCTCCTTCCTTATCTCCCACACCCGGCATGAAGAAATGCCTCAGCCGGGCATTTCGAGCTCGTGCCTCACCAAGCCCCACAAATCCAAATTGGCAATGAAGGGATATCCTGTGCCGTATCCCAGAGCCTCTTCAACACCTCTATCTCCCTACACCCAAATCCAAACCCCACTTATAGAATCTACCCCATCCCCTTTATCCATTCCTTCTACCCAACTTCAAACATCTCTCCCAACCCCATCTCGAACAAATACCTCTCCCTACAAATTGCACTCTCCAATCCCAATAATATCTTACTCTTCTCTTCCAACTATTCAAACACAATCTATTCCTCTCCCATCTCCTCAAACTGTAACAAATACTTTCCTCGTCCGACTCCTCAACCGAGGATGAAGACACCGATCTGAGCCCCACCACAGCCATAACCTCTATTCTATCCCTCGCCGAGAAGAAAGTCAATGCTACATTCCGAAGGAAAATGGAAAGAAAGACGAGGAGGATGGTCAAAGCTATAATCGACACTATGCTAGCCAAAGATGAAGGAAGTTGAGGTAACATTGTCTGATAAAATTATAGATGTCACTAACTCAGGCCGGGCCGGTAAAGTGAAATCAATGGAGGAGGAGCCGAGGGCGTTGAAGGAGGAGGTTATGGGATACAATCAGCTGGTGGTGAATGAGTTGGGTGTAGACCACTCGAGACTTCGAGTGGTCAGTGCAACGCTCTGGATGCAAAACTTTCAGACTTGGCTGCCGGGTTAAAAAGGGGGAAAAAGTCAAGCAGAGAAAAGACGAGCCCTCACCGTGGGTCGAGGAGACCAGAAAGACGTGGGCATGAAGGCCAACACACTGACACCGAGGCAGCCAAGGAGGAAGCTCGGATTAAATCGATGAGTCAGCCGCTCTCCACCGAGGGTGAGTCAACTGGAGGAAGCTTTGAAGGAGGATGAGGAGAAGAGAAGGAAAGAAGAGGAGGAAAGGTCAGAGAAGCTCTTGGCTCAGCTTAAAAGAATCAACTGGAAGGAGCCAAGGGGAAGGGAAAAGAAGTAGCGGGGCCGCCGAGCCCAGATCACCCGAACTCATTACTGTGGCTGCCGCTAAAGGAAAAGGAAAGAGGGAAGCTGATTATTCCAATCTCTCGTAAGAGCAGATCAAAGGATTAAGAGAGAGATGGAATATTTTGGCAAGAAAGAAAAGAAGAAGCAGAGGAAGAAGAAAGACTCCAACGTCTTCTCGGAGCACCGCCGAGCGCAAATGGTTAATCAAAGATCAAGGCAAAAGGGAAGTTCAAAGGCCATTCCACAACACATCTCGCTCCTCCTAAGCCGGGCTTGTGGGAAATATGCACTGAGTACAAAGACAAAAACTGAGGGAATGTGGATATATTTCTCGTATATTCTCAAGGGCCCTGAGCTTCTCAAAGAAGATCCAGATTTAGCTTGGCATGAGTGGATGGAGAAGGTTGATGCGGAGTTCTATCATCGTCGCCGGAAGAAGCCGATGTTGAGTTCAACGCCAACTCCGATCTCTCCAAATTTTGAGTATGCCATCCCCGCCAGAAATCGATGGATCCCCTGGACCTAGACCTGGTAAAGGGTATTTTGAAGAAGGCAGAGGCTGAATCGACTCACTCAAGAGGAGGATATAAAGCAGCTTAGGAGGCGGGTATTCAATCGGGCCGATGATACCGTATGAAGACCGGTGGGAAGACCGATAGAAACAGGATTTTTCTTTTCCTTATTTCTACTTTTCTATTATCTTCTCATCTGTAATCTTTGTAAATTTAATGTGAATATACTTTGTTTGATTCATTTTATGTGTATTAATTTCTTAAAGTTTTTTTCTGCTTTAAGAAAAACTTAAAATTTTCTTAAGTATAAGTCATCTCGAGAATTTTATCTCTCACTTAAAAATGTTTTCAAATTTTAACTAAGTCTTGAAGACTCATTTGGTTTTCTAAGTTTTTTTAGGAGTCTAAAAGATCTAAAGTTTTTATATGTGAATAAATCACATGTTGTAATGTGAAAAATGTGCTTTGATACCTATCTATTGATCTTGATAAACTCTAAACTAACTTCATGTGAGTGTGTCTATTCTTGTAGGTTTTAACTTCATCAAAAAGGGGGAAATTGTTAGACCAAGATTGTTTTGATGAGTTAAAAGACTGCTCCAGATGAGCAGACTATGATGTAGAACTCGAAGACTAAGTTCTAGTACGAAGCCGATCGACTAGGTCAAGATTAGTTCAAGTCACCGAGACGAGGAATGACAAGTCATCCGAGACAAGCTCAAGTCTAGTCATCTGAGACAAGTATAAAGAGCTCGACGAGGTCAAGATAAGCCGAGTAGAATAAGAAAGGCTAATCTTTCACCAAGTCACTGGCTACAGTAGTAGGAAGAATCAGTAGAGGTTTTAGCGGTTTTCAAGATTAAGTTTGTTAAGTTAGCTTCAAGTTTGTTAGAACTAACTAACAAACTAACTCGACTTTTCGCACTTATATATAGGTCTAGGTTTTTCATTTTTAAAAGATAGATAACACTTATACATATTTGATTTACACAATTCACTATTCAGATTTCACAATCTTTTCACAAGAATTTCTAGAGAGTTTCAAAAAGTCTCCAAGTGTTTTTAGAACACTTTTTCCCCGTAATCTTCAAAATTCAATATACACTGTAACAGCTTAGATTTCTAGAAGAAGAGTCTAGGAGATTGAAGATTTGAAGAGTTGTACAAGTTGTAAGTTGTAAGTCGGAAGTGAGAAAGTAAGCAAAGTAGCAGAGTCCCTTCTTCAAATTGAGGAAGGAGAGTGGATGTAGGATTTTAAAATCCGAACCACTATAAATCCCGTGTTATTTCTCGCTTTCTTCATTTTCTGCTTGATTTTTAATTTGTGTTTCATCAAGAGTTAAATTCAGAATCTTAACTAAAATCGTATATCAACCTTGCTTTTGATCTTATAAGAAGTTGAGAATTTAATCTTAACTACCGCGTGCTTAATCTGATATTTTGAATTGATTTTGAAAGATTTGAAAAATCTACAAAATCTATTCAAACCCCCTTTCTAGATTTTGTTCTAGGAAGCATTCTCAAGGTTTTAATCAACTCAACTTTCCGGACCAACAAGTTGTAATTTGTAAGTTGTAAATTTGTAATATTTTAATTTCAATATTCTAAATTGTAATATTTTTAATTTTGATATTCTAAAGTTGTAACTTGTAAGTTGTAACATTTCAATTTCGAATATTTTTGTAAGTTGTAAATTCATTTATATTTTAAGTTGAATAAATTCATTTATATTTCAATTTCAAATATTTAATTTTAAGTTGCAAACTTGCAATGTAAGTTAAATTAAATTCAATTTCAATGTAAAATAAATTAATTTGCACATGTAATGTAAGTTGTAACTTATTTTTTTAATATTATTCTAAGTTGTAACAATGCACATAACATGATAATATTATTAAAAGATAAAAAAAAAAAAAAACCCGATTGAACCGCCGGTTCGGAACCGTAATCAGAACCTGCGAACCGCCGGGTTCGGTTTGGTTCAAAAATTGTCAAATCGAAACCGCCGGTTTTGAACCGAATCGCGCTTTTACCGGTTGAGCACCTCTACGCGTCGAGCCTCCTAGTGTGATTACCCCTAGGCCGCATCAGATTAGGGTGAATTATTGCATGATAATTGTGTGCTTAATAGTTCTAGTGATAAGAATTTTCACCAAGTTTATCGAACCCAAAGGACTAGGAGGATAATGAAGCCATGAGATTAAGCGTTGTCATAGTATTATAGAAGCGATCAAGGATGAACAAATAATGAAAAGACACCAAAGCAAATAAACAATTAAATAAAGCAAGCGAGTAATCTAACGAGAGAGATATCAAATAAGAGAAGAGTGTTCGGGTGCAAATCACCAAAGACTCGTCTAACTATGGCAACATACAATCGGGAATCAATTACAAGGGGTGACGATAGGGGATATCTAGCAAAAATTCACACACAACCGTACTTGGTAAGCCTAGGGTATGCATGATCAATTAAGCACGTAAGATTGTTAGAGACAACACTCTAACCCCCTCACTAATTACTAGCAATTAAATCAAGCAATTAATGTACTCAAATGCGGGTTCTAGTGAAATTAACTAAGTATCCTTGCGTTAATCCAATATTAATAACAATCACACAATTAAAATCTTACACCCTAGCTAATAATTCAATTACCCAAATATCTTTGTGATAGCTTTGAATTTTGCTGTCTGCTTATTTTTTTTTGTTTATTGTGTCTTGTTGCCGGTGTAGTATTATTGTGGCTCTGTTGTGGTATTTTGGTGTGCGTTCAAGCATGATAGTTGAGCATTCAACCGTTGAACTAGTTGCTGATTTTTCGTTAACTAGTTCTTTGAACACATGAGTTGTATATCTTGATTGGTGATTGAACTTGAATTCATGTGTTAATCATAGAATTGAGTCAATTTTTAGCTGCTTGGTTTTGAAATAATGACTTGATTACTCGTTCTTGATAGTTATTTTGGTGTTTTGGAAAAGTGAATTTTTGGTTGGTGCCTAAGAGTTGAAAATAATGAATGTTGTGGTTGGAGGAAAAAATAAAAGGAGTATTAGTCGAAGAATTGTGAAAAAAATAACGAGGCCGATACGGCCGCCTCGCTCTCGGGGCTCAAGTGTGAAAAAAGTTAAAAGTAAAAAAACACACAAAAAGAGCTAGAACCTCGAGAGTAGTGCAGAGCCGCAAGCCCTCGCTTGAAAATCTAAAAAAGAAAAAAATTGCAAAAATGAAAAAGGAGATAGGCACCACTTAGATTTGAACTTTGAAGAAAGACCGAAAATAACCTATTTGAGAACAAGTTGTTAGGAGTTATGGAGATACTTGAGTAGCTAAGACTAGATGAGACTACTGTGATTGATAAGTTGTGATTGCTTTGATAGACATGTGATACATGAGGTTGGCTCAGAACTCGGTAGCTAGGGAAATAGAAGAGTGCCTTATCTGTCTTGTTTGAACCTCGTTTGTAGAGTGTTTGCTTGAGGACAAGCAAAAGCTTAAGTGTGGGAGGATTTGATAAGTGGTAAATTGTGCGTAAATTATGTGCTATTATTGGTTGTTTAGTTATCATTTTCTAGCACAGTTTTAGTGATTAGGGTAAAATTGCTTATGATTTGAATGTTTATTTATCTTAAATTGATGATGATTTATAGCTTAATTCACAATTAATTGTCAAATTGCATTTGATTGTTTGAGTTGGAGTTGTGAGTTTGAATTTGTAGGTTTTAGGCGAACTTCGTGGGTAAATTGAGGATTGTTAACATTGCCAAATCAAAGGAGAACTTGTATGGTTGGAAAGAGGGCCGAGAGAGCTTCGCATAGCAAAAAGAATCACCCAAATCGGAGTTCGTACGCAAAGATGTGAGCAACCGAAGTGGAGGTAGCACATAGGAGGAGAAGTGACTCGGGCAACCACACCTTGACTCGCCCGAGTCGGTGCCCGAGTCATATTTTTACGTGGCCAAGTGACTCGGGCAACCACCCCGACTCGCCCGAGTCACTTATGCTGAATTGGCCATTTTGTGCACGATTTTCAGCTTATTGGGCGCAAATTGAGCACTCTTGAGGGACCTAATGACAAATTAAAGTTACTCACTTACTACCCACTATATATACACTCCAATATCAGCATTAGAAGAGATTCCACACTTAGCACAATTCATTAGGTTTTAATTTGAGAATTCTCTCTGCACATATTTACACACGCTTCACATAGTGAAGGGTGTTCTTCACATTTTGTTGGATTTTCATTTTCCAAGTGCAATAGCAACTAGAATTAAATCAAACAAGTTGTATTAAACTCCATCAAGGTGACTTCTACCATTTATATCAAGTTTTGTTCTTTAATTTCAGTTTGATCATGCTTCCTTATTACTCAATGTTTATGGGTTTCTTGCAATTAGCAATGATTGGCTAAAATTCTTATGTGCTTGGGTGTAATGACCCTTAATTAGATGAGTTGATTTTGGTGAATTTATGATTGGGTGTTCATTTGTTGAGGTGATTACTTGTCTTAATGATGCTTTGTATGATTTAATTGCTTGGGTGTGCCTTGATCTTGTATTTAATGGTTTAATTTTCTCAAGGATACTTGGTTTATTGAATTGATGCATAGGTGTTAGGTTTGCTTTTGTGATTGAAGTCAATATTTGATTAACTCAAGGATATTTGGTTAATTAACTAGAACCTCATTAAGGCACATTGATTACTTGTTGGAATGCTTGTAATTAGTGAGGGGGTGAGAGTGTTGTCTCTCACATTCCTACATGCTTAATTGATCATTTAGAACCTAGGCTTACCCAAGACGGTTTTATTTGAATTATTTGTTGGTTATCCCTATGACCCTCTTAGAATGAGCACTTGATTATTTATGATCCGAAATTGACGAAGTCTTTGGTGATTTGCACCCGAGCACTACTCTGCGACTTGGTATTCCTTTGTTAATTGCTTTGTTTAATTTCTTGTTGAATTTGTGTAGTTTAATTGGTGTTTTTAATTTTGCAAACATGACTAGCCTCTATAATTCTTGAAAACGTACAATTTCATGGTGGCTTCATTTCACCACTAGTCCTTTGGGTTCGATAAATTTGGTCGTAATTTCTATCCACTAGAACTACACATCGATCATTTAGTAATTCCGCTTATTATTTTTTTGTCGCCAGCTTACTTTAATTGATTATTTTATATCAATTACAGTGAATTGGATGACGTTGGGAACCGGGAGGCAAAGTGAGTGTCAAGATCAAACATGTCATATTTGGAAGAGCAAATCAATGGTTTTAATTGAAAGTGAAATAAGAAAAGAATTGATTGCTTCCTTATTAAAAAGTCAAAGAAAAAGGGGGATGAACCTAGATAAGGAAAAAGAGAGAAGAGAAAAAGAAAAAAAAAGATACGCGGGGAGTTTCGGGAGAATTCTAAGGAGAATCGAGGAGACTTGTATTTTGTGAAGACAAGTTGTAAGAATTTTAGTATTTTATTATTTTTGGTGTTTGTTTAATCATGTTTAGTAGCTAAGTTTTCATATTCTAGTCCGAGGATGCGAAACTTTGAATGGTTTGATTTTCTTGCGAATTAGTATAAACGATTTTATTTTAATTCTTGTCTCGATTTTATTATTTTTTGATCATATGCTTTGCATGTTTTGAATGATAGACTAATTAGGATTGATCACCACAATTTGTTTATTAATCATCTCTAGCTAATTCACATATTGTAATTCGTAATTGTACAATTTTGTGATATTAATTGTAGCAACTAGGCGAGATCACTCTAGGGAATAATAATATTTAAGTTATATGATTCAAACATTTCGCTTTCATAGTTTAATTTTTCTATTGTTTTAGGGCGAATGAATTCTAGAAATTAAATCTTGAATACATGTTTTAGGATTGTTTCTAGGATAGATTAATCAGGGGTCGTGCTTCCCGACTAATTAAACTTAAGAAAGCGATTCGAACTAGTTTGGTCGTACTCACTAGTTTAGGGAAAAGATTCGAGTAAGAATTTAAATAGTCGTGGTTAGGAAAACCGTTAAAAGGGAAGCTATCCGATGGCTAGATTGTTTACACATTATTTACTCATACCAACGTGATTTGTTGCATATATATTTTAGTGAATATTAGAATCGAAACCAATCCCCCTATTTTTACCGCTTTATTCACACGAATTAGTTCAATTAAATTACTCGGTACCTCGTGGGACCTTACTTGCCCTGCTACATTAGTAGGTTGGTTTGAGAAACTATTTTATTTTTGGGTGCCGCGACAACACACCATTGGGCTTGAGCCCATTTGGGTTTTGGCCCATTGTGTGAATCGTGTATATATGATGAACTCTATTTTTACTACCAAGTGTCATGCACATTCACCATCAATATTATGCATATGCATGCACAACTATCATATTTATTTATAACGGTGCAAGTACATGACGGTGATAACACATGTGTATGATAATAATAGTGAATATGCATAACTATGATGGTAAAAATAGTCGTATGCACCCGATTCAAATTAAACACATGAGATGAGACCTAAGTGATTTTTAATTAGCCGAAACACTCTTGGGATGCATGATTAATATATTTTTAATATATGTTATATAAGAACAAATTTATATATATATTAAATGTATATGAATAGCGTCATCATCAGAAATGATTGAATGTATATTGATAAAATGATGCATAATTAATTCAACGTAACAATACCGAAAAATAAATGACTCCACAGTGGATGTATTGCTGCTTTTACAATCTCCCACGGATATTCTTTAATTTTTCAAGCTTGTAATCAGGCCTTTTTGATATATGTGTGGTTCATGCTGGGCCTCAATGAATTTGGACTTGGCCCATGGATGACCCCTTTAAGATTTATTTGTAAGTACCATTTAAGTTTTAGTGGTCAATCATTAGGGTTGTAAACAAATTAAATATTTTGATATTCGTATTTAACAAATTAAATAAGGGTATAAATTAGGGAAATTATTAGTAGAAAAATATTAGGGTTGTAAACGATTTTGAATTCTTCTACTAATATTTTCTGGTTGACCAATTTTAATGTAAAATTTGTTTTGTGTGTATTTTGTAACAGTGTTATTTCATTAAATATACTCCTTCCCTCCCAATTTTGATTGTTCAAATGGAAGTAACACAAGTATTAAGAAAATGATTGTTTATTAGTATTAAAAGGTATAAAGTGAAGAATAAATTAGTATTTTTAACTTTAATTATTGGAAGAAGTTATTTTAAAGTCAACCTTATTGAAAGAGTTAACTGAGTGATATTGAGGTGTAAATAAGAGATGTTTGTAAGGGTTTAATTTAAAAGAGTTTTGTTTTTTTTTTTTTTTTTGTTATTTTGGGTATGAGAAGACAAAATAAGACGCCTATTTTTTTATTTGGAGCAATAAAAAAATAGGACGGAGGGAGTATTAATTTATTAATAATATTGTATAATAAAAATAACTAATATCATTTTGAGTTACACGTGAAATTAAGATATCACAATGGTTCGTCTCGTGCTATGATTTACATTTTTCATTTGAATTACGAGTTAATACACAAATTTACCCAATGCTTAAATTGACCAATCTCACCGTCCATATATTATCAAGAGAATATGGAGGAAATGTGAACTATCACTATTACGGGAAAAATATTTTTAAGGACCGTAACTATAGGGGTTGTGTTTTCAAGATATTATATTTTCGTAGGACAATAATTTAAAAAAGTTGTAAATCTAGGACAATTGAGCCCAAATTAAGTAAAATTGTCCTAGATTTACAACATTTTTAAATTATTGTCCTACATTTAAAGGCCCGAAAACATAATGTCACTGAAAACACAACCCCTTATAGTTACGGTCCTCAAATAATATTTTTTCCTATAAATTAGTATAGTGAATGAGTAATATTTTTGTCTACGGACTAGTATGCATAATTTAACAAGGGTTCCCCTCATTAAATTAATATACCGAGGGTCCAAATCATCGGCGAAAACATACTTGCTAAGGTTTTACCGGGAGAAATATTAAGCTCTCGATAATTTCACGAGAGGAAATGTCATTGAGAAATCAATTATACAAAAACAAAACACACTGGGAAGAGTTCTCATCCAAGCCTAGGCCTGAATCCAAATCTCAAAACCAAGATAACCTAATCTAGGAAGAATCTAAAAGCCAGCAAGAAGTAAGACCATGCATGCTAATTAAAAGTTTTAATTTAAAGCATATGAAGGTGAGCTATGCACAAAAAAAAAAAAAAAAAAACAGAAACTAAACCAATTTCAAGCAAATAAGATCACATGTTTAATTCTTCAACATTAACACCCAAAGCTCTTGAAGATGGTACCGTTCCTTTTGCTAGCCCTCGATCGTTTTATTCACGTTTATTCTTCTTCCTTATCATCACATTTACACAACTAAATTTAGTCAAATTAATGGTTCATAAGTTAAGTTTAATCCACCGAAAAATTATTATATATACATGTACGTACCTCCTCCTCCTCCTCTATTTCATCGTTCTTCTTTGACTCCTCTTCTCCCTCACTTAAAGTTGAGTTTTGCTAATCAAAATAATTATAGCTAATTAATAAGCATCAAAGAATAACAACTATTCTTTATTAATTTGTTCATATATACGAGGAGAATAATTAATTTTAAAGTGTTAAAAGATAGAAAACAAGTGGGGAGGAAGAATTATATATATAAGAAGCATATATAAGTTGTTGTGACTCTTACTCTATTGAAGCGTTGCTGCAACACATTATTCAAGTCAATGATGCCTCGTGTGTTGGTAATGACATCATCATGTTCTATTCTAACGGTTTTGAGATTGGGCGTGGTTAGAGATCCCAAGCTAAAACTGGAAAGTTTGGGACAATTATAACCAATCTCCACTGTCTCCAATAATGGTAACTTAAGAGCACGTCTCCATCCACAAAAACTTCAACTTGGCTAACTGAAAGAGTTTTAGCATTTCCAGATGGGGGAAAAGAGTTTCATGTGAATATTCCTCCGCCTCTTCTTCTATCACTTTTACCATATTCTTGCAATATCCAACAGTTAGGTGCTTGAGATTGATGAGATTAACAGCTACTGAAGATGAAAATAAGCTGCTAATCACCTCATAATCAGATATGTGTAATAACTCAAGCCTAGTAAAATTTTGTTGGTCCCATATCGGCAACGAATTATATACTATTTGTTTGTTCAGCTGCAAATGAACAAATTCATGTATTTCGATCATTACTATAATTAAAATATGAAATAGAGTTGAAGGAAAATAATACATGAGTTTTGTTATGTTGGATATATATAAATTATGAGATGGTAATAAAAAGTGCAGAATATATAATGTTAGAATGAATGTTAATTATGAGATAGTAATAAGGGTACATACCTTGTTCATGTCTGCAGAAGCAAGAGTTGTGAAGTTTGGGCAATCCTCAATTTGCATATGAGTTAAGAGAGGGAAGTCAATGCTTTCAACACCCTTACAAATAGTTGTGAGCCTGGGAAGATCCACTAGGATGAGGGTTGTGAATTTTGGAAAAGTGATAGTTTTATCATTTTCTTCTTCGCTCCACAAGAATACATGTTCCATCTTCCGACAACTAAAAATAAAAAGGGTTTCTAAATTGTTCAAATTTGTTTTAGTTAGAGACCCCGAGTTAAAACTTCTCATTTCTGAACAATAGGAGATGTCCAGTTTTAGCAGTTGGGGCAACCAAAGAGCAGAGTTGCAAAAAGTCTTCAACTTGGGTAGATTAAAGAGACGTAACTCTTCTAGATGAGTGAAGGACCCAACTGGAATTTCAGAACTACAGAATATGTTATTACATGACTTTCCAATCCCTTCAAGTTGTAGTTTCCTCAAATATTTGCCGAATGAAACCTGCAGTTGGAATCATTTACTCAGTATGTCACAAATTCCAGTATAAAACAGCAAGTATATAATTCAATGCTAAACCCCGGGGTTGGCCTAGTGGTGAGGGCTTGAGGCTTAGGAGTGTGATGCTCCATAGGTCTCGTGTTCGAAACCCATTGGGTGTAAACAATCCCGAGATGGGTCACCCATACATAGCTTTGCTCTAGCTTTAAGTGGGGCCCCCACTAGTGGACGGTGGGATTGGTCCCCGATTAGTCGGTCCTGGGCCGGATACCGAGTTATCAAAAATATAATTCAATGCTAATTTCCATTTTCTTTCTTTTTCTATTCCTTTCTTTACTATTATATTAAAGTATAATAAGTATGATACATAATTTCATTTTTCATCTAGAAAAATGAACATATAATTAATCAATGCAGTTCCAACCCACACACACATACATACATATATATATATATATATATATATATATATATATATATATCATATTTTTAATTGTGTGAAATTCAATTATCATTCATCATTAATTTTATATTATTTCGACAAAAAGGATATAATTATATATATTATCCAAATAGGTAAATTGTAATTTTAAGCAAAGTTGCATACCTTTTGATTGCGAGTAAATGTAAAGAGTGATCATCATCATCATCATCATCATCATCATCATCATCATCATCATCATCATCATCATCATCATCATCATCATCATCATCATCATCATCATCATCATCATCATCATCGCCACATGTGAACCCTTTCGTGACTAGAAACAAGACCTTTCAATTCTCCACAATCTCTTATCTCTAATTGAGTAAGTAGTGGGAACTCAATACTTTCAATTCCTTGATAGAAAACTGTAAGATTTCGAAGATTATCTAGACGAAGGCTCTCCAATTTTGAAAATGTGATATGCTGAGATTGATGTCCAAAGTTCTTGTTATCCAAACATGATTCTCGCTAACCCAATCTTTTCTAGAGCATTACACCGTGAAATTTCCAACAACTTCGTACGTTTTAGTGTCTCGATGGAATCTCCTCCATGACATCACACTTACGACATATGAGAATTTCAAGATCTAACAACTCCCCAACAATGATATGGTCTTCAAGGATTCACGCTTAACTAAAATCAATGCCCTAAGATTTTGAGTAGTAAGCGGTAATGATGTCAATGAACAGTCATTACAGATGGACAATACATTGAGCTTTCTCATTCCTTCAAAAGAAATGTCACCGATTTGTAATTCCTCTGGCCGACTCATCAATCAATAAGAGATGAAGATTTGGAAAAGTCCATCCCTTTGAAAACTTCAATTCTTTCTCCGCCGACAAAGGGAGATATCCAAGTGGAGTTATAACCGGACCTTATAAGTGGCATCTCCTTTGGATCTTTTGAAGCAATGAAAATGGCCACATCTCGGACAATATCATGCATTCGACATGTTCTTCATCCCCAACCTCCAATAGCAAGGCACAACTTTTAAGCATGTTAACGAGTGAGTACGTTTTAGTTCTTATGGTTTCCAAATATGTTTTAGTTCTTATGGTTTCCAAATTCCCAATTCCTTTAAACATGCGTAGCCCCATAGCATAAGCGGTCAAAATCTCAAGATGAATATCATAATCTTCTGGAAAGAGAGAACACAACAAGAATATGGATTGGGCATTAGAGCTCAAGTTATCATAACTTAGTTTAAGGGGATTATAAACCTCTTTAAGAACATCTTGCAAGTCTTCTCGGGTTGGAATGCTTTAGTTCTCCCGGTGCATCTTCCCAAACATTTATGTCCATCTCGACTTTTCAAAGACTCGAGCAACAATTGCCGTGGCAAGTGGCAAACCTTTGCACTCATTTGCAATTTGTTGTTCTAAACAAGGAAACCGATTTGCGAGAATTCTCTAGTTGCTCCCGAAAGAAAGATGATGCTTCAAGGTCACTTAAGGTTTGCAATTCTACAACATTCTCTTCAAGAACTTTCATTTTTCCAAGAACATTCCTCTTTCGAGATGTTAAAAGAATTGTGCATACTTCGGACCACTTTCGCATGGTATTCCTAATTCCTTCAATTTAAGATATTCCCAAACATCATCTAGAACTATAAGGATTCTTTTTTACACCTTAATCGGTGCATAGCTTTGGTGCTCTACTTGATAAACTTTTCTCATGATCATCAAATTTCAAACCCAATTGACCAGCTATGTCCTCTTGGATTTTCTCCATGTTTGCAGGCTGACTGACAACTGCCATCACGGATTCACCAAACACATTCTCCTCCATCATTTTGTTCTTAATATTGTTGGCGAGTCGTCTTCCCAACACCGCCCATCCCCCATAACCCCAACATATTAGCTTGTTCGTCTTTCAAAAGCGCAATCAAATCCTTTTCAATTCTTTTCCTGGACTGAAACTCAGTGATGGGAGTTTGTAGACAATCCGGCACTGTTGCTGTGGGTGGTAGAGGATGGGATATGTCAGTCATAGCAGCACTGGGGTCCTCCAGCTTTGCCTTCTTCATATCTGCAACAATTTTAGCAGCTTCTCTGCTTGCTGAATAGCGAGATTTCACAGACAAACAACCACCATCTCGTATTTTGTTACTTTCAGTGTCTAAATCACTCTTCTTTTGTTGGATCTCATCTGTTTTTTTCATCCAAGACAACACTCTAGAATCAATCACTCGTGTCTGATTCTCAGCTTCATTGATTTTCTGCTGGAGGTCAGCTTTCACATCCTCTAGTCCTTGGGCTTCTTCATTTAGGGTGTTGACGTTGCTATTGAAACAACAAAGGTAAGTGAAGTGGCGCTTGACAAAAGGAGCAATTTGAATAAGTGGCCCAAGAAGGCCTACCACAATTTCCGCCATTTCCTGCACTTGTTTATCTATGTATTTTGTTCCAAATAAATCAAAATAGATGAAGTTAAAACCAAAGTATGTTTGAAGAATTAAGCTGATGTTGAAATTGTAGTATCTTTGAGTATTACTTGTTAACAGAAAGTATGGATCGAGCATTAGTATTAACAGCACTAGCATATGCATTTCCAAATCACTTATCTGCTTTTATACATCACAGTTAAGTGAAATTACCACATCCACATCCAACAATACGTATGACATTGAAGGAAATGCAGCTAATTACATATTAAAGAATTAAACAAATACAACATAAAGGATGATGAGACAAGAATCAAAATGTTATTCAAGGAATTATATTGCAGATAATTAACACATGTAATTATGACAAATTAACATTAGTTTAATCAATAATAGTGATATATAGAATGGAACTACACATACCTGTACTCAAATTAGTGCTCTGCAGTGGAAGATCTGAGATATCAACAACGGAATACACTCCGACCAAAGAGATATGGCTATTAAATTATTGCTTTATTCAACAAATAGCTTTCAAATTTTTTGTTATACTACATATATAATTTATTTTACAGACTGTTTTTTCCCTACTAATTTTGTCGTGTTGCTATATTAGTCAAAGTCTAATTATCACTTGTCAAGTGTGAGTTGGATGACGAGACATCACATAGCCATATTATTAGAGGGACATTATTTTATCTTTACTTTCTTGTTTTTACAATATGAATAATGAATAATTCGGCATTTCTTTGGTTATTTTGGGTTTAATGATTTCTTTAAAAATGATTTTTGAAGGGTGTGGGGTCAAAGAGAGGTATTTTGGGTTATTTATGGAGGGCAGGTTTTGGTGGTATTCATTGAATATGGGTCAAATCATTTTCCACTTGATCAATCACATGGTCCGTCAAAAATGGCAAGCCCTTTTCAATTAATTTATTACTTATTATATATATATATATATATATATATATATATATATATATATATATATATATTTTATATTATTATTTAATCACATCGCAGCCCTTTTCTTGGCCGTGAGTTTTGTACTCTGGTGACTGGTAGGTTCATGGAGGAATCACTTTTACATTTCAGTGAATTGGTTTTGTAATTATTATGAAATAATTACGACTTTTAACAAAAAACTATAGTTTGGGTAATTATTGGGCTCTGTGGAGCTTGCAATTTTTTTAAAAAAAAACTATATGACATTATTCAAATACATTTTTTAAAAGTTAAATAATATTTTTTAGTTCGTACTATTCAAATTTCATCACTTATTGTAAATTTAATATCGTTTTTACTAAATGATACATCCATACTATTAATTACTCACTTCGCCCTCAATTGTTTGTACACTTAGGACTCATTTGTTTTGGAATATTAAATTTTGAGGGATAGTGAAACATGTGATATATTTTACTTTTTATGTGTGATATGTTTTACTAAATCATACAAATCACATGTTTGTTAATATATATTACAACATAGTTTAACACGAGTCTTAATATTTTCAAGTGTTTGTATTGAGAATTAATTCATGTGATAAGTTAAAATTTTACAATTATACCCCCATCTACAATGTTTTTAAAATAAAAAAATATATATATTTTTGTCAATTAACTTGGTAATAAGTAGATGATAATTTTAATACCTCATAAAGGGAGGGATACATTTTCACTCAAAAATGGGAAAACATATGTTAGACTTTCATATTTTTAGGGTCATAGGTAATACAATAACAAACACTTGAATTTTAGGAAACAAACTATATCCCTAGTAATCATTCAAAACAAGCATGCCCTTAGGAATTAAAGTTTTGTATGCCCAGTAATTTGACATGATTTTGAGTTTGGTCCCGATTTTTTAACTTTTTGATTTTGGTCCTACAAGTTTGTGAAAAATTTGATTTTCGTCCTTTTACCGACAATAGCAGGTCACAAAACCGGTCACCCATCACGTGAAATTTTTTTGGCTTTTTCATTTTGAGTTTATATTTTTTATCAATTAAATACCTTATTTTTATTTATCAATTAGAATAATATTATTTATAACATAAAAATCTAATAAAACTATTAGGCAAAAACTTGTATGAGACCGTCTCATGCATGAGACCGAATCACTTTTTGATAAATTGTTATCACTTTTAAAAAGTGATATAAATTAAATATAAAAGTGATAACAAATTTAAAAGTGATAACAATTTATGAAAAGTGATAATAATTTATGAAAAAGTGATAACAATTTATTAAAAAGTGATCCCGTCTCTGTCCGTCTCATGCATGAGGCAGTCTCACACAAGAGTGGCCCAAACTATTAAACCATTCATTTATTTATAAAACTGAAACTAGTTAAATAAAATATAAAAAATATTTTAATAAATAAAAAATTAAATAATTAAACTTAAAAAATCTAATAATAAAATTATAATTTTAACACCATTAATTTATTTATAAAATTGAAACTAGTTAAATAAAATATAAAAATATTTTAATAAATAAAAATTAAATAATTAAACTTAAAAAATCTAAAAATAAAATAAACTTTTAATCCTTAAAATTTCTAAAAATAAAAACCACAAAATTTAAAAAAATGCAAAATATTAAGTATATGATTTAAAAAAATCCTTCAAAAGTCATATTAACAAAATTAATTTTTGAAATTATTACTATTTAGTACAAATTAGCATAATGAAATTGGTGACTCATACAAACATTGCTCATTTATTCAAGTAGGTACAATTACAAAAATTGGTTGGACAAAATTAACCCCGGACTTGATTTTCAAGTTTGCAGTATTTTATTTGTTTTCGTCACATCATTTATACCTTCGATTTTTCCCTTTTTCTCTCTCCTCTCTCTCCCTCGCACCAAATCATAACAAACCCCAAATCTGAGAAATTGAAATAATTTTCGCACGATGGGAATTGAAGTTAATTTTCTGAAGGGCGATGACGAAATCGGATCTGGAAGAAGCCTGGCGACGGGCACGAGAAGGTTGCGACGGCGATGAATGGTGAAGGCTGCGACGGGGATGGCGATTCACGGCGGTGGCGCTCGACAGCGGTGGCTTGGTCGCGACACTGGGTTGACGGCAGCACCCACTACCACCAGAACCGCCTCCACCGCCGGAATCTCCCACGCGCCACTGTTCCAGTCGATCTATCTCCCTCTATATATCGCTGTTTGTTGCGCCGTCCCAGCAAACCCTAGAGGAAGAAGGCTCTCAGCTGTCACCGCCGGGAATCGACCATGGTCACTTTACGTTTGATGATTTTTGCCTGTCGAACACATGCATGTGTGTGTTATATGCTTTACCTTCCACTTGTTTGAATGCACATTAACCAAATATCAGGTTCTGTGTATATATTTTTATCAACTATCTAGTGAATCAACTTGATTTCTTTCTGGTGTAAATTTGTTCTCAAGAAATAATATTTCTATCATTTTGAGGGAAGGGTTAGCTGTTAGTTTCTTTTTGTGGAATCTGGGTGTTTATCTGATTTCTTCGTCTAGTCAATTCTTATTATATAAGCAAGCACAAAAGGTGTTCGATGAAACGCCTCAGAGAGGAGTTGAGAAAAAGAATGGGGAGTAATCGGTTCGACTCAGTGGCTTTTGATTTCTATATATATGTGCGTCTAATTCTTTATCAATTACTATTTATAATGTTGCACTACCATTGTTATATAGACGAAAGAATTTATATCAGTCAGAAAATAAGAGAAAGAATTTGTATGAAAGAACCAACTTACATTAATTGAATATGCAGTTCCAAGCATGAAGCTGACAGTAAGAGCCCAATATAATGGCCACGAACCAACTACCAATCCAACTAACTACAAATTCTTTCATACAAATTCTTTCTCTTATGTGCGTCTAATTCCTTATGGGGTTGGTTTGCTCTTACTTATATTTGAATGTTGTAATTATTCTTTCAATTTTTTTGTCCGTTAATCATAGTGTTATTTTTGAGAATGTAAATTGTATTATTGTCCAACTAATTGTATGGTTGTTCAATCCCGCATATCATTTTAATTTAGTTATACAACTTAGTTATACAATTTTTTAATATGCAATTTTTTCGGTGGTTCGGTGTAAATTGTATTTGTTATGCAACTAATCATATAGTTGTTCAACGCGTCTGTCTCATATTTCGTGCCAAGCGTCTTTTGAAAAATTAATTGTTGCACTAACTTTATGTCTAATCCAACTACAAGCACCGGTACAACATATTTTGACTTGTTGTGCAACTAATTATATAGTTGTTCAAAACTTCTCTCTCATTATTTAGTTGTGGGTAGGTTTTGTTCTTCAAAGAATGAACAATATATATCTTTTCCCGCCTTGGAAAATGTGTCGTTTGCATTAACGTCCTGCCTTGTTTCTCTTGCTTGGAATGCACTCAAAGTACAGGTCGATGGTTGACCGGAGGGATATTAATGTCTTTATAGGTGTCTATTGTGTTGCACTGTAATTTTTTTCACCATATCTCGAATGCAATCATACTACTTAATTTGTATCCCATAGTAACTGACCCTTAATTTTTCTCATCAAATAAATTAGGAAATTATATTTAGAAAATTAATAATTATCCTTAATCTTAATCTAATATGTTGTGGGGATGAAGAGAAAAATTAATTTGGACAAAAATTAAGGATATTTGTTAATTTGACTTTTGAAGGATATTTTTTAACCGGGGATATTAAGCTCTTGATAATTTTCACGGGAGAAAATATCATGAAATCAATTGCACAAAAACACAACACACCGGGAAGAGTTCTTGTGCAAGCCTACGCCTGAATCCAAATCTCAAAACTAAGATAACCTAATCTAGGCAGAATCTAAAAGCCAGCAAGAAATAAGACCATGCTAACACTCACAAGTAATTAAGAAATAAACACACTATGGCCTTGGCCCAGAACAAAAGAAATAGAAACTAAACCAATTCCAAGCAAATAAGATAACATGTTTCTTCATCATTAACACCCAAAGCTGTTGAAGATGGTATCGTTTTTGGCTAGCCCTCGATCGTTTTCTTCACGTTTATTCCCCTTCCTTATCATCACATTTAACGCAACTAAATTTAGTCAAACTAATGACAATTTAGTGTAACCTCCTCCTTCTCCTTCTCCTCTATTTCATCATTCTTCTTTGACTCCTCTTCTCCCTCACTTAAAGTTGAGTTTTACTAATCAAAATAATTACAACTAATTAATAAGCATCAAAGAATAACAACTATTCATAATATGCGAGGGGAAATAATAGATTTTAAAGTGTTAATAGATAGAAAACAAGTGGGGAGGAAGAATTATATAAGAAGCATAAGTTGTTGTGATCCTTACTCTGTTGAAGCGTTGCTGCAACACATTATTCAAGTCAATGATGCCTTGTGTGTTGGTAATGACATCATCTTCTATTTCGACGTTTTTGAGATTGGGCGTGGTTAGAGATCCCCAGCTAAAACTGGAAAGTTTGGGACAATTATAAACAATCTCCATTGTCTCCAATAATGGCAAGTTAAGAGCACATCTCCATCCACAAAAAAACTTCAACTCGGGTAAGTTAGAGAGTTGTAGCTCTTCTGCAGATGGGGAAAAAGAAGAATTTGTTTCATGTGAATATTCCTCCCCCTCTTCTTCAATCACTTTTATCATATTCTTGCAACTTCTAACGATTAGGTGCTTGGGATTATTGAGTTTAACAGCTACTGAAGAAAATGAAAATAAGCTGCTAATCTCGTTATAACCATCTATGACTAATAACTCAAGCCTAGTAAAATTTCCTAAGGCTCCATTTGGATGGAGTGGATTTGAAATCAAGGGATTTGAGGATGATATAACATGCATTCACACAAACTAAAATGGAGAAAAACTAAATAAATGGATTTGATTCACTCAAATATTAAACACAAGTGGGAAAAGTGAGGATTTCAAATGACTAAGTGAGAGGATTTCAAATGACTAGGTTTTGTTGGGTATTTGAAATCCTCCCATTTATAAGTAATATTTGTGTGAACCAAATCCATTCATTTAGTTTTTCTCCTTTTTGATTTGTAAATGTATAGTGTATTATCCTCAAATCCATGGATTTCAAATGACTCCATCCAAATGGAGCCTAATGGAATTTGGTCCCATATCGGCAACGAATAATATATTAATTGTTTGTTTGTTCACCTGCGCATGAACAAATTCATGTATTTCATTAATATAATTAAATTAAATTTAAATATGTAGTTAAGGAACAGAGTTGAAGGAAAATAATACATGAATTTTGTTATGTTCAATATATATAGAGAAATAATAAAAAGATTTATCATAAGTGCAGAATATATAATGTTAGAATGAATGTTAATTATGAGATGGTAATAAAGGTACATACCTTGTTCTTGTCTGCAGAAACTAGAGTTGTCAAGTTTGGGTAATCCTCAATTTGCATATGAGTTAAGAGAGGGAAGTCAATGCTTTCAACACCCTTACAAATAGATGTGAGTCTGCTAAGATTCCATAGGTTGAGGGTTTTCAATTTTGGAAAAGTGATAGTTTTTCATTTTCTTCTTCGCTCCACAAGAATACATGTTCCATCAACCCACAATCCCAAATATGAAGGATTTCTAAATTGTTCAAATTTGTTTTAGTTAGAGACCCCGAGTAAAAACTTCTCATTTCATGAAAATTGGAGATGAACAGTTTTACCAGTTGGGGCAACCAAAGAGTAGAGTTGCAAAAAGTTGATGAGAACTTAGCCAACAAACCTAGCAATTGAGTTGCCATGAATTTTGCATTTAGTCCTTCAACTTTTTGTATTGCCTATTAGGGACTATTTTGCAAGAGTTGTATTTTCTTATTAGTTGTTAGTTGGAGTTGTTAGGAGTTAGTTAGTTGGTTATGTGGAATTGTTGTGTATATAACAAGTTGTATAAGCTCATCTGAGATATATGAAAAATATAGCAAACTAGTTCTTGAAGCAAATTCTTGCTTTGTGGATTGATTCGAAAGCTTGCTAGCCCGAGCTAGAGCTTCGAATCTGGTTCGGTGCTTGCCAACCTGAGTTGGGGCATTGAAATTACGTGGGATTGAGGGGTTCATTGCTTGTCAACCTGAGTTGGGGCATCGAATTCATCGAGCCTTATTCGCGGTTCTCATAGTCTTCAACTTGGGTAAACCAAAGAAATGTAACTCTTGTAGATGAGTGATTAGTGTGAAAATTACATGATTATTGAGTGCTTATTCTTCTCAATTTGACATAATTTTCATGTTTAATTCACAATTAATTGGCTAATTGTATTTGATTTTAGAGTTCGTGTTTTTGAGTTTAAAAGTGTAGGTTGTGTCCATTTTTTGAGGGCAACTTCAGGGGAATTAACATAGACAAATCAAAGTAGAAATTGCATGCTTAGAAAGAGGGTCGAGAGATGGTCATAACGCAAAAAGAATCGGGTCAATCGGACATCGTATGAAGAAGTTATGATCGAGCGAAGTTGGGACGACAAATCGAAAAAGGCACTCGAGCCGAGTGCGCCCACAACCCGATACACCCATCAAATTGATGAGTTCACTCACCCACGGATTAGTACACCCACTTCTTCTCTTTCAAAGATCCGTACTAGATCGCGCACCCCAGTCGCCTGCAACAGTGAATTATCCAGCGTCAACACCAATCTGCTCTACTCACCATCATCGTCAACCAACTGCCGCCACATCTCCATCGCCGACAACCTTTCAGCGTCGTCATTGTGCCTCGCTTCTCTGCCATAACCCACCACAAATCCGACCCATTGTCGTCGTCGTTTGCATCTCTCACCGTCGCCAGCAACAGTGTCATCAACATCGCTGCTTGCGCGATTCCTCCCATCACCGATGAAACACAGCAGCCGTCGACCTCGACCCGAGGAGCCACAGAAATCTTTACAGAAGGGTCGCCTCGATTCACACCTCTCCCAACTCAGCTGCTCTTCTGTCAACTCGAACCGAGCTGTATGCGCATGCCCTGTTCCCAGATTCCGGGCGAGTTGACTCGGTCAACTCGACCGAGTTTGACCGAGTCAACCCCGATCGAGTTGACGCGAAAAATGCTGATTTTATATTTTTAAAGCCCCAATCTGCAATTTTATTATTTTTGGTCCTAATCCCTCACTATATATACCTCTTTTTCAGATTTTCAAAGGAGATTCTCCACACTTTAACACTTCCTTAGAATTAAGCACACATTTCATAGTTTTCTTACTTTAAATCATTAGTTAATCATAGAATTTAATAGAATAGCTAGTTTCTTTTAATTTCTTTGTAGTATTTACTCATCTCAAGCTTTAGCATCAAGTTTTGTAAGACTCCTGCAAGTTTATTTCAATCAAAGAGGATTAAGGTTATATTGTTCTATCTCTTCATCTTATTTACTATTTCATTGTGTTCTAAGCATTTATTTGGTATGGGTCTTGTGTATTTCATCATTTCCATCATTGTTATGTTTTCATTAGCCATGGGCTAACCTTGTTATTGCTTAGGTATTTGATCTATGTATGAATTTGGTGAAATTATGAATTGATGACTTTGATTTGAATGTTATTGGGTGAATATGTTTCTATTGTTGGGTATTCCATATATCTTGTGGACTGATTGTTGCTATTAGCTTAATTTATTGGGTTCGTATGTTGCAACGAGAGTTGGATGTGCTTATTTGGTGATTAAGTGAATGTTTTAATTGATTGCTTAAGAGTCAAATAGTGATTAATTACACCGAGAGGGTATTAGTTACTAGATCACCTAGCAGAGACATTGCATGCCTAGAGGTCATTTAGGTGTGTGGTGAAGAGACAAACACTAGGCATTAGTACCTGATTAGGGTGAATTTTTACATGTTTTTACTGTGGGTTAATTTCTTATTCTTATATACTTTATGTTCTATGTCACCCTTATTCTTATATTTGTGAAGCTTTACGGTTGTGGAAGGTTTGTGTCGGTTTTGTAGGTTTTCGATCGTGTATATGGCACAAGTCTACCTTCCATCAAAACCGAGTGGGTTTCAAGTTGATTGACAAAGAGAAGAGCTTATTCCATGATCATATTCTCAAGAAATGCATGTATCAAGTGAAAATCGTAAAGGCACGAAGTTGAGGATCGAAATGCAAGTGAAATCGTCAAATCGGAGCTCATTTGCAGTCTCGAGCCTGTCTCGAGTCGAGACATGAGGGTGGTTCAAGTCGTTTCAAAGGGAATTTACGTGAGCGAGGCTCGGGCGTCTCGAGCTCGTCTCGACCCTTGTCTCGAGCTCGTCTCGAGTCGAGACAGTCGGCGGCTCGAGTCGAGACATAGGGGCGAGGTCGAGATAAGAAGAGCGGACTACGACTTTGTGGGATCATACGTCTGGACTCGAGTCAAGGACATGTCTCGAGTCGAGACAGGCTTCTCGGAGCGGTTTTGCAGATTTTAAAATTTCGAAGGACTCTCTTGCAATTTAGGCCTTTGCACTCGAGACCCCTGCTATAAATGCTCGTTTTTGAATTGAAAGCAGCAATTAACACCTTGGGAACACTCACCACACTTAGATTAGAAATTTCTTAGATTAAACTTCTTGTTTTTATTCCCCTTGCTCTTGTATTTCAATTTTCTAGCTAGATTGTCTTAAATTTCCCATAGATTAAGTTAGCCCATAGTTTATTTTGGTGTAATCTTTATTTCAAGCAAGGATCAAGCTATTGTTGGGATCAATTCATAGTTTACTCAATCCAATTAAGGTGATATTAATCCTTTTAATTGTTTTCATTAATTTTGCAATGGGTATTGTTCTATTCTCTCTCATTTCTATTTTATTATTCAAATTAGCCATGGGCTAATCTCCTTGATTGCTTGGTTGTTTGAATTATACATGAATTTGGTGTAAATCATGAATTGATTACTTTGATGGACATGTAATTGGTGTTTTGTTGTTTCTATTATTGAGTTTTGTATGGGTCTTATGATTGATTGTTTATATTAGCTTGATTTATCGAATTTGTATGTTGCAACTAGAGTTGGATATGCTTGTTGGGTGATTAAGTGAACTTCTCAATTAATTGTGATGATTATAATTGTGATTGATTGCACCGAGAGGTGGATTAGTTGCTAGATCCCCTATAGTAGACATTGCATGCTTAGGTGTGTAGTGAAGAGACGACCACTAGGCATTAGTACCCGTTGTGAACGTGTCTAGGTAATCAACGGTCTTAGATGCTTACTTGTAAAATTCTATGTGATCGCTCTTAGCCTTGCCCGATTCATGCCTTGATTTGTGATTTTGCCAAGGATTGTATAAGGAGAACACCTGAGCGATCGTTTCACACCACTTGCACTCGTCTAGAGTTTTAATTGCTTTCTTTTGTTATTTGTTGCGTGCCCGTGTTTGGTTTATTGTTGATTTAAGTTTTTGCGCCCGTTTAGCCACTATAATTCTATGACTACGCTTGTTTTTTAGGCTCCATTGTTCTCCTAATCTCTAGGGTTCGATAATTTATTTGGTCGTAAATACTTATTGCTAAAATACACGATATCATACCCGTTGTGAACGTGTCTAGGAGTTCACAATCTAAGGAGCTTTAGGAATTAACTTTTGTGATTACTCTTAACAAGTCTCATTACATGCTTTGATAAGTTTGTTGGTTCATAATTAGCCAAATGATTACATAGTGACAATACCCGAGCAATTCTCTCTCACTCTTGCACTTCTCCGAGTTAGGTGTTACTTAGTGTTAATTTGTTTTTCTCTCCTTTAATCTGCTATTTTATTTCCTTAATTGCAAAAACCTGTTTAGCTTCTATAATAATATGCCAACGTGTAGTTTTGAGGATCTACTTTCCTACTAGTCTCTTGGGTTCGATATACTGATTGGTCTTAAAAATACTTATTGCTAAATTACGAGACAATCAAATGGCGTCGTTGTCGGGATTAGTTTAGGATACTTTGGTAGAACTTGAAACTTGTTGAGTAGTGTTACTAGTAGCATTTTACTTGTTTTATTTTTGTTTTTCTTTGTCTTTGGGAGACTTGATACTTGGTTTCTTGTGGTAGGTGCATTATTGAACTTCGACAATTGGGAGCGAAGCACTCCCAAGAAGAAGGAATCGAGGTAGGAATCGGAGAGCCATTGTTAGAGAGATGGAAGGGGATCCACCTCCTCAAAGGGAGTCCCTTGCCAATGAAGGGGAGAAGGAGGGATCAACATCCAAGGGATACACGTTGAGTTGAGGGGTGTCCAACCTCAACAAAGAGAGGACATGATGCCTCAAAACCAACCCAATCCTCAAAATCAATACCCTTACCCCTACCCTTACCCCTACCCTTACCCCTACCCCTATCCACCACCTCCATTACAAGGCCAAAATCAATACCCTTATCCAACTCCATATCCACCATACCCTCCTCCATATCAAGACCATGCGGACGCTTCTGGACTAGAAACAAGACCTTTCAATTTTGGGCAATCACAGACGTCTAACTCGAGTAAGCGGTGGAAACCAAGTACGGTTCTGCAGCCGCTATCCACGAACCAAGTATCATTTTTACTTCGGATGCGGTATGACATGCATAGAACAAATTGTTTACTGCTTTCCTCCTCCTCGGTGTAATTGGCTTGATGCTTGTGTTTGGTGCGGCAATCTTTCTCCGTATGACCAAATTTTCCACAACTTTTACATTGTGGTTTATCTCGATTCCAAAAATCTTTTTCAAGATGGTTGGTCTTCTTACAAATTCCGCATGGTGGGTATTTGTCTTTTTTGATAAATATTACCACCTTGATTTTTGTTTTTAATATTTTCTCCAAATTTTCTCCCACCATTTCAAGAATTCGAGACCGTATATTCATTTTAGATTGAAATGCACTTTCTACGAGATGTATTTTCACGCATACTCAATCTTTTCTCATAAGCTTCAAATGAGCCTATTAATTCCATCACATACAATTTGTCTATGTCTTTAGTCTTTTCTATCGTAGTGACGATTGGATCATATTTACTGGAAGAGTAATTAGTATCTTTTCTAATATTCTCTTCTCAATAATATTTTATCCATATGCTTTCATTTGATTAATTACTTCTCTTAGTCGAGTGTAGTAATCTTATACGGTCTCGATTTTTTCATCTTCAAATTCTCCAAATCTCTTCTTAGTGTTTGGAGTTTGAGGTTGCGTATCTTATCACTTCATTGATATTCCTCCTTCAAAGTATCCCAAGCTTCTTTTGACGATGTAGCTCCACTAATCCTTGGAAATAAATACTCCGCCATCTCCATTTCCAAGATCGTAGAGAGCCAAATTGTCATTCTCCATATTTTTCTCCGTTTTCTTTGTGCATAAGTAGACAAAGAAGATGTGTCTTCAGAATGGTGTATCCCTTCTCAACGATTTCCCATAGACCTTGGGACATAAAATATGTCTTCATTTTAATGCCCCAATAGTTGTAGTTTTCTCCTGAGAAAGTTGGGATAGGAATTTGATAGTTGTTTGATAGGGACATTTTTGTAGGCTTAGAAATGGAAACAAGAAATTATTGGGTATGATATTTGATGATAGTGCAAGCTAATTCACGCCCGATTAAAATCTAACGGGGCTCGATACCACCGATGGTATTTGGAGTAGTTACTATTTATATTTGATGTAGATTGGATTTTAGTTTTAATGAAGAAGGAAAATAGGGGATTAATGTTTGAGGAAATGTATTCTAGTTGATTGAGTAATAGGAATAGGAGGAGAATAATTAGTTATAAGAAGTTGGGTTTATATTTCTTGTTACAACATTACAAGGCATGTACCTCATATATATAGGGATGGAAACTAATTCTAGAGTATTCTAGGCACTTTGCTTTCTAAAGTTCTCTAGAATAATCTCTAATCTTACTTTCTTAACTACAACATTCTAGAATGTCCTTTTTATTTCTAGTTGCATTTAGTATATTCTAAGACAAGATCTATCTATTAATTTCTTATGCTAATCCAGTTATTCTAAAAATTTGCACCATCTTCTAATAAGATACCAAAACGTCGAAAGGAAAGGAGAAGAGTAGTGGAAGAGACGAACAGCGAGATAACCCGATAGTAGATGATGTAGATGGAGGGGAGTACAACAATGATCACCCGTATGTTGAGAGGCCACGAGAATAAGTTCCATATGGTGAAAGAATGTCACGTCAACAAAGGGTATTGAGGCCTTATGGAGAAGCCGACATAGAGCCGTGGATGCTTATAACTTTGAGACCAGCACTCATCATGATGATGCAAAACAATCGATTTGGGGATTAGCAAAAGAAACAGAGAATTAAGTACTACCTAGAAAATATACAATAGGATTAGCAAACCAGCACCACAAACTAACTTAACACCCAAATAATTAATTAATGCCTTTACACTTCACACCAACATAATTATTATTCCTCTATTTCGTCGGCTGATACTCTAGCCCTCCTTTTCTTCACCTTTATTCCTCTTCCTAATCATCACATTTAAAAAAAAAAAAATACTTAGCTATATTATAAGCATATCAAATCCATAAAAACAAATTATTATATATGTACCTCCTCCTCCTCTATTTCACCTTTCTTCTTCGAGTCTTCTTGTCCCTCACTTAAAGTTGAGTTTTTCTAATCAAAATAATTACAACTAATTAATAAGCATCAAAGAAGAGGAGAAATTAATTAATATTTTTGTTCATTGAAATAATTCACTTTATTGCAAATTTTTAATTCATAATAGAATAGAAAACAAGTGCGGAAGAAGAATAAGTTGTTGTGACGCATACTCTATATATTGAAGCGTTGCTGCAACACATTATTCAAGTCAATGATGCCTTGTGTGTTGGTAATGACATCATCTTTTTCTATTATGACGGTTTTGAGATTGGGCGTGGTAAGAGATCCCAAGCTAAAACTGGAAAGTTTGTCACAACTACCAATCACCACTTTCTCCAATAATGGCAACTTAAGAGCACATCTCCATCCACAAAAAAACTTCAACTCGGGTAACCCATCCAGATATAGCTTAGAGTTTCATGTGAATATTCATCCGCCTCTTCTTCAATCACTTTTACCATATTCTTGCAACATCCAACCCATAGTTCCTTGAGATTGATGAGATTAACAACTACTGAAATGAAAATAAGCTGCTAATCTCATCATAACCAGATATGCGTAATGACTCAAGCCTAGTAAAATTTCGTAATGGAATTTGGTCCCATATCGGCAACGAATAATATAATGTTTGTTTGTTCAGCTGCAAATGAACAAATTCATGTATTTTGATCATTACTATAATTTAATATTATCACTTATTTACTTTGATTGATTTTTTTTTTTTTTTATCTCATGACCCGGGGATAACCCGGATTTTTCAAATTTCAGGGATATAAAATCCCACTAAAATACATGAGATAAATTATTTGATTTGGGGATATGATGTATAATTACTAAATTAACCTCTCTTAAACCCAACACATCTGGAATTAATTCTTTTCTCTCTTTATATTTTACATTCTCACGTCCCTAATCTTTATCACAGAAAACACGTAGCCCTACGCCGCCACCATCACCGCCACGCTGCCCCCTGCACCGCCGCGCTGCCGCCTGCACCGCCGTCGCGCCGACAATCATTTTCGTTTCAGAGGTAATTCCTTTTCGTCTCAATTTTTTAATTCCTTTTCGTTTCAGAGGTAATTTCTTTGATCAAATAAATATTTTTTCTGAGGTGAACATTGAAATAAGATTGGAATTGTGTTTTAGGAATTTGAAAATTTGCATCAAGATTTTTCTGTTTTCCTTTCGGAAATTCTTGTATCTTCACTGATGAATTTTCCTATTTCTTTAGTCAAAATGACATGATGTGCTTTCTTTATTGTGAGGCCATGGTCATGGTTTCTTGCTAGTAATAGCATATTATTATTGACTTGTGATTTCGATTTTAAGACTTCACGGGTGGATTATAGTTCTTGAACTTTGTCCCTGCACCTTTGCCATGGTAGGCTGGATAATTCCGGAT
Organism: Paraleonurus japonicus; assembly: GCA_030762865.1. Classification (NCBI taxonomy): domain Eukaryota; kingdom Viridiplantae; phylum Streptophyta; class Magnoliopsida; order Lamiales; family Lamiaceae; genus Paraleonurus; species Paraleonurus japonicus. The sequence continues at coordinate 17,336,633 of CM061056.1, forward strand.
TATAATTCTGGATGCCAATGTTTTCCTTTTTCAACGATAATGATAATGATAAGTTGTTTTTCTTGATTTAGATCTTGCTGTTAAATTAATGTAATTAGGGGGCTCAAGGCAATAAATAATTGAGAATTTAGTATCCATAGTTATAAGTAGCTTGATTTATTTCTTTTGCTAATAAATTTCACGATGAAATTTGATTCACATTGGAAAAATAAATTTAGTTTACCTTTTAACTTAGTTATTTTAAAATTTTAAAAATTAATAATATTATAAATATATATATATATATATATATATATATATATATATATATTGTGTTGCTAAGAATCCACACACGTACTTATCAATAGCATAATTTTCTCAACAAGGAAATCAATCTCCTATTTTTTTTTAAAGTGCCGATTTTTATTCTTCTTTTTCTTTTAAAAATTCAAATCTTTAATTAATAATCTTATCTTTTGAGTGTGAGATTTAGTAGTCTTAAGATTGCCTATTTTTTTCCGAACAAAAATATATTTCTCTCTTCTACATAATTTTTGAATTACACGGCCAAATCTTTAATCACAAAAAAATATATTTTCTTCCCTATTATTTTTAAATTCCTAAATCTTTTAATATTTAAATATTAGTCCTTATCTCATCAAGCCCAAACCCATATTTTATACGTCTATTTATAAAATCTTACCCTTAAAAAATATCATACTCAAGAAATATCATATTTTATGTTACGACGTTCTCTTCACAACTATTATACGTTAACGGTAGCGTAAGGAGTAGGACTTGAGGCAATCGCATTCATTGCATCCACGACATTAATTTCTGTGGGGATTTCTACTCAAGTTTACGTTTGTCTCTATTAAATGCTTTGAATGTGAACTATTATTGTTTATATGCGACATTCCATAGGCAACAACTACGCTACAGATTACATGCTATACTATGATCAACGATTTCTATAGTAGCTCGGATCACAAGTGGGTCCTTGCTAAAATTTACGGTGTGTTGTAAGTATTCGGTGATGGTTTACATGATTTGCGTTTAACATTGACAAACGAATCCCCACCGAGCTAGTTGTTTTGCTCACCCCAATCTCATTAACATTTTTCGATTAATAAGGAGTGCGGTGGAGGTAGGTGGATGTGTGTCACAAGCATCCAAATAATATTTGGGGAAAATTGGTAAAAATGCCACGTATGTTGGCAGTATTGGTAAAAATGCCCTTTATTTTTTCAACTTTGTGATAATGTCCATTATGTTTTCAAAATTAGGTAAAAGTGCAAACCGCTACACTAGGTTTCTAACCAGTTATTGCGGACGTGGCACTCTCTCCCCACCATCTCTGTCATTTTATTTTCATTTTTTTTTCAAAATCCCCTTATATTTCTAAAATATATATCCATTAAATACAAAGGGAATCACAGAGGAGCGGGAAATAAGGGATTGTAAGGTTTATTCAACCAAAATCCCCAAATTACTTTAGAAGAATCGGAGAGTCCTGCCTTTGGAGATGCCATTTAGAGATCCAGGATAAGATTAAGGAACCTCGCTCCTCAATATGGTAAGTTTATTTCTCTTCTCTGCGGTGTACATTTGGTTATGCGATTAGGTTTTGCTTTTTTGGGGTGTCACCCAATACATATTTTTTTTCTTGGGTTGAGTTATTTATTTCGTACTCATGTGGGTGGGGATGGGGGACCTCATTTTGATGTGGGTTGGATGGGGGACCTCAAGGTTTTCTATATTACCCTGCTTCCTTTCCTCCTCCTTCGCCCTGCGTTTTCTTACTTTTCCTTCGCCTGCGTGCGTGTTGTTGAGGAAAAAAATTTCCCTCTCTCCTCTCTTCTGCAAATCTAGGGCTTGTGTCGAATGACGAATTGGAGGAAATGTTATGATTTTCCCTCCTATATATCAACCAATCAGCCATTTATGTTCCAAAAAAAGAAAAACGAAAATAAAATGACAGATGGTGGGGAGAGAGTGCCACGTCAGCAATAACCGGTTAGAAACCTAGTGTAGCCGGTTTCGAGACACTTTACCTCATTTTGAAAACATAATGGACATTATCACAAAGTTGAAAAGATAAAGGGCATTTTTACCAAATCTTGCCAACATACAGGGCATTTTTGCCAATTTTCCCATAATATTTGTGTTTAAAATTAATTCTTGTTATTTTAAATTCAAATTAAGAATTTTAGGATTATTTTTAAATATTTATTTTAAGAGTCACATCTCGGTTGTTTTACTAAACCATGTTTATATTTGAAAATAAATTACATTTTTTTATTTTATTGATTAAGTTCCACTTTCAAACTTACTAATGTTTTCACTCTTTACTTCTGCTGCAAGTTTTTAAAAAATTAATTGACTTCTAAACATATTTTCAAATGTTCCTATATTTTTAGAAAAATTAAGTTTTTGAATAATTGCTAGTTTAAGCTCATTTTCAAAAGTTTTGAAAATTGGGATGTGACACTTTTAGATTCTGTCATCTTATCCCTTTATTTAAAGAGGATGACTTGGGTATTACTCATAGGTATTTTGATTAAATTACCTTTTCTCTGATTAAAAAAATATCATAAATGGTCCTGTATTTTTATTCGAATCCAATTTTAGCCTTTTTTTTCTTTTATTTTATCATTTTTGATCATTTTGATGTCCACTTTGGTCGTTAATTCTCATCGGAAAATTTCAATTTTGACCGTAAAATTGCTTTAATATTTAACTCTGGTCACGTCGGCGACAACTGCTAACTCTCGGTTAAATCGTCTCTCATCCAAGAAGCAAAATCTTCATCAATGTTTCAAGTTCGATTACATCTCCCTCGTGAATTGCATCTTCAAAATTGCAAATTTTGTCAAATTCCATCGCTAAATCCGAGTGATTTACGACGAGGGAGGAGGGTCGAGGTCTATAATTTCTCTTCCTTTTTGTCCAGCCCGTCAATTTGGTATATTTTGTGCCATTATGATTCTACAACAGATTGCTGGCCATTTTCCGTTAATTTTTCAAGCCAAAATTTGAATTATCCGGTTGAAAATGACATGTTTTGATACAAAATGGACCACAATTAATCACTTAAAAAGAAAAAGGATCAAATCTCGATTCAGACAAATTTACAAGATCATTTGTAAAATTATCTCTAAAAAAATTTGTAAAGAGGATGACTAGCTAATTGCTCTGTTAAGCCGGTTATTGCAGCCATCAATTCAGCTAAATCGAATTCAAGAGAGTGCCAACCATTCTTTGGGATTGCTCATATCCTCCATGTTATTACGAAATTAATATAAATGAATTAATTCAATACCTTTTATAAATTCAAAGTTTTAGATGATTAATGTCCATGTACTCAACGTGCAGGGCTTGCAGTTATAATCGAGCTGTGATCCAATGGAATAATTGTTCTCTTATCTCATCTACTGCATAGTCTGCATATATAACCAGATGTTACTTATCATAGAATTGTAAAGCTCCTTGCAAAATTATATATATTGTTGGAATGGCCTGATCTTTTTTTATTTTTTTGAAAAAAGTAAAGGGATTTATTAAAGAGAATGGCACCAGAGGTCCACAATCAAAGAGTACAACGCAGAAGAAAAAACAGCAGCCTAATAAAACAACAATACCCCTGAAAAATAAGATTGTTACTGTCAACGAAAGATGTCACATTCTTACTGTCAACGAAAAGTTTTGCTTAAAATACCGTACAGTAAAGAAACAAAGCATTGAAAAAAATAGAAGTTAATATTATTCTCTAATAAATAGTACTCCCTCCATCACTTACCTTGTTCGTCTGTTCCATAGTTGTTTGCACACCTATAAATAGAAATACTTTTCATTTTTAACACCCTCACAATACACAAGTATTTACATTAATATTATTACTTTTTCAACTCAATTAATTAATCCCTTACTTTACATACACATGATTTTTAATTATACCATTCACTTACACGGTCAAATAGTCCTGGGATGGAGGGAGTATTGATTTTCACAACAATAAAAGGGTAAAATGTAAATGTTTAAGAAACAAAGCATTGAAAATAAAAAAACAGAAGATATTATTATTCTCTAAATAGCAGTGATTTTCACAACAACAAAAGAGTAAATGTTTAAGTATGAATTGGGTGGGGTGCGCCTGGCCATGGCAGTAGTGCAATGCCAAAGCGACGCTCGAGAGCCCCAGCAGCAAGCTGCCGTGACGGGCTCTCCCTCAAAAATAAATTTAATATCGTGTGAGCCAATGACTCACATATCAGATATTAAACTGATAAGAACAGATACTACACTTGATCTTAGCCAAAAGGCCGAGAAAGGTATGCTTTTCCTATTAATGGGCTTCTCTTTTTATTCTCTGGTTTCATTGGCCGAAGCTTAGAGCTATTCGATGTGGGACGATTATCAATAACACTCTCCTTTTCCTTCATTAATTGACTTCAAGCGTGAATTTCAATTCCATTTAATTTAATAATGTAGAAATATTAGGCTTCCACGGGAACAAATGGAAGGAAGCAAGTACACGGTGAGGTCCAATTGAAGCTTCATGGAGACTGCAAGCAGTGTCAATGAAGTGGCTTCCAGGGAAAAATACTTGGATGGGAACCAGTATTTTTGGTGGAAAATCCACGAAAAACATCGGTAGCCATGGCGACCGTACAGATTATTAGTGATGCCATGGCGGTATACATGCCTATCCATGGCATTGGTGTCACACCCATTAATATTAGGCCTCTCTTTTTATTTTTTGAGATGCAATTGATTATTGATCAACAACCTGGATAGTGATTAAGAGGATTATATAGAGATCAAATGTAAAATCTTGGAAATTACCTGGTTTTTCCTCACCTAATATACTGAAACAGAAATGATATGTTGACCATTAATCTGTTTCTGGTTTGTAACTAATGTCATTCTTTTGTCTGCACAGGCTTTATTTTAATCAATTGTGTACCTACTGTCCGAAAGGAATTTTAAGTATCAATAATAAATGTATTCTTTGAAACCTTATATTGGAGTATGTTCCTCTCAAAATAGGTTCGGAATCACAAGGTGCTATCAATTTTTGAGATTGTGTTATACCGACAAAATGTATTTAGTGGACGGTGAGAATAATTCACCGAATTAGTGATCTTTGTACGAATATCAAGTCATCAAAAAATTATGAATTATTTGTAACTACCGCTACTAGAATACTATGAAAGTCCAAGAGATTCCAATATATGGAATGACAGTTCCTTTCTAGGAACGTATCTAATTATGATTATGGCTTGACGTTGAACCTGATAATACTTGACCTGAAATTAATTTATATATAAGGAATTTCGTGTTATTTTCCAACATGACGATCACATGTCAATTATTCTATATTTGGTGTGTTCGAAAAAATATAAAAAAGTATTCCCCGTCCTGAAATACAAAATAAAAAAGGAGTAATGGTTGGAGTTTTGAGGAGTAATTTTATAAATTTTTATTTATAAAATAAAGAAATTAGTTGAATTGTGTGTATATATAGACCTAAAAATAATGATATTTTGTGTAATGTAAATATTGTGAAGGTGGAATTTATAAAATATTTTTCATTTTAAAAGTTCAAAAGGTACTGTGGAACACACCGAAAAAATATAAAAGTATTTAAGGACCAAGATAATATTTTCTTCAAAGCAGGTAAATTGAGGATAATATTTAAAGATTAAGCAAAAATGGCCATAAAAATCCAAGTATTATTGGGTGTAGAGTTTTTCAAATTACTATTGCAATTATGAAATGATTTCTATTCTATTTTGTACATAATGCAAGTAAGACTTCAAGTAGAAAAAGAAAATATCTGATAGAAGAATACTGTTGTTTCATATGGATACTAGAGGAATGAAACATCTTGTGAATGATAATTAAATTCAACCAGAAAAAGATTAAACTCGAGAGAAAAAATTCAGTATGCTACTTTTCTTAGATTCTACATTGTTGCACTGACTTTGTTTCAACAGCTTTTCACATTTTGTTCTGTTTTTTCCAGATTCAATTGGCTTAAACAGTTTAGAATCTACGCTCCGATCTGATTCCAGACCCGCACCTAAAATCTCCAAGTTTTCGATTTCAATCACTTTCGAAACTTGTTTTTTAACGTCATTTTTCTTGAAGGGGTTGTTGCATGGGCCATGGAGTACTCAAAGCAAATCCAACTGGACTTTCTTTGTTTTCTTTGGAGTGCTAATGTTTCACTTTTGTGCAGAACTTCTTGTGTGGTCATGATGAAAATGAAGCTGCCGATAATTATTTAGTGTTATACATATGATTTTTATTATGTTTAAAATTTTTATTGTTATTTATTTAATTCCTAAATAGTGGGCCTTGGCCCATTAGGAGTTTTGGTGTTGTATTTAAATGTGTTGAACTCTCATTTTATGAGGAGATTCTTGAGATGAAGAATCATTTGATTCGGAGTTATTTTTAATTGTTATTTTTATTGTATTTTGCACGTTTCACGCTGCATCAGGTCCTCATCTGGGGTGTATCACCTGTTAAGTTCCATGAAAATTGTGACTGCAATTCTAATAAAAACACTGAAACACACAGAGTTTTTGTAAAGAACAACAAAGTTTAGAAATGAAGCAAATACTCCCTCTGTTCAACAATAAAAGTCGTTTTTGAGAATTTATATCAAATTAAGAAACATAAACTTTTGATATATATAATATACCCCAGTTAGATATAAATTAGTATAGTGAATGAGTATAATATTTTTATTTAGGTAGTGTGCTTAATTTAACGAGGGCAATAGCATGCAAGTATTCGCCCTCGTTAAATTAATATACCGAGGGTCCAAATTTGTCGACGAAAACATACTTGCTAAGGTTTTACCAGGAAAAATATTAAGCTCTCAATAATTTCACGAGAGTAAATGTCATTGGGAAATCAATTATGCAAAAACACAACACACCGGGAAGAGTTCTCGTTCAAGTCTACGCCTGAATCCAAATCTCAAAACCAAGATAACCTAATCTAGGAAGAATCTAAAAGCCAGCAAGAAGCAAGACCCATGCATGCTAGCACTAACAATAATTAAAACATATGAAGATGAGCCACAAACAAAAGAAACAGAAATTAAACGCCAATTCCAAGCAAATAAGATCACAAGTTTAATTCTTCAACATTAACACCCAAAGCTGTTGAAGATGGTACCGTTTCTTTTGCTAGGCCTCGATCGTTTTTTTCACGTTTATTCCTCTTCCTTATCATCACATTTAACGCAACTAAATTTTGTCAAACTAATGGTTCATAAATTAAGTTTAATCCGCCAAAAAAAAATTATTATATATGTACCTCCTCCTCCTCTTTTATTTCATCGTTCTTCATTGACTCCTCTTCTCCTTCACTTAAAGTTGAGTTTTGCTAATCAAAATAATTAACTAATTAATAATCATTAAATAATAACAACTATTCTTTAATTTTGCTCATATATACGAGGAGAAATAATTGATTTTAAAGTGTAAATAGATTGAAAACAAGTGGGGAGGAAGCATAAGTTGTTGTGACGCTTACTCTATTGAAGCGTTGCTGCAACACATTATTCAAGTCAATGATGCCTTGTGTGTTGGTAATGACATCATCTTTTTCTATTCTGACGGTTTTGAGATTGGGCGTGGTTAGAGATCCCAAGCTAAAACTGGAAAGTTTGTGACAATCGCCACCAATCACCACTATCTCCAATAATGGCAACTTTAGAGCCCATCTCCATCCACAAATAAACTTCAACTTGGGTAACTTAACCAGATATAGCTCTTCCAGATGGGGAAAAAGAGTTTCATGTGAATATTCCTCCCCCTCTTCCTCTTCTTCAATCACTTTTACCATATTCTTGCAATATTCCACGCTTAGGTACTTGAGATTGATGAGATTAACAGCTACTGAAGATGAAAATAAGCTGCTAATCTCGTCATAACCACATATGACTAATGACTCAAGCCTAGTAAAATTTCGTTGGTCCCATATCGACAACGAATAATATACTGTTTGTTTGTTCACCTGTAAATGAACAAATTCATGTATTTCATTACTACTATAATTTATCATAAGTGCAAAATAATCTTAGAGTCAATCTTAATTATGAGATGGTAATTAGATAGATAAAGGGGTACATACCTTGTTGATGTCTCCGGAACTCGAAGTAGTGGCTGCAGAAACTACACTTGTCAAGTTTGGGCAATATTTAATTCTCATATCAGTTAAGAGGGGGAGCTCAATGCTTTCAATACCCTTACAAATAGTTGTGAGCATGGGAAGATGCCATAGGTTGAGGGTTGTGAATTTTGGAAAAGTGATAGTTTTTTCATTTTCTTTTTCGCTCCACGAGAATACATGTTCCATCATCCCACAATTGTAAATAAAAAGAATTTTTAAATTGTTCATATTTGTTGTAGTTAGAGACCCCGAGTTAAAACTTGTCATTTCATGACAACCAACGATGCTCAGTTTTACAAGTTGGGGCAACCAAAGAGCAGAGTTGCAAAAGTCTTCAATCTGTGTAGATCAAAGAGATACAACTCTTCCAGATGAGTGAAGGAGCCAATTGGAATTTCAGAACTACACAATACTTTATTACACTTTGTAATCCATAGAAGTTGCACTTTCCTCAATTTGCCAAATGAAACCTGCAATTGGGAATCAAATCATTTACTCGGAATGAAATATTTTTTTCCTCTATACCCCTAGAATATTGGAGGAAAAATTATTTTCGTGGTGGTTACATTACAAATATTGAGCTCTAATTTGGAAAAAATGAGACCATAGGGGAATGATTAAGTAGAAACCATTATAGAAGAGGGAAAAGTTATTCAAAATTGGGTAATGATTACCTTATGTAGGAGGAAAAATAGTGTCATTTATCATTTTTTATTCTTATTAACCACTATAGTTGTTCTATACTCATTTCCACTGAGAAATTTTCACCAAGCGTCCTCAGGATGCCACAAATTGGATAATAAAACAGCATCTAATTCAATGCTTCAATAATTTCCATTTGATCCATTTTTTTACCTTTTTCTATTACTTTCTTTACTATTATATTAAAGTTTAATATAGTATGATACATAATTTCATTTTTCATCTGGAAAAATGAACATATAATTAATTAATGGTGTTCCAACCTATACATTAATCATAGTTTTAATTATGTGGAATTCAATTAGCATTCATCATTAGTTTTATATTTTTCCGACAAAAAGGATATTATTATATTATCCAAATGGACAAATATTGTAATTTTAAGCAATGTTGCATACCTTTTGATTGCAGAGTAAATGTAAAGAGTGATCATCACCATCACCATCATCATCATCTCCTATGCAGACACTTTGTGGACTAGAAACAAGACCTTTCAATTTTGGGCAATTTTTGATCTCTAATTGAGTAAGCAGGGGTAACTCAATACTTTCAATTCCTTGATAGAAATCTGTAAGATTTGGAAGATTTCGTAGTTGAAGGCTCTCCAATTTTGAAAATGTGATATGCCGAGATTGATGTCCAAAGTTCTTGTTATCCTAAACATGATATCACTTTTGTTGACCCAATCTTTTTAGTGCTTCACAATTTGAAATTTCTAACAACCTCGGACATTTTAGTATCTCAAATGGAAACTCCTCCATGACATTACACTTACGACGTATGAGAACCTCAAGTTCTAACAACTCACCAACAACATATATGGTCTTCAAGGATTCACAGTTAACTAAAGACAATGTCCTAAGATTTTGAGTTGTAAGCGGTAATGATGTCAATGACCATTCATTGTAGATGGACAACACATTGAGCTTTTTCATTCCTTCAAAAGAAATGCCATTGATTTGCAATTCCTCACCGCCGACTTATCAATCAATAAGAGATGAAGATTCGGAAAAGTCGATCCCTTAGAAAGCTCGGTTCTTTCTCCGCCGACAAAGGGAGATATCCAAGTGGAGTTATAACCAGACCTTATAAGTGGCATCTCCTTTGGAACTTTTGAAGCAATGAAAATGGCCACGTCTCGGACAATATCATGTATTCCGACATGTTCTTCATCCCGACCCGCCAATAGCAAGGCACAACTTTTAAGCATGTTAACAAGTGAGTATGTTTTAGTTCTTATGGTTTCCAAATCCCCAATTACTTTAAACATGCGTAGCCCCATGGCATAAGCGAGTCAAATCCTCAAGAGGAATATCAAAATCTTCAAGAAAGAGAGAACACAACAAGAATATGGATTGGGCATTAGAGGTCAAGTTATCATAACTTAGTTTAATGGAATTATAAACCCCTTTAAGAACATCTTGCAAATCTTCTGGCCGGAACGCTTTAGTTCTCCCAGTGCATCTTCCCAAATATTTATGTCCATCTCGACTTTTCAGCACTCGGGCAACAATTGCCACGGCAAGTGGCAAACCTTTGCACTCTTTTTGTAATTTGTTGTTCTAACCTAGGAAACCGATTTGCGAAGTCCCTAGTTGCTCCGAAAGAAAGATAATGCTTCATCTTCACTTAAGGTTTGAATTTCTAGAACATTCTCTTTAAGAACTTGCATTTCTCCAAGAACGTTCTTCTTTCGAGATGTTAAAAGAATTGTGCATCCTTCAGACCACTTTCGCATGGTATTCCTAATTCCTTCAAATCAAGATATTCCCAAACATCATCTAGAACTATAAGGATTCTTTTTTACACCTTAATCTAGTACATAGTTTTGGTACTCTATTTAATAAACTTTTCTCATGATCATCAAAATTCAAACCCAATTGACCAGCTATGTCCTCTTGAATTTTCTCCATGTTTGGAGTCCGACTCACAACTACCATCACGGATTCACCAAACACATTCTCCTCCATCATTTTGTTCTTAATTTTATTGGCCAGAGTCGTCTTCCCAACACCGCCCATCCCCCATAACCCCAACCTATTAGCTTGTTCATCTTTCAAAAACGCAATCAAATCTTTTTCAATTCTTTTCCTAGATTGAAACTCAGTCATGGGGTTTTGTAGACAATCAGGCGCTGCTGCTGCGGGTGGTAGAGGATGGGATATGTCAGTCATAGCAGCACTGGGATCCTCCAGCTTCGTCTTCTTCATAGCTTCAGCAGTTTTAACAGCTTCCCTGCTTATTGAATAGCGAGATTTCATAGACAAACAACCACCTTCTCGTATTATAGTCATTTAGTGTCTAATTCACTCTTCCTTTGTTGGATCTCATCTACTTTTTTCATCCAAGACAACACTTTAGAATGAATAACCCGTGCACCATTCTCAGCTTCGTCGATTTTCTGCTGGAGTGCTGCTCTCGCATCATCCAGTCCTTGGGCTTCTTCATCTAGGGTGTTGACATTGCTATTGAGACAACAAAGATAACTGAAATGTCGCTTGATAAATGGAGCAATTTGAATAAGTGGCTCAAGAAGACCTACCACAATTTCCGCCATTTCCTCAACTTGTTTATCTATATATATATTGTTCCAAACAAATCAAAATATGTAAAGTTAAAATTAACCAAAGTATGTTTGAGGAGTAAAATGAACAGAGAATGCAGATTGAAAAAATATAGCAGAAAAATTGAAGGGATGCTCAAATTGTAGCATCTTTGACTATTCACAGAAAGTATGGATCTTGCATTAGCATTAACAGCACTTGCATATGCATATGCATTTCCAAATCAATTATCTGCTTTTATACATTTCAATTAGATGCAATTACCACATCTACATCCAACAATATGTATGATAAACAAATACAGCATAAGAATGATGAGAGAAGAATCAAAATGGAGTACCTGTAGTCTTATTAGTCCTCTGCAGTGGATCGAAGATCAAAGAATGAAGCAAGATATATATATATATATATATATATATATATATATATATATATATATAAAAGGCTGTATCTAACTTTCAAATTTTGGGAGCAATGAAATACTCTTTTTTTCCTCTACTTTTATCGTATTGTTTATATTCGTCAGATATGAGCTGGATATCACAACTTGACTTTACAACGGAACTATCCAAGCGTGCTCTTTGACGCAGGCCTAGTAATTGTCTTCTTTATTTTAATAATTTAGTCTATTCTTTAATAAAAAAAAAAAAAAATTAATCAAGGCTCTGTTATGATGTTAGTTCTGAGTTTGTATCCTCTCCATTTCTTTATTGTAAATTTCTTGTAAATCTCGGAGAGAGATAGGCACAATAATAAAATAATATGTGAAATACAAAAAGTAGGACTCACCCATTATTTTATTATTGTGTCTATCTCTCTCTCGAAATTTACAAGAAATTTACAACAAATAAATGTAGAGGATTCATTTCCGTTCTAGTTCTATCTAAATTGAACTGTCACTAATAGTATATGTACATTAAAATAATAATAAATGTATATGATAATGCCAATAAAAATGATTCACACAAATTTTTAATTCATGAATCCTAACGTATAAAAGTAAGCATATTTTTATTTTGTATAATGGGCTGAAATTGGAATAAAGCAATGCTGAAGTTTCAAAATTAGTTGGTCTTTGACGAAGATGGAAATTAAAAACATATATCACTCACCATCCACCCACCCCTCAATATAAAAATAAAAATACACCCCCTCTATTCTATAAGAATTTACACAATTTTCTCATTTGGATGACCCAATATAATTTGCACACCCTAAAATGGATACATCACACAATATTAACACCCTCACAATATAATTTAAATTGAAAAATGACACTCTTGTTTTACTCAATTTTATTCTCTCTTACTACACTTTATCTCATTCAACCACCCAAAATATTTCTACACTTTATTCTCTCATACACTATATACTCAAAAAAAAAAAAATAATTTTTCTTAATTTTTGTACGCAACAAAGGATGCAAATTCTTGGGTGATGGAGGAAGTAATTATTTTATATAAATATTAAGATTATAAAAATATATTTTTCAAATTATCAAAGCTTTTTTGGGCAAATATTTTCAAAATTTATAAATTATTTTAAAATTACATCTTATAAGATGTTAAAACAATTTATAAGATCTTAGAATTTATAAAATGTTTAAAGAATTTATAAAATGTTTAAAGTAAGATTAACCAAAGCCGCCCTAACATGTACATTCGTTGACTTTCTCTCCAAATGAGAGAGTTAAGAACTCTACCAAAAAATGAGATAGAGTATTATAATATTAATATAAATTAATTAATTAATTTCACATCTCTTTCAAAAGTTATCCACCCCACAGGGTATGAAAAAAGTCTGGGTTTCCTTGGTCTAACATTAATTATCTGGAGAAATGCATAAATAAATAATTGTATCTTCTCCAACGATTTTTCTACAGTTGAAGTGGATTTGGAAGCAAGTTGCATGGTTGGTGTATAAAATTGATTTAAGGAAAAGTTAATAACATATTAGGAAAGAAATAAGATTTAAATTTAAAATTTAAAATTCAAATATTATGAAAAAAAAACCGTTTTAAGGATTAGGATTCAGTAGAATGCAGGATTTCAAAATGGAGAAAATATAGAATGTCATGTAAGATAGATGGAGATTAATAAAAATTGAAGAAAATGCAGCTACATATTAAATAATTAAAGAAGTACAGCTAGCATAAGGATGATGAGACAAGAAGCAATTAAAATGGAATACCTGTAGTCTTATTAGTCCTCTGCAGTGGATCGAAGATCAGAGAATGGAGCAAGATATATATATAAGGCTGTATCTAACTTTCAAATTTTGGGAGCAATGAAATACTCTTGATCATGGAGAAGTGGTAATTCCATCACATATAGCTTCAATGGTTGGTGTGTCAATCCGGCTGGGGTGTTTCGACATCTGGCCTTGGAATGCTCAAAATTTCATGAGTACTTTCTTGGAATGGTATCTACAAATCTAAAGAAGAAGGGGGCCTTGGGTCAATTCAATAAATCTAATTTATTTGGAAAAAATAAAATATTATGGAGCATTGGTAGATCCAGATTTAATATTGGGGGCCTTGGGTTTAGAACACTAGTATTTGTTGATTAGCATTACAATTTTTTTTTAAAATTAAGTCTTGTGCATTTTACATGATAAAACCAATTAAGGTGGTGCACTGCACGACGCCCACTGTGTTGACCTAGACCCCATTTTTTCTGGGTTTGCCAAAACAATAAATACATGTATTAAAGATTTTACTATAGCATATATAATGATAATAGTATATTTTCTTGTATTTGGGACACATGTGTTGAGTTGCATCCTTTTTCTATTTTGTGGAATAGGAAATTGAGATGAATGTCACCTTTGGTACCACTAATATAAAAAAATGTTAGGGTATTTATTGTTTTGATTAGATGTCAAATTCTGTTGATAACTTAACATTGCACTAGGTTAAGAATCATTTAGTTTAAGTTTCATATTTTAGGTACTCAAGTTGATCAACCAGAAGAACAAATAAGACATCTAATATGCAAAGAGATCAACTATTAGACGTCCTGTTTTTATTGGAAAAAAATATTTTGTATTGCGAGAGTACTATGGGTACTTAAAAAGAAGAGTTAAAATATTTTGTCCTGTAATTTTTATCTTTTTGCGTATCGTCCCAAGGCATGTACCAAAAATTACTACGTTTAACAAAAATTGTAGAAAAATTGAGCAATGTACAAGGTTACGGGATAAAAATGAATGTTTTAACTATCTTGGGACCATTTGAGAAAATGTGAAAATAACAGGAACAAAAATATTTTTGCAATAGTAGCTATGTGAGTAAAGACAGATCGGAGAAAGACCAAAGACCACTCCTAGTTACAGCCCATTATAGGATTACAATAGCAATCCGAAAATAAAAATATATTGCTAGTATTTTTTTCAGAAGTACAACTCAGCCTATATCAGACTTGATTGGCTAGGAGAGCCGAGAAGTACAAGATCCAGCAACAACTAAGTTAACCTGAATTTGACCACTAATACTACGAGGTACTAATTAAAATGGCTGTTGACAGATGTATTTCAACTATGCACTGGTATAAATTTGAATTCTAACGCGTCACGTCTTTATTCTGCATTATCATGGAAACAACACCTCCATTAATATGACAGCAACGTTCAACAGAAAAACTTTAACTTGAATTGAGACAGGGGCAGCGCGAACGCAAGCCCCCTCTAACACAAATTATGACGTAGGCTCGACCACTTGGATCAACCTTAGGCCGGAGCCCCTCCTTAGTGCAATAGAGGTAGCCAACCTAGGCCATGAGCCTTAACGATCACCCATTGACCCCGTCCAGGTAAGTATGGAGCTAGATGACCCTTGAGCCTATTTTATATGGCCTAGGCATTATATTTTGTTGTATTCAACCGATGTGGGAAAAAGTCTTTATCCTGCTCCTCTCCATAGACTAAATTTCATCTTCGAAATTCTTGCTATCTGCTTCTCCCCATAGATAGCTGCACTGTTGACGTGTACTCATCATTTACGGAATTGATCCCCATAAGTGCCAACGAAAAGTTGTTTTGCTTAAAATACCGACAGTAAAGAAGCAAAGCATTGAAAAAAATTGAAATTATTATAAATCTCTAAATAGAAGTGATTTTCACAACAAAAGTGTTAATGTTTAAGTATAAATTGGGTGGGGTGCGCCTGGCCATGGCAGTAGTGCAAACGCCAAGGCGACGCTCGAGAGCTCCAGCAGCAAGCTGCCGTGACAGGCTCTCCCTCAAGAAATTAATTTAATATCGTGTGAGCCAATGGCTCACATATCAGATATTAAACTGATAAGAACAGATACTACACTTGATCTTAGCCAAAAGGCCGAGAAAGGTATGCTTTTCCCATTAATGGGCTTCTCTTTTTATTCTCCGGTTTCATTGGCCGAAGCTTAGAGCTATTCGATGTGGGATGATTATCAATAACACTCTCCTTTTCCTTCATTAATTGACTTCAAACGTGAATTTCAATTCCATTTAATTTAATAATGTAGAAATATTAGGCTTCCACGGGTAGCGCTGAAAATCAAACCGAGTAGCTCGGCACTCGACTCGGGCTCGGCTCGTCGATAATCTGCTCGAGCTCGTTCACCTTCTTCTTGAACCGAGCTTGAACATGATTTCATGTTCGTGACAAATACCGAGCCGAGTTCGAGCAATTCTTTGTTCGTCTCGAAAAGCTCGTGAACACAAGTCTGTTCATTTCTCTATATTTACTTCTTATATATGTTTTAATGGTAAGATTGTGCGTCTTTAATTGAATTTGGGGATTCTAAGCATCACTCAATTAATTTTTCATGTTGGAATTTGGGGAAGAGCATATGAAGAGACGCAGAGTTGCAATTGAAATCAGGGGTGAGTTTACTTACATAAAGCAAAAAGATTTTGACTCTATCACATTCTTATCTCAATACTATCTCTGTATCTCTTAAAAAATTGGATTCTACCATCAATATTCTTCAAGGATTCATCAATCAAGTAAAGCCCATCACGTGTTTGATAATATGCCTATGTGAACTTCTTCATCTATTACATGTGTTAAATCAGTTTTGTTAACTTTCTATAAATTAATATTATTACCAAAGAATATTTCTGAACATTAACCTTTTGTTGTCATGTTTTTTTGTAGGTAATCTTGCAAGGAACATGTTCGACAAACCTCATACTATGAATTGCCAAGATTTTTAGAAGTTATTTGTGTTTAGTGTTGATTCATCTAGTTGGAACTACTAAGCCTTTTATTAAATTAAGCAATTTCTTCTTTGATTCTTTTTATGTACTAAAACTTGATTTTACACCAGATTATATTGAGTTATTTTGTTGCATTTTTTTGGCGACTTGTTTATTTTGTCTACTTGATTATACTTGTCTATTTGGGTTGGTTCTTTTAAAAAAGAAACATAATAACTGTGCTAACTTGCTATATGATAAAAGGAGGATTTGCATGATTTAAGTAAATTTATTTATATGAAAAGTGGGTCTGCATAAAGCCTGCAGGTTTTAATATTTCGTAATTTCACAAAATGGACTTGTACTTTTAATGGGAAAGTGGATGGCTATGTACAATTTTTTGATCATGCACGTCCGGCAATTTGTACTTTTAATGGAAAAGTGGATGACTATGTACAACTTTTTGATCCGTGCACGGCCGGGCAGCAAAACTCGAGCCGCATTTTTTTATATAGCGAGCCGAGCCGAGTATATACACGAACAAAATTAACTTTTTCGAGCCGAATCCAAACATTACCGGCGCGCTCGTTCCATTTCGAGCCGAGCCGAATATGATTGCCTAGAATTTGAGCGAGCCTGAACATATTGTTGTTTGGTTTGTTTGGGCTCGTTTTCAACCCTATCCACTGAACAAATGGAAGGAAGCAAGTACATGTTTTTTTATCAAAATTTATATATATATATATATATATATATATATATATAGTTATTTACACGATGCTAGCTGTTATAAAATATTGAAGGGATTATGAAGTTTTTTATTATTTTATTAATTTTAAACCGGCATAAAATTATTTTTCATCCCATACACTATAAAAAGATCCAATGTTGATAGGAATGTTATAGCTTTCGACCAACGAGAGAAAGAGAGGAGAACGGCTCTATCAATCTAGATGCACTAACGCACTCGATAGTTTGATGTTTGTTTGCCTTTACTTGTGTTGTTCCATGCAGCTTGTATATATAGGCAACGTACAGAACTGGATTTTAGTTGTGGTTGTTGGGATCAAATTTAACACACAAATGAGGTTTTTATTTTGATGACATTGGAATATCATAGTTTTATTAGCACAAAATAAATGTTCACATGCATAATGAGTAGGTATGAAGATAATCAAGCCTCCACTTTTATAGTTATGCTGTCCGTTACGGATTTCCAACCATTCTTGTTTTCCAGGTTGATCCACTCTTCAATGTAAGCTGCTCGATCAGAGACGATGATTTTCAGCAATTTTCGTCCCTGTAGAAGTGCAAGAATATCCTCGGTTTCGCCAAGAAGCATAGCTGCTTGAACAATTCCTCGCCCGTCGAATCCCTTTTGTTCATCAGAATTGTCCTGCTCACCCTGTACATTGCATTAGCAGCAATGACCTTAGTGGATTTTTACCCAAGTTCCCGCTTTTACCTTTCACGTGAGGCACACGAGATTGGGTCAGGTCGATGTGGTAATTGATTAAACACAAAAAATCGATCCACATCGTTAATAATTAAAAAATTGTTTCCACGTCGTCTGTCACCGGTTGGGTAACTTGGGACAGCAGGTTTTAGGACTAAAATCAAATTTTTTTGGAAGTTATAGGACTGAAATCTAAGGTCAAAAGATAAGAGGACTAAAAACATAGCCAGATAAACTTACAGGACAAAACACTCCATTTTCCCAAAAAAATATCAATTGTAATAACGAAGGGTATTACTTATATTATTAAAAATATCACGTGATAATCAAGAAAGGTATGTCCAATATTATTAAATATTATAAATCTTAATAACTAAAGGGTATTACCTATATTACTAAAAGATATCGAGACGTGGTAATTGAAGGGTAGAACCTATATTATAACAGACAACACTACAAAGGGTATTAGTCATGATAATTGAAGGGTATGACCTATATTACTATAGGGTATTAGTCGGGATAACTAAAAGATAAACTAAATTTATTTTTTCAATGTGGATCAAGTTTCACCGTGAAACTTGGTTAATAGGAGAAACACTCTTTATAAATTAGTTTAATTGGTAAAATTATGCAGCGTATCAGATTTGTCAATACAAGATTTCTAAATCATCACATGTGCAGCTGAATAGCATATTATGCACTAAAACATTGTCAATATCCTAGTCAAGCAACAATATGATGGTGATGGTGATGATGATGATGATAGTAAATCAAGATTCGGTGTTTGTTTGTGGATAAATTGCATTTCAAGAGAATGAGATAAAATTTTATTTTAGTCCTGAATAATAACAAACGCAACCTACCATTATTTCCACCATTTCCTGCACTTGTTTCTCTATATATTTTGTTCCAAAAAAATCAAATTAGGTGAGGTTAAAACCAAAGTATGTTTGAGGAGTAAAACGAACAGAGAATGCAGATTGGAGTAAAATTGAAGGAAATGAAGCTGATGTTCAAATTGTAGTTTCATTAACATGAGCAGTATGCATATGCATTTCCAAATCAATTATCTGCTTTTATACATACATCACAATTAAGTGCAATTACCATAAAAATTGAAGAAAATGCAGCTACATATTAAATAATTAAACAAATGGAATACCTGTAGTCTTATTAGTCCTCTGCAGTGGAAAATCAGAGAATGAAAGATATATGGCTATTAATTGAGAGACTGTATCTAACTTAATTGTGTGGAAATGATCATTTAGCATTCCCCAATAAATTTATATTTTTCCGGCAAAAAGCATATTCTTATTTTGTGTAAATGGACTGAAATTGGAATAAAGCAATGTTACTGGAATAAAGCAATGAATAGCTTAGTAAAGCTGATCAACAATGGAATACGTACGATGCACATCTGCAGTTTCAAAATTAGTTGGTTTTCGATGAAGCTGGAAATTAATTAAGTGGCAGACAAAGGTGGGACATAATGACCTAATTATCTTTAGTTCAAAAAGAGTAACAATTAATAAACTTCTTCTACAACCTTCTTTTTAGATTCTGTCATCTTATCCCTTTATTTAAAGAGGATGACTTGGGTATTACTCATAGGTATTTTGATTAAATTACCTTTTTCTTTGATTAAAAAGAAAAAATATTATAAATGGTCTTGTATTTTTATTCGAATCCAATTTTAGCTTTTTTATTTATTTTTATTTTATCATTTTTTATCATTTTGATGTCCACTTTGTCCTTAATTCTGATCAGAAAATTTCAATTTTGACCGTAAAATTGCTTTAATATTTAACTCTAGTCACGTCGGCGACACTGTTGACTCTCATTTGAATCGTCTCTCATCCAAGAAGCAAAATCCTCAGTCAATATTTCAAATTTTGATTACATCTCCCTCGTAAATTGCATCTTCAAAATTGCAAATTTCACAAATTCCATCGCTAAATTCGAGTGATTTACTTACGAGGGAGGGTCGAGGTCTATAATTTCTCTTCCTTTTTGTCCAACACGTCAATTTTGTATATTTTTGTGCCATTATGATTCTACAACAGATTGCTGGCCATTTTTAGGTAATATTTCCGCAATTTTTCCGCCAAAATTTGAATTATCCTGTTGAAAAGGACATGTTTTGATACAAAATAGACCACAATTAATCAAATAAAAAGGAAAAGGATCAAATCTCGATTCAAACAAATTTACAAGATCATTTGTAAAAATTTTATTATCTCTAAAAAAATTTGTAAAGAGGATGACTAGCTAATTGCTCTGTCAAGCCGGTTTATTGCAGCCATCAGTTCAGCTACATCGAATTCAATAGAGTGCCAACCATTCTTTGGTATAGCTCATATATATCCTCCATGTTGTTACGAAATTTATATAAATGAATTAATTCAATACCTCTTTATAAATTGAAGTTTTAGATGATTTATGTCCATGTACTCACGTGCAGGGCTTGCAGTTATATTCGAGCTGTGATCCAATGGAATAATTGTTCTCTTATCTCATCCACTGCATAGTCTGCATATATAACCAGATGTTACTTATCATAGAATTGTAAAGCTCCTTGCAAAATTATATATATTGTTGGAATGGCCTGTTGATCTTTATTTTTTTGAAAAAATTAAAGGGATTTATTAAAGAGAATGGCACCAATTAACAATACACCATCCTTAAACAGCAGAAATATAAAAACCAATTAACAATACACCATCCTTAAACAGCAGAAATATAAAACTACTTGATACAGAAACAGGGATTTCTAAGCCAATCTCCGAAGTGGACCCATTCGGAAAGACGAGACCTGAATTTGGAAGCTCACTTCCTCTTTTACAGAATAGATCCCCATAAGTACACGAAGTCACATTCTTACTGTCAACGAAAGATGTCACATTCTTACTGTCAACGAAAAGTTTTGCTTAAAATACCGTACAGTGAAGAAACAAAGCATTGAAAAAAATAAGTTAATATTATTCTCTAATAAATAGTACTCCCTCCGTCACTTACCTTATTCGTTTGTTTACATTGCCAGACACCTATAAATGAAAGTACCTTTCAATTTTAACACCCTCACAATACACATGTATTTACATTAATGCCATTATTTTTTCAACTCAATTAAGTGATTTCAATGTCATTACTTTTATACTCTTTGATTTCAATGTCATTACTTTTTCAACTCAATTAACTAACCCCTTTACATACACATGATTTTCAGTTATACCATTCACTTACACATGGTCAACTCCCAAAAATATATTTTTTTAACTTCCATGTCCAAATAGCCCTGGGATGGGGGAGTACTGATTTTCACAACAACAAAAGGGTAAATGTTTAAGAAACAAAGCATTGAAAAGAAAAAAAAACAAAAGATATTATTATTCTCTAATATAATGTACTTAAAAATACCATCTTTGCGTTCATAAGGCGCCTCTGCGGAGCAGGCTAGCAGCTTCCAGTTTTAAGCTCAAACAAAGTGACGCATAGTTAAATAATTTGAAGTGTTGTTTTGCTTAGAAAGCATAGAAAAACGGAGAAACACAATATCAGGCATCATCAACACCCAAAATGTAACAAATAATAAATCCTTAACTATGAATTGGGTGGGGTGCGCCTGGCCATGGCAGTAGTGCAACGCCAAGGCGACGCTCGAGAGCTCCAGCAGCAAGCTGCCGTGACAGGCTCTCCCCTCAAGAAATTAATTTAATATCGTGTGAGCCAATGGCTCACATATCAGATATTAAACTGATAAGAACAGATACTACACTTGATCTTAGCCAAAAGGCCGAGAAAGGTATGCTTTTTCCACTAATGCGCTTCTCTTTTTATTCATTGTTTTCCACTGGCACAAGCTTAGAGCCAGTCGATGTGGGATGATTATCAATGAAACTCTCAATCTTCTTCATTAATTGACTTCACTCGTGCATGCTCAATATGTTCTGCCGCTAGCCCCATTCCCACTCTTTAATTTTTTTATTTTTTTATATCGGTTCATTCTTTAATTTCGGCTGTCTGATGGAGTTGCTCCATTTTAGCGACAAACTATTATTTCAAGGCCAATTAAAATTTAAATATTAGACTTGCATGGGAACAAATTCATGGAAGGCGGCTAAGTGAATATATTATTAATTTAATCAAATTTATATATTTAGTTATTCACACGATATTTTTATAAAAATATTGAAGGAAAGAATGAAGTTTTTTATTAGTTTATTAATTTTTAAACTGGAATAGAATTATTTTTATCTCATAATTTTAAAGTTTAATGTTGAATGTAGAGTTTAGGGTTGAATGTTTATGAAGTGTTGTCACGTTGTTATGTTTGGCCTAGATATGTTTATGTCACGCCCCAATTTTTATAATAATAAATTTTGAGAAATAATTAATAATTTAAAACAAAAGACGTGAATTAAAATTTAATTTAAATAAAGACTACAATTTTTATTAGACAATAAAATAATTTTGACAATCAATGGAAGACTTTAAAATTTAAAATCGTGATTCAAAGCAATTTAATTTAGAATTTCAGTTTAACAAAAATAGATTATTTCAACATAAAATTCGGTAATGAAATAAATTAGTTCATAACATTTCTAATATTAAAAATTATAATTGAATGTCATCCAACGCCTCTCCCGCCATCAGCACTCCTTTTTAATCTGAAAATATTTAAAAATGTATGGTATGAGCAAACCACTAGCTCAGCGTGATCCCTTGTCAAAAGACTTCAAGTAGAAAAAGAAAAGATCTGATAGAAGAATACTTTTGTTTCATATGGATACTAAAGGAATGAAACATCTTGTGAATGATAATTAAATTCAACCAGAAAAAGATTAAACTCGAGAGAAAAAAATTCAATATGCTACTTTTCTTAGATTCTACATTGTTGCACTGACTTTGTTTCAACAGCTTTTCACATTTTGTTCTGTTTTTTCCAGATTCAATAGGCTTAAACATTTTAGAATCTACTCTCTGATCTGATTCCTGACCCGCACCTAAAATCTCCAAGGTTTCGATCTCAATCACTTTGAAACTTGTTTTTTAACGTCGTTTTGCTTTCGTTTCTTGAAGGGGTTGTTGCATGGGGTACTCGAAGCAAATCCAACTGGACTTTCTTTGTTTTCTTTGGAGGCTGTGGCTATTGAAGGCAACATCAGTTTTTTTAGTGCTAAAGTTTCACTTTTGTGCAGAACTTCTTGTGTGGTCATCATCTGGGGTGTATCACCTGTTAAGTTCCATGAAAATTGTGATTGCAATTCTATTAAAAAGGACTGAAACTCAAACAGAGTTCTTGAATAGAACAACAAAGTTTAGAAATGAAGCAAAGTACTCCCTCTGTTTCACAATAAAAGTCGTTTTTGAGGATTTGTATCAAATTAAGAAACATAAACTTTTGATATATACCCCAGTTACTTTTTCTCTATCCCCTATTCTCCTTTCCCATTACTAACGGATTAATATAAGAGATCTTTTAGAAGTATTAATAAAAAATATAAGAGATATTTTAGAGATATATATGTGGTAAATTAGGAAAGAATATGGAAAAATAGCTAAAATGATACTTATTATGAAATGGAGGGAGCAGTGTAAAGAGCTGAAAGACTCACATCTAATTCTCTTTTTGTAGTGTTGTGGCAAGAAACCAAAGTAAAGCATCCTTCTTTCATTGATTTAGTAGTTTCCTCTTCTCTCAAGAGTTGGCTGGAAGAATCTGGTAAACAAACATTATACGAATATGCAGATTGAGGGAAGTGATCAAAAGCCTCCATTGTAGAGGGATCCAGATTTCCTTCAGCAATAGCTACTGCTACTGAAGGGGATAAATCTCTAATTGTAGTCAAGGATAAGAGAATAAACATGAAATAATGCTTGCATAAATACACAAATTGTTTTAAAAGGCGTGAGGCGCAAAAAGGCACAAGGGGCCCCTTGGCACCTGAGGCGAGCCTCTTGCCCTTTTTCCAAACACATTTAATGATCCCTATAAACACTTTTAACACAGGTTTTTCTACATAAAATCACACAATACTATCAAAATGTCAATAAATAAACATTATAAGATTAGAACATAATCTAAGCATGAAATTAATACTAAAAAAGTGAAGTTAAACTTCATTCACACACACAAAACATCATCAAATGTTAAAAACCATGAAATTAGTCCCTAATCATCATTCTCATCAAACTCAAAGGCCTCTTCCTCCTCCTCAACAAAAAATTGCACATCATCATCCGCGGCGCAGCAACCTACAGTGGAGTGTTGTTTTCTATTCCAAACCCTAGTTTCTTATCTAACCTAATTTTAATATGTATATACATATTTCAAATTTAAAATATGTTTTTAAAACTTAAAAGTGTTACAAATAAACCTAAAAGTGTTACTCTAACTTTAAGAAATGGGCTGAAAATGTTTTGACCAAAAGGCACGCCTCAGGCGCCTCAGAAAAGGCACAAAAGGCGCACTAAGGCGCGCGCCTCAGGATCTGCGCCTCACCCTCAGTAAAAAAGGCGCAATACACTGAGGCGCGCCTTTTAAAACTATGAGCAATCAATTAAAGACTCGAAAACTTATGGAAAGAGAAAAGGATACGGCCCCAAGAAATCAAGATCTTCATTTTGACCTTGCAAAAGCTCTGGTGGAATTGGTTTGAGAGGTTTGAGTTTCTTTGAAACCGCATCATACCTGCGAAAACGGCAAACAAGATGAAGGTTTTATAACTCGAAAGAAATGAAGCTATTGATGCATACACTCGGGCATGTTGGAAGACTGCAATTGCTTCTTTGAAAGCTGTGGGGTAATCTTCAGGCATTACTTTTCCCTTTTCTAGCTTCAATACTGATAATACCTGCATGTTATACGTATCAAGCTGAAATCAATGCAAATATTCAGTGAAATCTAATCTTTCTTATCATAGGTGGAAGAATTTTATCTCATCTAAAAGTGTGAATTTATAGAGAGATGTATAATTAATTTATTTATATTAATTTTCCTAACATTCCCCCTCACTTGTGGGCTAAATTTTCTACTTCACCCTTCCATCAAGTGGATATTAATATGAGTGGAGTTGCTTTCATCAAAGTTTGATCACTAGCATTTGGCTCTGATACTTTGAAAGAATTTCTTCTCATCTAAAACTTCAAACTTTTATAGAGATGTGAACTTAATTCATTTGTACTAATTCTCTTAACAATAGGTTCAAACTGTACTAGCATGGCCTAGGATTGCTCTTAGTCAAGCTTTATAATTTATATATGTTGGTGCAACACTATGATGATGTCTGTTTTGGTCTTTTAAAAATCAAGTTTTGGACTTACAAATCTAAATTTGAATCTACTTCGTGACTTTGAAATACGGATATCTATAAAATTACCACTATAACACATATAAACACCTAGTATCACACTTTCTAATACAATCAATTCTCCCTCCTTACACTTTAATATATTTAAATCATAACCAAAATCATTCGATCATTAAAATCACACCCAACAATAATGTAATAATACAAAAATCATTCACTTTACACATTGATTTGACATGAATTTAAATCTCATTCTACTCAAAATCTCAAAACCAACACATGCCATACTGTTTATCAACATTTCAAAATCCCTTAGACTTCCAAAATTGATTCAAAAATCACTAAAAACCCAAAACAAACATCTAACTATAAGTCTATAACCGAAAAAGAACACCTCAAAATTGAAAAAAGAATAGATTATAGATTGTTCTTACACGGTCAATATTCCGATACTTGGCAACCAAGTTGTAAGCTTTAGCTATTCCAATTCCAGGTACAGATGGAAGGAAATCGCAACCAGCCAAGACACACATACCTGAAATTTTATAAAAATTCTAGCATATTTTAGCTTTCAATGCATGCTCTAAATGCAATATGACATCATGTTAGGCAAATAATGTAAAACATAAAAAAGAAGATTAGTTCGTCAAGATTTGATAAGACTTTTCAGCATATATACAAGGCTTTGGACTTTAATTATATGGATAATTCTGTGAAATTTATACCTGTGAACAATTCTGTATTGAAATTTCTGAAAGATGGTATACAACCAACACTACTCAAAACCTTTTCAAGGACTATCTCTTCACCATTGCCATATCTATCCATCTTAAATACTACCTGTGCAAACCAACCACAGAAGAAGTGTTGGACCTCAAGAACTCAACATAAAGCTGGGATTTTTATTTGTGAATTTCGAAAATCAACAAGTTTCTTACAGCTGGGCAACCATATGCTAGTAAATCACTATCCTCTGAAATCACTGCTACAATCCCTCCACGTTTAGTTTCAAGGCCTGAAAGATATGCCAACTGTGCATCGGCCTCATATGGAGCTACAACAAATTCAATGTTTTCTGATCTTAAAATCTGAAAAATTAAACAGTTGGTTGTAAGTAGAGGTCTAGCATGAATCACAATACCATATTTTAACAGAGACCTTTTTCAGAAATGTGTGTCATTTTATTGCAATATGGAAGGAGTTATAAATTAAATTCAACACTTGTTACCTGGATCAGTTGATGTGCGATCAGTGGGGTGATAGTCACAGCCCTCTACAACATAAATTCAGTGATGTCAGTGCTTTCCTTGTTATAAATTGCAATATGAAATACATCAGTAAGAGTATGTTTGTGCAACATAATGCACATTTTAATATTATACAGAAGATTAAGGGTGTGCTTGTTTTGTGATTTCCCCATTCGGACGTACAATGTTACGTCCCTTGTCTTGTCCTAGTTTGAGATCTAACAATCGGATTTCAAAATCCAACCACACCCACCCTTAAAAAATCTATTGACTCTTACACATTTCATTTGATATAATTTTTTCAATAATAATATAATAATATCATATCACCATTCATGCACACTTCAGTTGACATAAAGTTTCTCCAACAATAATAATAGTATCATAATATCACGTCATTTATTCCTATACACTTGGTTTGACATAAAGTTACATTTAACTCAAGTCAAAATCTTAAAACAAACCCATATTATCATCAGATAAGGCACTTCAAAAAGCTTCAAGTCAGAGATACAGTGAAACAATTGGCTTTTTTCCAAGAAAAAAGATAAGCATACAAAAAGATTTTCAAAAGTCCAGCTAGAGGTGCACAGACTCTAATTCCTCGTGCACTTTTGGTGTTTCTTAAGATTTTTTAAAGATCCAACAAGCTTAAACTTCTGCACTCAAACTAGCATTCACATAAACCTTAATTTGCAGCATATTAGATCATCTTCTGCTTAAGTACTTTAATTTCCATAAGGGAACCATATTCTCTGTGCTACTAATCACATAATTCATATCAAGAAGGCAGTCTCGGTGCAGGAAATAACAATGTACTTAACAAAGTTGCACCTGGAAAAGCTCAGACGCTGCATCAGCATCGCCTTCCTTCAGCTTTTCCATAGCCATATCACGATTAGTCTTTCTTCTCCTAAATTAACGCCAATTGATAATTAAGGAAAATGTCTTCCAGGTCCAAAATTAGGCAGAGTATTATAATCAAATTAATTTAACATGCCTGTTCCTCTCATCTTCAGTCGCGGCCTTACAGGGGTGTTCCCCGTCGAACACAACTACAGGAGTAATCTTGTAGTGCTTAAGCATATTAATTCGATGCATAAAATAACGCAAGAATTGGTATTTCTTATCCCCTTCCATATCCAAGTATAGCTCCATATTACACGAATAAGCTGAAAAAATCCCCCAAATCTCATTAATCCATCAAAACCCAGAAATACATACATATATAGATAGATTTATGTATATATAATGTACCTCCTTTGTGAAGCCATGAATATGCATCAATTCCTGACCTGCATTTCGCATCACAGGTCAAAAGCAAGGACATAATATATGAATGAGTAGTGCAGCTCTGTAAATTTAGGATTTAAATGCAGAAATCAAGAAAAAAAAGATGAAATTAAAAACAACATATTGTTGCATTCTTACGCGTTTGCCAGCATATTTCTTTATATGAACCGATTCAACATATGGCTTCATGAATTTCAGGAGATTATTGATGCCCATTTCCTGCACTCTCACAATTTTTCATTTTCTTTTTCTGTAAGAAATTATTTGGAACTCGAGAATGGATTGGGGGAAGTGTTGACTGCGGAGGAATTAGGGGTTGCATATGCAATGGACAGGTGACGTACAACGTAACATGTCTGTGATACATTGATTTATTAACAACCAATAATATATCGCCACGTATTATGAAAATACTGATTCATTGGTCTGTCAGCGAGCAACATGAATTTACTATTTCCACACCCGGGATATAATTTGAAGTTTGGTCGCGTTGAAAATTTCCCGCGAGATCTTGTTGCCAACTAAGCTCTCTCCACGCTCGAGTGACGCGCGTTGTTTTCCCTCGCTCCAAAGGAAAGGTGTTGTGTCATCAATTTTCTATCGTCCACCAATTTTTTCCTCTAATTTTTTTCACATTTTACTCTCAAACAAATCGTAAGTAATTCAAATTCATGATTTTTTTGGGTGCAGCTAGTGTAACTTTAATCACTTGAACTCACACAATCGTTATATCTTTTAGTTTTATTTTTGTTTGGTCGGCAAAAAATATTCATTAAAGAATATATGGTACAAGAAGTTGGAAAGAATACATCGGAGAGTATACCTATAAGTTATCTATAATAGTTTTGGATCCCTCAACCATTCGGTAAGAGCATAATTACAAAGATTCGGATAAGAGTTCAACACCCACTCCACAACCTAATTTTAATATCCTGCAATAATTTCCTCTCATTTAAAGGCCTTATTGTCGAAAATAAGCTCAAGTTTCGCCCCACCAAATCCTCCAAATAACACACACCCATAATCCGATAGCAAATCGTTTTCCTTTTTCCCGCAGAAGAGGCCCCGCAGAAAAACCAGTAAAGCATCAAGACTATTTGGAATAGCAGCAAAGGAATTCAAACTAGTATTATCACATGTGTGATGCACGATTTATATTTTTTGTTAATATTATTACTCACTTTATCCCAAAAAATGTGTTCACTTATCTTATTTGTTCATTTCTTAAAAATGAATAATTTGTTTATCTTTACCTTTCAACCATCATTTAATTACTCAAAATGTACTTTTAAATAATACTTTCTCCGTCTCATACTCGTTGTGACATTTGTCAAAAAGATTCATGTCATACTCATTGCATGATTTTCTTAAATTGTAATAAAGCAATTTTTTTCACTTTTATCTATCACCTAGGCCGAGTCGGGCTTTGGATAAGAAAGTCTAGGTCTATTATATAATTTTTAGGCTGAGTCTCGCCTATTATCTATGATAGGCTTTTTTAAGGATCGGTCTGCCTCTTTAGTAAATAGGTCGGTCTCAAAGCCTTTAAAAGTCATTTCAGCAACTTTCTATTCTTCATCAAATCTATATATTTAAAAGGAGAATCAACCTTCTCCAAAAGCTGCCAAGTGTTGCACCTAATATGATGTCAAGTGTCACCAAAATTATATTTAATTTTCTTAATATATTTGATAATAGAAATAATCTCTTTTCAAAAAAAAATCATAGAAATAATCTATCTGTTATTCTAAATCCCCTTTTTCCTCTCCCTCTCCGCTGCGTGAGTCGGCGCCCTTCCTCATTCGTCTAAGGTAAGACGATCGTGATCCATGACATCAGATCATATCGTTCATCATTCCTTGCTATATTTCCGTCATCGTCTGCGATTGCTCCAGTTAGTAGTACTCAGGGTATTTTTTTATTTCTTTGCTTTTGATATTACTTATCAATGCACCAAATTGATAGATTTAATGCCAAAGGTATTGTTTTTTACTTCCATTCTTTTTTTCTGTATTTTGTGATTATTGTCTCCCTCTATACTACATTTGTCTGTTGTATATGTACATATGTGGCTTTTATTTTCCAGCCTTTCCTCATTGTGTTCCACCACTTCATGATTTTTTGGATTAATTCAGGGTATCATCAGTTCAACATATGGTTCTTTTTCAGTTTTTTAATTTTAATTTTCTTAATGTTAACAATATTCCTTAATGTTGTTAAATTTCGATACTCTTTTTTGTGAGAAGAAATAAATTGCATCTTTTCTTGGTTGGGGGTTAAAACATTGTATCTCATTAGATTGCATATGAACTGTTCGATCTAATGCCTTACCCAAACTATGCCTTCAATGCTCGAGTTATTACAATGTTTGGATTTCAAAATGAATTTGTGTCAACTAACATAGATGTGTTCTAACCAAACATTTCACCGATAAATTTTTGCAACAAAACAAGTGATTTTTTGTTTGGCAAGTTTCTTCTTCAGCTGATCAGTGCCATTTTAATTCCTTAAAGGAGGACATTAAAGAAAAATGATGGTCAGCCTGGAAGGGGAAAAATGATACTGGTGCCTTACTTGAAAGAGCATGTGACCAGGTACTATGTGTGGATGCAAGATGAAGCCATCCTCCAAGCCACCGCATCTGAGCCGCTTACCCTTGATCAAGAATATGAGATGCAACGTTCATGTCTTCAACACCCCCTTAGTATCCTCTCCAACTACTTAAACTGTTTTATTTTTATTCATTACTATAAAATTGTCTGCTAAATGATGCTATATATTATTATGGGTTTGTTTTGCAGAGCAGACTTTATTGTGGTGCACATAGAAATAGTGATAGGAGTTTTCATTCATAGAGAACCTCATACTGAAGGTCTTCTTTTTTCCTTTATTCTCTCTGTTTTAGTAAAACCACCATTTAGTTCATTTTTATATATCTACTTTGTATTCAAGATTAGTTAGGGAATGGTATGATAATCCAGACAGTAGTTCGCATTTTACTTATACATATTTTTGTTTCACAGTATGTGTTATCCTATTATAATATGTTTTAGAATGAGTATTTTTGTAAAATTGGGTTGCTGGTATATTTCGGATTTATCTTATTCGTGTATTTTGGTAAAATTAGTCTTTGGCACAACTATATATTTGTATCCTATTAATTATCTCTTTTTACTATTATGTTATAAAAAAATACAATTGCTCTATTGCAGAAGAATATTATCTGCATTAGTTATTTGCTGATTGGTTTTGGTTTTGTCAGTAGAGCTGATTTTATGCTTTGTTTGTCTACTCTAGGTAAACCATGAAGCACAACAATGTTATTCCCAACAGGCACTTCAGGAAGCACTGGCAGAATTATGTCAAGACATGAACCAACTTGCCCGGAAGACCAGGAGAAGAATTGATAATTAATTCTGCTGTTTTATTATGTATTTTCATTGCCATTTGTTTATTCCAAATGCCTATAATTTGGATCTGCCTTTTTGTTGCTTCTCTTCTCAGCAAGACAGAAGAAGGCTATTAAAATTTTCCGAGGCCCACAGCTGGACCCCTTCGTCCAATTGTTCACTGCCAGACCCTAAAGTACAACATGAAGGTTAGAGCTGGTAAGGGCGTTTCGCTGGAGGAGCTGAATGTGAGCTATTTCATTACTTTGCGCTACATTATTTGTTATCTTTTAGCATATTTGTCAGCGACTTCTTTGATTTTACTTTTTTAGAAAAATTGTGTCTCCTATTATAGCTGGAAAAACTCTTTCAATACTTGCTTTTATAGTGTTTGGATTTTTAATTGTACATCGCAGAGATGAGTGTTGATTGATTAATTTCTATCTGCAAGGAAGAACAAAAATGTTTGTTTTATTATACCATCAAGTTAACAGATAAGTGAGTTTGTAGATTCCTGAAAGCTAAGAAGTTTGACCTGTGCATATGTGGGCAGAAATATTGAAATGGATTAAAGAAAATGGAGAAGACTCTATTATTCAGGTGCCATAAAATGCTATTGATTTTGTCATTCTCCTTTTCCTTTCTCCAGAACAGATAGTTATGAAATGTATGTATTTTAATCTAATAGTTTAATTATTCAGATGTCGTAAAAGCTACTGATTTTGTAAATCTCTTTTTCCTTTCTCGAGAAGAGATAGTTATGAAATGTATGTGTTTGAATCTAATAGTTTATTAAGATGAGAATTGAGATCATAATGGAAAGAGACATATATGATTGTTTACCTGATTTCATTAGTTTTTAAGAAAGCAAAAATACATGTGCTTTAATTCGATACATTTGCAGATCAGAAAATGATTTGTTCTCTTAATTCATTTTTTCACATCAGTTAAGGTAGAGACCTGAAATATGTCATAATAACACAACTTTCTGAGTAATGTAGGCAACATTATGTACTGTAAGGATAATAAAGAAAGCACCAGACCTTGCAGAAAACTTTATAAATTATGCGGCTGCCTTACTGAGGGAAAAACACCATGGAGATCTGTTAACAGGAGTTCACCTCTGTATGAATTTGTCTAATGTTAGCAATAAGGCTACTGAGCATTAAAAATGTAATTTTCAAAGTCAACTGTATTTATGTTTTGGAGATATAGTCAATAGAAGTAAACATATGGCGGAGATGCAACTTTGCAACAATTTTTTTTTGGATTGGTCAAAGTTCTAAACGATCTTGAAAACAGAGCATATGCAACCGAGTATGATGTTTCTGGGATTGCAGAAACTTTCTTTTACAAAATCTTGATTACTCCTAAGAATAGATTTTGAATTATGATTAATGAGCAATAATGTTTATGTAGTTTTGTACATCTTCTTGGAGGATGACACAAGTTATAATGAATATAATATTTTATTATAAAGTTGTTGAGGTAAATTGTAAAAAAGAGAAAGAAGGTAGTGAGAAAAAGAGGGTAAGAAAAGTAAAAAAAAAAATAGAGTATTTTATTGTAAAATTGAATGATAATTGTTGTGATAAGTTGTTTGTCAAAAGGGCCACCAGTAGATATTTACTTTGTGCTTATTAATCTAAGTGTTTGTGAAAATGTCTCAATGAGTTTATTGTTTATGATATAATATAAAAATTATTTTTCGAAGTATGTGGAGACACTTTATATGATGAAGCTGAAAATTTTTACCCCAAGTAGTATTTGGTAACGTTTTCATTAACACTAAATGGAGTTTGTTACATATATTTTTAATGGGTTCGGTTTTCAAATTTGGTTATTTCATTCACCGGAAAACTCAGATTTCAGGTTTACGCTTGATAATTCTTTGAATTTTTTTATTTCCAGCACATTTAAGTTGTTTTGTTCTTCATTTATTGCGGTGCTTCTCGAGAAAATTATGAGGATTCGCCGGAAAATGCAGATTTCAGTTTGGATCTTTAAATGGCTGGACATGGATGCAGGTTTACGCTTGATAAGTCATTTTTTTATTTCCAGCACATTTAAGTTATTTTGTTCTTCATTTTGTTGCAATGCTTCTCAGAAAATTACGAAGAAGAAAATTGATACTAAAAAGGTGAGGAAGAAGGCTAAAATGGAAAAAGGCTACAAAAACATTAAATGATATCAGTTTGGAAATGGAACTCCCTGGTGGATAGGCCATTGCTTCATACTCTATGCCATAAATGATTTTACTATATTGAGGACAACATTTAGCTTTGTTTAAATTTATTAAGAAGGGAAATTATATGTTTGAATCAATTAGGCGTCTGCACTTAAACCTGTAATTCCTAAAGGCAAATAAAAAATATATTCAAATCAAATTACAATTACAATTAAGTTCATCAAAATTTTCAGCAAACAACAATGACATTATCATAATAGTTAAATCAATATAAATAACAGAGTATAAATATATAATTATATATATATGTATTCATACATATAAAGTATAGAATGGGGTACAACTGTACCTCTCCGTCCGCCACCGGCATAGGCAATTCCCCTGACTACTTAAAATTATATCATTAAAATAATATTTTAATAGAGATAAATTTCTTCGACTCATGTTTATTGAGATTGAACAAGGGTCAAATCATTGATGATATAGTTTCGACCCATGCATTAAAATAAACATTAAATGCAAAATTATTATTCAAAAATTAAGGGAACGCTTAGTTGTAAATTTTTCAATGGGAATGATAATGAAATATTCCCCCTAAATTTTTGTCACTACATGCGTAGTATTAGTGATTAAAGAACACACGATTTAAAATTATAATTTATCAGTGACTTCTTTTATTTTATTATTTTAGAAAGCTAGAAAGACTCTTTCAGTACTTAATCATAATTTTTATATATGTTCGAAATTTTGTTTGTTTATTGCAAAGAAAGTGTTGATTTATTGATTTCAAGAAAAAACAAATAAAAGATTTGCTCGAACAACAAGATCAGTTGTGTATATAGACAATCCGAAATTGATGCTCTGTTGGAACAAAAAGAATCATTTAACAAGCATGAAGATGATGAAATTCGAACAAAAAGAATCATTTAACAAGCATGAAGATGATGAAGTTGGTGTTGCTATGGAGAAGCTGGTCTAAACTATTTTAATGAGAATTCTATTGTTGAGGATGTTTGTTTCAATAATTTTGGAATTTCTGCGCATTGTTGTAAAAAAGAGAAAAATTGAACCAACTTATCTAAACATTAATGTAAAACTATTTTTTTAATGATAATAACTTGAATTTTTAGTTACTGCTTATGGTGATTTCAATGTTGAGAAGAACACATATTATTATTTTACAAATTAAAAACAAAAACTACAACAAGTATTTACAAACTATATAAAATCACACTTGTTACATTACACGTAAACACTATAAAACTCAAAATACGAATAAAATTAACATACAAAAATTATCAACTAACAAAAGCAATAACAAAATCTTCAAGTAATGCAAAAACAATACCCCAATGACATATATATTATTATAATATATATGTTATACCATATATTACATATATTATTATTATTATATATACATATAAATATAAATATAATATATTATATTATTATATATATAGTTAAATAGGCCGGCTGTTAGGGTTAAAAGCCCTACGAGAAAGCTTAAGTTTGGTCTATTTAATTAAATATGCTTCTTAAAAGGTCTCGAGCTTGGCCTATTTAATAAACGAGCCGAGCCGAGCCGGACTTTAGTAGGCCAGGCCCTAGGCCCCTGTCGGGTAGCCTGGCCTATTCCCACCCCTAATTACACCATATGTCACTACTTTTCTCACATTAACTCAATTTAATTCTATTAAACAACTCTTTTAATAAAGTTGAAAAGAGTATCCTACCCCCATAAAAAATAACTTATATTATTAAACAACTTTTACATTAAAACTTGTGTCAAACAATAAGTAAATGTCACAACGAGTATGGGGACGGATGGAGTAGCTTTATTCAATAATAATGGAATAATAGACCCACAATACCCTTCAATACTTTTTTACTTTATCTATTTTATTTATTTATTTTATTAAATTGTCTGCAAGCACATTTTTTTGGATGGAAAAAGTATATAATAATTTTTAAGATTTTAATCTTTCAAATGCTATTAGATAATTTTAAAATATAGATTTAATTTGCATATTATCATTATATTAGGTCTATATTATCAAAATTTACAAAAATATATTTAAGGTCTAAGTATAATGTTGTATATTATTAATGACAAAGACTTGTGTGAAACCGTCTCACGGATCTCATTTCGTGAGACGGATACCAATTTGACCCAACAATTTAAATGGGCTTGAATTATACTCTCCCGTATTTATGTGAAGAGACAATTGCCACTTTGTCAGTCCACCACCTCCTCCCTCTGATCTCTATATGTAATTGGTTGTGCGGGTCATGTCCTAGCTGGCCCACCATTTATCAATTATTTTAAAATAAGAAACCAAATTAGTTATAGATCTATATTCTTTATTTCTTATTTTATAAACTAAAAATATTAACTTAAATGAAAAATTATAAAATTTATGAGTTTATTATGCTTTAAGAAAAATTCAATTAGAGGAAACAATATTGAAGAAACAATGTTTTATTTATTTTTCAACTAAAATTATGCAAAAATATTGATGATATCTTATCAAATAAAATTATTATTTTGGGTACTCTTGTGTGAGACCGTCTCATTCTCGAGACGAGTCACTTTTTAGTAAATTGTTATCACTATTTTATAAATTGTTATCACTTTTATAATAATTTGTATCACTTTTTTAAAAAGTGGTAACAATATATTAAAGAGTGACTCTGGTCTCATGCATGAGACCGTCTTATACAAGTTTTTGCCTATTATTTTTACTTATTAATTAAGAAAATTATTTTTTATTTATATATAAAATGTAGTTATCATTTTGAATTTCAAAATATTATAACCGTTTCATGTAAAAGATAACATTGTTGTATATTATATTAGTCGAGAATCGAGATAATGTTTAAAGTGAAATATTTTTAGATCAAAACTAAACATTCAATGAGTATAATACATAAGAGTGATATATTTTTATTTGTCTAAAAAAGTGATATATTTTATAAAAATAAATGATAATATTTAAGTTAAAAGTGATAATTTTATGGTTTCTAGTTATACATTTCAAAAGGCGTAACACATAAAAATGATATACGTTATACAAAATTGATTTTTTTAGTTAAAAGTGACAATTTTCAAATATAAATAAAAAGTGATAACACAATTACATTTACATAATGGGGTACTCTTGTGTGAGACCGTCTCATGCATGAGACGGACATGAGATGGAGGCACTTTTAATAAATTATTATCACTTTTTACAAATTGTAAGCACTTTTCAATTTATTATCACTTTTGTACTAATTTGTAACACTTTTTTAAAAAGTGATAACAATTTATTAAAAAGTGATAACAATTTATTAAAAAGTGACTGATCTCATGCATGAGATTGTCTCATACAAGTTTTTGTCTTACATAATTTGTCATATCTTTCACAAGATTGTACACACATTTAATTAAAAGGTATCTTATAATCTTAATGATTTTTACCCGTGTGATCTGTATTTTGTGTGATATCTTGTTTCATGATCTCATTTTTATGATGATGCTCTATTTAAGCAAAAGTTGATTCATGAAAATTTGGCAAATAAACATCCATAGTAAATATTATCGTTAATCCCTCCCTTTAAGCTCGAGTTAATAAAGTGATAATGATTTAGTGAAAAATGATAGTAATATTTTAAATGAAAGTGAAGTCACTTTTAACCGGAAATATTATCACTTTCAAATTAAAGTTTTTCACTTTTTTAAAAAAGTGATAATATTTAAGTGAAAAGTTGTGATTTTCAAAGTAAAACTGATATGTTTTTCAAAAGTGTAATTTTTAAATATTTTGTCAAATACTGGAAATAGCGTATTTTAAATAATATTGAATATATAAATAATGTAACACATTATTGAAATATCTTTGAATATTCAATTGATATTTTCAAATTTAGTTCAAAAAAATTTATTAATAGTGTTTTTTTTTTTTTTTGCAGGTATCAAAGTTATACATTTCAAAAAATGTAACACATAAAATTGATGTACTTTATACAAAAATGAGACTTAAACTTAAAAGTGACAATATTCAAATATAAATATAATAAAGTGATAACACAATTAAATTTTCATAATTTGTCGTCATCTTTCGCAAGACTGACACACATAATTTATTTATTTTTAAAAAAGTTTATAAATTATAATCTTAATGATAATTTGTCCTCGTCTTTCGCATGACGTATTTTAAATAATATTGAACATATAAATAATATAACACATTATTGAAATATCTTCGAATATTCAATTGATATTTTTAAATTTAATGCAAATTAATTTATTAATAGCGTCATTTTTTATTTTTTTAATGCAGGTATCAAACTGGTTCTTCCCTCAGTTATGAAAATTGAAAGCTAATGTTAGTGAATTTGCGTGTTTTTTTTTTAATAAGGTAGGCCACGATCTGTTTATTTATGCATGTTTGGGCTTTCTTCCTTCCTTTGGTTGGGCCACCGACTGTCGAAGGATAAAGTTGGAATATACGGGAACGAAATCGTGAGACGGTCTCACACAAAACTTACTCTTATAAAATTCATTTGTATTATTACATATATTAAGATTATTGTCAAATAATAATATTATTAAATAGTATTACTATGTAGTGTGCACGTTGACACAATTCATAAATTTTATTAACTAAAAATTTGTGGATTGTTCTAAATATATTTTTGTTAAATGATTATTATCTTACAATGTACCTTAAATTTATAATTCTTCAAACACTGATGTGATGACTTGATCATAAAGATTATCTTGGTAAAAAAAATGATGTATCACATCACCAACTTGCATGAAGATTGTTGCCAAGTTGAATATCTTCAATTAAAAAATAGAATTATACGTTTATGCTGGAAAATGTGTTATTCTTGAAATATGTCAAATTGTAACTGCATGTAAAACAATAATCTTTGATGATGATTAAAAATAAAAAGTAAGGATTTAAGGTTTCTATATTTAACACATGATAAAAAAAAAGAGCCACTAAATAAATTTCCAAAAGAATTTTTTCAAGATAAGACCTTTGAAATTTTCACAAACAAAAGATGATTAATTATAATTAAATTGAACAATAAAATAGCTTTAATTTAATTTTTAAAAACAAATTTAGAAAGGAATTTTAAAAGTGAAAAGATAGTTTCTATTTTTAGTAGAAGATTTTGTTATTATATATGTATGTATAGACAACATCAAAATAATACTCATTTCATTCCATACTAAATGAATTCAATGATATATTTTCTTAAAATGAAATAAAACAACATAATCATCTTTATATATACCCACGAGATGTTTTTCTCAATGTTTTTGTTTTGTAGGTTGAAGACCTATAACAGCTTAATTATAAGTTGGTTACAAGACATTAAGAGTGGGGAGTTGAGAAAATATGGGAAAGTTACAAGCGGATCCTTCATTCTAGGTGAATATTACCACATTTCGCTCAACATTTGGTTTGTTTTGTAAAGCATGATAGATTAGTTGTTTAACGTACATCCATTATATACGTAGACCAATTCTTGTGTAGCTTATATTTTCACCGATTGTATCACTTAATAATTATTAGTGATATTTCGTCAGAAGGCAATATAGACTTATTTATAGTCTATGCAAATTTTGAAATCCATTTGCAAGGTGTTTAAGTATTCAGCCGTTCCTATGTTGTAACTTAAATGTGTCAACATTTTTAACAACATTGTGTCAAAAACACTTATGCACACCTTCGACTATTATACTCGCTTTATTATATTTAATACCAATAAACAATTACTACCTTAATAATTGTGCAAATAGTAAATATATCATTGAATATTATAAGACGAAGAAAGTATACAATATCTCATTCACTATGTTCATAGGCTTATGAAACCCCAAACCACCCAATTATATTTTAAAAGAAGGCATGACTCAGACATTAAGGTGAAACACTAAAAAAAGCTGTGAAATACCGACGGACCAAATTCCATCACAAATACCGATAAAATACTCGTCGAATTTTAAATTTCAGATTTACCTACAAAATTTTAATTTTTTTATAAACGTATTTTCCGACGAATATTCGCCGGTAGGTTCGTCGGTAATTACCGATGAATATCCATCTGTATTTACCGACGGACCAAATTCCGTCACAAATACCGATAAAATACCGACAAAATACCGTCAATTTTAAATTTCAGATTTACCTACAAAATTTTGAATTTTTATAAACAGTGTTTTTACGAATATTCGTCGGTAATTCTTGACGGATACCGACGAATGATCAGTTTTACCGACAAAAATCCGTCGGTAAGTCCGTCGATAAATAACTATTTTTTTGTAGTGAAAATTTGTTAAAGAAAACTCTCCGTAGAAATCAAACACCCGACCTGCAAAGAAATAAGGTACACTCCTCTAAAAATGGAAACCTCAAAAGAAAAACAGTCACGGCTTATTAAAGCAAAAAAAACAATTTGCATATCAGCATATAAATAATTTAAAAACAATTTAATTTTATATGTTCAAATATCTTACCGATCAAAAAAATAAATCTGGATAAACGCCCTCCAAAATTCACTGGAGCGTCCAAGATCACTGCATCCACAGTCTGATTCGTCTCTCTGAGGGTATGTTCTTTTGGGGATTCACACGGATGGACTTAACACTTTTCGGCCATGTAAGTTAGGGATTTGAAATCCCGACTTTAAATTCTACACTCAATCCACACCTATAAACACCTATACACCTATTATTACTTTTTCTAATACAAACTATTTTTACATATCTCCTCAACATAATAATAAAATATCAATCACTCTTACACAAATACAATATAATAATACAATATTAATCACTCTTACACATTGATTTGACATAAATTAAAATCTCACTCTACTCAAATCCCAAAAGAACTATTCATCCAAAATTTCAAATCTCATGACTAATGAATCACGACTAACTCCACACACCTGAATCTAAAAAACATACCGTGAAAGTGCGAGAGAAGCAAGACGGTCATCTATCTAACAAAGTGCATCACATGACTCCAAATATTGTACTTCATCTTTTTTTCCTCCTACAACTATGTTTACTTTCGGCTAATGTTGACCCGCGCCTCCATTAATAGTAACTCTATTTTTCTACTTTAGTGGAAGCGGCCAAACGTCCACATTTGCCGAAAGCAAACATAGCCATGGAAAGGAAAAAAATGGGAAAAAATAGGCATTATTTAGGTGAGGTGAGTAGTGATGGAAATGAAGCATGGTGGTAGGTTAGTTATATAGCAGGCGAGATTGTCTAGGATGGCGACACGTAGCATCTCTCCTTGCAACTTGTATATCTATATATGGAACATTATATATATATATGGGAAAATTACAAATAGGTGTAAAAATTAAGAAAATTTCAAACAGGTGTAATGTGCAAATTTTTTGTGCTTCTGTGAAAAAAATTGTGTTTCTGCAAATTTTTTACGCCAGTTGTAATAAGAACTGCTTACCTCTTTTTACCTTCTTGTAAATGACCTATATATATATATATATATATCCCAATTACCAGCTTGTCTGTATTAGTAAGCGTGAATCTTGTGATGCGTGCACTGTGCAGTCCATCTTCAAAGAAGACAAATGAATGAGATTAAAATATATCCACTTTCTTCAATTAGCAATTCCCTAGATCCCAAAAACAATTAATTAAGTCTTCGGGGTGATGCTATATTGCTACCACGATATATAAAATAAAATGAAAAAATAAAAACAAGTTCAAAAAATTTAAATTTATAAATAAGTTATTTTGTTTGTCTATTTAAATATTTTTTTGCTTAAATTCAAATTTTCTGAATTTATTTATAATTATTTTCTTAATTTATATATAATTGACCTGTATAAAATATATTTGTTTTCTCATTTTAGTTAAAGACCCAGTTTCGATTCTCTTTAGAAACAAATTATAGAGTTGTAAGGTGGCTTAGAGAAATTTTTGGAGTGTTTGAGTGATTGGTAATCAAACTATTAACAACTAACAAACTAATATTTATCGATAAAAAAATATTTGTTTTCTCAATTTAGCAAGGCCCTAGATTCCAAAAAAATTAATTAAGTTGTCGGGAAATTGCAGTTGTGTAATAGGAATATTTTCAAAGCCGGTCCCTAGGTATAAAAGTGGTTTTTTTTTTTTTAAAAAAATAAAATAAAATTAGTCTCAATTGATAAATAGGACCAATTTTATAATGAATTTTGCAATTTTGGGATAAAATTTGAGATAAAAAATTAAGTACTTTACGATTGAAATCAATTTTACATAATAAAGACGTACTTTTAAATATAGAGATAAAAATGTTTATGAAATATTTTCATGGGTGATAGGACTAAAAATACAAATACGGATGATGCTGCCATAATGTATAGAATGTGTTTGCAAATTCTATCCACAACTTAGAAACACTTTTAAAAATTAAAATTATAAAGAAATAATTTTAAAAGTAAGTGTTTCTTCCATTTTACTTGAGATTGCAAACACTCACATGTACCATGCAAGCACTCATGTACCATAGTCTAAGCAATTAAACATCTTGATAGTACTGAATCTAAGAATTAACTCCATGGCAATTTGTGATTATCAATATAAATAAATTAATTTTCACATTTATTTTGAATTTTTAGATAAGATATAATTATTTTATGGCATCGTAATCTTTGGTGCCCATGCATAAAGTAATAATCTATATTAAATTGTTCACTCAATGAATCTCTTTTCAAATAATAGGAATTGAGAATGAGCGAGTCTCTTGTACAATATTACCTTTGTGCAATATTAATTAAAAATATAAAGATTTAAAATTCGCGGGTCATCATCGGATCGGGTCAAAGATAAGAAGATACGCAGATTTGCGTAATTAGAGGCGTAAATCGCGATGATGACAACCAGCAGAGAAGGCGGCGATCAAGAGGCGATTCAACGAGAGAATTCCGAAAACAACCGCGGAGATCAATGAAAATATCAAATTAAAAAGAATCACGCAGAGATAAAAAAGAAAAAGGAGAAGATATAAATGTTTTTGAAAATTTTCTAATAATTGTTGCAGATCTTATCAAACACAATAACAAAGTTCGATCATCTTTGTTATCGATTGCATGTTCTTCTAAAAAGCTGGAATTAATATCGCAATCAATTACTGCTGTTTGATTTCTTCATATATTAACACATATTTCTCTATAGGGTAACACGTTTGTGTTCATATAGTAACACTTTTTTTTTTCATATAGTAACACATCTTTCACTATACAAGAACACGTTTGTATTCATATAGTAACATATTTTTTTCAACGGTATGTGTTCTTGTAAAGGTAAATACGTGTTCTTGGTCTTTAAAAGAATGAAATATTGGTTTTGTTCATTAATAACACATTTTTCTTCATACAAGAACACGTGTTTGACCTAATAATAACACAACCCGAGAGTAAAAATTTGTTTTTACCTTTGCACGAAGTTTAATACACATATTTGCCCTTACAATGACACATATTTACCTCAAAATCTTATATTTGGGGATCAAATAAACCCATGATTTTTTTCTTAACACATTAAAATCATTTCTCTTTAATATTGAGATCAAATAAGTCATCATCTTAATAAAATCACACTCTTTTAATAAGAATAAAGTTGTCAAAAATTAAAGACTTATTTGATTCACACATATAATTAGATTAGATATTTATTTGACCATTTTTTCATTTTTATTTTTGCATTTTGGCGATTATTTTTAGACAAATACATATTATTTGTTTTATAGTAACATATATTTATCGTTTAAGTAACATATGCGTAACCTAATAGTAACACCCCGGGAGCACTGGAAGCGAAAATTGTATTTTTGTCCTTGTGCGAAGTTTTTTTAGCCAAACACGACCTAACCCACCCGACCCGCCCAGATCCGCGAATTTTGTTATATGGGTAATTTCACGGATCTTAGATCCATGAAATATTGCATATAAGAATTTGTCATTGAGAATTAAGCTTACAAATGAAAAAGTGTGATAAAATTAATATAAATTAATTAAAATTACATATTTATAAATGAGATTGAAATTTTTTTACGAGTGTAATTTATCATGCATGAATAAGAAATTTGGATATTCAAATGTAAATTTACGTTGTCATTAACATTCAAGTAAAAGATTATTTGTAATTTTTCTTTTTAAAAAAGTAAAAGATTATTTTTCATTGGTTTGACTTTGAGTTTGACCACCACAAAACAATGCTCGATTTAAGGGGTGGAAATAAATTTGGTATTAATTACCAAAGCATTAATAAAGCCAATTCATGCACCGAATTCCTTGACAAAGAATAGGCATGGGCCCTATTTAATTTTTCTTTTTATCTTTTTAATATTATCTCCCACCCTCTTTCATGATTCGAATCTCGATGATGTTTGTTTTAAATTTTAAATTATTTTTAAAATATTAATTTCAGTTAGTGATCTTTAAAATTTATGGAATTTTAAAATGTGTATTTGTTTTAGGTTTTTTTGTGTATGGTAAGATTTTATTTAGGTGAGTTACATCCCATTATAATCCAAACATCCTAAATATTGCTAACTACAATTCAAAATAAAATTACTTTCAGCTACAATAATATACATCAAACTACCAAAACTACCCTTCTTTTACCTTCTTAAGATATATTAGTTAAATATACCCCTATTATTTAGTTAGTTTGTTAGAGTAGTTCTTATCGCTTTCTTAGTTTTTCATTCCAAGAACTTCTTTATAATCTGCGTTCCTTAAGAAGAGAACTTCACTTTTGGATTTTATCTTCACATCTATATTGTAAATC
Source organism: Paraleonurus japonicus (assembly GCA_030762865.1). Classification (NCBI taxonomy): domain Eukaryota; kingdom Viridiplantae; phylum Streptophyta; class Magnoliopsida; order Lamiales; family Lamiaceae; genus Paraleonurus; species Paraleonurus japonicus. The sequence continues at coordinate 17,380,948 of CM061056.1, forward strand.
TTTCCCTTCATCAATGAAATTCCTTTTTGATTCTTAACCCAACCTTCAACATGCATGGTATCGCTTATTTGTTTGAGAAATCAATATTTTCTTTGAATTGATTTTTCACGCATGCGACACCATCTTCAATTTTTTTCTCGACTTTACGCTTCTGTTTCTTTCCTCCAATTATTCAGTGGAAATCTTGTTGAATTGATCATCTATTGATCAATTTCTTTCTCTATTACGCGAATTGTGTCTTACAATTCTTGGGTTTCTTCCATTTTTCTTTTCTTCCCTACCGCATTCCTCCATGGTCGCTATCGATCCTACATCTCCGAATTGGGCTCTCAATCCACTTTCGCCATTGCACCTTCATCATAACGATAACCCGACGGTGAGCATCATAATCGACTCCACTCATTGGCTTGAATTTCGCTTTCTGAGTCACTCACCAAACGAGCTTTGAGCGTTAAGAACAAATTGCCTCTCATCAATGGTACTATCTCTATCCCTAATGAATCGATGATGCTGCTACTTATGCTGCGTGGAGTACGTGCAAATGACCTTGTCTTCAATTGGATTATGAATTCAATTTCACCGATATTAAGAAAACTTTTGAATACTTCTTTATAGCTAAAGATGTGTGGGATGAATTGCATGCTCGATATGTTAAATCGACTTGACTAGGGACTATCTTCTTAAAAAGTCTCTTAGTGCTATTAAACAAGAAAATCAATCTCTAGTATGTTACTATAATGAGTTTAAGTCTCTCTGGGATGAGCATTTAAGTTACAGGGCTGTTCTTAAATGTTCTTGTTATGCTTTGAATGATTGTTCTTGTGAGTTGCCCAAACTTATGGCCTTCATTCAAGAGCAAGATGGTACTATGACTTTCCTTCTTGGTCTTCATGATTCTTATTCTTCCATTAGAAGTCACCTTCTCTTGCAATCTCGCTTTCCCCTCTTGCCAAGGTCTATTCTCTTTTAGTTCAAGAAGAATCTCAGAGAACTCTCAATACTCATATGTTTGTTCCTACTGATTCCGTAGCTATGCTAGCCAAGAACTCTAAATTTTTTAAAGATAAAAAGAAGCCTCTTCATTGTACACATTGTGATGTCCCGGCCATACCATGAGAGGTGTTTTCACTGATAGGATATCCCTCTCGGGTGGAAGGGGCCAAGAGGACCTCGTGGAAAAATATCGAATCAAAACCTCAAGACACAACTCTGTTAAAGCTCCTCGATGAAGAATCGGTTGCCTTTAACCCCCTGTTTAATCAAGAAGCTGTTTGAGCAGTTTCTCCAATTTTCCAAGATGCGGGAATAGTACCTCTACTACTAATCATCTTCTTGTACTAATCATACCGCCGGAGCTATGACTAGCACTAATCATGTTTCCAACCAAGGTATTTCATATTGTGTCTGCTCTAAACCCTCATATATGAAACCCTTTACTTGGATTCTTGACACGGGTGCTACTTGACCATATGATTTGTGATATATCAATGTACACTTATCCACCTATTAATACTAGCATTACTATTAGTTTACCTAATGGTAATACTACAATTGCTACCCATATTGGTAATATTATCTTGAATGTTTCTTTGACACTTTATAATGTTCTTTATGTTCCGACTTTACTTTTAATCTCTTATCCATAAGTCATTTAACAAGATACTTTAATTGTTCTGTCAAGTTCTTTGTCTCATATTGTGAATTGCGGGAGAACAACACATTGAAAGTGATTGGTTACGCTTTCAAAGAAAGTGGCGGTTTATATCATCTCAAGACAACTTATTCTCAGAACCTTACTGCTTTTTCATACTTCTTCCTCTAATGTTTGGCATTCTAGATTGGGACATCTCAATGCAAAAACCATGAAGCATATTTCTTCTATTGATTTAAAAGTTGATGATTTTAATAAGACTTGTGAGATTTGTCCCTTAGCTAAACAAAAGAAACCTGATAAGAACTACTCTAACAAAATAACTAAATAATATGGGTATATTTAACTAACATATCTTAAGAAAACCTATTCTGTTCTAAACAATATTTCACCCTTTCAAAAACTTTTTAACAAGTCTCTTGATTATTCTTATTTGAAAATTTTCGGTTGTCTTTGTTTTGCTAACACACTTGTTGCTAATAGACACAAGTTTGATCCAAGAGCTACTAAATGTGTATTTCTTGGTTACCCTTTTGGTACAAAAGGTTATAAGGTACTTGACTTGAACAAAGTGGGAAGATTTTTATATCAAGAAATGTTAGATTTATTGAAAACATATTTCCTTTTAAAGACAAGGTCGGTACTAACTATTATATTGATCAGTTGATTTCAAATTATAAATTCTTTGATTCCATGGAAGACTCTTGTGATGATGTATGTGTTTCGATAATTTACAATACATCTCAAATGATTCTTTAAATACTTCTCTAACTACTCAGAATTAAGAACCTTCTGATACTACACAATCTCATCAAGACTTACATCAGAATTTCAGGACACTACTTCTCAAATAGTGCCTCATATTGGTCTTGATGATGATTATGATAATATTCGAAGGTCATTCGGTAACTAAAAGTCAACCTCGTTTATTTGCAACTCTATGAAACTCATTTACCACCTTCTCTTAGTCATAAACCTTATACTGCTCATGTTCTTTCAGAAAACAATATCCTATATCCGATTACTTATCTACTGCTCAACTAACATCTTCTTTTAAAGCATATACCGCTGCTATTACTCAACATATTGAACCTAAAACTTATAAGCAAGCGGCATTTGATATTCATTGGCAAAATGCTATGAAAGCTGAGATCCATGCTCTTGAAAGGACAAATACTTGGTCTCTTGTACCCTTGCACGAAAAAAAAAAATTGTATAGGCCGCAAATGGGTGTACAAGATCAAGTATAAGTCTCGATGGCGGCATAGAGAGGTACAAGGCCGGTTAGTGGCTAAAGGATACACACAATAAGAAGGTATTGATTACTTTGATAATTTTTCTCCGTTGCTAAAATAACTACCGTGAGGATTTTGTTGGTTGTTGCTATTAGTAAGTCTTGGTTTATTCATCAATTAGATGTGAACAATGCTTTCTTACATGGTGATTTAACTTAAGACATTTATATGATTCCTCCTCCTGGATATTGTGAAAACATGATAAGAGAGTTTGTAAACTTAACAAAAGCATTTATGGTTTGAAACACGCTTCTAAACAATGGTTTTCTAAACTATCTCGATCTTATACTTCTTGGTTTTGTACAATCAAAGGCTGATAATTCCTTATTTACTAAAGCCACCGATAGTTCTTTTCTTGTTATTTTGTGTTATCTTTGGAACCAATCTTTCTAAATTATGGTCAGTAAAATCTTATCTTCATGACAAATTTACCATAAAGGACATTGGAAATCTAAAATACATGCTTGGTATAGAAGTGGCAAAATCTAATAAAGGTCTTGATTGAATCAACGAAAGTATACTCTAGACTTGCTTGAATTTTCTCGGTTATTTAGGCAAAGAAACCTTGTTCTACTCCTATGGATTCCAAGCAAGAGTTTTTAAACAGTGATAGTAATGCTTATGTTGATGCTATTCATTATAGAAAATTGGTTGGCAAGTTGTTATATTTAACAATAACAAGACCTGATATTTCTTATAGTGTTCAAACTCTCTCTCAATTCATGAGTAATCCTAATGCTATGCATATGAAGGTACATTCACAGTTACTTAGATATCTTAAAAGCACTCCGAGGCCAAGGTCTTTTATATCCTAAAGAAAATAATTTCAAGCTCCGAGTGTTTATCGATTCTCGATTGAGCTAGATGCCAAACCACGAGGAGAAGCATAACAGGTTATGCAGTCTACCTTGGCAACTCTCTCATCTCTTGGAAATCCAAGAAGCAGACCACCATTAGCGGATCCTCTGCAGAAGCCGAATACAGAGCCATGGCCACAACTATTTGTAAGACTCGGTGGATCATCTACATTCGACTTGAGGATTAATCCCACTCTTCCCGCCATTATGTATACCGACAAGAAGTCCACATTTGTCATGGCATATAATCCTTGCCTCCATGAGAAGTCAAAACATATTTCGATAGATTGTCATCTCACTAGGGAAAAGAGTCAAGATGGAATGGTCAAGCTCATACATATTCTAACGAGAACAAAACCTTGCTGATCTATTAACAAAACCTCTTTCCCTTGCTCAATTCACTACTTTGAAATCCAAAATGGGCACTCGTAATATACTTGCTCATTTTTTTTTTTTTTCGGAGGGGGTCTTAAGATATATTAGTTAAATATACCTCTATTATTTAGTTAGTTTGTTAGAGTAGTTCTTATCGCTTTCTTAGTTTTTCATTCCAGTGACTTCTTTATAATCTGCGTTCCTTTAGAAGATAACTTCACTTTTGGATTTTCTCTTCACATCTATATTGTAAATCTTTCCCTTCATCAATGAAATTCCTTTTTGATTCTTAACCCAACCTTCAACATACCTTTTTATATTCTTTGCGACTAGTGGGTGTCCTGTCTTCCTTTTCTTTATTCTCGTAAGGACTTTTCTGCTCCCAAAGGCAAAGAATAGTATCTGCACCTTTATTGAGATTCAATTTTTCATTGATCTATTACATATTCATTTACGAATTATTTTCTCGCACTTTTGAAGACGCTAGACATTACATATTCATTGATTCCCCTCTTTCATTATCGGTTCAATAATTAGCATTGTTCACAATCTGGAATTTAAATCGATTATTGTTCTCTATTCTACTCTCGCGTTTTATTATTTTCGTTTCTATATTTTGTTTCATCCGATTAATAATATTTTACCATTGCACATGTGCACTTCATTGTACATATGCGAAAAAAATATGTGCATTATTTGTTCACAATTGTATACAAACAACAAGAATCGATCTAGAAAATCAAGAAATCACCGCAATCCACCATTAAAAAAATCAAACCCAACATCATCTAGAACTCAAACTCGGTCAAGCTTTCTACTATTTCTACCATTACCCGAACCCAGCGTCACCATCGCCCCACGGCGTTGCACGGATCTACTCATCACAAATCTAGAAAAACCCTAGATCTACACCGATCAATTGCTCCACCGTCGACGACAACAACATAGATCCTCCTCAAACGGCAGGTGGGCTATGCAAGCGGCGGCGGCGCCGAGGTGCCTCTTCCTCTATCGGAAAGTGGGAGTTTTGAAATAGAAGAACAAACCCCACCGTATCTCCGCCCTCTCCGGCCATCTCCGCCCGACCTCTAAACCCGCATTCTTCCTCCCCTCACTAAAATCATAATTACCATAAATATCAATAATTTCATCCAAACTATCTTCATCACTAACTTTACCCTTGCCTTTATCGGTGATCTTACCCATCCCATCATCAATGACCTTACCCTTACCCTTCTCATTGCCAACCGTAAAAGAAAAAAAAAAGTATAATGTCAAGAAATTTATCAAACTAATTTTACGGAAGAAGTCTGCCATTTTGCAAAAATTATCAAACTAATATATATAATTTATATATGTGAAAAGTTGTCAAGAAATTTATCAAACTAATATATATAATTAATATATGTGAAAAGTTGTCAAGAAATTTATCAAACTAATTTATCAAACTGATTTATCAAGAAATTTATCAAACTAATATATATAATTTATATATGTGAAAAGTTGTCAAGAAATTTATCAAACTAATTTGTCAAGAAATTTATCAAACTAATATATATATATATATATATATATATATATATATATAATTTATATATGTGAAAAGTTGTCAAGAAATTTATCAAACTAATTTGTCAAGAAATTTATCAAACTAATATATATAATTTATATGTGAAAAGTTGTCAAGAAATTTATCAAACTAATTTGTCAAAAAATTTATCAAACTAAGAATTTCTCATGTATAGAGTCAAAGTAAACTAACTGTGTGAATACGTCTAATAAAATGAAAAATTTGTTTCTATACGGTCACGAGCGTAGGACTATACCAATTAAATACAAAAAGTGAGAAACAAAATTTACAGTGGGAACACAACCCTCTAAAATATAGTATACCCATCTATATTCTTTTCACACATGTTCCCCATTATTATCTATATTCTTTTCACACATGTTCCCCATTATTGTGCCAAGAAAATAAAGTATACCATGTTCGTTTCATAGCATGCATCAGTATTCTATTCCAAAACCATAAAAGTACTGAAATTTCTATATATATTCGCCCACACCCTCATTTAAACCAAGATAACCCAAAAATTGTAGAATTTTTTAAAAACCCTAACTTATTTTTACGAGACTCAATAAAAACATTAGAAACTTACGATATAGAGGAGGTTTTGCATCTTTTGCATTTCCATGGTGAACATTTCTTCGGTGCGTCAATGCAATCCCGGTGGGTATTTTCGATTTCGGATGCTATATTCTTGAGATTTTACAAGAGATTTGGCAATAGGTTGAGGGCGATTAGATTAGGGTTTTCTGCAATTTGGGGAATTAGAATGAACGCGTATATTCGAATTTCTAACTATTGAGATTAATTTTGTTTTTAAAACATCTATATTCGAATTTCTAACTATTGAGATTAATTTTGTTTTTTAAAACATCTAGCAGGCGCGTGTATATCACACGGATAAATCCGTTAAAAACTAATGGCAAAATCGTATGGGACTACTTTTGTTAAAAAAAAAGGACCAAATTCGTGAGAGCCCATTCTCATGGGACCATATCTGCAATTTACCCTTTTTATACATAAATAACACTTTTCATACATAGCTAACCCTCCAATACCCACTATTTAAGATATAACACAAATCATTATACACAACACGCCAATCATCACTACATTACTTTTCACTATGAAATAATCTCAGTATCACCTGTTTTCCCCAATCCTGCTCTACTCCATGCTAACAACCAAAGATATACAAAATCCAAATACACTTCTTTACTATTCAAGGATTTTCCAGCGAGGATTTTCCCCACACCCCTACAACCCCAACCAAAAATACCCCAAATAACTTCATCTCTTTCTAAAAACAGTATCTTCAAAAAATTTAACAAACCCTAGAAAAGATACGATACGACCAAGAAGTAAAAAAAAACAGACATCCAAGAAATAGACACAAAGAGAAAGAAACAGTGTTTTAAGAATGAAAAAAAAGTGGCACATGTTCAATTCTAATACGATACGACCAAGAAGTAAAAATTAAAATATAAACTTGTCTAAAAAATCCAGAATTTTCTGCTCTTCGTCTTCTTTTTCTTTTCCAAACTTCTTGACTTCCTCATCGTCCACATTCTTCCTTTCAACGACAATCGTTTTCAAAGTACTCCTTTACTTCTTTTATTGCTTTTCTTTTTGTTTGACTTTCTACTACTTCAGCTTTTCTATTTTTGCCGCCCCCGTCCTCGATGTTTTGGCAGGCCCTAACCCAATTCAGAATGGCTATTTTTAGTGACGGCCTCTTAACTTTTCTCCATTTCGATACGTTTAGAATTATCGGCAGGTCCCGTTCTTCTTCTTCCACTAGTTCTGATTCTCTGTTCTTTGCAGAGATAACTAACTGACTAATTGAACTCTTCTTTTTAGAGGAGAGCATCAACTTTTCGAACTGAATAATCGATGGGGTGCAGCGAAAACGGGTGGGATGCAGCGAGAAAGGGGTGGAGCCATGTCCATGGAAAATACAGTTGGTGGGGATAGAAGGTAAACCAATCATTGTGCTGTCATTATATAGAGAAAAAGAACTGAAGTTATTTTAAAAAAATTTAATTATGCGGTTTATTCTAATTTCCTAACTATTCGAACTGCTAACTGCATTAGTCACTGCCTTTTTAATAACAAAGTAAAAGTAATTGGGTTAGGAACACTAATTTAGATAATCAAAGAATCCATATATTTTATCCCGATTCCAAAAATTACAAATCGATATCGTGATCAAAATGCAAATATGAAACGGAGAAAACCCTAGATTCCATATATATATATATAAAAAAACATGTAAAATAGCAAGCCATTTTCGAAAAGTGGGCAAAAACATGGAATTTAAAGAGTGGAAGATTATACCTTAGGGTCGAAACATTTGGGGATTTTCTAGAATGAAATTAAAGAGTTAGAGTATGCTTTATGAGATGGTTTTAGTGAGAGAGAGCTAGCTGATCATGAAGGATCATTCTTTTCTAGCTGCCTTCCTTATTTAGGGGCTTGGTAAAATTGATATGTTTTTGGAGAGAGAAAGCAATGAAAAAATATTAAACTGATCCTATAAACTTGAAAATAAGATTACAAGAATAAATGAATAATAATGAAAAATATCGCAAAATTACGTGTACATCAATATTTACCCTTTCTGCCCCTATGGTGACAGCTATCTCTCTCACTAAAACATTCTCAACTCTTTATTTTCATTCTAGAAAATCCCCAAATGTTTCGTGTAAGCTATGAGAGGGATTTATAAGTTGAAAAACTGTAAATGAAAATGAAGAATTCCATGTATAGTAACAGATTTTTATTGCGGCTCAAATCATAAAAGAACTGTTATAGAAATTAAAGCAGACAATATACCTGGAAAATTAAGGATGCGTTGCGTACCACTCATGCATATATACACACCGCAGAGCAAAAACAATAAAGCTGCTCAAATCATAATATATATATATATATATATTTTTTTTTTGGTTTACGTACATGTACAGATTACGATTAATTTGAACTAAAAATAAAAGACGAGGACGAAAAAAGTTTAAATTTCAGTTTTCAAGATTGTGAAAATATATTAAAAAATATAGTTAAAATGAAGGCAAATCTCTGGAAACTAAAATTCACAAGGAAAGAAGAAATTTAACAGGGAATAAAAATCGCAGTGCACGTAGCTCAAAATCTAGAAAAGATTAAGTCATGAATCCATATTTTTTATCCAGATCCCAAACACTACAAATCGATATATCATATATATATGATGATCAAAACGTAAAAATGAAAACCCTAGCTTATATATATATATATATATACACACAAAAATGTAAAATTCATGTCAATATAAGTTCTTGGAGTTAGATTGGAATCGAAATAGGGCAAAAACATGAAATTTTAGGAGCAGATGATTATATACCTTTTCTTGAATGATTAGCTTTGCGAGAAGGTTTAGGGCAGAGGAGAGAGTGATGGAGATAGAATTGTGTTTATTTGTTTAATCTTTATTTATATCTTATATAGTTTTAGGTTTTAATTTAACGGGAATAAAAATCGCGGTGCACGTAGCTCAAAATCTAGAAAAGATTAAGTCATGAATCCATATTTTTTATCCAGATCCCAAACACTACAAATCGATATATCATATATATATGATGATCAAAACGTAAAAATGAAAACCCTAGCTTATATATATATATATATATACACACAAAAATGTAAAATTCATGTCAATATAAGTTCTTGGAGTTAGATTGGAATCGAAATAGGGCAAAAACATGAAATTTTAGGAGCAGATGATTATATACCTTTTCTTGAATGATTAGCTTTGCGAGAAGGTTTAGGGCGAGGAGAGAGTGATGGAGATAGAATTGTGTTTATTTGTTTAATCTTTATTTATATCTTATATAGTTTTAGGTTTTAATTTAACGGGAATAAAAATCGCAGTGCACGTAGCTCAAAATCTAGAAAAGATTAAGTCATGAATCCATATTTTTATCCGGATCCCAAACACTACAAATCGATATATCATATATATATGATGATCAAAACGTAAAAATGAAAACCCTAGCTTATATATATATATATATATACACACAAAAATGTAAAATTCATGTCAATATAAGTTCTTGGAGTTAGATTGGAATCGAAATAGGGCAAAAACATGAAATTTTAGGAGCGAGATGATTATATACCTTTTCTTGAATGATTAGCTTTGCGAGAAGGTTTAGGGCAGAGGAGAGAGTGATGGAGATAGAATTGTGTTTATTTGTTTAATCTTTATTTATATCTTATATAGTTTTAGGTTTTAATTTAACAGGGAATAAAAATCGCGGTGCACGTAGCTCAAAATCTAGAAAAGATTAAGTCATGAATCCATATTTTTATCCAGATCCCAAACACTACAAATCGATATATCATATATATATGATGATCAAAACGTAAAAATGAAAACCCTAGCTTATATATATATATATATATACACACAAAAATGTAAAATTCATGTCAATATAAGTTCTTGGAGTTAGATTGGAATCGAAATAGGGCAAAAACATGAAATTTTAGGAGCAGATGATTATATACCTTTTCTTGAATGATTAGCTTTGCGAGAAGGTTTAGGGCAGAGGAGAGAGTGATGGAGATAGAATTGTGTTTATTTGTTTAATCTTTATTTATATCTTATATAGTTTTAGGTTTTAATTTTGTTGGGCTTTTAGTGTAGATGGGCCTGATTTAGCTTATAAATAAGAGTTAGATGAATTTTGTAAGAAGTTTGAGATTGAAGAATATGGAAAAAATGAGGATACGATCAAAAGACGTCGTTTGATTCGGAATTATTTTATTTGTTATTTTTATTTGTATTTTCCACGTTTCTCGCTGCATCAGTTGGTATCTAGATTTAGATTTCCGTTCCCAATGCCGTCAAATTCTTACTGAGACGAGGCACTCGTTCAATGCGCCCCTCACCGGCAAGCCCGCAACAACCAGCCACCGCACCACCCCACCCACAGCCTCGCCGCCATTTTCCACACCCCCACTCCCATTTGTGCGCCCACAGCGGCCAACTATCTCCGCCACAGATTCCGCCGCCAACGGTCCTTCTGCCGCGTACGCCTAGCTGCCATCCACCGCCGCCATTGATGCAATCGCCGCCTCACAACCCTCCTCCCCTGCACAACCCTCCTGGCTCCCCACCACCGCCGACTCCAGTCGCCATGGCTGACGACAAGTTCGACGACGACTGGTTCATCTCGCACCTCGATCGCCCCTCCGTCTCCACCGACAACGCGCCACCGCCGCTTGCTTTGGCGCAAAACCTGCTCCAGTCGCCTCCGGTCGCGCCGCTGCGGGACTCCCTTTCCTTCTCCGGCCAGCCCCCAACTTCGCCGCTCGCTATGGCCGACGACTGGTTTTCCCCTTTTCCACAGCCGCCGCCGTTATCCGCCGCACATAGCCGCGCTCCGTCGCCGCCGTCCCCAAGCGAGCAGCACCTACCCAGCGGCAGCCTCCACTACTCGACGCCGTTCAACGATCTACCATTTCAACCGTCATCGCGCTGTTCTGCAAACTTACACGTTGGCCTTGGCTGCGCGTTCTGTGGGTAAGACATTTGGGCCTGATGCCCTAATTAATATTGGGCCTATTTTATTTGATGAAGAAGGTAATTTATTTGATGAATTAATTAATAGTAATGAGCCAAATTATGCCGAGTTTGAGACTAATTATGATGGGCCACCATTATTTGATGAGGAATTCGTTGATGAAGAACAATTTGTTCTTAATTCGAATTTTTCTATTTATGATATCGAGCCTGAAGTCGAGCCATGTCACATATTTGATAAGAGTTTCGGTGGTGTTGTTGAATACTCCTCACAGAAGAACTATTATTATTTTATTAATAATGATAGTTATTTTGTGGGTAATTGTCTGCAAAATTTTTATGTTTATCATCTCAAAACACTGAGCCACGTACGAACAGGAGACATTTTTGAGGTTAAGTGTTCTGAATAGTTAATTTTGTTCTTACTAGAAAAAGAGTACCTCGTGAACTTTTTTTATGCGATTGAATGGGATTAATGCACATTCGAGGACGAATCTTTTCTAAGAGGAAGAGAATGATGGAGATGGGATTGTGTTTATTTGTTTAATTTTTATTTATATTTTATATAGTTTTAGGTTTTAATTTTGTTGGGATGGGCTGATTTAGCTTATAAATAGGAGTTAGATGAATTTTGTAAGGGAGTTTGAGATTGAAGAATAATGATGTACACATAATTTTGCGATTTTTTTATTATTATTCATTTATTCTTGTAATCTTATTTTCAAGTTTATATGATTAGCTTAATATTTTTTTTTCCATTGCTTTTTTGGTAGGATAATTTTGTTTTTTTTTAAAAGGCAACTAATTTTCAATACTAAAATAAAATCTTGTTTGCACTAAATCATACATCAAAACAATATTGTTGAGACACAATTATTTATTTTTTATCAAATGGAAAGATGATATAACTTTTAATATTTACTGAAAGAATATTTTGGAGGACTAAAGTTAATGCATCATAACTTAATTGATATTGTGGCATAGTCATATTTCTCTAGTAGAGTCGAACTTTGTATGGTGCATCTGATTGCTGATGCAGTTGTACAGGACCAGACATCAGGTGAGACCCTTTTATTTTGGAAAGATTATTGCTTGAACAAGATTCAATTATCATAATCCTTTTATTTTGGAAAGATTATTGCTTGAACAAGATTCAATTATCATAATTCATCATCGATTATTCTAATAAATTTCTTTGATTTTTTTATTCTAATAGTAATATTTTTATTTGTCAATTAAATTGTGTTTATTTTAATATGAAACATTATAACTTATTTGTCAATTAATTTATGTTGATTTTGTTATTATATCACGAAGTTAATATATAGTTTACTAATTATCTCTTATTATTTTTAATATCATATATTTATGGGTAAACTCTAATATAAACAAGGGCTAATGGTAAAACTTATTCATTTATTAAATAGTATCGGTTGTCATGGTGAAGGGTATTACATATATTAATTACTAAAGGGTAACAATCGTGATAATCGAAAAGTGTGTACTATATTACTAAAGGATATCATTCATTATAAGCTGAAGGGTATTCTTATATTATTGAAGGGTATTAGTCGTGGTAGGTGAAAGGTATAAGTTGTATGACCTATATTACAAAACAAGATAATATTATAAAGAATATTAGTCATGATAATCAAGAGTTTGACCTACATTATTAAAGAGTATTAGTCGGGATAAGCTGAAAAGTAAATCAATCTATTTTTTCAATGTGGATCAAGTTTTACCGAAAAACTTGATTTACATGAGATACACTCATATTTATAATGTACAATATTCAATATATATATATATATACACGTATATTACAAGTAGAGTTGTAAACGAATCGAATCGAATTGAATACCGCTATTTTGAATTCGTATTCGTTAAATTTTTCGAATATCGAATTCGAATATTTTTGAATAGTAAATGTGATTTATATTCGATTTGAAATTGATATCGAATTTTGTAACTATTCGAATACTCGAATCGAATATTCGAATCGATTTTTTCTCAAATATATTTTAAACAATATTGTTTGAGTATTCAATTCAAAATTAATTTCGTTGTTTCAATTCACAATACAAGTCACAAATTCAAAAATCACATAATCAATTACAAAACAAAAAAAAATTAATTATCAAATTACATAACGAGAATCAATCTTCCATCGATTTTGCAAACCAAATTCAAATTGTTTGCAATATGACATGAATAGGCTCTTCTTGCTCCTAAATAAAAAAATAATAATTAAAATCGGTTTACTCATAAAAACATCATATATTTCAAATGAATTAAAAAAATTAAAAGAATTTATGTTATAATGGGTTTCTTGATCCTATGAAGTCGGCGAACTTAATTTGCTCCACAAATCAAAATTTCTACCATGTGAGTAGTTAACCTTGAACAATAAGGATCCAATACATCCAAATCTTTCTTATGAATCGATGATGCGAGAAGTCATTAGAGTCTTACGAGAATCTACTAAAATTACATTAATGACCCAAAAATCGCAAGAAATATTGCGTAAAATTCGTCAATCAAAATGATACTTTTAATTGGTGTATTTATTAAAAATGGTGGTGTTTTTATTCGAGTGGTGTGGTGTATTTATAAAATATATGGTGCAAATAATTGGAGCCTTAATATATTTATATAATATTAATATATAGATTTATACATTTGCTATAAAAATAATATATATTTATATATAATATATATTTAAATATCGAATCGAATATTTACGAATATCAACTCGAATATCATACTTTTGTATTTGTTTAATAATCGAATCAAATCGAATATTCGTAATCGAATTCGAATCATAAAATTTCGAATACGAATATCGAATTTCGAGCACGAATAACGAATCGAACAAAAGTATTTGATTCGTATACAATCCTTCTCTCTACACTGAAAATCCTCCGATTTTCGTGTATATATATGTATGTATCACTCCCGTACACGTGTCGCGCTCCGATTGGATGCGGAAAATAAAAAATCCCATTTGGACACATCCCTCGAGTCGAGGGTGAAGCACGACTCGAGGCTTGGCTCATCCCTCGACTCGAGGCTTGCTGCAAATTCCGAATTTTCAATTCATCTTGAGCCTCGACTCGAGACTTCTCTGGCTCGACCATAGGTCGAGTCCAGTGGATTTTTTATGCCCGATGTGCACCTCCTACCCCCATTTTCGCCTCTACGCGTTCGTCTCATCGCCCTATGAATCCGGTACTTTCCGTTTCGTCAAATTCCAGGAAACTCTGAAAACGAGAGGCGAAAATCAAACGAAATTCATTAAACTCAAAGTAGTAATACTTTTAAGCACAAGAAGTGATACTCTATACTTTTAAACTCAAATAGTAATACTTTTCATCATATTATGCAATTAAATCACTCAAAAACCATGCAATAATTCACCCTAATCACACTACAATATTACATCATTTATCACTACTTTTTGCACACTAACTCAATTTAATACTATTAAACAACTCTCTTATTAAAGTTGAAAAGACTACAATATTTTCATAAAAATACTCCCTCCGTCCGAAAAAAATTCATATGTAGGTGGACACACACTTTAAGAAAAAAAAGTAATGATTGAAGTTTTGGGGGATAAATTTGTAAACTTTTATGTATAAAGTAAAAAAATTTTATTGGGATATGTGTATGTGGGAGTAAAAGTAATGACATTTGTGTAAATTAGTGAAAATTGTGAGGATGGAGTTTATAAAAAGTTTTCCATTTTAAGGGTGTGAAACGTATAATGGGACGGACGAAAAAGGAAAGTGTGAAAGCTTTTATGGGACGGAGGAAGTAACTTATATTATTAAACAACTCTTACATTAAAACTTGTGTCAAACGGTAAATGTCACAACGAGTACGGGACGGAGGGAGTAGTTATTTTTTCATCATTATTGATCTCCCGTAATTTTTTTTTTTTTGATATTTTTGTTCTAAAAAATTGTATTTTTTGTTTTCAAAGGAATGATAATTTGAAGGATTAATTGTGAAAATTAACGGATGGGATCAAATTTTTCTAAAAAATCACTTTTATAAATACTAAAAATATTTTAAACTCATTCTCACAAAATCAAAACTATAAAACTATAATTTACTCCTTTAAGAATAAGCGCCGCTTCCCCTCATTTAATAAATTTGCGCTTTTGGCTTAACCTACCTAGGGATGGATCGGTGCGGTATACCGAAAATACCGAAAATACCGTATACCGCATCTGAAAATTTCGATATTTATAAAAACATACCGATATCAGATTAAATTTCGTATACCGAACGGTATACCGAAATTTCGGTATTAAAAATTCATACCGCATACCGTGCCGATTTTTCGGTATACCTTACCGCACCGTCCATACCGATTATACCGTCCATACCGAATCATACCGACTATATCGACCACACCGAATCATACCGATATACCGTTCATACCGAACAATTAATTAAAAAAATTATTATTGTACATTTCTTTATTATATTATTTAAATTATAAACAAATTAATTAAATAATTATTTTAAAAATATTTACGGTATACGGTATATACCGAAATACCGAAAATTTTAAAATCCTATACCGATACCGTCGAAAATTTCGCATGCGGTAATACCGCACCGAAATTTTCGGTATACCGCATAATTCGGTATTTTTCGCACGGATAACGTCGGTATATCGACATTTTCGGTATTTCCTCCATCCCTAAACCTACCTAAACATCTTGACAGTACTGAATCTAAGAATTTAACTCTGACATGAATTCTCTCCATTTTTTTATAATTTTTTTGTAAATTTTAGAGATATGTAGACACAATTCATGGACCCATTTTTTATATTTTTATTCAATATTTTATTATGTGTTTATCTTTTGAAATTTACAAGAAATTTTGTAAATTAAATGGAGAAGATCCATTTCGATTTAACTCCATGACAATCTGTGATTATTGTCGGAGATTTTTTTTTTTAAAAAAATGTTATTTCACACCTCTATACATCTCGAGTTCGAGTTTTTAAATAAGTTGATATTATTTTAAAGTATCAAAAATTTTGGGCAATATAAAATAACTTTACTTGTATTAAATTATTTTCTCGATGTGCTTCATTACCAAAAGGTAGAATTGAGAATCGAGCTCACAAATAAGAAAGAGTATTAAAATAAATTAATCTCACATATTTTTACATGAGATAAAAATATTTAATTATGTAAATTTATATATTTTTAACTTAAATTTCATTCTAATCTTCCCATTAACAAAATATTTTATTTTATCTATTATTTTTGTCTTAAAAAATTCTACCAATCTTCACTCCACTAATTTAATATTGAAAAGGTATTATATAAGAATGTTTCACGAATTTTATTTTACGAAATGGATCCCATTTAACACATTTCACACTTTGAACAAATTCTAAATCCATTGGGTATGCAAAAGTCGACCCTATGTAAATGTTTTTAAAATCGGACCGGTTAGCGAATCGGACAATGAAGTGGTTCATTGGTTCATTTGGTTCAACCGGTTGAACCGTTGTAAAAAACCGGATAACTCGAATATTTATTTATATATTTATATATAATGTATTACAAATATTATAGATATTCATAAAAACATAACATAAAATTCAATATTATGGTAAAACATTGTATAAGATTAACGTAGTACATAAAAATTAAAACTTCAAATTACATGTTATTAAAAATAAAATCTAAAATTTAAACTTTTACAATTAAAAATAACTCATAGAAATTACAAAAATGTTAAAAATTAATTTAAAAAAAAACACCAAAAAACCGGGTCAATCGGTTCAGGTCACCGGTTGAACCCGATTTTTGGCGGTTCTTACTGGTTTTTTAAATCGGTATGCAGAAAGAACCGGACCGTGACCGATTCCCGGTTAAACCGGCTGGCCCGGTCCGATTTTCAAAACAATGCCCTATGTGAGTAAAACTGTAAAAGAAAACTTATGGCCCACAACGAATAGGAAATGAATCCTCTACATTTTAACTTTGTTGTAAATTTCAAAAAGATAAATACAATAATAAAATAATAAATGAGTCCTACTTTTTATATTTTATTATTATCTCTATCTCTCCGAAATTCTCCTATACACTAAATAAAATGATGAGGATCCAAATTCGACATGCCTATGGCCCAACATAAATATATATAAACCAACGGATCCGTGGCAAGTGGAAAGTTGCATGGATAACTAGACGACCTCATCTATATAAACCAATGAATGCATTGATATTGCCCTCAAAAGTAGAGTAAATAGTACTTCCACAGATCCGGTACTTATTTCTTATATTTTTGCGCACAAAAATTAAAGTTAATGATATATATATTATAGATATTGTATAAATAATATAATAGAAAGAGAACAAAAATAAAATATTAAAATAAAAGGTAAGAATAATTGGTGATAATATGTGTAAAGTGTTAGGAATAAAACACTTAAGGCTTCATTTACTTTGATGGATTAGGTTTGATAACAATTATTTATTTAATATTATCACTTATTTATTGATTAGGTTTGAAAAATGTATTTGAGAAAGTAAATGTGTGATAAAATAAGAAAATGTAATCTCTGTTCCTTATTTTATCACACCTTATCATATCCAATCTAATTCCTATTTCTAAAGTAAACGTAGCCTTATGGGACAAACTAAAAAAAAAAAAAAATTAGAAAGAGAACTATGTTTCAAAAGGCGAAGGTGCATGGACGTTGAACCGAACACCCTTAACGCTTATGATCGGACCGAATCCAATTGTTCAGACAGTTAATAATGCGGTTGAGTCAGTATAACATCATAATGATGTCATAATTGTATAATATATTAATTATAATTATTACAGAAAAAAAGACTAAAAATTAATGTAAAACACAACTCCAAAAAAGGAGAGAGGGGGTTATCGAGCTTTAATTCAAATCCCTCCAGAAAAAAATTGTCGAAGAAGCAACACAAAATCGTAAAACTACACAAAAATAAAACTTGGAAAAAACGAGTAATAGAAAAAAGATGCGGCCGACCGAAACAATAATTTCAGGTTTGCTTACAGTACAACGCCCGACGACCGACGAAATTTTTCTGGAGATGCGGCGGTTCTACATTGGGAGAGAGAATTTGGTGGAACTGAGAATTTAGGGCATCAAATTATTTTAAAAATTACAAAGTAGCCCAAATTTTCCCCCTTCAAATACGCCGAACCGCCGGTTCGCCAGGTTCAACCGGGTCCGATTTGCTTTTTTCAATTTTAATCGGTCCGTAAGTGTTTTAGAGGATGTCCGATTCGTCGGTTCAATCGGGTCCAGTCCGGTCTGCTTTTTTCGATTTTAACGGTGCGTGAGCATTTTAGAAGATAATTGGGAAAATTAAGTTTTGGTCCATGAGAATTTTTCAACGACAATAGTAATCCCACGTTATTTTTTTGTTTTTTTTTTTTGCAAAAATAGTCCAGACCATTATTTTTAGGAACAAAAGTGCAATTTTATATCAATTCTCTTGGGACCAAAATTGCAATTTATTAATCTCTAGGGACCAAAATTGTAACTTTTTAGGACTAAAAATGTCGAAAACACTACGGGACCAAAAGTGTCAAAAAACTGACCATTTTGCGGTCCACTCATTCTCTTGTGGCCAAAATGCAATTTACCTGAATCGTCATCTGTCTAACCAAATGTAGTGGAGCATCCCCAGACCATATACATATCGTACTTCTTTTTTCACATACCGTACTTCATCTTTTTTTCCTACTACGACCATGTTTGCTTTTGGCATATATTAACCGGCGCCTCCACAATAGTAACTCTATTTTTCTACTTTAGTGGATGCGGCCAAAACGTCTATATCGCCGAAAGCAAACATGGTCATAGTAAGGAAAAAATGGCAAAAAATTAAGGTATTATTGAGGTGAGTATTTATGGAAATGAAGCATGGTGGTAGGTCAGTTATATAGGAGGTCGGATTGTCAAGAATGGCGACAGGCAGGACGTGACGTATATCTATTATCCCAACTACGCAAAGGATTGCATGGATGCGTGACACGTGGCAAGATGCATGGATAACTAGACAACCTCATCTATATAAAACCAACGAATGCGTGGCAAGTGGCATGCAAGATGCATGGATAACTAGAAAATCCACATAAACCAACTGATGCGTGGCAAGTGGTAAGGTACTGCATCGTAATAATTCATGCGGGGTGATGCTGCCACGATATAGTGGGGTGTATACAATTTAAAACTTCTATAAAATTAAAATTGTGAGCTATATTATTCGAGTATGGGGATGTGAGTGCGCTATGAATACGAGAATAAAAAAATATTAAAATGCAATCATTAAAAATATATCTATTTATTTATATTTTATTATATACATAACATAAAAAAATATATTAAAAATTTGTAAATGTTGGTGATAATGGGTTAAAAGCATATTCACAAGAGAAGCTAAAACAAGATAAAACAAAACAAAAATAAAAAGCAATATCAACTACTTTCAACTTTCAATCTAAATTATCTCAAACACCGATTCACGCAGCGCGCCAAAAACTTGATAGGTTTAAAAGCCAACACTCACCCTTCAAGTGTAAAGGGATCGTGTAGCTAGTAAGTCACCCGTTTAAATTATCGATCCAAGGGAATCAAGTGCGAGATAGCCCTAAATTTACTAATTTAGTCATAATTGTAGCACAAACCATTCAACAAGATCAAGGTGATTCAAATAATAAATAGCAAAAACAATTAACTAAATTAACTAGCACGAAATGCAATCAATAAAAAAGGTGCCCAGGTGCTTCTCAACAAATGAGGATCAAATATGCAAAGAATTCAAATGAGCATTTATCATATCAATTAATAAGAGCAATCTTTACACAAACAATAATCTCGTACTTGGTAAGCCTAGGAATTACGCTACAAATTAAGCACGAAAGATTGAAAGGACTAAGTCACCCTTTTCCACAGGGCAAGAACACGAGTCGATAGGTTCCTAGCGTGTCTCCCCTTTGATACTAAGGCACCTTACCTATGGTCTCTTCACTAATTTCCGACTACTAATCCAAGCAATTAATGTGGAATTGATGCAATTCTAATAGCAATAACCAAGTCCCCTTGTATTAAGCTAATATTCACTCTAATTCTCTAATTAATTCCCTCAACCAAATGGGTTATCTAAATACCCAAGTCTCCTTGTGATAATTAAACAACTAGGCATGGAATTAGAAATTAATCAAACAAATAGATCCTTCAATACTCATCAATCCAATTAATTAATCAATACTCAAAACAACCCATAAGAATTCCTCACACAATCAATCACCCATAAGTCTCAAAACACCCTAGCACTAGGAATTTAGCCAAACATGATGAAAGTAAATAAACTCATGAAATTAACAAAATAAATAAAATTCATAACAAGAGATTTAACCGATTAAAATAAAATTAAAGGTAGAATATCACCTAAATAGCATCCAAGCATGAAGAAATCATCCGTAGAACATCAAAATTGAAGAATAAATGCAAATCCTAGCTATGTGTGTGTAAAGAATGTGTAAAAGTATGTGTATTTCTCCTCTTTCTCTCTTCTCTTCCAAACCCTCTTCTTCTCTCCCCAAAAACCGCCTTCAAACTCGTTTCGCGTGTATATATATGTATGTATCACTCTCGCCACGTGTCACACGCTGACCGGTAGTCGAAAAATACAAAATTCCAAAATCACGTCCCTCGACCGTCGACCCTCGGCGGGGTCTGCGCATCCCTCGACTCGGGGCGACCCTCGACTCGGGGATCTTCAAAATCCAGTTTTTAGTTTTGGCTTGAGCCTCGACTCGAGGCTTCCCAAGCTCGACCCTAGGTCGAGTCCAGGATTTTTCTCGGCCCGATACACACCTCCGACCCCCGTTTTCGCCCTACGTGTTCGTCTCGTCGCCATATGAATCCGGTACTTTCCGTTTCGTCAAATTCCACGGAAACTCTGAAAACGAGATAAAAACCAAACGAAATCCATTAAACTTAAAGTAGTGATACCTTTAAGCACAAGAGGTGATACTCTATACTTTAAAGCTCAAAATACTAACATTTTCATCAAATTATGCATTTAAATCACTCGAAAACTATGCAATAATTCACCCTAATCAACTTCCCCAAACTTAAAGTGTTGCTAGTCCCGAGGAACGAAACAAATAAGCACAAAGGGTGAATTGATTGCAACTATGTCACATGGCGAAAAGAATGAAATTAGGAGTCAAACTCATTAGTGAATACAAGTTTTCAATGCCACTTTCAACTAACACTCAAAAATGTCATGCTTTGATAAGATGCAACTTCAAATGCTTTCTCAATGCTTCTCCCAAGGAGTGTATCTCTCATCACACAAGTGTATAAGGACAATAAAGCACTCATTCATCAAATTACAACCATACACACCATAGGCTTGCCACAAGACTCAATCTCAATCATTCATTTTGTGTATCAACTACGAATCAAAGAGGTCTTTTCAAGAGGTTGTAATGTAGGCTCTTTGGATGAGGTGGGTGAATTTGGGAAGTAGTAACTTAATGTTAGTAGAGCAATAAATGTTGATCTAAAAATGCAATGCAATTTTCACCTCATCTCAACAAACACTTCTCTTTCTTTCATTTTCATCTTTTTCTCATACATTCACCACCAAACTCCTTTTGAGACTTTCTTTTGCATTCAAGCTCAAATTGAATTTTTTTCTCATCAATTTTTTTCACTTCTTTTCTCAATTCAATTTTTTCTTTTCTTTTAACCTCTTTCTTTTTCAACTTCTTCTTCACACTTATTCCAATCATACCACCACACTTTTTCAATTTCACTTCACCATTCATTCGCCAACAATCATGCTCTACTAAATATATGGGAACAAAGGCTCATTAAGATAGGCAAAATGGCATAATTTCACAAGCTTGCCAAAGAATAAGGCTTTAAGACACAAATTGGCTTACTAGGGAAATCAATGACATTGGTGGGGTAAATTTGGCTAAGTAGCTCATCAAATCAAACATGGCCTCAAATCATCTTCCTAGATCCACACAAAAGCAACTTCAACGAGTCTATAGGCAAGTTCTAGCATGCATAATCGCAATTGATGCACTCAACAAGGAATCAAACCATTTTTCATGCACGATTTAAAAGGCTCAAAAGCTCACGGGCTTAAAATTAACAAAAGAAAGCATCCTTCATCACACTCATCATCACAAGACAACTTCTAGTGCTAGAATCAAGCAATAAATCAACTCATCAACACATCACAATTTTATCATGCCCATCAATCACAACCAATATGCCACGTACATACCTCCAAGCATAACACCTCATCAAATTCACATAAACTAGACTCAAAGATAAGAATGAAATCCACATATAAGCTCAACATTCACAAAAATTTTCACACAATTTTCTCATTACAAATGAGAGGCAAGTTGGTGCAACAAACATTGCTAACTAACACACGCACCCCAAACTTTTTCATTACAATGCAATTAAAAGTTTGGCAAATGTAGTTAGCTAGGTGAAGTTGCACACAACTACCCACTATGAAATTCAAAACTAAACCAACAAAAGCATATTCACAAGTAAGCTCATAACATTAGGTGCGCCGGTGCAAATGAAAAAAATGAAAAGAGGCACACCTCCCCCAAACTTAGACAAGTCTAAGTCTAGAGAAAGTGTGGTACCGTAAGGTCTTCAAAATTCCTCTCGTCTTCAAGCTTGTATCTCACCAAGCCTTACTTGCACACCTCGACCTCCTACAATAGACACAAAAATAAGTAAATCACACACACACTTATTGAAAGCAAATAAAACAAAGCAAAAAGAAAGCGAAAGCAAGAAAAAGCGATGGGTTGCCTCCCATCTAGCGCTAGTTTTAACGTCCTATGCCGGACGGAGCTTGAATTCACACTTCTCTATCGGAATGGCCAAGGATATTGGTCCTCCTTTCCATTATATTCCATTCTTTGAGCTTCAAAATCATGGAGATTTTTTTCATCGATGAACCAATCACCCATATCTTCCTTGTATATTTTTGTTAATGGGTGTACTTCTTGCTTCCATTCATTTCCCTTTTTACCAAGAATGCCCAAACTTATCTCCACTTCTTTCTTTTTATCTAAGAGTTCAAGAAGCAAAATGAAATCAATAGAAGCATCAATATCAACTAAAGCGTATATTGAAGAGTTTAAAGGTTTAGAAATGCTCATTTCACTCTTCAATTTTTGCACGATGCTTCTTGCTCATTGTAGCTTATGTCCATCAAGGAACATTCCTCTTGCTCACTTGAAATCCTATCATCAAAGCATATAAGAGAATAATCAACATCGATATCATCATGAAGTGGATTATCAAAAATATTAGGAAAGTAAGAATCATAAAGAGGATTTTCAATTGCTCCTAAGACACAATCTTCAATATGTGGATCATAAACCATATCATTTTGATCAAAGAATTGATTCCCCATGTATTGGTTATACACATCCATCTCTCTCGGTTAGTCTTCTTGCGGTGGCTTCGATCTCCAAGTTCAAGGGAATTGGTTCAATTTCACTTGATCTTGTGTTCATGCACACCTAAAAGATAACCGAGTATCAAATTCTCACAAGACAAGCTAAAACAAGATAAAACAAAACAAAAATAAAAAGCACTATCAACTACTTTCAACTTTCAATCTAAGTTATCTCAAACACCGATTCCCGGCAACGGCGCCAAAAACTTGATAGGCTTAAAGCCAACACTCACCCTTCAAGTGTAAAGGGATCGTGTAGCTAGTAAGTCACCCAGTTAAATTATCGATCCAAGGGAATCAAGTGCGATATAGCCCTAAATTTACTAATTTAGTCATAATTGTAGCACAAACCATTCAACAAGATCAAGGTGATTCAAATAATAAATAGCAAAAATAATTAACTAAATTAACTACAGAAATGCAATCAATAAAAAGGTGTTGGTGCTTCTCAACAAATGGGGATCAAATATGCAAAGAATTCAAATGAGCATTTATCATATCAATCAATTAATAAGAGCAATCTTTACACAAGTAATAATCCCGTATTTGGTAAGCCTAGGAATTACGCAACAAATTAAGCACGAAAGATTGAAAGGACTAAGTCACCCTTTCCCCAGGGGCAAGAACACGAGTCAATAGGTTCCCCTAGTGTGTCTCCCTTTGATACTAAGACACCTTACCTATGGTCTCTTCACTAATTTCCGACTACTAATCCAAGCAATTAATGTGGAATTGATGCAATTCTAATAGCAATAACCAAGTCCCCTTGTATTAAACTAATATTCACTCTAATTCTCTAATTAATTCCCTCAACCAAATGAGTTATCTAAATACCCAAGTCTCCTTGTGATAATTAAACAACTAGGCATGGAATTAGAAATTAATCAAACAAATAGATCCTTCAATACTCATCAATCCAATTAATTAATCAATACTCAAAATAACCCATAAGAATTCCTCACACAATCAATCACCTATAAGTCTCAAAACACCCTAGCACTAGGAATTTAGCCAAACATGATGAAAGTAAATAAACTCATGAAATTAACAAAATAAATAAAATTCATAACAAGAGATTTAACCGATTAAAATGAAATTAAAGGTAGAATATCACCTAAATAGCATCCAAGCATGAAGAAATCATCCGTAGAACATCAAAATTGAAGAATAAATGCAAATCC
This sequence comes from Paraleonurus japonicus, assembly GCA_030762865.1. NCBI lineage: Eukaryota > Viridiplantae > Streptophyta > Magnoliopsida > Lamiales > Lamiaceae > Paraleonurus > Paraleonurus japonicus. The sequence continues at coordinate 17,405,976 of CM061056.1, forward strand.
TAGCTATGTGTGTGTAAAGAATGTGTAAAAGTATGTGTATTTCTCCTCTCTCTCTCTTCTCTTCCAAACCTCTTCTTCTCTCCCCAAAAACCGCCTTCAAACTCTGTTTCGCGTGTATATATATGTATGTATCACTCTCGCCACGTGTCGCACGCTCGAGGTCGAAAAATACAAAATTCCAAAATCACGTCCCTCGACCGGGAGTCGACCCTCGACTCGGGTCTGCGCATCCTTCGACTCGGGGCTGACCCTCGACTGGGGATCTTCAAAATCCGAGTTTTTAGTTTTGGCTTGAGCCTCGACTCGAGGCTTCCCAAGCTCGAGCCTAGGTCGAGTCCGGGGATTTTCTCGGCCCGATATGCACCTCCGGCCGTTTTCGCCCTACGTGTTCGTCTCGTCGCCATATTTCCGTTTCGTCAAATTCCACGGAAACTCGAAAACGAGACAAAAACCAAACGAAATCCATTAAACTTAAAGTAGTGATACCTTTAAGCACAAGAGGTGATACTCTATACTTTAAAGCTCAAAATACTAACACTTTTCATGAAATTATGCATTTAAATCACTCGAAAATCATGCAATAATTCACCCTAATCAATTTCCATTTATAGATGTGCAAACAAGCGTGGAGACAGACGAATAAGGTAAGTGTCTGCAAACACACGTAGGACGGAAGTAGTAGCTTCCTTTGTAAAATAAGTCCATTCATTTTCCCTCTCTCCTCGGCCCTACGAGGATCGGAAGTGAAAACAATTATTACTTGTTTTGTGAAATCAACTAATACTATTTAAAAATATTCATCGGTCAATTGAAAAAAGTAACTGGTGTATACAAAAATTTGTCTCAAATTGAAGGGTAGAAATCATTGAGTCAATACTCTGATTTATTCTCTTGTGCGCCTTTTGTGGACCCGCTTTTGCACATTTTCAGCAAGAGAGAGGATAGCCTGATTGCACTTCTCCATTAGCTCAAGTGCAACATCAATTATTAGTTTTTATTTTCGTTAACTTTGTAATGATTGAATGAATCTAAGGAGTATCATTTTACATGTTTAACTACGTAGGTGGAAATATTGGTAAAAATCATCACCCAGCAGGACTCTGTTTTAACTAAGACATTAGGAAATTACCAGGTGGCTTAGCCTATCTAAAGAACCTGGGTTCGCCGTTTTAGTGGGTGATCCGGATTCGATTTTCTTTGTGAGCGAATTATGAAGATATAAGGTTGGCTTGGAGTAATTCTTGGAGTGTTTGGGTCTTGGCGATCTAACTACTAACAACTAACAAACTAATATTTACCAAAAAAAAAAAAAAAACTAAAACATTAGGAATCTAGCTTTCACCTTACCTTTCGTCTCAATGCTTGTTGTCATTTGTTGTTACTTGAGTCGTCATGTTGTTCACTTGTTTTTAATAGTAACGGGTGAATATTTATGCGAGAAAAATTATGTTACTATAGTAACTCTATTTTTCTACATTAGTGGATGCGTCCAAACTCCCACGTAGCTGAAAGCAAAAATAGTTACGGTAAGAAAAAATGTAGTTACTTTAGTGGATGTAGCGAGACGCCCAAATTGTCGAAAGCAAACATTGCAAGGTAAAAAATACTCTCTCCTATTCAAAATATACATTATCCTAAGTTCACGCACACATTTTAAGAAAATTATTTACTTCCTTCTACACCTTTAATTAATAGCTTTGAAATTTTTCCACATGACTTTAAAGATTATTATTATCAATGTGATTTTAAAAAAACTTAAAGGTAAATTGAAAAAAACTATAATTATTTCATATTAAAAAGTGTAAAATAATATTTAAATTATAAATAATACCAAAAAATAAAAGCTGACATATATTATGAACTAGGTATTATTGAGCGTGAGGTGAGTTTTGACGTAGGGTGGTAGGTTAGTTATAAAGCAGGTGAGGTTATCTAGAATTGCGACACGTAGCATCTTGTCCCTTGCAACGTGTATATCTATATATGGATAGACATGCTCAAACCGAAACCGAACCGGCGGTTCGAACCGGTTTTTCGGTTTGAAACCGCGGTTCGGCAAAACCGGTTCGGTTTATAAACTGACCGGAACCAGTATTAGGCGGTCCGGTTTCTTGCTTCGGTCATTGCAAAACCGTAAACCGGGCGGTTTTAACTGAATCCGGCTAAACCGGAACGGCATAAACCAAACCGCGGTTTTGCGGTTAAACCGCGGTTTCAGCTTTTGTATTTTTTTTTTTAAATTTGAAATTTCAAACGGACGGATCGGATTAGTTGACCGTTGGAGATCAACGGCCCGAGATCATCGGCCGTTAGATGGAACCGTGGTTCGGCGGTCAAACCGCCGGTTTTGACCGTTAGATTCAAATTTTTTTTTTAAATTAAATTTCCCACCTCTATAAATACCCCACACCTCTTCTCATTTTTACTACACCAATTCTTACTCTCTTACTCTCAATTCTCAATTCATACTCTCTCAATTCTCAAATTCTCTCAATTTCAATTATTATACTTATATTATAGTTATATTAGTTTAGTTTACTTATCTATTTATATACTTATATTATACTCAAATTCTTATATAGTTATATTATATACTTATATTATACTCAAATTCTTATATAGTTATATACTTATTACTATATTATATTATATACATTATACACTCTACATTTATTATATTATATACACTTATTATACATTATACACTATTATTTTATTATACACTTATACACTTTACAAAATCAACCGAAAATGTTTAGCCGAAAGTCAAAGGGCAAAGGCAAAGCTTCCACCTCCGGTTCTCAATCATCTCTTCCACCTCCTCCTCCTAGCAATGTAACCAATGCTCCTATTTTTGATCTCGACGATGATCGCGATGATGCTATTCGCGAAACTCTCGGTGTTGGTTACGAAGATTATATATTTTCGGATGATGATCAACCCGACGCCGCCACTCAAATGCCTCCACCACAACCACGACGAGGCCGAGCCACCACTTAAGAAGAAAGTGACGATCAAGAAGAAACACCAACTCCGGATTCAAACTAATCAAGAAAGGTGTTGAAGTCCATGACGTTTGTTCGTCATTTTAAGAAGAATTACGTGGGGAAGGATTCAAAAGGGAGGGACAAGTTCGAGGCGATTTGCAACTATTGCAACATGAAATATTCGTTTATAAAAGGAAACGGATATGGAGCGTTGAATAGTCATACAAAGTCGAAGCATCCGGCGGAGTGGGGGATTGCAACGAGCCAAACGCAACTTTCAAGTCACGGATATACCGAGTCCTTCGGTGGTGGAGCTCAAGGTCTTTGTAAGTACTTCTAACACTAATATTTGGAAATATGATCAAATTGCTTATAGAAAACTTTTAGCAAAATGATATGTGTGCAACATCTTCCTTTTAGTACTCCCGATAATTTTATGTGGACCGAAATGGTTCAACTTGGTCTTCAACCTTGTGCAAAAGTTTATCGTAGTACTCTACTCGTGATGTAGCTAAAGTTGTAGGAGAATATAAATATGCTTTGATTAACCATTTTGCCGATTTTGATGGTAAAGTTTCAATTTGTGCCGATATTTGGAGTGATAATTTTCAAAAGCATTCTTATATTGGAGTTACTTGTCATTGGATTGATGAATCATGGACTTTAAACAAAAGATTAATAGCTTATAAAGATTTTGATAACGATCACTCCGTAGATTAATATTAGAGATAAATTGCATGATATATTGAATATGTATGTTTTAACCCATAAAGTTTTTTCATTGGTTTTGATAATGCTAGTGCTAATACCGCTAGTATTGAAGATTTAAAGGCGATTTGTCAACCGTGCCTTGGAGGTAAATTCTTTCATATTAGATGTATGTGTCATATTTTGAATTTATGTGTTCAAGATGGTTTGCATGCTTTAAGAGAACAAATTGCTCCTATTAGAGATGCTATTTATTATATGACTCGTCGTTCTAGTTTAATGAAAAAATGGAAAATTTTTGTAGAAATAACAACGTGCATCCAAAAAATTTTCTCTTGATGTTTCTACACGTTGGAATTCTACCTATAAATTATTAAATGAGTCTAATGAATATAAAAATCATTTATGTAATTTTTTTGCTAATGAAAATATTGGTTTTCGTTTATATCCTCAATATTGGGATCCTTGCGTGAAAATATGTGAAATTTTGGGTATTTTTAATGATGCTACTTATGCGATGTCTAAAATTTATGAGCCTACTAGTCATATTGCGGTTAATTATTGTCTACAAGTTGTTGGTGTTTTACGTGAAAATTTGCATGATACTATGTTGCATTCTAGCGTGCTTTCTATGATGGAAAAATGGACAAAATATTTTCACGAAATTCCCGATTTATTTTTAGTTGCTAAAGTGTTTGATCCTACGTTTAAATTAGATGGTTTAGAAGATTTGTTAAATTTTTATTATGAAACTTTGTATCCATGCGGTGATGTGACGGAATTTGATCAATTTAGTGATATACGTCCTAATGTAAGTGAGATAGTTGTGAGAGTTAGACAAATTATAGTAGATTTACTTAGAGTATGCGGGACCACCTCAAACTCAAACTCGTGCTACTTCTTCTTCATCATCTTATAGTTCTACTTCAATGTCTACATCATCCTGGTCCTATTCTTAGTCGAATTAATACTTTTTTTGGATAATCGTTACAAAAAAAGGGCACGATCTTCTTCTAACACTTGTCAAGATTTAGAAACATATTTGTCACTTAATGTTGAGTATGAAGCGGGCCGAACAAAGTGAGAAAGGTGTCGACGTGCTAAAGTGGTGGGGGAGGAGAGCAAGTATACTTCCGGTGATGTCTAAGGTTGCTAGAGACATTTTTGCATGTCCCGCCTCAACCGTTGCTTGTGAACAAGCTTTTAGCTTGGGGGTTATACGTTGGATGCGACGAGATCAAACATGACCGTGGAAAATGTCGAGAACCAATGCTTGCTCGATGATTGGGTAAGAGCCGAGCATAGAGCTCAAGTAGCTCTTGTAGAAGATGAAGATAGCGAAGAATGGACGACATCCACCGGCGGAAGTGAAGGGTAAAGAATCGAGCATTCAACCGTATCAACCGAAAAGGTAAATTTTGAGGTAAAGAGAACTACGTAGACTTTGATTCCTAATTGGATACGTAGGCACCTTAATTTTAAGTTATAGACTTAGAATTTCTAAGTTAATTTCTTAAAATTAAGCTCAAGTCAAATTTCTTTTATCCCTCCCCCTTCCCTTTAATTGTATTTAATTTGTAATTGATCAATATTCTAAAGTTGTAATTTGTAAGTTGTAAATTTGTAATATTTCAATTTCAATATTCTAAATTGTAATATTTTAAATTTTGTTGTAAGTTGTAACATTTCAATTTCCAATATTTTTATAAGTTGTGAATTCATTTACATTTTAAGTTGAATAAATTCATTTATATTTCAATTTCAAATATTTAATTTTAAGTTGCAATTTGCAAACTTGTAATGTAATTGTAAGTTAAATTAAAATCAATTTCAATGTAAATATAAATTAATTTGTACATGTAATGTAAGTTGTAAATTGTAATACTATTTTTGATATTATTTCTAAGTTATAACAATACACGTAACATGATTAAATTTAAAAAGATAAAAAATAAAAAAACAAAAAAAAAAAAAAAAACCGGAAGCGGTTCGAACCGAACCTAAACCTTAGAACCGCCGGTTCGGTTTCGGTTCCCAAAATTGGAAAACCGAAAGCGCGGTTTGGAACCGAACCGGCGGTTCGGGGCGGTTGGGCATGTCTATATATGGAATGTCTAGAATTGCGACACGTAGCATCTTGTCCCTTGCTATATGGAACATTATATTAGGGGTCGTTTGGTTTCTTTATTAGGGGTGTATTGATCCCTAATACACCTTTATCACTTGTTTGGTTTGTTGTATACATTATACTTCCACCGTTATTAAGAATAGGCCCGTTCAAATAATACCTAATACATGGTATTATAGATACCAAGTTTCATATGGTATTTGTAATACTTATATTTCTCCAACATCTATTAAATTTTAAAATACCAAAAACACCCTTCACTTTCATCAAAATGTGTTTATTATTATTTTTATTTATAAGGACAAATTAGTCTAAAATAAATTAATACTAGTTATAATACTTGCAACCAAACATAATATTGATAGTTAATAACTAATTATTTAACTCAAGTTTTGAAACCAAACAAAATATTGATAATAAACTGGTATTACAAATATAGGTATTATAGTCGGTATTATCCAATAAAGGAAACCAAACGAAATTTCAAGTATATATATATATCCCAAATTACCTTATCTGTATGAGGAGTATGATGTGTGCACACACGCCATCTTCAAAGAAAACAAAGGACAGAGATTAAAATGAGTCGATTGCATTTTTGTTCCATAAGACATACGATGTTTTGGAAACGGTCCTAATACTCTCTTTTTCATCCCAAATAAAATTTTGCTCTCAAATATAATCCCACCGTTAATCGAGTCGTTAAATGCACTTGCACATATGGTCCAAAATGTTATATTAGTTAATTAAGAATTGATTAACTGAGTGAACCTCACTTTTGGTCCCACAAGAAATGCTATGTTTTGGAAACTGTCTCGTATGCCGTCTCAAATTAATTTTTGTTTGCACATTTGGTCCCGCCGTCAACTGTTGAACCACTGTTACCTCCAAAAGATACTATTTATTTTTAGAATTTTTATATGTGTTCATTTTTTTAAAATAATAATTATTTTTATCGTATAAACTAATTTTCAAATTTTTAAAAAAATTAATTTTATTAGTTTTGTAAAAAAAAAAACTAAAATTCTATTTTTGAAAAAGCTCTGAGTAATTTTAAATTTCTAAAATCAGAAATAAAATATTAAAAATATTTAGTAACTAAATAATACTCCATCCATCCCAAGAAGTTGTGCACACTTTTATTACCTAAAACTAAGAAAAATTAATTTTGTTGACTTTTATGAGAATAAAGTGTAAGAGAGATAATATAATGTAAGGATATTTTGGGTGATTTAATGAGATAAAGTATGAGAGATAATAAAGTAGAAAGTAGAATAAGAGTGATATTTTTGTGATTTAAATGATATTGTGAGGTTTTTTCAAAAAAAAAAAAAAGATATTGTGAGGGTATTAATATTATGTGATGTTTCCATTTTAGGAGTGTGCATAACTTGTTGGGACAGACGAAAAGGAAAGTATGCACAACTTAGGGACAGAGGGAGTAAAAATAATGCTTATATTTTATTTGTTTTTAATTTTTAAAATTATTAAGATTTTATAAGAAAAATACTCCATCCGCTGCAATTGAGATTGCTTTAAATGTAAAATGAATGTTATAATTTTATTTTTTCATACCCAAAATAACACAAAAATACCTATATTCTCTCAAACTAAATCTTTACAAACATCTCTATTTACATTTAGAGCTGACAATATGTCGGGCCGGGTTAGGTCCGATTGTGCTTTGGCCTATATTTTTCATGCCCAACCCGGCCTTAGGCGGGCCATCAAGTTAACGGGCAAAACGGCCATTTTTTAAAAAAACAAAATTAATATTTTAAATTGAAATGCTAAAATAATTTATAATAACTTCAAATAATAATTTAATAATCTATATTAAGTTTACACAAACAATTCAACAATCCATATCAAGTTTAGTTATTTATAACAATGTACAAACAAAAAATCAAACAACTCAAAATAAATGAATTAATAAGTCCAGAATAAATTTAAATTTTTTTATTTTTTAATATTTAATTAAATAAAAGATGTAAAAATTATTATGATTTTTATAAAATTTTATAAATTCTCTATATTTTAAATAAAATGTATAGTAAATTATTCCAATTATGCAAATAAATTTTCGTATGGGACCAGATTTAAAAGTATCGGGACCGTTTTCAAAATATTAGATGTCCTGTGGGACCCAAAGTGCAGTAAGCTCTAAGTTTTAAAAGTGCTTTTTTTTCAATTTTAATCGGTCCGTAAGTGTTTTAGAGGATGTCCGGTTCGTCGGTTCAATCGGGTCCAGTTTGATCTGCTTTTTTTTTTCGATTTTAACCGGTCCGTGAGCATTTTAGAAGATAATTGGGAAAATTAAGTTTTGGTCCATGAGAATTTTTCAACAACGATAGTAATTCCACGTTCTCTTTTTGGTCATTTTTGCAAAAATAATCCCGACCATTATTTTTAGGACCAAAATGTAATTTTATCTCATTCTCCTGGGACCAAAATTGCAATTTATCAATCTCATGGGACCAAAACTATTTTTTAGGACTAAAAATATCGAAAACATTACGGGACCAAAAGTGTCAAAAAACTGACCATTTTGCGGTCCACTCATTCTCTCGTGACCAAAAATGCAATTTACCTGAATCGTCATCTGTCTAACCAAATGTAGTGGAGCATCCCCAGACCATATACATATCGTACTTCTTTTTTTCACATACCGTACTTCATCTTTTTTCCTACTACGACCATGTTTGCTTTTGGCATATATTAACCGGCGCCTCCACAATAGTAACTCTATTTTTCTACTTTAGTGGATGCGGCCAAAACGTCTATATCGCCGAAAGCAAACATGGTCATAGTAAGGAAAAAATGGCAAAAATTAAGGTATTATTGAGGTGAGTATTTATGGAAATGAAGCATGGTGGTAGGTCAGTTATATAGGAGGTCGGATTGTCAAGAATGGCGACAGGCAGGACGTGACGTGTATCTATTATCCCAACTACGCAAAGGATTGCATGGATGCATGACACGTGGCAAGATGCATGGATAACTAGACAACCTCATCTATATAAAACCAACGAATGCGTGGCAAGTGGCATGCAAGATGCATGGATAACTAGAAAATCCACATAAACCAACTGATGCGTGGCAAGTGGTAAGGTACTGCATCGTAATAATTCATGCGGGGTGATGCTGCCACGATATAGTGGGGTGTATACAATTTAAAACTTCTATAAAATTAAAATTGTGAGCTATATTATTCGAGTATGGGGATGTGAGTGCGCTATGAATACGAGAATAAAAAAATATTAAAATGCAATCATTAAAAATATATCCATTTATTTATATTTTATTATATACATAACATAAAAAAATATATTAAAAAATTATAAATCAAATACATGTAATTCACATTTTTCTCTCATTCAAAAGTTAAGCATATTTAATAATTATTTAATCTAAATAAGTAACAAATATAGCCGCCCCATCGAGAGACAGCGACAACGAATACAGGATGATCGTCGACTACATCTCTTCTTCCAGAGACGACGACAATTCTTCCTTGGATTTCGATTTTAGGTTCTTGAGATAATGGGAAATAGAGTCAGAATCAAGAAAGAATTCGAGTTTAAGAGAGAGAAGAATTGAGAGTGTTCTTGAGATAGTGGGAGAGTGAGTTAGAATAGGATCCGAGTCTAAGGCCCTCCCCATTGGGAGGTTTTTATGTGTAGAATAAGTTAAGAAAAAACCTGAAAAATAGGTTTTTATTGTTGGGGAAGGGATTTGAGGATGGATTTTTTTGTTGGGTATAAATTTCTCTACCTGGGAAGATAGGAGAAAGGAGAGTGGGGGAGGGAGAGTGCAGCCCACACGTTGAAAGATGTGAGGAGGCAGGCGCGTGGGCCACACGCACGTGGGCCCCGCGCTGCCAACTACTATTTTTTTGTTTATTTATGGACTGGGCCCCACGTTGATCCCAAAAGAAAGAAATGAAGCTTGCTGACCTTACTACACAAAATTGTAAATAGTGGTTCCGTTAAGTAATTAAATTAAATTAAAAAATAATACTCCAAATTATAGCTACAAGCAAACTAATTTTTTTATGTAATGTGTGTTCTTTTAATTTGTATTTTAACGTTTTACATAATAAAAAAATTAATAAATTGTTTTTGGATTTTTTTTTCCAAAATTTAATAAAATATTAAAATAATTAAAATATCTAAATATTTATTATTTATTAAAAATAGATAATTAATATAGTTTATAAATTAAAAATATATATGAGATAAATAGAAAATTGAGGTGGGTCCCCAAAAATCTACTTTTTGGGTATATTGGTGAGGAGGAGTTTTGTTTTGGAGGTAGAGGTTTACTTTTGAAGTGGCGCGACGCAGCAAAAAAACCTACTTTTTGGGAGATCATTGGAGAAGGCCTAAGAAAGATAGAAGTATCGAGAGTGTTCTTGAGACAGTGAGAGTGGGGGAGTACTTGAGGGGTGACTAATAATCAGCTGGGGTTTGGGGATAATGGGTTATTGATGTTATAGGGCTAAATGGGTTAGTAAAATTAATTGGGTTAACTAGGCTAAATGGGCTGATTAATTAATTTTAATGGGTTAAGAATTTTGTTTAGTTTATAAATATTGTAGGTTTAGTAATAACATATAGATAACTAAGTATATATTTTGAGGGTGGAGTGATAAATTTACTATTTTAAGGGTATGCACGAATGAGTGTGGAACGGGTGAATAAGAAAAGTGTAAAAATGTGCATGGAATAGAGGGAGCAATATTTATGATATTTGATTAAAAATCTAAAACATAAATAATAGTAATATGTAATTTTTTTGACAGGGATAGTAATATGTAATTGATTATCACCTACAATTATGCTTTTAAAATTATAATACTTTTTTATCAGAAAAGAAAGCTGAAAGAATTGTATATGAGAAATACCCTGTGCATATATTTTAGTAGTCTAAAAGTTTTCTAGGATCATTCAGCCACTCTTTTTTTTTTTTTTATCGGAATTCAGCCACTCATTAAAGGAATAATTACAAATACTAAGATAATGAATAGACACCCAACTTCATAAACGACCTTTAATTTCGTCGATCAGCCTTTTTTTATCGAACTCAATGCCATCGAAAATTGGTACATTTCTCCACTTCCAGATTGACCAAATCACACATACCCATGTGCCCACTACTAAATTCCTCTTTTTTTCCCATTCAAGATACCAGAATTCATAGTAAAATGTTGTCTAATTATATTATGCATCACACCAATTATAGCAAGTATTCGACACGTGAAAGAAGTCTTCAATTTAGTTTCCTGTTTACAACATATGTCGATGTACTCTTCCGCTGTCTCGTTCAATTAGTCTCAACATCTCCTTTTCGTTGCCAAGACAATTGCTTAGTAGTTTTCCCCCTTTTTTATTGCCTCATCTCCAATTCTTTTTGAAAGCTAATTATCGGAAAATTGTAGTTTTGGTTAGAGAGAATTTTTCAACGACAATATTAGTCCCACATTTTTTTCCAAAAATAGTCCCGACCATTATTTATTAGGCCCAAAGTGCAATTTTATCTCATTCTCTTGGGATAAAAATTACGATTTTCTTGTTACTAAAAATGTCAAAAAAACCTACGGGCCAAAAGTGTCGAAAAAAAAGGACCATTTTGCAAACCACTCATTCTTTTAGGACCAAAAATGCAATTTACCCTCCAAATTATCGACCCAGGTTGAGCTTGCTTTGGGTTTCCTTTCAATATATCCTTTTCCTCTTCCTCTGAAACCACCCCTCATGAAACTAGCCCACTTTCATTTTTCATTACGAATAGCCAACGCCTTCGATTTACTTCTCCTTTTCTTCCTAATTACTTTTCCGTGCCTTTTGAGGTCCGACGATAGTGAACGTGCGTAGCGGTGATAATAAAAATAGAGTTAATTGTATACACCCAATTTAAATAAGTGTTGGGACCGATAAAGTATCTGGTAATATCGCAGCGTTCTCTCTATTAGAATGGATTTCTTGAGGTTGCAATGTCGATCTTACTATTTAAACATAAGTTTCACATAATTAATTTTTTAAATTTTGATTAATTTTTCATTAAAAAAATACTTAATTCACTTGTTTGAAATACTTACAAATTAATATTTCATGAATATTGGGCTTCCTCAAATATAATTAAAATAAAACATAACTTGATCGGATCACATTGAAATATTTAATAATAGAGTTTCAATATATGTAAATATATATATATATATATATATATATATATATTAGTTTAGTTGATAAGAAACATAATAATCATGCTAGAGGTATGAGGTTCAAATGCATACTATTACTTTTTAGAAAATAAATTAGACTCAATATTAATTACTATGCTATTTATAAAAGGTATATTTAAATTTTGATCGGATGGTTGTAATAGCATATGATGTATTATTTATTATTGTTAGTTAATATGTGTAATCATTGGATGATTGAGATATATAATAAATAATGAATTATTTATTAGTAATAAATTATTAGATTATTGATTAAATGATGTGTAATTAATACTACATTTATATTTTATATCAATTTAATTGTCGTTGTTTCACATCGATTAAGAAAATTATTTAACACTTAATAATGATTTCTATAAAATAACTAATATACCCTTTTAAATATTTCACATAAATTTTTGCAACTCAATAAATGAAAAATATCACAAAATATGATAAATATGGAAAAAATATTTAACTTCTCTTGGCAATCCTAAATTGACAGATATTTTAAAATAAATTTTTTCTCACTAAAACGACAGTTAAAATGGAATTTGGAAAAATATTAGTATTTATTAGTGGTGATGTGATTGTACTTGGTTTTGAAAAAATATGTGTATTATATAGGGTGAACACAAAATCTAGTGTGAAACACTTTTATAATATGAAATTAATATCATTGCATTCATCCACCGAAAACATTCATTTAGTGATATCATTACATCTTATAAATTGATATCACAAGATAAAATAGTTATGATATCGGTGAATGATTATAATAGTATTAATGAATGATTCTAATTATACCAATTTCATAGCATGAAACTGTTTCACATGAGAGTTTCTCATAGGTGTGCATATGAAAATTTCCCTATATATATGGTTGAGTAAGAACATAAGTGATATATACAACCATACCATATTTCATAGACAAGATCAATTATTCATCATGGATGGTAGCAAAAATATGTGTATGATAGCTGTGGTTACTATGTTAGTTTTATTATACGTAGGGCAGGTGAGGGCAGTTCCTTATGGTAAATGCTATAAAATTTGTTATGATAGATGTGAACATAGAGTGCACTTTCCACCAGCTTGCGCTTCACAATGTGCTGTTGAGTGCATACCTCGTTTTAGTAAGGCTTGTGCATCTAATTGTGTTACTAGTCAATGTGCTCGATTTGGGAATGGTAAGTTTACAATTTTTCTTTATTACACCTTCCGGCTTATTTTTTATTCTCATTAACAACCTCCTATATATTATTTTTGGATTTTTATCGGTACAAGTCCCGAAAGATATGTTAATTATCAATTCGGGCCCGAAAGATAAAATTTATCAATCCGGGACTGAAAGATGTTTATATTAAGGGATTTTATCGAAAGATAGGACAATTATCAATTCGGGGTCTTAATTCCAAGTCTGGATTGATAGAATCTCTTAATATAAACATCTTTCAGGTCCCGGATTGATAGATTTTATCTTTCGCGTCCCGGATTGATAATTAATATATCTTTCAAGACTTTGACTGATAAAGCCCATTATTTTTATTTTTTCTTTATTATTTTTGTTGAATTTTTTTGCCTACGAGTCCCTTGATAGAATTTCATCTTTTTATATTGAGAAAAATATAGTTGTGTATTTTTTAAATTATGATGGTGAATTAATTTTTGTTTTTACAAATGCAGATTCTCAAAGAGTGCTTGCTTGTGCCGATGCTTGTAGCAAATGTCAAGTTTAAGGTCATTTCATGTGGAAAGTTGTTTAAGATTGTGAATTTATATGCACATTTATGTAGGTGTGTGATTTGTAACAAACTAAGATTATCCAAAGGAGTAATAGTTCTTGTCCTAAAGAAAATTATAGTTATTAATCATTGGTAATATGATTTTGTGAGTTCATTTTGACTTCAATTTATTATTTTGAAAGCTCGGTTTTTTTTTTTTTTTAAGAAACATTGAAAGCTCGTAAAATCAAGGAAAATGAGTTATAAATACTTAATACCCTATGCACGGCTCAAGGTCATGACCAAAGAATGAAACAATTGAGTTACTTAAACAAAATTTATATGTCTAATAATTTATATTTTGGAGGAAATCTTGACAATTTCATATATGAATGGTACGTTGCTCAATTTTGATATTTAAATAATTCTCCTGTTTCAAATAAAATTGGGCTATAGTCTCATAAGCTCATGAATTAAGTAAAAGAAGAAATGTGATTTGTTTCATGTATGACCTCTACAAGATTTAAATTACATTTATATTTATCCATTACATAAAAATATAATTTTATATATGTCTTGGATTTTCACTTTCTATGTCATTTTTTTGTTGAGTTAATTTATTTATGTTGGGTCTATCTATCGTACTCACGGTCTCACTAGCCTATCGGACTAAGGGCTCAGGTCACTTGCTTGCCGGAACCAAAACGGCGGTTGACGGAAAACCAAATTGGACACCACAATGCAGGGTTGCTTTTTCTATGGTTTCTCTTTTTCATATTGCAAAGAAGGAGAGAAGACAACCCTTAAGAGGCATCCTACTACAAGGGTTTGAGAAGAGTGGGCTTAAGTTGACCTATGGGCCAAAACCCAAGTGGGCTCAAGCCCAACAAATAATTCACATTCATTTTTATAAGCAAGGACAATATACAAAATTTACTTAAATCTAATTTTAATTTGAACAAATTTACATTGTACTTTGTTGCTCACCAGCTCGGTTCAAGCACAAACTCTGATTTGAGTATACGTTCAAATAGTTAGGAGAAGTAAATTTGGATATAGAAATTTATTACATCTACATTAAGAAATTTGATTATTGCAATTGAGCACTAACTACACATAATATGCTGTTAAAAATATTATTTAAGGGAAAGCAAACTTGATTTCTATGGCTAATAATGCAAATATTTGTTGACCTGCAAATAGAAAGAAAAAAGGACACCTGAAGAAATTTCAATTGGCAAACATCCACTTGAATTAGTATCTATCAGAAAAAGAAAATGTGAATATATATATATAACTGGATTTTTGTGTATTGTGTTTTTCAGTACATTCGAAAAAATCATATGGAGGTTTATTATAGATACCCCAAAAAAATTGCTCAAAAAAAAAAAAAAAAGATACCCAAAAAAAAAGATGTAATAATTACCCTCAACAGTTGAATAAATATATTTTTCCATGTTTTTTTATTGTGACCTCTTCTGTTTTTGCGTTTTTAGCATTAGGAATTATCTCAATAATAATTGCAAAAAATAAATATGAGGAATTCTTAATTTGATAAATATAAAATAACAAATAAATATAGAGATAATTATATTAAAATGTTCCACATATTTCTAAATTTTAATGAATGTATTAATACCGGTAATTCCTCATGAATCATATGATTTAAAGATTCTTAATTTCCCTCGCATCTTGGAAAAATTTAATTTATGTGATTGGACATAATTAAATTATACTATAAGATAGAATTCTACGATGAGTGTTTAAACCTTTTTTATTGGTTAAATGGAGGCTTAAAATTTATTACGTAATGCATAATTAAAAAATTGATAGAGTAATTAAAAAAATATATTGATTTAGCACAAAAAATTCAAATAATGATTTTCTTAATCACATTTTGAAATATTGTGAACACAAACTTTTCAATCAAACATTTTTATGGATTACAATATTTTGAACATAATACCTAATCAAATGCATGTAGAGTAATTGAAAAGAACTTGATATAATTGCAACCGCATTATTAGTATTTTCATAAGCTAAAATTAACCAAGGATTAGACGCAAAATTGATGACACATAACGTAGAGTGGTTGCGGATATGTAATAATACTAATAATAATAATAATAATAATAATAATAATAATAATAATAATAATAATAATAATAATAATAATAATAATAATAATAATAATAATAATAATAATAATTGTGTAATAGAAGAGTTGTGGAGGCAACATGCAACTGAAATTATTCTTAATTTTCATATTAAAAATACTATATGGAGTATTGATATTGACCCTTATGAAACTCGTGTAATACACAAACATTACATGTTATTTCTATAAGGTTCCATTTGGATATGAGTCATTTGAAATAAATGGATTTGAAAATAATACATTATACATTCACAAGCCAAAATGGAGAAAAACTAAATAAATGAATTTGATTCACACAAATATTATGCACAAGTAAAAAGATTTTAAATGATAAAATTTTGTGAGATCTCTCTTTATTAGTAAAAGCTTCATACTTTTTTATTTTCTCTGTCGCAAATACACTTTTACACTTTTTATCCCATTTTTTATCTCTCTCAATCATCTCACTTGTACTATACTCTTATTCGTTGATACTCTTTAATTTATGTACCAAAAGCAAATGGGAAGTTTTTACCGAGATAGAGGGAGAATTTTTTTCTTTGAATTGTTCAGTCTAATGCCTATTAGTAGGCTAAGGTTAAATAAATGAAGATTTTTTTTTGTATCTTAAGATAATAAGAATATATATAGCATTTAAATATTAAATTTCACATAATTAAAATTTTTAAATTTTGATTAATTATTCATTAGTATAATAAATATATTTAATTCACTTGTTTGAAATACTTACAAATTGATATTTCATGAATATTAATGAACATCTTCAAATATATAATTATGATAAAATAAAATTTGATGCAATCACGGTGAAATATCTAATATATTTTTATAGTGAAGTTAATATATATATATATATATATATATATATATATATATATATATATATATATATATATATATATAAGTTTTAGTAGATAAGAAAGATAATAGTTATGCAAGAGGTATAAGGTTTAAATGCATAATATTACTTTTTAGAGAATAAATTAGACTCAATTTAATTAAGATGCTATTTTTTTGAAACAATTAAGATTCTATTTAGAAAAGGTATATTTAAATTTTGATCGGATGGTTGTAATAGCATATGATGTATTATTTATTATGGTTAGTTAATATGTATTATGATGATTGAGATATATAATAAATAATGAATTATTTATTAATAATAAATTATTGGATTATTGATTGGATGATGTGTAATCAATACTACATTTATATTCTTCTGCTAAAAAATACTACATTTATATTTTATATCAATTTAACTGTACTTTCAGTGATGTTTCACATTGATTAAGAAAATTATTTTACACTTATAATGATTTCTATAAAATAAATAATATATATCATTTTAAATATTTCACATAAATTTTTGTAAACTCGATAAATGAGACATATCACAAAAATATAATAAAATAGCAAAAATGGAAAAAAATTTAATTTCTCTTGCGATAAATATTTTGGAATAATTTTTCTCACTAAAAGCGACAATTAAATTAAAATTTGGGAAAATATTATGTGATTGTTTGAATTTACAAAAATAGGTGTGTATGTGTATTATATAGGTGAATATGTATCGGGATTGGAAAATTTCCCTATATATATGATTGAGAGGGCAAATCGATTGCAAATGGAGCGAGAGAGTGGAGAGTGGAGAGTGGTGAAGAGAAGGGGAAGGGTAGATGTCCATAACCAACTTTCCGAGCGTAATCCGGTGAGGCAATCAAAAATTCCCAACCTTAGGTCTAAATCGAACCACTGGTAGATTTAATATAATAACCGGTAAGTTGTTTCTTTGGAATGTCTGCCGTAAAGAAAGTAGTTCATGAGTGGATTCGAGTAAGGGTTGGTCTGAAATCGAAGGGGATGTTTTCTCTTTCGTTCAAAAATTTTCCGAAGGATGCTATCTGGAACCGCTAGTCTTTGCATTTCAAGGGGTTGGGAACTCAAGGATGTTTTCTCATTCCAAGAAAGCGGGACAAAGAAAAGTTATTCGGATTTGTAAGATTCTCAAGAAACTCTTCCGAAAAGGGGATTACGGAAAATCTTAATAACATTTGGATTGACACTTATAAATTGAGGGCTTTTATCCCAAGGTTCCAAAGAGATTCTCAAGCGAAGGTTCAAAAGAAGATTGTACCTTCATTCACATCGGGTTTGGGTATTAGGAAGGAGAATATCTCGTTCAGGGAGATTGTGAGTGGAGAAAGTTTGCCTATAGTCAAGGAAAATCACAAAAAGCAGAGTTTCAATATCAGTCGGACGAGAAGGATCGGGAATGGCTTAAGGAATGCTTTACGAGTTCATTAAAGAGGAAGTTCGAATGGGAGGAGCATGCCGAGGAATTGCTTAATGAATGTGGAAATATTCTCAAATTAAGGCATCCAAGTGGAATCTAATTTTGTTGCAATCGGCATCCTAAAAAAGATCGGCGAGTTAGTCGGGGATTTCGATGAGTGGGTGAATTTACGGTTTGATTGGGTTTGTCCATGGGAAGATATCGATGTCAATCATAACGAGATCAATTTGGACTAGGTGGTATGGCGTCCCGTTACATGCGCAAATCAATCAAATTTTTGCCTTAGCTTGTGCGAAAATAGGGTTGTTGTAAAGTGGAAGAAGAATCGAGAATGGATTCATGGATCAGATCGCAGAGTACAAATTTCAACTTCATGTATACAGCGCATTGATCAAATTATGAAGGTTGAGATTGATGGGAAAGTGTTTACTATTAGGGTAACCGAGGAGATATTTTGTGAATGCCAAAGTAAAAAGCATTGTAGCGTTTCGGATGAGGAGGATTTAGATTCGGATGTTTCAGATGAGGATCGAGTTTTAGGCGAAAAAGATGAAGCGATGAAACACATGGTCGGAAAAATTCTAATGGTCCAAATGCGGCGGTGGTGAAAGACGTCGACGAAGACGATCGGTATTCCTCGATTGAATCGATAAAAGGAAGTCCAAAGGCGGACCCCATGTTTTATTGGAAAATAAAAGCATGGCGATTTTAGCATGCACTCAATACCCGAGACAAATTTGAATGAGAATGAAGATGGGAACCTGGATGACCTCGATTCTATACAAAATAACGGCGGATCATTGGACACAATGAATAGAAAAAGTCTAGGTATTAATAAGAAGCATTTAGTTGGGAGTGGGTCCCAGGAGTCAAATACCGAAGGAATGCTATTGACTTTGGATGGGGAAAAGTTCTTGATGGGCCCATCATGGAGAAAGCCCATTTGAATAATTATTTGGTGGGCCTTCTCAGGATGTATACTACAAAGAGGTGAGGCCCATTAATGATGAATTAGGAATTGGACTTGGTCTAAATACAAATGATAATGGGGATGGTAGGGGAATCTAACGAAGGTAAATCTTTAATAATAGCGGGGGCCGGTGCAAATAATGAGAATTTTAACAAGCCCCTCTCTAGCTCTTCGGCAGGATGAAGAAGTCCAGATAATCCCTAGTCAAAACGCAACCAGAGAAATTTACTCCCACGTAAATTTCACCTTTGATTTCTAGATGTATGGCTGTCTCATCCGGAATTCAAACCTTTCGTGGAGAGTAAGTGGAAGAATTATAGTATTTCGGTTGAGGAAGTTTCGTGGTGAAGAGAAACTAAAGATGCTCAAGGAGGATCTCAAAAATGGAACAAAGAAACTTTCGGTTGCATAGATACGAAGATTGAGGAACTCAAGGATAAAATCCACGAATTTGATACCATAGATGATATTTTTGGACTCGATGAAGAGGAAGTGATTGAACGAAAGAGGTCGACGGCAGAGCTGTTTAGAAGTCTACACCAAAGGAACAGTGTATTTACACAAAAGGCGAGGCCGAAGTGGCTCGAGGAGTGGACGTAAACACACAATTCTTCCATCGAGCTATTAATTTTCGCAAGAAAAGAAACGAAGTTTGTGTTTACACATTGGTGGATGTTGGACGAGATGATCCCGATAGAGTGAAAAGGGGTTTGGGAACATTTCAAAATGTAATTCAAGAGGGAGAAGAACATGTAGACCGAGACTACAACCTTTGCAAGAAGACAGAAAATTAACGGATGAGGACAATGTAGCTCATGCGGACCTTTTTCTCAAGGAGAGATTTGGGAAGCAATAAAAATTGTGACTCAACAAAGAGCCCGGGCCCGGATGGCTTTAACTTTAACTTCATCAAATCCTATTGGGAGACTATTAAGGAGGACTTTACGAGGATGATTCATGAATTTTATATGCACGGAAAATTGGTCGTGGGCTTAAACCAATCCTTTGTGGTTCTCATTCAGAAAAAAAAATGAAATGGAAATTCTTCAAGATTTCGGACCAATATCTTTAATAGGATGTGCTTACAAAGTTATTGCCAAGATCCTAGCAGCTAGACTAAGCGAGTTTTGGATAAATTAATTTCAAGAAACCAGAGCGCCTTCGTGGGGAAAAGATATATTCTAGACGGGGTGGTGATACTTAACGAGTCTATCGAAGAAGCAAAAAGGAATAATTCACGAGAGGATGTTTTTCAAAATTGATTTTGCAAGGCTTATGATATTGTGGAATGGGGTTTCTTGGAGGAGTTGATGGAATTTTTAATTTTGATAGAAAGTGGATCAATTGGATTCTTGAATGTATCACTTTGGCACATGCTTCGATATTAGTAAATGGAAGTCCAACATACCAATTCAAGTTGGAAAGAGGGTTCGAGTAAGGGGATCCACTATCCCCATTTCTATATTTACTTGTTCTTTGAAGGTTTGAGCTTATTAGTTTCAAGGGCGGTGGATTTGGGTTTATTCAAGGCTGCCGAATTGAGGAGAGATAAGGTCAAGGTGTCACATCTACAATACGCTGACGATATAATATTTATTGGTGAAGCAAATGGTTCGAATGCAGCAACAATGAGGCGAATTCTGAAATTGTACAAATTGTTATCGGGTTTGAAGGTAAATTTTCAGAAATGCGGTATCATGGGGGTCAATACTAATAATAGGGAAGTTTTGGAGGAAATGGCGGATGAGCTAAGATGCAATATCGGGCGATTCCATTCTCATTCCTTGGGGTAAAAGTAGGCGCTCACAACAAAAAAATAGGAGAATGGAGACAATTTGATTGATAAAGTAAAAAGAAGATTAACAATTGGAAGACAAAAAGATATCTCTTGGCGGCCGAATTACTCTCTCGAAGGCGGTTTTATCGGCATTGTCGATCTACTAGTTATCGTTTTATCGTCTACACTTTTTTTTGGGGGAGTGAGAATAAATGCAAAACTGCTTGGATTAGCTGGAAAGAACTTTGCAAACTAAAAATTGAGGAATTGGATTTTAGAGACTTGGGGGATTTTAATTTAGTCTTGGTGGGTAAGTGGTTATGGAAATATTTCAATAATGGGAGGCTTTGTGGGTTAGAGTGATTGATTCTCTTTATGGAAAGTTGAGATTGAATAATGAAGGAGTTTGTTTGAATAGATCTTTAGGCGAGTGTCGAGATGGTGGAGGGTAGTAGACATTGGGTGGGGAGAGAAAAACAAGTGGTTTTGGGCTAACATGGTCAAACGAGGTGGGAGATGGGGGAATACTAGTTTTTGGAGAGACTATTGGGTGGGGGTCAATGTTTGAGTGATAGGTTTCCTAGATTATTCAATCTTTGCTTGGAAAAAGAGAGTTTGATTAGTGAGAATGGGGTTTGGGTCGAGGGGTTTGGGAGTGGAAGATTAGATGGAGGAGAGAGTTGTTTGAGAGGAGTTGAATTCCATGCATGATTTATTATTGTTGATTAACAATGTTATAATTTACGAAAATAAAGCGGGACATATGGAATTGGAATGGAAGCACAAGGGACATTATGTTTCAAAAGATGCTTATCACGTGATTAGAGAAAGTGTAGCGAGAATCTGGGAATCCTCAAGATAGAAGGCTATTTAGAAAGTTGTGGAAAAGTTGTGCTCCTCATAAAGCGAAGTTACAACGTGGAGAGTCTGCAAAGAGCAGTTGCCGACTAGAGAAAATCCGAGGAGAAGAAGAATCAATGATGCAAACACCGACTCATCTTGTGCTTTTTGTGGCGAGGAATTAGAGACGGCTGATCACATCTTCATGGTATGCGAGAAATGTGGCTACGCTATGGTACAAATGTCTTGATGGATTAACAGGCCTTTTCCGATTACAAATAACGTCAAGGATCGGTTTCACGCATTGCTTAGAGGTTTCAAGGCGAAAGAAGGCAGGAAGATGGTTGTGGGTTTATGGATTTGCTTCATTTGGATCATATGGAAGGAAAGAAATAAGGTAATCTTTGAAAATAAAAGCGTGTGTTGGGAATCCATATTTATAGAGATCAAAACTAGACTTTGGAGTTGGATGACGGTTAATTTTCCAACATTATTTGTGCTGATTTTAGAATTGGGATGTATAATCCATCTAATAGTTTTATTGTAACCTGAACATGATTGTATTTGTTGGGTATTTCTCATACCCTTTTGCAATAATATATTTTTTCCGATAAAAATATATGATTGAGAGGGAACTTAATTGATATATACAACCATACCATATTTCATTCAAACCCAGTTTATCACTTCTTACAAGTGATTGCTTGGAGTCCTGGTGCTCTGAAACCTTTAGCAGCGGCAATATGGATTGGCACGACGTGGTCCATTTGGAATGCTCGGAATGATATGGTGTTTAACCAAGCTCAATTTAGTTTGGATAGAGTCACTACCTCTATCAAGATTAAATTGTGGAATTAGTTTACTTGTAGACACATTGCTTTACAGGATTTTAATATTCGATCTTGGTTGGGAGAACCTTGGGAGTGTCTTAAGACTTTGTAATTCATCTCTAGTTTTGGTTTTGGGGGTCTCGTTGGTTTCTATCTCCTTGTTGTAATTTGTTAATGGGTTGAGTACCCCTTGTACTCTCTATTAATGAATTTTCTCTTGCCTTTTCAAAAAAAAAAAAAAATTATTCGTCATGGATGGGAGCAAAAATATGCGTATAATAGCTGTGATTACTATGTTAATTTTATTATGCGCATCACAAGTGACTGCGGTTCCTTATAGTAAATGTTATAAAGTTTGTTATGATAGGTGCGAACATAAAGTGCACCTTCAATTCCACCAGTTTTTCCTTTCCTATTTTTGTTGAACTTTTTTGCCTAAGAGACCCCTGATAGAATTTTTATATTGAAAAATAGTTGTGTATTTTTAAAATTATATATAATTGTGAATTAATTTTTGTTTTTACAAATGCAGATTCTCAAAAGTGCTTGCTTGTGCCGATACTTGTAGCAAATGTCAAGTTTAAGACAAGATCATTTCATCACGAAAGTTGTTCACGACTGTGAATTTATGTAGGTGTGTGTTTTTGTAACAAAGATTATCGAAATATATGTGTAATAATTATTGTCCTAAAATTATAATTATTAATCATTGGTAATATGCTTTTGTGGTTTTGATGTACTTCGTTTTTGTTCGCCAATTATATTGAGTTCATTTTGACTGCAAATTATTTTATAAATATTTAGTACCCTATGCACGGCTCAAGGTCATGACCAAAGTGAAACAATTGAGTTACTTAAACAATTAAATTTCTAAGAATTTATATTTTGGAGGGAATCTTGTGTAGACGATTTTATATATAAATCGGTGCTTAATTTTGATATTTGAATAATTCTCCCATTTAAAATAAAATTGGGGTATAGTCTCATAAGCCCCTGGATCAAGTAAAAGAAGAAATGTGATTTGTTTCATGGATAAAACCTCTACAAGATTAAATTTGCATTTTATTTTTATCGATTACATCAAAATATAATCTTGTATAAGTCGTGGATTTCACTTACTATGTCATTTTATTTATTGAGTTAATTTATTCATTCACATTTATTTTTTAAGTAAGGACAATATACAAATTTTAGATTTTTAATTAAATATTGTGGTTTTCAAAATCACTATCGGATGTGTAGTGTTTGTTGGGGTGATTTCAGATTTGTGGAGGGGCGCCACGACCAACGACGCCCCATGGTTACGACACAACTTACAATAAAACCTGCAAAGAATTAAAAAAACAATATTTTAATGGGGCGCCCTTGAATGATTCCAAATTCAACCGACAATGAAGACTTTCACCTACAAACACCTGCACAAAAATAAAAATAATAATAATAAATTTAATGGGGCGCTACCGCGTTCGGCGCCTCTTAAAAGCAACTTTTTTTTTTGTGTTTTTAATCAAGTTAATTCCACCTTAACCACCAACACCCTTAATTATCACATTTCACTGCTCTACATCCTCATTCTGCTTCTATATCACTTCATCCCCATAATCTCATTACCTCACTTTATTGTTTTGTTATCTCAAAAAATAACCAAATGATACTTAACTTTATTATTTCTAGTGAAAATACACTAAGTAATTAAATAATGTTACACTTACATTTATTTACAAGATTCTACAAAAAAATTTCACTTCAATTAGTTAACACTTGAGATTTATTACAAAATTCATCCAAATTTGATGATAATTGAATATTTTAATGAAATATATAGTTTCTATAACATATTAAGATGGAGTATTTTTTATCATCTAATATACTCTCTTCCTCTCCCCATCGAGGTTTGGGCACGGGCTTTTAAGAAAGCCAGATTAAGTAGATAACATAAAGGATATTATAGGGTCCATTTTATGAATAAAATGATTATTTGTGAGTAAAGTATAATGACATAAGTGACGATTGAAGGGTGAAAATAAAGTGGTTGTGTCCATAAAAAGAATGAATACATTTTTTGGAGGCAGACAAATAAAGCAGTGAACACATTTTTAGGGAAAGGGGAGTATCATATTTATAACAAATTTATTCATCATTCATTAATCTAACAAATCTTAAATAATACTCCCACTGTCCCTCTTTAAGCTTTTCATTTTTACCATTTCGGGCATCCTACTTAAAACTTAATATTTTCATTTTTAGAAAGTTGTGTCCACACATTTATAATAAAACACTTCCTCCGTCACATAATTATTTGCATAATTTTTTTATTTGGACGTCCCAAAATAATTTGCACATTCCAAATATAAAAATTCCACTATAAACTCCACTCTCACATTATTCACAATATTACACAAAATGTCATTACTTTTTGCCCCACACTAACATACAATCCAACTCATTTCTTACTTTATACATTTACAAAATCACCCTCAAAATTCAAATCATTACTCTACTTTCTTATTTGTGTGCCACAAAATGGTGCAAATATTTATGTAATGGAGGGAGTACTCTATTTTTAGGGTACAATAAAATCAACACAATATATAAAAATGATGAAATAGAGATATTTATATGAGATGAAATACAAACATTGATAAAGATAAACAACAACTAATAGGATCTTTTACTATCTAGCAAAACCAATCAATCAACAACTAATAAGATAAACAAAAAAAAAAAAAGACGCTTTAAGGGGCCGTCGGTGGCGCCCCATTAAATATATATATATATATATATATATATATATATATATATATTGTTGTAATGTTTGCATATGAAAGTTAGGTCCCTGTCGATTTAATTTGGAATCATTCAAGGGGCCACACCGTCGTGGCGCACTATTAATATATATATATATATATATATATATATATATATATATATATATATATCTTTGCGGAGGTTTTGTTGCAGTGCTATGTCGGAACATTTTATGGAGCGTCGTTGGTGTGGCACCCCTCCACAAATCTAAAATCACCCCAAAAATCACTATACATTTGACAGTGGTTTTGAAAACCACAATACATAATTAAAAAAATCCCAAATTTCACTTAAATCTAATTTTAATTTGAACATCTATGTTTCTCACCAACTCGGTTCAAGCACAAACTCTGATTTTTTTTTTGAAAAGTAAATTTGGATATAGAAATGTCAAACTCTGATTTGACATTTGAGTATACGTTCAAATAGTTAAGAGAAGTAAATTTGGATATATAAATTTATTACATCTACATTAAGAAATTTGATTATTGCAATTGGGCACAAAATATATATATATATATATATGCTGATAAAATATAATTTAAGGGAAAGTAAACTTGATTTTTATTGGCTAATAATGCAAATCTTCATAATGACACCTGAAGAAATTTCTATGGACAAACATGAAACATCCACTAGAATTTGTATCAGAAAAAGAATGTGAATACATAACCTGATTAAATTACAAATAGGTTAAAAATATTTAAAAATTGCAAATATTTTTGTGTTTCGTATAAATTTATCTTGTCTTCCGCGCAAATATTTTTTAACCTATTTATAATTTTGAATTTTTTTAACCTATTTGTAATTGACTCGATTTTTTAATGTATTTTTCAGTACATTTGAAAAATAAAATGAAGTTTTATTATAGATACCGAAAAAAAGATTAAAGATGTAATTACCCCCAACAGTTGAATATATTGTTAATAATTTTAAAATGTTCCACATATTTATAGTTTTTTTTTTTTTTTTTGACAGGCACATAATGAATGAATTAATATACTGGTAATTCCTCAACCATATGAATTAAAAGATCCTCAATTTCCCACGCATCATGGAAAATTTTATTTTATGTGAATCGACGCTGATTCAAATTTAATAAATATATTGATTTAGCAAAAAAAAAAAAAATTTAAAAATGATTTTCTTAATATCAATTTTGGCACATACTTTTGACTTTTTATCAAATCAACACATACATTTTCTTTTAACCAAATTATACCCACACTTTTCACTTTTTATCAAATCTATGACATACTTTTTTTTTTAAATTAAATTATACCCATACTTTTTACTCCACTTTTTATCAAATTTAACACAATTTTTATAATATTTGACCAATTTTAGCTCATATTATTTATCAATTAATTTAAAATACTAAAAATAAAAAATTATATTAAAAATGAGAAACTATCAAATATTAAAAAATAATCAAATAAGTTATAAATATATCAAACTATATATGAAATAAAATGTTCAAATTCTAAAATTATATATTATTTTTATTTTGAAAATACAGAAAGAAAAAAAAAGAATTTTTTTAAAGTATTCTGTAAAAATTACATAAAATTATACTACAATTGATTTTAATTATTATTCAATATTGTTAAAAATCATTTATATTTTCTAAATCTCTTTTTAATATAATAATTTTAGATAGTTTCAAATTCTCAAATTCTTTATAATTTTATATCTATATATTTTACATTGAATTTTTAAATTTAAACATTTTTAAAATATATTATTTTATTTTTAATCATTTGATATTTTCTCATTTTTAATAGAGGAATTTTTGGTATTTTAAAGTAATTGATAATATATTTTAAAATTTATTAAAAAATATGTGATAGAGTTGATAAAAAGTGAAAAGTATGTGTATAATTTGGTTAGGAGAAAAATATGTGCTATTTGATTAAAAATGGAAGTATGAATATAATTTTATAAAAGAAAAAATATGTGTTAAGTTTGATAAAAAGTTAAAAGTGTGCGCTGAAATTGATAATTTGGTCTATTGTAAAATAATGTTATTGAGAGAGAAATATTTCAAACATCATTAATTAAAGTCGCATGAAATTCCCTATCAGAAAAAAAATATATGTGATTTATTTGAGTTGGTATTGTATGAAATAAAACATGAAATTAATTTACAGCTAATATTTTTAATAAAATAATTAATATTTTTTAATTAATATAATTATTAAAATAATTAATATTATTTAAAATTAATACCTTATAGTAAAATAACTAATACCCTTAATAAAACAATTAATACTCTCAACATATGTTTTACTGTTTGACGATATATTTGCTCTCGGAAAAAATAAGTTATATTAAAAATTTGGCAAAAACTAGTATGCCTTTGGTTCATCCTATGAACCCGGTTGCCCTACCCATAACCCGACCGCTTATACTAAATGGGTCATATTTAAAAAATACAATACAAACTCTTTAAGTATTAGCGGGTATTTTTTCTATGGCATTTTTCCATTGATCTGCTTGTCGTCGCCTCAGCGTCGTGAAGCTATGATCGTCAGCGTTGATGTCGCCATCGCCCTAAGCTGCCGACCATCGCAGTCGTCACTGATCAGCATTTATTGCGTCGGTGAGTTCGTTTTCCTCTTTTTAGTCATTTATGCACTTTGCTATATTTTTGTTTGATCGGGTGGGATTTCAACCTTTTCGTAGAAACATATTTTCAATCCTACGGTAGAAATTAGTTGGGAAAGAGAAAAAGGAAAAGTAAACAAGTTGGAATACCAAGACACTGATATGTGCAATTTCGGATCTTTGAAGTGCATCTAGTCGTTACTATTTTTTCATTTACTTTGAATATTTAAATTTATTATCGGATTAGGTGCTTGTTTTATTTATTGAGAAATTAGTTAATATAAGATTAATTTTAAAAATAAGTTGTTTGAATTCTGAAAAATATGTGGATAATTAGTGATTAAGACATTCAATGTTTCAAAATATTTCCACAACTAAGAGGGGAAATTGAGTGATCGGGATGATGCAAATGTATCTCCATATCTGAAAGAAAAACTTGAAAGGAAAGTTAGACACGACTACGGTGTTGTTGAAGGAAAAAAACCGAGAAAAAGATATTATTCCACAGGTGATTATAGGAAAAAGAAAATTGTAGAAAATCTTGATAAAGGTACACATTATTTATTTATGCATGACGGTGATAACATTTCTTCTTGATAATGATAACGTATATACATGTGAGGTGATTGTAGTTGTCCATGATAGTGATAGTATTGCTACATGGCGGTGTTAACATTTATACATGATAGTGATTGTAGTTGTGCATAATAGTGATAGTATTGCTACATGGCCGGTAATAACATTTCCTTCATGATAGTGATAACATATATGCATGGTAGTGATAATATTTAACATATTGGTGATAGTTGTTTCTAAAATATATAAGTAACTAACTATATATTTTGTCCTTTGATATACTTGTATTTTTATACTTTTTGGAAGCTTACCATTTTTTCCATTAATGATTTTAATTTTCTTCACTAAATTTAATATCACCAATCGTTTTTGTTTATCTATTTTCTTTTTTCTTTTTTCTTTTTTTTTTTTTTTTGTGCGGTGATTTTATATGAACAAACTAACTTTGATCGAACGTATTGCTAAAGAGAACAAAGATGAAGTCTTGAAGGTGTTGGAAGAGAAGAAAAATGTTCTGTTGAGAGAAGGAGCAGGAACAAACAATTAAGCGATTATATAGTCTACATTGTCTATAGTCTTTTTAACAATGTTAGTTTCTATTAAGTGATGTGTACGTAAAAAGTAAATTCAACTAATTCTAATCGTACTTGACTTTTAAATTTTTTGAGTAGTCTATATTTTCAAGAAAAGTGTTTGTGCTTCTATACAAGTCAAAATAAACAAGTCCACATAGTTGATGACAATTATAATATTTACTATATGGGTGATAATATTGCTACATGATAGTGATAATATTCATATATAGCGGTGATAACATTTAACATGATATTGATGTTATATTGTTGTTTCTAAAATCGTATCAATGGCAGTGATTGTAGTTGTGCATGATAGTGATAGTATTGTTACATGGTGATAACATTTCTTCATGATAGTGATAACATATACATAACAATGATTGTAATTGTCCATGATAGTGATAGTATTGCTACATAGCCGGTAATAACATATATTCATGGCCGGTGATTGTAGTTGTGCATGATAGTAGCAGTATTGCTACATAGCGGTGATAACATTTCTTCATGATAGTGATAAGCTCATCACTCTCCACCCCCGATCGACATCATCATCACCAGCTTCCATTGTCTTTGAGATTTGTGCTTGAAATAAGTATACGATTTCCACACTAATCTTAGAAATAGTGGATAATTGTAATGATGATAACATTTTTACATAACAATGATAGTCTAACAAATGAAATAGTTCTATTGCATAACAAATGAAATATAAATTTGATTGATTACAATATGATAAAATCTAAAATAAATGAGGATTTGGAGTTTTGAACCAAATTCCTTTTGTAGAAGCTGAAGTCGATCCACGTTTTCCTCTTATTTTTCTCAAAGTGCCTTTTTACCCTCTTACGTTCAATTTATGTATCTCATCAATTGTCCACTTTGATCATACCAACTAGAGAACCATTTGTATCATCAAGATCAACGTTGTATGTGCATTTGAAGGAAATACCTTACATAAATATCTTGATAAATATTTATAAATAACATAAATATTTTTATTTATTTTTAGAATTCTTGTACCTTGATTTACTACCAAAGCATCTTGTTCAATATTATATCCATCTGTTGAAGTGCAATCATTGATCTCGCCTTCTTCTAGTTGATCTTCAAGGGATTCAAATTGTATTATATCTAATAACTCCTCTGTAAATGAAATAAAAAATCAATGCAAGTATATAATATAAAAATGTATAAATA
Source organism: Paraleonurus japonicus (assembly GCA_030762865.1). Lineage (NCBI taxonomy): Eukaryota > Viridiplantae > Streptophyta > Magnoliopsida > Lamiales > Lamiaceae > Paraleonurus > Paraleonurus japonicus. Next base: position 17,436,380 of record CM061056.1, read on the forward strand.
ACATATTCCATGAAAAAGAACTATCACTATCATGTAGAAAGATTATCACTATTATGCAAAACTAGTGTCACTATCATGAATAATTATTATCATTTAATCGTATTAATTATTATTATTATCGTTTAAAGTTTATCATACAACTATCACTATCATTAACAACCCTATCACTATCATCATATTTTATCATAAGTATGCAGCATTTCCTATCATTATCATATTCAACTATTATTACTATCACGTCTAAAGTTATCATAACCCAACCGATTTACTAGCATTGTCTTGTACAACTTCTATCCATGTCTTGTATAATATAAAGATGTATAAACAACATATTCCATGAAAAAAAGACTATCACTATCATGTAGAAAGATTATCACTATTATGCTAAACTAGTGTCACTATCATGAATAATTATTATCATTGTCGTATTAAATTTATTATTATCGTTTAAAAGGTTATCATCTGACTATCAGCGTCATTAACAACTTCTATCACTATCATCCACAACTTTTATCACTATCATGCATATTATCACTATCGTATTGACTATTATTACTATCGTATGTACTAAAGTTATCATAACACTATCACTATCATTACCACGATTTACTATCATTGTCTTGTACAACACATCCTTTATCTTGTATAATATAAAGATGTATAAACAACATATTCCATGATAAAAACTATCACTATCATGTAGAAAGATTATCACTATTATGCTAAACTAGTGTCACTATCATGAATAATTATTATCAGCTTTGTCGTATTAAATTTATTATTATTATCATTTAAAAAATGTTATCATACAACTATCGTCTTTAACAACTTCTATCACTTTATCATCCACAACTTTTATTACTATCATGCACAACTACTATCACTCTCATGTTACTATTATTACTATCATGTACTAAAGTTGGCATAACACTTATCACTATAAATACACAATTTACTATCGTTGTATCTTGTACAACTTCTATCAACTTTGTCTTGTATAATATAAAGATGTATAAACAACATATTCCATGAAAAAAAGACTATTACTATCATGTAGAATGATTATCACTATTGTGCGAAACTAGTGTCATTTATCATGAATAATTATTATCTTTGTCATATTGCTATTATTATTATTCATCGTTTATAAGGTTATCATACAACTATCACATCAAACAAAACTTCTATCACTATCATGCACAACTTTTATCGATATAAATGCCTTATTTCTTATCATTGTCATGTAGAAAGGTTATCACTTTACTATCTACAACTATTATTACTTTTATACACTATCAACTGTCATGCACGCAACTTGTATCACTATTATGCAAAATGACTAGCACTATCACGTATAAAGGTTATCACTATCATTCATTAAATTACATGTATTTCTAATCCTTAATTTCATCGAGAACAACTACTCGATATCATCAATTGTTACCTCATCAAATCTCTTGTGAACAACTCTGTATTTGTGTTGAGCGACTCGAATGTTGCGTTGGATTCCTCATTTTCTTCAAGATTATTCATCATTCTCAAGGAAGGAGCGCGCCCGCAACAATTTAGCAAATTAATTGGATTATTACGACGAAATTCTCACTGCCTGGAGATTACAAGGTGATTAGTAATGACGAAGATGAACAATCAATCTGATTGTTGGATCACATCATTGGAGAAGCAAATCTCTTCGGTAGAAACAATCACATAATTGGTGGCGTAAATGCTGTTTATTGAAAGAAAGGAGAGAGGAGACTAATAGAAACACATGCGTTATTGTCATGTAAAAATATCACTTATATATTTCGGGTCAATGGATCGGGTCAAAATAGAGTTCACGTGAACTCTAAAATGGAGTAAGAGTTCACCCAAGTCTTACTCTAAAAATTTAACTATACAAAATAAATTTATACAATATTTTAAATTAAAAATACTCTAAAAAAATATTTAATTATAAGCATATATCCGAATTCATTTGTGATGGACCAATCGGATGGGTAAACCGAATCCAGACCCAGCCCGCTAACCATTTTCAATACCCTAAAAATCCCCTCCACATATAAATACTCCCGATCTTCAATTAGGGTTTCTTCTTCCTCCTCAAAACCCTTGCGCCCATCGCTAACATTTCACGCACTTCACACAGTAGCAGCAGCCATGTCGCAGGAACAACTCATCCTACGCGGTACTATGCGCGCCCATACCGACTGGGTTACTGCCATCGCCACCCCCATCGACAACTCCGACAAGATCGTCTCCTCCTCCCGTGACAAATCCCTAATTTTATGGACTCTGACCAAAGAGGACAAAACCTACGGCGTCGCCACCCGCCGTTTAACCGGCCACTCTCACTTCGTGCAAGACGTCGTTCTCTCGTCCGACGGTCAGTTCGCACTCTCTGGCGCTTGGGACAGTGAGCTGCGCCTCTGGGATCTGCAGACGGGTGTCACTGCTCGCCGCTTTGTCGGACATACGAAAGACGTTCTCTCCGTTGCATTCTCCATCGACAATCGCCAGATCGTGTCGGCGGCGCGTGACAAGACGATTAAGCTATGGAACACTCTTGGGGAGTGCAAGTACACCATTCAGGATGAGAACGCGCACTCCGATTGGGTTTCGTGCGTTCGATTTTCCCCAAACAATACGCAGCCCACCATTGTTTCGGGCTCGTGGGATAAGACAGTGAAGATTTGGAATTTGACCAACTGCAAGCTGCGCTCTACGTTGACCGGCCATAAGGGATACGTGAACACCGTAGCGGTGTCGCCTGATGGGTCGTTGTGCGCAAGTGGTGGCAAAGATGGTGTGGTTTTGTTGTGGGATTTGGCTGAGGGGAAGATGTTGTACTCATTGGATTCTGGTTCAATTATTCACGCTCTGTGCTTTAGCCCTAACAGGTACTGGCTTTGTGCTGCTACTGAGTCTTGCATCAAGATTTGGGATCTAGAGAGCAAGAGTGTTGTTGTGGATCTCAAGGTGGACGCCAAGCAGGAGAGTGAGATGGCCAAAGATGATGCTGTGCAAACTGGTGCAGCGAAAAACAAGGTTCAATTTCTTTTCGTTATTTATTCGCAGGACTCTGTTTCGTTTTATGTTTGTGTTGTCTATGATTATGAGTTCGTTTCTCGCTTGATTTTTGGGTTACTCTGTCTGTTACTAGTTTGCTACTAGTTATGGATTCATGCTTTTGTTGGTTCGTGATATTTGTTTACTCTTCTTAAGCTTAAGGCTAGATGATCTATATTTGTGTTTATCAATGCATTTTATGGTAAAGTGAACATTTTTGATCCTCAAAATTTTAATTGGTCCATCTTTTGTTTTGTTTCTTTATAATACATTAAAACTCTTCAAAGGATAAACATGATTCTTTATAGTTTGTGTTGTGTATGGAAGTATTTGAATATTATTATCCATGTTAACAAATCAATTGTTGGTAGTGGTTTGTATTCATTCATTCAATAATGGATTTGAACTTACTTTTGAGTGAGTTGATACAATTTATGCATTTCAGGTTTTTAAAGTTGAATCCATCAATCCACACAACCTTTCCAAAGCTTAGTTATTTTTTCTTACAAATCTTTGTTTTTTCCTTTCTTCCCACTACTTCCAATAAGATTCTTCATGGCATGCCTGATTATTGAACTTTGCCTTGCTCATTTTAAATATGTGTTTATTTATAAGATACTGTGAGCATGTATGTCCTTTATTCTGTGTGGTTCATTGATTGGAAAACAGTAAATGCAATTATCGATCTGACCCAAATTTTTGTGCTTTGCACCCAAATTATTTATCTTCTCCTTCCTTAAATGGAAGATTTATCTACATTGTCAGAACATTTTGTGACCTTTCATTTGCCTTGTATTAAATCGTTTCCGTTTTGTTTTCCCTTTCTAGTGTCCTATAGAAGTTGGATAGTATATCACACATATGATTACCCACCGTACTTGTTACCAACTATCGCCCCCTTAGTGCAGTTATGCTTATGCTAGTTTTGAATGGTGAGGGATATTATGCTGTCTGTGCTTCACATATGGATTTATGTTTTGTATCATCTGTATGAATTGTTTATATTGCAAAAACCGAAGGTGTGACATTGTTTGTTGTAGGTCGTTCATTGCACCTGTCTCAACTGGAGCGCTGATGGAAGCACCCTTTTCAGCGGATATACAGATGGTGTTATTCGAGTTTGGGGTGTTGGTCGTTACTAGGAATATTGCCTTGCATAACAAGTCTTGAATTCCTTTTCTACAGCAATTTTTGAGTTAACTTCAATTATGGAAAGTACCCAGATTCTATGTTTGATTGGATCTTTAAATTTTGAATACTTTTGTTAGGTATAATGTGTTGGTTTTACTTTTAATTTTAGTTGTTTGCATAGTTATTCTCTAGGTTTCTCCACATATAGTTACTTGTGTGGAGAAATTGCTTGATGAATCTGCCAGAGGCTTGCAACTTCTTAGTACTCACATGATAATGTGTGTGCACCTATTAATCATCCTGTTTTTAAATTAAAAAAAGCTGTATTTTTCTTTTTTAAATATACCCAATTATTGCTGTTTGCGTTTGATCTGACTATCTATTTTTTTTTTTTAATTATTGACTTTCATTTATTTAAATAGTGTTGAAGGATTAGTGATGAGTGTATGTCTAAATTTGAATACTCAAGGACATAGCCTATATAGGTGTAGTTTCACTGAGAAATACTCCATCCGTCTCGAGGTGATTTGTATAGTTTGTTGGACACATATAATTAGAAAATTTTCTTTTTGAAAATAAAGTGTAATGATGTTTTATGTGATTGAATGAGATAAATTGTAGGAGAGAGAAAAGAAAAATGTTAAAAGATGAGTTGTATTTTTAAAATTTAAATGGTGGTGTGAGGGTGTTAATATTGTTCTATACTTATATAAATAAAAATAAATAAAAATTCGATGGCCTGCAGTTGGTCTAATAAGTTAAACCATGCTAGTTGTTATAAATTATAAAAAAAGCCTTTTTGTTTTGTCAATATGAGGTAATTAATGCAAAATTGCTAAAGACATTGTAAGAAATAATAATAATAATAATAATAATAATAATAATAATAATAATAATAATAATAATAATATCTTACATTCCTTTTAATTTGTACTATCATTTATTGAACACATAAATAAAAAACATGGAGTAATGAATTCAAAATAAAAAAATTGGAATAATGAGTTGACTTTTGATTGATAATGATGTAAATTTTTATTTATAAAATACGTAAGAAATTAATTATGTGTTGGTTATTATGAGTCCAAGTTAATATTTCTTAATTTATGTGAAAAAACGTGCAAGTCTATTCTTATCGGATAAACTCATAAGAGCCCGTTTCTTTGAGGGTTATCCAAGGATAGCAGGGATAAAAAATCATTTTGTACTTAAAATGATTTCTTATCATGGGTTATCCATGGATAACCCTCAAAGTAAATAATATAGAAAATGATCAAAATATATTGGGAACATATAATTTAGTAACTATATTATATACGAGAGAAAAGTCGAAGATATGAATGATTCGATGCGATATATAAAAAGGGTCCCCAACTTTCCACTACAAAATACCTGTACCTTTTTACACCCAACTACAATTACTGTACATTCTTTCAAAAAAGATACAAAAATTGGATGGCAATTAGACGCTCTTACCCTTGCCGCTTCGAGTCGGAGTGCTCGTTCAAACCCCCGCATTTTATTCCCTGCTTCATGGTCGTAGGGACGAAGAAAATTAGGGCCGATGGGTTGACGCTACAGTTTGACAAAATTGCGTAGCTATTAAACTCGTTTTCTTCGCTTTTAAAATTTGAATTTCAAATTCTTCCTAAAACAAATAGCGTAAATTTTAATTCATTAATCTAAGAAATATTGCGTTACGATCATTGTTTTAGATTTCACTATATATATATATATATATATATATATATATATATTATTCAATGTTCTTGTTCTTTGGATCGATGGATGATTTGATCATTTTGAGTGTGAATTACAACGAAGAGTGCAAACCGATACAGCTTGAATAAGGATAGCTCGTCACTCTCGCCAGTGCTTAGGCCATATATGTACATTTCTCTTCAACATTTGCACATTCTTTTGCATATTTGTACATGGACAGACATATATGTATATTTCTCTTCAAAGATTTGACATTCTCTTCGACATATGTACATGGACAAACATATATGTACATGGACGGGACACACCCATCGATTGGTGAGTGCACCCACACAATATGTACATGGACGGATATATATGTACATGCACGAAATACACCCATTAGATTGGTGAGTGCACCCACCATCTTCTTCACGTATTGCACCCCCATCGCGCCTCCCCAACCTACAACAAACATTCAACACAACCCTTCGTTCCGACTTTCCATCCACCCACCACCGTCAGCGACCAAGCCGACGACGGTGCGCGGCACCTTCACCGTGACTTCGAGCAACGTGATGTCGCTGGATTTGAGAGATCCAGGTCGTGATGGATCTCAAACGATTTTCTTTTGCGGACTCTTCAATTTGTAAGCGATTTCTCCGATCGGGATCGAACGGAGTAGGGTTGAAAACGAAGATCTTGGCGAGTAAAGTGATCTTGTGGAGGCCGAAACCCTTGAAATCGACGCCGGTGATGGTCGCCTCCTAAGACTGCATGTTCGACACCTTTTCGGTGACGTAATTCTTCTCTTTCTCGAATATTTCCATTTTTATTAGAAAGATTGTGCTTGATTTGGGAATATGGTGGGTGTATGTATGTATATGTGTATATATATATATATGCGTGAAGAAGGAGGCGACGCAAATGTAGACCGAGAAGGAGAGAAGTAAGTCTTCCGATTTGACAAAGATCAACAATACAAATGTTTAATATTGGGTACTGCATTTTGTATCTGCTTGTAATTTCTTTGTAGGGATAAATTGGTAAAATGACTTGGAAACTTGTAGTGAATGTAACTTCTAAATAGTGAATCGACCTTTTTGTAAAAGTGAACAAGATCACAGTGTATGTATGAGTAATTTTCCTATAAAAATACAAGCCATATGGTATAGTACATAGAAAATTTTGTTATGTAAAATTCATAGCGATACAATATCGAAATTTTTATTTTATTAATATTATAAGTCACAAAATAATTGACGTGTTTTATAAATTAATATTACAATTGTCGTATAGATTATTATAAAATAATACTTCTTCCGTCTCAATTATATAGACTGATTATGTTTTGCATAAAAATTAAGAATTTTTATTAAAAAGATGAATTACACAAGTAAAATTTTTATTATATTCCTATAAATAGTATTATAATTTACAACATAATTAATACATATATATTAGTAAATAAATTAGAAAGTATTACTACACTTTATATAAAAACGAGTATATATAATTAAAAATAAGCGTATATAAGTTGTAAGTAACGGATAAGGGTACAAAATTTTAGAAAATTAAATAGCTTTCGGCGACAAACAAACGAGTTTAGACTTTCGAGGTATGGTGCCATATCCATAAAAAATTATTAGAGAAATTTATTTAGAACTCCATAAAACAAAAATTAGCAAGTTTTATAAATTATTATATTTGGTAAAAATTTGTGTGAGTTTCACAAATTAAACAAATTAACACCCACTTTTGAGAGTGTTAAAATGCTATTTTAAAATTATATCTTATTTTATTGTGAGATAATTTCACACATATCTTATATTCCCTCCGTTTCAGATTTTTTCATTGACTGATTTTGACCGTTTTTGTGTGAAAGTTATATCATAATATTATGTGTACAAAAGTTGTTTTATATGAATAATATGTTAGTTCATAAGGTTAACTAGCATATCATTCATATAAAATAATTTTTTGTACACATAATATTATGATATAATTTTCACACAAAAACGATCAAATCAATCATGAAAGAAATCCTGTGACAGAGGGAGTAAATAACTATGGTGTAATTGGATTGTAATTATCCTTTTAGCAAAATAATTAATAATTTAGTTTGTTACTTCGAAATCAGTGGGATCAATTTTTCAATATTTAATTGAATTCCATCCTTTCAAAAAAATTAATTCAATTTTTTATAAATTTTAAGAAAAATTATAGTTTATGTGTAAAATAGATATATTGAAAAATATTATGAAATATATCTACTTATGAATATAATAATTATTTATTAATAAAGTTAATAACAGTTTAAGTAATTAAATAAATATTCTTTTATTTTTTTGGAAAAAATTGTATGAATCCGAGAGTTTTATTTTCTTTTCCTTAAATATAGTATAATAAATAATTTCACATAAAAATTTTCACAACAATAATTCTCTCCAAAAAGTTCAAATAATAAAGACCTATCGAACAGGGTTGCTGCATTAATTTTTGGCACCATTCGGCATTACTCACAAACCAGTCTCTAACTGTAAATTTTTCTACCCGTTTGTGTCTTCTTCTTCGTCGGCAGGAAAAGAGGAAGGCCCGGCCCGGCCATAATCGAGGCCGGAGATAAAGCGTGGAAGAAAAGGATAGATTGAAAGAGTTTGGAATGTGGTTCGTCGATTCTTCTTTCATTTTTGTGTTGATCACTGCATATCAATCATTTCAACTGCCTACTTCACTCTCTGATCTTTAATTTTTAGGTGGTTTTGGGTCAATCTGTCCAATCAGAGCGTGATTTTTTTATTTTTTGGAATTAGCTGTTGCTTGGGACTGGAATTAATTATTTCCTTGTGAACTCTATTTCTCATGACAGTACTGCATTTCATCTCAATTTTAGGGTTCTGTTCGAGTGTGTTTTTGTTTGTATCTATGGTGTAGGCTTTTCATATTTGTTCACAATTCCTTTGGGGTGACTATAGGGATTTCTGGAGAAGGCAAAAGAGAAAAGTGTATGTTACAGTTGGATTGCTCGGCAGTGGGTATATATTATACAAGCTCTATGATGCACGAAGGCGTAGGTTAAGTGATCTCGAGAAACAGCTTGAACATGAGAGGGCAAATGAGGAACTCGTAAAAGCGCAGTTAAGATTATCCAATCTCTGAATCTCATTTCATTGGTGTGATATGTGACTCATGATTTTGAAATTTTTGTTACGGTTCATAGGATACAAGCGCATTTTGAGAATGTTCAGAGAATAGCTGATTCAACAACACTTCCTGATGTAATAAATTTCTTAGATATTCGATTAGCTGAGAGTTTGGATCTTACGCCATTGACGGAGAGATTAATTCAGGGAAAGGGCCAGCCGAACACTCTAAGTAGGACAGAGCAACTAGAATTGTGGGATAGACTCAAAGTTCTGAGTATGGATCAACCTTGTCTTGTTATCTTGATAAATAAGTTTATCTGTTGGCTTTTTATGTTTACATTAGCTTGTACGTTATTGACTATGATGCAGGTTTTACGAAGATGGTTTCATCTCTTTGGGCAATGACTATGCTGAACCTCTATATTAGGGTTCAAGTCAACATATTGGGCAGACATCTGTATATCGATACAGCACGAGGTCTTGAAAGTTCTCTCCTGCTTGTAAGAATGATGATATCAGTTGTTCTGTTCTTTGACATTGTGAAATATAGTACTTCTGATATTATAATAGTCTGTGGTGCCTTATCTCTTCTAGTTTAATCTGTAAAAGGTATCCCTCATAGGCCGCATCCCTTATACCTTCCCTATCTAAATAAAACTTTCTGTTTCCTATTCAGGAAAAATAATAATACCAATGCATAAGACTGCTTATGTTTGTTGTTACATGTGGTTATGCTTAGTCTCCGTGTTCCAGCCAAGATATGGTTTAGATTTTCTTGTAAAAATGAAACTATTGTTCACTGTAGTTTTTCTGCGTTCAATGTCTTGGAAACTCAAATTCAAAACATGGAATTTCATAGGACATAAAAGAAAAGCAAAATCAAGTTCCCACCATTTCAAGCATGGGAGCTTTTAAATTTTGAGTAACATTATCTTCCTTTTCTATTATCATCAAGATGAATTGTGGGTTGTAATGATGGAATAAAGTTTTACAGCACTGAGAAGCTAAGTTGAAGTTGATTAAGGTAGTTGAGCTAGTTTTGTAAGCTTTCTAAATTTTGATTATCTTTCCTGGATTATATTGATCAAGTTTTGTTAATGTAGTGTTTAGGAAATTATTGCTGACACAACATTACGTTTTCATTTATTCTTTGTGTTTATAAGACCCATACAGGGCAATGCTCTAGAACTTGATCTGCTTCCCACCTTCTATGTAGTTTTTAGCTTTCCTGGTTCTTTTTCCCATTGTGATCACATTACCTATGTTTTACTATTTGCTTATGTAGGCAATTGATGACTGCTTTCCATAAATAGCCTCGAGTAGATTTCTTGCTATTTCATTGGGGATCATTGATCTTATTTTATTATCCTGATCTCATAATATATTTCTGAAGAATATTTATTTTCTGTGATCCAGGGTGAAGCTGAATTTATTGACAGAAATGATGAACAACAGTTTTTAGCCTGTGCCGATTACCTTTCTAACTATGGCTTGATTACCTTGATCTCTGATATTGAAGCAGCAACTTCAGAAGTCCTAAAGGGGTAGGGCTTTACATAAACTATAATTTACCATGAGTTGGGCATATTTGTTGAATTAGATACTTCTCTTTAATTAAATTTTTGCTTCTGTTGCCCCAGAGTATTGATTCCCTTAAAATTAAACAATATGTTTTGTGCTCTGTGATATATTATATCTTTATTGTAGCTGTATTCCTCACTTGTTTCTTCATTCATTCAAAATATCCTCACTGTTAGCACCTATAAACCTGAATAGTTGAAATTTCAGTTCTCATGTCTCATTGGCAGAACACATGTTCATGATTATGCTCCACGAAAAAATTAAATTCCAAAATAAAACTCATGCCATCCCCTTCATTTCTCCAGCATAATGTACAAAATTTGCAGTCTGATATAATATATTCGGAAGTTCTCACTGTTCTGTTGGGTTCCTTAAGTCTTTCCTTGCCTCCTACACATCATGATTCCTACGTACGTTGTGATGCTCTTGTTTAGGATAAATATATGAATTATATATCTCTGCATGCTAATCATGCAGGTCCATGAGTAAGTTCATGAGGGAAGGTGGGATTGAGTTGAGGCATAAAGAAAATAAGTAGATGATCTAAATAATAAGCTATTTTTGTGAATAGTTTGTGGATCTAATGCTTATCAATCTTCAGTGAACATGGTTAATTTGACTATGTTTTCTGATTTAGTGAATGATAGTGCCACTATCGTGAACACGTAATAATCTTTTAATTAACATTCATAATTTGGCTAAATTGTGCCCTAGAGTAAGAATCAGTTAATTATAAACATGAAAAGCTAATAGATGAACTATTGTTCATAGCAAAGAGAACAAGATAGAATGTCTTTTTCTTCCTTTGGTTTCTTCCCTCACTTATGCCTTAAATAGGTTTGACCACAATTCCGGTTCAATAAAAAATATCGAAACCAGACATGCGAATGTCGTGGCTCTGGTTCTGGTTTCCAGGTCCAATTAATTATTTTTCTAATTTTTAATATAAAAATTTAGAGTTAGAATCTATCAATTAATTATAACTATGAAATACCACTGAATAAGCTTAACATTTGCAGAAAACAGCTGAAGGATTCCATCAATGTTGCGGTACTTCATGATATGACTATTCGTATATTAAACACTTTGATGAGTACGGGAAGCCCTCATCATTGGGTGGGATATTTGATGCCAGATGATGCTGGAGTTTACAAACTTGTTTCTCCCCAAGCAGCAGTGCCTCCGATTTTTCTCATTCAAGAAAATTTGAATTACTGATGGAGGAAACACGTGCTGTGTTATCAAGGTATTATCCTTTGCTGCAAATTTTTAGCAACTATTTATTTGTTATGGATTCTTAATGATTATATTGACTAATATGAAACTTTTGCTTAAGAAGTCATTACCTGCAAGACTGCAACAATTATTTCTGAAGTTATGTTGAGTCCAGCTTGTCTTTTTGTATCCTATACCCGGTGCATTTCTTCGCATGTAGATTTACATGTTTGCTTTGTTGGACTAGGAGAGATGAATACTTTTATCCAATTTATCCTGCGTTTGGTTCATGTGACAACGGTCCGTGATGGATTGTCGGCCCAGTAAAAAAACTCTACTTGTCTCATGAATGAGAGATAATTGCTCACATGAGGAGGGGTCGGAGTAGTTGTCTCATGAAGGAGGGATAATTACTACTCCCTCCGTCCCATAAAAGCTTTCACACTTTCCTTTTTCGTCCGTCCCATTATAAGTTTCACACTTTTAAAATGAAAAACCCTTTATAAACTCCACCCTCACAATTTTCACTAATTTACACAAATGCCATTACTTTTTACTCTCACGTACACATAACCCAATAAAGTTTTTTTACTTTATACATAAAAGTTTACAAAATTACCCCTCAAAACCTCAATCATTACTCTTTTTCTTAAAGTGTGTGCCCTCCTACATATGAAAGATTTTCCGGGACGGAGGGAGTATCTTTCTTGTCTTATAAAACAAACAAGCCCTTAGTTTTTTTTTTTTTTTTATCGGTAAATGTTAGTTGTTAGTGGTTAGAAGTTAGTTCGCCAAGTCTCCTTACAAATCCAAATTCTCCAAGTCTCCTTATATCTCCCACAAACAAGCCCTTAGTGAATCACCCCAAATTAATCCAGTCACACGTAGGGGTGGTTCGGCATTGTATGCCGAAAATATCGCTTATACCGTATCAAAAGTTTCATACCCGATAATGTACTGAATTTTCTGATATATGGAAATTTCAGTATATGAAAAAAACTTATATATGCCATACTGTACCTACGGTATATTGAATTTTTGAACCGTATTGGTATATATACCGTTCCAAACCGAAATTTTGGTAATACCATTTCACATATTGAATTTTATACAGGAAAGTGGTATGCATTTTGAAATGGTATACGTCACTTGTCAAACCGAAAGAAAATACTGATTTTTTTTCGATAGTTTGTATATATATACGGAAATTTTGAAAAAATCAGTATTTTATTTCGGTTTGACAAGTGACGTATACCGAAATGGTATTTTCCATAACCGTAGTCACACGTGTGAGTGTGCGCAAGGCTCGTGCAATTTTAAAACAAAAATTGTGGTGAAGTTGTGCAGAAGTGTTAACTGATTTTGTTTTGGACAGCGCTGAATTTGGCGACGTTGTTGACGTATCCCTTCACACAGTGGTGAATGGGCTGGTTGAAGATCTAAGTTTCACATGTGGAGAAAAGAACTTAGCCGCTGGAATGCCTCTTGCTAAACTTCTACCAAGAATCGTACAGATGGGTCAGCTCCTGCTTGAAGAAGCCAATAGGGGTAGGTATATCCAGGTTATCAGATCGATACCTGAAGTTCAACTATTCTTCACCCTTTTATACTCGAGCACACCCACTGCGTAGATTAAGACACTTGTTGTTTCCTCAGAGTCAAGCGTTTGTGCCGATCTGCAAAGTTTTTTTATGCTGATCTTCTCTGTGTCGTTCCAATTTTATCTGATGTTCCTGAAGGGACAAACTGTAGCGTTGTGTAAACTTATGTCAGTTGGATCTTTGAGATACTTTATAGGGGTTACAAAATGATTTTTTTCATTTTAAGAGAGACCTCCATGTGTACATTTCTGGTAACTTATCATGGCCGAGGTGATGGTGTTGATGACTGTTTGGGGGAGTTGGGCTGAAATAGTTTGAAGTGTTCAAGAAAATGTGGTTTTGTGACTGATGACATACCATTGTACCGCAGCTGATGTCATGATTTATCAGTTTAGACAGTTAATGCATAGAGCCTACGAAGTAATCGAGTGGAATGCTATTCGGATTCGGGCCCGGCTCGTTTAAAATTTTAGGTTCGAGCTTGGTTCGACTCTAAAATATAAAGTTCGCAAATAGTTCAGTTCAGAAAAAGTTAGTGATGTAAATGAAGCTCGAACTTGTTAAAAATTTAAAAATATCTAACTTCAATTTACCGCATTCAATACTTTAAATGAAATAAAGAAACATGTTAGTAAATCTAAAAACATAAATAAAAGTTTATAAAATATAATAGAAAAACACGTTCATAAATATTTTAATAAAATTGATAAAATCTAAAACTAATGAAGGTTTATAAATCTAAAAGTAATAATGGAAGTTATTTATTTGAACTAGTTCGCGAGCTTGTTCGTGAACAAATTCGCGAGCTCGTAAATGAATTTGTTTGTGAGCTTGTAAACAAGGCTTCACGAGCTCGTAAATGAATTTGTTTGTGAGCTTGTAAAACAAGGCCGCTTACGAGTTTTTGAATAGTTGGTGAATGATTTAATATGATTACACCCCATTGATCATAGTGAATAAGTTTAGGGGGCAATTCTCTCATTTTAACAAAAATAAGAGTTTATTTGATCTCAATTGAAAATAAATAAGGGTTTAAATGTAAAAGAAAAGGTTAAAGGGCCTATGTGATCGTGATAAATAAATCGATCATTTTTCCTAGAGATAATATTACTCACGGATAAATTAAGCATCAGTCAGGTGCCTTGACAACAAAAATAAACGTGTAGTTTATGTTACTCTATAATAGCTTCATTTGTATATTTTGAAATTCTTCATATAAAATATCCTAAGAGAACATTATGAACTTGAAACAACTTCCATGCAAAATCAATATGAATCTTTGTTAAAGTTTTGCCAGGAAATTGAAAAATTAGGAACATCTGCAATCATGATAAGAATCACATGAACATATTTAGATAAATTTATTTAGAAATCCATAAAACAAATTTTAGCAAGTTTATTATAAATTATTATATTTGGTAAAAATTTGTGTGAGTTTCACAAATTAAATAAATTAACACCCACTATTTTTTCAAAGTGCTAAAATATTATTTTAAAAGTATAACTCATTTCATTGTGAGATAATTTCACACAAAACTTACTCTATTTTGTAAATAACTATGGTGTAATTGAATTATAATTACTCTTTAAGCAAAATATTTAATAATTTTTTTCGTTACTTCTAAATCGGTGGAATAAAATTTTTAATATCTAATTGTATTCCCTTCTTCCAAAAATTTAAGTTTTTTTGCATAAATCTTAAAAAATAATACTAATAGTTTATGTGTAAAATAGATATATTGAAAGATATTATGAAATATTGTGTGATCCATTTATTAATAAAGCCAATAACAGTTTAAGTAATTAAATAAATTTTCTTTTATTTTTGAGAAAAAAATTGTTTGAATCCGTAAGTTTTTCCCCTTAAATATAGCATAATAATAATAATAATAATAATAATAATAATAATTTCACATAAAAATTTCACAACAATAATTCTAAGTTGAAATAATGTAAAGACCTATCGAAGAGGGTTACTGCATTAATTGTTGGCACCATTCGGCGTTACTCACAAACCAGTCTCTAACTGTAAATTTTTCTACCCGTTTGTGTCTTCTTCTTCGTCGGCAGGAAAAGAGGAAGGCCCGGCCCGGCCATAATCGAGGCCGGAGATAAAGCGTGGAAGAAAAGGATAGATTGAAAGAGTTTGGAATGTGGTTCGTCGATTCTTCTTATGTTTTTGTGTTGATCACTGCATACAAATCATTTGAACTGCGTACTCCACTCTTAATCTGTGAAATCAGAGCATGAATTTTTTATTTATTTGGAATTAGCTGTTGCTTGGGACTGGAATTAATTATTCTCTTATGAACTCTATTTCTTATGAAAGTGCTGCATTTCATCTCAATTTTAGGGTTCTGTTTAAGTGTGTTTTTGTCTGTATCTATGGTGTAGGCTTTTCATATTTGTTCACAATTCCTTTGGGGTGACTATAGGGATTTCTGGAGAAGGCAAAAGAGAAAAGTGTATGTTACAGTTGGATTGCTCGGCAGTGGGTATATATTGTACAAGCTCTATGATGCACGAAGGCGTAGGTTAAGTGATCTCGAGAAACAGCTTGAACATGAGAGGGTAAATGAGGAACTCGTAAAAGCGCAGTTAAGATTATCCAATCTCTGAATCTCATTTCATTGGTGTGATATGCGACTCATGATTTTGAATTTTTTGTTACGGTTCATAGGATACAAGCGCATTTTGAGAATGTTCAGAGAATAGCTGATTCAACAACACTTCCTGATGTAATGAATTTCTTAGATATTCGATTAGCTGAGAGTTTGGATCTTACGCCATTGACGGAGAGATTAATTCAGGGAAAGGGCCAGCCGAACACTCTGAGTAGGACAGAGCAACTAGAATTGTGGGATAGACTCAAAGTTCTGAGTATGGAGCAACCTTGTCTTGTTATCTTGATAAATGTGTTTATCTGTTGGCTTTCTCTGATTACATTAGCTTGTACCTTATTGTTCTATGATGCAGGTTTTACGAAAATGGTTTCATCTCTTTGGGCGATGACTATGCTGAACCTCTATATTAGGGTTCAAGTCAACATATTGGGCAGACATCTGTATATCGATACAGCACGAGGTCTTGAAAGTCCTCTCCTGCTTGTAAGAATGATGATATCAGTTGTTCTGTTCTTTAGTACTTCTGATATTATAATAGTCTGTGGTGCCTTTTCTCTTCTAGTTTAATCTGTAAAAGGTATCCTCATGGCCCTCATCCCTTATACCTTCCCCATCTAAATAAAACATTCTGTTTCCTATTCAAGAAAAATAATAATACCAATGCATAAGACTGCTTATGTTTGTTGTTACATGTGGTTATGCTTAGTCTCCGCGTTCCAGCCAAGATATGGTTGAGATTTTCCTGTAAAACTGAAACTATACCCTCTTTCATATCGTTCACTGTTTTTTTCTACGTTCAATGTCTCGAAACTCAAATTCAAACCATGTAATTTCATAGGACAAAAGAAAAGGAAAGTCAAGTTCCACCATTTCAAGCTTGGGAACTTTTTTTTTGAGTAACATTATCTTCCTTTTCTATTATCGTCAAGATGAAATTGTGGTTTTTTATGATGGAATAAAGTTTTACAGCACTGAGAAGCAAAGTTGAAGTTGATTAAGGTAGTTGAGCTAGTTTGGGAAAAATTGTACGCTTTCTAAAATTTCATTATCTATCCTGGATTGTATTGATTAAGTTTTGTTAATGTAGTGTTTAGGAATTTTTTTCCTATTTTTCTAAATGACACAACATTACGTTTTCATTTATTCCTTTTGTTTCTAAGCCTCGTACAGTGCAATGCTCTAGAACTTGATCTGCTTCCCACCTTTCTATGTAGTTTTTAGCTTTCCTGGTTCTTTTTCCGATTGTGATCGCATTACCTACGTTTTACTATTTCCTTATGTGGGCAACTGATTACTGCTTTCCATAAATAGCCTCAAGTAGTTTTCTTGCTATTTCATTGGGGATCGTTGATCTTATTTTATTTTTCCTGGTCACATAATATATTTCTGAATAATATTTAATTTCTATGATCCAGGATGAAGCTGAATTTATTGACAGAAATGATGAACAACAGTTTTTAGCCTGTGCCGATTACCTTTCTAATTATGGCTTGATTGCCTTGATCTCTGATATAGAAGCAGCAACTTCAGAAGTCCTAAAGGGGTAGGGCTTTACATAAACTATAATTTACCATGAGTTGGGCATATTTGTTGAATTAGATACTTCTCTTTAATTAATTTTTAGCTTCTTTGTTGCCTCAGAGTCAATATTCCCTTAAAATTATACAATATGTTTTGTGCTCTGTGATTATCTTTATCTTTATTGTAGCTGTATTCTTCACTTGTTTCTTCATTCATTCAAAATATCCTCACCGTTAGCACCTATGAACCTGAATAGTTGAAATTTCAGTTCTCATGTCTCATTTGGCAGAACACATGATCATGATTATGTTCCACCAAAAAATTAAATTCAAAAATAAACTCATGCCATCCCCATCGTTTCTCCAGCATAGAAATGTATAATATTTGCATACTGATATAATATATTTGGAGGTTCTCACTGTTCTGTTGGGATCCTTAAGTCTTTCTTTGCCTCCTACTAATCCATGATTCCAATTTTGTATTCAGTCTAAAATTGTGTCTTTTCAAATGGAAAAATGAGCTTAATGTAAGATTTTGTATAACAGAGAAGCAAGACGAAACCTACTTTATCATTTTTTATTGTACCCAGCTGGACAGTAATATTTCCTTTTGTCCTAATTCCTGCCCATTCTCCACTTTATTTTATGACAAAAGCCATGCATTCTATTGTCAATCTTTGGTTAGTGCATACATCCTTTGTAGTTCTTCCTTTTCCATGTTGTACAATCAAATTGCATGTATCAACAAGAGTCTCTTTATCTTAAGCGAATATTATAAATATGGGAAAGACACTTGAATGACTTCGTAAATTATACAAATAGAGCCGGTTGTGCATAAAAAAGTTATGGACCAAGATTTGGATGCGTTTAGGCATCATAATTTATACCTATGTGTGCTTTTCTTTTCAGGGTGTATTTGAAACACAGTTAGAGATGTGTAATCACTTTTTTAAAAAAAAAAAAACTGAGTTTGAGAAAAAGTGATTCTAAACTACTCGCTAGAAGTTGCAAACACACTCTCTCCATGAGAATGGAATTCTGCTTAAAATATGAAATGCAGATATATTAGCAGATATATGTGGAGAAACTTAGTCGTCCTTCACCAGGCAGCTTTGAGTATATCAACTCTTACTATATTAATTTTTTTAAAGTTTTCTCCCTTTGAGCAAATCTTGTCGAACGTTACTTAATAACAAAATACTCCGTACTCCTTATACGTGCTTTGGGATTTCATCTGTCAATTAAGTGGGTCAGAGAGTTCTTTTGTCAATACTTGGTTACCTCAGTGGGAGTCTATTTGATATCTCAGTTATCAAGGTGCTATTTGTGATGCTCTTGTTTAGGATATAAATATATGAATTATATATATCTGCATGCTTATCATGCGGGTCCATGAGTAAGTTCATGAGAGGAAGGTGGGATTGAGTCGAGGTATAGATAAAAGAAGCTATTTTTGTGAATAGTTTGTGGATCTAATGCTTATCAATGTTCAATGAACATGGTTAATTTGACTATGTTTTCTGATTTAGTGAATGATAGTGCCACTATTGTGAACACGTAGTAATTTTTATTAACATTCATAATTCGACTAAATTGTGCCCCTACAGTAAGAATTAGTTAAATATAAATATGAAAAGATAATAGATGAACTATTGTTCATAGCAAAGAGAACAAGATAGAATGGTTTTCTTCCTTTGGTTTCTTCCCTCACTTATGCCTTAAATAGGTTTGACCACAATTCTGGTTCAATAAAAAATATTGAAACCAGACATGCGAAGGTCGTGGCTCTGGTTCTGGTTTCCAGGTCCAATTAATTATTTTTCTAATTTTTAATATACCAATAATTTAGAGTTAGAATCTATTAATTAATTATAACTATGAAATACCACTGAATAAGCTTAACATTGGCAGAAAACAGCTGAAGGATTCCATCAATGTTGCGGTACTTCATGATATGACTATTCGTATATTAAACACTTTGATGAGCACGGGAGCCCTCATCATTGGGTAGGATATTTGATGCCAGATGATGCTGGAGTTTACAAACTTGTTTCTCCTCCAAGCAGCAGTGCCTCCGATTTTTCTCATTCAAGAAAATTTGAATTACTGATGGAGGAAACACGTGCTGTGTTATCAAGGTATTATCCTTAGCTGCAAATTTAACAACTATAATACCTTTGTTTTTGGATTCTGAATAATTATAATTGAATAATATGAAACTTTTGCTTAAAAAGTCATTACCTGCAACAATTATTTCTGTAGTTTTAGTTGAGTCTAGCTTGTCTCTTGTATCCTACACCCGGTGCATATCATCGCGTGTAGATTTAGGGCATGTTTGCTTTGTTGGATTAGGAGACATGAATACATTTATCCTGCGTTTGGTTCATGTGACATCTGTCCGTGATGAATTGTCAGTTCTACTTGTCACATGAATGAGAGATAATTGCTTCACATTAGGAGGGTCCGGACTAGTTGTCCTATGAAGTGAGGGATAATTACTATCTTCTTGTCCATTAAAACAAACAAGCCCTTAGTGAATCACCACAAATTGATGCAGTGGTATACCGAAAATATCATTATATCCCATATCAAAAATTTTGATGTATAAAATTTCATACCGATAATGTACCAAAATTTTTGATATACGGAAATATCAGTATATGAAAAATACTTACAGATACTGTACTGAAATTTCGGTATACTGAATTTTTGAACCGTATTGGTATACATACCGTTCCATACCGAAATTTTGGTAATACTGTTTCACATACTGAAATTTATAAAGGATTGTGGTTTTCATTTTGAAATGGTATACATGTTCTTTTACCAAAATCCCAATTTTTTCGATATATTTTTATATATAACAAAATACGGAAATTTTGAATGTATTCGTTATACTAAAAATATCTGTATTTTCTTTCGGTTTGACAAGTGACGTATAACTGTAGTCACATGTGTGAGTGTGTGTGTGCGTGCATGGCTCGTGTAATTATAAAACAAAAATTGTGGTGAAGTTGGAATGCATTTATGTGCAGAAGTGTTAACTGATTTTGTTTTGGACAGTGCTGAATTTGGCGACGTTGTTGACGTATCCCTTCACACAGTGGTGAATGGGCTGGTAGAAGATCTAAGTTTCACTTGTGGAGAAAAGAACTTAGCCTCTGGAATGCCTCTTGCTAAACTTCTACCAAGAATCGTACAGATGGGTCAGCTCCTGCTTGAAGAAGCCAATAGGGGTAGGTATATCCAGGTTATCAGATCGATACCAGAAGTTCAGCTATTCTTCACCCTTTTATACTCGAGCACACCCACTGCATAGCAGAAAACACTTGTTGTTCCTGGAAATTCGAGAGCTTTTTTATGCTGATCTTCTCTGTGTCGTTCCAATTTTATCTGATGTTCCTGAAGGGACAACTGTAGCGTTGTGTAAACTTATGTCAGTTGGATCTTTGAGATACTTTATAGGGGTTACAAAATTATTTTTTCATTTTAAGAGAGACCTCCATGTGTACATTTCTTGTAACTTATCATGGCCGTGGTGATGGTGGTGACCGGGTGGGGGTTTTGGGGGTGTTCAAGAAAATAATGTGGTTTTATGACTGATGAAATACCATTGTACTACTGCGGCTGATGTCATGATTTATCAGTTTAGACACGCACATTAATGTAGAGCCTAGGAAGTAATCGAGTGGAATGCTACTCAGGTTCGGGTTCAGGTCCGGCTCGTTTAAATTTTTTTAGGTTCGAGCTCGGTTCGACTCTAAAATATAAAGTTTGTTAGTGATGTAAATGAGCCTAAATCGATCTCGACTTGAAAGAGTTCGTTAGCAAAGTAAACAAGCTCAAACTTGTTTTAAAAAACTTTAAAATATCTGAACTTCAATTTACTGCATTCAATACTTTAAATAAAATAAAGAAACATGTTAGTAAATCTTAAAAAACAAATAAAACTTTATAAATCTAATAGAAAAACATGTTCATAAATATTTTAATAAATTGATAAAATCTAAAACAGGTTTATAAATCTAAAAAGTAATAAAGTTCTTTATTTGAACTAGTTCGCGAGCTTGTAAACAAATTTGTTCATGAACATATTTGCGAGCTTGTTAATGAGTCTACTCGAGTGTTTTGAATAGTTGGCGAACGACTTGATTCGATTACATCCCCAATAAAACCCCTGCACTACTGTTTTTGCCCCTAGCAGAACAATGACAACATAGATTGTCAAAAAGCTCCCCTTGGAGAACAAATGTACATTAATAATTGCCATTTCCAGCTCTAGAAAAACTGGAAATAGATGAAGAAACATTTGACAACAGAGATTGTCAAAAGAACTTTTATTTGAAGCAACATTTCCAGCTCTACAAAAGTTGAAATACATAGAACAATACCTAACAGACAAATTGGTATAGCTCAAGTGGTTAGAGCTCCACTACCTTTGACCCAAAGGTCATGGGTTCGAGTCATCCTTTGCCCGATCAAAAACAAAAAAGAACAATACCTAACAATCATGCACCACATCTTCAACTGTGCTCTCCTCTTTAATACTCTGGCTATGCAAATCGCGCGTGAAGCTGGTGGTCGTGTCGAGGAAGTAGAGCACGAACGACATTATACAGCAGCAAACGAACATGGGTATCGGCCCGAAAACCCACAGGAAGAGCGGGAACGAGAAGTAGAAAGCGCGTAATCCAAGTGACCAAAAGAAGCTTCCTCTGTTCAAGTTGGTGGCCACATACTCAATAGCATTCCTTTTATCCCTATAGGCAGGCACAGTCACAAGAAAGCTAACGTGCGCATAGTACCTAATGGACTGCACATTGCAAAGAAAGGCCACAAGAAAGCAAAGCAAGATAGCAAAGAACTTCACTGAAGACATGATTGATGTCTTGTTCCCATACACCAATCCTGACGATGGAGAGCTCGATTTGTTGCTCACGAATACGCTTATCAACGAAGCTGAGAGTGATGGCTGTCGTGGCCAAAAGCGTCGACGCCATTATGTTGTTGCGTATCGTTTGAACGGCTAAAACTCCGTTTTTCAATGGATCCTGGGAATAATGACAAGTTAAACTATAGATTTTTTTTTTTATCGGTTAAATGGTGGTGACTCAAATCCATGACCTTTTGGACATAGGTAGTAGAATTCAAACCACTTGAGCTATACCACTTGGTAAAGTTAAACTATAGAGCAAACACTCAATTGGAATGCTTGATATGTAAGCTATACTATGAAACTTATTGATCTCAATTGAAAATAAAAAAGGTTTAAATGTAAAAAAAAAAGTTAAAAGGGCCTAGGTGATCGTAACAAATAACATTAAAGGCTAAATTGATCATTTTCCCTAGAGACAATATTACTCACGGATAAATTAAGGATCATTCAGGTGCTTTGACAATAAAATGAACGTGTAGTTTATGTTACTGATAGCTTCATTTGTATATATTGAAAATTCTTCATATAAAATATCCTGAGAACATTGTGAACTTGAAACAACTTCCATACAAAATCAATTTGAATCTTTGTTAAATTTTTGCAAGGAAATTGAAAATTCACAACTAGAAAAGGAACATTTCCAATCATGATACGAATCACACTATCAATCTCTCTATGAATTTGGGAGAACAAAATCCATATAATTACTACGATATCAATTCGTATTATATTCAACCCTCTGCCACCAGCCCCACCATCCTTGTTAAATACTCCCTCTGTCCCACAGAGTTCAAGATAATGATTTTTTTTCAATCTGCTATGTAAGATTATTTCATAAGTAAAACGTTTACAAAAGTTGTTTTATATGAATGATATGCTAGTTGATCTTATTAACTAGCATACCATCTATATAAAACAACTTTTATATACATATTACTATGAAATAATTCTCGCACAAAGACCGATGAAAAAGTGAATCGCAGACTCTGTGAGACGGAGGGAGTAGATAATAGTGCATGTCCATAAACATATCTATGTACGATAAATTTACAATTTTACACACAATAATACGTATATATATTAATTAATTAAAAGTTACTTCCTCCTTTTCACATAAACTGTTTATTTACCAAAAACACTGGTCGCACAATAGATTTTGCATACCATAAAAATTAAACAAGAAGATGCAGAAAAAAATCAAGAAAAACAGAGTAAAATGACATGGAAAACTTCAAAGTGCAATCTAGAGAGAGAGAGGAGAGAGAGAACTAACGGCCATGAAGCAGAAAACCCATTTATGGCGGCTCTCAGAATTGATACCAATTACAGTTCTTCGAGGGTTGCGAACTATGGTGTAGAGAAGCCATAAATGATACCCTAAGAGCATACTCATCCCAAGAGGCACTAAAACTAAATCAACCTGCTTTTCCTCCATCATAATCCTCTGTTTTTTTTTCTACCTTTTTTGTGAGTGTGTAAAATTCTGTCAAAGTTACCAGCTTTTTATGCCAATGGGACTATTTGCACTCAAAATTAATAAATAAAATTAAAGAAAATAAAAGAAATACCATAATAAATGTAGGCATGTTGTATTGATGGAATATAAAGTATGGGGTATTCATGGATGGAAATACAAGAAAAGTACGTTGTGTTGAAGGAATATAAAGTAAGTATATTGTGTTGATGGAATTAATATTGGTATTTTGAATTACTCGAAATATGAGTAATTTTTGGTAAATATATTGATATTTACAGGAAAAACAATTCCCCTATGATTTTTTTTTTTTTACATACAATTATAGTATATTTGAAAAAAAAAAAAAAACAAAAATTCACAGGTCAAACATTTTTTAAAAAAAAATCTCGTCAAGGCAAAACAGAAAACTTGATCCCTAGACTTCTAAAAAGAAATGAAAACTTGATCCAAGTCTCTTATTATGAAGACAAATATGTATTGCTATAAGGACAAATATTTATTACTAGCTCTTATAAAAATATATATTTGTTTTTATAATAACTATATGGACAAATATACATACGTTCATAAGGTGCTAAATATGTATTTCTTAATATATTTTTCTTTTCTTTAAATCTAGTTTTTTTACATGTTTGTACTAATCTTGTTCATATAATAACATATTTTTCTTAATACCCTTGCACGTGTTACTATAAAAAAATATTAATTTCTGTATTTATCCTTATAATAACACACATATGCCTTAAAGTAAGACATGTTTGCCCTTATAGTAACACAATTTAAAGTGAGTTTTTATATTTCCCATTTACACAATTTTTTTGAACATATCCACTTGACTCGAGTCAAACTGATTAGAATTCATGAAATTTTATTTGGGATATAATTTCACAAATCATTAATCCATATTTCTATATAAATATTGTTCTTGCAAGAATATTATTGATTATAATTATATCGAAAGTCATGAATACTGAAATATTTCTTTTTGAATCCAATACTGAAATATTTTAAAGATCCTACAATATTTTAAATTTTAGTAGTGTCACCATTTAAAAAAACCTATTCACCTCCTATGTACAGTATTTGAAAATTAATGTAAATAAATTAATTTCATAACTTTCTACAAGTTCAGATTTTTAATGTTATCGGATGCTTTGGGTCATGTTCAGATATTTAGTTCAATTCCAACATAAAACATTCCACTTATATTAAATTGATCATTCAATCAACGAGTAAAAAAATATTAAAAATAATATAAATAAATTAATTTTACATCATAATATTAATTCGTTCAAAATAGTAGCAACGTGTACATAATACTTTGCCAAAAAAGAGAAAAGAAAAAGGAGAAAAGGTAATAAACGAAGTGAGGAACAATTGAAAGGAGAGCATTTGTAATGCGGGTATACGTGGGAAGCATTAAATAGACGATGTACTTTTTACGTATCTGTAAAAGAGAAAATAAATTATAAGCAACATTAAAAGCAATAACAAATGGGTAAATTGTATTTTTAGTCCCAATAAAATGAATGGTTTGCAAAATGGTCATTTTTTCAACACTTTTGGTCCTGTAGTTTTTTTATATTTTTTGTCCCAAGAAAACTGCAGTTTTGGTCACAAGAGAATGATAAATTGCAGTTTTGGTCCTAAGGAATGAGATAAAGTTGCAATTTAGGTCTTAAAAAATGATGACTGTGACTATTTTCGCAAAATAAAGAACAAAAAAGAACGTGAGATTATAGTTGTCATTGAAACATTCGTATGATATCAAATATGTAATTTTTCCAATAACAAAAACATGAGGAAGCAGTCCTCCAAAATAAACTCAATTTTTAGGTTGAGTTTCAATTTACGTTTTTGAATTTTAAAGTGTTTTGAATTAAGATTTAATTTTTATTTTTTTCTTAATTTAAAATCAAATTTTATTAATTTTATTTCAATTCAACACCCGATCCATTCAATCTTTTTATAAGAAACTCAAAGCGTAATAATTTTTTTTTGTGTCTAATTAATTTTTTTAAATATAATATATTAAATTTAAAAAATTATAATTTTCATTTTACACTTGTGTTAGATATACATAAAAATGAATTTTGAATTTTTATTTTTAATCTAGGTGATGTACTTAAGTATTTATTATAAATGTGGTGGGAAAAATATAAAAAAATTCAAAACATAAAACATAAAAATATATTCCGTAATATAGATAAGAAAATACTTAATAAAAAATAATTCTTTATAAAAATAAAAATTAGCTGTGTATGTTTAGAAATGAAAAATATAAAAGATTTGGGGCTTTAAATTGAGACAAAAGAAATAAAATTGAATCTTAAATTGAGAAAAAAATAAAATTATATCCCGATTTGCAAAATTTCAAAATTCAAAGCCTAAATTGAGACTCTATCTAAAAAAATGGACCCTTATAAGGTAGGATATATAACACTCATCCCGTCCCTCATTAAGATTAACATTTTACATTTTGGGTATTCCTTATAAAATTCAACATTTCATTTTTAAAAAGTTATAGCCTCATATTTACAATAAAATATTCTATTTTTTTATACTATATATCTCTCTATCTTTTATTTTTTTATATTTTTTTATCAATAATTTTATAAAAAAATATTATATTCACCGAAACCTGTGTCATCGCTTAAATATTAAACTTGAAGAGGGAGTAATTCTTAGTATTACAATGGTGTCATGTAGCCTATAATTTTCTTTTTTTTTTCTTTAAGAACCAAGAATATATAGGTTTAACACGTGGCTTTAAGCTGAATATATCAATTATACAATACTCCTTTATTCTTTTTTTTAATCAGAATAAATATTTCATTAGAAATGAAATTATATAATACTCCTTTATTCTTTTTTTTTTTTTTTTTTTTATCGGAACAAATATTTCATTAGAAATGAAATTATATAATACTCCTTTTTATTTTGCAAGAATTGTACTCAGTGACGGATACAAGGGGTAAGTGATGGTCATGGCGCCCTTTCTCCCCAAATTTTTTGAGTCATATATATATATATATATATATATTTGTGTCTAATCTATACAAGGGGCAAGAGGACAATACATTAAGGCGGGTGGTACAATATTTTTAATTTGTGTCTAATCTATTTTGATTACTTGGAGCTGATATCAAACATAAGAGCACTTGTTGAAGTGATCCAGTCGATGCTACTGATCGGTTGGCGATAGAGAGAATGGTGTCATCGTACAACACCGTGTGGGTGACACACTGGTGGCGACGACGAGCGACCGCAATTTCCTTCATATCTCGATTGGATTTCGAAAAATCAACTTGCAGATAAGTCATGGGGTGGTAGTTGTACTTTCTCAATCTATGATCGAATTATCATCACATTGATTTGTATAGTTGCCTTGAAATCTTGGAATATACATCCGGAGAAAATCCATAAAATTTGGTGATCATCTTTAATTAAATGAAATTAAATGTTATACTCTATTCATTTCTTTTATAATTTGGCTTGTTTGACTCTAATTTACTCCTAAAAAGCAATTTTTCTTATTATTGGAAATATGTTTTACCTCGCACATTCTCTCCCCTGTGTTTCTTTTATCGTAAAATTTTATATTTTTTATAAGTCACTTTTTGATAGTATGAATGCCTTTTTATAATGCAAAACTTCTAAACTGTCAATTAAAAAAACGGATGGTGTATACATGATATTAAAGATATCATCAAATTAATATTAAAGATATTTTAAGATTTTTGAGGTAAATAAGAAAACTTATTTTTTTATGTTAGATTATTTTATAACTTATTATTGTTATGTTTTTTTTTTTTTTGATCGGTAAATATTAGTTGTTGGTGGTTAGAAATCAGTTCACCAAGTCTCTTTACAATTCCAAATTCTCTCGCCTCCTTATACCTCCCACTCCAATTCGTTTCCAAAGGGAATCGAACCCAAGTCTCCCACTTAAGTGAGGAGCCCGGTGGCCAAGTACTTATTATTGTTACTTAATATATATAAACAAATTGGTGCAAATTATTTATCTTTTACATCATTATTAATTAGTTGATTTTGGTTGGAACACAGTGATTAACTTATTTGATTTTAGATGAATACCAAATTCATATATGGAGTTTTTCTAGACACATAAATCAATATTGTAACACATGTTGAATGTAATGATGTATTTGTTATATAAACTATATGAATTCAAATAATATAAAAAGTTTTTACTCTATAAAAAATTATTCGAATACGTAATATAGTTTTAAAATATATTTCAAAATATTTTATGTTTTCTATTTAATTGGGCCATGTGTAAATTTTTTCCGCTCCTTCACTTGTTGGGCCTATTTTAAATAATTTAGATTGGGCCGCTGATTTTTAATCAGCCATAGATAAATTCAAAGCAATTTCTTTCCTTTTAATTGTTTTTCTAATTGCTCTAAATTCATCAAACTATAATCGAAATTACACTTTTTTTTTTTTTTTTGTAAATTGTCGAATTTCTTCTTTTTCAACCGAACTATAGAAATATTTCAATTTTGACACATAATGCAGAACTAATTTTCAAGTCAAAATTTTTATGTGTGCCACACGTGATGGAAATATCCCTTTAAAAGATCACGTACACACATAAAAAATAGAAAAAAATTGGCATGAAAAATTAGTTTAGTGATGTTTATCTAAAATATTAATTATTTGTAT
Organism: Paraleonurus japonicus; assembly: GCA_030762865.1. NCBI lineage: Eukaryota > Viridiplantae > Streptophyta > Magnoliopsida > Lamiales > Lamiaceae > Paraleonurus > Paraleonurus japonicus. The sequence continues at coordinate 17,465,067 of CM061056.1, forward strand.
AATCTAGTGCAACAAAAAAATAGTTTGGTGATTTAGATGCAATTTGGGTGGTAGTTTGATGGATTTTAGTGCAATGCCTATTTTTTATCTGGAAGATGAAGATTGGTTCAAGCATGTGTTGCACGCCGTAGCGATCCTTTACTGAGATTCTGTATAAATTTGTTCTCAACATTGAGAGGCGCATATATTTATGGATTGTCTTTTTAAGGACAATAGTTTTATAGTTTTGAATGTAGGACATTGACTTTTCTTTTAACAAATGGAGGTCATTATTTTTTTCGGACAAATACATACCATTTTTCTCACAATGGCAGACCTTATAATGTGCGAAAAAATATAATTTATTGGCCTAAATTTGCCGCAAAAATAATTAATGGTCTACTATTTATTAAAATGAAATATTATCCTTAAAACACAACTCCTAAATTACGGACCTAAAAACATTTTTCCTGTACATGTACGAGCACACACATATGTTTAGTATAGTTAACAAGAATATGGTTGAAAAGAGGAATCAAATTGTGCTTTCTATTAAATTAAAATTCCAAAAAAATCATGATTTTGTAACCTAAGTACCGACGAGCTCCAATGCCCTCAAAAGGGTTTCCTAAACCTATTTAAATCAAGATTCACATCTTGATTATCCAAATACACCTTACTGAAAATTTGAAAATTCTTACTAACACCTTGAGGATTTCTATAAATTTTACTATTAGGAGGATATTTCCCTAACAAAGAGCTTTCATTTAAGGTCACATTGTACCTTAGATACTTCAACTTATTACTTTTCACAGCACCTTCAAAGCAAACCCTAGCCAAATAATCCAACCCGAATGGCACAATTTGGACCAAAACTGCATTTTCTCGAAGAAAAACCAAGTTAGAAAGACCCGCTCCATGCACTCCAACCATGACGTCGAAAGCATTAGCAAGTTTGGCGTTTGACAACACATTTGAAGACAATTGTCTCACAACAACATCGAATCCCAAGCGTCGGGCCATGTCCTCGACTTCGTGTTCGTTTATCAATTTTCGACTTTCGTTCCTCGAGATGATTAGCATCCGAGGTTGGTGATCTTGAAGAAGGGGTTGTATGTCCAATTGAAGGAGATTTGTGAAGTTTCTTCTTGAGAAATTTTGAGATTTCGATGGAATAATCTCTAAATCTTTGTGGGCTTTGAGGCCTATAATCAATCTTGAAAAGCATAGCACTTCATTTTCCCTATCAATATCGTACATATTATATTTTGATAGTTTGTCGATTATGATCCTATATTTTGAGGTCCATTCAAAGTTGTAGCTACTCACGAGGAAGATCGTCGACCGGTTGAATTGATGAGAGGTCATGAAAAGCGGGACGATGACGCCGGTCATGGCGTGGAAGTGGTTTCCGGCGAGGCCTCCGGCGGAGAAGAGGATTGCCGGGGTGTCGGCGTGAAAGCGAGTGCAACGAGGGGTATTATCGTCCCGCTTTGTTATGATTTGGAAATTAGTGACTCTCTTCATAGCACCAAAATTGTCTTTTTCGAGGGTAGGGTTTTATGTACGGAAGATTTGAGGGTTTTGCATGGCTTGAAGGTATGAAAATGGTGGAGGAGAGACCGTGGATTCGTACGTCGCCGTTTAGGTCATATACATCTGTTCTATAATTCGAGAAATTGGGAATAATAGGGTTTATCATCTCCACTTGATCTGATCTTGAAGTCGAGATTTTTGATGTGTAATGGGTCGTGCTCACCACATTAAAATCTGGAAACAGATTATGATCTACTATGTCAATAACTTGTCTACCTAATTTATTTCAATAATAAAATATATAATACAAATCTGTAATTTTAAAAAAATTGTATGGATTATATAGAGTTAATTCGAGTAATTTAGGCCAGGTGATCCGAAATAAATCATTTTTTTTTTAAAATGCACTATCTTCAAAATACTTTTGGTCCCTGTGATATATATTTCTTTTTTACAAAATTGGTCTCATCCGTTAAAAATTGCATTAAATTTTGCAACTTTGGGACAAAATGTTAAATATTTACGTTTGAGATCAATTTTGAAAAAAAAAAAGGACCTCTTTTAAACTTAGAGACCAAAAGTGTTTTTGTGCAATTATCCCTTCTTTCCATCTTATCAATTTTAGTCTTAGGGTGTCCAATTTTAGTGTGGAATATTTTTTTAAGACCAAGAACTTAGGGGGTAACAAAAAGAGGGTTGTAAAGCTTGATCGTCAATTTAAGTATCGCAGATTTAAAAATGTGCAAATTGAGGCCAAATTGACCCTAATCAACCCAAATCGGGCCAAAGTGTCGGTTATTTTGGCCTCAATTTATGAATTTTTAAACTGCAGTCTTAAATTGTCAGCCCAACCAATTTAGACTCAATTTGTGAATTTTGACCCGATTTGGGTTGATTTGACCTCAATTTACAAATTTTTAAACATGCTGTCCTTAAATTGCCAGGTCGAAAACTCTTTCCTACCCCCAAGTTACTAGCCTTAATATTTTTTTGGGGGTTTTAAATTTTAGTCATTTTGTGGGAAACAAAATTCAAATCGACCAAAAATCGCTTATGTCTAGGACTGTAATTGGATACCATGAGACTAAAATAGATAAAATAGAAAGAACATAAATTTATATTGGATTCACCTTATTTACAACACATACTAACTCATACTCCCTCCATTCTTTATTATTCTATGTTTCAGGATATATCATTTATTTTTTTAATTATTTGATGTTTTAGATTTTTTTTTTTTTAACATTTTTCCCATTTTCAATTCCAAAAATATCTCATAATACCTACTTTATTAATTAAGTAATTAATAAAGGATAAATTTATCATTAGCCACTCTTAATTTCAACAGTAAGTTCTAAAACATCAAATTATAAAAAATGGGGAGTAGTATTATATACATGCTGTCATTTTATGAGTTAAAGAATGATCACCTATAAATTTTTGGGTGGGTTACTTGAAAAATAAAACTTTAGATGCATAAAATATATAGGATTGACTGCAAAATTAAACATAAATAAAATTAAGATAAACTTACAAATGGGTAGAGGACCAAGATACGGCTTCATAGCTGTGTAAATGTTAACTGTCAAAAAAGCAACCTATAAATGCAATAATTGACAACTGCATCTGCATTTTAGACAGCTTCTCATTAGCAAATTTTCTCCTCACTGCACACATTTTTGTAGATAATTGGTGTAAATATTAATAAAATTAATTAGATTGTTCAGACCTCAACTTGTACCAATTACTATTTTCACCAGCATATTCTATGAGACTTTTCAATTTGGAAAATATATTTGCTTAATTATTTTAATAGTTACTAATCAATTTTATTATTTATAATTTCATTCATTTAAAAGATAATAGTTGGCGTATATCAATATATCATCAATAGACATTCTCGGGAATATTTTTTAAGGACCATAATCTAGGGGTGTGAGGCAAAATGAGGACAACAACTCTTCGTGTTGGCAAAATGAGGACAGTAACTCTCCGAGCTGGCAATTTAAGGATAATAACTTTTAAAAGTCATGAATTTAGAACAAATTAGCCCGAATCAACCCCAATCGGGCCCAAGTTCAGATTCGGTCCAATTAGCATGAATTTCGCCCGAATTCAGTCCAAATCAGGCCAATTAACCCGATTTGGGTTAATTTGACCTCAATTCGCAACTTTTAAAAGTTATTATCCTTAAATTGCCAGCTGGGAGAATTACGGACCTCATTTTGCCACCCCGCCACTAAGTTTCGGTCCTTAAAAATTATTCCCGGCATTCTCCTGTACTGGTGCAACAACTTTTTTGTTTTATTGAACATGACAAAGATTTCATTCATATACAATTTCAAATTCAAATAAAAATGAGAATATAAATGGTAAATCAAACTGAAGAATCAGAAAATAATTGTAAAATCTCATAAAACTGGTAGAAAACAAAAATATTCTACGAATTGTATTTACCCATTGGATCGATCTTATCATCAATCCTAAGCATTGCCTTCAAGAAAATAGGTTTAGAAGTACTAATATACCGTAACATGAGCAACATAAAAATGATTTACCTATGGACTATATATAATGCTTGCAAATATGATGTGAAACAGCTAATATATTTTAATGAAACAACTACTACCATTTAAACGTAATATAACAACTAATTCTCACAAAATAAATTTAAGACAATACTTTGCCTTTTTAGTTATGGAAATTCATTTTACTTTAATTCTCTCGTTCCTATGCTAGTTATGGAAATCAAATAATTCAGAGATTAGAGAAAACAGCTATAAGGGAAACATATCGATTTAAAAGTTAATGATGGATAATATTAGCATATTTCAAGATTGCAACCTCTTTTCCCCTTTTATATAGGTTGTGATTATCTTAATTTGACATGATTTCATTTAAATGGACTGATTTTTTTTTCCACGTGAAATTCAATATCCATTTGGTAGTTCTATATTTGTTTAATGTTTTATTGCGAATGGAAAATCTTGTGACTGTATTAGATGACTGATCTATTAACCTCTGTAGTGACATTTCTTATTATTAATAATGATGTTTTTTTAGAGAATGCTCCTATAAATGCGAAGTATACATCACCAACAGTTCAAAAGAGATTTTGAGTATCTTTAATAGTCGGGTGAGAAACAAAATTTGTGAGAAAATTGGTGATTCAAAATTGTGTTTTAGTTGATGAAACTAAAGATATATCTAAAAGAGCAAATGACTAGTGTGTTAAGATTGTCTGATGTTGGTGGTTTTTTGAAAGAACGTTTTCTAGACATTATACATGTTAAAAGAAAATAATAAATTTGGTCCCAAAAAGTTGTACGTCCCAAAAATGTTGTAAGTCCAATTTTGGTCCCATAACTCTTGAATTGTCCAATTTTGGTCCCATTTTCGCCGGGAAATCTAAAGCAACATTATTTATGGTCATGTGACATGCGCGTGCCGATGAGAATTGAGACCAAAATTGGACGAATTTAAAAGTTATGGGACTAAAATTGAACAAATTCCCATGTCATGTGATCAAATTTAGCTATGAAGACATTGATCCTTATTTTATTATTGAAGAATTTCATTGGAATAACCATAAGGCGCAACTTATGTAAACAAAAAGATTAGCTTTTACTTTTTGTATAATATTAACTTCAAAGTTTCAGCCCGTCAAATATTTTGATCCTGGTTCTGCCATTGCATACGATGCTTGCAATTTCACAAGCAGTGAGTCGACGTTGTTAGTAGCTTGGTATATGCAAATGCACATAATTTGATTTTAGTTACTTATAGTAACAAATATAATTGCATGTTTTCAAAAATATATATATATATATATATATATATATATATATATATATATATAATTGCATAAAACTTAAGATATGTAATATATGGGATAGAGTTTTTTTACATCCCATAATTTTTTGTCTTTTCCAAAAATATCCTAATAAAGTTAATTTTTTTAATTACGTCCCAATTTCTTGCAAAGCTACAATTTACGTCCCAAAGTTCATCGGAAAAGTTGAAACGCTATCATTTCGACTCATTTGCCGTGCATGTGATTTTTAAATTGGTGGTGAAACGACAACATTTTGTTTTCTCCAACGAACTTTTGGACATAAATTGTACACTTAGCTAAAAATTGGGATATAATTTAACAATTTACTTTTTTTGGGATGTTTTTGGGAAGACAAAAAGTTATGGGACGTAAAAACACTTTATCGCGTGTGTATATTAATAAAGACATGGTATTAAATGAAATTCTTTGGAAAGTTTATAATATCAAGTATTTGATTAAGGGTATCAAGAATCACATCAAGACAATAAAAGATCGGATGTATCATATTATTGTTTGAAGAGTATCAACAACAATTATTTATTTATTTATTTTTATCGGTAAAAGGAAATTTTATTAAATAGGCACAATAGATGCCCACAAAGCTAAAGTTTACAGGCGATTTACAAGCGATTCACAAGCACTCTAAAATATCTCTCAATCTTTCGGACCACACATGAAAAGGATAATTACACAGATTTGAAAAAATGATAGACACCCAGCTCCATAAACGACCTTTAATCTCCTCAAAAATCTTCTCCTTGTTAAACGGTTCATTGTTGAAGATTAGGTTGTTCCTACTCTTCCAGATGCACCAAATTACGCTGATCCATAACCCAGACAATACCCTTTTCCCCTTCTTTAGTACAAATAAACAATAGTTGTTTAGGTTTAAAGTATAAAAGTCTTCAAATAAAAACCATGTAAATTATCAAGTATTTAACTAAGAGATCAAAATCAAATAACAGTTCATATTATTAACCACATCCATATAAAACCTACTCATTTATAAATATGCATTATGTAGTTGACGAAAAACAAAAAGAAAAAAAAATTGATACCAATGGGAAAAATACAAATTACTATTGCCCTAAGTACGAACAAATTCCAATGCTCTCAATAGGGTTTTCTTAAACCTATCTAAATCAGGAGTAACATCTTGATTATCCAAATAAACCCTACGAAAACGATCATTTTGTTTCTCCCTAATGGCAGCAGGATCTCTATAAACCTCAACATCATCATCATATTTCCCCAACAAAGAGCTCTCATTTAAGCTCACCTTATACTCTAAGTACTTCAACTTCATGCTCACTGCAGGCCACTCGTAGCAAACATACGCTTCGATGTCTAACCCGAACGGAATGATTTGCACGAGCACCGCATCTCCGGGCAGGAAAACCATGTTCGTAAGACCCGCCCCGTGGACCCCCACCACCACGCCGAACGAGTTCACGTGTTGAGCAGTTGCCGCCATAGGCGCGTTGGGAACCATTCGTTTTATGACAACTTGGAACCCTAAGTTTCGAGCTAGGTTTCCAACTTTCCTCTCGTTCATCAGCCGTCGGCTTCCTTCCCTGGAAATTATCAGAAGCCGAGGTCGATCGGTGGCTTTACGGATGAACTCTCTTTCCAATGAATATGCGCTCCGGACGAGCTTCCGGAAGCTTCCGATTGGGAAGTTTCTAGATTCTTCCGGATGGATGAATAAAGCCCCGGGGTTTTGAGGCCTATGATCATTTTCGAGAAGCATAACACTTGGGTTTCTTTATCAATGTCGTAAACATCGTATTGTGACAGTTTCTTGATTATTGCATTATATCTAGACGTCCATGGAGAGTAGTGATTCGTCACGAGGAAGATTACTGACCGGTTGAACCTGCGAGAAGTCAAGAAAAGCGGGAAGAGGACGTCGGCGAAGGCGTGGAAGAGGTTTTGGGCGTGGCCTTTGCCGGAGAAGACGACGGCCGGAATATTTTTGAGGTTTTGAGTACACGGAGGTATTGTGACGGCTGGCTGTAATTTGATTGTGAAATTGGTGACGCTTCTAAATTTGGCGGTATTCATTTTCTGGGCGTAGGGTTTTATTGTCCAAGAAGTGAAGTTGTGGTTTGAAGTTGAAGCTATGAAAATGGTGGATGAGTTGCCCTGGATTCTTATGTCTCCTTCTAGTTGGTACACGTCGGATCGAGCATTGGAAAAATTATGAATAATTGGGTTGATCATGTAGTCTGCATGATAATCTGGAGAAGTAAGAATCAAGTGCTACATTAATTAGCTAGGCTTAATTGAGTAGATGTAGTTTTAGAGTCCGAAAAATATTCTTTAAGGACCCTAACTTAGGATGTGGCAAAATGAGGAGTGTAACTCTTCGAGCTGACAATAACTTTTGAAAGTCGCGAATTTAAGCCAAATCAGTCGAGTCAACCCGAATCGGACCCAAATTCAGCCTAAGTTCAAGTAGCTCATATCAGTCCGATTCGGTTGATTTGACTTTAATTTTTACTTTTAAAATGTTATGGTCTTTAAATTGTCAACCGGAGAATTTATGATCCATATTTTGCAAACCCTTAAGTTACACTCCTTAATTTTTTTACATTTAGTATATATACCAAAATAACTATAGCTATTTTGAAAAAAACATATATAGTAAATTCATGATATTTTGGCACAATTTCAATTTGATAATGATCTTTTAATAACAATTTGATAATGACCAAGTGTCAAAGAGCTCTAATTGTTATGAGGTTAGTTCTGACTGCCACATTCGTCACGTTTAATGTTCTTCTTGTCCTCACAATTTGAATGTATAACACGTGAATGGTACGTAAAAGAATAATGAACATAATGTGTATACCATACGCACATGGGGTAAATTGTGTTTTACGGATCGTAACTTAATGAGGGTGGCAAAATAAGGACCCTAACTTTTGGGCTGGCAAAATGAGGACCTAACTTTTTGAGGTGGCAAATGAGAACCGTAACTTTCCAGAGTTGGCCATTTAAGGACCATAACTTTTAAAAATAACAAATTGAAGTCAAATCAGCCCAAATCAACCCAAACCGGGTCCAAAATTCAGCCCGAGTTCAGGTCAAATTGGGCTAAATTTCAACCCAAATCGGGTCAATTAGCTCAATTTGACCTCAATTCGCCACTTTTTAAACTTACTTGTCCTTAATTTACCAGCCCAATAAGTTATGGTCCTTATTTTGCTAACCCCCAAAAGTTACGGTCCTTAAAAATATTTTTCCTATACGCACATGTGTTAAAAAGAGAAAAACTAAATAAAATATGAAAAGTGACACATAAAATCGAACAGGTAACCATGACATAAGTATTAAATTATTAAATTAAATGTGTATTAATTTTTTTAAACAGAGTATATATAGGATTACTAAAATTAATTGTTGTGGTTTAATTAATTGTAAAAATATATATTGAAAAACTATTAATTTATTCAGAATTTAACCTACATAAATTAAACTCTTTCGCCTCATACTAGATGATACATTTGTAAAAAAGTCTATCCCAAACTCAATAAAACAGCAACATAACCATCTTCACATATACCTTTCAACACCTAAAAATTACACAGAATGCCATTATTTTATCTACACTAACCATAATCATTTTTTCAATAAAGTAAAATAGACTATTATACTCTTTATTTCATTTAATACCAATAAACAACTCATACCTTAATAACTGTAAAAATAGTAAATGTATGATTGAGTCAGAGGGAGCAATATTTAAAATCTTTATTCCAAAAATTGCCACATACGTGCATCATTCCACATTTTATAAAAAAATATGACGATGAAATCGATACTCTTTCTGTGTGTAACTAAAAAGAATATTTTTAACAAATGATAAACTTACAAATTGGTGGAAGACGAAGATACGGCTTAAAAATGATCAAAACCGTGCAAAGATTGAGAGCCATAATAAAGCAACCAATAAATGCTCCATATGCCAATTTTTTCTGCTCCTGCCTACTAAAGGTTCTTGCAAATACCTTCTCAATGTCCATTGTTCTCCTTTCTTGCTGCATACATTCGAAAATATTAATTGATGTAAAATCAACTACGTTATAATTTTTTGAAAAATAAAATTAAGGCAGCAATTGAATCAGAATTTCTAAAATTCACAAAAATCGAATTTTGCTATGAAAATTGGACGGAAAACCCTAATTTTATTATTAATTCTTCAACCTTCTTAATTAGAAATAAGGGTCGAAGCAACTGTTTATAATACGACAAATACTTTTATGAACTAAGTTCACGAAACTTTAAAGGTGAGATTAGTAATGCGTTTTACCATACAAAGTAATACATGTTACTCCACACAAAGAGTTAAAATTCAATTTTGTCCCGTAATTTTAAACTTTTCTGCAGAAAGTCCCAAAAAAATTAGAAATTCAAAATTTGTCCCATAAGTCTGTAATTGTTCCGAATTTGGTCCTTTTTTGACTGATTTTTCACTTTTTGTCCAATTTTGACCATTTTTGCAAATGGTCCCAAGAAAATGTATATCAATACGACATAGTTTATGGAATTTTGGTACTATTGGATTGAAATCAGATCATTTAAGGAGTTATGGGATGAAATTAAATATCCTAAATATTTTGGGACGTTTTATGGAAAGTTCAAGTTATGGGAAAAATTGAATTTTTACTCGTCTACAAAAGGTCACATTGTAGTTTGAGGTGAAAATTTCATTATTTTTTTAAAAGTGAATACTTTATGTATACTGAAATATATCATTTTTAATAAAAAAATTCACGTAAACAAGAAATAATATAAGTCAAGTTTCCTACCAAAACTAAAGGCTGAAAATAGAGTCATCTTCTAAACAGAAATACAGTACATATATTATAAAATTCTAATAAAACATGGCATAGACCTCATATTCTCGTAATTAATATTTTGATTTTTAGTTAAATTATGTCTCATTTTTCAATTTTCTATTTTACTCGTGCACGAAAACCCATAAACTTACCCTTTTGTTTGAAATTATTTTCACCACCATCTCTAACATATTGCAATATTTGAAAAATTGCTTAATATTACAAAAAAATGTAAACAAATAAATATGAAAAAACGAATACTCTAGTACCCATTGGTTCTGCATTCGCTCATCATCGATCATAAGCATGTCTTTGAAAACATTGGCTGAAATTACAAATATCTGTTAACATTAGCAGCATCAAAAATGTTTTGCATCATGAATTATATATATGTAAAATGTTAGCAATTATGATAGGTATATACATCTTTAATTTCAAATTAAAATTGTTAATTATTGCGTTTATTCAAGAACGACCTAGAATGGAACTCTATCAATTTGATAATCGAAGGCTAATTAATAACATTAGTATAATATTTAAAAATCCATCTTTGTTTGGTTTTGAAAATTTTCATTTAAACAGGGTGATTTTCTTTCTCCGTTTTAATTACACGTTTCTATATCAATACAAATTGATTTTTTTTTCTTATAGTTGTAACAGAGAATTGAAAACGTTGTTAATCCTTAGACGGATAGTATTTAATAAATTAATTAATGAAATGATTCTGTCAAAAACTTAAAAAGCCACTCTCATTTAGAATATTTTACATACAATAATAGCATTGTTAAGGAAAGGGCAAAAACTCGCGGATCTTAAACGGGTTGAACCAGTCAAACAAAATTTTTCATAAAAATCGCATAAAGGCAAAATAGAAAAAACTCACTCTTAATTTTGTTACTATAAAGAGAAATATGTATTACCGTAAGAGCAGCCATATTTTACTAGCCTTTAATATAGCTGTCGACATCCTCCTCGGTCATGAATACGAGTTTGCATACATAGTTCTTTCTTGTTTCGGTAACTTTTCATGCTTTGATGAATGTTTTTTTGTGTGTATCAATGTTCTCTAGTTTATGTCTTGGTGTTTTCCAGGTTCTCCTCGGTTTAAACCTTTTTGAGGGAATAAATTTTTTAAGGACAATAACTTACGAGATTGGTAGAATGAGGACAGTGACTCTTTGAAGTGAAAATTTAAAGACAATAACTTTTAAAAGTCGCAAATTGAGGCTAGATCAGCCCAAATCAATCCAAATCGGGCTAATTGCCAGCTCGGAGATTGCAAGTCCTCATTTTTCAAGCCCAAAAAGTTGCGGTCCTCATTTTGCCACCCCAAGCTATAGTCCTTAAAAAAATGATTCCCGACCTTTTGGAATTTTATTTGGTTATCTTGGCTAGCTTGTGAATAATGTTGGAATTGATTGGCTTTTGGGAGTTGTCAGTGGCGGATTTAGAGGGGTACAAGGGGTTACATTTGTACCCCCAAATTGAAAAATTTTCATCAATTTTAGGGTGAAAAAATTATTTGTACCGCCAAAAATTTGAAATATATCTATATTTATTAAATAATATTGTATTTATTATTTTTCGTATCCCCAAATCTAAAATTTTGGATCCACCACTCGAGTTAGTGTTCTCTTGTTTTTAATAGCTTGAGTTATATGTTGTTTCTTGTGGTCAGCTTTGATTTTCGTTTTTATTTTGTTGGGATTTGGTCTTTTTGATGTATTTTGATATATAGGCACTTTGTGTTTTCCTTTTTGGTTGTTGCTGGTTTTGGTCTTCGATGGTTGCAGGTCTTTGCTCGTTGGTCTATTACTATTATTTTGCTGGTTGATGGAGATATGTTATCAATCTGTTATTGGTTTTGTGTTTGGTAGTGTTTTTGTTGTGATCGTCGTAAATTTGAGATCGGGCCGCATCGATGCAATTTGTCTGTCACGATTTGCGACAAAAAATGTCAGGGATTAAATTTTAAATGCTCTCCTAACTTTGTACCTTTTATTATTTAGTCCAATATAACAAATTTTTGGAATGATTTAATCCAATAACTACTTGAATTGCTCAATTTTAATCTATTAACTATTTTTGAAACGATTACTTGAATTGCTCAATTTTAGTCTAATAGTTCCGAAAATCACCTAAAACAATGATATTTCTACAGCGTGTTAGGTGTCATTTTAAATGGGGGCTTTTGGCAAGGCTCGTGTTTATGTGTTGGCATGGAAAAATTATATACACCGACAATTAAATTAAATATGCATCATTATATAATTAAAAAAACAAAAAAAACGTAAACTAAAATGCAAAACACGGGATACCAGATATCTCATAACCCAAAATCTCTGAAATCGGTATTCAACAAAAAAAAAAAAAAAGACTAAAAACCCGATTTAGAAATTTGGGGTTATGGTATCTGGATCCCGTGTTTTATATTTTACTTTATGTACTTTATTCATTTTCTTTTTATTTTTTGGAAAAAGCAAATGAATGTATGCTTTGGCTTGGGCATTCGGTTGTTAATTAGGTCTTTTGCTTTTGGTTTTGGCATTTTAGTGATAACAAAGACTTGAGAGATTTAAAGAAAATATATGCAAGGGACGATATATTATTTCCAAATTTTCACAAGAAATGTCAATTCACATCAAGACTCAAGTATGTGAGCCTTTGTGTGTGCATATACTAAAACCAAAAAAATGATTGTAAAGAAAAACAAACTTCCAAACCCTATATCTCAAATCAAAACAAATGAACATTTTCCTGTGTACCAAGAAGCTCCAATCCCCTCAATAAGGTCTTCCTAAACCTAACTAAATCAATATTCACATCTTGATAATCCAAATACACATAATGAAATTTCCCTTTGTTCTTCTCCCTAATGGCAGCAGGATCTCTATAAACCTCAACATCATTATCATATTTCCCCAACAAAGAGCTCTCATTTAAGCTCACCTTATACTCTAAGTACCTCAACTTCATACTTTGTGCAGCATATCCAAAGCAAACCATTCCTTCCAAATCCAACCCGAACGGGTTGATCTGAATTACCACTGCTTTCTCCGGAAGAAAAACCAAGTTCGTCAGACCCGCCCCGTGGACGCCCACCATCACGCCGAACGTATTCACCAGTTTCGCGACGGACGCCACGCCGGACATCATTTTTTTCACGACGACGCCGCACTCCTACCCTCCGAGCCTCGTCCGCAATGTCTCGTTCGCTCAACAACCGTCGGCTCTTTTCCTCGACACGATTAGTATTCGAGGCTGACTCGCATTACTATTACCGCGCACGGAGTTTCTATCCAGTCGCACGCGGTTCGGAGGAACTCTCCGAACCGCCCGATGGGGAAATTGCCGGATTCGCTCGGGTGAACGAAGGGGTAGTTTGGGGATTTGAGGCCTACAATCATTCTCGAAAAGCATATCACCTCGTTTTTGCCGATGCTTACGACGTCGTATTTGGAGAGGTTTTGTAGTATTGCTTTGTACTTGGATGTCCATGGTGAGTAGTGGTTTGTTACAAGGAATATTGTTGTACGGTTGAAGTGATGAGAAGTAGAAAAGAGAGGGAAGAGGAGGTCGGCGAAGGCGTGGTAGCTGTTTTCAGCGTGCCCTCTGCCAGAGAAGAGAATCGCCGGAATATTGCTCATATTCCGGCGGCAACGAGGCATCCGGTGAGGTGCCTCCAATTTGAGTTTGAAATTTGTTACTCTTTTGAATTTGAGAGTGTTCATTTTTTTGGGGTAAGGTCTAATTGTCCAAGATGTCATGTTTTGGTTGTGTGATGAAGCTATGAAAATGGCGGATGAAGTACCATGGATTCTTATATCACCTTCTATTTCGTACACATCTGATCGTGAATTTGAGAGATTGTAGATAATTGGGTCCATGTATGAACCTGGAAAAAGAAAAGAAGGTTTTAATTTCGTAGCAAGTATTGTACAGGGAAAATTGCATATTTGGTATCGTTTTTTCAATGATAAATTTAATCCTACACTCTTTTTAGTCCTTTTTTCTGGCAAAAATAGTCTCACCCATTATTTTTAGGACCTAAATTGCAATTTTATCTTATTCACTTGTGACCAAAACCACAATTTATCATTCTCTTGTGACCAAAATCTGTAGTTTTCTTGGAACTAAAAATTTTGAAAAACTACGGGACCTAAAGTGTCAAAAAGAGAACCATTTTGCAAATCATTCATTCTCTTGTGACAAAAATGCAATTTACCCGTATTGTATGAGATTTTTTTAAGATGCGAACAAAATCACTTTTTTAACAAAATAATACTATTTTCTTCCAAACTAGTATCTTTTAATGAAACAACTAATACTAGTACGGGACGGAGGGAGTAGTTGATATCATATTAACTACCTCCATTTAAGATAATTAATAATATGTTATCTTCGTTTAGAAATGTGTTTTTCTCTTTCTTCATATTTAAATTAAGAATGTGTTTTTCTCCTTATTCAAAAATTGTGATGAGTATTTTTTAAAAGTAATTTTATATCATTTAGTAAAGTTTCCAAACACCACAAGGTAACTTAGGAGATTTTTCAATTTTATCCCATAATTCTATAATTGGTCTGATTTCGGTTCAAAAGTCGTCAAAATTCAACAAACGATGTATTATTGACACACATTTTCTTGGGACCTTTTGCGAAAAGCTCAAAGTTATGGGATAAAAAGTGCAAAATTCAGCAAAAAGGACCAAACATGGAACAATTGCAGAGTTATAGGATGAATCGAAAAAATTAAAATTGTTAGGACCTTTGCGGAAAAATCCAAAGTTACAGGACCAAATTGAATTTTAACTCTTATATGTATTAATAAAAGGTAAGATTTCATATGTAACACTTTCACGGATTTTAGTCACGTTCAGTTAAAGCTAGTATGTCACATTTCAATTAAAAATATTGTCACACTTCATTTCACGTTTTCTGTCACAAATTTAATATCACATTTTAGTTATGTATTAACTTGCACATTTCAGTTAAAGCTACTGATCATATTTTAGTCTAAGCTAATATCGCGTTTCACTCCATGTGACTTTTCATAAAATAGAACATCATGATTAGAAAAAATTAAGGATGATTAGAATTAGATACTCACAAATTGAAGGTGTAAGACGAAGAAACGGCTTCAAAAGAAACGAAACAGTGGAAAGGTGGAGTACCAGAATAAAGCAACCAATAAATGCTCCACATGCCAATTTTTTCTGCTTCTGCCTTTTCTTCAAATCACCCATTATTCTCTGCAGATTATTGATGTGAAGGTATTAACATATGTTGTTAATCTTAAAACAAAGGTTCTATGGAAAAAGAAAAGAAGGATAACATATATTCATATTTGGCAATAGAAACACATGTTTTTATTATGGGAAAAATTGCATATTTTGTCCCATGAGAATTTTCTAATGACAACTTTAATCCCATGTTCTTTTTGGTTCTTTATTTTGCAAAAATAGTCCCAGCCATTATTTTTAGGACCTAAATTGTGATTTTATCTCATTCTCTTGGGATTAAAACCACAATTTATCTTTCTCTCGGACCAAAACTGCAGTTTTCTTGGGACAAAATGTCAAAAAAAACTATGGAACCAAAAGTGTCGAAAAAGGACCATTTTGCAAACCATTCATTCTCTTGGGACCAAAATGATAATTTATCCTTTTATTATGTAATAAATTATATTTTTGGTCCCAAGAGAATGAGTGGTCTGCAAAATGGTCCTTTTTGACACTTTTGTTCCCGTAGTTTTTTTCAACATTTTTAGTCCCTAAAAATTTTACAATTTTGGTCCCAAGAGAATGATGAATTGTAGTTTTGGTCCTAAAAATAATGGTCGGGACTATTTTTACAAGAAAAAGGACCAAAAAAGAACGTGGATTAACATTGTCGCTGAAAAAATCCTCATGAACCAAAACTATAATTTTTCCTTTTATTGTATTTGAATTCAATGCAGCAAATCATTGTACTGTCTAGTTAAAAACATATACAATAGAAACGTTTGTTTCTTTTTACTACACAGGACAATCCTATACAACACAAGATTCAATTCTGATTATTTTAAACTCGTGAAGAGGATCATAAATAATAATAGCAAAAATTTTGTTGCAACAAACATGCAAAAGGAACCAGTAATTTTCTACAAATTCAACTTATACATCTTTTATTTGCATTTACCTATTCGCTCAGCGTTCACTCTTGTCATCAATCATAAGCATATATGTCTTTAAAAATATGGCATGCTACAAATGAAATATATATTAACATATGGACCATATGCGGTAAAAGTCAAGAATTTTATCCCCAAACGATAGTGTTAATAATTGCGTAATTTATTTAAGTTTTTGATACTATGCTCGATAATTTTGGAAATAAATTAATTAAAAGATTTGGAGAAATACAAGTAAATCAGAACTCTTTCAATTTAGAATCAAAGGCTGATAATATTACCACATTTTCTTGATCGCAACAAATCCTTTTTCTAATTGGTATTCATTTTTCTTAATTTGACGTGATTTCATTTTAATTAAATCAGTATTTTTTCCGTTTAAATTCATTACATTTTCAATGAATATAAATATATATGGATGGTTGCTAACTATTCTTGTGATAGAGAGAGGATATTTTTGTTACCTTATGATGAGTAGGGAGAAAAAAATCACAAATCGTCCTGTATCTTTACTCAAATATAATTTTAGTTTTTTTATTTGATCATTTTGGTGTCTATTTTGTTCCTTTTCACCGGAAAATTCCAATTTGGTAGGAAAATTGTCCTAATTTTTAATTCTTGTCACATTGGAGGCCGTGTCCCATTTGCATTGCCTCTCATCTAGAAAGCAAAACCCTCAATTAATTTTAAGTTTCGGTTACACCTCCCTCGTGAATCGCAACTTCAATAACATAAATCTTGTCAATTTCCTTTGCTAATTTTGAGTGTTTTAGGATGAAGGAGGATCGAGGCTTATAAATTTATCGTCCCCTTGTCGAAGTTCAAACTACCGCGGAATCTTGCTTGTGCAAACGAAGGACTGATATTTTTTAATTTTAATTTGAGATATTTTTTCTCCAATCACCACTACTTTGCATCTACACCATGAGGATGCAATAATATTTCGGTTCATGAATCGAATTATAACAATACCGTTAGTGTAAAAGGAAAAACTAGTGCTCTTAATCCATATCCAAGTGAGTTTTTCTTGACAAGATAGCTACAATTCATCATTCATCATGGCTGCAATTTTGAAAGGATCAATCTCAATACATGCATTAGTAGCTTATTAAACTTGATGTTACTTATTTTTGCATATGTTGTACGGAAGAAAAAGAGGAGATCATGTAGCTGGACCAAGTGCAAGGGGCAAACAAATAAAAGTTTTGAACATTGTGAGCTTTAACTTTCTCAGATCCATAGAAGGTTTCTCTAATATGGAAAGTCTCAAATTATGGCTAGATAGCAAATATGATGATCTAAAAACAGTGTTGATAGTTGATTTGGTAGAGAGTACAAGAGAGATATAAGAAAAGGTTAAGGAGTAAAAAGAATGGGCTCAGCAGAAAGTTATAGATTCAGGAAGAAGGTTAAATTAAGATTTTGTGCAGTTTAATATGTTAATGATGTCGAAGTTTGACAAGGAATTATGCATTTTTTTCTTGTCAAACTTCTACATTATTAACATATTAAGCTAGGGTATATTGCAGTTTTGGTCCCATGAGAATTTTCTCATTACACTTTTGGTACCATGCTCGAAAATGGTCCTTTTGTGTGTATTTTAATTGCAGAACTAATCATTTTTTACACTTTTTTATAAAAAAGGACTATAATTATTAAAAATGACCATATTCATGAGGGTTTATTCTCACGGGACCACTTCTGCAATTTTTCCAATTGTAGTTTTGGTCCCATGAGAATTTTTCAACGGCAGTGTTAGTCCCACGTTCTTTTTGGTCCTTTTTTTTGCAGAAATAGTCCCAACCATTATTTTTTAGGACCAAATTTAAAATTTTTTGGGACAAAAAATGTCAAAAAAACTATGGGACCAAAAGTGTCAAAAAGGACCATTTTGCAAACCACTCATTCTCTTGGGACCAAAAATGCAATTTACCCATTTTCCCTATTAAGCTCTACTAAATCTTTATTTAACTTTCTTTCTGAATCTACAACTTTCAGCTGAGCCCATTCTTTTAGCTTCCTTAATCTTTTCTTGTAGCTCTCTTATACTTTTTACCAAATCAACTATCACCATTGTTTTTGGATCATTGTGTTTGCTCTCTAGTCATACTATGAGGCTTGCCATATTAGAGCAATCTTCTTTGGATCTGAGAAAATCAGAGCTCAAAATGTTTGGAATTTTTATTGGTTTGCTCCTTACACTTGGCCCAATTACAGGATCTCCAGTTGTCTTTTATACAACATCTACAAAATTATGTAATATCAAGTTTAATAATTTTATAAAACATGTTTGAGATTAATCCTTTCAAAATTACAACCATGTTGAATTGTGAAGTAGTTATCAGGTTAGATAGAACTTTCTCACCTGAAGATAGATTAAGAGCACTAACTTCTCATTTTACACTAATTTTATTACTACCATTCCATTCATTAACCAATATAATATATAGTTCATATCCCCATTCTGCACATGTAATGTAGTTGTGACTGATAAAAAAATCTCAGTTTCAAATTAAAAAAAAAAATCACATGATATCAGATCTCCATTTAAACAAGCAAGATTTCGTCATACAATACTATATATATTTTCTCTAATAGATTATCCGTTATCTATGCAGGTAGGCCTGTGTTATTTAGGCGGGTGTTATCTATTCAGGCGCTCATAGATAACGAATAAAAAAACAATAAATATCCTTGAAAAATTAAACTCATTGATGTCCTTGATAACTTTTCTTTTCGACTAATCATTTTTCTCAATATATAAGCAAGGGAATTTTCCAAATTGTTATCCAAAAGATCCTTTTGACCATGAACTTATCCAACACATAAAATTGTTGTTTGTACTTTTCTGTCATACTCTATTCTAATTTCAACAATTGTTCTTTGACTTAGCATATAACACTTTAATTTTCATATAAAAAAAAAAACTCCTAATGAAAAATTTAAATCTAGCTTTTTTTTTTTGTTGGTCCATTGTTGTTAGGAAAAATATGTTTAGATTTTGATGAGATGTTTGCACCACACCACCGACTCCTCTATCCCAACAAATGAAGAAGGTTAATTTCTTCTTAGATGAAGATGATGATCTCTTTTGCCTGATGTCAAAAGACAATGAGGTACAATCTCCTAAACCCCGTTGATAAGTAGAAAATTATGCATGATTTTTATTTATTAGAGTGTGATTTATTGCATTTAATTGTGTTACATTTGCATATTTTTCTAATTGTTGATGATTAAAAGGTCCAATTAATTTCTTCCCTGTATTTTTTTTTTTTTAAACATCCTTGTGTATTTTATTGATTTTTAGGACATTAATGGATCAAAGGAAGTGAACTTTTGAAGCCCATTCACCTATTGACGAGAAGGTGTGATATTTCCAAGACGAGAAGGTGTGATATTTCCATGGAAAAGCGATTGATGATGCTAGCTAGTCTTTCTAATTCCAATTTTTTTGGGATGTTTACTTTTAATTATTGCTTATTGAATTCTGTGGTGTTTTCGATACCTTATCTCCGGATTATTTATATCATCAATTTATTTTTATTACATGTTTGGATATTTACCAAGATTAAATTATTAATGCATGTTTGCTAGTTCATAATTCATAATTCGTAATTGTTGCGATTTTATGGTACTTGATAGCAACATTGAAAATTTCATTAGGGTGATACATGTAAAGCGAGCGTGTGTATTCGGTACCATGTTTGTCCTTTGTCCTCGTATATATTTAATTTTTGTTATTGAATTAAATTTTATAGAGCATATATGCTAAACTATTCAATTAAAAATAATTTTTGAAGAGCTTATTTTAATTGAGACAAGATAAATAGAGAAAGGAAGAGAGAGAAAGAAGAGAGAGAATGGTGAGAGAGAGAATGGTAAGAGAGAGAGAGAGTGGATGTAGATGTGAATATAATTTTAATTTTGCGTGAGAAAAATAATGAGAAATTTATCAAATGAAACAATAGAGATAGATTTGGGTGTGTAGAATAACCAAACCAGTAGAACGATATCAAATAAATAGCTAGTTTAATATTCAAAATATCGTGGATAAAATTGGTCTTTCTCCTTTCATTTTAGAATAATGTCAATGTGTAATTAATGGCTGTTTCCCTGCTTTCATTCAAGTATACTAATCTTTTTTTATTTTTAAATGTATTATCTTATTTTACAGTAACCAATTTATAATCATTCCTTATAAGTTTTCATTACCATTCGATCGATGTGACGTTTCAATTTTCAAAAAACTTGATAGCTCTCCTTTTAACTTATCAAGTCGTCAATTCTTTCCTCCATCAAAACATCTGTACATTTTACTGACCTTCCTTGATCCTTCTTTTTTCATGTGGGCATACATATATATATATATATATATATATAGAGAGAGAGACTGAATCATGTATGCATCGGGTGTATTGTGCAATTCAAGTGTTTTTGAATAATATCAATTGTTTTTATTGAAAAATACATTTGTTTTAATTTACTGAAAAGTGCAAATAAAAATAACTATATTTTTAGTGAAAGCAATTATATTTTAGTAAAAATAATCGATATTATTAAAAATAAATTTCAACCGAGTCAACCTCCAACTTGGTGGGGATGGGCACATTTGGACCTCTTGACTGTTGACCGGTCTTCATTGACTCCAAGTTGTTTCGCCCTATTCGCTAGTCGCCCTATGATTAGATGAGGTTGTGGACTTTGAACATTCGTCAATGAAGAAAGGACACAACAGAACACAACTAACACCATTTTTAATCGACGGTGAAACTAATTTACAAAAGACTTACTCTTAATTAAATTTGATGACGTAAAAGCTTGAGAGCCTTAGATAAAGTGCCTCTAAATCTTCTAACATCAATGGTAACATTCTGATTATCTAAGTAAACTTTCCTAAGATGGTCCCACCCTTTCCTATGAATAGACAAGTGGATCTCTAATCACTGGATCGTCAATCATATATTGTTGAACAAGAGAACTCTCTTTCATCTCAATCTTATGCTCCAAATACCTAATGTTCATCCCTTGTGATGGATTTCCAAAATCTAGCTTAGCAAATACATCAATGCCTCCAAATGGAACTATTTGTATCAAGATTGCATTATCCGGTAAGAAAAGCATGTTTGTTAATCCAGCTCCATGGATCCCCATCATCACATCGCAAGAATTCACTAGTTGTGCAAATTGTGTCAAGTTTGTCGACGTGTCGCCCTCTGCTGAAACTACGTCGAACCCCATCTTTCGTGCTAGTCGATCAATCTCGCCCTCGTTGGTTATTATTCGTGTTCGTTTTCTTGATATGATCATCAAACGCGGCCTTGTTTTACGGCCCCTTTTCCATTTGAGTGCTTCCTTTCGCTTCAAGGAGTAGGTTTCTCGTAGCAGTTGTTTGAATTGGGGCATGGAGGGTGTGTTTGTTTCGGGCTGGAAAATTCTGCTTGAGAAATTCATAAATAGTGAAAAGGTGAATTTGACTTTTGTGTATGTGTAATTGATAAGGACAAAAACTTCCTATGAAAATTTTTCAACGACAATTTTAGTCTCAATTTCTTTTTTGGTCCGCAATTTTTATTTTAATATTATATATATCAAAGTTATAAAATAATTTGGTATTGTGTAGTGGTTAACAAAAAGGCAGATGACTTTTAATTGGAACCTTCCTTCGCTTTTTGTTTCAATTCAATCTCTCTTATTTTGTTATTTTTTTCGGTAAAAACTAAGATAGTGTAAACTTTTATTTAGTGAGTTTAAACAAATTTAATTTTAGAATATAATATTTTCATAATTATATACGTACCTCATTTTATTTGTTTAGTTAATTAAATTAACTTCATATCATAGATTAAATTATTGTTTTTATTTGTGTATGTATACGAAAGGCCTAAAAAAATCATTTCGCACTAGGCTCTTCAAATCATAGGACTGGCTTTGGAAGGTAAAAATTATTATATTGTGAAAAGTAAATAAGTGTTATATGAAAAAAGTACGAGAGAGAATGTAACAACGTATATTGTAATCTAGAATTAGAAACAAACAAACATACCCGAAAGCATTTGGTGGGTTGATGATGAGCTCCTTGTAAAATTGGAGGCCTAAAATCATTTTACTATAGCAGTGGACATCCTTTTCCCGATCGATGTCCACTACACCGTGTTTGGTTAGCCTAACGAGTAGAGCTCGAAATTTGGGAGGCCACCATGGCTTGTAATCACTAGCAAGAAAATGAACCTCCCTTTTGAAGTGAAATGAAGTTGTGTACAAGGGTACAATGAGGTCAGCAAAATCATGGAAATGATTCCCAGAAAAGCCCCCAATTGAGAAAAGAATAGCTGGAACAGAGTGTTTTTAGTACATTTAGGAATGTCGCCATCTGTATTAGCTGATAATGTTATTGTCCAGTTCTTGACGAACGGAATCCCTTTTCGAGGATAAGGCTGTATGATCAATGATTTAGTGTTTGTGAAATTAGCTGCAGTTATGAAAAACACTTTGGATGAATTGGGATCCACCCTTATGTCCCCTTCAATGTCACAATAATCTGCATTTGCTTTTAACACTCTGCACACTGCCTCTGTAGCTATTGTGACATTTTGAGAGGGTAAAAGTATTGGGGTTGTCTCCTTCAGTACGACACCGTTTTCAGCAGCACTTTGTAGATTGGTAGAGCTTCCAACTGAAGGGCATAAACAACATTAACATTCTTGGATTGATAATTTAATGTTCAAGGAAAAAATCTTAGTGGAAACTCTAGATTCTTTAAAAAAAAAAAAAAAAGCTAAAATTTGCAGGGATTTTTTTTTTTTTGTCACATCATGTTTACGGGGTCTATAAATTAAGGACAAAATGGCTCGAATAAGCCCACTTCGGGTTAAAGTCGCACGTGGTTTCACGCGAGAACTGAAAATCGGGCTTTGATCCTTGTAATTTAAGGACAATGTTTTATGTAAACATAGACCAAATTAGACCGAATTCGCCCATATCGGATAAAAATAGCACGTGAGTCTCACACGAGTATTGAAAATCGGGTTTTGGTCCCCGTAAATTAAAAGCAAATTTTTTTAATTTATGTAAATGTAGGACAAATTGGTCCGAATTAGTTCAAATTGTAGGTTTAAATCACACGAGAACTGAAAATTGAACTTTGATCCCTGTAAATTAAGTATAATATTTTTTTAGCTTACATTAATGTAAGCTAAATTGTCTGAATTAACCCAATTTGGCCTATATTTACATTAATAAAAAGTATTGTTCTGAATTTATAAAATTTGAGGTAATTACATGTATATGCATGACAAAAAATTTACCTGTTTGGTTGGAATTGTTACTCATATCATCATCATCAGTGCTAAGCATGTCTTCTTCAGCATTAATGGACAACTGCAAGTTGACAGCATTTCCAACTGAAATAAAGATGACCTTCATTAATTTCATTTAATTTATCCACAAATAGTGCTACACAAAAATGTGTATGAGACAGTTTTATACATGAGACGTGATAATTTTACATATTTTTGTAACATTTTCATAATATAATAAAAACTTGCAAAATTTACATGATTTCATAAAACACTTGCTCATGGATATAAGTACGTTTCAAATAAGATATTACTTAGAAATATAGAAAAATTAAATGACATATATAAAGATACTTCATTAATTACCTAGTGATAAGGGGTGCAAATGAGGCTTGAAAGATGAAGAAAAGCTGAATGCAATAATGAAGCACAAAGTAAGGGCACAAAATCCAAATCTTTTGCGTTCATATCGATTGAAGCTTTTGGCAAAAATGGGATCATACATCTTTACTTGCAAATGAATTAAGCCTAGCTCTATGTACACTCTTTTGAAGCTCCTTTTCACTTTGCTTAATTAGAGTGCTAACTGCTTAAACTTAAATACTAGCTAAAAGTCAAGAGGATATATATGCAAATAATGTGTAGCTACAACCACTTACTTTCATGTCCTATATATTGACTTTATTTTCTTATTTAATTATTCAACTATATGTTAATTTCAGAATTTTCCTTTGAAATAATCTTATTTATAACAAATAATCTTTAAGAGTTGTTAGTGATCATAATGTAGATTTCACGTTAATTTTTAGAGTGTGAACCAATTGTATCGTGCAACTGGTTTTCGAGTAATACTGATAATACCATTTAGTAAAACAATGTGTGTATGGTGTAATTTTTTCGAATATTATCATTTAATGAAACAAGTAATACCATTATAAAAATGAGTGTTTGTTACAAATGATATATATATATATATATATATATATATATATATGATGTTTCTTTTTAAATTATATAACACCTAATTAGGGCCGGATAATATTTAATTACTTGTCATGTACTGCTATGTGGAGATTGCAAATGAGAACCAGATGAACAATTAATTAAAATAAATAAATCTCATGTTTGGAATATTCTTGATATTTATTTTTATTTAACAAATAATCTATTGAGATATTGTTGATGGTCTCACCGATAAATTAGAAATAAAGTGGTATGGTCCAAAATAACATGAGACCATACTACATCACTTCTAATTTTCCATATTGAAAAAGAGAACCAAAATCGAACCAATTGGTAGGTCACGACACTAAATTGAAAATTCCAAAAATATTGTAATCTTTAGCAGAGAAGTTCTAAGTTGTGAGACGAAATTGAATTTTAATTCTTCAGTAAAATTGGACCGATCAAAAAAAATTCTTCAGTAAAATTGGGGTCTCTATAACTAAATGAAACATTGTAATGATTGTTATGCCTCATAATTACTTAGTGTGAAGGTTGAGGAGGAGTTCTCAAATCTGATCATGTCAATTTAAATATCATCATATTAGTTTCATAATGTTTAGGTGACAGATTGATACTATAATGGTTTGAAAGGATAATCTCAACTAAAGCGATTATTAAATTAGCAAAAGAAACTGTTAATTTGTAAGGCCATCACAAAGTCTATGTGCATAACAACAAAAAGGTAGCTGGTATATATGAAATGTTATGATAGTAAACATAAACACGAAATAGAAATTAAATAATAATAATAATAATATCTAAAATATTCAAAAATTGATACTACTCATGCCCTTTCTTGCGGGAATATCCATCTTTATTTTATTTTTTAACCAAAAAAATTGTCTAAATTCTTTAAAAGTGTCGGTCAGTGAGATGCATCTCACGCGAATAATTATCAATTAATTGCTCGTTTGGTTTGCATGATTAGGGCATGACAAATGAGTTAACGTGGGCGACAAGTGTTAAAATAAAGTCAATCGTTCTGCTGGATAATTAATGAGGGAAACCAAACGAGCACTAATTTGTTGCAGGATGGAACCACCTTCAATTACATTTTTTTAGAATAAATCTCCACACACCAATTATATCGTGCAATTGGTGCAATTTCGATCAAAAAATTTAACCAAATGTTCTTTCTTTTTTATCATAATAAAAATATTCCCTCCATTCCAAATTTGTTTGTTCAAGGGAACCGATACAAAAATTAAGAAATGTGTTGTTTATTAGTATTAAAGGTATAAAGTGAAGGATAAATGAGTATTTTTCAACTTTATTGAAAGGGGTTATTTTAAAGTCAGTTTTATTGAAAGGGTTAATTGAGTGGCATTAAGGTGTAAATAAGATATGTTTGTGAGGATTTAATTTAAAAGGGTAATGCTGTTTTTTTTTTTTTTTTTTTGTTGTTATTTTAGCTATGGTAAAATAAAAATAAGATGTCTATTTTTTTTTTTTTATTATTTTGAGCAGTAAAAAATAGAACGGAAGAAGTAATTGAAAAGTATTAGTTCACATGATGAAAATATTAATTGTATATTTAAAATGGTTAATATTGTTCAACTTATAAATTAATATGTTTCTTTTGTACGAACTAATACTTTTCACATGAATGAGTATTTCTCATTAGTTATTTTTGTAAAAGAGTCAAAGTTTTGGTCAAAATTAAATCAAAGCAACTGGTGCGCAGAAATGTTTGTCAAATATATTTGTATAAAGGAAAATGTTTCCCTACCCTCCATTGGCATATTTTGATAAGATCGCCTGTTTTGAAATTATTTCGGTTTGAATTTAATTAATTAACTAATTTGCTAATGTGTGAATCATTAGCAATTGACACCTAAAGATATACTATTGACTGGTTATTTTTTTTTTTTTATATTTATAAATTTAATTACATAAAAACTGCTATCTTAGTTTCTTTCTTTGTCTCATCTTCAAGAGAGAAGGGGAAAAAAAGGAAAATCAGGAATTGCTAATTTGAGTAATTTAACATATCAAATGTTGATTAGTTATAAATTAATGTGATCAACTTAATTAAGTGTATTAGGTTTGGGAAACAATTAGTGGTATGTTACATTATACAATTCAAATGTATTTTTAAATAATATTAATTGTTTTACTAAAAAATATTGACAAAGCATTATGTACACTTTGTGCACTCGTACACCACTTATATTATAGTTTTTAAGAACTAATACTAATGCTTTAAAAACTAATAATATTACTTGTAAAGACTAATAATATTGCTTAGTGGTGTACGGGTGCATAATACTTTCTCAAAAGGTATTAGTCGGTTAGAATTAGCTATTTTCATTTAACAATATTAATTATTTTTATTAAACTATATTAGTTGTGCACCATTTATACGGTGCAATTAGTGTATCCAACTATTACTCATAAAAATATGTAAGAAAAATGAATAATATTTCCATAAATCAATTTGGTATCGGAAATTTAATAAGGAAAGAATTCATATGACACATATCTCATATACTACGTTTTTCTAATGGAGAATTTAAATAAGTCTTTTTTTTTTAAAAGACAACTGCTCAGTTATTCATGTTAGGTGTAACTTAGTTACTTAAATTGTAACTTAAATTTATTCCTAAACAATCACGGTATTTATAAATGAATCCTACAATATCAACACGTACTCTTATTTTATAACATGTGTCCACAAGGAGCACACTTTTGAAGGACGAAGGGAGTAATATATAAATATCTAATTAGTTACTATATAAAAATAAAAGCTAACAAATTATAAGATCACAAGCCGATTAAGAGGCTAACACCCCCATTAAAAACCTTGTTAGAATAAAACTCTCCTTGGTGAGTAATATATAAATGTGAGTGTGAGAGGCTGAGAGCATATATATACCAAATTTACCCTCTAAAAAAAAGCATATGTACAATATCATAGTGTTGTATGCATCGGGTGTACCGTACTACTCAATTGCATTTTTAAACAGTTATCTTTATTTTCATTGAAAAACACACGATTATTTTCACCTGAATAACTATATTTAGTAAAAATAAGAGCAATTGTTTAAAAATACATTTAAATTGCACGATACACCTAGTGCACAAGAGTGTTAATCATATACCATTGATCCACCTGTTGCTCACACGTATGCAAATAAAATTGATCCATTCCATTCTTTAAATTAAAAAAAAACTAATAATACTTCCTCCGTCTCATAAAAGTTTACATATTTTACTTTTTAGTTTATTTCACAAAAGTTTGCATACCCCAAAATGAAAATATTCTTCACAACCTTCACCATCACAATACACACATATTTACCCCTTCATTTCATTACTTTTGAGACTCCACATACACTCAATCTAATTAATTTTTTTATTTTATTCATAACAGTTTACAAATTAAATTACCCCTCAATACTCTCTGTTCCAAAAAAAAAAAACCTCAATACTCAATTCATCACACTTTTTCTTAAACTTTGTATCAAAAGATTCCCACAAACTCTTTCGGGATAGAGGGAGTAATTAATTAAATGAAAACTTTAGATGAGAGATCTAGTGAAAAAGGTTTAAGTAACACCTTGAAGTAAGGAAAGAAATTATTATGTGCGGAAAAAAAAGGTGATACCTGCTCTAATGACTTGAGAATTGGTGATGGGCCAGATTAGGAATATGGTGTACAAGGCAATGATATAGGGTTAGTGTTAGAAATGCAAGGTGGGTGAACTAATCAAATTGGTAGGTGAAGAAATCGACTGAAGCATTCGAGTATGCGTGAAGGCGATGAACAGTAATCAAAACAGAACAACACAAATGAACGTCGATTTACGTGGGGTTCGATCAATGTGATCTACATCCACGGGGGAGGGAGAAGCTAATCCATTTATCAAATTTGAGAGATTACAACATACGTAGATTCAATTTCCAGTTTCTATCTTCTAAGCTAAGAACCCTAGAAATCACAATTGAGAGATGTATTTCACAAATCAATCAAAGAAGCTGTATCGAGTGATCGTCGAGTGTGAATTCGAATGCCCGATTAGTTAATTCGCTCGACTCTTCCTCAATGCCGCGACCATTAATCGGTTTCATAACCGAACAACCGTTAAGACAAGAATTCAACGGTTTAAAACCGTGAATAAACCCAAGCACCGGTTCGACTTAATTCAGGTTCTTCAAGAATTCAAATCCGGTTAAAACAAGCTAGGAAAATCGAACTTGACACCACGAACCACATTAACAATACTCACAAGAATTGCATTTGATACAACAATTCTCCACCTCAAATGAAATAGCTCCTCCCTTATTCCCAAAACTTGATTTATCAATGAACATCCAGGATCTTGAGTGAATCGAGATCGAGCAATGAGAACTTGCTTCTTGGCAAAGGCTTGGTTAACATATCTGCCGCATTATCAATAGTATTGATCTTCTTAATAGAAATAATTCCCTTATCCGAATATCTCTCACAAAAATGCATCTTCACACTAATATGCTTGGACCTTTCATGGAACACTTGGTGCTTGGATAAATGAATTGAGCTTTGATTGTCACACCGTATTACTACACTTTCCGATGAATCCCAAATTCTTGAAGTATTCCTCTTAGCCACATTGCTTCTTTAGTAAGCTTCGTAATGGCAATGAACTCTGCCTCGGCTTGTGGAAAGAGCCACCACAGTCAAGATTTGACTTCCGTACTTATAGCAAAGGCCAAATAATGTGAAGACATAACCGGTAAGTGATTTTCTTGTATCTACACTTCTGCAAAATCAGCATCCACAAATCCCACCAAGGGATCAGCTTTGATCTCCCCTCCTTTCAAACATCAAACCTAAATCGGATGCCCCTTTAGGTATTTTAGTATCCACTTCAAAGCTTCCCAATGAAAAGATCCGGGGTTGGCCATGAATCTGCTCACCAAGCTCACCGTATAGGCGAATCGGGCCTACTACACACCATGGCATACATCAAACCGCCCACTCCACTTGCATAAGGAACAAAACTCATCTTCTTCTTATCACATTTTGGGAGAGTGAAAGTAAAGCTTAAAACCTTGATTCAGAGGAGTACTCACAGGTTGGATTCATGCATATTGAATCTTCGAGCATCTTAAGAATGTAACCTTGCCGAGAAAAACGGTTTCCCTTTTTCCTTGTTTTCGAATATATCCATCCCAAGTATCCTCTTAGCTTCACCTAAATCTTTCATCTCAAATGTTTGTATTTAGCTTGGTCTTTAGAACTTTGATTCTTGTAAGACTCTTGCCGGCAATCAACATGTCATCCACATAGAGAAGTAAATAAGTAACTACATCTTTGCCAAGTTTTTCCATGTAGACACGCTGTCATAATGACACCTTGAGAATCCAATGGCATTCATGAATCTGTCAAATTTCATATACCATTGTCTGGGACTTTGCTTCAAGCCATAGATTGATTTCTTCAATAAACACACTTTGTTTTCATTTCCAGAAGTACAAAACCCTCAGTTGTTGCATGTAAATTGTCTCTTCCAAATCACCATGAAGAAAAGGTCGTTTTAACATCTAGTTGCTGCAACTCCAAATTTTCTTGAGCAACTTTAGAAAGTAACAACCTGATAGAAGTGT
Organism: Paraleonurus japonicus; assembly: GCA_030762865.1. Classification (NCBI taxonomy): domain Eukaryota; kingdom Viridiplantae; phylum Streptophyta; class Magnoliopsida; order Lamiales; family Lamiaceae; genus Paraleonurus; species Paraleonurus japonicus. Next base: position 17,495,319 of record CM061056.1, read on the forward strand.
GTTTGACCACGAGGTGAAAAAGACTTCATTGAAATCCACACCTTCCTTTTGAGTGAACCACTTTGGCAACAAGTCTTGCTTTGAACCTTATTTGTTCGTAAGCTGCCGAGATTCGAACCTCCACTTTCCTTTTGTAAATCCATTTAGAACCAACAACTTTCTCGTGTGTTTTGGCTTGTTTACCAGTTCCCATGTCTTATTCTTCTCTAGAGATTGCGGTTCTTCAATCATGGCCATTATCCACCTCTCCTTTCAGCTCCACTCGACAGCTTCTCTACGAAAGATGTTGGCTCACGATACTCCAGAGATTCAAGAATCGACAAAGCATATGACACAAGGTGCTGCTGCATGACCAAATCTCAAGGGTGGATGAATGTCTCTTCTTGATCTATCCCTTGCCAAGCTATAATTTACGAGATTATCTTCATGCATATCAGTCGATCCTGCACATTTTCTCCTTCTTCAACAGCTTCATCGGCTTCATTTGAACCCGACATCCGATATCGATTCTCTATCTTGGCTTAAGGACTCCACCCGAACTGGTAATATATGATCTCGATATATTGCCATCAAGATCATGAGAGAATCACCATTGTGCTTATAACCCATTTTGTCTTCATTAAAGATGACATCCTGCTAACAATGCACTTTTGATTTCCCGGTTCAAGACACCAAAGTTTGTACCCTTTAACACCTTTGGGATACCACTATGAAAATGCACCCGAGGGCTCTTGGTTCAAGCTTATCTTGCTTGATATGAACATAAAGCAACAACCAAAGATTCTCAACTTTGTATAATCAGAAAATTTTCCATACCATAATTCATCCGGTGTCTTCAAGTTAATAGCAATGAAGGAGACTTATTTATCAAGTAACATGCGGTGTCCACAGCTTCTCCCAGGAAGGTTTTTGTGACTTGGCATCGGATAACATACACCTAACCTTCTCAAGAATAGTTCTATTCATCCTCTCGGCTAAGCCATTTTGTTGAGGATTTGCAGGGACTGTTCTATGCCCGGTTATTCCCTTCATTTTGCGTAAAAAAGCTGAAATTCCTCCGACAAATATTCAAGTCCATTGTCAGTTCTCAAATGTTTCAAGACCTTCTTTTCTTATTTTCTTGTTCAAGCAACCACTCCTGAATTTAGAGAAAGCTTCATTCTTATGCTTGAGAATGAATACCCATTACCTTTCTACTGAAATCATCAATGATTGTCATAAAGAATCTCCCTCCACCATGAGTATCAACCCTTGAAGGTCCCCATATATCCGAGTGGACATAATCAAGAGGTTCTTTTGTAGTATGACTGCCTTTTCCATAGAGGAGTGCTTTCTTGCCTTTCCAAGAATGCACGTTTCACGTAAGTCCATCTTTGCCACATCTTTTCCCTAAAACACCTTTTGAGGATAGTTCTTTTAGACCTCTTTCTCCCATGTGGCCCAATCTTTTGTGCCACACAATTGTATCATGATTACTCATTACCACATCAGCCCGGTGCGTTGATTGTCTCTCCCGAAGATGTAAAGCCCATTATTCTTTTCACCTTTCATCACAATCTTACCCAGATTTTGTAACATGAATCTGTCCTTCTTTGGTGTTGAATTCATAACCGAGAGGCATTTAGAGTTCCAAGGGAAATAAGATTTCTCTTCAATTCAGAACAAATCTTACATTAGTAAGAATTCTCGTGGTTCCCATCAAACATCTTGATTTTTATTGAACCAACTCCTTTAACCCGACAACTTTCATCATTGCCAGCATAACTATCCCACCATTTCCGAACTCCTTCAAATCCATAACCAGTGATGAAGAGGACACATATGAAATGAGCAACCTGAATCTAACACCCATTCATGGCTCATTTTATCATCGAAGTGAAAGAACCTCGACACTTTCATACCCTTCTTCTGCCTTAAGCCGATCTGCATCACTCTTATCCCGAGGTTTCTTATTCTTTTCTCGACAATTCTTCTTTAGATGTCCTATTTTGTGACAAGAGAAGCATTTCCTTCTCTCCACAAAACCAAAGTGTCAGCTTTTCCCTTCCTTTTGATCACTCTTTTCCCCTTCTTCTTATTGAATGACTTCTTCTTTCCCTTCTTGAATCGACATTCAAGCCCTCTCCGTGTTTGGTATTTCTTCTCCATAGAATTGCTTTGTTCAAGCATTTTGTTTTCAAAGCATGCGGACTTCTTCAAAGGATATAGAGTCTTTCCTTCCAAACAACAATGTGTCCTCAAGAACTCATATGACTTTTTGGCAAAGCATTTAGCAAAGATCAAAGCTTTGTCATCATCCTTGATGTTTTCATCAAGATTTTCAAGATTGTCCACCTTTAGCTTGGTTGAACTCATCAAGTTGATCATCTAATGATTTACTTTCTACCATCTTGAAAGTCGAAGTTTCCATTTCATGAACAACTTGTTGGAGACAGATTTTGCAAGATAAAGATCTTCAAGCCTTTTCCAAATATCAAAAATTGTCTTCTCCTTTGAAACCTCTCTCAAGACTTTATCTCGCAAGACACGTATGATCATGCTTCGTGCCTTCTTCGAATCTCGCCTTCTTATCTTGACTACTAGAAGATGCCTCATTAGTGAAACTTCAGCACCATCAAGACCATGTTGGATTAACAATGCTTCCATCTTGATTCTCCACAATCCGAAGTCATTCTTACCATTGAATTTCTCAATGTCAAGCTTGAAAGATGCCATGATTCGGTGTTCCCACGAGACGGCGCCAATTGTTAGAAATGCAAGGTGGGTGAACTAATCAAATTGGTAGGTGAAGAAATCGATCAAACAGATTCAGTATGCGTGAAGACGATGAACAATCAAAACAACAACACACAAATGAACGTCGATTTCGTGGTTGATCAATGTGATCTACATCCACGGGAGGAGAAGCCTAATCCACTATCAAATTTGAGAGATTACAACATACAGAGATTCAATTTCCAGTATTTCTATCTTCTAAGCTAAGAACCCTAGAAATCACAATCGAGAGATGTATTTCACAAATCAATCAAAGAACTGTATCGAGTGATAAATGCGAGTGTGAATTAATGCCCGCTAGTTAATTCGCTCGACTCTTCCTTCCTCAATGACCATTAATCGGGCTTTCATAACCGAACAACCGTTAAGACAAGAACTAACGGTTTAAAACCGAGAATAAACCCAAAACCGGTTCGACTTAATTCAGCCGGTTCTTGACAACTAAATCCGGTTCTCAAACAAGCTAGGAAAACCGAACTTGACACCACGAACCACATTAACCAATACTCACAAGCAATTGCATTTGATACAACAGTTAGTTGAAGAGAAAATGACATCTAAACAAATTAAGTTCATTCAAATGCATCTTTTTGCATGATTGCATCGTCTGGTAGACATAGGAATCTTAGTTTCAATATATATATATATATATATATATATATATATATACACGTACATATGTATGACAGTATGAGTATAAAAATATTGTATAATTAATTTTAATTGAATGTTAAAATAGCATAAAAATTGATAGGTCAACTGGACGTAGAAAATAGATGTAGATTAGCTCTTACATTCACATATGCTCAGTTGAAGTTAAAAGAGTTGCTCAACATATGAAGAAAGTGGTGAATTAATACAGAAATTTTGTTCAGGGTCCGATTAATAATAGAAAGAATTCTATATAGGAAATTAATAATTGGAAAATTCCTATATATATAGGGTCCGGAGTATTTACACTCAAATTTTTGTTAACACATCCAATTATATAACACATTTTAATTAGCATTATGTATCATCAAACACAATTGTAAAACGGGAGTATTGAGCTAATTTCCTGTTGTTAATAGTCGTGAAGAGCACAATTTTTAAGTTTAGTCTCAATATAAGTCGTGACCTTACAAATATCTCAATTGATGCTAAATTTTGTGAGAGATCATTTTTCAATTTTTTGCCCTAAACTGATATATTTTACATATTTTTTTCAAAAATGATACAATTTATTTAATATAAAGTGTGTCATTTTAAAAAAAAATAAAAATGACACACTTTACATATATATTTTATAAAATTGATACAATTTATCTTAAAGTGATAATGTTATTATTGAAAAATGACACGATAATACGGTGATATGATCTCACACAAGACATGCTCCTCAATTGAACCCTCAATTCAAAACTTGATATAAATTATTATTTTTCCTCAAATTAAGGTCTAACGAGAAATTTATTTACCAAATTAAAATTACCCAAGATGATAAAAATAAAGACAAAAAAATGAATAAATCAAGTCTTGAATTGAGAAAAATAAAAATGAACCCACAATATTGAAATATTTGTAAAATGAGGATCTATATTTAGACTCGCCTTAAAAACAGATTTTGATATGAAATTTTTCCTTAATAATATCATAAAAATAAAAATAAAAAATTGTATAATTATAAATTCTAAAAGTAAAATTAATTCATAACAAAATAAAATATATACATAAAATATTTTGTTATTGAAATGAAACTGGTATTTCAGTCTATATAGTTGAGTGTGAGTTTTATGCCCAAAATATTAATAGATTATAAATATTCTATTGGTTGCAATCATTGGTATTGGACATGTTACGGAACTCTTTTGACAATAACATCATAACTTTACTTCAAAAATAATTATTAGCTTTAGAGTAAAAAATTATAAATTTTATTAAATTGAGGGTAAGATATTAACGCTAGTTTAGCCATTATTTTTCTGGTTGATTCTTTTTGTTGGGTTGGTTGAGCTCATAATTTTGTTGCCCATAAATTCACTTGTTATGATGAACATGCATTTCCGTGTGAAAGTGCATGGTGGATGTCTCTTTCTGAATTTTTATCAATCGGTACTGATTGATTTTAATTTATTTATACATATTTAATTTTCTATTTAAAATGATTTATAGGGGTAATTGAATTGGATAATTAATTACAATTTTATGTGAATAATGACTTAAAATAAGTTAATCATTGTTCTCGTTTTGATTAATATTTTCTCCTACTATAATTCTCCTCAATCATTGAACTATTCTTCAACTAACTATCAATTTTTGTTTCACCTATTTCAAAATTAAAGTTAAACACTAACAATTTAATCACTGTTATAATCTCACCTTCAACATATCTCTGTCATTATAGAGAGACATATTTCTCCTGTTGAATAATTTGAACCAAACACACCAATAAAGACTTTTACATAGCTAGTGAACAATTGTATTACTTTTGACCAAAAAAAAAAAAGAAAAATCTATTACAAATAGATTCAAAAAATTTGAAGAGAAATACAAAAATATTTGAATATGAACTTATTTATAATTTTGAATTTATTCAGATAACTAAATTAAACTCAAAATCCACTTTATTAAAGATTTATTCAGAAAGTCCTTTAGCTAATGTTTGCAAGTTCAAATTCTCATGCTACCACTTTTTAAAATAAATTTATTCAATAATCTTCATCATCATTCATAATTTTGTCCCATGTGATTTGCAACTGCACCATGCACAATCAACAACAAAAACCCCATTTACAAATTCAAAATAAAAATAATTACTCATAGAGTCACACTTATATACACCAATGGCACAATTTTAATTCAAGTTTAATTTAATATTGAATATTTCTTAATTAAATTGAAATTTGACCAAAAATTCAATTGCATTGCACACAAGAATTCGTTGTGAACTGTGACCTTCAGAAACTAAGAGCAGAGCACCCCTTATTGGGAAGAGTAACTGAGCAAAAACAAACATACATAATCAGCCAGAGGCACAACATTGATATACAAAATTAGACAAAGATTTTTACAGGAAAAATCCAGTCTGCATTGCAAATAGTAACCTAGAACACATTTGAAAACTGGAGCACCTTGTTTAATCTCAATGGATTTATTCAACTCCCAGCGAAAACGTTCAAACCTCTCCCAACTTAATACAAGAACACGAAACGTATGTTGAGTATCAACATCTAAACCAAAATAAGGATCAAATATGAGTAATTAGAAAGAAAAAAATAGGGGAAGTTTGATATATCATATGAATTACAGTTATAAAGTACGGGACTACAATCATCGGTTAACTTCATGCATTTGATGGCTCCGTCTTTGGAGTCTCCAAGCCTGGTTAGGGGCAGCAAGATGTACTAAGATTTACTAATAAATAAGAAACACAGTGAATTGAGTTGAAAGAGAGCAATCGTCTGAGAGAGGAAGACGAACCTCAGGTAGGGAAGACTTGTACATCGGACAAAATCTGGAAATACAGACATACTTTTCAACAAATTAGTCTTCTTCAGGTAGTTGAAATTCAAGATCAAGTTTCCTCTTTAGATGTGATCTGTCAGCACTGAAAGGAAGGGTAAAAGTATTGAATATTAGAAGAGAAAATAAATTGACAAATCATCATATGCATTCTAGAGAAAGATGCTTTTATAGTCCCTGTGCATGACGATAGGTTGTTTAGATTGTAACAAATACTATCATATGTATAAAATAAAGATTTCCACAAAGCATTCAGTTCTTGGGCCTTCTTGACTATCTCCTATTCCATTCGGTATAAATGAATCACAACAATTAAATCTACTCCACAAGGCTTGGATGCACAAGATACAAGACCAACCCAGCATATAATCCACACAAATAGAATTTTTAATAGCTCAATGAGTGCGTGTATATTATGATTATTTACCTCAAAAGGAAATAGATACATTGTTCAGTAACGATAACGGTTTGCAGGTTTGTCTATTGCAAGGCCTGTCTTAAATAAAACAATCTAAGACAATTTATGTTGTCTCTTGATACTTTGATAAACACCCTCCTCCACATTCTACATCCCAACATGTTCTATTACATTAAAGGAATGCCCAGGTTTCAGATACTGAAGGTGGATGGAAATAAAGCATGTTTGCCACAAATAACAATTGTTAAGGCTACACAGTACTACAAAGAGAAAAGGTAGATGATAGAGATATGAAGTGATGGTAGTTAGGAGTTGCAGGGGAAAAACAGCAACAAGGAAACAACTTGAACGGATAAATAATGAAAACCGACATGCAGTGAAAAACAAAGAATGGAGTTACTTATCCTACAGATCAACTCAATTGTGCAATCTCTAATCTCCTTCTTTTTCCATCTCAAAGGAGCTCACAAAGACACCAGTGATGATAGTTATGGATAAGATAACTTGAGACATACAAACCCAGCTAACCTTGGACAAATGCTTTTTGCAAATGACGTATTAATTGAGAAGAAAGCAAGGGGCCAATGCAAAGTTTGAGCTATGGAGGGAGACACTAGAATCAAAGGGTTTTAGGGTGAGCAAATCGAAGATGGAATTTATGGAGTACAAGTTTAGCAATCGTCGACACCGAGACTCTGGTGTCATTTCATGTGATGGGCATGGAATACTTATGAGGTAATCAATTTAAATATTTGTGTTTGTTTATCCAGAAGGATGAACAAATAGATAGTGGCATCAATAACAAAATACAAGCTGGTTGGTTGAAGTGGAGAAGCGCCACAACCCACAGGGGTGTTATTATTACCAGTCTTATTATAGGAGACAGGATGCTGGGCATCCAAGAGAACTCACTTGCACAAAATTATTGTGGTGGAGATGTGCATGCTCTGTTGGATGTGCGGTAAAACTAGAACAGATCGAGTGACGAATGAAGATATTCGCTCTATGTTAGGTGTTGCACACATTGACGTGAAGATGCACAAGTATTGTTCACGGTGGTTTTGGCATGTAAGACGCATGCCTATAAGTGCACCTTGTACGTCGTGGTGGAGTCGAAGGACTTGGGTCCTTTTAGAAGACATGGGATGACCAAAGAAGACGTTAATTTGGAGACTAAGAGGTTTAATGAAGATCTACTTAAAGAGAGAGGTCATGGAGAATATTAATTCTTGCATGCAACCCAATGTGATTCTATTATTGGTTCATGTAGTCTATCCAAATTATTTGGGATAAAAGGATTAGTTTGTTTTGTTTTATTTTTTATATAACTTGTAAGTGAAACACCAAACTCAAAACCCAACCGTAAGCTTGTTTCACTAAGGTGTGCCATTTTTGACTTGCTTTATTGAAGTGATGCACCATAGAGGTTCTAAGGCACTAGAGTTGGGGCCTCATGCGCCTTGCACCTGCTTATTCTATCTTATATAGTGTGACCACACATCCATCTCAACATTTTGATGTCTGTCACCCTATTTTCTTTTCTTGTTCAACATGCTTTGATCAAAAGTTACCAGAAATGCAACATCAAAATAAACTATCAATTTTTTTATAGAACAGATATATATGATCAATTAAGGATCTTGAAAGAAGAGAGCTTGCATGACACACAAGTGACTTCTATAGTGTTACTCTTTATTTATGACTAAGAAAATGATTTGATGGGTATGTGGGAGTTTGCAACACAAGTTTAGCAGCTAAAAGGGAAAGCTGACAAAAGTGAAGATGGGGAATGATGGTAATGGAAAGAGGGGAAAAACACAAAATAGAGGGATCCTATGATCTGTGCCAAACAAATATGAGATGGAGGAAGAACATAATAACAGACAGGATGCTAGTAAATCTTGGTGAAGATACCCAATGCATCTCAGTTATATGTCTTAAAATGGTTGTTATCTTAGTGTGAAATGAAAGAAGATGCAGACATGTATCTGTCAAGTGTACTGATTTATAAGTTAAAGATATGACACCTATATAATTACAAGTCAAGTTAAAAACTGATGATAGTTAAATGGTATCACTATCAAGATCACATGAATGCTATAAATATCCATCCACAAACATTAAGTCCAGAGGATAAATCATAAATGCAACATTTACTTTAGTTAGTCAGAAGCTTGTACTCAATAGTGAACGTTATTAAAGCTATACAACCTAAATACTATGATCAGGCTTTCCGTTCTTGTCATAAAGCCTTACAACAAATGGATTACTCAACTGAATGACTCGACCTTCCATAATGCATTATCAAAACATGTATAAGCACGCGTATTGTATATCACAAGGTAAACAAAAACTCATGATTAACACATCTATTTTATTTCCTTGATTTGACTTTTTCAACATATTCCCAAGCCTGATTTAAATAAATGTCAAATCAATCTGCAAACTATGATTTCACACGTATCTCTGTGCAAATGATACACTATATCAAAATGGCATCATTTGAAGGTCGCCTTAGATCTCAACAATTTCGAAAGAGAAGGAAGGTGGTTTACCTAGTGTGGAATGGTTTATCCAATATTCCAATGAAAAAGATGCTACTCTTAAGAGATCACTAAAATAACTCTTTCCAGTTTCCCTTTCATATCACATTCAATACAGATTAGCACCAATGTTGTTCTCAATTTACATGAGTTACTCACTTGAATATGCCAAAAATGTAGCCCTAATAATTGGCTTTCCTGCGGGTCGATCTCAAATATCAGTACTGATTTTAAAGATAATGCTGGAACAACTAAAAGCCATCACTCATTATGGTGGAAAGGAATAAAATGTCACAGTTTTACAGATCTTCCTCTACTTAATGAATCTGAAATTTTTTATGTAGTTGAAACAGACATGATCCTTGTATATGTATAGATGATGATTCTACGCCCTAGTCCTATCTCTGGACTCTAGTTCCCTTTTCACATTCACAATATTCTACTACTTTTATCTACAAAACAGGGAAGATATGACTTTTGAGCATATCTTCCTTAGCTGCTGCTCCTTATAACATCCCAAGCTGCCCGTTTCAAATAGCAAGCCCAAAGAAAATTACCGCAAATTTAATTATATGCATAAAACTGCAAATCAACAACAGACATTCAAGTTGTCTACATATTCATCAAGTGGTGCAAGTATACCAGAAATTGCGTACCTGTTAATAGTTGGTCTATTTGGAGGATTCATTCCAAAAACTGAGAAATCCAGAGACATTGGAGCATGCTCACTCCTCTCCCCAGCTGTTTGCCTTGTATCATTGACATGGTCGTGCCCCTTAGTCATGTTACTCGCATTTAGATCAAAGCCCTCACGATGAGGCATCACTCTTCTTTGTTTTCTAGGAGGAGACAATACTGTTGGACCGTCCTGAGGATTAAAGTCTGTGACCTTTGGATTGACAGAATCCTTCTTTGGGGGAGGTCTTGGAAGCGAAGCAGGTTCTGTAGGTGGAGGTATGGAAGAAAAATACCTAAAAGAAAAGCAAAGATCAACATCCATGTGTCTAAACAAACTATCAAATGAGTCGATGAAGAATACCGATGCTCCAATGCCTGCTGAGCTGAAATTCTTGCTTTAGGATCATATGCAAACATCTTCCCTAAAAGGTCCAACGTATCATCACTAGCCATGGGGAACAATGTACGCATGGGTTGACCAGACACATACTGATACTCCACGTAATCTGGAAGATAGACCATATCTGGCCACTGTGATGCCTTTGGCGTCCCAAAAGCGGCAAATATCTTTCCCAGTTGATCAATATCACTATTTCCCTGCAAAAATCTAGTTTGAGACCCATAACTTCACTAGTAGAAATGTCAGACGCTCAAATTTTATATTACATCTGGCCTAACAGAAGGATGCTCTTAGACTAGCAAGGGAAGTTGCAATGATAACTTTGTTCTAGGATAGCATGTCAAAGTTACATTCTCCAAAGTTTAAAAAGTAGCAGTAAATGTGCATGATTGAAGTTGCTGGCAACGCATGCATAAGTTGTGATTTAGCACATTTACGTCAATGGAGGAAAGTAAGTGTATTCTAAAGCTTCCAAAAACTAGGAAAGTAGTCACTTATAATGCTAAACAATGAGCATCAAAGCTTCTTATATTAACAATAAAGCAATACAACTCAAAGAGCTGTGTCATAATAATCGTTATTAAAAAACATAAAAAGCAGTGAATTGCAACAAGTTTGAGGGGCCAAAATCGGCATCAGGAGATTGAATTTCACCTGCAGAAAAGGTCGACGTAAAAGTAGTTCAGCAAATATACAAGCTGCAGCCCATACATCCACACCTGGACCATATTGTTTGGCACCAAACAGCAGCTCAGGAGCTCTGTACCATCTGGCAAAAACCTAACATAATACTACAAAATTCAAAACGATTTGCCACAGAAAATATGTTCAGAGTAAGACATACAATAGCTTTTATAAGTTAAAGATTCTTTTAAGTACCCATGAGTCTCACATCAAACAAGCATGCCCCAAATGTGCGACTACAGTCTGAGCAGGAATACAGCCACATAATGGTGCAAAGCGACTTCAGGCAACTTTAGTTCATAAATATACTTCTTTTACAATTAAAAATTGTATCTATTCCATGAAATTTGGTAAACCAAAAATGCTATCTATGTTTCCAGATAACTAAAGTATGTAAATGAAACAGTGCCATGACTACAAGAACACACGCATATATACTTGTTCAAACTACGTGGAACACAATTATTGTAAGCAAAAGTCTGAAATGTAATGGAGTTCAGATTCTACATATTTTGGTACAATCAGAGACATTATACCTGATGTGTGAACCTTCTATCTGGGCTCCCAAATATACGAGCTAACCCAAAATCTGCCAGTTTAAGTTGCCCACCAGGTCCAATCAGCAAGTTGTTTGGTTTCATATCCCTGTTCAAACCAATATAAGAAATCAAAGAAATAGAGCACGTCGAATTTGATAAGTAGCTCACAGACAAAAATCACCTATGCAGGACCCATTTTTTATGGCACAATGCAAGCCCCTTTAGTGTCATCTGAATGTAAGATTTGATATCAGCAGGAGAAAGAACAATATTTCTGTCACGAATAACGGCTTCTAAATCTGTCTCCATAAACTCAAAAACAAGGTGCAAGTTCCCCTTATGAGGAAAAGTATCAATCAACTCAATAATAAATGGATCCTTAAGCTCTTTAAGCAATTTGATTTCCCTCAAAGCTGTGAAGTTGACCCCTTCCTTCTGCTTCCCTAGTCGAATTTTCTTGATGGCAACTGTTTGCCCTGTCTGCACAGTTATCAAACAAAGTCACTGAACCCATCAGCAACCATTCATATTGTGTACTTGGGCTAAAGAATAAAAACTCCATTATCAAACGTACAGAAAGTACACATAGAAATTCTGCAGCATATCTATTTGGTGCCCCGGCAACACCAACAACCGAAAGCCCAAAATAATTAACTCGTTCAGATTCTTCCCTAACCTCACTAACATTACAGCTGCTTTACTACCAGAAAGAAATCGAAGAGTGGCGCGAGTGCAAGAACTCTTCATGAATTTTTAAAAAATGAAAAATTAAAGGAGGAGAAACGAGAAACAATCGCAGGGAAAAATAATCGAACAAATTAGAGCCCACAAAACCCTAAAATATCTAAAATTGAAGGCGTTACTATTGAATTACATAATATAATCAGAACCCTAGAGACCACATAAACATAGAAATTCAAATCGAAATTGGAGCTACCTTAGTATCGATGGCTTTGTAGACGACGCCATATGTACCTTCACCAAGAACTTCGCGTTTCAGATAACGATCGGCTACTTTCTTAGTCAGTAACTGGTTAACTTCCGCCATTCTCCTTCTTCCTCCTGCTTTTGCAGATTCAAAAGCTCAATTTTCCGTAGAATCAATACAACTTGTAGGTCTCATCCTCGAATGAAACTCGCTCTACAGCTGTGAATCAACCCAAAAAGGTTGTAATAAAGAATTATTTCATGATAGAAGAAGAAATTCCCGTTGGAGGCGTGTTAACTGGGCGGAGCGTGTGTGCGCCTATTTTCAATTATTCAGTCGCGCTCCCTTTTGTATCTTTAGATTAGATAATGGGGTTTTGCTAGGGAAGAAGTTTTGGATGAAGGGATTTTGTCAAGTATTCCCTTTGTTCCTGTTTCACTGTAGACTGCCGCAACAAATTACGACACTTTTCTTTTCGATCCGTTTTAACAAGCTTATATACATTTCTAAAAAATACATCATACAATATTAATACCCTCACAATGAATAATATCATTCAAATTTTAAAAATGTCAATCTTATTCTATCATATTTTATCTTATTAAATCACTCAAAATACTTTTACGCTCCATTTGGATGGAGTGAATTTGAAATCAAGGGATTTGAGAATAATATACACGCATTCACACATAAACTAAAATGGAAAAAAATTAAATGAATGAATTTGATTCACTCAAGCGATTAAGCACAAGTGGGAGAAGTGGGAGGATTTCAAATGACTAGGTTTTGTTGAGTATTTGATTTCCTCTCACTTATAAGTAATATTTGTGCTAACCAAATCCATTCATTTAGTTTTTCTCCATTTTGATTTGTAAATGTACTCAAAATCCATTGATTTTGTCTTACATTTTTATTCTCTATCTTACCCATTTATTCTCATAAAAGTTAACAAAATTAATTTTTCTTATTTTTCGTATCCCAAGAAATGTAGGTAGTAATATTTATTGTTCTTCATAGGTGTTGTTTTTAATATAAAAATTATTTAATAATATATATTATGTTTTTATGGAGAAGTGTAGTATCTTCAATTCTAATAAAAAGCTATTTAATACTCCAATTGGATTAGTGTGGGTGTATTTTTTTATGAAAGAGTGAAAAATGTAATCTCTACAACTTTAATAAGAGTTTTATTTAATAGTGTTTAATTAGGTTAGTGTGGGTGTAATATTGATGTATTTGGACAGATAATATATAAAAAGGTGTTTTATTGTTATTTAAAAAAATAATGTATCTAATATGAGATAGACCTTTTTACTAATAATGCATCTAATACGAGACAAAATTAATACTCCTCCCTCTCTCTGCAGAACTCACACTCTGACTAAGAGTTTTTGTGTGAGCAGTTATTTCGTAGTAATACATTAACAAAATTATTTTATATGAATGATATGCTAGTTGATCATAGTAATACATTAACTTGATCTTATTAACTAAAGCATATCATTCATATAAAATAACTTTTGTAAATGTATTACTGTGAAATAACTCTCACACAAAACCGTTGAAAAGTCAAGTGTGAAAGGTTCTTGGGATTTGAGGGAGTAATAAATTTCTAATTTTCAATATCATCCCTAATAATATACTCCCTCTCCATCTCAAATCAATTTCACATTTTTTAAGTTTGTCCAACTTTAATTTTCACAGTCATCATTACTCTCACAATATACACTTATATACCTTTTTGTTATTGAACAAATGGTGACTCAAACTCATGACATTTAGGTACTAGATAGTGGAGTTCTAACTAATTTTTTTTTTTTTGTTGTTGTTGAGCAAGTCTCTAATGCAGTATTGTATATTAAAATATTATGATTATGATTTTTTTAATGATCTAGGACTTTAATTGGTGTTTTCCCACTAAACACCGGAGAAAACACGCAGGGAACGGGATAACAACATAAATCAACAATGTGCCAAAGGAAACCATAAATTCTGGTAGCATACAAAACACATCAGAAAAGAGTGTAACTTAGTGTTGAAGTTCCTAAAAAATCAAAAGAAAAAAAAAAAACAAAATATTAATGATTTCAAAAAATTAACAAATGATCACAATCATGTACTAATACTAAGATCGTGTTTACTTTGGAGTGGTGGATTATAGGGGTTAAAGGGATAACATGGGTGCTGTGTTAATTTTTTTGAGGAATAACTCTTGTTTACTTGGGTGACAAAAATTGGAATAAAATGCAGAATAATATCAGAATTACAGAAATGTCCTTTTTCTTTTTCCTTCTTTTTTTTTCCAACTTCCCCATTTTCCAGAAGTCTGGCTTCTCTCTCCACCCTCCCGGTTCTTCTCTTTCTTCTTTTCATCAGATTCTCCTCTTTTCCCCACTTCTCTCTTTTTCTCTCTTCAGTTCTTCGAAATTCTCTCTTTCCTCTTCTTTTGATGTCGGTCTGAATATTCGTGGAATTTTTGAAGGGAAGTTTATGGACGGCGGATGTCGATTGAAAGTCGAAGCTGCAAGGTTGAAGACGAATGTATGGATGAAATCATAGTTTTCAGTGTGAAGCTGTCAATTGTTATCTGTGTTGATATGCATCTTGTAAACCCAAATCGAAGCTTACATAATTCTCTATGTTTTTCCTTTTTTTTTTCTGCGAAGGAATGCGCTGTTGAATCGCTGATGAATGTTTTGTTCTTTTTCTCTGTTTTAATTTGAAATTTTCACATGACAATTATAGCAGAATTGTAATTTTATATCTAATTGTGTTGTATAAAAATTAACCTGCGAGGAGTGCAGTTACATATCATAGATAAGAGGGGTTAAACGGTCATAAACTCGGTCGGATTGTTAACCTTAATAAGTTAACTCAAAATGTAAAAACGGGCTAAGCATTCAAGATTAATATCAGAAAGAACGTATTTAACAATCATGTGTTACTACATGAATCACTTGTTAATATAGTAACACATAGAGGTCCATAAGATATATTAAAAAATTTCCATGGAAAATCATCACGAAAACGGGGGAAGTGAGAATGAAATAACCTGAAAACGTGAAGAAGAAACTATCATAGTTGGTCGCGAGGAAGAATGAAGTAGTTGGGATGAAGGCGGAAGCAAGCTGCTGGAGCGTATTACAGATTCGTGCTATATTTTATATGAGAACTTATCATATTTTGATCTTATGAGGTGGGTGTTATTTGCAAGAATAAGTAGTTTTTATGTTATTCTTTTCTTGAGTTGATTTATTTAATAGGAGATTATTTGACAATTGTAAGTGTTTTTTCATCAATTGACATATGCAATTTTATTTGTATATCAACTTAGGGGTTACATAATTTCAAATCTTCATATCAAGTCTTCACTCAACATCACAACAATACAATCCCTCTCTCTTACACACATATTTGATACTACCATTCAAATAATTATATATTCTTACTTACGTATTTGATATTTACGCCGATAATATATTTGATACTTCTACATTTGATACCTCACATATATATTTGATATCTCTATAAATATATTTGGTACTTCTATAAAAGGTGAAACCCGTCCCATGTATGAGAGATGGTGTCATACGAGGTTTTGCCTAAATTTTAGAAGTCATAAGATGTGGGAAAATATTTTTTTGATAATTTATCATTATTATGTTTAATTATATACTAATATATCATCTAACAAACAATTTGTTTTTATTTCATCTGTCTATTCATATTAATTAGTTTTTATTTTTAATGTTCATCAGTTGTAATTTTATTCTAAGTAGTTTGTAAAAGATTAAGTGGATGTCTTTTATATATATATATATATATATATATATATATATATATATATATATATATATATATATATATATATATATATATATATATATATATAAATTATTAAGTCACTCCATGGGTGTTTACAAACTAAATTTTATGGTGGTAATCATTTTTATTTTGAAAAAAAAATACTTATATAATATTTACAATCATTTTTTAAAACACTTAAAATCTATGTAGTCAAAGTTAGCTTGCTTTTAAATTCTCTAAAAGTCATTTTCATTGGAAGAAGATAAGAATAACAATTATTCTCACATATAATTACCCTAATATTAATAAAAGTAATTTTTTTTTTTATTGCAAACACATAACTTATTCAATCTGATTTAAAACTTATTTTTAAACACTTCCCATTTTTACTTTTACTACAAAAATTTATTAAATATTCTTTTTAAAAATGAATAGAATTTTAAAATACATTCTCAGAAAAGAGAGAGATGTTTGGAAAATGTATGAGGCTAATGCAAAACATTAAATATAATCAAGTAAATTAATTTTAAGAATATAGCCCCAAAATGCAGAATTTTTTATTCAATTAAAGTAAAAGAAAGAGAAATTTTAAAGAGTATTAATTGAATAAGAAACCACGTGGCTTAGTCACCACCACCGAATTTCTCACTTTAATGGAGATTCTTCGATTCTCCTTAAACGAATATTTATCGATAAAAAAATACTAATTGAATAAGAATTGTCTGAACAAATTTTATTGTAAATCTTGTTTTAAAAGTATTACTCCCTCCATCCCTAACTATCTTCACACTTTCTATTTCGGTTCGTTCCATAACTATCTTCACACCTCAAATTTGAAAATAACACTCAATATCAATACCCCTCATAATATCGATTTTATTTAAAAAAATGTCACTCTTACTTTATCATCTTAATTCTCTTCTACACTTTATCTCATGCAACCACCCAAAATTCCCTTACATTTTATTATCTCTCCTACACTAATTTAAGTGTAGTAGTTTATTTTATTAAAAATATTAATTATAAACTAAATTCACAATAAAATTTCGTATAATGCTCACGGCACTAACAGTGCGAGGGAAACGAAAAATCGCGCATCAGTTCAGCAATGGAGTCCGAAGGAAAAAAGTTGGCAGAGGGAAACGAAGAAGACGAGGAAAGAGGTATGTAGATGTAACCCTGGTTATAGCTTAAGTTGTTATTCATGTTAGAATTGTTTATTGGATTGAAAAACGAGCATTATCTCTTTTTAATATCGGTTGTTACGATCTAATTGAAGGGCAGATACTGGAAAAGAAGAAATCAATTGAAAACATGATCAAAGCTGCTTCTTCGGTGAAAGACCATCTCTCTAACTTTCCCCATTTTCGTCACTACCGAAGAAACGGTTTATCTGCGGCTCATGTTTTTCTTTTTTAAATCGATGTTTTTGATGTTATAATCAAGTCGGAAGTTCGAATTGCATGCTGTTGTATGTCTGTTCTTGTTTTTGCTCATTAATTTGTCATATGAAAGCTCTGAATCGTGTCAATTTTGGGGCTTATGGAATACTCTGAAGACTGTAGCTCTTTTTTTTTTTTTTTTTTTTTAAAAGCGCACAAGCACTAAAAGAGGTTTGAAAAATTAGCTTTCATGTGTTAACTGAATTTAATGGGTTTTCATGTATGTTGCTGCATTGTAATTGAAAATTAAAAATTGGCTGTTAATTTTAGGCTCCATTTGGATGGAGTGATTTGAAATCAAGGGATTTGAGGATAATATACCATACATTTACAAATCAAAATAGAGAAAAACTAAATGGATGGATTTGGTTTACACAAATATTACTTATAAGTGAGAGGATTTCAAATACCCAATAAAATCTAGTCATTTGAAATTCTCCCACTTCTCCCACTTGTGTTTAATATTTTTAGTGAATCAAATCCATTCATTTAGCTTTTCTCCATTCTAGTTTGTGTGAATATATGTTATATTATCCTTAAATCCATTGATTTCAAATGACTCCATCCAAATGGAGCCTTATGGTAAACCATAAATCCTAAAGAAAATGATTGGATTTCTATAACTTTGCTTGTATGCTTATTTTTATGTATTTTTATTGATGTGTGGCGCTCATTTATGAAGACATGCTCTTGTAAATCGTACTATCTCTCTCTCATCCCTTCCTTTTATGAAGACATTTGTCTTTCGTCTCTACGTATCTTAAGGCTATCTAAATCTTGTCACTAGGCTTGTATATACACTTGGAATCTGGACGAGGTGACAAGCTTACAGGTCATACCAAACAATACATACAAAACCTTCTTAAGGTAAAACTGATCCCGTGGAATAGTCCTTCTGTTGTATTTCTCATGCACATATAACTTCATGTGTTTGTTTTTCCTTGACAACTTTGATACATATTTTCTTCTTAAGTTAAATATGGAGGCACCTTATGGACCCGAGTGGCCCGATGAAGAAAAGATAAAGCGGCGGGAAATGGTTGCAGCAGAAGCTCGTTATATATTTGTGCACGAAATCTTGATTGAAGATGCCGATAAAGTGTTAGAATCAAAAGACAAGAAGAGGACATGCAGTTGTAAGGGCCCTCTTGTTGGTTTTGTACATTACCGATTCATTCTGGAGGAAGAAGTGCCTGTGGTCTATGTTTACGAATTACAGCTTGAGTCTCATGTTCAAGGAAAGGGAATAGGAAAATTCTTAATGCAGTTAATCGAGCTCATTGCTTGCCAGGTGCAGTCATATGTTCCTATTTCCATATGGCTGTCATTTTTAATATCAAACAAAATAACCATGTAGAAAAGAAGGAATTTTATGTGAGAAAAAGTTTATGTTAGCACTATTCAATGAATGTCACCAGTGACGTCTGTACTTATAATGAACCTTTATGCTGGCATCTTTGGATGCTCTCTTCATTGATTTCACTAACATGACCTATGCAATGCAAATGCTACTCATTTTCTGGAATATTACATTTGTCATAACAATGAGGTTTTCCTTTTCAGAAAAACTCATACTTATCATGCAATTATTTCAGAATAGAATGGGTGCTGTGGTGCTAACTGTTCAAAAAGCAAACCTGTTAGCAATGGACTTCTATATCCATAAACTTAGGTAGGTAGTTATGTCAATTGCTTCTTTTTCAAATTTATTGGAAAATTTTAAATTGTCAATTTGTTTCTTTTAAAACTTGTGGAATTGTGGAGGGCCAATGCTTTGTCGAGCTTGAAAAGATATCATGGTTCACTAGCCAAATGATAGCCATCTTGTCTGCCAGTGCCATACCAGTTATATTGGTAAAAATAATAACTTACTATATGGCTGCTTCAGTTTGTGTATTGCTGCACCAACTTGTCCCATAAAACAGTCATATCACTTTTGTATCCTTTATATATATGATTCCTCTACAAAAACCTTTCTGGAATGACTTTAAGATTTTCCCTATATGTTCATCCTATATAAAAAAACCCTCAGCATGAGATGTCCAACACTGTTTTTCTGCCTGTTCATAACTATTAATGACAAGAGATGCCACTTTGCTACTCTTTTAAATACTTGATGTCTTTCTTGTCCAACATTAATTGAATGAAGGGATTTAGTCAGCAGCATGTTTTTAGTTATGGTGCATTTAGATTAACACTTATGTCACCTGAGTTCAGCTATTTCTTTATAAAAGAATATAAAATATTCCTTTTAAGTTATTTTTCCATTGTGTAATAAAATATCAAATCATTAAAGTGAAAGAAAGACTCATGGAATGTGTGGATTTATTTTGGTGTATTGGTGATATAGAGGAGCTGGTTGATATTTGGTTGATTCAGGAGATGTGTTTTGGAGAGTAATATATGATATCTTGAAATACTTTAAGGGATGAATTTAGGAAGGATATGTACTTTGGAATGTGACATATGTTCGGTTTTATTTTTGGAGAACAAAAATGCTGAATGAAATTGAATTTTGGTACTGCCTCAGATGTTGACGTATGATGGTCCTACTGGTACTCATAAACATATTTGAAACATAAATTGCACATGTAATATGTCTAGTCAAGCATGCCAGGCCAGCTGAGTCAACATTCTGGTTAAACCTTAATGTTTCAGCAAACTGCAAATTTTCTCATGGATAAGTAATGAAGCAAAGAATTCCTTGTATGTTACTGGTCTGGTTTTTGTTTCATTATACAATGCTCAAGAAATTTATTGTTACTAGTTTCATATTAAAGTTCAAACTACTGTGATGTTTCGTTTCTCATCTTTTATTTGTAATGTATACTACAGCATCATGAAGAGAATAAAATAAACATATTAGAATATAATATAAATACTGCAGTCAGCTTGATCAGTTTCATGACTCTATTCTTGCAATTCTTATGTAGTTTTTTGTGATATACTTTGCATGGTTACTCAACTGTTTTTGCTTGAATTTTTAATCTTTTTGCAGATACACAATTTCTGCAATTTCACCTTCGAGAGTTGATCCATTGGTTAGAACACTCTATCATTCATGGCAACACTTTTCTCTTCCAACTCCCCTCTCTCCCCCACCCCCGAGTTGAAATCTCACTCTTTTTAAAGTCTTCAAATCCATTTCTGTTTATGTTTACATTCCTCATGCAGTTGGGACCAGAGAAAAGCTATGAGATTCTTTGTAAAACATTTGACCATGAAGCTCAAGCAGTCTTCGAGTTGGAGGTGTGTTAATCATATGCTTAATAATTAACAGTTTCTTATAATTTAATTCAAAGATAATGATATTTTATTCTTAGGTCTTTTTCTTCATTTAAATGCCCTTCGGGAGAGTGATAATTTCACCTACCACATTGCAAATATATGGGTTATACCAGATGCTACTGGGCCATGATGCAGTTGGATATTTTTGATAGGATATAATTATGTGCAAGCTAACCTTATTAAAAGGGTATATTTAATAAGCCCAATGAAATCCTTGTGTTTCTTGTTCTGGTGCCTTCAATCATCCCAGTAATGCTTTCTTTGGACTTGGACCACTTTCCGCAGCACGGCAGCAGTGTACTATTAGAGTGAGTCTAGAGTTGACCACCTTATGGAATATATTGGCTTTCTTGAGTGTGTTGTAGTGTTTACCAACTACTTGCCTGATTCATCAAGCGACTCCAAGCATGTGGTATATAATTAATTCGAACAACAGGAGAACTGTTGGCTGAGACCTGCTACAACTTTTATGGGAGTGTCTAATGTGGACTGGTTATTCATATAACAGTTAACAGACGACAGATAACAGATAACTGAAATGATTAATCTAAAGATTCCATGAAAGTCATTTTGCTTCTATAGGATTTCAAATTGAATCAGTTACTTAGTACTTGTAGAAGATATGCCATAGAAAGGATATTGAAGTATGATTTAAACCTCTGGTGCTCCAGTTTATTATAACAAATTGTTTGTGAGACTCTCTTGGTTTAGAACTTGTCTTGAGATGTTCCCCATAACGTGGGAATATGATAATTGAAGTTGATGTCTTAAGTTCTTTGATAATGAGCTTTGCAATATGAAGACCCTTTCCCCTACTGCAGCGATGGTAAGATTTGCAATCTGTGACTTCTTGATTAAAATAAAATTTGCTATGTATAAAGGTGTGCTCCCCCTGCCTTCGATCACATTGTTACAACTTGTAAGGTGCATGCCGAAATGCATGGAATGTTGGAATATATATATATATATATATATATATATATATATATACATATATAATAACAACAATACGTAGCATTTATGCCTCAACACGAGGTCGGTTTGCAGTTGTGTTCGTTCAAGACATACTCTCATTTTTATGCAAGTATAATCTTTTCTAGTAGTCTTCTTAGGCGTTCTCCTTCCCCTTTTAATTTAAGTTAATGTTTGTCTACTTTCCACGCATCATGTTGATGCATCTAAAATCTCCTATATACACATGTCCAAACCATTTTATACGTGTTTCTCTAATTTTCTTATCTAGTGGGACTACCCTACCTTCATAATAATTTATTTCTCATATATTAGAGCAATTCCACTTTCATACAAATGCATTTATTATTCGTCCTATCTAATCTAATGTGTGCGCACATCCATCTCAAAACTAACTTTCCTTTTCATCCATCCCAAAATAACTTTCGCACCCTTAAAATGGAAAACCGTCAATAAATTCCATCCTCACAATATTCTCAATTTTACACAAAATACCACTACTTTTGAGTCCACACATACAAACAATCCAACTCATTTATTTTACAAAATTACCCCTCAAATTCTTACTTATGGACGGCCCTGTCCTGCCACCATGAGAAGGTCTCCTGGACGGCACTGTCCTGCCACCGATAGTCGTGGATTCAGCAGTTCATTGGGACACATTCCTGGTGAGTGTGGCTACATTGAGGACCCTGAAACATGGATATCCTGAGGAGTACAATATTTTTGTCTTAATCGCACGACCAATGTAGACAAAGTTGAATTATCCTGGTGGCAATGGATGGACCAGTCTTGCATTGGCTTCAGTGGGGAATCAGTCACTTTCTGGCGTTATCTTGACAAACTGCAAACATTAACCTCGGAGTTACTATGCCGCTCGGTGACGACCCAATGGCTAACCATTTGAAGCCCTGGACACCACTCGTCAGAATACCACGGTGGATGTATATTGAACTCGGGTCTTCAGCTAATTCCAGACCTCGGGAAACTTATCAACTATTGCACGCAGAATACCTGAACTTACGTGCGAAAGGACTTCGTTTCAAGTGTAAGGAGCCTTATTATCCACTCCGTAATTGCCCGAGAAAATCTCATGATAATATTTTTTAAAACTTTTTTTAAAATTTTCAGACTTTGTAAGAAGTTCATAACTCATAAGATGACATTGTCTGGGTTATTCTTGAACGGATGGAAAGATGACATTCGGCTTTGCATTTGTTTGAAAGATGCGGCCAATATTTCTGCCACCTTGCATTTAGCATGCAAAATTGAATGCGAGCTAAACTTTACTCGTTTTGTGTGTTCCGGGCCAGTTCTGGCACGGTCGTCAGGGTTTTGGAGCGATTTTATAAGAGCTGGGGATAAGACATCTTCACAGTTTCAGGTCGAAGTTCAGGGTTCTGAGATGACTCCAGCACCCTCAGATCGTCAGGTCCCCGCTTGCATGCTAAGCGGTGGGCAGAGTCAGCAAGGCTCCTTGGTGCCCCTGGGGTCTTCAGCCTTCGGAATCCTCGTGATAATATTTTTAAACTTTGTTTTCAATTTTCAGACCTTTGTAAGTTCATAAATCATACCTCATAAGATGTATAGTTTTATTGTAGAACAATCACTTAGAATGTGTATTTTTATCCTTTTAATTTAATGAAAAATACCTCGATATCTGTCGCATACCCTAACCTTTATCAGCATATATGTGTTGTATCTTTTTCTCCTTAACTCAATGTTTATAGTTGATTCACTATCAGCAGACCAGTTTTAATATATATTGTATTATTGTTGCCCAATAATAATTTAAAGGTAGCATTTTGGCTATAGAACAAAATACTTTACAATTTGTATTTCTAGGAATGAAGAATTTTATGTTGTTTGTCAAATATTTTTGCTGGGTAACTTAAAAGCACTAGAATATATAGGTTTAGCCATTCAAATTGCAAAGTTCAGTTTGACAAGATGCTGCTGCCTGGCTCTTTTGAGTGTAGAGATACCTCAACATATGCAGTGAACATTGCACGAACAGGTCTATGATCAGATAATCTTGATTCAACTCTGTTGTACAGTATCTGTTTCAATCCTTCCCCAAACCAGATTATCCGGTCACACCTGCACAACTTAACCGTTCTATCACATAATTCAGTTATGAAGTAGATGAATGGAATTATAGGGCAAAAGTGACTCACCATGCAGGAGCTCGCTCGCTCTTTGTTTTTATTCTGTGATTGGATCCATAATATTCATCTGAGTTTTGATTGTATTTATATGTTGGTGGAAACTCAATTTCGTTTTCCTTCCAGTCCTCAAATATACGGCCTTTGCTCATCTCCGCTTTCAGCTTTATTAAAAATTGAACTATTAGCTAGGATAACAGATGCATACTATGAACTGTATTCATATTTCCATTACCTGATCTTTTTCTAACAATGTGCTCCACTCTTTATCCTTCACCAAGGATCTTGTGGTTGCCATAGGCAGGTAAATCCTGTAATTTAAGTCGCCTAACCAAATCACCCGGCTATATGATAAACAAAAACAACTCTCTAGTGTTAGGAGATACCCGTATTGAATCCAAACTGGTGAAAGAGTTGATTGTCTAACTAATTTAAGTTGGAAACATTGTTGAATATTGATCAAGCATGTGTCCTTTATATAGAACAGTATATAAAAAAATTATGTTGATACATAAATTATGAAGTGGCCAGTGCAGTAAATGTCTGGAAAAGTGAAATGAATATTCTGATTTATAAGATTGTAGCAATACATCCAATATACATACTCATGGTCTAGGATTTTTCTAGGCAAATGCTGGAGGGGTTCATCAGGAAATAGGGTGCGTGCCAATATATTCTCTACGTCTGTATTTCTGCGTCTCTCATCTCCTTCTTTACCTCCCGAAGCTAAATGACTACACACAAAACAGAAGCTTGTTTCATGCAAGCAAAATCTGATGGAGACTGAACCCTGTCATGACATCTAGTTTTAGGTCCTTTATTTTATTAAATATTATAATATGTTATGCATGACTAAAACTATATTTATTACCTTATTTCCCAGGCGCCCCAAGATGCCACAACCTACACATGAGACGCTCTGGTGACTGATGTAACGATGTAGCTCTGTTCGCGCCCAAATGGTAATATATATTCCTACCATTTGTTTACTCGTTATGCATTCGTAGTCTGGAGCACTTAAGTTGATGGAAGAGTTTGTCTTCAAGGGATGGATTCTTTGCATCTCTCCAGCTTCTGTTTTGTGTACTGTATCTTTTGTCATTGTTCTCTTGTTGAGAGCTACCTTGATTAAAGAATTCCACTTCATCAAAATATTACTATTTTCTGGCACCAAAATATTTCCTGCATTGAGAGGCACAATTTCCTGAAACCTGCAAATAAATTGTATGCTTATGATTAATACAAATGACTACTCCTACTTGTATTCTATATAGCCTTACTCAGAGAAGTTGAAGATTACCCTAATACATATATATCTGCCATGGTGTTTTGAGTGTCGAGAAACTCGTTGAGGTTAAGGTTACATGGAGGTGGGATGCCTCCAAGATTCCAAGATCCTACAAACAGTCTTTTGTAGAAATATCAAACGTTAGGTCTAACTTGTTTAGAAGATAAAATATAGTAAAATGAGACTTTGGAAATGCAAGGGTAATTAGTTACTATGGGTTGGAACATAAGAAGTAGGTGATTTGTACTTGTAAGTTTGTTGAGAAATGGAACACTCTTGGGAGCTGAAATATACTGGATTTGAGATTTGTGTTGATGTTTCGGCAGATTGCTCGTCTCCATGACCTCGGTGTCGATAGTATGGCCTTGCTTTGCTTCCTTAAATTAAAAGAATTATTTTCACTTCTCCCATTTCCCATGGCAGGTTTAGAATGTTATTTATTGTGTTGTTTAAAGCCATTAATGTTGCTGTGGGTGGACATATCTGACAGAAGAATTATATAGAGGAGGTGAGACACATTGATGAGGTAAGAGCTGACTGAATCTTACAACAGTAGTAGGTTAGTAGTGGGTTTAAAAGAGATCGATTTCGGCATATTCAAAGGGGTAGCTATCCGTGGCCTGTAGTACAGAAAGGAAAACATCACCAGTCATAAAAAATAAAAAATAAAACTATTATTAAAACGTTTTACAAGTTAAAGAAAAGACCTCCCTCCTGGAAACTGGACCACCTTTCATTTCAAAAATTATGAGCATGTAGAAACTCATTATGTTTATTCTCTGATATTTCGATATTCGACCAAAAGACTGATTAATTCAGAGGACTTAGTCCCATCGTCCATTAGTGTGAGGCTCAATTGAAGTCGAACAAAGTTCTGTATAGACTGACTTATTTAAAATATTGAATGCATTTTGTCGGTTTCAAATCTGAGACCTAGAGAAGAGCATACTTTTAAGTCTCAAATCTATACCACTAGGCCAACCCTCGTTGTGCTTATTCTGATATTGTGAGCTTTTATGATCATAATGTAATGATCGTTCTGGTTTTTTTTTAAAAAATCTTGAGTCGCCTTTTAATGAAGAGTCAACTCTGGCATATCAGATAAAAAATTTATTTTGTTACTTTGTTGTACTCTTTACTTATTCTGATAATTATAGCTTTTATAATTTAGAATCTATGATGAACTTTTATCTGACCTGCCTTCTTTTTTAATCGTGAATTGCCACTTATGCAGACTTTGCTAAATATGAGAAACGCAATATAAAAAGTTTGCCATGCTAATGGTAGAATTTGTAGTGCAGATATTTAATGCATTAGGTGCTCCGTGCAAATTCAACCGCATTTTCAAACAAGCTTACCTTTATTTTCACCGAGCAGTCCCAGCTTGTTTTCATTGAACAATTACGATTGTTAAATCCACCGTATCAAGTCTTTAACACTTCAACCTAAATTAAATCGGCAACCTTATGGATGTTTGACACTTCAAATCAACGTCACTACTTAATAAGGTTCACTGAACAATTACGGTTGACCGTCTTGTCTTGTAGTTCATTAAGTCTTCGACACTTCTGACTTCGCCCAATATTATGCCTTGAATGTTTGATACTTCAAATCTGAAGCTTTAAACATTAGTTTTCAACACCAATATGATTTTCATATCTTCATAAGCTTTGTCAATGTTAGTTACTTGACTATCAATTGAGTTCTCCCTCATTAATTACTTCTACATGAATGTTCACGCTATGCATTTAGCTATACATACATCAGTTGTCCTATTACCTAGCTAGTTCCTTGACATCCAATCAAAATTTCATCCTAACAAATTTCACAATAATTCCTCCCTAGGAAAAAATCTTATTTATTTTTATTTTTTATTGAGCAAATGGTGACCTTATGATATAGGTAGTAGGGCTCTAACCACTTAACCTATACTACTTCGTCGAAAAAAACATTGAAAGAACGATTACCCACTGATAACATGTTGCAGGAAATAAATTGAGAGAAAACAAAATAACCCACTGATAACATGTTGAAGGAAATAAATTGAGAGAAAACAAAATAAAAGTATTAGATGGAGCATAAATGAGTGCTACTTTGTTTCATTAAAGTCTCTTTTTGTAAGGAAACAACTCCAGGGTATCATATTTTACAATAGTGAATACCTAAATCATCCTTTATCAGTTATTTTTGACGAAAACACATTAAATGTATTTTTCCTTTAATAATTTTTAATTAATACATGTTTCATATGAATGGAAGAAATTGAACGTCGTTGATTTTTAACACTACCCTTACCCTATTTTAGGTGTTATTATTGCTACTATCTACAAGTGCATGCAATGGAAAATGAAAAAAAAAAAAAGTTAGTTGAGACTTTCGGCAAAATAAAGTTCCCATTAGTTATCGAAAGATCGAAGGGTTCTGTAGTTGGAAAGACGTTAAGGTTCCATTTGGATGGAGTCATTTGAAATCAAGGGATTTGAGGATAATACACCATACATTTACAAATCAAAGTGGGAGGATTTCAAATACCCAACAAAACCTAGTCATTTGAAATCCTCTCACTTCTTCCACTTGTGCTTAATATTTGAGTGAATCAAATCCATTCATTTAGTTTTTCTCCATTTTAGTTTGTTTGAATGCATGGTATATTATCCTCAAATCTCTTGATTTCAAATCCACTCCATCCAAATGGAGCCTAAAGGAATTGAATGGTGATATCCGTACCAATATGGTGCATCTTTTTTTCTAGTGTCCAAGTGAAAGAACTCTAAGGTTTAGCGTGTTTGGCTTGAAGTAATTTCAAGATGGATGACCCTCTTCTCAACGTATGTTTGAGGGAGGATAAAACATGTAAGGAAAAACTTGTGTTGGTGTGTGAAAAATAGTAAATCGGTTTGTTGTGCCCAACAACCGGTATCAAAATATGATTGATCAAAAATCATGTGGTTTAATTCGAAAGGGGACCCAACATAAGTCGTGTCCAACTCATGGATCGATTGATGGTGGAAGGAGAGTGCATGAGCATCGGTTACTTGAAGGACCTCGTGTAAGACACGCGGTGCCCTTGGGACCTTGGTAGCTTGGAAGCAATATGCAATATCTTGGGACATTCGGGAGGAATTCACGTAAGACTCGAACTCGACAACGGTACATAAGACTATGACAAAAATGCGGTTGGGGTGGTTAAATCAACGAGATCAACTAAAAATTTCAAAAGTCCTTTGTTTGAGGGGGTTTTGGGACATTCGGTAAAACAAAATCAACCACATGGTTATCGAGAGGATAATAAGGCCTAAAATTGTTTTTTTTTTTATAACTCGGTATACAATTCAAGGACCGACTAATTCGAGGGATCAATCTCACCATCCACTAATGGGGGCCCCACTTAAAGCCAGAGCGAAGCTCTGTATGGATCGACCCATCTCGGGAATTGTTTGCACCCAATGAATTTTAAAACCGAGACCTATTGCATCACATTCCTAAGCCTCAAGCCCTCAACACTATAAAGTTGTAATTTCATCCGTAAACAATTAGTTCTTATATATATATATATATACTCCCTCCGTTCCAGATTTCTTTCACAGTTGACTTTTCAACTATTTTTGTGTGAGAGTTATATCATAGTATTATGTGTACAAAAATTATTTTATATGAATGATATGTTAGTTCATAAGGTTAACTAGCATATCATTCATATAAAATAATTTTTGTACACATAATACTATGATATAACTCTCACACAAAAATAGTTGAAAAGTCAACTGTGAAAGAAATGTTGGGACGTAGAGTATGTTTATTTGGATTATGTTTTTCTTTTCTTTGGTTTCTGTACTATTAATTGTGAAAAGTAAAATCTTGTACTTTCACTCACATTATAATTTCACGTGTACAAGAATCCAATTCAAAAATGAAGTAGATATACTAGAACTCAACTAGAAAAAAGTGAAGTATGATCAAATTGTACAAGTGAAGAAGTTCATAATCTATTAAAAAAAAAAAAAAGATAAATTTTTATGTACATTAGTTGCATTGTTTAACTTTTATGTATTTTGAGTAATATTAATTATTTTTACTGAATAATATTGGTTATTTATTATTATTATTTTTGAATTAGCTGTTTTCATTCAACATTATTGATTTTTATATGGAACATCATTAGTTGTGTATCGTATACGGTGCGATTGTTCAACCGGTGCACATAAGGTTTTTACTTCAAATTAAATGCAGAGATCAAATATATATAATAGTAGATCTCTTGTGCATCAGCATCGTGCAACTCAAGTGCATTTTTAAATAATATTAATTGTTTTCATTGAATAATTGTGACTGATTTCACTAAACAATAACGGTTGAATATCTGCAATTGTTGGGTGTAAACAACTAAAGTAGTTGAATAAAAATAACTAATTATTTAGAAATCAAATCTTGATTAAGATAATCATTGACCAATTAACAGTCCACACGCAATCAAACTAAAAATCATATTATATTAACTTATATTTCATGCACATTACAATACACACTGGCATTCACCTATCCTCTCAAATGGTTGCATGGGCGGCGCTATTCTAATGCGTATACATTCAAACAATGTTGCAAAATTTTAATGGGAGTCGATAAAATAATTAATTTAATTGACCGACACTAAATTATTATTATCTATTGAGTTTGTTGTGTACAAGGTAGATCTTATAATTCAAAGATATTTATAAATAATTATAATTATTTTTACTGAATATTTACTATAACTCTTCAAAAAAATGATTCTTCAATAAAAATAAAGACGATTGTTTAAAAATATATTTAAATTGCGGTGCGCGTATGTTGCGTGCAAGATTAAGAAATTATGATTATAGAGAAGAAAACAAAAGAAACACCCAACCAATCAGAGTTAATATATCAGTTACTGTCGTTTCTGCTCAACAAATAATTTGCTGCAATTGGTGCAGAAAATTAATACTCTATTTTGCTTTGCATTTAATCCAATCATATTTCTATCAAAAAAAAAATCCAATCATATTTGGGAGCCGCAAATTTTGGAGGACCACATGGATATTTGATGAATTATATTGTTAATAAAATAAAAAGTGGGAATTGTTTATGAAGATGCTAATTTGATAAGGTTGAATGCTAAAGTCAATTTGTAGTGGTGTTAATTAGATCTTAATAAAGTTGGTTATTACGACATTGGTTGATTTATACAAATATCTGAAAGGTAGAAGTCATACAATGAGATATTAATGGAGTGTTATTCACGTTGTTTTCAACTCAAGGACTATTAAAATCATACTAATTATATATATATATATAAATATCGGAAAGTTTGGCATCTTCAATTTTACATTCTTTTTTATTTTCTCTAGCCTTTTGAAAAATAAATTAAAAATGACAAATTGCGTGAGAGGGTCTTACGGTGATAAACGGTGAGACGGTTTATAAACTACCACAAATTAACACTTATTTTCTTTCAAAATGTGATCATGTGTACAAAATCGAGCTTAACTTTTGATTCCGGGCTCGGAATTTTTACCATAATTCATTTTTGGGATCGGAACGACGAGGCGAAGAAGAGTCACTTCCTCGCGGTGACTTATCGGGTTCGGCGGTCAAAACCGAACAATTACCGCAGCTTTGAACAACTTTTATGTTTTTATCCTTTAATTAATTTTTGTTTGAATGTCTTTTCATTATCCTTCTTCACCTATAAAATGGTGAATCATTATTTTGTAAGATATTTTGATCAATTTTGTATTCGAAACTAAATATAATTCCTTCGTTAAAGATCATTTATCTTTGCAAAATATCCCGTGTCAAAATGTTAAAACATCAATCCACAATTAGACTCTTGTCTCACGTAAGTCTACTCCATAAAAATTTGTAGAGTGAAGTTGTATGAGACTATTTCATACATAAGATGTGATTAATTGCATGTTTTAATTTTTGTAATATTCTTTAACTTTGAATATCACAAAAAAAAAAAAAAAAAAGCAAAAATCACGTTATACGTAATACCATCTTATATAAATCTTTGTCAAATATTTCTGAGCAATTTGTGTGTATTTTCTATTAAGCATTTTTCTTAATTGATCAGATCATGAAGTTTATTCTCCATGCATGGCAGGGATATTTAACTTATAATAAGAAATTAAGAATTCAAACGTCAATACTCAATTCTCTAAATGACACCATATTAAATTTAACTTTAATCTTGTTCGAAAAAAAAACATTTAATCTTGAAATAATTAAGTTTCATGGATTTTAGGTTTGATCGAAAAAATAGTGAGACATTCATTTTGGACTCAACAATGGGAAAAATATTTTTTAAGCACCGTAACTTTTAGGAGTTGGCAAAATAAGAACCATAAATTTTTGACCGGCAAAAGGACAATAAGTTTAAAAGGTGGAGAATTGAGGCCAAATCTCTACAAATTAGGTTAATTGACCCAATTTGGGTTGAAATTGACCCAATTTGATATGAACTTGGGATTTGAAATTTAGGCCCAATTTAGGTTGATTGGGTCTGATTTAACCTCAATTTATTATTTTTAATAGTTATGGCCCTTAAATTGCCGACTATGAAGAGTTATGATCCTCATTTCACCACCTCATTTTACCGTGATGGGTTTGAACCCACGATTTATCAATTCAATTTTCTTTTTTTTTTTTTTTTTTAGAATCGGTCTCAAAATATGAAATTACAAACAAGTAGGTATTACGTGCGATCATCTCACAATAAAACCGAACATAATTTGAAAATGACACTTTAATATTTTATAAGAAATACTAAGAGTTAATTTATTATACTAATTTATAAACTATTTCATAATAAGACAATCTCAAACAAATTTTTATCATTAAAAAATTAGAACAAACAACATAACTCTTACATATATTTTTTTAGACTAACTTATCATTGAAATTGATCACATGCCTATTGGTGGGTGCAAACTTATATAATCACCACGAATGATGTGATACCACATAATTATGAGAGCCCACAATTATTCAATTAATTGTTTATGTGGTATCACATCATTCGTAGTAAGTATATAAGTTTGTCATGTCCACTAGTGGACATGTGATCAATTCCGAACTTATCATATAGATGAGTTTCAAATCGAGACACGCTCAAAAATTGATAAGATCGTAAATTGGAAAAGCCGCTTGTAAAAGAAATTTAATACTCCATGGGTCTCAAAAGAAGTGTCTCATTTTATCTAAATTTTTATCCCTTTTTAAGTGTCACTATACATAAATCAATGCAAATTTATCCTAATTGTTCTAGTAATGCCCCTAATAAATTATTTGTAATGATCATCTTGTAAGTATAAACTTAAACATATCAAATAAGGGTATAAGTATTTTTCGATATTTTAATAAATGAAAAAATTGATTTGTGTGAATGAACAAAATGAGACAGGGATGAAGATAGTATTCATTGTTCTCTCTTCTTACAATTAAAAAAATAAAGTGTTTAAATGTGTCGTCAATGAAACCCTATTACCCCATACACTACAAAATTTTTTTAAAAAAATTAAATAACAAATTAGGAAAAATATATGAAAAAAATGTAATTTTAATCAAATTCTACACAATAGATAAGCGACAACGCATGAGCAATCCATGAAAACACACACACACACTTGTATAAGGTATTGTTCCGCGAAATACAGCCCACATAGAAAAATTCATTGATCCTAAGAGGGGCAGACTTGTTGGGTCAAATAGATAAAAAAAAAAAAATATATATATATATATATATATATATATATATATATAAAATTGTGCAAATGCAACACATAACCATTTGCTTTTAGATTAATTTATTATAAAGATAAACATGTGTTCTTGTAATGCCCATAATTTTATAATATATAATATTATATTTAACGTAATTTTTATTTTATTTTATTAATTATTCCTATTAATCTTTTAAATCCCTAATTCGCTTTCACCCTCAATTTTTAAATTCTAATTTAAATTTAAATTTCAATTCTTATCTCCCAATTAGATTATAATATTTATTAGTCCTTATCTCACTCAAGCCCAAGCCCATTCCTAATACTTATTTATAAGAGTTTTAACCTAGAAAATCATACGCACCCAAATAATTCTCATATTTCTCAAAGACGGCAATGCTTTCCAATTTCTCAAGAATAACGGTATTTTCATTCTACCAAATTAAAATCCTTTTCAATTCTTTGTCTTTAATTAATTAGTATGATCAAGTACTATATTATCTCTTATATTGATATATATATATATAAATTTATTTGTGTGTCTGTTTGTCTTTGCTTCTGTGTGTGAGTGTGTGCGTGTGTTTGTGTTAGGGTGTGTGTGCGTGTGTTTGTGTTAGGGTGTGTGTGCGTGCGGGTGGTGCAGTGTGTGTGAGTAATTTGTGTAGTGTGTGTGAGTGGATTTTATGTACAGTATGTGTGTGTGATTTTGAGTAGGTGTGTGAACAGTTTGCGTGAGTTATCAATTTATTCTTTTATATATATTTATTTTATTTTATTTTATTCTACTCTATTAAGAATTATATTTATATGATTAATTATGCAGTAATTCAAGTCTCACTACTATTAATATAAATTTAGTTTGATAATTTAGGTTATGAAATTAGTTTAGGTATATTTTGGGAATTAGAGTTTTAATTTAGGAATTTGAATTATCTTAAATTAATTTATAATTTTTTATAATTAAGTCCCCAAACCGCTTGAGACCCTTGCAATTTGATTCACAAATTTATAATAAATGCATAACTAAGACCATTAGCCCTCTTGAAAATTTGATTAGGATATGTGCTAATTGTAAATAATTATTAATGCTAGGTGACGAAAGTTACGAAGGCTAATTTTACGAGGCTATTTTGTTACACTCGCAGTGATCATTAAGGTGGGGATTTAATTGCTCTAAGCTCTACGGTGGTATCGTAGAGTATTGCATGTTTTATTCAATATTTAATGCCTATTGTAAATTATGTGATTATCTCTGAAATTTTATTATTCCATGTTATTCTAATAGCCAGGGCCCTTATGAGATCCAGGGATCGGGTCTTCGGTGTATCCCGCCGTGCTCAATGGCAAAGTCTAATAGCCGGGGCCCTAATGTGGTCCGGATCGATGGATCTTCGGGTTTAACCCGCCGTGCTCCATTCTACGTGTGAGAATACCAGAGTCTTTAAATGGCTTTGGGAAGACTCACAACTCCATTTCTATGTTGGCAAAGTATTATTGGCAAAGTGGCAAAGTATCAATAGCAAAGTTTATTATTGGCAAAGTTCATGTGAATTTATTAAATTTTAGTTGATTATCATGTTTTTACTTGTGTATTAAATTTTGAATAAATTTTATCTCCGAGTGTGCTTGCATACTCACCCCCAATAAACCCATTTCGTAATGAGTCGACGGCGAGGAGTGATGACGAGGACATCATGCTCATGCTTTTACTTTTACTATTTATTTAACTAATGAATTTATGTTGAACTTAGGAATTTATGTTTTTCCTAGAAATTATTTAAATGTTTACGTTTCCGCCGTAACATTATTTCACTTTTGAAAAATTAGACGTTAACTCTTTCATATAAAATTTATCGTTATTTTATTCCAAAATTAAATTTGACGCCTCAAATCTTTTAATTTCTATTACTTATTTAAAATCTAAGTCTTTAAAAATTAGGGCGTCACGATTCGTGTAAAAAAAAAAGTATGTGTTCTTGTAAAATATTAAAAAATGTATTATAATATGAACACAAAAATATTATTGTATAGAGAAAAATATGTTACTACATGAACAAATTCAGTACAAATGCTTAAAAATACCTAGATTTAAAGAGTAAAAATAGAATAGAAACATATATTTGTCCTTAATTACAAAAATACACATTTGTATTTATAGCAACACATGAATAAATATTTTGTTCCCCGCGAAGGGACTAGTAACACACTTGTTCAAATAATAACACAACTTTAGAGCGGGTTTTTAATTTAACCTTTGTACGATTTTTTTGAATTTTTTTTTACCCGGTTCTACCCACTTAATATTCGGGATCCATGCCTTAAATATACTAATATACTCTCTCTGTTTCTTAATTAGTTTCACATCTTTTCATCCATCCCAAAATAATCCACACCCTTAAAATGAAAAAAGAAAATCTTCATAAATTTCACCCTCACAATATTCCCAATTTCACACAATAAATCATTATTTTTTGCCACACTTGCACACAATCCAACTCATTTTTTCACTTTATACATAAAAGTTTACGAAATTACCACTCAAATCTCGGTTAAGATATCCTACAACACAAATCTTCTAAAAGACACGTGTCACTAATTTAACAGTGTAACGAGGAGATGTTAAACCATTATGTTACCGGATATTTTGACTGCTCAAATCCCTACTTATTACTCAATTTTTAAATATGTGTCTTCACATCCATATGAAATATTTGTGTGACAGAAGAAGACGAAGTATGAAATATTTCATAGAAATGTCCCTAAAAATGTATATATGATCTACCAAACGTGTTGATATCCCTTGTTGATTCAAGTTGGTTATTATTGTATCCTTAAATTTCTGGTCGAATTTATAATTTTCATTTGACAAAGATGAAAAAAATCTGGTTTTGTAAATGCTTGCATTAGTGCGTGTCTTATATGAAAATTTGAGCCATTAAAGTAAATTAATGATTTTCTTGGTCTTACTCGAAGGATTAGACAATCTCAAGAAATTAAGAATTGATAATAATATCACTTGCTAGTTAATATAAAATAGTCTACTTGATTAAAATAGAAAAAAATACTATATTACTATATTACAATAATATCCTTTTGAAATCAAACTTTCAATACGTTAGTTTTCACTTTTATTTTTTTTTCTCATTCTTTGTCGACGCCATTTCTTTTTCTGTTTTGTATGGGCCACTTTTCGACTTATGATAGGATGTAGATTTTATATATATTTTCTTGTTTTGTTTTGATATATATTTTCTTGTTAAAGAAGTAATAGTGAGAAGGTAGTAGTAGTTTTGGAACTCAAATTCAATAATTAATATTTCCTGAGTTTTGTGAATTGGCCAATAGGGTACCAAAGTACAACTACTACTACAACTTTTAATATTTTATATCCCAATTTGTGGTCCTTTACGAATTAAAAATATTTTCCAGGAATTGGTCTGCGTCTAGCACCATCTCCCATATTTGTTTAAGCTACATATATTCTCCCATTCAATTAATAAAAAAATCTATAAATCTAGGTAAAGCATTGTGCAAATAATTAATCATGAAATTTATTTGGAGAATAGTTATTTCATTAATAATCGGTTTTGTGTTTTTTTATATACGGTAAGATTATTGTGTTACCATTTTTGAAAAATTTAAAATATCAAATATTTGATCAAGAGTCTTAAAAATTTTATCAAGAATATCAAGAAATAGGTCAGTAATATCATATTTTCATTAGTATCAATAATAAATTAATATTTTTACTATTTAAATTATGCATACTTAATAATAATACATTTTCTTTTATTTTGCCCAAAATTTTCAGTACCAAATATTTCGGTGTGATAATATAAATGCATCCAAAAAATGTGCAGTATATTAATGTATACCAAACTATCTAAAAGAAACAATGTTACAACATTTTGATGTTTTTGATTAAAAAGAAACGCATATACCACTTAAAATATAGACCAGAAATTCATATACCTAATTTTTGATAAAAGTATTATATTCAAATATTGTTCAAAAATTTTGATAAATATTTTTCATTTACCGGAAGTATAACATGAATTCAACAACAAAATTTCGATATCACTCTCTAGTTTCTTTTTCATTATACCATTAATCCAGTATAAAAATAAAATTTTGGTATGATATACCATTAATTCACTATTTAATTCAGTATAAGTATAAAATTTTGGTATAATATACCATAAATTCAATATAATTATAAAATTTTAGGTACAATATACAATATGATCGATTTAACCACCAACCCCTACCATTTGGTTAAAAATGGAAAATAAATTTTATTCAATTTCATGCGTGCAGTAATAAGTTCATCAAATTACAACTGCAAGCTAAGCTCATCTGTTTTAGAGTCGTTCTAATTAAAATTCAACATACTTGACTTTCTCCCATTTTACAGGCCAACCCGACCCGAAATCTCATCCATTGAAAGATAACAAGCAAGCAAGCAAGCAAAGACATTCATGTAAATATACTTAATAATGCATGCCTGCATGCAGAGTGCACCAACCACACTCATTCGACATTCATCTACATCCACTTCACACTCTACTCTTCAACCATGCAATGATACTCTCCATGATCTCTTCCTTCTCAGGTTCGAACAGAAGGTCGTGCAAAAGCCCTTCATGGAGCACAATCGTTTTGTCAGTCGAAGAAGCCTCGTTGTAGAGTTTCTGAGTCGCTTCTGGGTCGGTTACTGAATCATCTGTCCCGTGAAGAACAAAGAATGGGACTGTCACCCTGCTTAAGTTCTGCTGTAGATATGTGGTTATCCGGAGAATTTCATAGCCCGTTCTTACCCTAATGGACCCGGTGAATACCAATGGATCCGAGTACTTGGCCACCAGCGCCTCTGGATCTCTAGACACTGCAATACCCTGCTTGTTCGCTGCACTGAACTGAAACCTCGGCAACAACCAGGAAACAACGGGAGCAAGCACCTGAATAGACGAAACTATTGGTCAAAGAATGTTCTCCTAAAGAAGTAACATACCAAACATTTGCTCATTTTGGAAAGCCTATATATGTTGGGGTAAAAATGTTCCTTTAGGACCATAACTTTGGAGTTGCAAAAGAAAGACAGTGTATTTATGGGCCTGTAAATTATATGGAGATTAGAGTGGCATATTTGATTACAAACATGTAAATTAACGACAATACTTTTTAACTTATGTAAATAATAAAGATCAAATAAGCCCAAATTAGCCCACACAGGGTTAAATTGCAGGTGAGTTCAACATCGGGCTTTGATCCCTGTAAATTGGGACAATACTTCTTAATTCAGGTAAATGTAGACCAAATTGACCAGCAATTTAGCCTACATTTACATAAATTAAAATGTTATGTTTAATTTACAGGTCTATAAATATAATTTCCCTCTGCAAACCCACAAAGTTACGGGCCTAAAATATAATTCGTATATATGTTCCAACTTCCAACCTTTGTTCTGAGCGATCAAAGCCGTTTCTAACAGAACAATCAATTAGCTTTAAGCTAATTGGCACAGCTAACTGGATTTTTCTATTTTCCAACATTGACCTGACTAACATAAGACAACTGCCACCAAAACTGATACTCAGTTTTATGAGCAACAGAGAATCCAAATTTAGTAAGAACATGTTATTGATTTGAACTTACAGTAAATATTGGATGGGACGGCTGGACTCCAACGGCAGGCGAAGTCAAAACGATGCCTGCAACATTCTGTCTCACTTTCGGATCTAGTACTGTCTGCTCATCATGCATGAGATGTAAAATTATTTAGTTTAGGATATCCTCACAATCAGATTTAAGAGACAGAAATGGTTGAAAATCTCATCCATTTTTACCTTCAAGACTATAGCTCCGCCAGTTGAATGCCCAAAGCAGAAGCAGGGAACTGCTGGATTTTCAGTTAAAATCTTGTCTAGAAACATTTTCTGTGCACCACAAAAGAGAATTAAATCAACAAAAACTTCTAATACTCGTTTGTGAACCTACTTGGCCCTCATCCTGTGCATGAATTGCAGAGCATACCATATCATTAACTGCATAGTCAAGAGAATGAACGTAGGCATGTAGTCCATCACTGCCACCATGCCCTGCAATAAGGTTAAAGAATTGACCAGATGAGCTCTACATGTTTATCATAGTACTTGCATCATAGAAAAGCAGTAAAACCAATATCTAGAATATAGATACAACAGAATTATGCCTTCATCCACAGAAGAGTAAATGAATCCATGTGTAAATAAAACGAAAAAACAGTAGAATCCATCAAAAATCAGAGAGGGTAGTTGAAAAACACTCAGTTAAAACAAACCATACGACAAAGTCTTGTAATCCAAAGGCTGTGAACTGATTTTCATAACGGAGATTATCGGTCAAATTGCCTGGCTAAATAAATGCACATGAGGGTAGTTACATAAGTATATGCACTCCCAACAATGTAAGAAATATATAAGTCTGTGCAAAGTTTCATTTTGGATAAGTTTTTCATGATTTCTTTGCCTTTCCAAGTTTGAAAAGCTTGACACCTCCTTCTAGTGATTGTTACACTTAAGGCATATTTAAAGACTCAAAAGACAAGCTTACTCATGAAGGAGGGCTTTCACATGGTACTTTTATGCACCAATGGCATCCACATTGAAAAATACTGATGTCCTGCAACATTCAAATATATATGCGTAGTTGAAATTTATGATATCCTAGTGTATGAATTAAAAAGAATTACTTTTTAAAAATGATTAAGAAAGTTACGTAATTGGAAGATCGTCTCCACTTAGCAATAAAGGAGTTAGCCGACCATTTGATTGGATAACAACACAAAACATTTTGTTTGGATGCTACACACTTGTGGAAAACTAACACCCATTTAGAAGTTAAAAGATATACTCTTTGCAGAAATCCGCTGTCGACTTGCTTGGAAAATAAAAGAAACTCTTTGTTATTTTGATGCACTGGTGAGCCTCTCCCTCCCTCTCTCTCTCTCTCTCTCTCTCTCTCTCTCTCTCAGAAAGAGTGTTAATAACTTTCTCCAAATTTTGATTTACAAAAATCCTTAAATATGCAAGTAATATATTCAACACATTGTGCTTTCTACTATAGGGAATATAATAATCTTATTGACCATGTTAAATATTTTTAGCAATGTAAACTGAAAAAGAAAATGTAAACTTCAAACAACAAAACTCGCATTGATATTGGTCCTGCCTGATAACTTATTAAAGATTGAAAAAGTAATATTTCTTTTCTTGGTTTTCTACAAACTGAACAGGGTGTGTTCTAATTGGCACGCTAAGACACACAAACACACACACATATTTTCTTCCACAAGAAAGGGTTTTCTTACAACACCAAATATGAAAGATACTTTTTGCTTGGGAACATACAAGAAAGTTTCTGAACAGATTGCTAGCATTTGAATCAGCAGGGGAAGACAACCTGAATTAGAGAATCATAGCTGCTCCTTTATTCGAATATTTCTCATGCAAGACATGTAACTACAGAATAATTATGAATCCAAAATCAAATTGATAACATCTACCTTTAGTTGCTTTCTTCAGGTCCTTTGTTGGATATACTCATAAGATGAAGAGCATGAAGTGGAACATATGATATTGCAAAAGGAAGAAAAATTTAAAAAACCTCGGACATTTCATAATATAGTAAACCAAATCATTATTAGAGTGATAATTTTTCTGCATATATCATGCCCAATCAGTGGTAGAATTGTTTCAACTCACCTATCCAGTCCATTCCATAAACCTTGAAGCCATTTGCATTCAGTTTCTTGGCAAAATCATTATATCTTCCACTGTTTAAAACATAAAATTGTTTAACACAAGGAAAGTAAATTACAGAAAAGCGCATTTAGAAAAAGTTCATCAGACCCAAGCTATGTGCTAGTAAAGTAAATACAGACCTGTGTTCGTTGAGACCGTGCAAGAGAACAACTAGTCCCCTACATTGAAGAAAACAAATATGATCAACTCCTGATCCTGGGAAGTAATTTTAGGACATATGCATTAGAGTAAAAAAACTAATAATGGAGTTCCCAAGCAAGAAAAAAAAAAAAAAACAGAATAAAATACAGCAGGCATTAATATCTTGTCCTCCTTCAATTTCAGCCACAAAATAATACTTCAATGAAGAAAACAAGAATTAACCCCACAAAAGCCGTTAGGGCCAACACATGAGATTTCTGCTTTGTAGGGGCTCAAAGACAAGAATTGTCACTTTCATTGCGGAACCTTCTAGTAGAATTTAGACCTTAAATTCCTTTATGTATAGATATTACCGTATGCAGCAAAGACTCAGAATTAAAATGAATCTACTATTTGCGAAGCTTTAAAATGTCCAATTGTTAAAAATACAATGATAAAAGCCATAAGAATATCCAATAGAGAGAAGAATAAGACATGAAACTAAAGCATGACCAGTAAAAACACTAAAATTAGGATCAAGCTATAGAAACATTTACTCATCCTCAAAACGCGAGCAGAGAAAGAATTGGATATGTGGTTTTGGGTAAAATTCAACCTCAAACGCATCTTTAACTTGGCCGTGGAGCGGTGAAGGAAATCTCAAATCAAATAATCATTTAAAATTAGGGCAGTTAGAAAATTTACCTAACTTGAACCTTAACAGGGGTCCATGACTGTGTAAAAATGGTGTCACCTCTCGACGTAACAAACAATGAAAACTCCCTCACTGTTTCCTTCTTATCATCATTATCTCCGTTATCCTCCACCACCCTCTTAATCGCCAGCGCCCGTCGCGCCGCCACCTCCTTGTCCACAACCGTAAAGGCGCTCTTCTTCGGCACCCGCACCACCATACCCGTCGTTGCCGAGGATTTTTCCTCCTTTCCGCCACCTTTCTCCGACGACTCGGGCGCAACCCCCACAGCCATGCATCGCCGCCTCCCGCGAAACGGGAGCAGTAGAATCAAGAGAAACGCGCTAATCAGCCGCAATACACTCCTCCACGCGCGTAAAGATAACAAAGCATTGATTCTACCGCTCGCCCCTGACGTCAGCATCACAGCGGCTCCGTCGTTTGCTCTTGCCACCATTGTCCTTCTAGGCGATTCGATTACAAGTTCCGATGTTACGAGAGAAGAATTCCCGGGAAACAGAGTTTTATTGAATTTTGATCTGGACTTTAAGCTTATATCGATCTTCGCTTGGAAACGACGCTCATTTGGAATCGGAATATTCAGTTTCGGAAATGCTAAGCAAAGCATAAACTAGAAAATGGGGAAAAATTGCCCAAAAATATTTCACAAACCAGAAAAAACTCGTCCAAAAGATCAACAAATTCTCAGAGATTCTAAAAACGGAAAAAAATTTGGAGAAAATCTCTACTTGTCCTCCGAAAAATCTCGGTGCAGAGAGGGAAGTAATCAGGAAAACAAAAATTGAAATATGAATATTAGATGAAATTGGAAGGGATTGCAATGAGGAGGAAAATTAGAAATTTACTTTCTCTGGTTTACAAATTAAGAATGAAAATTATAATTATAAATTACAAATTAAATAGAGGAGAGAGATGTGATCATGTGAGTAACCTCACCGGCTCCACGTGTCCAAGAAATACAATAGAAGATTATATACGGGACACGTGTTGCCTTACGTGTGGATGGGTATTAAGGGGCTGAGGTTTCAAATGAAACGTTGCAACATTGAATTAGGAAGGGCATAATTGTCGATATATAATCACGCAGGGGTATAATTGTCCAGCTAGATTTGCATTTATCAACGGACTCATCTAGAATAATACAGAAATAGGCATAAAGCCATTTTTTATGCTACTTGTTCTTTTGAGGAATATATTAAGGATGTTCTTTTGACCCTAAAAATTAACTTTTGGCAACAAACTCTTGGGCAATAATATCTATTAAAGCTTTCATAATTTTCTTTAAATTTACTTTATTGACTTATTAATATAAATTTTACACCCTTAAAAATAAATTACTTACAATATAAATTTTTAATATTATT
This sequence comes from Paraleonurus japonicus, assembly GCA_030762865.1. Lineage (NCBI taxonomy): Eukaryota > Viridiplantae > Streptophyta > Magnoliopsida > Lamiales > Lamiaceae > Paraleonurus > Paraleonurus japonicus. The sequence goes on from CM061056.1 coordinate 17,538,490, forward strand.
AGTTTTATTTTAAATTTATAAGTAAAAATATATTATTTTAAAGTGTGTGTCTTCTTACATATGAAAGTTTCTCGGGACGGATGGAGTACTACTTTATCCATTTCACAATATCTTTTACATATTTAAAATGAAAATTCTCTATTAATTTAATCAAAATATTTTTTAATTCATGTAAAATATCATTACATTTTGGCATACATGTACACACAATCCAATTCATTTCATTTAAATATAAAAGTTTTTAAAAATACACTTCAAATCTCTACTCATTCTTTAACCTTTTTAATTTATATATATATATATATATATATATATATATATATATATATTATTTTATGAATTTTTATTTTATATAAAATATCATTATATATATATATATATATATATATATTATTTTATGAATTTTTTATTTTATATAAAGTATCATTACCTTTAGGTTTACATGTACATGCAATTCAATTCATTCCATTTATATATAAAAGTTTTTAAAATTACACTTCAAATTTCTACTCATTCTTTCACTTTTTTAATTTATATATATATATTATTTTATGATATGGAGAGAGTACTTCATTTAAAAAAATTAATTTGATTTAAAAATTTACTTGAGAATGAGTAGAAATACACTAAGTATACAAGAGAAAAAAATAAAGGTAACAAACTGCTCGTAAAGAAGGTAATAACAGAAAGAGTTTCTATGGTTGTCGAAATTAGAATGTACGTCTTTCACTTAATCATTTTCTAGAAGTTGGAAGTTTTTATTGCCTATTGATCTTAACATTTTAAAAATGCCCTTAAACTAGATTTAAGCTATTGTAGAGTTCCAACGAGATAATTATTGAAAATAAAAAGTTTGGGTGTGTGCGAATAAATTCTTTAGGCTCCATTTGGATGGAGTGGATTTGAAATCAAGGAATTTGAGGATAATATATCATGCATTCACACAAACTAAAATGAAAAAACTAAATGAATGGATTTGATTCACTCAAATATTAAGCACAAGTGGGAGAAGTGGAGGGATTTCAAATGACTAGCGTTTTGTTGGGTATTTGAAATCCTCTCACTTATAAGTAATATTTGTGTGAACCAAATTCATTCATTTAGTTTTTCTCCATTTTAATTTGTAAATGTACCTCAAATTCCCGATTTCAAATGACTCCATCCAAACGCACTCAAACTTTTTGTCCACTTAATTGTGGGTCAGCTGGCTTTTAGTCAGCTTCAGACAAAATTAAGATTTTATTGAGTGTTAAACTTGATGATGGAAATAATTCTACTGATTGCTTGAATAAGTTGATCAATTAAATTACTATCACACTTAACTTGTGCGGAAAGGTGTAGCCCTAGTTTATACTCATTTTATGCTTACTGAACACCTTTAACTTAATCAACAAAGTAGTTGAGCACAGAGTGCAATCAAGTTAGAGTAATATTTGTGTGCATATTGTGTACAATAAAATTTGTGTGCACAAAGTTTGGTTATAGTGTAGTATTATTTCATGCTAGTATAATATTAGTTTGGTTACGCATATAGTATTATTTTAAATATATAATATTAGTTTGGCTTTGTAGTATTATTTCAAACATTGTATAGTATTAGTATAGTTAGCAACATTGTATAGTATTAGTTTAGTTACAGTAGTATTAGATAAAAGCATTGTCAATTGACACTATTTATTTATGTGCACAATGTGCACACAAATATTTGCCATCAAGTTAATGCAAGAGTCGACTAAGTTGATGTCAACTACCCAATAATGTGGTATGTTTGTTTTACGAGTAAGATGTAATGCAAGCTCAAAATATGAAGCAGCAAACAACTCTTACAAAATAGATTTTTAGTCGAATTGATCTACTCGATTTACTAACTATTTTTCAAACAACCTAACTCCTTGTTCAATTGAAAGTATGTTTGGGTTGGTTTTCAACTAAGGTTGAGAATATCTTTACAATGTTAAGCATAATGCTTAAGCCATGGATATAGATTCTTTTAATTTATTGATATTACAATAAAAGTTTGAATACATATTAGTACACTACAAGATGGAATTCTAGGAAATTTTAATTTACTTGAATATTTTTGTTAAGGTGAAGGCTTATGCTCTTGTTGTTGGAGAGTGATTAGTGTGAAATTGCTTAAAATTCATGTGTGCAATTTACTTAAATTGATAGGATTTCATACATTATTTATATTAATATTGACTAATTGCACTTGAGATGAAAAATATAGTGTTTTGTTATTTATGTACGTTAAACGAGCATTTTTGGAAGTAAAATACAAACCTATTATTTTTTAAAGTAATTCGAAGAAATTAATCGAGAAAGAATTGGACACATAAAATAGAAATTGGAGCTCATTATTGCAGGCCCATTTTGGCAGCCCAACTTGAAACAGAAAGAAAGAAAGAAAATTTGTGGCATACTCTTGATAAAAGTCAACAAATTAAAGTGGACATTTTTATTTTTGGACAGGGAAATTAAAGTGGAAATAAAATACACTAACATTTGCAATTTAAAAGCAACATGGCCCCACATTATCTGCAACTAAAGTCGGCCAACATATTCGACAAAGAAAAAAGCAACTGAGCAAGTCATTGAAGCATTTTTAGTTAAAATTTAGTGGGTAATTTAATTTTTATAGGAATTGAAGTATTGCAAGTTATTAGAGGTGATATATTTTTAAGTTTAAGTATTGATAGTTATTTTTTATTTTAGTTTTTAGTCCTGGATTTTCCTTCTAAAATCATGATGTAAATTTAAACTCTTACTATTTTTAGATAGTGAATCGTCTTTGAAATATGTTTTTCCAACGCATGTTAGGTATTCGTGCGCCTCTGAACTTCTTTCTCGCGGGATGGACTCAAACACCTGCTGTCGGATTCTTCAACGGGAACGATGGGAGGCAAAGTCGAACCACCACTAAAAGGGTTGCTCACAACTTTAGACACCCTCCCTTCTCTTGCTGCTACACAATGAGAGAAGAATAATTCGATTGAGGCCTCAAAACTATTAGGGTTGGAGAGTGGGCCTAAGGTAAATTGAGATTTCCAGAAGACTATCCATCTTTTAAAGTTGATTCCCTTCTCAATTGATCTTAAAAATGTTAACTATCAGGATCTAATTTTCTATCAATTGTATTTAGAAAACATCTGTCAGATCTTTAAAATGGTCTATCAGACTACTCTTCATATTCGACTGACCAGTTGAATTTCCCGTCAGTCTCATCTGGTGATTATCGGTAAAGATTATTGCTAACCTAAAAAAAAATTATCTATTCACTTTAATTTATCCTTTATCATAATCACTAAAACTAATAAAAAATTTCCACTCCATGTCTAGCCTGACAAATCAACTATCCATTTGCCAAGTTCACCACTTTGTGAAAAACGGGAAATGCCTATTCATCTTCTCCCTAAGACTTTGCTAACTCATTTTGTAATCTACAATTAAATTATTAATTAAAAAGTTAACTTTTTTTTTTTAACATAAAACTAATACCTTTTCACATGTACTCCCTCTTATTCATAATATATGTCGTTTGACTTTTCGTATTATTTGCAATTTAAATATCGTTTTGCATTTTTTAATGTGAATTAATTATAATTTTTTCCAATTTACCCTTAATTTTTTTATAAAAATTACATTGATAATAATAATCTTTAAAGTTATGTGAAAAATTTCAAAGCTATTAATTAAAAGTATAGAAGGAAGTAAATAGTTTTCTTAAAATATGTGAATGAGCTTAGAATGATATATATTTTGAATAGAAGGAACATACAAGAAATGATTGCTATGTATTTGCTATGAGAAATGATTTTGCATTTTTCTTCCATTAAGACAATGGCCAAATTTCACTAAAAATAGTAATTATTTACATAACTGAGTGCATATGGTTTTTGGACATAGTCCATGTATGTAAAATCACACCAAAAACATCATAAAATGCAATCTCAACATCACTTGGTGTCAATTGAACCGACATGAAACCTTGTCCATCGTAGAAAAACTTCAAACCTTGATGGTTTGAAGTATCAACATCTCCTCTCCACGCCTTTGAACCCGCCCCACTTGTCAAGAATTGAATCGGGCTGCAACCAAAATGTATTTTGTGAAACTATAATAATCACAAATTCTCTTGTAAAACTTGTGAAACTGATACTGTTATTGTCATTCAGTTTTTTTATCAGTCAAATGGAGGTAGTGAAGTTCTATGTGTTTGAGTTTCTTGATTTCGTCACTATTAAATTCATTAACACTAATATTCTTATATATTAATATCATAATATTTTTACACTATGATATTAATTTATAAATATAATAATATTAACGAATGAATATTATGATATTATTAAATAAATATAGTAAATTATTTTTAAACTATGAACAAATTTCAAAAAAAAAAAAAAAAAAACCCCCGCCTCATTAATGATTTGAGTTCTCATATTTTACCTTTTGTCGTCGCTGATACGTTGAAGACAATGATCATGTCCATTCATATATAGGTCAACATTGTTGGCCTGATAAATATTCATGAAAACATCACAATTAAGATCTTGTATCTTATATTCTTTTAAAAACTTAGTCCAAACATTAATTAATGAAATTTTATTTTTTAATATGAAAATTAATATGTTATAAATAAATAAAAAAGTGTAAAAATTAATGTGTTTACCCGAAGAATCGGAAGAAGTTGATGAACAAGTTCTTGAGTGTCACCATGGTGGCTTACACTTCGGATGGCATGATGACCCACCACTATTTTCCATCTTGCCCTCGACTCTTTCAATGCTGATTCCACATCCTATTTATATAAATAAAAACATAATATCAGGTGAATCTGTGGTAAAAAAAAGGTGAAAGAGTTTTTTTAATATAAATATGATTTATCATATGAACCACTATTCAATTTTTGATATTTTTCATTAAATACTTGATATTTTAAATATTATTTTAAAGCTTAATATTTTAAACATAAATTTTATTATATTATATTTTTATATTAAATATAAATAATTTAAATAGTAAAAAAATTATTATTATTGATAACAATACCTGAACAATAGAATGATGCACCTAATTGTTAATACGTTTAATGAGACTTATTAATACTCTGATCGAAATTTTCATATAATCCTTTTTGCATTAAATAAAACAAGTGTAGAAGTAGAATACTTACTCTTAACAAGTTAGCAGTATAGGTGTTGACAGGAGACACGTGACGCCAATCGTACACGTGATCTTCTGGATTTGTGAAATAGTCATCAACAAAAAGGAGTGGTGTCCACAAAAAGAATTCTGCAATTTCTGTTTCAAAACAGACGAAAAAGCCAAGTAAAATACCAACAAATTTAGATGTTGACTATACATATTCAATAAAAACTCTATAAATTAATAACTTGGGATCATGAAATTTTATTAATTTAGAAAGATATTATCGATAAATTAATATTTTATTAATTAAAAGAGATTTTTAAATTCATCAAATTCAGTCCATATGTATTGAAAATAAATGAATTCATTGATAATATTCAAATGATTCGGTCAATTCTTTATAACTAATTAAATATATTCATGTATAATATCAGGAAAAATTACAAATAGGTGTAAAAAATTAGCCAAATTACAAACAGTGTAAAATTGCAAATTTTTGTGCTTCGTGCAAATTTTTTATGTAATAAGGCTTGCCTCTTTCTACCTTATTGTAAATGACCCTAATATCAATTCATTATATACAATTAACTATTATATTTATGGACACATGTATCAATTTACTGAAATTACTTAAATAAATATTATAGTCAATTAAATATATTCATGCATGGTGAATGAAATATATACTATATAAGTCTCAATATAACTAATATAATTGCAATATTTATGAATTATTAATTTAGAGTTTTAATGGGATCTAATATTTATAAAGGGATTTTTCAAAAAATTATTATCTTATTATCTTATCGAATTTGATGTTTTTATAAAGGCCCAAGTCGGGACTTGAAGATTTTATTATTTTAAAGAGTTAATTAATTTATAGAGTATTAATTTATAAAAGTTTTACTGCATATGTAAATATCGATTTAAAAAAATAATAAATAAGAAGGGCACCTGTATTTACGATAAAGGACCTCAAGCAAAGCCATCTGGTGTCAATTTTCCTAAGAATCGGACTCATCTGCGCCAATGCATCGCCCCTGTAGTCATGGTTCCCCAGAACTGCCATCATTTCAATACATTCAAATTTATTAATTTATTCACCAATTTAATTTCAAAGGAAATTACTCCCTCCGTGTCCCTGGAAAAATTTTCATATGTAGGAGGACAGATACTTTTAAGAAAAAGAGTAATGTTAATGATTGAGGTTTTGAGGGTAATTTTGTAAATTTTTTTATGAATAAAGTAAAAAAATTTATTGGTTATATGTATGTGAGAGTAAAAAGTAATGAAATTTGTATAAATTAGTGAAAATTGTGAGGGTGAAGTAAATAAAGGATTTTCCATTTTAAGAGTCTTGAAACTTATAATGAGGACGGGCAAAAAGGGAAGTGTAAAAGCTTTTATGGGACGAGAGAGTATAATGATTCTTTGGGAGAAAATTACGGTCATTTCTATGCTGAGTCTAGAGTGTTGTACCACATAAATAATTATTATACTGTACAATATATCAAAAATATGGTACAACACCTTAAAGCTGTGTTGGATAGTTTCCCACATGAAAAAATTTGAAATATAGATATTTTTCCTACTTTAAATATATATGTATATTTTTATGTAAATTTTCATTGGTTTAAAATGTATACGAATTATATTATGCTCACTCAACTACATCAATTTCAGATTTAAAATGAATTGTTCCAATGAATATTTTAAGGTGATATGTGTGATGCAAAGTTGCACATGAAATTTGAATATGCATGTAAATATATTGATATAATTTCTAGAGTCAAACATCCATGATTGAATTAAAAACAGAATAGGCTCCGGGCAATTTGTAGAAAAAAATGTACTAATCGAATAAAAGAATTAATTCATTATCCAATAATTGATCAAATTATCGAAAAATAATTTTCTAGAGATATAAAAAAAAGCATAGGCTTCGAGTATATTGCAAAGAAAAAACTACCCGAAAAAGAGAGAAAATATTCAAATACAAATTAAACTAACGATATTGTACTCACGTAGAAAAATTGGTGTTAAATGTAAAAGTGATCCAAAAGAAATTTTAATTACAAATTTATACCATAAAAATCTCATAATAACTTGTACACCAAAAAATAGAAAATCTTATATACATAAATTTCACCATCATATATTCACAATTTTACACAAAATGTTATTATTTTTGGATTCAATACCCACAATCCAACTCATTTCTTGACGTTATACATAAAAGTTACAAAATTGTCCATCAAAACCTCACTCGTTGCTTCATTTTTTTATTTGTGTGCCCATAAATTAGTGGGGAATTAAGGAGGCAATATTTTTTTACACTTGTTTTACAGAAAATAACTACTATTATAAAAAAGAACTATTTTTGCACTGATATTTTTTGGGACCACCTATTCATTATCCCCAAAAAATTGTATTTCCATCTCATCAGAGTACATTTTTCATAGATTTGATAGGTGGTACTGGAAAACTTCATGCATTGTGTACATTAAGTGCGCGTTTGGTAGGCAATGTTTAGCGATAAGATAAAGCGTGTTTAGCAATAAGATAAGGGCATATCTACCAAACGGGCACTAATGGATGCTAGAAACTCCCTTTGTCTCATAATGGATGTACTGTGTACATTACTTTTCCGCCCACATTACATTCAATCCAACCAATTTCTTTATTTTATACATAAAAATTTTTACCAAATTACCTGAAAAGTCCCACTCATTAGACTTATTTCTTAAAAAGTGTGCAAACACTTTCGGAAGGGGGAGTACTAGATAATCAAGATTTATTAACTTTTTATTAATACACCTAATGGATGCTAAATACACCTAATGGATGCTAGATACTTAGATAATCAAGATTTATTAACCTTTTATTAATGAAACAACCTTATAAATAGTGACACTTAAGTAATAATTAATTAATACTAATTATAGTACTTACCGCTAAACCACTGCTTCTGAAGGGCCTTAGCCGTGTAAATATTGGTAAAAGAGTCGAGAAAGTTTGGATCATCGTCGCCCTTCAACCCATCATCGTAAAAATTATCGCCTGTTGAAACCACAAAATCTATATCCAACTCCTCTCCAATTCTTCCCATCTGTCTCATCAAAAATCAGAAAAATTTGACCGATAAAATAAAAAATAGAAAAATTCATCAGAATTATATTTTGAAGAAAATAATCAACTAACAACTTAATATTTTTAATAAAACTACTAATATTATTAAAAGAATAATGAAGAAAATTGGTTTACACAAGACTTTGCCCATAAAATATTTTTTTTTTTGAATTTCACTGTGTAACTCAAAACCGTATTAATTATTTTTATTATACAGTATTACTATTAAACCAATACTTTTAAATGAAATAATTAGCATTATCCAAATACATACATAGAATAATTTACACCCTCTATTCCAAATCGGTTTTCACACTTTCTTTTTGGTTTGTCCATCATTAGTTTTTACATCCCAGAAGGAAATTTCTCCTTAAACTCTACTCTCACAATATTCATATATTTACACGAAATGTCATTACTTTTTACACTCAATCCAACCACTTCTCTTACTTTAATAATAAAAAGTTTACAAAATTACCCTTCAACACTCCACTTATTACTTTTTAAAATCTTCATTAGTATGAAAACTAATCTGAAACGGAGGAGTATAAATTAAAGAAAAATAATATTCGAAAAAATAATAATAATAAAGATGGGTACCTGGATAGCAACTTGTGACTGGTTAAAATGACCATTTCTGCCCCAATCTCCAACGACCAAGAATGTGAGGGTTGCGTCACTCTTTGTTGGGTGTTCAAATCTCTCTAACTCACATGAAATCTTGTGTAATAAGATCATCATCATTACCATCACTACCCCAACCCTGCTTTCGTTTCTCATCTCTCTCTGAAAGAAGAACTTTTTGGTGGGAGAAAACTGGAAAGAACGATGACAACAATGGTTTTTCTCAGTCTAGTTAACCAAAATTAATTAAGGAAATAATTATAAAAGGCAAAGCTGTTAAATAGTGGAACGAAAAGTATGCGAAGTAGTAGCTGTAGGTGGATGTATGCGAATATCCTCTCCCGGCCAATAGGATAAAACTGAGGAATATTCGCATTCCATTGGTGGGGTGGGGTGGGGTGGGGTGGGGTGGGTTATGTTCAAATTCTATTTCGATTGTATGAGGATTCTCTGGATATTTGATTGCATTTATTAACTAACCTAGATATTTCAATTTATATCTCACAGAAAGCTGGTGTAAGTCGTGGTAAAAGTTCATTATCTAATGTGAGGCGTAAGTTCAAATCACAATTATCCGATTAAAATAAATTCAATTTATCTGGACTAGACTATAAACGAATTGAACCCAATACCGGTATATTGAATTCATATTCGTGAATCATTTCAATTCGAATATTTTTCGAATAATAAATGTGTTTTTTTTGAAAATTGATATCAAATTATTCAAAATTATTCGAATTGAATATTTGGTTCAATTTTTTTTTGTATATTTTAAATAATACACTTGTATCAACATCAAACTTTACACTTGCATCCTCGTCCAAAATCAAGTCAAGGTACAACCAACCAAGAGGGCTTAACCCACTTGGCCACCGAGCTCCTCTCTTAAGTGGGAGACACGGATTCGATTCCCTTTGGGAGCAATTGGAGTGGGAGGTATAAGGAGGCTTGGAGAATTTGGAATTGTAAGGAGACTTGGTGAACTAATTTCTAACCAATAACAACTAATATTTACCGATCAAAATAAAAAAATAAAAAAGTCAAGGTACAACCATACAAGGGAGGGTGTACCCCACTACATTAAAGCCATGCTTCATCTATTTTTTCAAGCAAACAAGTACATTAAATCCATGCTTCTCCAAATACACCCCCTAATTAGTAAATGCACACCTTCTATAAATGAAAGCTCTCTCCACTCATCATTTTGTTAGAAAATTCTTAATGCAAGCAAAGGAGTAAACCTAAGATTCACTCCCTCTCCCCTCACTTCCAATCAGCCACCTCCCTCTCGCAAGCAAAGATGGTGATTTTTTTGGGATTGAAATAGTTTTTCGTCTCTATAATTTTTACCTTTATTAAAATGATTCCAGAAAAATTTTGGATTGTTAAGCTATAATTTTTGGGGTATTTTTTGTGCCCTCATTTGATTATATATATATATATCTTTTCTTGATAAAAAAAGATTCATTAATTATTCACTTTATTAATTTAGTCTCGTATGTACATATTCAACTTTTGCCAAATTCGTCTCATTTGCTGCAAAACATCTCAAACAACGATGTTACGCTCACATGTCGGTCACATGCACACATAATTCGATAAAACTGATGATGAGACATTTTTTATCCACGTAGCACGCCGTGTGGCAATTTTCAACAATAAAAAAATCTATAACAAAATTTAAATTCTAACACAGATAACATGAATAACAATAAAAGATAAAAACTTTTTTAATTAAAAAAATAAAGATAAAAACTTAAAACAATCTAAAACAAAATATTTGGTTTTCTATTTTAATTTTGATTATTGATTTTTTCTGATCGAACAAAACTAATTCTTTTGATATAATCGGAATATTTTCCAATTATTTGTACAGAAAATCGTATTGAATTGTATCAAAAGGAATAATTGAATTAAAATATTTATTAAAATGTGCATTTGAGACTAATAAATCTAATCTGCATAAAACATGTATGATCAATATTACATTAACATAAATCTTAATTTTCCCCAGTAAAAAAAAAAAAACCATAAATCTTAATTTTTTAAAAACTGATTTATTAGATTTTAAAATATACTATTAATTTTGATTTCATGGATGGGTTTATTAGGTTTTTATTTAAGTTTTTACGAACATATATATACTTCATTTGCTTCTTATTATCGATTCGATTTTATCCATTCACATAATTTTTTTATTAATAAATTTAAACTATCAAGAAGATTATTACTACTCTTATTGGATGAATTAATAAATTTATACTTACAAGAAAATGATTATTAATTAGGAAAAATAAAATTAAAGATATAATAAGAACAGTAGAGGTAGTATTAATTATTTATATGTATTCGAGGCATGTAATTTAAAATTAAATGAAACTCAATCATTATAAATCAATTGGTCTATCAAAATAAATCAATTAATTAATGAATCCTAATCACTTCTTTTCTGCGTGTAATTAAATACAAATATCCCTTTAACCTATTCTCTTTCCTCTTTTTTGACTCGATATGGTCACATTTATTGATGAATGATCCATTGTTAATTGTGCAATATGAATAAAAAAATTTGTTCATGATCTTCAATCTTCAAACAAGAAAATAGTATGTTTTCCTTTTTCGGTTTAACGACCCCATATCCCTATACCCAAATATAACTTAATGACAAAAAAAAAAAAAAAAAAATTAAATCAATTAGGATTGCTTTTGATCCTCATTTTACTTTCAACACGAAAATTTCATTCGTCTCACGTGATACCTTCTATAAAAAATAGAACTTTGCCTTTTATATTGTCATATATATGCTTTAGGCCTCATTTAAAAACATTATACTTCAAAAAAATCTTTTTATAGTATACCTGCAAAAATGGGTCATTTTACCTATTTTTGCAAAGAATTACGATTTAATGTGTCCACTGCTGATGTGTTTTTTCGTACTAGTGGCATGCCGTTCGACCGAATTCCAAAGATTGGATCACTCTAGAGGAAAAAAGGAGATTCAATTGCTTTTTAGTGGTGGGAGATTGGGGAAGAGGTGGATATTATAATCAATCTAAAGTTGCTTATCAGGTCATCCAATTTTCTGATCCTTTTTGCTTTACACTAGCTTATTCTTGATTTTCATATTTGTTTTACGAATAACGCTTGTATGCACTAATTATATATAATGCAATTGGTGTAATTTTAATTCAGTTTTGATTTAATTTTGATTCATTGCTAAACATGTTAGAATATATTTAAAATTTAAAGAAAATTGAATTAAAAATTTAACTGCCCTATTTGTATCAATTCTACACAAGAATTTTGCCATGTTTTAATCTTTATAATACGGAGTATAATCAAATGTTAAATAAAACTGGTACTTTTTCAGTATTTATACTAGCATTAATTCAATATGTGTCATATTGAAAAATTTACAACCAATCGCCCACTTAATCTTCTTAAATTTAGGCCAAATTTGCTTGAAACATTCAAATTCGGGCTAGTTTGCCGATTGTTGCTCACGTGTTTGACCCAATTCGACTAGATGAAGTTTTATGTGAGACGGGTGATATTTTTATATATTTTTATGATACTTTTCAAGTATGAGTATTATAAAAATAGGAAAAAGTATCACATCTCATGTATGAGACCGTCTCACGCAAGTTTTTGTGTCTTGACGAGAAAGTCTTGTGTAAAAATTAAATTTTATTGGACTTAAATGTGTCAAATTAAAATTTAATGATCTGATTTTTTATTTCAAGTCAATGGTCTAATTTGTTAAGTCATAAACATATTGTTCTATAATTACTACCCTCATAATTACGGTCCTAATTTTTTTATGCACATGTGTGTTATACTAATTAGAGAAGAATTTTTCTCAAAATAATTGTTATTTTGCACTAATATAAGAAAATTAAATATCATATTTCCATTTTATCCTTCAACTTTTTTGGTGATAGTGTGCAAATTATTGTATAAACAAGGGAAGCAAATAGTATCACATTAAAATATATTTATTGCTATTTAATGATTTTTTAATGCATGTACAACATTTCAAACGACAAACAAAATGAATCAAAGGTAATAATTTTCGATGCATGTGCAACCACTCTTTGTTATAATTTGGAACAAACAATGCACAAATATATATTCTTTATTTTTACTTGAAATCTTAAACCACATATATAATTTTTCCAGATGGGAAAAATTGGAAAGAAGTTGGGCATCGATTTTGTAATATCAACAGGCGATAACTTCTACAAAGAAGGATTGAAAGGTGTTAATGACCCATTCTTCAGAAAATCATTTACCAACATTTACACAAGTAAAAGTCTTTCAAGGCCATGGTACGCAGGTAAATCTTTGTCCTAACCTCATGACTCACCCTACATGAAAACCAATTTACGTCCTTTAGTTTAGGGTGGATCTAATATATGAAACCTGCACCATTAGAATCATTGATACCATTAGAATTATTCACGATACCATAACCATTTTATACCGTGATATCGGTTTATAAGTGTAATGGTATCACTAATAGATGTTATGGTATCGATAAATGATTCTAATGGTATTAATTTCATACTATGAAACATTTCACACAAGATTTTGCCTAATTTTTTCTTTCTACTTTATTAATTTTAATCCTAAGATATCCAATTTTAGTCCTAGATTGATGTCCAATTTTAGTCCTTGATGAAAGCAATTTTTGATCGATTTTGTATTTTTCCGCAAATAAAAGACTAAAATTGGATTAAAATAGGGCACCCGAACACAAATTGAATACTTTATAACTAAAATTGATAAAGTATTAAAAATGATTTATACTGGATTCATCCTAAATTTGCGAACATAAATTGATATTAATTAAACTAACATCTATCTATGATTGACAAAGTGGTATAGCTCAAGAAGTGGTTAGAGCTCCACTACCTATGTCCAAAGGTCATGGGTTCGAGTCACAATTTAACCGATAAAAAAAAAATATCTATCTATGATTTCCTCTACTTACAACTACTCTCCCCTGCACAAAACAAAGTGCTGGGAAATCACGATTATCCTGGGGATGTCGAGGCACAATTAAGCCCGGCGCTAAGGAGACATGATAAACGGTGGACTTGCAAGAGAAACTATGTTGTCGGAGCTGGTACATGTAATGTGTCTATTTCTCTCCAACTCGATTTTCGCCTCAAATGTACTAATCGTCGTTTGCTTAGGATTTACGGACATCGTCTTCGTTGACACCACTCCCTTTGTTAAACAATACATTGATAATCCTAAGAATGAGAAGTTTGATTGGAGCAATGTGTTGCCAAGAGACAAGTATATCTCTAATGTTTTGAAAGTAAGCATGATTTATGGGGATTTGGATTCTGTCCTATACAAGATCACGTCATGTACATTGTCTGTGCAATAGACCCATACGGGTGCACATAATGGCCATGTACAGGAAAAAATCCAAAAATCCGATTTATGGAGCATCATTCTTTACATTTCCAAGAAAAAGAACAAATGTTGATAGTTTATAATTGAACATCCATTAGAACCTGGATTTGGCACTCCAAAAATCAACGGCTCGATGGAAAATTGTGGTTGGGCATCATACAATGAGGAGCATTGGATATCATGGGGACACTCAGGAAATTGTGGATCAGATTCTCCCAATTCTTGAGGTTTTGTTACAAAAATCAATTCTATGATACGTGATACTTTTACATGATTTTGTAATACTAAAATTTTAAAAGTATTATAAAAATTTATAAAAGTATCACGTCTCGTATATGAGATTATCTCCTACAAATATTATCAAGTGATTAATCATTAAACATTTTCCAGGCACACAAGGTGAGTATGTACATCAATGGACATGATCACTGCTTGCAACACTTTAGCAACAAAAACGGGTATAATTCTAAACTAAGATGCTTGATTTAAATTCTTCAATATAAATTATCGAATAGTGAATTACAATGAGAACAATTGTTACATTATTGATGTAGAGCTCTAATCTTGGAATAAATTAAGCCACAAAATGATTGTTGGTTGAAGAATCTTGGAATGATCGAAGAAAAACGATTTTAAGATTGGAGGTAGTTAATAAAATGGGATAATTTAACTCATTTTGAATTTCATGATAAAGATGAGTTAGTCATCTTTATAGTCAGAATTAAACTATTCATTTTTCATTATCATTCTCATTGAAGAATTATGACATATGCGTCACCTATGAGTATTAACATGTCGTCTATCAAACGTATCGAGGTTCGATGCAGGTCGATGCGCTCTTAACAAGCGGAGGCGGATCGAAGGCTTGGAAAAATATGTTTCACCAAGGAATGCATAATGAGAGCATCAAACACTTTTATTACGATGGGCAAGGATTCATGTCTGTGAAGGTCTCAAAGACCAAAGGAAAGATTGCATTTTATGACGTTTTTGGGAAACCTCTGCATTTTCAAAATTTAGGACACTAATTAAACAGCCATATGAGCTATATTACCTTACGTTATAAGAGATTTCATCCATCTTAAATGTATGTGATATCTTATGTAATAAAGTAGCAATACCTAGATTGTATGCCTTCGTCCTACAATTCTATTATTTTTTCGTTCGTTTCATAATACTTTTTATATCCTTAAATTAAATAAAAATTCTTTATAAAATTCACACTCTCTTAATATCCACAAATTTACTCAAATGTCATTACTTCTATACCTAAATATACACACAATTCAACTATTTTTTTATTTTATATATAAAAATTTGCAATGTTGCACCTCAAAATTACAATCATTACTCCGGCCTCTTTTTTATTTTTGTGTCATTTTTTCTACCAAAATATTTCGAGATGGAGGGAGTGATAAATGAGTATGATCTTGAATTGAACACAATGATGGATAGAGTTGGGCCAGGGGCAGTGGGCCCATCTAGAAATATTAAAATTTTTGTATATCCATACATATTGTTATGGATTATTTTTTAATGATTAAAGTTGCTTTGGTGGCCTTGACTTAAAAATAGATTTCTCTCTCCATTTCTATTTATATTTCATCTTTTAAAAAATACACACGATCATTCCTTCCTAATCCCTTTAATTTTTCTTTTTTGAGCATGCATGACATTCCTTTTTTCCTTTATTAAAATTTGTTGTTTAACACTTTTCAATAGATTATTATTATTATTATTATTATTATTATTATCTTTTCAAAATAACACTTTTAAATATATGGACCTCAAATTCCTATATGCAACTTTCATTATTTATTCTTAAATGTTGGATTTATTTTATTTTTTATATCATTATTATGTAATCTATAAAAGATATTTGAGTACAAATTATTTATCTTATTATTAATTAATTATACATTTTGCTTATTGTTGGAACCATAATTATTAATAATATAATATTTTAGATGCATTTCATAAATAATATTTACTAACTTTATACGATTTCATTGATGATTCTATTCATATATATGATTTATTTCTTAGAAAATATGATATATAACACATGTTGAATGCTATGATGTAATTATATTAAATAAATGAATCTAAATGCAAAGTTATGAAATACATTTTAATTTTATTAAATCTTATCTATTAAATTGGGCCCCGACTTAACTTTCTGACGCCATCAGTGATTTGAACATAGAAACAAAAATAAATTCATTTCCATCCCAGCAAAGGATAAAGGGATTGAAAATCATGCATTTGAAAGAAAAAAAAAAGATGAATGGATAACTTCTGGATAATGAAAAAATGTAAACTTTTCGAGCAGCATTGAATGAAAATAGCCTAAATTAATAAAGTATGAGACAATACTAATTTTATCAAATTTTCCCTGTCTATATAACTAAATTAAAATGAGTGATCCTATGTTACATGTTCTTTCATTTGCAACATAATGGCTAATACTTACATATGTTGTCCTCACATTGTTCTATTGTTGATAGCTTTTATCTCACTGAGCAATCTAGTGCAAGCTAGATTCTTAGAGATTCAGCATCCCATGAGAGGTAATAGAACTGTAAAGTTCTTGGCTGTGGGAGATTGGGGAAGAAATGGAGCTTTCAATCAATCTCTTGTCGCTCGAAGGGTAAAAATTAATTGCAATTCCAAGTTTTTACGTTGCGGAAATGATCATATGTGCATCGATGAAAACCAACTTAGGGTAAATTGCATTTATGGTTCCAATAGAATCGTTAATGCAAAATGATCATTTTTTTTTACACTTTTGGTCTCATAGTTTAATTTGATATTTTTAGTTTACGAAAATTGCGCTTTTGTCCTAAGAGAAGGAAATAAAATTGCAGTTTTCGTCCTAATAAATAATGGTTGGACCTATTTTTGTAAAAAAAAAAAAAAGGCCCAAAAGGAATGTAGGATTAACATTATCGTTGAAAAATTCTTATGGAACCAAAACTACAATTAATTTTCCCAACCAACTTATATGTCCATAGCTTATAATGTGGTGCCAAATAAGCAGATGACCTCATTATTATTTAATTGATTGATAATGTAGCATCATAATATAAGAAGTGGACATATAAATTAGTGTTTAACGGTGAACATATCGTGATTTCCGTAATCTCCAAATCATATAAGTAGTTTTGCTTATTGCACTTTCTTGTTACTTTTACTTTTTAATAGTTCCTATATTTTCGTCCATAACTTAAGTTGTGAATATATGAAAAAAAAATTACTCTTAAAATTAATATGCACTTGAATTTCTCTATTTCAAATTGTCTTTCAAACTTTTCAATTCCAATTTATTGTTAATATATATGTACATAAGGATATATCAATAGGTATATTTGACTCTTGTGATTAGCATGGTGGTATAAAGATGAGATTTAGAAGTATGTTTCTCTCTAAATCTTCAATTCGAACCCCAGGTCCTATTAATTTTTATGTTGAATCAATTTACAACGAGTTTTGCTCTATTTTCAATTGGGGCCCTTCTAGGGTGGACGGCAGAATTGTTTCCAATTAGTCCAATTATAAATCAAATTTAACAAAGATGTGAATGCAGATGGGAGAGGTAGGGGCAAAGCTACGCATCGACTTGGTAATATCAACTGGTGACAACTTCTACAAAGATGGATTAACAGGAGTAAATGATTCTGCTTTTACACAATCATTTTCCAAAATATATACTGCAAGAAGCCTCCACAAACCTTGGTACGCAAGTAAGTCCTCAACATGCATCCCTCACTTTCTTGTTATCGATTTTCACAATAATTATGGGCGAAAATAGTTATCTTAAATTCATCCATGACTTAATCAAAATATGGATAACTTACCGAATTAAAAAAAAGTGTCTCGTGAACCAAGTTTCACGGTGAAACTTGATCCATATTAAAAAATAGATCAATTTACTTTTCAGTTATCCGACTAATACGTTTTAGTAATATACGTAATACTCTTCTCGTTATTATGATTGATACTCTTTAATAATATAGGTAATATTCTTCAGTTATCACGACCGATACTCTTTAGCAATATAAGACATACTTTTCAGCTTATCACCACCGAAATCTTTTAGTAATATAGGTAATACCGTTCAGTTATTGCAATCGATACCATTTAATAAATGATCAAGTTTCACCGTGAACCCTTATTCACTAGACTTTGCAAAAAAAAACTATTTTTCCTTGTTATTGAGACATTGTCACAGAATTAATCTTAATGTGAAAAGAAAATGAAAAATAGATTAAATAATAAAAAATAAGTGAACTAATTAGATTTAATTTATTCCAAAAATATAGTTATGGGAAACCATGATTATCACGGGAATACAGAGGCACAAATGAGTCCACTTCTGAAAAGGCGCGATTGGAGATGGAACTGTCACCGCTCTTACATTGTTCGAGCTGGTAATTTTATGTTTTTATATATATGACTTTATATTTTGGATTCAATATTAATCATTTTTTTTTCTACTTTATCAATTTTAATCCTACATGTCCAATTTCAATCTTTTTGTCCAATTTTAATCATTTTTAGGAAAATTCAAGATCGATAAGAAAATGCTTACATTTAGAATTGAAATTGGACAATTTAAGGACTAAAATTAATAAATTCGAAAGAAAAATGATTTATATTGGATCCACTCTAAATTACTGAGATATAAACTGATAATAACCCTACTTGTAATGATCTAGTCCAGTGGCGGACCCATGTGATGACATGGGGTACAACCTTCCCCTATTTTATTTTTTTCGTGTTTGTATATTTATATATTGGGGCACTCTTGTGTGAGAGCGTCTCATGCATAAGACGGACATGAGGCGGAGTCACTTTTTAATAAATTGGTATAACTTTTATACTAATTTGTATTACTTTTTTAAAAGAGATAACAATTTACTACCCCATCTCATGCATGAGACCGTCTGATACAAATTTTTGCCCTATATATTTCTCAAACAACATTATATGATATATATATATATATATATATATATATATATATATATATATATATATATTAAAACATTTGTTTGCTGTTAACATTTTAGAAAAATTTTGGGCCAGGTTTGATCTTTTATGGGTCATCCACTATGGGCAGGTTTTTAGTTCTATTGGTCTTGTCCTTGTCCAATATTACTTGGGCCTGTTTATAATGCTTTATTTGCTGGGCCTGACTCAATTATATCAAGAAAGAATGTTTTGTTTTTTAATTTATTATTTTATTATTTATATATTTAATTTAATTTGATTGTATACATTTTTTTGTTCGAGAGATGATTGTATACATTTTAAATATATAAAATAATATCTATCTACAAATAAATTTTTTTTTTTGACGAAAATGTAAAAATACTCTCTAATTAACGGTCATACCCCTATTTTAAAAATCTCAGGATTGCCACTGATCTAGACTATATTTTTTTAATTTAATTTTTAACATATAAATTGAGGATTTTTTACAGGGATGCTGGACATATTCTTGATAGACACAAATCCTTTTGTGAACAAGTATTTCCTCGAGAGACCAAAAACAAGTTCAATTGGAAAGGCGTGCTTCCTCGAGACAAATACCTTTCCACCCTATTGCTGGCACGTTTTATCTAACCTTGAACAATTAATTATAACCTTTTTTTTTTTTTTTTAAATTATAACCTTATTTGAACTCAATGATTTTATCAACAGGATTTGAAAATTTCCCTCAACACATCAAAAGCAACCTGGAAAATAGTAGTTGGACATCACCCCATAAGAAGCATTGGACAACGAGGAGATACTCAAGAACTTTTGAAGCAACTCCTCCCAATTCTAGAGGTACCCCTTTCCTAACCTAACCCTTCACAAATTATTGATCGAGTTAAAAAAAAATGGTCTCGTAACTTGTCTACTTTGTTAGATTTTATCCGAGACTTTTAACTATTTTGATTTAGTTCGGTTTGGCCTAAATATTGCTAAAAAAATGAAAATGTCAATTCATGAATAAAGTGATTGTTTATGATTAAATTAAAATAGTAGTCCTGAGTAATTAAGTGATGATTGGAAAGTGATGATAAAGTGATTGTGTTTATGAAGGGAATGTACATACTTTTTGGGGATGAAAAAAAAAGATAAGCCAAAGATTTTTTTTATGTCACATCGAATTTAGACGGGAGAGTAGACAAGTTAAACATTTTTAATTTCATGGCTTCATTTTGGAGCAAAATTGAATTATCTTTTTTAATAAACAAGTTATGAGACAAACAAATTTTTTAAGAGTATGTAAAGTTTCACGGTGAAATTTGATCCACATTGAAAAAATAAATTCGGTTTATCTTTCAGCTTATCCCGACCAATATCCTTTAGTAATGTAGGTGATACCCTTCAATATCATGACTAATACTCCTTGTAATGTTTTGTATTGTAATATAGGTCATACGACTTATACTCTTGATTATCACGACTAATACCTTTCAAAGAATATAAGTAACACCCTTCAGCTTATCATGACCGATACCCCTTAGTAATATAGTGCATACTCTTCAATTATCAAGATCGATACCCTTTAGTAATATAGGTAATACCCTTCACCATGACAACCGATATTCTTTAGTAAATAAATCAATTTACCATAAACCCTTGTTCATGATAGACTTTGTCATTTTTTAACTATCAAAAATTTATACCACAAAAGCCCGGAATCATTACTTGAGGAATATGGGATCTAATTTTAATCACATGAAAAAAACATGAATTCAAGATAAAGGCTCATAAGTTAATGTGTTATTGCAGGCACACAGAGTTCCCATATACATAAATGGACACGACCACTGCACTGAACACATCAAAGAATTCAGTGTAAGAATAATCCGAAATTACTTCACTTTGAAAATTAATATAATTAAATGGATTAATTTCACATCTCTCTACAAATTTAAATTTTTGATGAGATGAAATTTTGTTTTTGCAGGCCAATAGAATTCGTGACGAGTGGAGGAGGGTCGAGGGCATGGAATAATAATTTTCACAATGATGGATACAAGCAAAACTTGAAGTTCTACTACGATGGACAAGGCTTTGTATCATTCCAAGTTTCAAGAATCCAAGCAAATGTAGCTTTCTATGATGTTTATGGCAAAATTCTGCATAGTTTTACCCTAAATAAACATGCTAATAAGTACTAAATTCCATCATATGTAATCACAACATTATAATAAGTGGGTGATCACTGAATAAAAAGTCGTCTTGATGAGTTCATCTTCAAACCTAATGGATGTTGCATTGTAACCTAATACCTTTTGGTGGAGCCGGCGTAGTAGATAAACCATAGTTGACATATTGTACAAAACTTTCAACCCAAATATTATATTGAAAAGTATTAAAAAAAAACAATTCTTAGGATTTATGGACATCGTCTTCATTGATAACTACTAAATAACAATTAATTAACTATTCCTTGAATGAAAAATAAAATTCAATGTGGAGCATAATGAGTGGAATAAGCACTTTTATTATTGTTAGGAGAATTAATATAAATAGATTAATTAACTTCACATTTTTCTATAAATTCGAGCTTTTAAATGAGATGAAATTTTTTCATGGTATCGTAGTCAAAGATTTGGATTAAACCCCCGCTTAAAGCAACTTCGTCCATAGTAAATTATTCAGATCTGCTCTAGAGAATCAAGAAATTTTTCTATGCTACGCTGTTAGACAATGCCTAACGAGATTTAATGGTGTTGTACCACCTGCTTTAATATATTGTACAATACAATACATCCGCATATATGGTGTCTAATTTTGTGAGGTCAACATCGTTTAACTTCCTATAGTCAGTTACCAAATTAAAAACTTGAGATTTGAGAGTTATTAGACTCGACCGTGTTCAGTTTGTGAGAGTATATTGAGTATCGTATTTAGTGTATTCGTGTATATACACTAAATACTAATACTCGTGTATATACCCAAATACACTAAACACTAATACTCAATAGTGTACACGTGACTTCACCAAAATAAGGATAACTTAATTAAATTAAAAAAACACTTTTTCCTTGTTATTGAGAAATCGTCACAGAATTAATCTTAATGTGAAAAGAAAATAAAAAATAAATTAATTAATTAATAGATAAGTGAACTAATTAGATTTAATTTATTCCAAAAATATAGTTATGGGAAACCATGATTATCACGGGAATACAGAGGCACAAATGAGCCCACTTCTGAAAAGGCGCGATTGGAGATGGAACTGTCACCGCTCTTACATTGTTCGAGCTGGTAATTTTATGTTTTTATATATATGACTTTATATTTTGGATTCAATATTAATCATTTTTTTCTACTTTATCAATTTTAATCGTACATGTCCAATTTCAATCATTTTTATCGAGGAAAATTCAAAATCGATAAAAAATGCTTACATTTAGAATTGAAATTGGACAACTTAAGGACTAAAATTAATAAATTCAAAAGAAAAATGATTTATATTGGATCCACTCTAAATTACGAGATATAAACTGATATTAACCCTACTTGTAATGATCTAGTCCAGTGGCGGACCCATGTGATGACATGGGGTACAACCTTCCCCTATTTTTTTTTTTCCGTATTTGTATATCTATTGGGGCACTTTTTTTGAGACCGTCTCATGCATAAGACGGACATGAGACGGAGTCACTTTTAATAAATTAGTATCACTTTTATACTAATTTGTATCATTTTTAAAAGGGATAACAATTTATTACTCCGTCTCATGCATGAGACTATCTGATACAAATTTTTGCCCTATATATTTCTCAAACAACATTATATGATATATATATATTAAAACATTTGTTTGCTGTTAACATTTTAGAAAAAAATTGGGCCAGGTTTGATCTTCTATGGGTTTCTTTAGTTCTATTGGTCTTGTCCTTGTCCAATATTACTTGGGCCAGTTTATAATGCTTTATTTGTTGGGCCTGACTCAATTATATTTAAGAAATAATGTTTTGTTTTTTTATTTGAATTCTATACAATATTTTTATTATTTATATATTTAATTTAATTTGATTGTATACATTTTAAATATATAAAATAATATCTATCTACAAATACTTTTTTTTTTGACGAAAATGTAAAAATACTCTCTAATTAACGGTCGTACCCCTATTTTAAAAATCTCAGGATTGTCACTGATCTAGACTATATTTTTTTAATTTAATTTTTAACATATAAATTGAGGATTTTTTACAGGGATGCTGGACATATTCTTGATAGACACAAATCCTTTTGTGAACAAGTATTTCCTTGAGAGACCAAAAACAAGTTCAATTGGAAAGGCGTGCTTCCTCGAGACAAATACCTTTCAACACTATTGCTGGTACGTTTTATCTAACCTTGAACAATTAATTATAAACTTATTTAAACTCAATGATTTTATCAACAGAATTTGAAAACTGGCCTCAATACATCAAAAGCAACCTGGAAAATAGTAGTTGGACATCACCCCATAAGAAGCATTGGACAACGAGGAGATACTCAAGAACTTTTGAAGCAACTCCTCCCAATTCTAGAGGTACCCCTTCACAAATTATTGATCGAGTTAAAAAAATAAAAAAATTGGTCTCGTAACTTGTCTACTGTTCGATTTTAATCAAGAATTTTAACTATTTTGATTTAGTTCAGTTTGGCCTAAATATTGCTAAAAATTTGAAAATGCTACTCCCTCTGTCACCAATAAATATACTAGCAATTTTTTTAAAGAAAGGTAGATAAAGTGAAGATTGTTGTAGAATATTGTGGATCCATTTATGAATAAAGTGATTGTTTGTGAGTAAAGTAAAATGACAATTTGAATAATTAATGATGGTTGAAGGGTGAAAAAAGTGATTGTGTTCATGAAAGGGAAAGTACATACTTTTGAGAGATGGGACGAATAAAACAAGTGAACATACTTATCAAGGACGAAGGGAGTATTATTTTATGTCACATGAGAATTTAAATTGTAGAGTAGACAAGTTATGTGGCCAAAATTAAACATTCGGTGACATAAGATGCAATCATTTTTTATTTTATAGGGTCTAAATTGAATAATTTTTTTAATAAACAAGTGATGAGATCAACAAACTTTTTAACTTCCAAAATTTATACACAAAAAGCCCGAATCATTACTTGAGGAATATGGGAGCTTATACTTCACTTGAAAAACACATGAATTCAAGATAGGCTCATAAGTTTTTTTTTTTTTTTTTATCGGACAAATAGTAACTCGAACTCATGACCTTTAGGCCAAAGGCTCATAAGTTAATGTTTTGTTGCAGGCACACAGGGTTCCCATATACATAAATGGACACGACCATCGCACGGAACACATCAAAGAATACCGTGAGTGTAAGAATAATCCGAAATTACTTCATTTTGAAAATTAATATAATTAAATGGATTAATTTCACATCTCTCTACAAATTTAAATTTTTAGATGAGATGAAATTTTGTTTTTGCAGGCCAATAGAATTCGTGACGAGTGGAGGGGGTCGAGGGCATGGAATAATAATTTTCACAATGATGGATACAAGCAAAACTTGAAGTTCTACTACGATGGACAAGGCTTTGTATCATTCCAAGTTTCAAGAATCCAAGCAAATGTAGCTTTCTATGATGTTTATGGCAAAATTCTGCATAGTTTTACCCTAAATAAACATGCTAATAAGTACTAAATTCCATCATATGTAATCACAACATTATAATAAGTGGGTGATCACTGAATAAAAAGTCGTCTTGATGAGTTCATCTTCAAACCTAATGGATGTTGCATTGTAACCTAATACCTTTTGGTGGAGCCGGCGTAGTAGATAAACCATAGTTGACATATTGTACAAAACTTTCAACCCAAATATTATATTGAAAAGTATTAAAAAAAAAAAAATCAATTCTTAGGATTTATGGACATCGTCTTCATTGATAACTACTAAATAACAATTAATTAACTATTCCTTGAATGAAAAATAAAATTCAATGTGGAGCATAATGAGTGGAATAAGCACTTTTATTATTGTTAGGAGAATTAATATAAATAGATTAATTAACTTCACATTTTTCTATAAATTCGAGCTTTTAAATGAGATGAAATTTTTCATGGTATCGTAGTCAAAGATTTGGATTAAACCCCGCTTAAAGCAACTTCGTCCATAGTAAATTATTCAGATCTCGCTCTAGAGAATCAAGAAATTTTTCTACGCTACGCTGTTAGACAATGCCTAACAGGATTTAATGGTGCGTACCACCTGCTTTAATATATTGTACAATACAATACATCTGCATATATGGTATAAAAACCTAAAGTTCTACTGAGCATTGTCTAATAAAACAACATTAAAATAACCAGAATCCAGCTAACAAAGTGAGAATATTCTTAATAATCAAAACAAATAAAGTATCCAAGATTGTAATAAATGAGTCATGATCTCGAATCAAACATAGGGAAAAATAGAATCCCTTCTCCTTCCACCAAAACAAAATAGGATTGGAAATTAGAAACAAAAATGATGAATGCACGATGCCTATATATATATATGTGAAAGCTAGCATTAAATAATAATGACCTAAATTAATAATGTATGAGCCAATTGCCTTTCAAAAAAATAAAATAATGTATGAGCCAATACTAATTCTATCCATTTTTCCCTGTCTATATAAGCATGTAAAGGAAAAGTCAGCAATCACATACACATTACATGTTCTTTTTTTTTTTTTGACAGAAAATCACATTACATGTTCTTGCATAATGGCTTGTATTCACATTTTGGCTTTGCTGATAGCTTGTCTCTCTCTCAGCAATGCAGTAACAGCTAGTTTCTTACAGATTAGGCATCCAATTAGAGATAATAGCACTCTTAAATTTTTGGCTGTGGGAGATTGGGGAAGAATGGGAGGTTTCAATCAATCTCTTGTTGCTCGAAGGGTAAAATTTGAACTCCATTTTACATATGATCTTTCAAATAATATATCATTTTTAATGAAACTTATTCATCATATAAAATAGATATCATTACATTCATTCAATAATATCATAACATTTATTCAGTAATATCATTGCACTTATAAACTAATATTGCAGTAAAATGTTATGTCATTAATTAGTTTATAAGAATAGTAGTATTACTTAATGAATATAATGATATCAATTTTATACAAATGAACAAGTTTTACCTGAGACTGACTCTTTTTAATTGCATCGTATGAGTTTTGCTTCTTGCACTTATCCTCTCTTTCTTTGGCCCTTTAATTTCTATGTTTATACCTCTATATTTATGCGTTGGGTAGGTCTTAAGTGAAATCGTCTTAATGTGAGATGAAACATAATTTGAGAATGACAACACCTTGGATTGGATTAATGTTAATTTGTGCTAGTTTGTGAATCAAGTTTCGTCGTGAGACCGTCTCACACAAATTTTTAAAACCAATTAGTAATAGCAGGAGAAGCTCACTAAATTTAAAACTAGTTCCAGTTCTTTCAATAATTCGATATGGAACCACTTATACATATAATTTTTCATATTTTCAATAAGTATTTATTGTTAATGTATTTTAATTCAACCCAAATGTGGTATGCAGATGGGAGAGGTAGGAGCAAAGCTAGGCATCGACTTGGTAGTGTCAACAGGTGATAACTTTTACAAAGATGGATTAAAAGGTGTAAATGACCCTGCTTTTGCACAATCATTTTCCAAAATATATTCTGCAAGAAGCCTCCACAAACCTTGGTATGCAAGTAAGTTCTCAATATCCATCACTCTCAATTGTTACAATTTGGATCCTGAACTATTAACTCAAATACATTAATTTGAACCCTAAATTATTTTTTTATACAATTAAACACTCATATTTTTACATCCGAACAAATAAATCCCTCGACTAATAGGATGGAAGCGAATATGCCCTTCCATCAATTTAAAAACAAACGGCGTTTGGTGGTACCTATTACGCACTCAACCGCCAATTGTCTTTTGCCGATGGAAGAGCATTTTTTTTTCATTTTATTAGTTGTGGGACTTATTTGTTTGATTTTAAAAGTAGGATTTTCTAATTGTATAAAAGCAAGTGAACTTTTTTCTTTTCCATGTATTATTGTTGTGTATACAATAAGTGTCACTATTGTGCACATAAATTATCACTATTATACATACGAAGTGTCACTATTTAAAAACATATACACATTCGTATTTAATTAGTTTAAAAATGTGTGCACACAACAATATTTAAAAACATATATCTATCAGTATTTTCAAGTATTTTTTAAATAGTGGCAATTTTTACGCACAATAGTTACACTTTATATGCATTAAAATGACACTCGTGAATCCGTATTCACACGAAACTTACTCAAGTGATTTAAACATATTTAATTTATTGAAAAATGTAGTTCTTGGAAACCATGATTATCATGGGAATGCATTGGCACAACTGAGCCCACTTCTGAAGAAGCGCGATAGCAGATGGAACTGCCATCGCTCTTACATTGTTCGAGCTGGTAATTTTCACTTCTTATCTTCTTACAATCAAATTACTGACTACACTTTGGTTTTCTTCATTTTTTCTGAATTGTGTGAACAAGTTTAATTTACAATGAAATTTACTATATAAGATTTTGAATGATATTAATTATTCTCATAAGGGTCTGTTTGATTGGGGTATTAAAGTTGGAGGGATAATGAAACATGTGATACATTTAATTTTGTATGTTCAATATATTTTAGTAGATCACACAAATTACATGTTTGTTAATAAATATTGCAACATAGTTTACATTAGTCCTAATATTTTCAAGTGTTTGTATTGAAAATTAATTAATGTGATAGGTTCAAATTTACAATTATATTCCAATCTAAAATACTATGTTGGAATAAAAATTACTAGTATTTTTATCGATTAACTTGGTAATAGTAATACAGGTGCAAATCAACACTACAAACACTTGAATTTTAGGAAAAATAAATTATATTCCTAATAATCACACTAAATAAACAGGTCTTGGATATTAATTAAAGAACATTAGTTATTTCACTAAATAATATTTATTGTAAATCAATTTCACTATGAAACTTGTTCACACAATACCAACTCTTTTTATAAATATTAACATATGAATTGAGCACGGTTTACAGGGTTGCTGGACATTATCTTCATCGACACAAATCCTTTCGTAAACAAGTATTTTGTTGCCCAACCAAAAAGGCATTCAACTGGACAGGCGTATTGCCCAGAAACAAATACCTTTCGACCATCATCATGGTCAGTTTTATCTAATCTTAGACGTTATAAGTTCGGTTGTGTTTGTTTTGAGTTTTAAATATTAGGTTTTGAATTTACAAAATTGAATTCGGTTTTATTTCGAAATTTTGCAATTCGATTTTATAAAATCATAACTATAACACATATAGACTTAGTATCACACTTTCAACCCTGTCATTTTTCCCTCCTTACACTTTAGGTAGATACTGTACAATTCAAATACATTTTAAAATTATATTAATTATTTTACTAAAATGTATTAGTTGTTTTCATCAAACAATATTAAATTATGCAACCCCAAGTGTTATATTATATGGTCCGTAAGTTTATGAAGCTTCAACCCAACTATGTTTTAAAGGAAATAATGATTCAGCTACTCAAGCGGAACACTGCATAATGCATAAAACTGTCTCACACAAAATATCTCTTCAAAACATAACTCAAGTCATCTAATCATTACAACTGCAGCCAACAACAATACAATAATACACATTGGTTCCACATTAAATTAAACAAACAAGTATTTTATTATCTATCAGGATTTCAAAATCTCTTATATTTCAAAAATCAATTTTCAGAAACCACTTAAAACCCTAAACAAACATCTCCCAATGTTTCTTGTACATCAATCTGAACCTGCATTTGTACTCTACAGAATTTGAAAACTGCCCTCAAGACATCAACGGCAACCTGGAAAATAGTAGTTGGACATCACCCTATAAGAACCATTGGAAAACGAGGAGATACCTTGGAACTTCATAAGCAGGTCCTGCCAATTCTAGAGGTACCCTTGACAACTCTAAAACTTATACGACATATGGAAACTTACACTTCACCTTAATAATACAAGTCAAGACAATATCTAGATGATGATTCATAAGTTCTTGCATGTGTTTTTTTTTTTTTCAGGCACACAGGGTTCCCATCTACTTAAATGGACACGATCACTGCCTAGAACACATCAACAATACCGGAGTGTAAAAATAATCCGACCCAAAAGGGATTCAAGTCATTTCGTTCCACAATTTTTTACCTTTTACAAAAGGTCCCACAATTTATTTATTTTTCAATTTAATCCTACAATTTTACGCAACTTTGATCTCACTTCGCCAGAAATCCACATCATACAATCACATAACCAGCATGTGCATAAAACAACGTCGATTTCTGGCAATTCGAGACTTTAATTGAATAAAAATTAAATGTAGGACCATTTCAAAAAGGTAAAACGTTAAGGGACGAAAAAGGCTTTAATCCCGACCCAAAGAAGCTTTTTTGGGCTTATATATCCATGTAGAGGGAACATATGATTAACTAGCAACTTTTTTGCAGACCACTTGAATTCCTGACAAGTGGAGGAGGGTCAAAGGCATGGGGTAATAGTTCTGTCCCTGATAGATACAAGAACAACTTGAGGTTCTACCACGATGGACAAGGCTTCGTATCAGTTCAACTTTCAAGAACCCAAGCAAACATATCTTTCTACGATGTTTCTGGCAGAAATATGCATAGTTTTACAATAAAGAAACGTGGTATGTAGATCACAGCATATCAGAACATTACAATAACAGTAGGTGATTATCCAATAAGATTTCTATTTCTCGACATAATACAATAAATAAAAAGTTGTATTTTAAACGAAGTCACTATGTACAGGTGAATTAGAGCAAGACAATGTTTTTCTTTTTAAGTAAAACCATCATCAACAGCACATGTCAGTAAACATCCATCTTTATCACCAATGGTGCTTAATTTGCAACGAAATGGTACCTTGAATCCACGTAGCTCTCGACATCCCAAAGGAAAGAACCAAAAGTCACAGCTTCCAAAACAAGTCGCCTCAGACCGCCAAAGCTGATCTTGATGACTTCATCTTTGGACGAATCAATGGTTCCTTCGGGTGTGATTGCTATCTCAGGCCTACCAAATAATGCTTCTGTATGTTTCTCAATGATACTGATAGCCTCTTTAGATCTGATGGATGCATATTTGTGAAGTGTCTCTCCATCAAACGACATGACATAAGTTCTCAGTCGGGACGGCTTTACCTCGGCAAAACCAACACCACTAGCAGACCAAGAAGACACTTCAGGATGGGGTTGAGCATTCTTGAAAGCCTCGTTATCACTTATAGCGTGTTCAGTATCATCCTTACCCTGTGGAAGGACTTTCATAGTCTTCTCTAACTGAAATCTCTGGTCTACCCTTCTAAGGAAATATCCATACATTACAGAAGCAGCATAAACTTGGCCAACCCTAAGTTTGCTTATGTGAGCAATGGAGTTGTGATCACCGAGACGATTTCCAAGAATGAGAGATAGGTGATTCTGAATCATATCATAAGCTTCAGGAGAATGGAGGCGCTCCAGTTTATCTTCCTTGCTTGACCAAGAATCGACACTGTATGGTGATGATGTTGTGATTTTAGGAGTCAGGGGTACACTAGCATCCATGAATTTTTGTACCACCAATGCATATAATATCTCTTCCAAAGCTTTTCTCCTTTCATTGGCTTTAACTTCCGCAATTCTCCTATAACCAAAAGAAAAACCATCAAAAAAATAACTCTTAGTGTTTGTTTATGGATTGGAGTGGATTAATGAAAGATTATTTGGATTTTGTATATATTTGCGAGTGTAGATTTTGTAAGATTTAATAGGGTGATATTTTGAAACGGTAGATGATATAAGATTGTTGTGTATTGTAAATTGTGAGGCAGGAAAGTGAGCATGTAAAGTAAAAAAGAAGAGAGAGAGAGTGTTGTGCTGGGTAGATAATAATAACAAAAATTAAAGAATGGGAGATAGATGATTGATTGTATATTGGAAATTGTGTTAAAAAAACTAAATAGGTGTATAATAGGTATAACAGAGTAGAATTTGTAGGATTTGAAAAATCCTAAACCAAAATCTGGAGAAACAAACGGGGATATGAATTTTAAATAGAAATGTTGAGTGTGGGGCTGAAACAAACACTTAACATATCATTGATCTTTCACACAAAATATACTTTCTTGAGCAATCCAAAGTTCCCATACTTTATTAGACCAGTATATAGTTTAACAGCATCTTAGCAAAAATCACCTCCATAGAGAAGTGGCTCAATAAAATACATGGATCACATCATAAGTCGAGGCAGTTAGCTGTAAACTATTACTCACCTGTATAAAACAAGGTCAGTTCCAGGCGCAGATTGTTCTTCCTTCTCTTTCTCTGCATCATGGTCGGTTTGAAGCTGTTCAAGTTGCTGTTCTACGGCAGCAGGGACAAGATGTGGGTGGCTTACTAATATCTGAGACAAAAACTGTCCAATTGGAGACTCTAGCTGAAGTGGAGCAATACAAGCTTCCGAACTACCAGAATCAGAGGGTTGCATAGACGCTCTGATAGGGGTGTTCTTCTTGCTCGAATAGCCGACTTTTCTGCTGTTCATCTTCAGGTGAGAAATTGAAGTACGCTGAAATTTACATTCTCAGTAAAATAAGTTACAGAAGTAACATAATGAACTTGTTGTCTCCTTAAATCGCTGAGACAAAAGATAAGTAACCATGTCCTCAGACCAATAAGCAAGACTGATCCCTTTCTACACAACCCCATGATCAAATTAACAAATACAAAGCCCATAAACTGTTACTCCCGTCACCCACAAGAATTGAACCATGTTTCTATATTCATCCGTCCATACTAAATAGGCTACTTCTTTAAAATATCAATATTTTAAGACATTTTTGAATTGAGGGAGTGTAAGATATTGTGGTTCATCACAAGTAATATACAAATCGATTGCAATAGTCTTCATGATATAATAACAATATACAACAAAAATAAAGCAGTAAGCAACAAAAGTAGGTAAAACCCTAAATAAAATCCCAATCTAGCAGACTTTCAACGAGCGAACCAATTTACTCAACCTAAAATCAAGGCGGGCGGAAAGATCAATACCTGAATCCAAGCGTTGGAAAGTTGGGACCTCGAGCAAACCCTCAAATCCGGTCGGCTCGGCCCGGATCGAGCGCCCCAGGTAGGCGCGACGTTGCTGAAAGAAGCTCGAAAAGCAGCCACCGTTTCCATCTTCAACCAAAGCAACGCTTCCGCCTACACCACAAACAAATGATTCGAAGCCCCAAAATAAATTAAAAAACCGACCACAAATTTGCAGAAAATGTACAGAGGAAGAAGGGAGAGAGAGAAATCATCTAGTGGAAATACCTTGACGAAATAATAACGAATAATTGGCAGTTTCAGATTCAATCAACACCCTGCTTGATTTTCTGCGCTGGTAGCAAATTTGACTGCAAAAATATATGATCGAGGAAATGTTTGTGGCTATTTTTGCTATATACAGTGTGCTGTTGAATCTAGGGAAATCAATCGAATTTATACACGGCTTTGTTCTCGGACATGTGGTCAACATGAGCTTATTAGGAAAATGCCCTATGGTTTATTTTAATTACTACATTGCCATTTACAAAGCAGTTTCTTTAATGTGATTTTTTTCATGGAAATTACATATGAATACTCTAAAATAGGTTTTATATGAATATTATTTATGATAAGTTTATCATCAATTATTATTATTAATTTTTTTAAATATTAATATTTTTGGTTAATATTTAATATTTTAAATATTTTTTAAATTTTGATTTATTAAACTTAAATATTACTCTCTTCCTCCCACACATGCTTCTTATTTGTTTTTGACTCATAAATTAAGAAATGTATAATACAAATGATATGATTGAGGAAAATAAAAAATTAAGACCAATTGAAATTTAATATATTAATAAGTGGCAATTGGTGTAAATAAATATAAAGTGTAGGGACAAAAAGTAACTTGAATCCATGACATCACGGCATAGATAGTGGGCTCTAACCACTTTAAGTATTGTACTCCCTTCGACCCACATCGGCACATATTTCTTTTTTGTTTGTCTCAAATTAGTTTTCACATCCCAAAAAAAAGGAAAATTTTCCCTAAACTTCACACTCACAATATTCACATATTTACACAAATATCATTATTTTTACACTCAATTCAACCATTTTTCTTACTTTAATAATAAAAGTTTACGAAATTATCGGTCAATACTCCACTCATTACACTTTTTCTTAAAAATGTGTGTCCAGATTAGTTTTGAGTTATTTTTATTAAGATTATTACAACGTATATAGTACAAACTTGAATGCACTTTGGAATTGACCAAAATCTACCCAATTTTGACTATTGGCATGTTTTATAAAAGAATTTGAGTTTTTTTTTTTTCTTTTAATCGGTAAATCTTAGTTGTTAGTGGTTAGAAGTTAGTTCGCCAAGTCTCCTTATATCTCCCACTCCAATTCGTTAGAAATGAACCCGCGCCTCCCACTTAAATAAGGAGCCTGACTGGCCAAGTGGGTTGTGCCTTAGTTAAGAATTTGAGTTGGTTGAATATTAACAAATGCAAAATGTGCTGCTGT
This sequence comes from Paraleonurus japonicus, assembly GCA_030762865.1. Lineage (NCBI taxonomy): Eukaryota > Viridiplantae > Streptophyta > Magnoliopsida > Lamiales > Lamiaceae > Paraleonurus > Paraleonurus japonicus. The sequence goes on from CM061056.1 coordinate 17,572,545, forward strand.
AGGCTAAATTTATCAAGCCAACAAATTCTTCTAGCCTGAAAGACTAATTAAATTAAGTTTCTCTATTGTAAGTAAAACATTTGTGTTAATTAATATAGATATATAGGGAGGACGACGGGTCTTGTATATATATGCTCCCCAAATTTATTTGATTAATTGAATTAGAATTTATTAGAGATTCAAGATTAAACTCACTCTAATTGTTATTATTTCATGTTGTTCAATGTATTGTATACCGCAGGTGTATTGTATAAGTGATCAAGTGTAATATTAAATAATATCAGCTTTATACACCGAACATATGCAATTGTTCAACCGTAATTATTCAATAAAAACAATCGATAATATTTAAAAATACACTTAAATTATACAACCTTTTCACTTACCAAAATACTCCCTCCGTCCAGGATTTCTTTCATAGTTGACTTTTCAATCGTTTTGTGTGAGAGTTATATCATAGTATTATGTGTACAAAAGTTGTTTTATATGAATAATATGTTAGTTCATAAGGTTAACTAAAGATATCATTCATATAAAATAATGTTTGTACACATAATATTATGATATAACTCTCACACAAAAAAATTGAAAAGTAATTGTGAAAGAAATCCTTTATGAAAGATAAATATATAAAACCTAATATTGAGAAGGTTAACTTGGTAATTTACGCCATGGAGAATATCTTCTATTGATGTAAACTTCGTGGATATCTCCAGAATATATGAACGTGGCCCATTTTATTTATTCAATTAAATTTTGTTTTTATTCATGGTTTAGATTTTTCCATGTCAGTTTATGTTTCTTGTTTAGAGGCCACCAGTTTTCGTGTTGTAATTGCGATGGACGTGTAACACAGGAGAATCATTAGTACATTTTGTATTTGTTTGCTTCACATGATCTTAAATTAATCCTTGCATGAATTTAAATTTAATATATTTTGCTGAGGATCAAGTTAAGACTTGAGTATTTATTTTTAATAGTCCCTTCAAGTTAGTTTCTTTAGGAATTCAAATTGGTTTACATTATTATTTTTACATAGTTTGTTGTCCTTTAAAAAATTTAATTTGGCTCACATTATTATTTTCATAATTTTTATTTATTTTCAAACTATTTTTAACATATTATATATCAAATTAATTGTTTTTAAATATTTTAATTTAACATATGTATTGCACATTTAAAAATAAAATTTAGATAAAAAATATTTATTTTATTATTTGTATTTTACATTTTAGTTATATGAGTTGAATTTAAATAATTTTATTTTAGATTATATTAATTTGTTGAATTTTAATATTTGTGATGAGATTAGTACCTATTCTTAAACTATAGAATTAATTAAACAATTGTAATATATTCATGTGTAATAAATATAATCTTTATATATTAATAACAAAAATAAATAAAGACTAATAAGTTAAATTTACATCATAATTTCATATTTAATATTTATAATATTTAATTTTGGGAGACATACTAGTTGATGTAAATGTGATTGAAGAGAGATAATAAAGTGAAGTATGATGATAATGAAGAATAAAATAAGTGACAATTGAAATAAATAAAATAAAAAGATTATTATTTGATATAATAAGGTCAATAAATCTCTAAACATAATATGAAAATTTTGTATTGGGACGCCCAAATTAGAAATATGATAAATTATATTGGAATCGAGGGAGTAATAAATATTTTTGAGCGGGCAAATGCTAACTCAAATCCATGACCTTTGGATCATGCAATTGGAGTTCTAACCACTTGAATTATACCACTTTGTCGAGTAATAAATTTGTATATACTAATCAAGTATGGGCAATTTATAAGAAAATGTTACTTAGAAAAAATTACCTAAGAAGTTTACTCTTGTCTCAACTTTATTCCATCTCAATTTTCATGTCATTTTTAATGAATTCCATCAAATTCCTAATAGGCTCCTCATGTTTTTTTTTTTTTAATTATTTACATGTTATCTAGTTTATGACTTTGTCAGAGCCGATCCAAAGAGTGATGTGCCGGGTGTTGGTGCTTAATACTACTCCATTTACATTGCAAGAAATTTAAAAATAGACGTACAAAATAATAAAAATAATTATAATATATCTTTCAAATTAAACTCATACAAACATATTTTATTTATATCTTATGTTCTTGATCAATTTCATATTATAATTAAATCTCACACTCAATTACTCACTCCAATAAAATTAAAAAAATTATTTACCCTTTATTTTACACCTTTTAATACTTATAAACAATATTTTTTTATTAAAATTTATGTCATTTAATTTTGAGCCATCTAAATTATAATTATAACGGGAAGTATATATATTAAGAAAGTGTGTGGCCCAACTAGGTGTTCAAGTTCTTTTAGAATTTTGTTACCTTTGGTCTTGAGGTCGACTCCTGTTTAGATGGACTTATTCTCTGTCTTTTTGTGTGGTGTGGATGCATGTTATTTCTTTTATTTATTTTTTTAATAAGAAAACTTGTGAAATTGGAATTCATTTTTGACAATTTAAGTGAGATTTTGATTCTTTAATAAGAAATAATAAACTTGAAAGGTAAGAGTGGAGAAATTGGATATTAATAAAATAAGTGGTACTCCTTTTATAATAACATGTCATACAATTTATCTACATTTTATTTTGCATGTGAACTTTACAATATTGGTTGACAATACAAAATTCATTTACATTATGCAGGATAACTTTTGCAATTTTTATTATTACTTTCATGCTTATGCATGTGAACTTTGCAATATTATTAACAATACAAAACTCATTTGCTACTATATAGAACAAACTTTGCAATGTTTATTATTATTATTATTATTATTATTATTATTATTATTATTATTATTATTATTATTATTATTATTATTATTATTATTATTATTATTATTATTATTATTATCAGTGCATAAACTTTGCAAAATTGATTGACATACAAAACTCATCTAAACTATGTAGAACAACCTCTTCAATGGTTATTACTTATGTTAATGCAGTTGAACTTTGCAGAATGGATTGACATACAAACTCCATTTGGTCTCATATAGGCTCTGTTGCAAAAATCCCGCCTAGGCGCTAAGTCACATCGACCGATTCGATTTTTATAAATCCAATTTTCTAGGTAGGATCTAGGCGGTGCCTAGACAAGTCTTAGAGTCGGTCCTAAACGGTCGAGATAATTAAATTTTTTTCTTTGTAAAATTGAATTTATTAATAAAAGAAACTAAAATGTTGAAGTTTATAAAGTGTTAAACCTTTAAATTTATTTTGATGTGAACTTGGTATGTGAAACATGTATTTTGTTGTGTAGTAGTACTATAGTAGTTAGAATGTTAACTATTTGACTAATTCTATTGAAATTATGTTCTTAATTTATTATATTCTTTTGTAGTTTAAACCAATTTTTTAAAATTAATAAGAAAATGGACCGCCTAGATCGACCGCCTAGGTAACGACTAGGCGGCGCCTAGACCGTCTAGGCACTAGGTGGCACAAAACCGCCCGATTAGCGATTTCCAATATCTACAACCTTGCATATAGGACAACCTATATAAAGTTAATTATTATTATTATTATTATTATTATTGTTATTATTATTATTGTTATTATTATTATTATTATTATTACTCATGTGAACGTGCTTTGCAAATAGATTGAAAATACAAAACTCATTTACACTCTGTAGGACAATAACCTCTGTAATTTGTATTATTATTATTATTATTATTATTATTATTATTATTATTATTATTATTATTATTATTATTATTATTATTATTATTATTAATATTACAAAATTCAATATTTGCAGAGAAGAAATAATGATAACTACATCTCTCTATATAAATACTCTTTTGTTTCACCATAATTGACACACTTAAATTAAAGTAACTCACTCGTTTCAATTCTTGATTTCTCATTTCTCTTTTTCTAGCTCATCAAAAAAAAAAAGACCTTCAAAAGTTTCTCCTATTCTATTGATGAAGATATACATCTTTGTGATGTGTATGTTCATATCACTTAAGATCCAATCTGTTAAAGCTAATCAAATTAACGAGATCTTGATTATGGTCTTGAATAGAAAACAACTATAATTCTACTCATCCAAACACTATCGGTGACACTCGAAATGCAAAATCATTGTGTGATAGTATGATGCTATCAAAAGTGTAATAAGAGTCCTGAATGGATGCATTACACAAATTGAACTTTTAAATCTAAATGGTGGTGCTTCAAATACAAATATTGTAAATTGATATGCTTGCTATATTTATATGTAAAATGTCTTTCATTATTAAGTTTCATATTTAAATTATGTAAATTTGTCAAACAAAAATCTTATTGCTTTGCAAGGTTCAAAATATAAGAAAGGATTTAAATTTGATCACGAGTGACAAACAATTTTTCACCAAAAATATATTACATTTGCCCCCTCTTAAACTTCTCAATTTGTCAAAACGGGCATTCTAACCAAATTTTTTATCATTTCTATAAAAGACAAAAAAATATCTCAACATCTCTCTCTTTTTACCTTTATTTCTCTCTACCTCTCTACCTTTTTCGTTTATCATCAATCTCACAACATCCACTATATATATATAAAATACTATTTTTCTTAAAAATATGTAATTCTCAAACGGAAAGTTTAAGAGGGGACGGAAGGAGTAATATCTTTTAAAAGAATACAAGCATTTCATAAAATCATAACTTTTCAAAGGAAAATGAATTACTTTTTCAGCACAACACACATACCTTTTCCAAATCCTCAAACAATAACGATTACATAGCATTCTAGCTTATAGATCTCCATTCTAATAGAAAGGAGTTAATTCGAACTACAAGTACATCAATAAATTGCAATTAATTAATATTAAATATTCAAAAATAAAATGCATTGGAATTCAATTATTCGTGTCAATATTCAAGAAGATGATGAAAAAATTGTTATTAATTGAAGAACCCCTTTCTGCTGCCTGAAGAAGCACGACGATTTGATGAAATTGCAAGAAGAATTGCCATGAAAAAGACCCCAACGAGCAGAAGGGCAGTTGAAATATTGGCCTGGTCAAGATATTTCCTGACTTTAGTATCCAATGCAACATCAAAAGTTCTCTTTATTTCAAATGTCACTCCAAATCCCACACCAACACCACTTGCTAATAACAATGCTATCACCTGCACCAAAAATTTCAATTTATCATCTTTTTAATTAATTGCCACATAATGTGTATCAATCAATTATATATGTCACATGTGAGTTGGAGTTCCACTATCATGTAGGCAATTAAATGAGTTCGAATCACCATTTGACCAATTAAAAAAAAAAGGAGTTATAGAAAAATTATAGTTTTGGTCCCATGAGAATTTTCCAACGACAATGTTAGTCCCACATTCGTTTTGGTCCTTTTTGCAAAAATAGTCCCGACCATTATTTTTAGGACAAAAACTGCAATTTTATCTCATTCTTTTGGGGCCAAAACTGCAATTTATCATTCTCTTGGGACCAAAATGTAATTTACCCAAAAGTTATATATGTGCCATGTGAGTTGTGACAATTACATTGAGTGATGATATTACTTGAAAATCAATTATATTGTGTACACCAATTGAATGGTGTTAGTCGTTTTCTTGAATAATATTAATCGAAAATCAATTGCACGATATAACCGATTCACACTAGGGTTACACATTCTTTTTTTTTTTTATGTTAAAATATGTGTATTGTTAATTCATGAAGACATTCGTTCTCTAACCACTTGATCTATATCACTTCGTCATGTGGAAATGTATAATTAATACTTTTAACCGATTTTCACACAAAACCATTATACTTAATTTGATTAGAAGAACTAGTATCTCCTCGCACAAATTTTTGTGATCTCTGATCTCCATTTACAATAAATCACTTACATCTTGTACAAATTTATTTATTTATATATATAAACCCACACAAATCACATATACACATCTATACGTTAAATGCATCGTTTTGTACATATTGGATGAGAGTACAAATAATATGTAATTAATAAAATACGAGATAAAAATTAATTAATTTTGTTATATAAAAAATTGAAGAATAAGTTGGGGAGTGACCTTATCTCCAAAGAAGTCGAATTCTTCGAGACAGCCGTTTCGTATCAACCTCTTGCCTTGTATCACATTGAACATCGCAAATGGGATTTGAAACACTGTGTATATAAATCCTACGGCCCCAGTTGCAAATACGTATCTGCAGAAAAAAAAAAAAAAAAACACATAATCACTATTAAATGAGACAATTATTTGTTTATTGACACGAAAAAAGGGTAAATTACGAAAATTCTTTTGAGATATGTCCAAATTATCAAAAAGAATTATGTCTTCAGTAAAAAAATTTACATAGGTGTTTGATAACCTTTCAAAACACTCACTTTTCCAATTTTGAACAATTCAAATCTCGAGGAGGATTTTTGTAAGTTACCCATGAAAATAATTAAATCTCTTGTATAATTTTTTTATAAAATTAAAACATAACATTTAAGGTTTACATATAATTTTTTACTTGAAAGATTTAACATATTATATCGTAAAAGTTAAGGCTAATCTCATATGCACTCACCCCATGCATGCACTTGAATTCATCATAACAAGTGCTACTTGTTATAACCGAAAAGTGTCACTTTTTATAAATAAAAATCCCTATTATACTAATAGGGAGTTTGATTTTGATGATGTGTCAAACTCACATTCATTTGGCTTATGTGTCAAACTCACATTAGTTTGTCTTATATGTCACCCTAAGAATATCTTACTTGAGTATATGTGTATAAAACTTATGTGTTGTCTATGTGGCTCTATAAAATCTATTTAAAAGAAATGCATCCACATAGATTTGAACCTTGCACCTCATAAATGACACTACTAATATTTTTACCAACTAAGCCAATTTATAAATATTAAATATCTCGTTATATTTATTTTAAGTCTAAAGTATATTAGAATTTTTGTTAGTAATAAAAACAAATAAATTAAGTATATTTATTTTATTATTACTGAATTTATTAATTAAATTATAATATATCTTAATTATGTAAATTTTTTTATATTTATTTTAACGTCTCACTATATTTGATGATTTATTCATTTAGAAAATCATGAAAATTTCAAATATGTAATTAAATATATGAAAAGATTAATGAAATTTTAAAAATAATAGTGAGTCTAATTAAAAGAAATATAATCACGTGGATTTGAAACTATTATAGAATTGACGTAAATCATAATTAAATTGAGATTGAAATTAAAGGCCGAACATTAATAAAAAAACTTATAATTTTATACATATATTTTATTTGAATATATTTACTATATAATATAATTATATTATTTCACAATGGACAAATTAATTTATGCATACATAATATATTATAATATTAATTGATTTTTATGAAAATCCGCGTAATACGCGGACTCATCTAGTGCTAGTTATAATAACAAAAAAATGCTATGTATTAGCATAATTGAAATGTGTCAATGAAATTAATTGAAAAGTGCCATAAAAAACATGAGTGCACTCTGTGAGAGACCAACACAAAAGTTAATAATTAAAACTTAACAGTTCATTAATTAAATTTCAAGTTCTACTAAGCATGACAATTTTAACATTTCCAAATCATGCATGATCGACCACTTCACATAATGAATTTCATGGATTAGTACTAAAAACACAAAAAATAAACGGAATATATTTGTTTGGATTCAAGCTGGCATCGTCTCACACAAGAATTTGTCGAAATTAGAGAAGTGATTACTTGCCTGTAAGCAATAAGATCAGTGAACTTAATCTTGGAGCCATCATCATCAGTGAAATTGTTGAGGGCCATGACAACTACTGAGGCAGCTAGGGTTAGCAGAGTGATGATCCTCACACAAAGAACTGTTGTTATTACAGCCGAGCTCCCCATTTTCTCTCTCTCTCTCTATATATTATCTCTCAGTCAGATTTGTGTTGAGTTTATTTTTGAAGGTTAATTAGAGGGTCCTTTTTATAGGAATTAATGGTGATACCTTGGAATTATCGATGCATGTTTCAATATTAGTAAGCATGCAAATGCAGGCCGTGTATATACAAAGTTCATCGACATTATCCAAGTGCCAATTCTTGATTAATTGTGTTGTAGACTTGCAGTAACAACTTAAAAGCATTCAACCATAGAACGATATAATGTTACTGGAAAGGCAAGTGTGTGTTACTAGTTATTAAAAATATAAAATATTTATCCAAGTCTTGTAGTGGTTTTGTTTATATAGTAACATATTTTTCTCCACAAGAACATATTTTTCAAAAAAAAAAAAAACCTCGCGTAAAGACAAAAATAAATATTGATCTCAAATGTGTTGGTATAAGGTCAAATATGTGTTATTGTATGAACAAATATATATGTGTTATTATAAAGACAAGTATGTGTTACTAGTTCTTAAATAAAATAAAATAATTTTTCATGTGTTGTCTTTGGTGTTGTTAATTATATAGTAACACATATTTCTCCATACAATTAATAATCTTGTGTTTGGTGATTCGGATAATATTTAATTTGCATGAAATTGGTGTGAATTAAGTGCCAAATTATTTGATTTTTCGTGCGCTTATCTTATGTTTTGAGTCGATTTATGCTTAATAATCGGAAAAGATGTTTCCGATGAATTTGCAGGTCTTTAGGTCAATTTTAAATAATTTATTGCTATGTAATACTTCATCTGTCCACAATAATTGAACTAGTCGGCTCTGGGTATAGATGGATGATAAGAGACCGGGTGATTGGGATGAAAATACTTCAACACCTCGGTGACAAAGTGAATTTGGAGTAAAAACTCCTACATCACGGGTTGTTCTTTGAGTTCATTGTCACTCATACATATCACTCGATTTACAACTCACCCAGTAAAAAGGCCTCTAATACGGGAGGGGTACACATGAAGAGTTTACACCTACGCATAAGAAGTCTGTGCTTTTGAGTATTTTCTCCATGCCCAAAATAAAACAATTTGTACTTTATGTAATTTTTTTTTTTTTTTTATAATTTACAATATTTTATTACTTGTCAAAATATGATTTGTACAGTCTCTTGTTCACCTTTTCTTTCTCCATTTTTGTCGACCAAACCAAACAATACCAACTCCACTCCTACGTAACGCCTTCCCCCTCCCCCTCTGAAACGTATCCTCTCCTTCATGCGTGTTTCATTCAAACTCCCTTTTCCACACACAACACACACTAATGGTGGCTTCAGAATCGGAGCCCAATGCGTGGGAGGAGTTGCTCAGAAAAATGTTGCCGGAAGGCGCTCCGTTGCCGGACGAAGACCAGCTCGACTACTCCATTTCCGTCGATTACATAGGCCCTTCTCCATTTTTCAAGCCACCCATTAATCCCATGATTCCCAAAACAAGGTTCACTACCTTCCCCAAGCAACCCCCTCGTTCACTCCCGGAAACTCCTCGTGGTTCAAGTCCAATTCCAGTTCCGACACTACGAATTCGGATAACAAACGGTGGAGTGCCAGTTCCTTCGCTTTTAACGACGTTACCGATGTAAATTACAGCGACGCCGGAGTTCAATTGGAATCCGCCACTGTTGGTGATCGTCACGATCCCGATTGTGATAATTTATCTCGTTTCCACGAGATGAAATTGGAAACGAAACGCGATGATTGCGCATTGAGTAATAGCGGTAGCGGTAGGGGTAGGGGTAGAAGGTGTATTAGATGCGGGAAGGGGAGAAATGAGATATTAAGGGCACGAGAGCGGTGCATTGTGTGCGGCGCAGAGTACTGTAAAAAGTGCGTGATGAAGGCGATGGGGTCGATGCCGGAAGGTCGGAAGTGCGTCGGCTGCATCGGAAAGTCGATTGATGAGGCGAATAGGGGCAAATTGGGGAAGGGTTCGGGTTTATTATCGAGACTCTGTAATCGATTAGAGGTTCGAAGGATTATGCAAGTGGAAAGAGGTTGTACGGCCAATCAGGTGAGGCCAGAGCAAGTTATTTTGAACGGTAGGGAACTGAGGAAGGAGGAATTGGATGAATTGTTGGGATGTGCAGTGCCTCCCAGAGATTTGAAGCCGGGGAGATATTGGTATGATAAGGATTCTGGTCTTTGGGGGAAGGTGAAAGAATTTTTCCCCTGAATCTTGATATTTTATTGTTTAAGGAGTTGGTGTTTGTTTATTGATTGGTTTGATCGTTAATTTTGTTGTTCTTTGGTTGTTTCAGGAGGGAGAGAAGCCGGCCAAGATCATTAGCTCGAAATTGGATGTGGGAGGCAAGTTGCAGATTGGTGCAAGCAAGGGTGATACAAGGGTTTACATGAATGGCCGTGAGATCACTAAAGTTGAGCTTAGAGTGTTGAAGGTAAAAACAGAATAAATAACAAGTTAACATGGCAGAGGAGGAATAATCTTGAATTATTTCATATTTTCTCGTATTCTCTGCAATCTGACAAAGAATATCAATCTGATTATGCACTGTGAATGCTGTATATCGAATGAAATGTGTAGGATAAACAGCTGGTTTTTGCTAAAGGAATAGAAAAAGAATGAATATAAGCACATCGGATTGCAATACTGATTCTTATCTTACATATATTCAGTTTGTTATATATTGTATCTGATTAATATGCTCGTTTTTCCTTTGAATTGAGGTTACCATCATAAGAGTTTATTCAATGCTTTAATTAGTGCTTGGGTATTGTTGTGGCACTCTGTCGGCAAGTATCGCCTGCTATACATTACATCTTTTTCGACAATCTGTAGTATCTTTTATTTTACGTGTAAACTGGCCTAAACCCGTCGTCTTTGTTACTAATGTATTCTTTTATTTCCTTTCTTCTAGCTGGCCAAGGTTCAATGCCCTCGTGGTACTCACTTTTGGCTATATGATGATGGATCCTATGAGGAAGAAGGCCAAAATAAAATTAAAGGAAATATATGGGAAAAGGTTCTTTCTTACTTTTAGATGATAACACCTTTTATTGCTTTGCTTTTATTTCGTTATTTGATGTTAAGTTCTATTAAAGAGTTTGAACTGGAACTTTTGTTAGGCAGGCATCCGTTCGTTTCATTTGTTCACTGTTTTTCGTTGGCTGTACCGACTGAACGTGCTCATTTTGCAAAGAAAGAACGTGCTTCGTTTTCATCTAGGTTGTTCCCGAGTATTTCGAGCAGCAGCAAAGGCTCCAGAAACTTCTTCTTGTTGGATTAGAAGGTTCTGGAACAAGTACCATCTTCAAGCAGGTACATTCATGGTTTTGCTTCCACATTTTATACATCTTATAAGGATAACTCTTCTTACATTTGACATTAAATATGATGCTAAAGTAAAAAGAAGTTAGCCCAGGTTAATAAACACATATTTCTTTGCAGTCTGTTTTACTTTTTTTTTATTTGCTGTTATATGAGTTTATTGCATTTATTTATGTAATTATCTCTTCTATTAAAACAGGCCAAGCTTATATATACAAACAAATTCACCCCTGAGGAGTTGCAGAAAATAAAGCTCATAATTCGAACTAAGATGTACAGATATCTCAGCACTTTACTTGAGGCAACAGATAATTTTTGAAGAGGAGGCATTGATTAAACTAAAGTCCACTGTTCAGGCTGCAGAAAGGTCTGTAACAGGTACTTACTCTGCCTTTCTTATTTAATTATTTAAATCGGGATTTTCGGACCGGCCAAACGGGCCGGACTCATTTTGCCAACTCTAATGAGATGTCCTAATACTTTTGCAAATTTTTTAAATATTTTTAAAACCTAAGTATTACAAAAACTTGCAAAAATATTAGCTCGTCTCATACAAGTTTTTATCTTTAACCTCTTATGTTTCCTGAAAGGCTGCGACTGTGTGTGTAATGTGAGTAGAGATCATTTACTCTAGAGGAAAAATGATCATTAGGAACTCATAAAAGCTTTCAAGATCTTTTCGTTTTCTTAAGTTGTGCTAGCTAACATTATCATAATTATAATCGTAATGCCAATACAAGTGATGATTTGATGAATCTAACTGTGCAACAAAGCAATTTTATGACCAAAAATAGTAACGATTTGAGAATATTTTGTGATGTCAGATAATAATATCGTATAGATGTGAACTTTTTATTCTCAGGAGAAATGGAAGGTGAATACGGTCCTTTAATTGATGAAATTTGGAAGGATCCTGCTATACAGGAAACATACAAGAGAAGACACGAATTACCATTTCTTCCCGATGTTGCTAAATATTTCTTAGACCGGGTATGCCTTAACTGATACCATATCTTTTGCTTTTGTGTCATGCTACCATACTCCACTTTGACAAAGTCTTGTATACGGCAGTGCACCGTTCAACTCAAGTGTATCATTGAACAATATCGATTGTTTTACTAAAAATGCAGCTGCTTACACTAAAAAGTGCGGTTATTTTGACTTGCACTTTTTAGTGAAAACAACCGATCTTATGTCTGGCTTGAGTTGCATGGTGCACAAAAGACCTACTCTACACTTTAATATTTCTTGAAAATTCAATTTTTGATTGAAGCCTTTCCACCATCATAAATTGTTATTTTCTCTATCTGAATATGTAATAATCACCACGTTCTCTCAAATTTACTTAAAAATTTTTTTGGTTTCATAACTTGTTTACTGTCCAATTTTAGACCATTTTTTTAAAATTATTTCAATTTAGTCCCAATACTCAAGAATTTGTCAAAATTTGGCCAAAATAGTTGAAAATTTGAAAAAAGGTGTCTTTAATGTCACGTGATTGTCCAATTTTTGCTTATAACTTGTCTATTGTCAAATTTTGTTTTCAAATCCTTATGGACATAAAAGTAACACCCATTTCAATTTTCCACGATTTTGAGGCCAAAATTGGACAAATTCTTGAAATTAGGACTAAATTAAACTAGTTAAATTTTTATGGGACTAAAATTGGATAGTGGACAAATTATGAGACAAAAAGACTTTTTAAGTCAGACATTCTAACAGCGTGCACTAATTTTGGCAGGCCCTGGAGATATCAAGCAAGGATTATGAACCTTCAGAGAATGACATTTTATTTGCTGAAGGCTTTACTCCCAGCAACGGCCTTGCATGTATTGATTTCTCATTTGATGATCAAACTGCAGTTTCCCAAATGTACGACCAACGAACTCTGCCAACTACGTAAGACTTCCCGATTGTCATCGTTCCTCACCTCCTAAACTTGATCAAAACCAAATTTCCTTATCACCGTACTCGCAGGTACCAATTGATCCTTCTCAGTTCTCCCAGTCTAAACAATGGATGCAAATGGTTAGAAATGTTCGATGGGATGAACGCTGTTATCTTGTGTGTTTCATTGAATGATTATAACCAGCTGTGTACTCACAGTACAGGTTTTCAACAGAACAAAATGGTGATGAGCAGAGACCTCTTCGAGGAGTAGCTCGAAAGCCCTGTTTTGAGAACACACCCTTTCTCCTGCTCTTGACTAATTACGATGAGTTTGAGGAACAAATAAACGACGCCCCTTTAACTGTGTGTGAATGGTTTAGCGATTTCAAGCCTTTGAAGAATCACGGGAAGAGTTGCTCGGTTGCAGCTCAGGCATTCCACTATATTGCTGTGAAGTTCAAGGAGCTCTACGGTTGTATTACAGGGAGAAAGCTGTACGTTCATCGACTGATTAATCACGAGAGAGGATCGGTTGATGAGGCGTTTAGATATGTGCGAGAGATCGTTGACTGGGATGAACACAAGGATGATGGTTTCTTTGGTGTGAGCGATGAAGATGGTACTGTATCTGCTGCTGAAAGCTAGCTCCTGTCTCTCATGCATCAGTAATAGAAGTACTAATATATCTCATTGCTTCTAAATCTATACATCTGTTTTTTACCCTTGAAAGTTTTTAGTGCTCCGAGGCGCATGTGTATAAATTTTTATACAAGTAGAATCTATTCATTTGCTTGCATGCAATTTTACAAAGGATACTTTTCTATATCATAATGAAGCATATCTATAATACACTATTTGTTAGGGCGTGTTTGATAGATATGAATATATGATAGTGTTTGGATAGATAGGTTAACTCATCCAAACTTGGTTATTTGGCTATATACAAGTACAAACCCGGACTTTTTTTTTACCATTTTTAAAGAAATCATGTATACAATTACATACAATCATAACATATTTTGCTAAATATACCTATTTGTATAATATTTTCAAGTATTATCTACGACCCAAAATCTAGTGTGAAATAGTTTCATAATATGAAATTAATATTTATTTACTAATACCATAACATTCATTTAATGATCTTATTACACTTATAAATTGATATCACGTATAAAATTGTAATGGTATCAATTTCATATTATGAAACTGCTTCATTGGAGAGTGACCCTATTTACAATTAGACATGTTAAAAGGATCATGCCCATAGGGTTGGTCCGTTTAACAAAAAAAAAAAAACAAGGTTTAAGGCTAGCTTTTTAGGACCGTTTAAGGTAGGGTCATTTTGGTCTCGAACCGTTTATCCCGAAACCCTATAGGGCTGAGCCTTGTAGAGTAGGGCCAGCCTGTCAACTTCGTTTAATATTTCTTAGTTTAATTTTAATATAATTATATAATAATTTTACTAATAATTTATTTTTATTGTTGTACATATTTTAAATGAACTAGTTAAAAGATACTCCTTCCATCCATTATAAATTTGCTCACTCGCCTTATTTGTTCGTCCTCCAAAATTGTGCTCATTTCTTTTATGGACACAATTACTTTATGTTTACCCTTCATCCATCGTTTTATTACTTAAATTGTCATTATACTTTACTTACTATATTCATAAGTATGCATACCTGCTCTCATCTCTTTATTATCTCTCTCTCTCTTTCTCTATCTCCTAATTTTTTTTATCGAAAGGGTGATTCGAACTCATAACCTTTGGACCTTATGTAGTAGAGCTCTAACCACTTGATATATACCACTTTGTCTCTCTTTCTCTCCTAATTCTTCTTCAATTCATTCTTTCATATCTTCTTCTTCAATTAACCCAAAAATGACTCATTTTCCCCCTTATTAATATAACAACTACAACTCCTTCTTACTGCCTACCACCTACCGTCTTCCGCCACCGTCCGCCTTCCGCCGCCACCCACCTTCTAATTCATCGCCGTCTTTGTGCGTGGACAAAGCGAGACGATTCCTCCAACGACGTCGTACATGCGATGATTACTTGCAGACAAAAACTAATACCTTTTAAAACTTATACTTCCTCCATCCCGAAATCACCTTCACACATGAAGTGACATTCTTTTTAAGAAAACTCAAATTAGTGAAGAGAGAATAAAGTATAATGATATTTTGGGTGGTTGAATGAAATAAAGTGTAAGAGAGAATAAAGTAGAATAAAACATAGTGACATTTTTCAAATTTGAATGAATCTTGTGAGGGTATAGTTTATGAAGAATATTCCATTTCAAGAGTGTGAAAGTAAATGTGTGACGGACAAAAAGAAAAGTGTGAAAGCAATCGCGGACGAATGAAGTACCTTATACTAAAACAACTGATACTATTTAATAGAACAACTAATACTATCAAAAGATTCAAAACAACTTTAACAGTGAAACTTGTACAGTTTTTGCCATGATCTAATAACTAAATTTATTACTGTAATCAGCAGAATCAACAATTTAAACAAGTTAAAACGGATTACATAAGTACAGCACAAATATGACAACTACCATGTGGGCATCTCTACTCTTTCGTATTGGTTCTGCATATCCTCATATCTATTGTAGTATAAGAGAGGGAAATATATGAAATAAAGACACTACTACTCTTCCTTGTACCTCTTCTCCATTTCTTCCATGGATTGGATCTGTCTATGATACTTGCAAACCCGATAGATACACCTGCACCCGTATGATGATGCAGAATAGACATAAAATATGCAACAAGATAACTAGGAGGCTAAATTCAGATATGCCAAGTTAATTACCAATAAAGGAAACATGCAGAAACGCACATCACCATGTTCCTCTGGGACTTGTATATCTGTATAAACACCCAAGAGCAGAGATTCATCAACGCACTTGCACTCTTAACTAAAGATGAATGAACGATGTCATCAAGAAAGACAAGGACTTAGGTGGGACATGTAATCTCGTGGCTAGCCTCAAAAGTGTACAAATTAGATTCTCTAAACATATTTTTTTCTGTATTCGTCGAATTTTAAGCATGAACTTCAACCCAATGTGTTTATAGAAACTCAAATAAGAATTAAGAATGCTTTATACAACCACAAAAGTTTTTATCTGTTTAGGGATGCTCGTCATTAACATAAATTACTATTTCGACTAGTTCATCACGTTTTTGGATCCTTCTTCCACACCTTCAAGAATACCCCATGGCTCATATAGATCCTTTCAGAATCCATAAGACTACATGCATCATTGAATAAAATTTGACAACTCCAAACAAGTTAAACATCAAATATTAGAATAGTTCAACAACAACGCTAGAACACGTAGGGCATGTTTGCTTAGTTGGATTAGGCGCGACGGATACTTTTATCCCATTTATCATGCACTTGATTCATGTGACACTGTTTCGTAATGGATTGTCAGTCCACTAAAAACTCAAATTGTCATATGAATAAGAGATAATTGTTCACATGGGAAGGTCAGACTAGTTGCCACATGAAGGAGAGACCATTGCTTATCTATTTTGTCCATTAAAGCAAACGATCCCAGATATCAATTCGATGGATTCGCACTAAATTTTAACAAATTAATATGAATTACATAAATGATAGCACTAACATCAGCCAAAAATGAACATTTTTATAGACAATCATTTTAACACATAGCGCATATGGATAATTAATTTCACTATCCCCTGCCAAAAAACATTGATTACTCCGAAAATCTCAAGAACAGAGAAATGATATCCAAACTAATTACCGATTTCTCATAGCGATCCCTCTCAGCAGCAGTGCAGACCTCCCCAGTACACATCAACCGATGCTCATTCTTCCAGTATATATCTAAACATCACACAAAAATTTAACCAAAATAAAATAAAATTAAAACAACAAATGTAAATTGGGACAGAAGATCATGATAAATCTACAATCAATTGCGAATAATGTACATACCCAGCAGCTGAAAAGCAGATAACGGCACGATAAAGAGTGCAGGCTGGAGAATAATCGAGACGAGCGATACAATACGAGATTTTACGGCTTTAGGCGACGGTAATGTCAGGATAACGGCCACCGCGGCTTCTGCCGCCACCACGTACGCTAGTATCATCCATTGTAACGCCATTTTTTACCTTTTGATTTGATGAATTGATTTTTATGGTTTCCTAATTCGTCTGTAATTTTTCCTTTTCTTTTCTTGATTTTGCTAGGCGAGTGAAGGTTCTGGCCTCCTTGGCAAATCCATTTTGAGTCGGTCAATTAATTTAATGCTGTGAATTTTGCAAATGTCACCCCAGGAGTTTTAATATTTCAGTTTTGGCCCAACTTTTTAATAAGGTGATTTTTTTTTTTGGAAAGGTTAATAAGGTGAATTCTTGTATGTACATGTATCGCATAATTTATAATTACTATCTTATATTACTAAAAATATAATTTTTTAATTTGGTAAATAATATTACCTCAAATTAAAGATAATATTGATAAAAGATAAAAAAGAAAAACCTAGAACCATATGATCACATGTCGATCGGAGGCCGGACCCTCGTTAAAAAACATTTGATGGCAAAACCCTCCTTAGGGAAAAATCCATCAAAGGAAAAAAAAAGAGATAGGCCTCTAAGAAGATACATCAATAAAGCATAAGAGAACATCATCAAAAGATTCAAAATGAAATCTAAAAAATGACCAAGAATCATCACAAGAAAAGGCCAAAACAAACGATTGTTTTGAAATTAAATTGATAACATAATATATTATATTATGCAAATTAATTAATTTATTATGTAAAATAATATATTTATATTATAAAATAAACTTATTCAACTAATATATGTATAAAAGTATGTAATAATTTTTCTATTATATATGTATATTTTAAAATTTAATTTTTCAATACATCAAATTTATAAAGAATTTAAATAGAATTTTATTTTTTAATACATCAAGATTATTGTAATATAATATTTATACTCCTATATATTATTTAAATTGTACGATATAAAATAAAATTAATCATTATACTCAATATTATGATTTAAGAATTAATTACTATAATCAATATTATAATTTAAGAGAAATTACATATTTAGAATTATATTATATAATGAAAATTAATCACATTAATTTAAAATTATATTATAATATTAAAATTAGATAATATCAATTTTTTTATAAAGAAAAATACTTTGAGATAATATATTTATTTTAAGAATTTATTAAATTAGTCAAATCTTCATATATTAATCATTTCATAAGTTTTTCTTAATTTAAAAAATTATTATTTATTGACATCATCACATTACTTAATATTATGATACTACATAATACAATCTGTTTTAATACATAGAGATAAATTTAATGAAAATAAGACACATCATCAAAATGAAGAAAAAGTTGACAATTTGACAACTAAGCAAACTAAAACTCCATAATAGTATATAGGAGATTAGTGCCCATGTGTATGCACATGATTAAATACGATTTATACATATGGGAGATATGGGAGATATGGGAGATACGTTATGTGCTTGTTTTACATATATCAAATAAAAGTTCAAATTCATAGAATGTGGTTTTTCTAATTAAGTATTTAAATACTTTCATTTTTATTTTCATCTATCTGAAACTTTTAATTTTTTGTTTATTTGTGTATTTAATAATAATTAGTATTTTCCCGTCAAAAAAATAAATAATAATAATTAGTATTTTTATTTGATTTTGTAAAACTTTTGATTTTTTGTTATCTATATCTAAATTATATATTTATAATTAGTTTCACATTTTTATATTACAATAAAAATCGATAATGTCTAAATTATTCTAAAATGGATGTGTTTTATTATGAGCTCTTGCTGTATAATTTTTGGGTTTTTTTGGATAAAGACGAGATCTTTATAAAGATGAATACATTTGGTCTAAGATAGCTGTTTTGGAATTTTCCATAGTAGACATGCATGGGACCTTGCGTCTCCCATTCTATTCTATATTTGAATTTTATTTTAAAGAGTGTGTTTATTGTGAACCAAATTTTACGGTGAAACTTGATTCATATTGAAAAAAATTAATTTACTTTTGATTATCACGATTAATAACTTTTAGTATTATAGGTAATACTCTTACATTATCATGACCGATACTCTTTAATAATATAGGTAATACTCTTGAGTTATCAAGACTAATATTCTTTAGCAATATAGGACATACTTTTCGGTTATCACGATGAAACCTTTTAGTAATAAAGGTAATACCGTTCGATTATTACAACTGATACCCTTTAGTAAATAATCAAGTTTTACCGTGAACCCTTGTTCATAGCAGACTTTGCATATTTTAAAATTTTAAAATCCAATTCATACTCGCATTTAAAATTATATATTCACTCGTACATATGTGGTTTAATGTTACATTTTTACACCAATAATATATAATATCACATTTTTACACATTTGATTTGAAATAAAATTCTCCAATAATATAATAAAAGAAACATTTATATAAAATAGTTCACGGACCAAAGATCCATTAAATATAGCCCAAATAGAAAAATTCATGAATCCTAATAGGATCAGAACGTATCTTTAAAAAAAATCGCACAAAGATAAAATATAAAATATAAAATATTACTCTCATATGCTACTATAAAACATATATATATATATATATATATATATATATTATTGTATAGATAAATATGCGTTACTTTAAGAATAAGTAATACAATACTTGTATTTACATAAATAAATATTGTCTTTATAGTAACACATATAGTGTTACTATATAAACTAATATGTGTTAATGCATATGTTAAAAGAAAGATATACTAAATGAACAAAATCAGTACAAATGAGAAAAAAATTTTAGATTTAAAGAGATGAAAAATAATTTAAAAACACAAACTTGTCCTTATAATTATAGTTAATATATGAACAATTACTTATGCGAATTAGATGTTTTTTTTAAGTGAACCATCTCTTTCATGCCTCTTACGTGAGTGATTCACTTAGATAATCAATATATATATATATATATATATATATATATATATATATATATATATTTGAAAAATAAACTGAAATAATATTAGCTACAATGGCAAGAGAAAGATGGAAGCCCTACCACAAACTCTGGCGGGTCAATCCAAACACGGCGCTCTCCAAGAACGAGAAGCTCTCGCAATGAGAATGAGCAAACAATTTTGCATTACGATTAGTATAGGAAATAAAACAATTACTATGAACAATTAGCAGCTCCCTACACTTACGAATAATATCCCAAAACGGTGTCATTAGGTTGAAAGTTATTGATTGCATCCACCACAATCTTCGCATCACCTTCTAATGTCACCTTTCCAAGTTGCATATCTTTAATCCAAGATAGAGCCTCAAGAAAACCAAGTGCTTCACCTATTTTGGTTTCGACACATCCTACCAAAGTTATAGATCTTGCTGCCACAAAACTACCTTCTCCATCTCTAATTACCATTCCAAGTCCAGTTTCATTTGTCTCATGGAAGAAAGCAGCATCTATATTAACCTTAAAGGCACCCTCCTCAGGTTTGTGCCAAACAAATATTTTTATTTTTTGAATTATTCTACTTTAATTCGTCAACAACTTAATTAAATAGATGATTATATATATATATATATATATATATATATATATATATATATATATATATATATGTGTGTGTGTTGGTTAAAAGCAAACACTAGCTACAAGAGACATTGTCGAGAATCAATGTAGCTTTCTTGATTAATTATCAGGCTAGCGATTTGAGTTGAAACCTGATTTATCAAGAAAGATAATAACCAAACCCACAACTATTATATTATTATTATTAATTAATTGAGAAGATCGATCCACATCCAAATTGTGATATAAATATCACTTGTGGACAATTGTTGACTCGTTCAAATTCAATAGCAGTGAGTTGTCACTTTTGCCATCCACATATATATGATGCAAGACACCAAATTAGCTAGGCAAAAGTATTTAAAGAAAATTAGATTCAAGACAGCATATTTAGTTGAATTTTATATCAAGTATATTTTCATTTTTAGGGAGTTAAAACGTCTTTCTAAATTGTAATTTCAAGGAGGATTTAATACACATGTTAAATCTTCTTAAATAAAAAAAAGATCAAAACTTATAGGAGTAATTGTATTTTTAGGGAGTTCCATCTCATCTGTCAATCACCTTACAAATTTATTAATTTTACATCCTATTCAAAATAAAAACTATAAGAATATATTTTTATTGGATTAGAAGAAATGTATATATTTATTTTATTTATCTTGTATTTATTTCATATGATATTGACCCGTAATTGATTCTTAGCCCGTCAAAAATTCTATTTATCCCATGAATAAAAAATAATTACTCATATGGGGAGGAGTCGGACTAATTGTTCCAAAAAGGATAATTGTTTATATATTCCTTCCTTAAAAATGAGACCTAACTATATTTGTTTTTAATAATACTTCCTCCGTTTCGCAAGTGTTTGCACACTTACGCTTATTCGTCCGTCACGATTGTTTGCACGTCTATAAATGAAAACACCTTTCATATTTAACACCCTCATAATAATACACATTTATTTACATTAATGTCATTACTTTTTCAACTCTATTAACTAACTTCTTACTTTACATATACATGATATTCCAATTATACCCTTCACTTACACATGTAAACTCCCAAAAAGTGTATTTTCTTAGCATAAAATCGCGTCAATTTGTAAACAGCTTTATGAATCCGATGAAATAATATTTACTTATTGTCAATATTAAAATATGTATTTATATATATGGTTGTCGACAGGGAACCGCGTTGGGGTATTTGACTTGGCAACCTATAACATAAAGTCAACTCCTTCTGATCAAAGTTTTTTTTTATAATATAAAACTCTACATCATCATATTTCAGAATACCGCATATTTACACACACCAATGGGAAGAGTGAAAGACCAATCGCCGGCGGCGCCACCGCCGTCAACGCTGAAGCACTTCAGCCACCCCCACGATCTCCACCCTCTCCCATTCTACAACCCTCAAATCCTCTGCTCCGGATGCAAGCTTCAATCCAGTGGAACCATGTACACATGCACTCCTGCGCCTTCACCCTCCACCAATCATGCGCCACCCTCCCCCAGCTCATCACCCACCCCTGCCACGTCGGCTGCACCCTCTCCCTCCTCACCCTCTCCTCCTACCCCGGCGGAGTATTCAGCTGCAACGCCTGCAGCCGCCGCGGCGACAGCTGGAACTACCACTGCGCCGCCTGCGAGTACGATCTCCACGTCAGCTGCGCCTCTAAGCCAATCAGAATCCGCCACCCGTCACACGCCACGTGCGAGCTCGAGCTAACTTTCAAGAACCCGTACCCGAATTCGACCGGGTTTTCCTGCGACATTTGCCGGAAAACCGGGTCGAAGCAGTGGCTTTACCGATGCACGTCGTGTGAATTTGACGTGCATTTGGATTGCACCACGGTTCAACAGCCGATCCTCCGGCATCAACACTCAGCGCCGCCGTCTGTGGCGGCGCTTTATCATAATCAATCGATGCACAACCAATTTCCGGCGGCGGCGCATTCATTTGCAGCACAGTGCGAGTACGGGTGCTGTTATGTATAACCAGGGTCCGATTAATTCGGGTCAACCGTACGGAAACCCGCAAATGATGATGCAGAATAATGAGCCGGCGAGGGCGAGTGGTGTGGGAGGGAATATGATGGCAGCTGCTTTTCAAGGATTTGTGGAAGGTGCGTTCCAAGGAGTAGGTCAGGCGGTTGTGCAGGAAGTCATCGGTGACAGTGGTGGCGGCGGTGGTGGAGGTGATGGTGGTGGTGGTGATGGAGGTGGTGAAGATATATATTCGTATTAGTTTAATTTTTGGGAGTTTTGTTGTTTTGTATCGGAGTCACGAAAGAATTTCGTGCTTCTTGCGGCTTGAAAATTTGTTCTTGTTTTAAGTTTTTAATATCTTTCTTGTAGTTTGAATATAATATACCTGCAGGCTGCAGAAATTGAAGTTCTTGGAAAATTAATGAGTAATGAATCTAATATTTGGGACTTGATATACTTTCTTCCTCCATTCGGAGTTATCTTCACACGTGAAGAGATTATATTTATTGAGAAAAATTTAAATTAAGGGAAAATAGAGTTTTTGTCCTCTAAGTTTGGTTGACTCCGTTTTTGTCCTACTATATTTTGACTTTTGAATTCTGTCCTGTAACTTTCAAAAAAATATGTTTTTGGTCCTGATACCGGCTGCCCTAGGTCACCCAACCGGTCACAGGTGACGTGTAATTAATTTTTTTAAATTAATGACGTGGATCTCTATTCTCCTGAATTATGATGAAACAAATGTCAAAATTTCACTGAAGAACATACTCAAGAATCCAACCAAATACGCTCCGCTTCAACCTCGATTCTCGCATTCAAATCTCCTCCGCCTAGTTCCCCAATCCCGTTAGCCTTTTCCATTAAAGTCACTGCCCCCATTTCAAATGGTAAACAAACCCTTCATCTGATCTCACATCCCCTCTCTCTCCTCCACTACCATGGATCCCTCTGCCGCCACCTCCGGCGCTGGAAAATCCCTACTGGCGTTTCAGCAAACGGGATTTCTACCCCGAACCCACCTTCCAAAATGCCTCCACCTACTTCGCAGCCCTATCCAAGACCCCCCACCGCCTCAAGGACCGCCTCCTCGGCCGCTCCTCCGACGCAACTCGTTGACGGCAAGAAGCAATCGAAGAACGAGATGAAAAAAGTGTCTCACGTGGTGGGACCTCATCTGGCTCGGCTTCGGCTCCATCGTCGGCTCCGGCATTTTCAGCATCACCGGCCAAGAAACCCACGACCACGCGGGGCCCGACATTGTCCTCTCCTACGTCGTTTCCGATTTGTCGGCTTTACTCTCTGTTTTCTGCTACACTGAATTTGTCGTTGAAATTCCTGTTGTCAGTGGCTCTTTCTCTTACCTTCGAATTGAATTGGGGGATTTTCTTGCTTTCATTGCTGCTGGTAATATTTTGTTAGAAAGGCTTGTAGGCGCCGCAGGGTTAGGGCGTTCTTGGTCATCTTATTTCGCTAGTATCATTAAAAACAACCCTGATTCTTTGAGAATCAAAGTTAATTCTTTTGCTGAAGGTTTCAACCTGATAGACCCTTTAGCTGTAGTGGTTTTGGTGCTTGTGAATGGATTTGCAGTGACGGGAACAAAGAGGACATCAATTGTGAATTGGATTAGCTCTGTTTTTAGTGCAGCTGTCATTGTGTTCATCACCATTCAGAGAGAATTGGATCCACGTCATTAATTAAAAAAAAATTATTACACGTCACCTATGACCGGTTGGGTGACCTAGAGCAGCCCGGTATCAGGACCAAAACGTATTTTTGTGAAAGTTACAGGACGGAATTCAAAAGTCAAAAGATCGTAGGGACGAAGAAACGGAGTCAACCAAACTTAGAGGACAAAAATATACATTTTCCCTTAAATTAATGTAGAAGATAATAAAGTTTAAGGGTATTTTCATTAAACTATGGCTATCACTCTCACTTAAAACATTAACATTTTTAAGGCCCCTGAATTATCAATTTTATTTCGAAAGACTTCTAAACAATTTTTTATTTTAAAAACCTCTTAAACTTACCAATCGTGTCTCATAAGGCTCCCGATTTTCTTTTTGTTTTAGAAAGCCCCCCTTTTTAAAGCCCTTAAATTATATAATTATAGTTTCATAAGGCCCATTTTTTTATAGTTTGTTGGAGATAAATTTTATGTTGAAATTTGATCTTAATAGCATTAAAATTGAATGATCGTCATATTTCACAGAGAATATTAAACCGTCAGATCAAAATCCATGAGTTTCTGTTACTAGGATTTTCATGAAACAAAAATTATATAGTTTAAGGGTTTTTAAAAATAAAAATAGTTTGGATACGTTTGAAATAAAAATTGATAGTTTAGGGACTTTTTAATGTATTATGTCATTTTTGTTTAAGACCATGATAAAAAACCTCAAACATCTCCTCCATGTATACTCAGAAACACCTCAATTTGCCATTAGTGAGTAGTATGTGATAAATTTGTCATCTACTTTGATCCTTTTGTTTGTTTAATAATAATACAACATCCGTTTTTCTTTAATATTCAGATTTTTTTGCTTTTAATTAATAGTTTCTGTTTATAAATTATATATATTTTATATTCTATATATTGTGATAAGGATTTAAAAGACAAATATTTAAATTCTAACCCTTATCTTACTCAAGCCTAAATTCAAACCCAAGCTCATGCCTAATATTTATTTAGGAAAAATTTTATGTTAGGACTCAAATTTTAGGTTGAGTCTCAATTTAGGTGTTAAATTTTTGAAGTGTCTCAAATTAGAGTCTAATTTTTAGTTTTTTCTCAATTTAAGATCCAATTTTTATCTTTTTGTCTCAATTCAAGACCCGATTAATTTATCTTTATTTCAATTATTTTTATAAAATACTTAAAGCATAATAATTTTTTTCTAATCTTTTTTTTTTTTAAAAAAATATATTAAATTAAAAAATCAATTTTTTCCCAAGTTTTTTATTTTTTAATCAAGGTGATGAACGTGAGTATTTAGAATAAATGCAACAATATAAAAAAATTCAAAAAATATATAAAATATATTCCAAAATATAGATAAGAAAAATTATACATAATAAAAATAATTATTTATAAATGAATTAGCGGTGTATGATTAGAAATGAAAATATAAAAATAAAAATAAATTTTGGGCCTTGAATTGAGACATAAAGAATAAAATTAGATCTTAAACTCGAGAAAAAACTAAAAATTAGGACCCTAATTTGAGACACTTCAAAATTCAAGAATCGAATTGAGACTCAACCAAAAATTGAGCCCTAATATGAAATTCTCCATATTTATATATATAAGAGATTTAACCTAAGAAAATTATACACACACACACAAAAAAAAAAAAAAAAATTCATACAATAGCGTGCGCGCGACTTTTCTTTTCTTCAAGAATAACGGTATTTTCGTTCTACCCATAATCTTTTCATTTCTTTATCTTTGATTAATTTATGTAACCAATACTATGTTATCTCCCTATTTTTTTATTGCATCTCCATGTTTAATTTAATGTACACAAAGTATTAAATATTTTATATATCCCTCATATGATATGATATATGATTATATATATATATATATATATATAGATTTAATTGTGCAGTGTGTGCACGTGAATTGGTGTGTGTGTTTTGTGAGAATACCAGGGTTAAAAGTATTTGAGAAGTCTCACAACTCCATTTTTATGTTTGCAAAGTATCAATAACAAAGTGACAAGGTATCAATGGTAAAGTGGCAAAGTATTAAAGACAATGTTGGCAATGTTGGCAAAGTTTATGTGAGAGTTATTTACTTAAGATTGATGTGTTAATTGTTTATTCTACTATTTAATTTTGAATAAGTTGAACTCACTGAGTGTGCATGCATACTCACACCAAAATTAAATATTATTTCAGGTTAATCAGTTGGACAGCGAGGGATGATGATGGGGGATGTCATGCTCATTTTTATTATATTTAATTATCGAATAAAATTAATTATGTTGAACTCTATGAATTAGGTTCCTAGGAAATATTTAAACGTGTTGGTTGTTTGTGGTTTGAGTTAACTTCTGGGTAATGCAAACTCTTTTTGATTAAATTAGTTAAAATATTTAAGTTTCCACCGTAATATTTATTGCACTTTTGAAAAATTTGGCGTTGTTTCTTTTATAACTTTTACCGTTGCTTTTATATAAGTTCAAATTTAGCGCCTTAAATCTGTTAGTTTTAACTACTTTTTGGAAGTCGAGTCTTTAGAATTAGGGCATCACACCCTTCATCTCATATAAATTTTCATAAGATGGAGTGAACTTTAAAAAAAAGAGTAATGATTGAGGTTTTGAGAAGTAATTTTGTAAATTTTTATGTATAAGTAAAATAAATATTAGGTTGTGTGGTGTGTCAAAAATAATGACATTTTGTGTATTTAGTGAAAATTGTGAAGATGGAGTTTATAATGAGTTTTTCATTTTAAGGGTGTAAAACATATAACGAGACAAAGTGAAAAAAATGTGAAAAATTTTATGGGACGGAGAGAGTAATATATTGCTAAAATTCACATTGATCAATAAAATGGTATAATATATATGGATCCTAAAGTTCATAAAGTATTTAGAGCCGCTTGTTACAAACTCTTCAATGGGAATGAGAATGCAATTTTTTTCCCTTTATGCCCCCATATATATTGGAGAAAAAAAAATATTTCTATGGCGTTATATCATTAGTGTTTTTTTATAACTCGGTATCGCATACACAAGGACCGACTAATACGGGACCAATCCCACCGTCCACTAGTGAGGGCCCCCACTTAAAGTCGTGAGCTGCTCTATATGGGTGACCCATCTCAAGGATTGTGTTGCACCCATGGGTTTTCAAACCTGAGACCTATGGAGCATTACACCGCTAATCCTCAAGTTCTCACCACTAGGCCAACCCTCGGGGTTGCGTTTATATTATTAGTGTTGTGCTCTAATTTTGAAAAAATAAGACAAAAGAAGTTTGGTGGTGGAAGAAAATGATCAATTGAGGAGATGTGAATGTAGGAGGAAAAAATTTATCAAAATGAATAATGATTACTTTATTTAGGAGAGGAAATAATATCATTGATCATCTTTTGTTCTAATTAACCCAGCGTAACCTTAATTTTATTTCAAAATGTCATTAAAATTAACTTTTGTTTTCGTGTTCCGCGTGCTTAAAGATAATGAGTTTCTTTTTTGAAATGTATATCATAAAACATGTTTCTTCAACTACAGATGTCTTATCAAGACGTACAATTAATTATCATAATTGAAGAATCAACTAGCACACCATGTGCATAATTTATACTATTGTCCAAAGTCTTCTGCCAAAATAGTTGAGATTTCTTTAATTTGTATTAATTGTTTTAATACTTCTGATTTGCTCCCTTTTTGCGTTGAATAATTAACATAGGTGCTGGTTTATATCTGCTTAAAATTTTTATCTTTGTTTTATGTTTCTAGTATAAATAAGATTTTTATGTAATAGTCTTACAAGAAAACATTTAGGGTTTATTTCCAAAACGGAAAAAATGATGGTGACTAGACCGCATTGTTATTCATGAATAAATTTGATCATGTTCAGTAAAAAACTCGTGAAATCTAAACGGTAAATAGCGAGGACGGATTTAGGGGGTGCGAGGTCCGGTCGCCCCTTTTGGATCTAAAATTTCTCTGGTGTATGTATAGATTTTTTTTTATTTATACCTTAAATTAGTAATATTTTATCATCTTATCCCCTTTAATCATAAAATTATCCTCCTCTTTACTTTATTAAGTACTAGTGAAATTAAGAACAAGTGAATAGTGACAAAGTTTATCCTTTATTACACGGGTAGGTTCAAAATTGTGAGAGAAGATGTACCATGTAAAAAAAGAAAAAAAAAAAAAAGAGACGGTTAATTAATAAAAATAAGTTCAGATTATGAGGGATTTTTTGAATTGAAATTAATAAAGGTATAAATGGGGAAAAATGTAAAAATATTTAAAATAATATTAAATGATTAAAAAAATGCTACCCTAAAAATTCAAATAATAAAAAATGGGAGGATCGAATTTATGTTAGATAAAAAGGATGACCACCAATTAAATAATAATGTGAAATAATAATTAATGATTCTCACGATTATTGATGTCAATAGATTCAATTAAAGTTTCAATAAATAAATTTCTTTGTTATTATTACTGATTTAGTTTTTATTTCCTCATGTGTTATACAAAGAAACATGTACCCGCAGCAATTATGTTGTGTTAATTAATTAATAACTATTTTACGTTATGTTCCACAGTACTATTGATCATTCAAAGTTAATTAATTATAAAGTATATTAATTTATGGATCATTCACGTATAGGTTAAAAAAATAGTATAATTATAAATAGGTTCAAATTTTTTTACAAAAGTACAAATTTTTTTTTCACGAAGCACAAAATATTTGCACATTAAACCTATTTGTAATTATTTTAATTTTTTTAAAATCTATTTGTAATTTTCTCATTAAATTCTATTTAAAAATTTCTTCAATTATATATGAGGAAATAGACATAAAATTGACACATAAGCAAAAATAACTCTCAATTAGTATATAACTAGATTAATATCCCGCGTTTACGCGGGTTGTTCTCAAATTAAATTGATAGCATAATATATTATATAATATATATAAATTAATTAATTTATTGTGTAAAATAATATATTTATATTATAAAATAAGCATATTCAACTAATATATGTATAAAAGTATGTAATAATTTTCTGTATATTTTAAAATTTTATTTTTCAATACATCAAATTCATAAAGTATTTAAATAAAATTTTATTTTTCAATACATCAAATTGTAATATAATATTTATACTCCTATATATTATTTAAAATTGTGATATAAATAGAATTAATCATTATACTCAATATTATGATTTAAAAATTAATCATTATACTCAATATTAAGATTTAAGAGAAATCACATATTTAGAATTATATTATATAAAGTAAAATAATCACATTAATTTAAAATTATATAATTTTAAATTTTTATAAAGAGAAATACTTTGAGATAATATACTTACTTTAAGAGATTTATTAAATTAGTCAAATTTTCCAATATTAATCATTCCATAAGTTTTTCTTAATTTAAAAATTTATTACTTATTGACTCATCATCACATTACTCAATATTATGATGCCACATAATACAATCTATTTTAATGCATAGATTTAAACTTAATGAAAAGAAGACACATCATCAAAATGAATGAGAAGATGACAACTAAGCAAATTAAAACTCTCTATTAGTATATAGGGGATGGGATTTCACTCTCTTGAGACGAAATCTGGGATCCGTACTCCATTAAATTAGGTTAATTTAAAAAAAAAAAAAAATCGTGCAGTGGAATATCAGAAAAAACTCCTCCCAATCGTATTCCATTTTCTATTATTGCTAAGCAATAATTTACTAATTCTATTTTTGAATTATGATTTACTAATTAAGAATAGGTGAAATGTCCCCCGCTGTCTGCTTCATTGCCGGAAGACTAAAAACATGCTTCACTGCCGGAAGACTAAAAACATCACACACACACACACACATATATATATATATATATATATATATATATATATATATATGAATTTTACATAAAAAAATAAAATAAAGATAAAAAACACCTAATTCATGAGAATAAGATTATTCAGGTTTTGTTGTAGCACTTTTTATTTAATTTTATTAGCACATTTCAATGATGTTAATACCTAGTATTTTTCTCGTTATTATAATTGATATTTTTTTATATATAATAAATACTCCCCGTCCCGGAACTATCTTCACACTTTCTATTTGGTCTGTCCACAATTATCTTCACACCCCCAAATTTGGAAATAACACTCAATATCAATACCCTCACAATATCAATTTTATTTAAAAATATCACTCTTATTTATTCTACTTTATTCTCTCTCACAACCACCCAAAATATCCTTACACCTTATTCTCTCTCCTACATTAATTTAAGTTTTCTTAATAATCGTGTCTCTTCACATATGAAGATAGTTTCGGACGAAGGGAGTAATACTTTTCGGTTATAACACATAATATTTTTTCATGGTAAAATTGAGTGCGGTCATATGAGACCAAGCCAATTCCTAATACTCCTAGTAAAATTTTCAATACTCTTAATCAAATATTTAATCGTGTTTGACGGTCCAAATCTTCTTTTATACAATGATGTTATATCTTCTTACATCAATTAGATTTTTTTCACGTGTACATGCATCAAAATTTACAAATAAGAGAATAACATTCTAACATAACCTTATTAATTAGGAAACTATATTAATTT
The DNA here is from genome assembly GCA_030762865.1 of Paraleonurus japonicus. Taxonomy (NCBI): domain Eukaryota; kingdom Viridiplantae; phylum Streptophyta; class Magnoliopsida; order Lamiales; family Lamiaceae; genus Paraleonurus; species Paraleonurus japonicus. The sequence continues at coordinate 17,603,728 of CM061056.1, forward strand.
AAGAAAAATAATTTTCTTTCAAAATTCAATGGAGATTAAAAAAGTGGGAAAATTATTTCTCAATTTGAATATTGTTATGTTTTATGCAATTTTAATTTAATTTTATATGTGTATTACAGGAATTGACTTATAAAATTTTATATTTTTTACAAAAATTTATTTCCCTTTAAAAATTTACAATAATATATATATATATATATATATATATATATATATATATATATATATATATATATATCTTATACTATTAATTATGAAAAATATGATAAAAATATATTTAAAAATATAAACCTTTTTTTATTATTTTAAAATATTATAGATTTTACAAGTAAACTTTTGCATTTTACATAAATTTGTATGTGGTTAATATAAATGTATACATTATTAAAAGTAAAAATAACAATATTTTATAAAATTCGTAAATTGCATATATTATAACTAATAATAAATTTGTATTAAAAATTAAAATTTTACAAAGAAAATTCACATAAAAAAACGTAAATGTTAATTAATTAAAATTACATGTTTTTTTTTTTTTAAAAATAGAACCAATTATTCTTTCCTATTTTTTAATCTCTAAATTATGGACTTTGAAAGAATTTATTTTACTTAAATTAACATAGTTTCTAATTAATACTCTCCCCATTCCATAAAAATTTTCGCACTTTTTTTTTTCGTCCGTCCGAATATAAGTTTCACACCCTAAAAATTGAAAACCTATAACCTCCACCTTTACAATTTCTACTAATTTACACAAATGTCATTACTTTTTGACTCATAATACACACAACCAATAAATTATTTACTTTATATATAAAATTTTATAAAATTAATCCTCAAAACCTAATCATTACTCATTTTTTTTTAAAGTGTGTGCACTCCTCTTATGAAAGCTTTATGGGACGGAAGGAGTAGGTTATATGATTCTTAATGGTATAAGTTATATTTGACATAAATCTAATTAATGTAATGAAGATGTAACATCATTATGTAACATGAGATCCGTACAGACCAATAACCCAAACTCTATATAAACGCTATCTACATGTATACATCGCCACCAGATTTCACAATACCGCATATTTACACACTAATGAGAAGAAGGCAAAACCAACCGCCGCCGCCACCGCCGCCGTCGTGGGTCTGGGACTTGAGCCACCCCCACTGTCTCCACAGTCTCCCATGCTGCTACAGGCCTCATATTTGCTCCCGATGCAGGTATCCATCGGCTGGAATGATGTACACGTGCAGTTCCTGCGATTTCAGCGTCCACCAATTATGCGTCCACCCCTATCCCCCGCTCCAAATCCGTATAATCAGGGTCGGGGAAACCCGCGTATCAATAATCAGCCGCCGAATACGATGGCGCGTGCATATAACCCCTATCCCCCGCTCCAAATCCGTATAATCAGGGTCGGGGAAACCCGCGTATCAATAATCAGCCGCCGAATACGATGGCGCGTGCATATAACGGATTTGTGGACGGTTACGAATTAGGTCAGGAGGTTGGGGAAATTGGGTTGGCGGTTGTGGATGCTTTCAACCAACAGTGTCAGACTGATCAGCCGTATTGAAGTGGGTAACTGATGATGGAGGAGGTGATGACGGTGGTGCCGGCCCTATATATATATATATATATATATATATATATATATCAGTATCTTATATATGTATATATATGTGTGTGCTCTATGCCTTGTATAATTGTGTCTTTCCTACTTAATGTTATAATGTGTGTGTCTACCTGCTGCTGCTGAAGTTGAAGAACTTATTGTAAAATTAATGACGAATTGGTATAAGGCGGATTTGATCTTATGCACGCAGTGAACATCAATTTATATGCCCACTACCATTATGTGACGCCACATAAGTAATTAATTAAATAATAGTGGACTCCCTTGTATATGTGGCATCACATGATATGCGATTGACATGCCAAATAAGCGGTGTACATATAAATTGATGTCCACCTGCGCATAAGATCAAATCCGTGGTATAAAGTTAAACTTCTACTATCTATGTCCAAAAAGTGATAATAAGTTCGAGTTACTATTTAATCAATAAAAAAATTATTGAAATTAATGATTAATTTGGGACCTGATCATCCCATTCAATTTTATTTATTACTCCCTATATTCCACAAATACAGGTCACACAAATTAAGAAATGAAAATTATTATAGTTATAACATTAATTTTTTTTTATTTTACATATTTCAATAAATAGTTAATACATGCTTTTAATACCTGCTTTATATTTGGAGAATAACGAGATAGAGTAATAATTAGGACATTGCTGAGAATGAAATATTAATAATAAATTAAATATAGAAAACAATATATTTTGGGAAAGAAGGAAATAGAAAGTAATTCTATATCGGTAAAATGACAAGAAAAACTGACAAATTAATTTCAACAGAATTAATTTTGAAATTTTTGTTTTTGTTAATTTGATATTGCAAAATTCAAGTGACACGAACGAATTCATTCATACGCCAATTTTAATTTCTTTTAAATTTTTACTCCTCTAATTGCGGCCGGATTGTTTATATTTTTAGTTTTGCTTTGACATTTTCTCAACTCTGATAAAATAATACTGAGTGCCACTATGCATAAATAATTGAGACGAAATATTGTCATTAATTTTTTCATTAATTAATAGAATAATATAATACTGTTATGAAACTAATATTTTATAACGTTGAATATCGTAAAAAAGTATTTATAACCAATTATATATTATTGTGATAAAAGAATTGTAATTGATTGTTTCAAATAATTATGACAAAATAAAACATGGTCATAATATTTTTTTATGTATGATAAGTAGTATTTTAATAAAAATATATTTTTTTATAACATTGAATATCATTGTCAATTATTAATAAAATAGTCATCACTATTATTTTGACGAAAAAATATATCACTAGTTATTTTGAATAATTAATGATAAAAGAATTTGCACATTTTTCTTAATTAGATGACCCAACATAATTTGCACACTCTAAAATCAAAATATCACACAATATTAACACTGTCTCACAATATCATTTAAATTTCAAGAGTGTCACTCTTGTTTTACTTACTTTATTCTCTCTCATACACTTTATCTCATTCAACCACCAAAAATACCTTTCACTTTATTATTCTCTCTCATACATTATTTACTCCAAAAAATAACTATTTTTAATCTTTGTGCCCAACAAAAAGTGCAAGTTCTTGTGGGACGGAGGAAGTATATATTTTACAACGTTGAATATCATTATCAATTATCATTAAAAACGTCATTAATTATTATTGTGACGAAAGATCTTGTCATTAATTATTTTAATTAATTAATGACGAAAAATAACATTATCATGAAAATATATATTTTTTTATAGATGATGCCGAATTCTATCACCAATTATTATTAAAATTGTCACCTATATATATATATATATATATATATATATATATATATATTAATGTGACATATTTATTAATGTCATCATGAAATTTACAAAATACTTGCAAAATTAAAAAAATATTAATGGTGAGTCACAATTTCAAGTATTTTAATAATGAAAATAAAATTTGTCGCCTTTTGAAATAAGTTATGATGATTCTTGTATCGTTGAAATAATATTCGTCACGAGAGTGTGATTTCTTGTAGTAATTGTTGAGAAACATTCATTGTACATTTTGACGCCAATTTTATTCCGTTGAATTATTTTTTCATCAACGAACAAACATTTTGATCGATAATATTAATCGTCGTGGTTAGAAGTTAGTTAATTAAGTATTCTTATAATTCTAAATTCTAAATTCTTAAAAAAAAAAAAACAAAAACATTTAAATAACAAGGTGAGTACAAAGTATAATTTCTAAACTTCCAAATAATTAACCGGCCCCACAGTGATTTTTATTTTTATATACAGAAAATGAAATTCTTTATAGGCATAACGCATAAGGGTCAAATTGGACAATCTCCTTTCGATGAATGTATGATGTAAACCTTTCATCAATGTTTTTAAAATCGGACAGGTCAGTAACCGACAATGAGCCACCTAGTTTCTTGGCCCAACCGGTTGAACCGTTGTAAAAAAATCGGATAACTCGAATATTTATTTTCTTATATATTTATATATAATATATATCAATATATTATAAATATTATAGATATTCATAAAGACATAACATAAAATTCAATATTATAACAAAATATTGCATAAGATTAACGTATTATGCAAAAATTAAAATTTCGGACTACATGTCCATAAAAATAAAATCTAAAATTTAAATTTTTACAATTAAAAATAACTCAAGCAATTTTTTCAATAAAAATCAATCCAAAAAATGCTAAAAATTAATTTTTTTAAAAAAATCCAAAATCGGGTCAACCGGGTCACCGGTTGAACCCGGTTTTTGGCGGTTCTTCTTGGTTTTTTTAAGAACCGGTATGCACAAAGAACCGGACCGACACCGTGACCGGCTCCCAGTTAAACCAAATGAACCGGCCGGTCCGGTCCGATTTTCAAAACTCTGCCTTTCATCTTAATTTTTTATTCATTAAATCATTTTTTTCTCAGTAAGATCAAGCAAACTCCTTTCATCTTCTGAAAGTCAAATAAATAAGTCAATCCGTCAAATATGAGTGAAATGTATTTACACGAATAGAGTTAGAACTTTCCGACCCCATCCTATATGAGTTTAAAATTTCATACTCCGTCCACACCTACAAAACTTATTATTACTCTTTTCAATAAAATAATTATTTTATTTTCTCTCATTCAATAATTAGAATTACTCACATCATTATTTTTATTTCATTCAATAATTACTCACATCATCATTTTATTCTCACTCATTTATTCTCTTTCCTACTTTATTCTTATATAATACAATAAAATAATACAACATCCCAAAACAAACACATACTTTTACTATTAATCAAAGATTTTACATCTCATGAATTTTTTTCGAAAAAACTAAAAGACTATATTAACGGCTCACAAGAGCACAAAGGAATTGGAAGCCCAACCACAAACTCTGGTAGGTCACTCCAAGAATGAGGGCTCTCAAAATAACGAGAAGCCTTAGCAATCGCATGTGCCCAAATATTGGCACTACGCCTAATAAAGGAAACCGAACAATTAGACAAAGACGAAATAATGGTCTTACAGGCTCTAACAAAATCATCAAAGACTGAATAATGAGTTGAAGAAGCATTAATAGCATCCACCACAACCTTTGCGTCTCCTTCAATTATAACGTGGTCTAAATTTAAGCTCTTCACCCACGAAAGAGCCTCAAAGAACCCCATGACTTCTCCAACTCGAACCTCGACACACCCGGACATCTCATCTCATGAATTTAAAGTCATGACTTCCCCGCATACTTAAATCTTGGAAACAAACGCGCTGACTTCTCCCACATACTTAAATCCCGAAACAGACGCGCCTAATAGTGAGAGTTTTGGCGAGGCGATCATAAACACCAATTTTAACAAAGGCATTAGGTGTCCGATGCAAACTTAGAAATCAAATCAAGAAATTGAATTGCCATGAATTCTGCATTTAATCCTTTAACTTTTTGTATTGCATATTAGGGACTATTTTGCAAGAGTTGTATTTTCTTGTTAGTTATTAGTTGGAGTTGTTAGGAGTTAGTTAGGTGGTTAGGTGAAATTGAAGTCTATATAACTAGTTGTATAATCTCATTTGATATGAAAAAGATAGCAAACTAGTTCTTAAAGCAAATTCTTGCTTTGTGAATTGATTCGATAGCTTGCTGGCGAGCTAGAGCTTCGAATCGGGTTTAGATTCACAACCCGAGTTGGGGGCATCGAAATTACGAGGATTGAGGGTTCGTTGCTTGCCAACCTGAGTTGGGGCATCGAATTCATCGAGCCTAATTCGCGGTTCTCATCAATTGGTGCTTTCATTGAGAGCATGGAATCACGACGAGAATCGCGCTTCAAAATGAAAAGAAAAATGGCCGGTGCATGTACTCTTGGAGAAAGAATGGAGATCTTGGAAAACGGACTAGACGTTATGGAGAGAAGGATGACGAGAATCATCAAGATGGTGGAGAAGTTGGTGAAGGTAAGGCGGCAGAAGCAAACAAATAAAATTAAATCGTCGTCAAGAAAATCAAAGAAAACACCGCCTCATTCTTCTTGTTATCATCATGAAGATTTCGTGCAAGAGGAAGAGGAATTAAAAGAAGCAAGTTTAAAGCAAGAAAACCTTGAAAAGGAAGAAAGTAGAGTTGTTAAAAGAAATGTTGAAAGGTGTAGTGAAGGTGTTTGCGAAAATGTCAATGAGGAAGCAATTTTTGCGGAGATGAACCCATAAAAATTATGGAATTGGAAATCGATTGTGAAGAATCTTGATCCGTCTATTGATGAACAATTCATTCTTTTCAAGGAGGGAGTCTTTTCTTGGCCAAGGGTGAAGATAGATGTTGTCAAGAATGGAAATGAGAAGAAGAAAATTGTGATGGCCAACATGGAAATATTCACACGATTTCGTTCAACTTTGGATGATCGGTTTTTCGTTTTCGATAGAGGAAAAATCTTATTGTCTTCTCTTGATGTTCCAAGAAATAAGAGATCGGTCCGAGCTTATCCTTGAGGTCAAGGATATTTTTATGGGGTCGGGAATGATGCAAACTTAGAAATCAAATCAAGAAATTGAATTGCCATGAATTCTGCATTTAATCCTTTAACTTTTGTATTGCATATTAGGGACTATTTTGCAAGAGTTGTATTTTCTTGTTAGTTATTAGTTGGAGTTGTTAGGAGTTAGTTAGGTGGTTAGGTGAAATTGAAGTCTATATAACTAGTTGTATAATCTCATTTGATATGAAAAAGATAGCAACTAGTTCTTAAAGCAAATTCTTGCTTTGTGAATTGATTCGATAGCTTGCTATCCCGAGCTAGAGCTTCGAATCGGGTTTCGTTGCTTGCCAACCTGAGTTGGGGCATCGAAATTACGAGGGATTGAGGAGTTCGTTGCTTGCCAACCTGAGTTGGGGCATCGAATTCATCGAGCCTAATTCCGCGGTTCTCATCGGTGTCCTCCGTAATTGCATGGGCTTAGTCCCTTGAAAAATTGAGACATCGTCGTACAAAAATTGATACGAAAAGAAAAAAAAAAGAGGGCTTCCGCTAGATCCCTTTCCCTCGATAAAAAAATTTAATATTATTGTTTATTTGTTTAGATTTTTAAAATTTAACAATGAATTAAGATGAGCTACAGTGAGACTTGTCTCATTTATGAAACCGTCTCAACTAAAAGTATCCTTATTGTTGTCATTTTATTATTATACTTGTATTCCCTCCGTCTCATACTCAATGATACATTTACTATTTGCACGGTTATAAGGCATGAATTATTATTGATATTAAATGAAATAAAGTAAGAACATATTAGTTCATTCTAATTTATTGTAAAAAATAGATTTTGGTTAGTGTAGACAAAAAAATGACATTATGTATAATTTTAGATGTTTGAAGGGTATATACAAAAATAGTTATGTTGCTTTAATTTATTTCCTTTTAAGGAAATATATCATTGAATGTGAGACGTATTTTTTGACAAATGTATCATCTATGAGACCGAGGGAATTTTAAATTGGACACTAGTGATATATATATAAAAAAACTTTGGGTAAAAAATATATTCCTCCGTTCCAAGAAGTTATGCACACTTTTCTTTTCGTTTTGTCCCAACAAGTTATGCACACTCCTAAAAAGAAAACATCACACAATATTAATAACCCCACAATATCATTTAAATTTTGAAAATGCTACTCTTATTCTACTCTACTTTATTCTCTTTCCTACTTTATTTCATTAAATCACCCAAAATACTCTTACACTTTATTCTCTATATTACCATTTATTCTCATAAAAATCAACAAAATTAAATTTTTTTAGTTTTCGTGTCCCAAGAAGTGTACATAACATCTAACATCAAAATTATTTATTTTTTAGTTTCCGTGTCCGAAGAAATGTGCATAACATCCGACATCTTGGCATGGAGGGAGTATTAAATTTATTGACAATTTGTTCTCACTATTTAATAAAATTAATTAAAAAATCAAATTTCTAATTGACAAGCTCGTTGCCATGAATTAGTGTTCACGTGATTTTTTTTTGATCGGTAAAATAAAAAATTTTATTAGGCTCAAAAGGTGCAAGAAGTACCAGACAATAGCAGTTTACAATAAAAAACATCAAATTACACTAAATGTTCACGTAACTCAAACTCCCAAAGTGCCTCTAAAGGATTCATTAGCCAGCCTTTGAACGAAAAATCTTGATTCACGCCTAATTTTACAACACTCCAACTCCATAATCGCCTTTAATCTCATCCACCACTTTCCCCACATCTCAACCCAAATTTTCAAAAATCACCTTGTTCCTCTCTTTCCATATCCGGTCCGGATCTCCTGTTACATAATAATGTTACATCTCTGTTACATTAATTAGATTTGCGCCACGTGTACATACATCAAAATTTATAAATAAGAGAATAACATCATAATATAATTGTATGTACACGTGGCGCAAATCTAATTAATGTAATGTAAGATGTAACACCATTATGTAACAGAGATCCTGTGTTCCATATCACCCAAACAACACAAATCCATACTCCAATCAAAAATTTCTCCACCAGCTTGCCGCAAAATAATTCCGCAAAATTTCTCCAATCAAAATAATTAGTGTTCACGTGATACTTAACTATCTTTAGAAATGTAATAATAATTCAATAATGAAATGATGTCTCAGCTAGCGGTAAATGGTAATCTACAATTACAGGTCTTTTAGAATACAATGCTCAATTACAATTACTCCCTCTATCCACTAAAAATATATTCATTTCGTTTTGATAGATTTTAAAAAATATAAATAAAATAGATAAAGTAAAGATATTTTACAATATTTTGTGATTCATTTATAAATTAAATGATAGTTTATGAGTATGAAATCAATAACATGTGAAAAAATTATGAAATAATTATGCCCCATCTAAAAGTCCGAACTTGTAGAGAGGTTGAGAATCAATCTATTTATATAATTACTCTAATACTCCCCATCACTCGTGGGCTGGTGTCAACTCCATCATTGAGAGGACCGAGGAGGCCCAACAAGTGTACTTGCATGGCTAACGTTAACTCTAACATGAGAAGGTCCAACAAGTATTTAATTAAAATGGGCGAAGCTGCTCTCGGCGGGTTTGAACTCACGGTTTGCTCGATACCATGAAAGGATTTCGCCTCATCTAAAAGTCCGAACTTGTAGAGAGGTTGAGAATCAATCCATTTATATCATTACCCTAATAAATTAAATGATGATTGAATGGTGAAACAAAATAAGTTGTTGAAAAAAATAGTGTGAACATACTTTTGGTGGATAGAGAGAATATTTTTTATCTTTAACCAAAGATGGTCTCTCATAAAAAAAAAAAAAAATGCTCTCATTTTCTACTGTTCCCGGAGATTCATCCAACCGTAAAAAGCAGTTTTGTTATTCTAATGAAATTTAAACATTGTCGTAAATCCCAAAAAAAAAAAAAAAAAACCCTAAAAACACTATATAATAAATTAAGAATTGCCAAATTAAATTTTGAAAAGTATTTAAGTAAATCATAAACCTATATAATATACTGTACTTTTTTATTTAAAAAAAAGTCAATTCGGTTTTTCTTGAAATTCTCCCCAATTAATACACATAACAATATTAAGTGTGTGGGGCACTTTTGTGTGAGACCGTCTCATGCATGAGACGGAGTCACTTTTTAATAAATTGTTATCACTTTTTATAAATTGTTATCACTTTTCAATTTGTTATCACTTTTATACTAATTTGTATCACTTTTTTAAAAAGTGATAACAATTTATTAAAAGTGACTCTCAATCTACGCATGAGACGGTCTCATACGAAGTTTTTTGGCTAAGTGCAAATGATTCATGTCGTGGAGTAATTAATAAAAAAAATTGTGAGAAATTCAAAGAGACTTTAAGGCTCACACCTGAAACTTACACCTTCAAAAAAAAGTTAGCAGTTTTACTGTGTATCTGATTATATTGTTAAAATTATTTGAATAATCAGTCCTTCTAATGCGTCTATTTTATAAAGTATAAAACTCAAATACCATGAAATAATTTTAAGTTGAATACCAATCTTGTAAAAAAGTTGCGTAAAATTACAGTTAAGTTAAGGAAGGGCAAAAATTCGCAAATCTTAAACGCTCAAACCGAGTTAAATAAATTTTCCAAAACAAAGTCGCATATAGATAAAATTGAAAAACTTGTTCCTAAATGTATTATTATAATGACAAATATATGCTATTAGCCCTTATAAAAATAAATATTTATCTCTATGGTAAAATATGTGCCCATAAAGGGCAATTATGTGTTTCTTACTTTTTTCTTATCTCTTTAAATCTAATTTTATTTTTGTGTTTGTATTTGTTTTGTTTATGAATACATCTTTCTCCATATAGTTAGGGGTGTGCATTGGTTAGTTCGTTAATTAAAAAAAAAAAAAGAGGCAGTCAACACAAAGTTCCGTGCTTGCCCGCCCGAACAGCCAGGTGAGCCTGTCGGGCCAGGCCAAATTGGCCCGGTTCTTTTCTTGGCCCAACCTGTCCTGAATTGTGGGCCATCCGAGTTTTGATAGTTCCACGTGATATAAGATTAATGGTTCAAAAGACCATTGACTTTGATTATCATTAATTTTTGAGAAAAAAATTGTTTGCTCCCGATGCAGGCATCCATCGTGTGGAATGATGTATGCATGATTGGTGGACGCTGAAGTTGCAGTAATTGCACAGGTGGACGGTGCAGTTCCTGCAATTTCAGCGTCCACCAATCATGCGTCCACCCTATCCCCCGCTCCAAATCCGTATAATCAGGGTCGGGGAAACCCACGTATCACTAATCAGCCGCCGAATATGGTGGCGTGTGCATCTAACGAATTTGTGGCAGGTGTGTCCTACGGATTAGGTCAGGCGGCTGTCGGGATATGCGCTCAGCCAACTGGATCCGAATGATCAGACGGATGCTAGTGGTGACAACTGGTGATGGAGGAGGTAATGACGGTGGTGCCGGCCCGATGTATATATCAGTATCAGTATCAGTATCTTGGTTTGGGCCTTGAGGCCAGTGGTCTCTAGGTTTGAGTTTATTTGCTTTGCTTCCCTGTGTTAATGTTTGCTTGATTCTACTCTCACTTACGGCATGCCACCACTCCTTATGCTCTATGCCTTGTATCTTCTCCTACTTAATGTTTAAGTTTTTAATGTCTTTTCTCGTTGTTTGAATATCTACCTACTGCTGCTGGTGAAGTTGAAGAAGTTATTGTAAAATTAATTGGCGCCACTTGGTTGGGTATTAGAATTAGGTAATGAGAATGACGCGTGATAATGATAAATTGATAATGAATCATAATTTGGGACCTGATCATCTCATTCAATTTTATTTATTAATACTCCCTCGTTTCCATAAACGCTTACATAGAAGGAAGGTCACACAAATTAAGATAGTGAAAGAATGACTATGAATTTGAGGGGTAATTTTGTAAGTTTTTATATTATAAAGTAAAAAAATTAGTTGGATTGAGTGTATGTGGACTCAAAAATAATGATATTTTAGTGTAAAATTGAGGATATTGTGAGGGTGAAATTTATGGAGGACTTTCCATTTTAAGGGTGTAGAAAGGTATTGTGGGACGGGCGAAAAGAAAAGTATAAAAGGTGCATGGGACACGGAGGAAGTACGATATACTACAACAAGAAAACGGACAAATCAAATTCAACAGAATTAATTTTGAATTTTTGTTAATTTGATATTGCAAAAATTCAAGTGACACGAACGAATTCAAATTCATACGCCAATTTTAATTTCTTTCAAACTTCAACTCCTCTTGCGGCCAGATTGTTTATATTTTTAGTTTTACTTTGGCATTTTCCCGTGTAACCTCTGTGATAAATTAATACTGATCGCCACAAAACAAGACGAAATATTGTGTCAGTAATTAATAAAACAATATATACTGTTATGAAAATAATATTTTATAACGTTGAATATCGTAAAAAATATTTATAAATATCATAACCAATTATATTATTGTGATAAATGAATTGTCATTGATTGTTTCGAATAATTATGGCAAAATATAACATGGTCATAATAATATTTTTTTATGATGTATGATAAGTAGCATTGCAATAATTTTTTTTTATAACGTAAAATATCGTCATCAATTATCAATAAAATCATCATCAATTATTATTGTGTCGAAAGAATATCAATAAAATCATCATCAATTATTATTGTGTCGAAAGAATATGTCAGTAGTAAGTTTGAATTAATGACAAAAAATAGAATCGTCATGAAAATATATATCTTACGACGTCGAATATCATTACCAATATTTATTATTAAAATCATCATTAATTATTATTGTGATGAAAGAATATTCTTTTCATTAATTATTTTAAATATTAATGACGAAAAATAACATTGTCATGAAAATATATTTTTATGATGCCGAATTGTATCACCAATTATTATTAAAATTGCCACCTATATTATTGTGACATATATATTTATTCATGTCATCATGAAACTTACGAAATACTTGTGAAATAATGAATGATTGATGAGTGATTGATTAGACAAAGTGGTATAGCTCAAGTGGTTAGAACTCCACCACTGCTCGAGTCACCATTTGCCCGATAAAAAAAATACTTGTGAAATAATGACGAAAAAAATTATTAATGGTGACAAAAATTAAAATTTTTCACAATTACGAAAAATAAAATCTATCGCTTTTAAGAAACTAATTATGATGGTTCTTGACCCAAAAAAAAAAAAATTATGATGGTTCTTGTGTCGTTGGAAAAAATTCTTTATGAAATTAATGTGTGATTTCTTGTAGTTACTGTTGAAAAATATTCATTGTACATTCTGACGCCAATTCTAACAACATTATTCTGTTAAATTATTTTTTATTCAATGAACAATTAAATAATAAGAGAGGAGTACAAAAGGATACTCAACTCGAATACAAAACGAGTATTTACACCAACCTTTCAGGCAAAGCTAGAGGATTTATAATCCATTTACAACATTATACCAAAGCCATTCCCTTCTTAAATTTTTAGCCCGTTCGACACTCTAATACATATAAAATCAATAGAACCAGGTGGCTTAGCCCACCCGACCACCGGGTTCCTCACTTTAGTGGGAGATCCGAGTTCGATTTCCTTTGGAAACAAATTGTGGAATTATAAAATGGCTTGGAGAAAAATTTAGAGTGTTTGATTGCTTGATGAACTAACATTTACCGATAAAAAAAAAAACATATAAAATCAATAGTATCCTCCATATTTCTAAAGGACGGTGTCGTATCTCAACTTCCAAATACCCCACAATGATTTAATTTTTTTATACAGAAAATGAAATTCTTTATAGGGTCAAATTGGACAATCTCCTTATCTATCAGATGAGATAAACCTTTCATCCTAAATTTTTATTCATTTAAATTAATTTTCTTCTTAGTAAGATCAAGCAACCCTTCATCTTCTAAAAGTCAGATAAATAAGTCAATTCCTTAAGTATGAGTGATCTGAAAAAAAATTGAGGACCTTTGCGAGGTCCCTTCCTTAGTAAAGAAAAACTTCGTTGTAGTTTTTAAAATTTAACGATGGCATTAATGTGTGTTGGGCACAAAGTCCAACATCTTTCTAGTCTTGTCGGGCGTGATAACCGCAAGTGGTCAGGCTAAGTTCGGCAGACATTCGTTAGTCTAATGACAAGAACTAGACCCTACAATGTCATCGACAAACAAACAACAATCACCCCTTTCCCTTTCTTTATTGAAGTCTTTTAATGAAGTTTTTAATGAAGTTTTTTCTTTTTCCACGATAAAAAAAAATCCGACAATAATGAAATGTAGTATTACAATAATGAATTCCAGCCTGTTGCTATGAATTATTGTTCACGTGATACTTATATAAGCAATCTTTAGAAATGTAGTACTACAATAATGAAATGATGTCTCAGTTAGTACAATTATGGGTCTTTAGAAAGGGAAATAGGGTAAACTACCCACTTTCATAACAAAAATATTTTTTACCCACCTACATAAGACAAACATGTTTTTTCCCATTCCATATTTTAAGGACTAGAATGCCCTCATGGTTTTCTTCTAGGAAAACTCATGGAATTTAATTGATCTTTTACAAAAATTACCCGTATTTACGCGGCTAAAAAATGGTATCGAGCCTCGTTTATGTAGTAATCATAATTATATTATATGTGTTATAATCTTCCTAACGGAAGGAGACTTTTACAAGAATATGAATCCGAGCGAATGTTCGAGATGTGTTTACTACAGAGGATATCTTCAAATTTTGAAGATACATGAAGAAGAGCATCGCGTTGAGATTATATCTTGGCAAGATCGGTATATATATCAAGCGATCGCAGGAGTCCAAGGGGAAACCCTTAGGTGTGTAAATCGAGAAGAAGAAAAAAGTATGAATTATCTCGCGATAAACCTCATACTACAAACAGAGTTACAAAACATACAAGAAGCTTCACATCGGAATCATTCATGAATTCGATTGCGCTGAATGGAAGGAGATCCGTCCGGATCACTCTCAAGGATCAATCGATGCAAGAGAGATCCAAAAGGCATCCAAAGTTATGGCAACAAGATAAATGGGGAACTTGAAAAGGTAAACCATGTCTTGCCACAACTTGTCAAAAGGTTTCGCATCTAGAAAGCAAATTCGAAGATCTGAAGAAGAATTACTAATGTTCCGAAATCTTAAAACTCGGAAAAATTAGTAATGAGCTCAAAGGATCCACGTCAAACCATAAAGGCAAGGCGGTGGAGATTCCAAGAGAAAATACCAATGAAGAGATGCTTCTTGACTTCATGAAAAATTTCTAGATGGAATTTTCAAGAGCCAATTTATCGATCTACAAGAGTTGGCTGAATCCACACAGGATCTAGTGAATCTCTCTCAAATCTTGAGATTGTAGATTTGGTTAACGTTGCTAACAACGTCGAAGAAACGGAGACACATAATCCAACTTCGTCCACAAATGAGAACAAGCGGGGAGTACGAGGCACAATACTCCGTAAGAGAAACCCGAAGTATTCTTCGTGCCCCAAAACCGAGAAGGAAAAATAGAGCGCGAGATCCCTTTTATGGACCAACAAATAGTCCATGGGAAAAACACTTCTAGAACCCCTTCATCCATATGGAGTTATGTTAAATCTGGATATCCCGATTTCGTAAACATTGAAAAACTTCATCGATGAATGGGTATCTGCGATGAAAATCGCGGGAAGTACGCGTTGGAACTTGATAAAGAAAATTTCGTCGGCTTTATCGAAGTTAAGCATGGTTGGATCCGTCAAGATCGGATGGGAGAGTGCAGCGGCTTCATCAAAGAAGAAGTTACGAGAGGAGACTCCCGCCGAGACATAGTCGGACCGGATTGCAGGAATAATCAAAATCAATTTCCTTGGAGATGGTTATTTCGACAAGAGAGACGAAGAAATGACAAGAGAATACGCCCAAGCATTTTTCGCTCTCGAATTAAGGAATATTTGCGAAGTAGATAAATACATATACTATTTTCGTAAATATTTCTTCAAGGAAAAATCAATGCTTTGCGGTGGCTTGCCAAATGTTCTTCGCGAAGATATGCGATCCATGGAGGAAATGTTGATTCAATCGTATAAAGTACGAGAAGGGAAGATGGACACGATTGGAAGAAGAATGTCATTTCTAAAAGACAAGCTAGGAGAATGGTGTCGACAAGCGGCCATCCGAAAAATGTAAAAAGGTTACGAGGAGTAATGAAGAAAGTTCCTATTTGTTGCGAAAATAACGATTTTCCGACCGTTATTGGAGAAACAAGTGGGTATAAAGGAAGGAAGAGGAATCGGAGATACTCTTCCTATGGGGATGGATCCACGAAGAAAATCTTCTTTCGTAAAGAAGGCCCGGTGGTCAAAATCTAAAGCCGAGATATTATAAATCTAGACAAAGATCGGGACCAACCACGAATTCATCCCAAGAAGGCCATAAGGGCGAGAAACCCACGAGATCACCAACAAAAAGAACTTTCGGGAGAGCCCAAACTAGGGCAAATGAAAGTTTCAAAGATTGTAGCTGTTGGACGTGTGGCGCGCCAGACATATCTCTTTAGATTGTCCTCAACGAAAAGAGAGGCTCGTCAATTCGAAGAAATAAAGTTCAAGCAACGACAGATATTCTCGATGTCATTTACTACGGAGAGTCTGGAACCGCCTATCAGCCCGAGGATATTCCTTCGTATACAAGTATATATGAGGAAGAAATACTAACCTCGAGAAGATGGATCCGACTCGGACTCGGGCGAAGGAGAGGATAGGTTGCGAGACCAACGAGAGCCTAGCAGGTTTCTTTTTCCAAACTTACGGTCTCATCAAAGACCTTGGAAAAGATCATGAGGCAACAATCCAGTATAAGCCCACACGATGGGTTTAGAATCAGCAATATGGGCAAAGTCCTTAACCGAGATAGGTATAGGACAACGAAAACATCACATCATCTATAAGGTGAATACGGGTGAGTTCTCCATTCCTATGGAACTTACAGAAATGTGATGGGAAATGCAGCTAATTCCCAAAGAAGAAATTCTAGAGGAATTAAGCGGGATGAAAGAAGAAGTAGCAATTACTATGAAATGGATCCATATTGGAACCATTGAAGTAGTAATTAAATCTACCTTTAAAGAAGGAATTGATTCTAAATCCATTTATCTATAATGGATAAAAGAATCAATGATCTACGAGATGCATGTCTTGGAGCGATGGTAGGAAATTTATATCTTTGGTAAACTCATGTTTGAAATCCATCCTAGGATTGCATATAACCTAGCAGACCAAGATTTTAGTAGAGTCCTGACCTTATATCAAGACTTTAAAAGAAAAGATTTAATGAAAGCAGGGGATAGACCATATTCTATAACCTATAGAATATCCTATGCACTTTCCAACACACATCATTCGAAATGTTTGTTAGGAAAGAGTATATAGAAATCCCTAGAATCTTTAAAGAATTTGCGAAGGTTATGACACGAGACTCCAATTCAATTACCTAGGATTGGAGGAGTTAATATTGCTATTAAAGATAAACCGATTTTAGGAAGACCTTCTATATCCTGGGAATAGCGGTAGAGTTTCCTTTTCGAAGAAAGGATCCAAAGTCTTAGGTATGAAGAAGGAGAAATACACGAGATAGAACATCCTAAGGAAATAAGTATTACACCCAAACTTAGGTGTAATCGGGGGTGGAAAGAGGTGCAGGTAATATTTGATATTACCGAAAAATCTAATTATTTTCCTTGCGATAACTTTGTATTATTTGCAGTAACCTAGCATCGGCAAATATGAAGGCATGTTGGAAATGGCAGCCATGAGGTTTGGAGTCAATGGGAAAGCGAGGACAAGAACCAGGGGTTATGATATTGGGATTAAGTTTCCTTGAAGAACATCAACCACGGGGAAGAAAAGGAAAAGGTATGGAATTCGATATAGATGGACATACCATAAGAGTAGAATAAATGGATGAAGTTATAATGAGTTATTCAATTCCGGTTAAAATAAGTGAAACAATTTCGATAAAGATGAAAAGGAAATATTTCAATGGACTTGAATACCACAAGAGGAAAATTAAAGAATGTAGTAGAACCATTGAAGATAAGAAAATAATGCAAGATTATAAAACATGCACCCGTAGATATTTTAAAAAATTATCTACATACTGGTTGGACGGCTAGTATGACTAGTCCTTTCTCGATTTACATATCGGTTGGTATGTTATATGATCGGTATAAGACGAGAATATTTTGCGGCTTATATTGATTCGAGGTTCGTATTTGCACCGCAAAACCAAGTCTTTCCGAAAGAAGCGGTGAGAAATTGCCAGTTATTGTAGGAAGAGATTTCTCACGAGAATATATTGGTGCTTAACGAAGGTATTCGGGAAGCACATATCATGATAGGTGGAGCGTTTGGAAGTCCGTGGTATAAGGTTAAATTACCACTCATTTACTTTCATGATACAGAGCGGATATTTTGCTAGGGAATAATTTTATTCAAACTTTTGCAAAATATGAACAAGATAACAATAAAAATTTGTTAACGTTTACAACAAAGTGTGGTAGCGTTATACAAGTCTTGCGGAAAGAAAAAGCATTCAACGAGAATTCTACCTATTGATTTTCGCAAAGCGTGGTGATGAGATGAAATTAACTCATCCAAAGATGAGCAGCGGGAGAAGGTTCGGAAGAACTCTCTAGTTATTCAGTAACAAGGTTGCGAAACGCAACTAAGAAGCAATACATCTTCTTAAGGCAGCACTTTATGAACATTCTACTTATATAGACACTAACGATGATTGTTATATAAGTTTAGAACAGGTTAAAAGAAAGATCCAAAGGAACTATAACGAAAACCCTTTGGCTTGGTGGGATAAGAATGGAATCGAGGCCGTTCTAAAGGTAAAAGAAGGTAAGAAAAATGAATTGGTTAGATATAAACCCATTCTTATGAACATGAAGGATAAAAAGGATATGCGAGATGATCATCAAGGAGCATATCGATCTCAAGCTCATTGAGCCGGTACCTCTCCATATAGTAGTCCGAGTTTACGGTAAGAAATCATGGAGAGATCAAAAGAGGTAAACCACGATTAGTAATTAACTACAAAGGGATCAATCAAATCCTTGAGTTTGATGGTTACTATATTCCGAGCAGAGAACACTTAATCGATTGCATCAAAGGTGCAAAAGTGTTTTCTAAATTCGATTGTAAGTCTGGATTCTACCAGATTAAATTGGAAAGAGTCGAGAAAGTATACCGCTTTCTCCACACCACGAGGACAATATATTTGGAAGGTTATGCTAATGGGATTGGCTAATGCACCCCAAATATACCAAAGGAAAATGGATAACTTGTTTAAAGATTATTTCGAGTTTATGTTTGTCTACATTGATGACATATTAATTGCATCTAAGAATATGAAGGATCATATCAAACATTTAGAAATATTTTCGATGCATGTCATAAAGAAGGATTGGTGCTCTCTCAAAAGAAAGCAACAATTGCGGTCAATAAAATTGAATTCTTAGGAGTTCTTATTGATCATACCGGTATAGAACTTCAGGAACATATAGTTGAAAAAATAGTCAACTTTCCTGACATCTTGAGAGATAGGACTCATTTACAACAATTTCTAGGAGTCATAAATTTTCTTTGGGAGCTTCATCAAAGACTTAGCAAAATATAGAAAAGATTTCAGAATACTTCGAAAGCAAAAGAGAAATTTGTATGGAGAGAAATACATACACAACGAGTACGTGAGTTGAAACAAGTTTGTAAGAACTTGCCTAAACTCGCTATACCTCAAGATAATGACGAATTAGTAGTCTATACAGATGCTAATGATTTTCGATGGGCAGCTGTGCTTATGAGAAAATCGAAGCGAAGAGAAGAACCATGCAGTATACAGTGGGCTCTTCCACGTAAAGCCAAGCTAAAGCGTGGCATATCAATGAAAAAGAATTCTATGCGATGGAAGTCATTCAAAAAATGGCCTTTATTCCTACTTGCTAAAGAATTTACCTTAAAAGTTGATAACACGAATGTTAAAGCCTTTTTGAAAAATAAATTAGAATCAAAAATAGAAAAGGCTCGTATTATTAGATGGCAAGCGAATGTCAATATTATGTGTTTAATATTGTCATTATTAAATCTCATGAAAATATTCTTGCAGATTTCCTAACAAGAGATGGAGCCATCGGAGGTTGATTCTATCGCCACAAGAGTAAGACACCTCCGAGAAAATATCACGGAGATGCAAAAGAAATATGACCAATTGACTTTAAATGCAAAAGTCTCGTGGACATGTACAACAAGTAGATTTGGAAACTGTCCAAACATCCATCAATGGAGTAAGATATGCACAATTCTTATTGTGGCAAGCATTGGAACCTCCATTGCTCGGGCTGAGTTCACCATCGGTAACCCGAAAGAAAAGAATGAACAAAAGGTTCAAACTGAACCTCAACAAGATTTCCGAGGTTCCGTAACCGTGAAAGGCCGATGCAAACCTACACAAGTCCTTCTTCCAATTTGGAAGATAAAGAGACGAAACATATGGTACCCACACCCGATGTTTCGAGTCAACCCAGCGCCTGGGGTTAAAGAGGAAGAGATCAACCTAAGACCTCGAGACGGGTCCTAAACAAAGTTGATACTAACATTTCAAGTTTCGAGTCATGCTGGTTTTCAACGATACATGGAAAGACACGATCACGGGGATCTGATTAAAGCGAGAACATTTCATCACCGATGTCTCTGGTAAATATCCACGGCTATGGGTACTCAAAGGGGCAAATCCCATAGAGGTCAATAGATGGTATAAATTTGGGGCTCTTGCCTCAATTATTACCGTCTCGCCAGGGTTTCATGAAATAACCAAACTACGAGATTGGGTTCTTAATGCGGTAGTCGAATCTTTGGCATAACAACCCTCATCTCAAAGGGGAGACGAACCTGGAAATAAAGTTCATCTCGGCGGCTCATGAAGATCCCGACAATATTACAAGGTATCCTACCTTCCATTTCATGAAGTTACAAAGGCCGAGACAAGAAGGCCTTAAATTATATTAAGGAACGAGGATACAAAGCCAACACTAGTCGTCAACCTAACGGAAGACGAAATATCCACAAGGAGAGCTTGGGGAATTTGGAGTCTGTCTCACCGAGATGGACAAAGTAAAGT
This sequence comes from Paraleonurus japonicus, assembly GCA_030762865.1. Taxonomy (NCBI): domain Eukaryota; kingdom Viridiplantae; phylum Streptophyta; class Magnoliopsida; order Lamiales; family Lamiaceae; genus Paraleonurus; species Paraleonurus japonicus. The sequence continues at coordinate 17,624,579 of CM061056.1, forward strand.
ATCCATTCAAAATATATCAAAATTCGGCGAATGGATCCTTTCTACTCAACACTATGACAGGAGGTACTACCGTATTTGCTAATGATGCGTTTGAAGCCAAAGCGAGCAATGATCTGGAAGAACCAGATTCTGCAACCGAAAATACACGCCAAAAGGTTTGCAATATGATTCATGTTGGGAGATGGAATGAGCATATATGCGAAAGTTGTTCAACACAAGAAAGGCCATTGTTCGGAAAAAATTTTCCAGAAAAAGGACCGGCCAGAAAGAGAAGAATATCCCGGGGAAGAAGACAAGTTTCCCAAGGAATTTCCGGAAACCTCAATCTTAAGAAATCCAGGAAAAGAGAAAAATTTAAATGTAATATTTATTTTAAATTTTTCGAGAAAAGTAAAGTGTCCCACTATTAAAGGTGCGGGACCAACAAGAAACCCATTATCGGTATAGGTCCAAAAACAAGTCCGAAAAGTCATCCCATTATTAAAGATGTAGGTCCAAGAATCATTAGATCGCATGGGATACCCTTCCCACTTGCAACTTACGGACAAAAGAGAGTGGGAAATGAGTCGGCCAAGCTTTGGAGCCATCCGCAAAAAGATAAGGCATCGGGAATCCAATGGAGAATAAGTCACCAGCGATACATTGGATACCCAACAAGAGAGGACCCCTCCATGTGAAGATAAGTGGCCATCAATAATGAAGGCCGAGAAGGAGAGGCTCCCAAACCTCTATATAAAGGCTCACAAAGAATGAAGGAGGCATCCGAAAATTATCATCGATCTTCTTTTTCTTAAATAAGAGTCTTTGTTGTAAGCTTTGTTTGAGTGTTACGAGTGCTTTAGTTTATGTATTTAGTGTGCAAAGCTACTATGAGTAGCTAAAAAGGATAGTCTCTTTCTGAAGGGGATTTATCCATGTAATATATTTATGATTTACATATAAATAAAAGGCTTTCACTTTGTTTCTTCAAACTGTTGTTCATAAACCAAAAGAGTATTTCACACCTCGAAATAGTGAAGGATAGCGAGGGTGCACAAGTATTGATGAAGGGGTCCATGCCAGAACCATCCGGCCGAGGCCGCGTGGTTGAGCTGTGAGGAGCATCTCGTAAAACCCGGTGGGCGTAACCCGAGTATACTTCGGTTAAAAGGTATGAATTTGGTTTATAAGACAATTAGTTTACGGAAGCATGTTGGGCTGATATGGTCGTAATGGACTATTTCTGTTTTAAGCATTGTAGTAAAGCGGGTAAGAATTTCAAAGAAAATTGAGAAAAAGGACATTATAGTCATTTGAAGCAAAAATGGGTCAAAAAGAGACTACTAAGTCAAAGTGGGTAGAAAACATCTTTTTCTTATGAAAAAGGGTAAAACCAAGTTTCTCTCCTTTAGAAAACAATGCCCATTAGTCAAAAAGAAAAAGAAAAGAAAACAATGCCCATTAGTCAAAAAGAAAAAGAAAAGAAAACAATGCCCAGATAATTGCGCAAGTACTTTTTAATTTTTATCTTTAACTAAAGATGGTCTCCTCTTAAAAAAAAAAAAAAAAAAAAAAAAGATGCTCTCATTTTCTTTTTTCTTTTTGATCGGATGCTCTCATTTTCCTTTTTTGATCGGTGGATGCTTTCATTTTCTACTCTTCGATCTTCATGGAGATTCATCCAACCGTTTAAAGTATTTCGATTATTCTAATAAAATTTATGCATTGTAGTAAATCCAGAAAAACAAAAAAACTCTAAAATAAAAGACCACTATTTAATAATTTTAGAACTGACAAATTAAATTTTGAAAATTATTTAAGTAAATCATAAACCTTTAAAATATAATGTTCTCCCCGAAACATATAACAAACTAACGTGCAAATGATTTATGTTGTAATTAATAAAAAAATGTGAAAAATTCAAAGAGACTTAAGGCAGTGTGAAAATTACACATTCACAAAACAGTTTACAGTTTTACTATGGATCTGATTATATTGTTAAAATTTGAATATTCAGTCCCTCTGATGCGTCTATTTTAAAGTATAAAACTCAAATATATCATGAAATAATTTTAAGTTGAGTACCTTGTGAAAATTTTACATAAATTTATAGTGTAGTTAATGGGCAAAAACACTCGCGAATTCTAAACGGTCCAAGTTAAATAGATTTTTCGAAGACAAAATTGAAAAACTCGCTTCTAGGTGTGTTACCATAAAATAAATATATGTATTACTGTAAGATGTGTTACTAGCTAGTTATAAAAATAAGTATTTGTTTTCATGATAACTATGTTTTCATAATGGGCGAATATGTGTTTATTAATTTTTTCTTTATCTCTTTAAATCTAAATCTATTTTCACGTTTGTATTTTATTGTTCATTAGTAACACATTTTTCTCCATACAAGATAACACATTTGTGTTCATATGGTAACACATTTTACAATATTTTACATGTGTTAGTATAAGGACAAATATTTATTTTTGTAAGGATAAGTATGCATTATTCGTCCTTATAGTGATACATATTTATCATTACTGATATAGCATATTTGCCGTTATAATGTGACACAACTTGAAAGCAAATTTTTGTTTTGTCTTTATGCATTTTTGTTTAGATAGATCTGCTTCACTTGGGCAGACTCCAATTAAAATCCACAAATTTTTCTATCCTGGATTATAATTTTACTGATTTTTCTATGAATTGGTTTTATGTGTTTAGTACACACCATATGATTATGGTGCTACCATTTTTGAAAAATTTATAATATCAAATATTTGATCTAGAGTATTGAAAATTTCATTAAAAGTATTAACAATAAATTACTACTCCCTCCGTCCCGCAACTATCTTCACACTTTCTATTTCAAATTCACGCATAACTATCTTCACACTTCAAATTTGGAAATAACACTCAATATCAATACCCTCACAATATCAATATTATTTCAAAAATGTCACTCTTACTTTATTCTACTTTATTCTCTCTCCTACACTTTATCTCATACAACCACCCAAATACCCTTACACTTTATTCTCTCTCCTACACTAATTTATGTTTTCTTAATAAGCGTGTCTCTTTACATATGAAGATATTTTCGGACGGAGGGAGTAATATTTTTACATGAGTGTTTGTGTTTTAGTTTACATTCAGAATTAGGTATATTCCCAAATAAACAAAGAAAGGGTTTCTCTCTCTTAATACGGCTGTCTCGTCATTCAACTCGTATCTGACAAGTGATAAATTAGACTTTGACGAATATAAAGCAACACAGTTAAAGTAGGGGAAAAAAGCCTGTAAAGAAATGAAGTGGTACAGCTAGCTAGTCTATTGATCCCAAAAACTTGAAATTCATTTGTGTTGGAATTTATTTGATAAGAAATATATAGTTAGATACAGTCTCTCAATTAATAGTCATCTTGCTCGGAGTGTATTTCATTGTTGATATCTCAATCTTCCAGTGAAGGGAACTAATTTGAGTACAGGTATTCCATTTTGATTCTTGTCTCATCATCCTTATGCTGTCACTACACAAAATTCGCGATTTACCAACGGAAAAATCCGTCGGTAATCAATAAATTTTGTGTTACCGATGGATTAGTGACGGATTAGCGACAAATTTTTTTCCGGTGAAACGCCGCCGCTAATTATATCAGCGGATTGGAGGTCTATCACTAATAAATCGACTGATTACCGACGGATTACCGACGGAAAATAATAATGACATTATATGATTTTTCCATCGCAAATCCGTTGGTAAAATAGTCGATAAATTAGATCTGTTGGTAAATTGGTACATTGACCCGTCGAAATTCCTTGATGAATTCGTTAGTAAATTTAAATCGATGTCTGTTGGTAAATATATCATTGACAATCCTTTGCTAAATGATATATTGACCGTTGAAATTCCGTCGATAATTCATTAATAAATTCATCGATGTCTGTTGTTAAATATATTTGTTGGCATTCCGTTGGTAAATATTACATCAATCCACTACACATAATATTAATATCGGTTGAAATTACATTGGTAAATCGTTAGTAAATTATGTTAGTAATATGTTGGTAAATATATTTGTTGGCAATTTGTTGGTAAAATAATTTTGTCATTAATTTTTTTTTAAATATTTGTCCCTGCTATAGCTTTATATCAATAACATCATGCAATATAAAAAAATATACTAGATTAAAATTACAACAACCAAAATCCATATTATCCAATAACCATTAACAAAAACTACAAAACATAAAGTCAATCCATTTGTCAATATGGTTCATCATTTTCTCCAATCATAAAAGATTTATATATTCGAACAAAATTCAATGCCAAGTAATTTCCAACTAATTTTCACTACGATCCTAGTCATCACCATCACGAGGGTCTTGAGAAGCTAGAGGTTGAGGCATTGACATCGCTCCATTAGAATGCGTATTGTGTCCTCCATTTGTGTTTGTCGTGCCACAACGTCGTCAAATACTCGCTGGACCTCAGCTCGACCCTCCTCTCTAATGCGCTCCGCATCTATATGTGACATGAGAGTAATGAAATTAATTTGTCAATTACTTAGCACCCACTGCTGACCCAAACTTGTTCCAAAAAGTTAAAAATAACACCAATATCTTGAAATGACAAATTCTAGATTTATTAAAGTATCTATAAAAATCTCCATGTTGTAATTGGAACAAGTTAACATCCAACAAAACATCAATTACAGGATAATATATGAATGGATTTCTTTAATAAAATAAATAGAAGCCTCCCTACCGATTATCAACTGTAAATAATAATGTGAAATTCAGACATTCTCTTCATCAACAGCCAGAAATTAATATAGGAATCAGTTAAAAGGGTTAAAACTCTTTCATTTTGTTTCCTGGTTTCACAATACTATGAACCGCTGCTTTAACATAAGAGACTAAGATTCATAATTAACAAAAGACACAGAATAACATAAACTATATTAGAACATCCAGTACTAAAATGTGCCTGCTTAAAATTTGGAAATAATCTGTCCGAGCCACCAATAAAATTAGCAGAAGGTAAAACTCAGGCATGAATATTGATAACCTCTTGAAGGTAATTAAAACTCACTTGTTCAAAAAAGCTTTAATAAAGGCAAAGAAAACTAACCTCTTGAATTCTCAATAATTGAAGAGGAGAGAAGCCTACTGTGAGTTTCAATGAAGCCTGCAATTTTTTTTTTTTAAAAGTAAAAAAATAAACCATTAAGATAATTCCAAATTCAGATGAAAACTAAAAAATTAAAAGCACATGTAAACTTAAATCAAATGAACCATTAAGATAATTCCTACTAAGATCCCTTCACATTAATATCACTGATTAAGATTTCCAGATTAAAGAAAGTAAATTCATATATTTTTCCACCAAATAAATATATTGCCTTTATGCCCCACTATAGTTGACTGCTAGCACATATGTAAACAGTTGGTAAAAGATCAGCAAATATCAAGAAATCCTAAGACCATATGCCAAAATATGATCTTAATGAATGAAATTAGAATTGAGGAAAGAAATGCAAAAATCTTACATATATTTCAAATGCCTAATGAAGCTGGAGAAATTGTTTGAAGTAATTAGGCAACAAATCTCTAGCAAACTCGGGTGGAATCCAGACAACAAAATCTCTTGCAAACTCGGGTGGAATCCAGACAACAAAACTATGCCCTGTGGACAACAAGAAACAATAAAATTAGCCAAGTGTTCAAACAGGGCTTGTCCGGTAACTCCGAAAGTATCCCATTAATGAACTCAATTACTTCTTCTTAAGGCACAATCCGAGAACACCTAGCTGCAACATAGTAAAAATTAAGAACAAAGTTGTCAATAGTCGGTGCACATTGGCTCAATATCAATATTTTGCTGAAGTTATAATTAAATGTGAGATTGTAAGTTAATGCATATAAAGTAATCAAGTGCTTCGGACTTATATTCATGAATATTAAGAACATGATTAACAGTTGTAAAGAATTGATAGTATTGATGCACATTAATATCGAACATTGTTAGCGGGTATTGTAAATCTAAGAGAGTGTGAAACTATTTGATTGGGAGCAGATTTTTTACAACAAACCTTTCCCTTCCAGGAGAAATAAACATAACGATAATAAGGTTCCAAAATAATAACTTGATCTCCTTCTTTAATCTGAAACAAAAACCAGACAAAGGTTGAATTCATATTTTATTCTCTCAAAGACTACTTAAGGCAAGTGGACGAGAAAATAAATACTATAGAACATACAACAAGCTTCTCCATAAATCTGCTTCACTAAGTTGTAAAATGTGCATGCACATGCATGAATTCTTACATACGCACGGAGTGTAAATAACCATGTGCATGCTAATTGCCAATAATCGCATTTCTATGAAATATATTAGAATATTTTTAAGTTTTCTGCTTCTCAATGCAAACTTGCAATTCAAACATTTTATTTTATCCACCAACTCAACTAGTCAAATAAAAAAATATATTTGCTTATTTTGAAAAATAACATAAAATGTTGTAATGTTCATTAACAATCTTTAAGAATTTAGCTTCTGAAAAATGAAAAACAAGATAAGGTAATTTGGAATATGGTAGTCATTATATTAACAAAGACAATGAAAGAAAGATGTTCATAACTTATTATATATCCATCAAGCAGACAATATCCAACTATATATCTTAAATCAAATATCACTCACAAATTCTACCATCTAATTCGGCCTTCCAACACGGTCTCGTAAACACTGCTCAAATTCTAAGAATTCTTATACTAGAATTTAGGTCAATTAAATTTGCAATTCAGATAATCCTCATACCACTAAACATTGATTATCGAAAAATTGGTTTCAACGATTAAGGAAAATTAAGGCAAACAAAAATAGGCTGCTTGTGAGTGTCTCTCTTCCTCACTCCTACTCTGGTTCAAGGATTAGGGAAAATTAGGGCAAACAAATTAAGGTAAATGAAAACCAAAACATACCTGGACGAGACTTAGGAAACTATCGGCGTGGGAGGGAGGGTGCGCCGTCGGACGCTAATCGATGATGCACCGTGGGTCGAACAATATTGACGCGACACGAGACAGAAGCGGAGAGAGATAGTGGCAAAGAGAGAACCACCAGGTCGATGGTCATCTATCGATGGTAGCCGTCGCACAAAAACAAACGTCCACAAGGTTTCTAGGGCTTAAAATCTAGCAATGCTTGAAGAATCGTGGATGGTGGCATAGGTAAACTCGAAATTGGGATAAGAAATTTGGGAAAAAACTGAGAATGAAAAAGTTTGAGGAAGAAGAAATGTGAATATATTTTTATCGACTAATTCTTAATTCTTATTTACGAATATGGAGTGAAAATTACTAACGGATTACACTTTCGTCGAGAAAAATCCGTTAATGTCTGTCGATAATCTATTAGAAAATTCTTAAAATTATTTTTGGCGCACAACCAGTAATTTGACTCGTTAGAAAATTGTATTAATAATCCATTAATAATTTATTGGTAAAAAATTAATTAATAAATAATTTTTTAATTAAATATTAATGACGGATTTCAGCTGTTACAATTTTTACTAACATAAATTTTTGTTGGGAATAATGTATATTACAAGCGGATTATATTTCGTCGAGAAAAATCCGTCGATGTCATCGGTAATCCATTACAAAATTGTTAAAATTATTTCCATCACAAATCTGTTGGAATTTTGTGATAGTTAGCGGCATGATTTGGTTCGTCGAGAAAATTGTATTAGTAATCCGTTAGTAATCATCGGTAAATTGTTGAGCTCAATTCCCTCACAAATCTGTTAATAGTTAGTTATAATTACCAACAGATTTAAATCTGTCACTAAAATTCGTTGCTAAAATGAACTTTTTTGTAGTGTGTACTCCATTTGTTTAATTCTTCAATTTATGCTATTAGAGGAGTTATGGGAGGATTTCATACATACATATTATTGGATGTACGCTAGATACATATATACTTTCTGTTAACAAGACATACTCAATGATACTTCGATTTGAACAACAGAAATAATATGTTAGCTGCATTTCCTTCAATTTTAATGCTATTACTTCGATCTCATCATCTGTATTCACTATTCGTTTTAAATCGACAAACAAATGCAGGAAATGGCGGAAATTGTGTTAGGCCTTCTTGGGCCACTTATTCAAATTGCTCCATTTATCAAGCGCCACTTCACTTATCTTTGTTGTTTCAATAGCAACGTCAACACCCTAGATGAAGAAGCTCAACAACTGGAGAATGTGAAAGCTGACCTCCAGCAGAAAATCAACGAGGCTCAGAATCATACACGAGTGATTAATTCTAGAGTGTTGTCTTGGATGAAAAAGTAGAAGAGATCCAAAAAGAAAGAGAGAATTAGACACTAAAATGATCAGAATACGAGATGGTGGTTGTTTGTCAGTGAAATCTCGCTATTCAGCAAGCAGGGAAGCGGCTAAAATTGTTGTAGATATGAAGAATAAGCTGGAGGAACGCAGTGCTATTATTGACATATCCCATCCTCCAGACCCCCATCAACGAAGCCGGATTGTCTACAAACCCCCACAACTGAGTTTGTGTCTAGGAAAAATATTGAAAAAGATTTGATTGCGCTTTTAAAGGACGAACAAGTTAACATGTTGGGGCTATGGGGGATGGGCGGTGTTGGGAAGACGACTCTGGCCAACAAAATTAAGAACAGAATGATGGAGGAGAATGTGTTTGGTGAATCCGTGATGGTAGTTGTGAGCCAACCTGCAAACATGAAGAACATTCAAGAGGACATAGCTGGTTTTTGGGCTTGAAATTTGATGATCAAGAGAAAAGTGTACCGAGTAGGAGAGCAAAACTATGTATGAGGTTAAGGTGTACAAAAAGAATCCTTGTAGTTCTAGATGATGTTTGGGAATATCTCGATTTGAACGAATTAGGAATACCTTGCGAAAGTGGTCCAGAAGGTTGCACAATTCTTTTTACATCTCGAAACAAGAGTGTTCTTCTAGGAATGAAAGTTCTTGAAAAGAATATTTTAAAAATTCAAACCTTAAGTGACGAAGAAGCATTATCTTTCTTTTTGGAACAACTAGGGACTTCTGCAAATCAGTTTCCTAGTTTAGAACAACAAATTACAAAGGAGTGTCAAGGTTTGCCACTTGCCACAGCAATTGTTGCCCGAGTCTTTGAAAAGTAAGATGGACATAAATGTTTGGGAAGATGCACCGGGAGAACTAAGGCGTTCCTGCCCGGAAGACTTGCAAGATGTTCTTAAAGGGGTTTATAATTCCATTAAACTAAGTTATGATAAATTGAGCTCTAATGCTCAATCTATATTCTTATTGTGTTCTCTCTTTCCTGAAGATTTTGATATTTCTCTTGCGGATTTGATTGCTTGTGCCATGGGGCTACACACGTTTAAGGGAATTGAGGATTTGGAAACCATAAGAACTAAGACATACTCACTCGTTGTGAGCTTAAAAGTTGTGGTTTGCTATTGAATGGTCAAACACTTTTAATAGTCTTTAACATTGTCCGAGACTGTGTTAGAATGCATGATATTGTCCGAGACGTGGCCATTTTCATTGCTTCAAATGATCCAAAGGAAAAGCCACTTATCAAGTCTGGTTATAACTCCACTTGGATATCTCCCTTTGCCGGCGGAGAAAGAATTGAGCTTTCTAAGGGATTGACTTTTCCAAATCTTGACTCTTATTGATTGATAAGTCGGCGGTTGAGGAACTACAAATCGGTGACATTTCTTTTGAAGGAATGAAAAATCTCAATGTGTTGTCCATCCATAATGACTGTTCATTGACATCATTAGCGCTGGCAACTCAAAATCTTAGGACATTGATTTTTGTTGACCAGCAAATCCTTGAAGACCATATACATTGTTTTGCGAGTTGTTAGATCTTGAGATTCTTATCTGTCGTAAGTGTAATGTCATAGAGGAGTTTCCATTAGAGATACTAAAATGTTTGAAGTTGTTGGAAATTTCAAATTGTGAAGCTCTAGAAAAGATTGGGCTAGCAGGAGTAATATCATGTCTAGATGACAAGAAATTTGGACATCAAACTCGGCATATTAAAATACTTTCAAAAATAGAGAGCATTCACTTACTGCATCTTCCAAATCTTACAGATTTCTATCAAGGAATTGAAAGTATTGAGTTCCCCTTGCTTACTCAATTAGAGATCGACAATTGCCCAAAATTGAAAGGTCTCGTTTCTAGTCCGAAAAGCGTCCGCATGGGAGATGATGATGGTGATGATCACTCTTTACATTTACTCTGCAATCAAAAGGTATGCAACAATGCGTAAAATTACAATTTCTGCTCATGTGGATAATATAAAATTAATGATGATTGCTAATTGAATTCCACACAATTAAAACTTTGATTATATATGGGTCGGGACTCCGTTAATTAATTATATGTTCTCCATCTTGATCATTTTTCAGAAGAAAATGAAGTTATGTATCATATTATATTATTCTTTTATATAATAGTAAAGAAAGGGATAGAAAAAGATGGAAAATTGTTCAGATGTAAATTATGGAAGCATTGAATTAAATACTTGTTTTATTAATTTATTATGTAATTTGTGACATACTGAGTAAATAATTCCCAACTGCAGGTTTCATTCCGCAAATTGAGGAAATTGCATCTTGGAAAGAGTGCAATCTACAATAACATATTCTGTAGTTCCCAAATTCCAGTTGGCTCCTTCACTCATCTAGACAAGTTGAGTCTCCATGATCTAACCAAGTTAAAGACTTTTTGCAACTCTGCTCTTTGGTTGCCCCAACTGCTAAAACTGTCCATCTCCAATTGTCATGAAATGAGAAGTTTTTACTCGGGGTCTCTAACTAAAATGAATTTGAACAATTTAGAAAGCCTTCATATTTGGAATTGTTGTATGATGGAACATGTATTCTTGTGGAGCGAAGAAGAAAATGAAAAAACTATCACTTTTCCAAAATTCACAACCCTGCAACTACGGGATCTTAGCAAGCTCACATCTATTTGTAAGGGTGTTGAAAGCATTGAGTTCCGTCTCTTAACTCGTATGGAAATTGTGGATTGCCCAAACTTGACAACTCTAGTTTCTGCAGACATCAACAAGGTATGTACCCTTTATCTATCTAATTACCATCTCATAATTAAGATTGATTCTAAGATTATTTTGCACTTAAGATAAATATTTTTATTATTTCTCTATATATATTGAACATAACAAAACTAATGCATTATTTTCTCTTCAACTCTATTTCTTAACTACGTAGTATTTAAATTAAAACTTAATTATAGTAATGAAATACATGAATTTGTTCATTTGCAGGTGAACAAACAAACAACATATTATTCGTTGCCGATATGGGACCAAATTCCATTACAAAATTTTACTAGGCTTGAGTTCTTATTCATATATGGTAATGACAAGATTAGCAACTTATTTTCATCTTCAGTAGCTGTTTGTCTCATCAATCTCAAGAGCCTAATCATTGGATATTGCAAGAATATGGTAAAAGTGATTGAAGAAGAGGTGGAGGAATATTCACATGAAACTCTTTTTCCCCATCTGGAACAGCTAGAACTCTATGAGTTACCCAAGTTGAAGTTTATTTGTGGATGGAGATGTGCTCTTAACTTGCCATTATTGGAGAAAGTGGATATTGGTTATGTATGTCCTAATCTTTCCAGTTTCAGCTTGGGATCTCTAACCACGCCCAATCTCAAAATCGTCCAAATAATAGAAGAAGATGATGTCATTACCAACACACAAGGCATCATTGACTTGAATAATGTGTTGCAGCAACGCTACAACAGAGTAAGGCTCACAACAACTTATGCTTCCTCCCCACTTGTTTTCTATCTATTTACACTTTGAAATCAATTATTTCTCCTCGTATGTATGAACAAAAAGGTTAATTAATTTCTCTATTTGTTGTTATTCTTTGGTGCCAATTAAATAATTTGTTCTAATTATTTTGATTAGCAAATCTCAACTTCAAGCAAGGAGGAGGAGGAAGATGAAATAGTCCTGGAGGAGGTACATATATAATTAATTAAACATTATGGACCTTTAGTTGACTATATTTACTTGCGTTAATTGTGCTTGATTGTTGAAAATTTTACTTCACATGTCGTTGTTGGATTTGGAATTCACTTTAACCGTTTTTATTTTTTTGATATATATGATTGTAATATAGCTGCGTATTTTTTATTTTTTTTAAATGTGATGATTAGGAAGAGGAGTAAACGTGAAGAAAACGAGGGCTGGAGTATCAGTCGCAGCACGCAGCAAAAGAAAGGTGAAAGAGGAACAACATTAACTATTTGGATTTGGGTTAGCAGTTAACAGTATATTTGATCTTATTTTCTTGAGAACGGGTGACATGCATTTAATTAGTCTGTGGTGCTGGTTTGCTAATCCTATATATTGTATGTTTGCTAGATAGTAGTTAATTCTCTGTTTCTTTTGTTAATTTGTGGCTGCAGATCTTCGTGTGTTTGGTTGGTGTGTATTAGTGGCCGAGTTTTGTTTGTTTTTGTAATGGATTAGAGTACCTCATGTGGTAGGCCAAGATCCATGGTGTGTTTCTTTTGCTTTTGAGATTTGGATTAGGGTGTATAATTCTAATTCCCGGTGTGTTGTGTTTTTGTGGGTTTAGTAGGCACATGGAGCAAAAACGATGTCGTTTCGTAGTCTTTGGCGAACTCGGATGATATTTGGGACGTAAATTACGGATTTAGAAAAATTAAGGACGTAATTGGTAAAGTTAACTTCATTGGGATGTTTTCGTCGAACGCAATAAATTATGGAACTTAAAAAAACTCTATCCTTGTTTTTGCGCAATTGATTTCCAGTTTTATTCGCCCACTAGCTTCTTTCACTCTTAACACAAATTCATTTCATGTATGCAACGGTCTCGTATACAAACAAACGGGATAATTAAAATTTTGGTCCCATAAGAATTATTCAACGACAACTTTGATTCCACGTTCACTTTTGGTCATTTTCTTTTTGTGAAAACGAGTTCCAACCATTATTTTACAGGACAAAATTACAATTTTACTTCATTCTTTTGGAACCAAAACTATACTTTCTCATTCTTTTGTGACTAAAATTGCACTTCTCTAGGGACAAAAATATGTCAAAAAAATAAATAAATAAAATACGGGATTAAAAGTGTCGAAAATTACCATTTTGCAGACCACTCATTCTCTCTCGACCAAAAATGCAATTTACCTACAAACAAACACTGATTCTTGATTTATTTTTTATTATTACTACTACTATCATCATCATCATCACTGTCATATCTTGTTGCTTGACTAGGATATTGACAATGTTTTAGTGCATAATATGCTATTCATCTGCACGTCATATCTTGTAATTTAATTTGAATGTCAATTTTTTTTTCGAATTACCTTGGTATGAGCAAAAAGCAACTTTAATTATTTTAATATTTGAATTATTATATTTCGTACCCAAATTCAAAATCCTGATCTTGCTCGTCAGATAATGGCCATGTATATTAATAAATCGGGATATTGAGGTAAACACATTGGGCCAGAATTAGAATGACGTTTGGGCCGTGTTTGTGAAACAAAAACACTAAAAAAATGAAATGGGTTGTATTGTACCCAGCAAATATTTATGATCCTAGTATAAAAAAAAAAAAAAAAAAAGACGTCTTACACAATGTTTGTCGAAATTACTTTATTTAAATTAATTTTCTAACGCTCCTCCCTCGTGGAATAAATACTATGGAACAAATACTTAACTCTCCTCTCCGGTGAGGAGATCCAACTAGTGGATATTTTAATATGAGTGGATTTACTTTTAGGGAATTTAAACCCAAAGGGTGGACATGAGTCAAATGATTACGATACGATGAAAAAAATTACATATAATCTAAACATCTGAACTAGAAATGTAAAATTAATCTATTTATATTAATTTGGTATCACGAAGGTTCATATGGTATATACTTTAAAACAGTACTACCCCTCGATGGGCAGTCTAGAAAAAATGAAGATTGGCTTGTTATACATTGGTTAACCAATATGTTAAGTGTCATTTACATATAAAGTAAAAGAAAAACAGTCTAATTATAAATAAATTCAAAAAAATTGAATAAACGTACAAAAATATTTAAACAGACGCACAAAAATATTTGAAGATAGATCTATTTGTAATTTTTCATATGTTAATTAAAATAAACTAGTTTCTTGGGGGCAATAACAGCCGTAAAAGGTTGATGAGTTGAAAAAATTGAAAATATAAATTTATCTCTTAAATATCATATCATACATATTTCTTTCTCCTAAAAGACATGTTCACTAATCTAACATATATACGTACTCAAAAGATGTTACATCATTGTGTTACGGGATATTCGAACCTTTAATGACAATTTGTTTACAATATCATATCAAATAATGTAGCTATTAAATTGAATTGCTAATCTGACAAGCTCTTTGCCATGAATTATTGTTCACGTGATACTTAACTATCTTTAGAAATGTAGTACAATAATGAAATGATGTCTCAGCTAGCGGTGTTCTACAATTCTGGATCTTTAGAAAACCATGTCCAGATATTTGCAAGTACTTTTTTTTTTTTTTTTTTATCATGAAAAATATATATATATATATATATATATATATTTAAAACTGGACACAAGGAATACCCAAATGAATAATACAAAGTTACAGCTTAACATCCCATTACATTTAAGGATCGGTAAGCCAATCAATATAAAAAAGAACCGATTTCAAGATAAGAAGAAGAAGCCCAGCTCCATATCCTACCCTTAATTGCAAGTACTTTTTATCTTTAACCAAAGATGGTCTTCTCTTAAAGAAAAAAGAAAAATTATGGTTTTGGTCACGAGAATTTTTCAACAACAATGGTAATCTCAAGTTCATTTTTAGCCCTTTTTTCTTTGCAAAAATAGTCCCCGACCACCCTATTTAAATATATATATATATATATATATATATATATATATATATATATATACATATATATATAGTCCCAACCATTATTTTGTTGGACAAAAACTGCAATTTTATCTCTTTTCTCTAACCAAAACTACAATTCACCATTCTCTTGGGATCAAAACTGCAATTTTCTTGGGACTAAAAATGTTGAAAAAATTACGAGATCAAAAGACGTATCAAGATGTTATCAAAAGATGTTACATCATTGTGGTACGAAACAGTCTGAACTTTAAATGACAATTTGTTTACAATGTCATATCATATAATCTAGCTATAAAATCGAATTGCTAATCTGACAAGCTCTTTGCCATGAATTATTGTTCACGTGATACTTAACTATCTTTAGAAATATAGTATAATAATGAAATGATGTCTCAGCTAGCGGTGTTCTACAATTCTGGAACTTTAGAAAACCATGCATGCCCAGATAATTGCAAGTACTTTTTATCTTTAACCAAAGATGGTCTCCTCTTACAGAAAAAGAGAAAATTGTAGTTTTGGTCCCACGATAATTTTTCAATAATAATGTTAATTCACGTTCTTTTTTGGTCCTTTTTTTTTTTTTTGCAAAAATAGTCCCGACCATTATTTTTTAGTACCAAAATTGCAATTTTATTTCGTTTTCTCGGAATCAAAACTACAATTTATTATTCTCTAGGGATCAAAATGACAATTTTCTTGGGACTAAAAATATCAAAAAAATTACGGACCAAAAGTGTCAAAAAAGAATATTTTGCGAGACCACTCATTCTCTTGAAACCAATAATACAATTTACCCTAAAGAAAAAAGAAAAAAGAAAAAAACCAAAGATGCTCTCATTTTCTACTCTTCTTCCTGGAGATTCATCCAACCGTTTAAAATATTTCGATTATTCTAATGAAATTTATGCATTTTAGTAAATCCAGAAAAAAAAATATTTAATAATTTTAGAACTGCCAAATTAAATTTTGAAAACTATTTAAGTAAATCATAAACCTGTAAAATATAATGTAATTTTTAAAAAAAAAAAAATTCAATTCAGTTTTTCTGATGTTCTCCCCGAAACATATATATAACAAAATAAACTGCAAATGATTTATGTTGTAATTAATAAAAAATTGTGCAAATATTCAAAGAGACTTAAGACTCACACTGAAAATTACACATTCAAAAAAAGTTAACAAATTTACTATGGATCTGATTATATTGTTAAAAGTATGAGTAATATTTGTGTGCATATTGTGCACAATAAAAGATTGTGTGCACAAAGTTTGGTTACAGTGTAATATTATTTAGTCTTGTATAGTATTAGTTTGTTACAGTGTAGTATTATTTCGGGCATTGTAAAGTATTAGTTTAGTTACAGTGTAGTATTAACAACATTTTATAGTATTAGTTTAGTTACGGTGTAGTATTAAGTAAAAATATTGTGCACACTATTTTTTTAGTGTGCATAATGTGCACACAAATATTTGCCTAAAATTATTTGAATAATCAGCCCCTCTAATGCGTCACATATTTGCCCTTATAGTGTGACACAACTTGAAGGGAATTTTTTGTTTTGCCTTTTTGCAATTTTTTTAGAAAGATCCGCTTAACTTGGGTAAACCCAATTAAGATCCACAATTTTTCTATCTGGATTATGATTTTATTTTATGAGTTGGTCTTATGTGTTTCGTATACACACCATGCTACCACCGTTAAAAAATTTAAAATATCAAATAGTTGATTAAAAAGTATTAAGAATCTCATCGAAATATCAAGAATTAAGGTAAGTGATATCATAAGTATCAATAATAAATTAATATCTTTTCTATTTAAATTATTTATATTTAATATAAAAACACATTATTATACTCCCTCCGTTCGGAGTTATGTTCATATGTGAAGTGACACGTTGTTTAAGAAAACTTAAATTAATATAGGAGAGAGAATAAAGTGTAAGAGTATTTTGGTTGGTTATATGAGATAAAATGTAGGAGAGAGAATAAAGTAGAATAAAGTAAGAGTGACATTTTTTAAATTTAAATGATATTGTGAGGGTGTAGTTTATGAAAGGTATTCCATTTTAGGGGTGTGAAGTTAATTGTGGGACGTCCCAAAAAGGAAAATATGAAGATAACTCCGAGACGGAGGGAGTAATATTTAAAAAAATGAAATTCATTTGTGTTGAAATTTATTTGATAAGAAAAATATAGTTAGAAACAGTCTCTCAATTAATAGTCATCTTGGTCGGAGTGTATTCCATTGTAGATATCTCAATCTTCCACTGCAGAGAACTAATTTGAGCACAGGTATTCCATTTTGATTTTCGTCTCATCATCCTTATGCTGTATTTGTTTAATTCTTCAGTACGTTAGCTGCATTTCCTTCAATTTTATGCTATTAGAGGAGTTCTGGGATGAATTAGAGGATTTCATACATATTGTTGAGTGCTCGGTGAACTAAATGCTAACAACTAACAAAAACTAACATTACCGATAAAAAAAAATGTTAGCTGCATTTCCTTCAATGTATGCTATTACTTCAATCTCATCATCTGTATTCACTATTCGTTTTTCAATTAACAAACAAGTTCAGGAAATGGCGGAAATTGTGGTAGGCCTTCTTGGGCCACTTATTCAAATTGCTCCATTCATCAAGCGTCAGTTCAGTTATCTTTGTTGTCTAAATAGCAACGTCAACAGCCTAGACGAAGAAGCCAAAGGAAGAGTGTATTAGACACTGAAGTTAACCCTATGAGTAATACCCAAGTCATCCTCTTTAAATAAAGGGATAAGATGACAGAATCTAAAAGAAGTTTGTAGAATAAGTTTATTAATTGCTACTCTTTATGAGCTAAAGATAAGGTCATTACGTCCCACCTTTGTCCGCCACTTAATTAATTTCCAGCTTCATCGAAAACCAACTAATTTTGAAACTGCAGATGTGCATCGTACGTATTCCATTGTTGATCAGCTTTACTAAGCAATTCGTTGCTTTATTCCAGCAACATTGCTTTATTCCAATTTCAGTCCATTTACACAAAATAAGAATATGCTTTTTGCCGGAAAAATATAAATTTATTGGGGAATGCTAAATGATCATTTAGACACAATTAAGTTAGATACAATCTCTCAATTAATAGCCATATATATTTCATTCTCTGATCTTCCACTGCAGAGGACTAATAAGACTACAGGTATTCCATTTTAATTGCTTCTTGTCTTATCATCCTTATGCTAGCTGTATTTCTTTAATTATTTAATATGTAGCTGCATTTTCTTCAATTTAATTTTATGATATTAGAGGAGGAGTTCATACATATTGTTGGGTGTAGATGTGGTAATTGCACTTAATTGTGATGTATAAAAGCAGAAAATTGATTTGGAAATGCATATGCAAGTACTGCTGTTAATGCTAATGCTACATCCATACTTGGAACAAAATATATAGATAAACAAGTGTAGAAAATGGCGGAAATAGTGGTAGGTTGGGCTTGTTATTTTTCAAGACCAAAACTACAATTTTACCTCATTTTCTTGAAACCAAAACTGTAAATTTTTATTCTCTTTGGACTAAAATTGTAACTCTTGGGACAAAAAATGTCAATTTTTTTTTTTTTTTTTTTGAAAAAGCACAATTTTACAGATCACTCATTCTCTTGAAACCAAAAATACAATTTATCGACAAACAAACCCCGATTCATGATTTATTTTTTATTATTACTACTACTATCATCATCATCACCATCATATTTTGTTGCTTGACTAGGATATTGTTGACAATGTTTTAGTGCATAATATGCTATTCAGCTGCACATGTGATGATTTAGAAATTTTGTATTGACAAATCTGATACGCTGCATAATTTTACCAGTTAAACTAATTTATAAAGAGTGTTTCTCCTGTTAACCAAGTTTCGCGGTGAAACTTGATCCACATTGAAAAAATAAATGTAGTTTACCTTTTAGTTATCCCGACTAGTACTCTTTAGTAATATAAGTCATATCCTTTAATTATCATGACTAATACCCTTTGTAGTGTTATCCTGTTGTGACATAGGTCATACCCTTCACTATCACGATTGATATCCTTTAGCAATATATAATACCCTTTAGTTATCATGATTGATACTCTTTAATAATATTAAATATACTCTTGATTATCCCGACCGATACTCTTTAATAATATAGGTAATACCCTTCATTATTACAACCGATAGTTTTTAGTAAATGAATCAAGTTTCACCATGAACCCTTATTCATAGGTGACTTTGATATTTAAAAATTTATACGTATTGTGAATAACTATTTCAGGAAACACTTTTTGAAATTAATTTTAATTTTATATTTAATATTTTATCACACATCTATTTAAACATAATATTATATTTAATTTAAATACATAAATGTGTATTATATATTTTATAGTGATTGTATCAATTCATATTGGAAAAATACAAATAGGTTCAAGAAAAATTCAAAATTACAAATAGGTTCATGTTCAAATATTTTTGTGTGCCTATTTAAATATTTTTATGCTTCTGTTCAAATTTTTGAACCTATTTGTAATTAGACTGTTTTAACTTATATGTAGTATCCCACTATATTTAAAAAAGACATATTTTAGGAAACTAATTCAAGTAAATACATTTGTTATGAATTGATTTTAATTAAATTTTAATAATTCTAAGTGGGTGAAATTTAATATTTAATTAAATTATTCTTATGGTCTTAAAAATAAATTTTTATTTATTTATTTACTCATGAATTTTTTAGATAATGATGTATCTTAAATAATTAAATTCATATATTTTTATTATTTTTCTTTCTAATCTGTATTATTTTTATCACAACAATTATCATTATAAGAATTTACATAATTGAAAAATAACAAATAGGTTTAAAATAATATTCAAAATTACAACTAGATTCATGTTCAAATATTTGTGTGCGTTTGTTCAAATATTTTTGTGTTTCTATTCAACTTTTGAACCTATTTGTAATTAGTTTTTTTTTTTAACCTATATATGAATGACCCTTTACATAATACATGTTGGTGATGGTCAATTGCATGCATGTTATATTGAACATCTAAAATAATTATATAATATTTTTAATTAAAAAATACAGTATAAGTATTATTCCTTCTTTTCCATAATTTCTTCATATGTGTAAGGACACACTGAAAAATTTAAGATATTGTGAGGGTAGAGTTTATGAAGAGTTTTTAATTTTAAGTGTGAAAAATATTTTTGGGCTAATGAAAATGAAAAATGTGAAAATAATATCGGAATGAGTGAATATAATTAAAAAATAATTTTATATGGAATATTAAAAACCATGCACACGGGAATTAATCTAATATTGTACTTGAAAAAATAATGTAACTTTTTACATCAAAATGATTAAGCTGTGAATTTGACTTGCTATAATGGCAGATAAAGTTTTATACCATTTATCAAATAAACAATCAATAATTAATTTAAATTTTGCAATTTATCTGGATCATCCATAGAAACAAAGCTTGAAACCTGAAAAACATAGAAACATTTAATAGAACAATCAAGTAATTTTGATTGGTTCGAATACAAATATTACTAGAATATATTTTATAGATTAGTAGAACAATCAAGTAATTTTGCTGTTAACAAGGAATACTCAAAGATTACTACAATTTGAACATCCCTTCAATTTTTATGCTATTATTACTTCAAACATACTTTGGTTTTTACTTCACCTATTTTGATTTATTTGGAACAAGTGCAGGAATGGCGGAAATTGTGGTAGGCCTTCTTGGGCCACTTATGGAGATTGCTCCATTTGTCAAGCGCCACTTCACTTATCTTTGTTGTTTCAATAGCAACGTCAACATCCTAAATGAAGAAGCCCAAGGACTGGAGGATGTGAAAGCTGACCTCCATCAGAAAATCAATGAAGCTGAGAATCAGACACGAGTGATTGATTCTAGAGTATTGTCTTGGATGAAAAAAGTAAAAGAGATCCAACAAAGGAAGAGTGATTTAGACACTGAAATTAACAGAATACGAGATGGTGGTTGTTTGTCTGTGAAATCTCGCTATTTAGCAAGCAGGAAAGCTGCTAAAATTGTTGTAGATATGAAGAATAAGTTGGAGGAACGCAGTGCCATTACTGACATATCCCATTCTCAACCACCCGCAGCAACGATGCCGGATTGTCTACAAACCCCCATAACTGAGTTTCAGTCTAGGAAAAGAATTGAAAAGGATTTGATTGCGCTTTTGAAAGACGAACAAGCAAATATGTTGGGGTTATGGGGGATGGGCGGTGTTGGGAAGACGACTCTGGCCATCAATATTAAGAACAAAATGATGGAGGAGAATGTGTTTGGTGAATCCGTGATGGCAGTTGTGAGTCAGCCTGCAAACATGGAGAAAATCCAAGAGGACATAGCTGGTCAATTGGGTTTGAAATTTGATGATCATGAGAAAAGTTTATCAAGTAGAGCAACAAAACTATGTATCAGATTACGGTGTAAGAAAAGAATCCTTATAGTTCTAGATGATGTTTGGGAATATCTTGATTTGAAGGAATTAGGAATACCATGCGAAAGTGGTCCGAAGGATGCACAATTCTTTTAACATCGCGAAAGAGGAATGTTTTTGAAGAAATGAAAGTTCTTGAAGAGAATGTTCTAGAAATGCAAACCTTAAGTAAATATGAAGCTTTATCTTTCTTTCAGAGCAACTAGGGACTTCTGCGAATCGGTTTCCTAGTTTAGAACAACAAATTGCAAAGGAGTGCAAAGGTTTGCCACTTGCCCGGCAATTGTTGCCCGAATGCTGAAAAGTCAACACTCGCATGTTTGGGAAGATGCACTAGGAGAACTAAAGCGTTCCAACCCTTAAGACTTGCAAGATGTTCTTAAAGAGGTTTATAATCCCCTTAAACTAAGTTATGATAACTTGAGCTCTAATGCCCAATCCATATTCTTGTTGTGTTCTCTCTTTCCTGAAGATTTTGAAATTCCTCTTAAGGATTTGACTGTTTATGCCATGGGGCTACGCATGTTTAGAGGAATTGGGGATTTGGAAATCATAAAAATTAAAACATACTCACTCGTTGTGAGGCTTAAAAGTTGTGCCTTGCTATTGGAGGGTAGGAATAAAGTACATGTCAAAATGCATGATATTGTCCGAGACGTGGCCATTTTCATTGCTTCAAAAGAACCAAAGGAGATGCCACTTATAAGGTTTGGCTATAACTCCACTTGGATATCTCCCTTTGTCGGTAGAGAAAGAATTGAGCTTTCAAAGGGATCGACTTTTCCAAATCTTCATCTCTTATTGATTGATAAGTCGGCGGTGAGGAATTGCAAATCGCTGACATTTCTTTTGAAGGAATGAAAAATCTCAATGTGTTGTCCATCCATAATGACTGTTCATTGACATCATTACCGCTTACTACTCAAAATCTTAGGACATTGATTTTAGTTAACCGTGAATCCTTGAAGACCATATCATCTGTTGGGGAGTTGTTAGATCTTGAGATTCTCATCTCCGTGAGTGTAATGTCATGGAGGAGATCCCATTAGAGACACTAAAATGTCCTGGAGTCATTAGAAATTTCACGATGTAAAGCTCTACAAAAGATTGGGTCAACAAGACATCAAACTCGGCATATCAAAATACTTTCGAAATTGGAGAGCCTTCAACTACGAGGATCTTCCAAATCTTACAGATTTCTATCATGGAATTGAAAGTATTGAGTTCCCCTTGCTTACCCAATTAGAGATCGAAAGTTGCCCAAAATTGAAAGGTCTTGTTTCTAGTCCAGAAAGCGTCCGCATGGGAGATGATGGTGATGATCACTCTTTACATTTACTCTGCAATCAAAAGGTATATAACTTTGCTTAAATTTACAATTTCTGGCCATTTAGAAATATAATAATATCCTTTTGATCGTAAATAATATAAAATTAATGATGAGTGGTAATTGAATTCCACACAATTAAAATTATGATTAATATATGGGTTGGAACTCCATTAATTAATTAATTATATGTTCATTTTTCCAGATAAAAATGAAATTATGTATCATACAATATTATACTTTAATATAATAGTAAAGAAAGGAATAGAGAAGTGTGTATATATGTGGGTTGGAACTCTATTCAAGTCCTGTTTTATAATGCAATTCCAACTGCAGGTTTCATTCGGCAAATTGAGGAAACTACGACTTCAAAAGATTGATAACTGTAATATCATATTCTGTAGTTCTGAAATTTCAGTTGGCTCCTTCACTCATCTTGAAGAGTTACGTCTCAGTAAACTACACAAGTGGAAGACTTTTTGCAACTCTGCTCTTTGGTTGCCCCAACTGCTAAAACTGTTCATCTCGGATTGTCATGAAATGAGAAGTTTTTACTCGGGGTCTCTAACTAAAATGAATTTGAACAATTTAGAAAGTCTTGATATTCAGAATTGTAGGATGATGGAACATGTATTCTTGTGGAGCGAAGAAGAAAATGAAAAACTATCACTTTTCCAAAATTCACAACCCTTAACCTAGAGCATCTTCCCATGCTCACATCTATTTGTAAGGGTGTTGAAAGCATTGACTTCCCTCTCTTGACTCATTTCACAATTTATAATTGCCCAAACTTGAAATGTCTAGGTTCTGCAGACATGAACAAGGTATGTACCCTTATTACCACCACATAATTAACATTATATATTTTGCACTTATGATAAATTTCTCTAGCAATATATATCCAACATAACAAAACTCATGTATTATTTTCCTTCAACTCTATTTCTATTTCTTAACTACATATTATAATTATAGTAATGATCGAAATACATGAATTTGTTCATTTGCAGCTGAACAAACAAACAGTATATTATTCGTTGCCGATATGGGACCAACAAAATTTTACTAGGCTTGAATCATTAGTCATATCTGGTTATCACGAGATTAGCAGTTTATTTTCATCTTCAGTAGCTGTTAATCTCATCAATCTCAAGGAACTATGGGTTGGATGTTGCAAGAATATGGTAAAAGTGATTGAAGAAGAGGCGGAGGAATATTCACATGAAACTCTTTTTCCCCATCTGGAACAGCTATATCTGGATGAGTTACCCAAGTTGAAGTTTTTTTGTGGATGGAGATGTGCTCTTAAGTTGCCATTATTGAAGACAGTGTGGTTAGATTCTGGTTATCACAATCTTTCCAGTTTCAGCTTGGGATCTCTAACCACGCCCAATCTCAAATACGTCAGAATAGGAGGTGATTACATTACCAACACACAAGGCATCATTGACCTGAATAATATGTTACAGCAACGCTTCAACAGAGTAAGGGTCACAACAACTTATATATGCTTCTTAATTATATATACAATTATTTCTCCTCATATTATGTTATTCTTTAATGCTTATTAATTAGATGTAATTATTTTGATTAGCAAAACTCAACTTCAAGGGAGAAAGAGGAGGAGGAGCAAATCTCAACTTCAAGCGAGGAGGAGGAGGAGGTATATATATATATATATATAATAAAAAATTTCGGTGGATTAAACTTAATTATGAACCATTAGTTTGACTAAATTTAGTTGCGTTAAATGTGATGATAAGGAAGAGGAATAAACGTGAAGAAAACGATCGAGGGCTAGCAAAAGAAACGGTACCATCTTCAACAGCTTTGGGTGTTAATGTTGAAGAATTAAACATGTGATCTTATTCGCTTGGAATTGGTTTAGTTTCTGTTACTTTTGTTTGTGCATGGCTCATCTTCATATGTTTTAATTAGCATTCATGGGCCTTGCTTCTTGCTGGCCTTTAGATTCTTCCTAGATTAGGTTATCTTGGTTTTGAGATTTGGATTCAGGCGTAGGCTTGGATGAGAACTCTTCCCAGTGTGTTTTGTTTTTGTATAATTGATTTCTCAATGACATTTCTTCTCGTGAAATTATCGAGTGCTTAATATTTCTCCCTGTAAAACCTTAGCAAGTATGTTTTCGTCGGCAATTTGGACCCTCAGTATATTAATTTAATGAGGGAACCCTTGTTAAATTATGCATACTCCGTAAATGAAATATTACTTATTCACTATACTAATTTATACCCTTATTTAATTTGTTAAATACGAATATCAAATATTTTATTTGTTTACAACCCTAATGGTTGACCACTAAAACATAAATGGTATTTACAAATAAATTTTAAAGAGGTCATAAAATTTCCATTGAGGCCCAACATGAACCACACATATATCTGTAAGCACATTAATTTTGTGCCCAATTAAATGGCGACACGTGAAAAAAATATTAATATCAAATAAAGTTGATTATTTATATTATGAGAATTTAATTACATTAATTCTCAAATTAAATAATTTATTGATATTTAATATACACGTATTTGAGCGAAATTAAATCCTACGAATATTTAAATATTCGTAACTTGGTGACAAAGTAATTAACTTACCATATAACGTATAAAATCTCGTTAAAATGGAAAATTAAATCAAGTATATCCTACATGGAAACAAAACAAATCAAATCGGGCCAAGTCTCGATGGCTTCCAAGCCAACCCATTAAATCAATCTTAGCCTTCATTTATTCATTTGAGATACAATTCCACACACAATTCCAGTGGCAATTCCAGACTCAACGCAGCAGCTCGGAGCGAGACTTCAGGCATTCTTGAAGATTCAAAGGCGTTCTTCGCGGTATCAAAGACGTTCTTCAAGCAAGTCGACCGGGAACGACGTCCGATACGAGATCAAGGTATTCAACCCTCCGATCGACGTTTCTCCATGAAGATTCAAAGACGTTCATCACGGCCCCTTGAAGATTCAAAGGCGTTCATCCGGTCTTCAAGAACGCGTTCATCCGAAAAGTCTCCGTAAATAGCGTTTAATCCAAGATAAGGCTCTTAAGCCCTTGGATTAACGTTAAAAATCCCCAAATTCAACCTCGGACGAGATCAACCCGAAGATTTCACCACCAAATCCGCCAAATCATCCAAGTCAACACCAACTTTAGAGAGAAAAATTAGAGGATCAAATCTAGAGCTAGAGTCCGCTAAAATTTAATCGGTTTAATCCGATTTAAATTAAGTTGTAAACTTTTTCGTGTTTTTATAAACTAATTACACGAAATTTATTGTTACAAATTTGGCACGCCCGATGGGACCCATTAGTGTAAGCACATTAATTTTGTGTCCAATTAAATGGCGACACGTGAAAAATTAAGTATTAATATCAAATAAATTTAATTATTTATATTTGGAGAATTTAATTAAATTAATTCTCAAATTAAATAATTTATTGGTATTAAATATACACGTAAAATCCGAAATTAAATCCTACAAATATTTAAATATTCAGTAACTTGGTGGCAAAGTAATTAACTTACCATATAACGTATAAAATCTCGTTAAATGGAAAGTTAAATCAAATTGCCCCACATGGAAACAAATCAAATCAAGTCAAATCAATCGGATCAAATCAAATCAAGTCCGATGGGCTTCTAAGTCCAGCCCATTAAATCGATCTCACCCCACAACTATAAATAGGGGTCTTCACACAATTCCACACACAACTCCAGAGGCAATTCCAGATTCAACTCCAGAGGCTCAGAGCAGACTTCAGACGTTCTTGAAGATTCAAAGGCGTTCTTCGCGGCATTAAAGGGCGTTCTTCAAGCAAGTCAACCAAACGGCATCCAATCCGAGATCAAGGTGTTCAACCCCTCCGATCAGACGCGTTTCTCCTTGAAGATTCAAAGGCGTTCATCCGGACTTCAAGAACGTTCATCCAAAAAGTCTCCGTAAATAGCGTTTAATTCAAGATAAGGCTCTTAAGCCCTTGGATTAACGTTATAAATCCACCAAATCCGCCAAATCATTCAAGTCATCCGCCAACATTCAAAGAGAAGAATCAAAGGGTCAAATCTAGAGCTAGAGTCCGCAAAAGTTTATCGGTTCAATCGATCAAAATCAAATTGTAAACGTTTTTGTGTTTTTATAAATTAAATTCACAAAATATGTTGTTACAATCCGATTAAAATTAAAATTGAAACTTTTTCGCGTTTTTATAAATTAAATTCACAAAATTTGTTGTTACAAATTTGGCATGCCGAGTGGGACCGCTCTACCTCTCATCTCTTCTCTTCCTTTGAAAAAATCTAAAGATCATCGAGTAATGGGTCCTCGCAAGCTCTACCTGATTGGGGCCGACTCATCAAACACTTCGATGTCAATGTCATCACGCGAAGTATGTCAAGAAGGTCGCAAACTCAGACCTCTTCAGAGCAAACTCACAATCAATGATCGTAGTATTTTAGTGATAAGAATTTTAGACCAAACAAATATCGAACTCCAAGGGACTGGGAGTACAATGGAGCCTCAAAACATACGTTTCCATAGAATTATAGTGGCTAGTCACGATTTCAAAATTAAAGCAACAAAATGACAACACAAATTCAACAAGAAATTAAGCTAAACAAACAACAAAGGAATAACAAGGATGAGATAGTAGTGCTCGGTGCAAATCACCAAAGACTCGGCCAAATTCGGATCATCAACAATCAAGTGTTCATTCAAAGAGGGATCATAGGATAACCAACACATAGTTCAAATAAAACCGTACTTGATAAGCCTAGGTTCTAAATGATCGATAAAGCACGTAGGAATGTAAGAGACGGCACTCTCACCCCCTCACTAATCACAAGCAACAACAGTAATCAATGTGCCTTAATGAGGTTCTAATTAATTAACCAAGTATCCTTGTGTTAACTAAATATACACTTTAATCACTTTAGCAAACCTAACACCTATGCATCAATTCAATCAACCAAGTATCCTTGCATTAATTAAATCAATAAACACAAGATCAAAGCTCACCCAAGCAATTAAATCATACAAAGCATCATTAAGACAAGTAATCACCTCAACAAATGAACACCCAATCATAAAATCACCAAAATCAACTCATCTAAGGATCATTACACCCAAGCACATATGAAATTTAGCCAATCATGATCAAAATAACAAAGCCCCCGAAAATTAAGAAAAAATAAAAGGAGAAGGAAGCATGCTAATTAAGAAATAAACCATTAGAATTAAGAGAATAAGGATGGGTATCACCTTAAATGTGTTGCTACACTTGATTGAATGAAAATCTATCACTAATTTGCAAGAAATTAAAAGGAAATTGAAGAACACCTACAACTATGTGGGAAACTATGTGTATTTTCCTATCTAATTCCTATCTAATTGTGTGTTGTGTGGAATCCCCTTCAATCAAATTTGGAAATGGGAGTATTTATAGTGGGCAAAGTTACAAATTCTATTTTGCAATTAAGGGCCTCGAAAATGACGCAATTTACTCAAAATCGCGCAAAGTGGTCCCACTCGCCACCACTCGGCCGAGTGGCCTTGGCACCTGGTCGAGTGACATTCTTTCCGGAATTGGCCAACTCCTGCAACTCGCTTTCACTCGCCGAGTCACATGTGCTATGGCCGAGTGACTTCTCTGCGGTGCCACCTCCGCTTCGATCGCTCATATCTTCTCGCATACCGAACTCCGATTTGCCCGATTCTTGTTGCTACGCGACCCTCTTTCAGCCCTCTTTCTAGTGGTATAATTCTTCACTTGATCCAACAATATATGAAGGTCTGAAATTTCTCCACAAGTTGATGATTCCTGCACATATAAACCAAAATAATACCACACTCTCTACCAAATGCAATTGATCAAATATGAGTGAAATAAACATGATATTCATATCAAAATGAGAAGATTAAACATTCAATAATCATGCAATTTTCACACTAATCAACTCCCCCAAACTAAAAGATTTGCTTGTCCTCAAGCAAAGAAGTAAGAACAAGGGGGAAAATCGTATAGGTTCACTCAATACATGGACTTATCAACACTATGATGTAATCAAGCAATCTTCCTCAAATGAATCATCAAGTCAAAGAGCAACTAATCACCTTCACATGAGCCGTGCTTCAAATAATAGCAAATTCGAACAAATTGTCTACCATACTCACAAGATATGTGTCTATCACTCATCACTCAAAAAGTGTATAGGCAAATATACTCTCAATCAATCAAATCAAACAAGTCTACCATAGGCTTGCCACAAGTCTACATTTCTACCACACAAAAGTGATCAATCAAGGAATCAACAAGGTCTTTATATTTGGTTGTAGTGTAGGCTCTTTGGTAGAGGTGGAAGATTTGGATAAGTGACTCAGAACTAGCCGTGGAGCGAGAGGTCAAGACGCCTAAGAACATCTCTTACTCTCAAGAGAAAGTGCAATTGTACGGGTTGCACCCACAATACTCAATTCACACAATTTACTCGTTTTCTTTACAAATCATTATTCTCACTCAATGGTCATAGAACCCTTTTTTTCTCTTTTCATTCAATCAACCACAATATGCACAAGAGATTTTTTCTTCTTTTTTCATCATTTCTTTTCTAATCACATCTCTTTTTTTTTTCAAGTGCACAAAATTTTTTTCATCTTTTCTTTTTCATTTCTCAACTCAAATTTTTCCCACGGCTTCTTTCAAAGCACAAATTAACCTCTTTAAAAGCATTACGCTCCACTAGTTATTAGGAACAATTGGGCTCATAAAAGATAAAAGGCTAAATTCGTAGGTTTTCCAAAGAAATAAGTCTAAATAAGCTCAAAGTGGCTAACTACGAAATAATATCATTTGGTAGGATAAATTTGGCCAAGTGACTAAATCAATTCAAAGATGGCCTTTGTATCACATTCCAAGACTTCACACCTAAGTAGCTTCTAATTAAGAAAAGTGGCAAGTTCTAGAGCACACAAGCATGATTGATACACACATCAAGGAAACAAGACTCAAAATTATGCAAGTCAAGGCTCAAATCTCACAAGGTTATCAAGGTAGACAAAATGCTCTCCTAAGCAAAGTTTATACACAAACACACATTACAATGACTAAATCACCCTTTAACTCAACTCATCATCCAATTTTAATCACAAGATCACCAATTAATCACACAACAAGTCCACAATCAAGATCACCTTACTCAATATCCCATCACAAAATACACATTCAAAATGATAAACTCAAAGATATGCAATTAATCCACTAATAAGCTCCAAATCACAAAAATAATTTTCTCATGCTAATGAGAGGCAAGTTAGTGCAACGAAAATCGCTAAACTAACATACCCCAAACTTTTTCATTGCCAAGCAATTAAAAGTTTGGTAAGATAGTTAGCTAATCGAGTTGCACACAACTACCTACTACTAAGAAATAAAAAGCACATCACCAAAATCATATACAAGAATAATAAAACATGAAAGCCCAACAACGAAGTGCGCCGGTGCAAAAGGAAAAAGTGGTGAAAAGAGGCACACCTCCCCCAAACTTAGACGAGTCTAAGTCTAGAGAAGGTGTGGTACCGTAAGGTCTTCAACTTCCTCTCATCTTCAAGCTTGTAACTCCCAAGCCTCACTTGCACACCTCGACCTCCTCTGATGGTCACAAACAGATCACACACACTTATTGAAAGCAACGAAACAAAAACAACAAAACGAGAAAACGATGGGTTGCCTCCCATCCAAACGGCGCTTATTTTTAACGTCCTATGCCGGACATTATTCATTAAATTCAAACTCCTTTTCATCGGAATGGCCAAGGATATCGGTCCTCCTTGCCATTATATCTCATCCTTTGGGCTTCAAAATCACGGAGGCTCTATGATTGGTGGTAGGACAACCACCTATATATATGGGCATTGTCAATGGTTGTCCCCTTGCTCTCTCAACATCCTCCTTTTCCATTCCTTTTTTCCAAGGATGCCCAAGCACTTTATCAATTCCTTCCTATAGTCAAAGTTCACAAGAGGTAAAATAAAATCATTAGAAGCATCAATCTCAATTAAAGTACAAATTGAAGAGTTAAGAGGTTTAGAAATGCTCATTTCTATCTCTTCAATTCCTCATTTGGTGCTTCTAGATTTTCTTCTTCAATGTTGCTCATGTCCATCAATGGACATTCCTCTTTCTCACTTTCGACATGGAAATTTTCTCCTTCATCCTCCATGCTTGGACCCTCTTCTTTCTCTTTCTTTTTCTTCATTTTTCCCTTCTTCTTGATGGTTCTCCATGATGGTTATGCTCTCGACTTTGCATAGAGAAGCTTTGAGTTGACTTACTAGAACATTGAGTTGAGCTTTGGTGATCTCCATGTTCCCATCTATCATTGCATCAACCATTGTCTTTGTCTCATAGATGCTCTCATACAAGGGGAATATTTCTTCAAATCTTGAGTTATCTTCCCCAAGTCTCTTTAACAACATCCCAAGCATATCCTTCAAGATAGCTCTCACATCATGGATTCCCCATTCTTGATAATGAGAGGAAGCTCGTGAATTTGATAGTTATACTCATAGCTTCTCCCATTATCGTAGCCATAACCTTCATAGTGTGGAGGATAAACCATACTATTTTGGTAATAGTATTGATTCCACGAGTATCAAGTTATATTCATCCATCTTTGCAATTAAGCTCTTCACAACCCTTGCCTTCTTTCGTGGCTAAGTTCGAGGTTCGATTTCAATTAAGAAATTTAACCCCCTAAGAACAAGTGAGTGTCCACCTACAAAAGAAGGCAAGTATCAAATTCACACCAACAAAATAAAATAAAGCAAGTAAAAATACCACTAGTAAAACTACTCAACAAGAATTCAAGTTCCACCTAAGTGTCCTCAACTAATCCCATTAGTAACGGCGCCATTTTGATCGTCATATTTTAGTGATAAGAATTTTAGACCAAACAAATATCGAACCCAAGGGACTAGAGTACAATGGAGCCTCAAAAACATACGCTTCATAGAATTATAGTGGCTAGTCACGATTTCAAAATTAAAGCAACAAAATGACAACACAAATTCAACAAGAAATTAAGCTAAACAAACAACAAAGGAATAACAAGGATGAGATAGTAGTGCTCGGGTGCAAATCACCAAAGACTCGTCAAATTCGGATCATCAACAATCAAGTGTTCATTCAAAGAGGGATCATAGGGATAACCAACACATAGTTCAAATAAAACCGTACTTGATAAGCCTAGGTTCTAAATGATCGATAAAGCACGTAGGAATGTAAGAGAGACGGCACTCTCACCCCCTCACTAATCACAAGCAACAACAAGTAATCAATGTGCCTTAATGAGGTTCTAATTAATTAACCAAGTATCCTCAGTTAACCAAATATACACTTTAATCACTTTAGCAAACCTAACACCTATGCATCAATTCAATCAACCAAGTATCCTTGCATTAATTAAATCAATAAACACAAGATCAAAGCTCACCCAAGCAATTAAATCATACAAAGCATCATTAAGACAAGTAATCACCTCAACAAATGAACACCCAATCATAAAATCACCAAAATCAACTCATCTAAGGATCATTACACCCAAGCACATATGAAATTTAGCCAATCATGATCAAAATAACAAAGCCCCCTGAAAATTAAGAAAATAAAAGGAGAAGGAAGCATGCTAATTAAGAAATAAACCATTAGAATTAAGAGAATAAGGATGGGTATCACCTTAAATGTGTTGCTACACTTCGATTGAATGAAAATCTATCACTAATTTGCAAGAAATTAAAAGGAAATTGAAGAACACCTACAACTATGTGAAACTATGTGTATTTTCCTATCTAATTCCTATCTAATTGTGTGTTGTGTGGAATCCCCTTCAATCAGCTGAAATGGGAGTATTTATAAGTGGGGGCAAAGTTACAAATTCTATTTTGCAATTAAGGGCCTCGAAATGACGTAAATTCTACTCAAAATCGCGCATAGGTGGTCCCACTGCCACCACTCGGCCGAGTGGCTGCACTGGTCGAGTGACATTCTTTCTGGAATTGGCCAACTCGGCAACTCGCTTCACTCGGCCGAGTCACATGTGCTATGGCCGAGTGACTTCTCCCTCGTGTGCCACCTCCGCCTCCGATCGCTCATATCTTACTCGTATACGAACTCCGATTTGCTCCGATTCTTGTTGCCACGCGACTCCTCTTTCAGCCTCTTCTAGTGGTATAATTCTTCACTTGATCCAACAATATATGAAGGTCTGAAATTTCTCCACAAGTTGATGATTCCTCGCACATATAAACCAAAAATAATACCACACTCTCTACCAAATGCAATCGATCAAATATGAGTGAAATAAACATGATATTCATATCAAAATGAGAAGATTAAACATTCAATAATCATGCAATTTTCACACTAATCAATCAACACTACCGCAAGCAAGTCATCCCACATTCTTGAAGGCAATGAAGGCAACTCTCCATTCTCTACTCCCGACTCTTCGTCGGGCTCTTCATCAACCTCGAGCATAGCTCCGGTCATGATGACAAATGCCTCAACCGTCGAGGAACAACTTGCCCGGCTTGACTAGAGCAATTGAGGGGCTCACACGTCATGTTCAAGAACAGGACTCCCGCATTTTCAGCTTGATTAATAAGGTGGAAAACGATGAGGCAAGCATAGCTACGAAGAAACCTCAACTAAGCATCATGCAGCGAATCGAGCCAACCGAAAAGGAGTTGCAGTTTACGCTAATGGAGGGATACATATGGAGCAACTTAAAGAGCTCATACGGGAAACAATGAAGGATAAGTTTGACGATAGTTCTAAGTCATCCTTCACCTATGCCAAGCCATATACAAAGAGAGTTGATGGTTTGAAGATGCCACTGGCTATCGGCCTCCAAAATTTCAACGGTTTAACGGAAAAGGAAATCCGAAACAACACATGGCTCACTTTGTTGAAACGTGCAACAATACTTTGGAACATATGGAGATCACACTGCCAAGCGGTTAAATGCATTCCTTGAAAGGAAACACCTTCGACCGGTACATAGATATGGAAGCTAACTCCATTGATAGGCGGGATCGAGATGGAGCAGAATTTTTGAATCGCTTCTACAAAGACAAGGAGAACAATAAGCATGATTGAGTTGACTAACACTCGCCAAAGTGGAAAGAGGAACTGTGATCGATTACATTAATCGATGGAGAAATCTAAGCATCAATCTGCAAAGATAGATTGTCGAAACTTCTGCAATTGAGATGTGTATCCAAGGGATGTAATGGGGTCTCCGATATATCCTCCAAGGAATTCAACCAAGGACCTTCGAAGAAGCTGGTAACAAGAGTTCATGACATGGAGTTGAGCATGATTGGAAGTGGAGTCGATGGACCACCAATTTCGAACATCACGACAAGAGTTATGTTAAGTCTTTAAATAAAGAATACATAACGTAGACATGCCTCATGATAGAGGGCAAAGGGGTTGACTGCGAAGAACATGCAACAAAAACAATATCCATTCTCGGACTCGATGTCTCGGGGATATTTGATGATTTGCTTGATGCAAAGCTGATTGAGTTGCCTAAGATGAAACGACCGGAGGAAGCGGGACGCATTGATGATCCAAAGTACTACAAGTACCATCGTTTGGTGGGTCACTCAATTCAAGAGGCTTTATCTTCAAGGAAAAGATAATGCGGTTGGTTCAAGAAGGGGATATAGTGCTTTAGAAGAGACTATCTAAAGTCCATCAAATCAATGCTCCTTGACAAGAGAATAAAGCGTATCAAATGCTCCTTGATACGAACTAAAACTATCTAAAAGTCCCTTAAATCAAATCTCCTTGACACGAGACGAAAGCTGTCTATGACTCTAAAATTGAGTCTTTAAATCAAATCTCCTCGACACGAGATGAAAGCTGTCTATGACTCTCAAATTGAGTCTTTAAATCAAATCTCTTTGACACGAGACGAAACCTGTCTATGTCTCTCAAATTGAGTCTTTAAATCAAATCTTCTTGATACGAGATAAAACTATCTAAACCCCCAAATCAAATCATGTTGCCCTTGAACTACGTTATGACTTGATCCTATTTAAAGAGGTACGTAGGCAACTTAGAAATTCTCTAAGTACGGTCATACTTCAATTATTTCGGTTTTAAGTTCTTACACTTAACAATGAGATATTGAAAAAAATTAAGATTTTCGTGTTTTATTCACCTCAAGTCACAATCGACCATGAACAAAGCACGAGGGGGCATTTGTAAGCACATTAATTTTGTTCCCAATTAAATGGCGACACGTGAAAAATATATTAATACCAAATAAAGTTGATTATTTATATTATGAGAATTTAATTACATTAATTCTCAAATTAAATAATTTATTGATATTTAATATACACGTACGAGCCGAAATTAAATCCTACGAATATTTAAATATTCGTAACTTGGTGACAAAGTAATTAACTTACCATATAACGTATAAAATCTCGTTAAAATGGAAAGTTAAACCAAGTATATCCTACATGGAAACAAAACAAATCAAATCGAGGCCAAGTCGATGGCTTCCAAGCCCACCCATTAAATCAATCTTAGCCTTCATTTATTCATTTGAGACACAATTCCACACACAATTCCAGAGGCAATTCCGGACTCAACTCCGAGCTCGAGCAGACTTTAGACGTTCTTGAAGATTCAAAGGCGTTCTTCCCGGCATTCAAGGGCGTTCTTCAAGCAAGTCAACCGAGCGGCGTCAATCAGGATCAAGGTGTTCAACCCTCCGATCAGACGTTTCTCCTTGAAGATTCAAAGGCGTTCATCCGGACTTCAAGAACGTTCATCCAAAAAGTCTCCGTAAATAGCGTTTAATTCAAGATAAGGCTCTTAAGCCATTGGATTAACATTATAAATCCACCAAATCCGCCAAATCATTCAAGTCATCCGCCAACATTCGAAGAGAAGAATTAGAGGGTCAAATCTAGAGCTAGAGTCCGCAAAAAGTTTATCGGTTCAATCCGATCAAAATCAAATTGTAAACATTTTTTGTATTTTTATAAATTAAATTCACGAAATATGTTGTTACAATATCAAAGAGGCTTGATTGCATGCTTGAAAAATTAAAGAATATCCGTGGGAGATTGTAAAAGCGACAATACATCCACCGTGAGTGATTAGAGTGAATTCTTGCATGATTTTATTTTGGATTAATTGCATATTTTGATCTATTTATGATCAATATCACCCTAATCAGTATAATTGTGAGCTTAACGGTTGTGGAAGGCATTATGTCTATTTTGTAGGTTTTTATCACATTTTGTGCAAAGGACAAGCCTTCCACCAAATTGATAGTCCAAGAAACGAGCCCACCCCGTGTTCATCTCTCAGTGCATCCAAAATTTAAGTGAAGATTCAGAAAGACACTGAAGAGAGGGTCAAAACGCAAAAAAAATCGAAGCAATCGGAGGTCGGATGCTCAAGATATCGATTATAACTCTTGGGTAATTCAAATCCTTCCAAATGCTAAGAACACCTATCACTATGTGTAAATGTGTGCAGAGAGTAATTCTAATTAAATCCCTATGAATTGTGCTAAGTGTGGAAAATCTCTTTTCATCAGCTGAATTGGGGGTATTTATAGTGGGAGCAAAGTTACAAATTTTATTTTGCAATTAAGGGCCTCGAAAATGATAAAATTCTACTCAAAATCGCGCAGCGATGGTCCCACTCGGCCACTTTGGGGTTCCACTCGGCCGAGTGGCTTGGATGTTGGTCGAGTGATAGTTGAACTGGAAGTGTCCAACTCGGGCATTTGATATCCCACTCGGCCGAGTCACCATGCTTATGGCCGAGTGGCTTTTCTTCTGGAATGGGGTGACTCGGCCACTCTCGCCTTCACTAAGGCCGAGTCACCTTTGCTATGGTCGAGTGACTTTTCCTCCGCACAATGCAACTCGGCCATCAATGTTCTCACTCGGCCTAGTGGCCTTGCTTCTGGTCGAGTGGGAAACTTTCAGAAT
Source organism: Paraleonurus japonicus (assembly GCA_030762865.1). Lineage (NCBI taxonomy): Eukaryota > Viridiplantae > Streptophyta > Magnoliopsida > Lamiales > Lamiaceae > Paraleonurus > Paraleonurus japonicus. The sequence continues at coordinate 17,661,429 of CM061056.1, forward strand.
CGCCACTCGGGCATACATGTCTTTACTCGGCCGAGTCATATAGGTGTGGTCGAGTGGCATCCTTTCACGGCAAAAGCGTGACTTGGGCATCTTCATTTCACTCGGCCAAGTGACCTCCCACTCGGCCAAGTGACTTCAATTCCTCTTGTTCTCAACTTTTGACCCTTCTCCAAGATTTTTCGCCTCGTTAAGACTTGTGCATCGAACTTTTGATCACATTCTTCTCACTTCTCGGCTACCTCTCGTCTTAGAATGGATCTTGCTCACCAAGTTGTTGTCTAGCTCGATTCTTTGCTCGTTTTCACCCTTTTCCTAGAAATGAGTCAACACTTGCATTAAAGTATTAGTTCCACAAAATTAAGCCCATTAACTTAAGATATGCAATGAAATACACCAGATACAATATAAAATGATCATCAAATATCATGCAAGAATGAACCCAATCAACTCCCCCAAACTAAGAGATTTGCTTGTCCCCAAGTAATAAGACAACAAAGCACATTTGGGTGAATTCATTGCAATCACGTTCAACGAGCAAAAGAATGAAATGGGATGATCAAACTCCTTCAATGAAAACAGGCTTCAATGCAACAATCAACTAATCACTCAAGAATTGTCATGTTAAGACGAATGCAATCTCGAATGCTCAACTCAATGCTCCTCCCAAGGAGTGTTTCACTCACTCTCGAGTGTATAAAGGCATGATAAGCACTCAATCATCAATCCACAAAAATGAACACCATAAGCTTGCCAATAGACTTAATCTCAATTATTTATTTTATGCTTCAAACATGAATCAAAGAGGACTTTTTCAAAAGTTGTAATGTAGGCTCTTTGGAGAAGGATGGGTGAATTTTAGGACAAGTAACTCATTAATTAGTAGAGCAAATGAAAGTTGATTAAACAATTCAATGTCAACTACACCACAATTTCAATCAATCATCAGTCTTTCTTTCCTTTTTCTTCCATTCAATTATAATTCACCACCAAACTCTTTTGAGACTTTCTTGCATTTCCAAGCTCAAAATTGACTTTTTCTTTCTTCTCATTCTTGTTTTTTCACTTTCACATCACAATTCAATTTTTCTTCTCAATCCTTCTTTTTCTATCAACTTAGCAAATCAAACCACCACACTTTTTCTTTTCACTCGCCATTCCTTTGTCAACAATTCATGCTCTACTAATTATAGGGACAAAAAGGCTCATAAGAATGGACAAAATGGCTTTAATTTCACAAGCTTGCCAAAGAATAAGGATTTAAGGCACAAATGGGCTTACTAGGGAAATTAATATTTTTGGTGGGGTCAAATTTGGCTAATTCGCTTTCAAAACAAACAAGGCCTCTTATCATTTCCACATAATCCACACAAAACTCAATTTGGACAAGTCTCTAGGCAAGTTCTAGCATGCAAATTCATGAACGATGCACTCAACAAGGAATAAACCGTCTAACATGTACAATTCAAAAGCACAAAAGGTCACGGGTTCAAAATGAACAAAGAGTATTGCATTCTTGTCCACACTCATCATTACAAGTCAATCAATCATGATAGCATCATGTTACACATCCACCTATTAACACATCCAAAGTCTAATGAATCCACTAATCAATTACATGAGCTCATGATCGTAACCTCAACAAATACCTCCATTCACACCATACTCATCACAATCAATTTTTCAAAAATTTTCTCATAAAAAATGAGAGGCCAATTGGTACAAACAAAAGATTGCACAACTATCACACCCCCAAACTTTTTCATTGCCATGCAATTAAAAATTTGGTAAGATAAGAAGAGCAATTTTGTTTGTACACAACTACCTACAGTAAAATCCACCAATCATCTCAACAAACAAAAGCATCCCATCTAATTAACCACGAGTAAAGTAAACATCCACAACATCCATCAAGTAAAAATTAATACAATCCCCAAATGACATGAATAACAAGGAGTTCAAAAACAAAAGGAACAAGAGATAAGAGTCTTGATACCACCCCGATCAATTCATTGTGGAGGGGTATAACTCGGAAAATGCCCTTGAGCCACGTGCCACTCGTACATAGCTCGTTGCATCATAAGCCGCTCATCATGAGCAGCCTTGTTTGCCGCTTCCATCTCTATCATCCGACTCTCCATCGCCATCTGTCTCTCCTCCATCCTCGCTCATCCGAGTGCTAAGCCCCTCTTGCCTTTCTTCCAAGCTTCGCATACGGACATTCAAAGATTGCATGCTCGAAGTTAAGCGTTGCATTTCCGCTCTTCTCACGTATGTGTACTAGAGAGGTTGAACTCGTTGTGGTTCCTGTGTCTCTATCTCTTGCTGCATCTCATTAGCTTCTTCAGGGACTTGGGCACGGCTAGATTCTCCTATATCACTTCTTGGTCTCTTCTCCCGTCCTTCCGCTCTGCCATGCATAAACACACGTACACACTCTTCATGAGCTCGAGAGTTCATCCGCCAATTTACTCTGTTTGTCACGGTGATGAGAGATGGGTTGTTCATAGGGAACTTCACTCCATCATGCATGCAAATACAGATCGTGTCCTCTATCTTCTCAATGACACCCATTCTCGCCAATGTCTTGCTATCCAATCTATTCCCGCCTAATGGCTTCTCATCCGAGCTAGGCTCCCAATTGTCTCCCTCAAAGAATGTTGACTACCAATCCACCAATTGAGCAATTCTTCACCTTGTCTTGTCTTCCCAACCGCCCAATCAAGTAGATCCCAAAATTTAAAGGGATACGGTTAGCCATGCAAAGGTCAAGATGTATAGCTCTTCGTTGCGCACCGATCCACATTCGTGTCTAGTAAACAAGGTGTTTGCTAGAATCCGATGTGCTAATGGAAAACGGGTTCAAGATGTTGGACGCCTTAGAGCGTGCCGCATCAAAACGCATCCGCCCTCGTGAACTCTGCTTGAAATGCTGTCCCACATCGCATTCTTGTCAAAATCTTCCATTGCTTGATACGAGCTAAGGGGGACATTTCGTCGGGTCTCGAAAAGGATGTTGAGCTGCTCTCTCCCCAATACCTTGTTGGCATTCCCTCTTCGAATTTAATCTTGTACGGAATGTCCTTTTTGTCCGTGTACACCTCCAAGGTGCTTAGAATTTCAAGCACCGGTGCCAAGTAAGTCTCACTTCGGACTTCCAGAAATCTTTCCATCCTATATTGTCGAAGAGTTGCTCTACTTCTTCCTTAATTCCCATCTTCCTGGCCACCACCGGATTATAGTATCGTGTGGGCCTCATCTTCGCCTTCACCAACTTCACAAACTTTTCAAGAAACTCGTCCCTCTCGTGGCCCAAATACAATTCCATAGTCGATGGTTGTTTTCCACACAAGGCTTTGCACCGAGCATTCATTTCGTCCTTAGCTGAAGTTTTGCTCGATTCTGAGAAGTCGATGCTTTTTACTCATTTTCTCAAAAATCATTCATTTCATGAGTAAAGCATACGCAATTTCTTACATAAATTTCAAAATTTCAATTCACAACTCTTGTCACTTCAATTTCAATCCTATCCTAACACAATTTGCAATCAAACTTAAATAATCACAAGCAAACATGTGACTCTTCTAAGTGTAAATCATGCTCAAGGATTTTTAACAATCTAAGCAACACTCATCTCAATTCCCTCACACAACAATCAACTTTTTCCACAATTTCCCCTTAGCCAAGTCAAATTCACAAAAGATATATCAAGAAAATTCTGAAATTGACCTAGCAATTGAGTAACCCATGGCATATATGAATTAACAAACTCAACTACATGAAGAAAATTGCATCAAAGCATCAACAACACCTCTTACCCCATGAAATTCGAATTCAAAAATCATTCCCAATGCAAGTATCAATTTCTTTCAAAATTTCAACAATTTGGCACAAAATTGACAAGGAATTGGGATGCCCATAACATATAAACATGATTCAACATCAATTCTAGACTATTTCATCACATTCATCATCAACTACACAAAATCCCCAATTTTCCAATAAGAACCCTAAGTAGAAGAATGCCAAAATTAATCCAAGAGAATGAGAGAAAGAGTAGTGAATGAGGAATAGAAGTACATACCTTGAGGTTATGAGAGGGAAACTGGCCGTGTGAGATGACCGAGTGAAATAGCGAGTGAAATTTTGAAGTGAGAAGCGTGAGGTTGCGTGAAGTTTGTGTGTGTTTTGAGCGTGTGAAGTGTGTGTGAAATGCTGAAATGGGTTTTAAAATTAAGGGAGGGGTTAAAATGCAATTAACGAAAGAAGAGAGACCAAAAATTAAAAGAAAACTTACGAGACGCGTATGACTCGGCCGGACCCTCCTTCCACTCGGCCGAGTTGCTTGGCTTTAGGTCGAGTGGAAATCTCGATGCTTCAATTCGACTCGGCCAAACCTACTTCCACTCGGCCGAGTCGCTCGTGCCCTGGTCGAGTGGCTTCATTTTTGGGAGTATCTCACTCGGGCATCACCTCTCTCACTCGGCCGAGTCTTCTATGCTCGTCGAGTGGATTTCCTAGTGGAAGCTTTCAACTCGGCCATCACTCCTCTTACTCGGCCGAGTCGTCTGCCCATGGTCGAGTGAGAATCATTCTCAGAATGCACCACTCGGCCTCCTTAGTCCCCACTCGGCCGAGTCACCTACTCATGGCCAAGTGGAATCCCTTCTGGAACAATATCACTCGACCAAGTGATCCTCCACTCGCCAAGTCATGTTCAACTCGAACTCGACCTGTTTTCTCACAAATACACCATTTTCTTTTTCAAATAATCAAGCCTTTTTAGCCTTAAACAAATAAGCATCATACCTCAAATCAACAAGACACCAAAATTAAAACACAACACACCAATAGAACATTTTAGTGCAACACGAATTGAAAAGCGAACACACCCCCAAACTTTTTCATTGCCGTGCAATTAAAAGTTTGGAACGAGTAGTGTTTCAAATAGAGTGCGCACTAAATAGCTAATAAGCCCATCACAACAACAACAATCCATCCAAAGCTCAATCACAAGCATAAAAATCCATCAAGAATTACAATTCAAGGCATGAATATAACACGACAAGGGTGTGCGCCGGTGCAATACCAATATGCTCAACAAATAAAATCCCCTAAACTTAGACATTGCAAGCAAGTCTAAGTTCGAGCCCAGGAGTTCCTTACCAACAATTTACCTATATTGCACCTCTTGCACCGTTCTTTTCCTTTCTCCTCCCACAACGTCTCCTCGAATCTCGTAAATGTCCACACTCTTATTAGCACAAATCATCACCTAGCACAACCAAAACACACTTATTGAAAGCAAAAATGAACACAAAACAAAGAAAGCGATAAAAGGATGGGTTGCCTCCCATTTAGAGCTAGGTTTAACGTCCTATGACGGACGGAGCGTGAGTTGCTCAACTTTACTCCAAAAATTGCTCGTCCACAAGGCCAATTTGAGAGGGTACAAGATAGTGCTTGATTCTATGACCATTAACCACAAACTTATCACCTCTCTCATTTATCAATTCAACGTGGCCATTAGGAAATGATTGCACCACCACAAACGGACCACTCCATCTAGACTTTAGTTTTCCCGGAAAGAGCTTCAATCGGGAATTGAATAAAAGCATTTTATCACCTTCCTTAAACTCCTTTCTCTTGATCCATTGGTCATGCCATTTTTTTGTCATCTCTTTGAGCAATATAGCATTTTCATAAGCATCCTCCCTAAATTCTTGGAGCTCATGGAGTTGCAACATCCTCTTCTCACAACACAAATCACTATCCAAATTCACTTTCCGAGTAGCCCAATACGCCTTATGCTCCAACTCCACCGGTAAATAACATGTCTTTCCAAACACTAATTTATAAGGAGACATCCCAATAGGAGTTTTGAATGCCGTACTCCCCAAACTAAGGTGTTGCTCGTCGAGCAACGAAATTAAAGAACAAGGGGGAAAATTGCATAGGCTCACTCAATACATGGACTTATCCACACAATCAAGCAATCTTCCTCAAATGAATCATCAAGCCAAAAAGCAACTAATCACCTTCACATGAGTTGTGCTTCAACAATAGCAAATTCGAACAAATTTGTCTAACATACTCACAAGATATGTGTTTATCACTCACCACTCAAAAGTGTATAAGGCAAATATACTCTCAATCAATCAAATCAAACAAGTGCACTACCATAGGCTTGCCACAAGTCTACATTTTCTACCACACAAAAGTGATCAATCAAGGAATCAACAAGGTCTTTATATTTGGTTGTAATGTAGGCTCTTTGGTAGAGGTGGAAGATTTGGATAAGTGACTCAGTAAACTAGTGGAGCGAGAGGTCAAGACGCCTAGGAACATCTCTTACTCTCAAGAGAAAGTGCAATTGTACGAGGTTGCACCCATGATACTCAACTCACACAATTTACTCATTTTCTTTACAACTCATTCTTCTCACTCAATACTCATAGAACCCTTTTTCTTTCTTTTTCATTCAATCAACCACAATATGCACAAGAGATTTTTTTCCTTCTTTTCATCATTTCTTTTTTAATCACATCTCTTTTTTAAGTGCACAATTTTTTTCATCGTTTTCTTTTCATTTCACAACTCAAATTTTTTCCCACCACTCTTCTTTCAAAGCAAAAATTAACCTCTTTAAAAGCATTACGCTCCATTAGTTATTTGGGGACAATTGAGCTCATAAAAGATAAAAGGCTAAATTCGTAGGTTTGCCAAAGAAATAAGTCTAAATAAGCTCAAAGTGGCTAACTATGGAATAATATCATTTGGTAGGATAAATTTGTCCAAGTGACTAAATCAATTCAAAGATGGTCTTGTATCATATTCCAAAACTTCACACCTAAGTAGCTTCTAATTAAGAAAAGTGGCAAGTTCTAGAGCACACAAGTATGATTGATACACACATCAAGGAAACAAAACTCAAAATTATGCAAGTCAAGGCTCAAATCTCACAAGGTTATCAAGGTAGACAAAATGCTCTCCTAAGCAAAGTTTCCACGCAAACACATATTACAATGACTAAATCACCTTCTAACTCAACTCATCATCCAATTCCAATCACAAGATCACCAATTAAGCACACAACAAGTCCACAATCAAGATCACCTTACTCAATTTTCCATCACAAAATACACATCCAAAATGATAAACTCAAAGATATGCAATAAATCCACAAATAAGCTCCAACATCACAAAATTTCCTCATGCTAATGAGAGGCAATTTGGTGCAACAAAAATTACACACAACTACCTACTAAGAACTAAAAGCTCAACACCAAAATCATTTACAAGTATAGTAGAACATGTAAGCTCAAAAATGAAGTGCGCCGGTGCAAATTGAAAAGCATGAAAAGAGGCACACCTCCCCCAAACTTGGACAAGTCCAAGTCTAGAGAAGGTGTTGTACCTAAAGGTCTTGAAGTACCCTCCCTTCTTCCAGCTAGCAAGCCTCACCAAGCCTCAAACGCACAACCTCAACTTCCTAACAAGAAAACACAAACACACTTTCACACTTATTGAAAGCAACGAAACAAAAACAATAAAAAGCGAAAAATCGATGGGTTGCCTCCCATCCAAATAACTTATTTTTAACGTCCTATGCCGGACATTATTCATTAAATTCAAACTTCCCTATCGGAATGGCCAAGGATATTGGTCCTCCTTTCCACAATACTTTAATCTTTAAGCTTCAAAATCCTTAAGACACTCATGTAGGATAGAACCATCATCCATACATATCTTGCACATTTTCCTTGATGGATTCTCCTCTTGCTCTCTCCCCTCATCTTTCTCCATTCTTCCTTGTTTCCAAGGATGCCCAAGCACTTCATTACTTCTTTCCTATAATCAAAGTTCACAAGAGGTAAAATAAAATCAATAGAAGCATCAATCTCAATTAAAGTACAAATTGAAGAGTTTGAAGGTTTAGAAATGCTCATTTCATTCTTCATTGTCTCATTCAATGCTTCTAGATTTTCTTGTTCATTGTTGCTCATGTCCATCAAAGGAGACTCCTCTTCCTCACTTTCAATAAGGAAATCGTCAATTTCATCCTTCTTGCTTGGACCCTCTTCTTCTTCTTCTTCTTCTTCTTCTTCTTCTTCTTCTTCTTCTTCTTTCTCTTTCTCTTCCTCTTTCTCTTTCTCTTCCCATTTCCCTTCTTCTTGATGGTTCTCCATGATGGTTATGCTCTTGACTTTGCATAGAAAAGCTTTGAGTTGACTTGTTAGAACATTGAGTTGAGCTTGAGTGATCTCCATGTTCCCATCTATCATAGCCTCAACTATTTCCTTTGTCTCATAGATGCTCTCATACAAGGGAAATATTTCTTCAAATCTTGAGTCATCTTCCTCAATTCTCTTCATCAACATCCTAACCATCTCCTTCAAGATAACTCTCACATCATGGATTCTCCATTCTTGATAATGAGAGAAAGCTTGTAGAATTTGATAGGCATACTCATAGCTTGTCCCATTATTGTAGTCATATCCTTCATAATATGGAGGATAAACCATACTATTTTGGTAATAGTATTGATTCCACAAGTATTGATTATATCCATCCATCTTTGCAATTAAGCTCTTTAAACTCTTGTAATCATACCTGTGAAAGTCAAAGAAGCCTCAAATTCCATAAGTCAACCAAAAATAAAAAAACAGCAACAAAACAAAATAAAGACTCAAGTAACTCCACTACACAAGCTCTAAGTCCCTCTTAGCGCTCTCAACTAATTCCCGGCAGCGGCGCCATTTGATTGTCGTCATTTTATCGTAGCAAATAATTTTGACCAATCAAGTATATCGAACCCACGAGAATTAGGAGAGCAAGGATCCCTAGAGCTACAAGCTTCGCGGAATTATTGAGTCAAGCACGGGATTATGCAATAAACTAAAATCAACAAATAAAACTAACAAACAAGCAAGAATAAATAAACTAAAGAGCAAGCAAATATAAAGCAATTAAACTAGAAAGCGAATAACACAAGACAAATACCAAGGAGAAACGAGTGCTCGGTGCAATTCACCAAAGAATCATCAACTACGGATCAAACAAGATTGGAAAATCCACATGCAAGAGAATGATAGGGTCAATCACGTATGAAGCACTCAACCGTCTTGGATAAGCCTAGGACGAGCACACAATAAGCACATAGATTGTCTTAGAGACGACACTCTAAGCCCTTTCACTAATTACCCAATTATAAATCAAGCAATTACGTACCCTTATGCCGGTTCTAATGAAACTAACCAAGTCTCCTTGAGTTAACCCAATATTGATATTGATCACACCTCTAATCCTAACACCTAAGCACCGATTTAATTACCCACGTCTCCATGCGATAATTAATCAAGCAACAAAGGATCAAATCATAGATTAGCAATCAACACATACAAATCACATAAGGATAATCAATCTCTTACACAAAAGGAAAATCCAATCAAATCATCACCATAATCAAATCATCAAAGGATCCTCACACCCAAGCACTATGAAATTTAGCCAATCAACATCAATTCATCAATACCCATGGCAATCAAGAGTGAAATTAAGAAACTCATACCAATTGCAGTAAAATAAAAGAGAGATAAGAGAGATAACACCTTGAATTCTTCAAAACTTGAAATAAATTTGCAATGCATACAAAATCCTTCAATCCTTGCTTGAAATTGAAATTACAATGAAATAAACTAAATATCTAAGCTAGATATCTATTGGGCAATGGAAATTAAATTCTAATCTATGAAAATTTAAAGGCAAATAACTAATCTAGGCTAAGTGTGTGTAAAAGTGTGAAATAGTGTGTGTGGGAATTCTATGGAAAATCCTATCTAATGATGTGTATGTTGAATCCCCCTCTTAGAAATCTGCAAAATGGAATTTATATAGTGGGATTTAGGAACAATTTTCAAATATTGCAAAGAGGCCCCAAAAATATGAGAAATTGGAAAAAGAATTCATCTACACCGGACGTCTTCAACTCGGCTCGGGTAGAATTCCCAACTCGGTTGAGATATACGCCTCGGACCGAGTTAAGAAGAAAAGCTGGCCGAGGTGATTTATACATCAAACATTATGTTCCTCACGTCTCGACTTGCCTCGACTCGGAGTGAAGGACTGCACCTCGGTTCGAGTCGTGGATAATGGCGTTGTGAAAGTTGCGCAATGAAAGAGGGCAACGGATCGTGAATTGAGATGTGCGGCGATGATTGATGGGCGGCGCGCGGGGGCTCCGGCGATTTGGGCTGCGCGAATGAGGCGGCGCCGGCGTTGGGCGGATTGACGGTGGTTGGATCGCACTGGATAAGGCGGCGGATTTGTGGCGCTCGCTTCTACGACGAGGGCTACGGATGGGCGACGCCGGCGTTGGGTCATCGGCGGTGAGATGGGTAAAGGCGAGGAGGTGCGACGGCTGGGTATGCCAATCTGAGGCTGTGAAGGCCGTGATTGGTATTGGGTTGCGCGTTGTTGGCTGAATTTGTTTGAGGAAGATGATGGGTGTATTCATCAGAAATGTGGGTGCACTTGGTGGGTGTACTTCTTAAACTGATGGGTGCAATCGATTTTTGGTGTGTTTTTCGCCGTCTCCTTCGTTCGACCGTAATTTCTCCATACGAACTCCGAATGACCTGATTCTTTTTGCGTTGCACAGCTCTCTCGGCCCTCTTTCAGCCCATGCAATTACTCGTTTAATTTGAAGACGACAAATGTCCTCAATTTGCACTCAAAATTGGCCTCAACCTACAAATTCAAACTCAAAACAACAAATTCAATAATCAAATGCAATTAGCTAAGTAAATGTGAATTAACATGAAAATAATATCAAATTAAGACAAATAAGCACACAATAATCATGCAATTTTCACACTAATCGAGACGGTAAGCCCACAATGCGTCATTTAACTTCTTAGACCAATCCTTCCTTGAAGTGCTCACCGTTCTCTCCAAGATCTTTTTAATTTGGCGATTAGACACTTCGCAAGTCCATTTGTTTGAGGATGGTAAGGTGTGGAAACCTTGTGTGATACTCCATAACTAGTTAAAATATTAGCCAACAATTTGTTCACGAAGTGGCTACCCCCATCACTCACCAATGCTCTTGGCACATCAAATCTTGCAAAAATGTTCCCCTTTAGAAACTCGATCACGGTTTTGGCATCATTGTTCTTTGTTGCAACCGCTTCAATCCATTTAGAGACATAATCTACGGCTAGCAAAATGTACTCATTGCCAAAGGAATTAAGAAAAGGTCTCATGAAATCCATGCCCCAAACATCAAATAATTCAACTTCAAGCATGTTGTTCAATGGCATCTCATCCCTCTTCGATATGTTCCCACTTCTTTGACACTTGCCACATCTCATCACAAAATCTTTGCAACTCTTGAACATTTTTGGCCAATAGAAGCCCGATTGAAGAATCTTAAAGGTGGTATTTTTCCCTCCATAATGTCCTCCACAAGGTGATGAATGACAATGAGTCATTATACTCTCTCATTCCTCTTGAGGCACACATCTTCTAATAATGGAATCAACCCCTTTCTTGTACAAGAAGGGATTATCCCAAAAGTAATCTTTCACATCCTTCAAGAATTTCTTCTTCTCATGTAGTTTCAAGTCATAGGGCAACCTTCCTACTACAAGGTAATTAGCATAATCCGCGTACCATGGCCCTTCTTCTCCATCCTCCTTGGTTTTGATAGCAAATAAATGCTCATCCGGGAACTTCTCTTTCACTTCACCCCCTTCCTCATCATACCCTTCATCATGCTCCAACCGTGACAAATGATCGGCGATTACATTTTCACTCCCCTTCTTATCCTTGATATCCAAGTCAAATTCTTGTAGGAGTAGAATCCACCGGATAAGTCTTGGCTTATAGTCTTTCTTCGTCATCAAATACCTTATGGCCGCATGGTCGGTGTAAACGGTGGTTTTCGCACCTACTAGGTAGGGTCGAAATTTATCCACCGCATACACCACCGCTAAGAGCTCCTTCTCCGTTGTAGTGTAATTGAGTTGGGTAGAATTGAATGTCTTGGACGCATAATAAATGGCTCGAAACTTCTTCTCCCTCACTTGTCCCAACACTACACCCATAGCCCAATCACTAGCATCACACATCACCACAAAAGGCTCCTCCCAATTTAGGACAAGGTTAGTTTCTTGGCACCTCTTAAGAACACTCTCAAGATTAGCTAAGCACACATTATATGAACTTCCAAAAACTGAGAAATCATCCATAAATACCTCCATCACATTTTCAATCATATCATGAAAGATAGACATCATACAACGTTGAAGCGTTGCGGGAGCGTTACACAATCCAAATGGCATACGCTTCCACGCATACGCCCCATAGGCACATGTAAATGTAGTCTTCTCTTGATCTTCGGGAAATCATGATTTGATTGTACCCCGAATAACCATCGAGAAAGCAATAAAATGCATGTCCACTCACACGATCCAACATTTGGTCCATAAAGGGGAGGGAAAATGGTCTTTGCATGTAGCCTTATTCAATTCTCTATAATCTACGCACACTCTCCAACCGGTCGCTACCGTGTAGCAATGACCTCATTGGAGTCGGTGGTAATCACCGTCATCCCTCCCTTTTTACTCACCACATGTAAAGGAGATACCCACGGGCTATCACTAATAGGAAAAATCATACCGGAATCAAGGAATTTAATCACCTCTTTCTTAATCACCTCTTGAATTAAAGGGTTAACCCGTCTTTGAGGTTGCACTATAGCCTTACTACCCTCTTCTACCCTTATTTTATGCATACAAATAGATGGGTTAATCCCTTTCAAGTCATCAATACACCAACCCAAAGCACCTTTGTTTCTAGCTAGCACATGCAATAATTTCTCAAGTTCATTAGCACTTAAAGTAGAAGAAACAATCACGAGGTACCTCATTTCTTCATCTAGATAAGCATACCGAAGGTTATCGGTAGAGGCTTGAGCTTGTCCTTCTTTTCCTCCAATTTAGGCACCTCTTCTCCTTCTATCTTCAAGGGTAGAAATTTGGGTTGCCCTTACCATTGATCACATCCCTTCATTTTCTCATCAACTTTGCCCCTACAATCATTAGAAATATGCAAAGAAAATTCATTAGACTCACCCAAATGTAATGCATGCAAATTTCTATTTAAGAACGAATATGAATCAAGAGACAAAGATGAGTTTGAGAAATCTTCCCATTCATCTTGAATGACCCCGTAATTAAGCTAACGAAGCTAACACTCTCCGCTTGGTCATTCTTCTCCAACGTCTTGTAGATAGAAAACTTGATCTCCTCATTGTTGAAGCACAATTTAAGCTCTCCATCTTTCACATTGATCATAGCCTCCCCCGTTGCAAGAAACGGTCTTCCCAAAATGAGAGACACATCTTGATCTTCTTCCATGTCCAAAATCATAAAGTCCGCCGGAAAGATGAAGCGATCTACTTTCACAAGCACGTCCTCAACCATTCCTCTAGGCCTCTTAATTGATCGATCGGCAACCGGAGTGTCATAGAGACCTCATTAATATCACCGAGATCAAGCCTTTTGTAAATAGAGTACGGCATAAGGTTTATGCTTGCTCTAAGATCACATAACGCCCACATTGTATCACTTCCACCAATTTTACAAGGAATGGTGAAACTCCCGAATCTTTGAGCTTTTGTGGCACACTCTTTTGGAGCAAGGCGCTACACTCCTCCGTCAAACTCACCGTTTCATGCTCTTGGAGCCTCTTCTTCTTGGAAATCGCATCTTTGAGGAACTTCATGTAGTGTGGCATTTGTTCCAAGGCATCGGCAAAAGGTATATTGATGTGAATCTTTTGAAGATTTCTAAGAATTTAGCAAATCTTTCCTCCATCTTTTGCTTCATGAACCTTTTTGGAAAAGGAGGTGGAATTGGTGTCTTGGGCACTCCCCATCTATCACAAGGCACATGCTCCTCTTTTTCTCTCAATTCCTTGGCCAATTTCCACTTTGGAATTCGAGTTGAACACTCCCTTTTTTCGAGCACCTTTTCCTTCTTCTTCATCAAGGCTTCGTCCTTCTCCTTCATCATCCCTTTTTCCTCCTCATCTTCATTAAATCTTTCAAACTCATTTTCTTCCTCTTCACCACCCTCTTCTTCAATCTCTTTCTTCTCATGAGAATTCTCTCTTTCAAACTCCCCTTCTCTCGGCATTGATGGTCCATCGTACTTAGTACCACTTCTCAATAAAATTCCCTTGCATTGCTCTTTTGGGTTCACCTCGGTATTTGAAGGAAACTTCCCCTTATTTTGCAAATTCCCCAAGGTGTTAGCCAATTGACCCATTTGGAATTCAAGGGTCTTGAGTTGGTGACCATGTTGAGAAATTTGGCTCCCAAACAAGCTTTCCATTTTATCTAGCCTTGCTTCTAGCTTAGCATCTTTCTCTTCCATCTTCTTGATCAACAAGGCTAACAACTCATCCGTTGGCGGCTTCCCTTCTCCATTAGGCGGTTTAGCTCCCGGATCAAATCCGGGTGGGAATTGTACGGCGGCCTTAGGATTTGCATATGAAAAGTTTTCATTCTTCCGGCATTTGAGTTGTACGAGTTGTTACCTTGAGCAAATTGGTCTCCTTGTTGAAAAGAAGATTGACCTCCTTGTTGAAAAGGGGTTGGAATTGCCCTTGATTAAATTGCTTCCCTCCTTGGTAGCCTTGTTGATATCCTCCTTGTGGTTACTTTCTCATATAATTTACATCTTCACATGGCCCAACTTGATTAAGAGCTTGCCCATCTTGCATCATTTGAGGAGGAGTGACATCTCTTGGTTGGTTGGAGGTAAGTGAGCTCACCTTATCAATAAGTGTCATCATCATAGAATTCATTAAGTCTCCTTGTTCCACATTGGCTACTCTTTGATTTGGCACTTGATTGGTGTTCCATTGGGAGGCATTGTTGGCTACACCATCTAAAATCTCAATGGCTTCTTGTGAGGTCAAGAATAAGAAGTCCCCTTAGCACATGCATTCAAATGTAATTGAGATGCTTCATCTACTCCGCAATAAAAGAAGCATATGGTTTGCTCCTCCGGGAAGCCGTGTTGGGGACACGATATCAACAAATTGTTGAAACGTTCCCATGCATCCTTTATACTCTCCTTTGGCTTTTGCTTGAACCCGACAATCTCATTCCTTGCTTGGACGGTTCGAGAAGGAGGATAGAATTTAAGCAAAAATTTTTGACTTATCTCGTCCCAAGTGTGCACGCTCCCAGTGTAAAGTTTTGTTAAGCCATTGCTTGGCCTTTCCGTGAGGGTGAATGCAAACATCCTCAACTTCTTAGCATCCTCGGTGACACCATTGAACTTCATAGTATCCTTAATCATGAGAATGATTATACTTAAAAGAAGTAATTATTCCCTCTTTCCCATAATAATTTGCACACTTTTCTTATTAGTTTGTCTCATAATAATTTGTACTCCCTAAAATGGAAACATCACACGATTTTAACACTTTCACAATACCATTTAAATTTCGAAATTGTCACTCTTATTTTATTCTACTTTATTCTCTCTCATACGCTTAAGTAACTTTTTTTAATTTTTGTGCCCAACAAATGATACAAATTATTATGGGATGAAGAGAGTACATTTTATGACCGTGCATGGCAACGGTGTTTGGTGAACGATAGTGAAAATAAATGGTATTAGAAAATAGAAGGTAAAAGCCCAAATTAATTTATTCATTTAGTGGAACATTTTTATAAAAATTACTTAGTGTTTTGACTTGATGTCAAAATTATTTATAGTTTTGTCAAAAAAAAAAAAAAATTATTTATTTGGAACAACTTAATTATATAAAATTCTGGACTTAAGTTATACTTTTACGTACTCAATTGAACGAGAACTCTACTTATGTAAACTTTACGTTTTGTCAATACAATCATCCCAACCAAAACTTCGATTTTTATAAATGGTAAAAAGTGTCACTTTTTTAACAACTATCCTCATTCTTCGGATTTTATCATTCTACTATCCCATTTTTGTCTTTTCTCTTCCAATTTATTTTCTTTCTCATCACATCTCAACAGACCGTACATAAAATACTATTCTTTTTAAAAGCTGTGTTAAAAGCTTAAAGGGAGTATATCAATTACGCTATTTGAAATAAATAATTAATTTTCTGTATTACGGTACGGGTTACAACTGTAGATAATGGAGGTGTTTATATATAATCGAAAAATTACCAAGTAGGCTGATATCTGACGAATATAAACAATACGATAAAAGTAGAGGAAAAAAAGAGTATTTCATTGCTCCCAAAGTTTGAAAGTTAGATACAGCCTTATATATATATATATATATATATATTGCTCCATTCTCTGATCTTCAATTCCACTGCAGAGGACTAATAAGACTACAGGTATTCCATTTTGATTCTTGTCTCATCATCCTATGCAGTATTTGTTTAATTCTTTGATATGTAGCTGCGTTTTCTTCAAATTTTATGGTATTATTGGGGTTCATACATATTTTTGGATGTAGATGTGGTAATTGCATCTAATTGTGATGTGTAAAAGCAGATAATTGATTTGGAAATGCATGTATATGCAAGTGCTGTTAATGCTAATGCTAGATCCATACTTTCTGTGAATAGTCAAAGATGCTACAATTTGAACATCCCTTCAATTTTTCTGCTATATTTCTTCAATCTGCATTCTCTGTTCGTTTTACTCCTCAAACATACTTTGGTTGATTTTAACTTTACCTATTTGGATTTGTTTGGAAAAATTAAAATATATAGATAAACAAGTGCAGGAAATGGCGGAAATTGTAGTAGGCCTTCTTGGGCCACTTATTCAAATTGCTCCATTCATCAAGCGTAAATTCAGTTATCTTTGTTGTCTAAATAGCAACATCAACAGCCTAGACGAAGAAGCCAAAGGACTGGATGATGCGAGAGCTGCACTTCAGCAGAAAATCGACGAAGCTGTGGTGCACGGGTTATTCATTCTAAAGTGTTGTCTTGGATGAAAAAAGTAGATGACATCCAACAAAGGAAGAGTTTATTAGACACTGAAATAACTAAAATACGAGATGGTGGTTGTTTGTCTGTGAAATCTCGCTATTCAGTAAGCAAGAGAGCTGTTAAAACTGCTGCAGCAATGAAGAAGATGAAGCTAGAGGATCCCAGTGCGGTTATGACTGACATATCCCATCCTTTACCACCCGCAGCAAAGGTACTAGATTTTCTACAAACCCCACGACTGAGTTTGAGTCTAGGAAAAAAATTGAAAAAGATTTGATTGCGCTTTTAAAGGACGAACAAGTTAATATGTTGGGGTTATGGGGTATGGGCGGTGTTGGGAAGACGACTCTGGCCAACAAAATTAAGAACAAAATGATGAAGCGAGAATGTGTTTGGTGAATCCGTGATGGCGGTTGTGAGTCAGCCTGCAAACATGGAGAAAATCCAAGAGGCATAGCTGGTCAATTGGGTTTGAAATTTGACGATCATGAGAAAAGTTTATCAAGTAGAGCACCAAAGGTATGTACCAGATTAAGGTGTAAAAAGAATATTTATAGTTCTGGATGATGTTTGGGAATATCTTGATTTGAAGAAATTAGGAATACCAAGCGAAAGTGGTCTAGAAGGATGTACAATTCTTTTAACATCTCGAAGAGGAACATTCTTGGAGAAATGAAAGTTCTTAAAGAGAATGTTCTAGAAATGCAAACCTTAAGTGAAGATGAAGCATTATCTTTCTTTCGGGAGCAACTAGGAACTTCTGCAATTCGGTTTCCTAGGTTAGAACAACAAATTACAAAGGAGTGCAAAGGTTTGCCACTTGCCCTAGCAATTGTTGCCCGAGTGCTTTGAAAAGTCGAGATGGACATAAATGTTTGGGAAGATGCCTTTGGGAGAATTAAGGCGATCCAATCCAAGACTTGTAAGGTGTTCTTAAAGAGGTTTATAATCCCCTTAAACTAAGTTATGATAACTTGAGCTCTAATGCCCAATCCATATTCTTGTTGTGTTCTCTCTTTCCCGAAGATTTTGATATTCCTCTTGAGGATTTGATGCTTATGCCATGGGGCTACGCATGTTTAAAGGAATTTGGGATTTGGAAACCATAAGAACTAAAACATACTCACTTGTTAACATGCTTAAAAGTTGTTCCTTGCTATTGGAGGTTGAGGGTGAAGACAATGTCGTAATGCATGATATTGTCCGAGATGTGGCCATTTTCATTGCTTCAAAAGATCCAAAGGAGATGCCACTAATAAAGTCTCTGGTTATAACTCCACTTGGATATCTCCCTTTGTCGGCGGAGAAAGAATTGAGTTTTCTAAGGGATCGACTTTTCCAAATCTTCATCTCTTATTGATTGATAAGTCGGCGAGGAATTACAAATCAGCGGCTTTTCTTTTGAAGGAAAGAAAAAGCTCAATGTGTTGTCCATCTGTAATGTATGGTCATTAACATTATTACCGCTTACAACTCAAAATCTTAGGACATTGATTTTAGTTAATCAGTAAATCCTTGAAGACCATATTTGTTGTTGGGGAGTTGTTAGATCTTGATATTCTCATCCTGCGTGAGTGTAATGTCATGGAGGAGATCCCATTAGAGAAACTAAAATGTCTAAAGTGGTTAGAAATTGCAAGGTGCGAAGCTCTCGAAAACATTGGGTCAAGAAGACATCAAACTCAAGATATCACATTTTCAAAATTGGAGAGCCTTCAACTACGGCAGCCTTCCAAATCTTACAGATTTCTGTCAAGGAATTGAAAGTATTGAGTTCCTCTTGCTTACTCAATTAGAGATCGAATATTGCCCGTAATTGAAAAGTCTTGTTTCTAGTCCAGAAAGCGTCCGCATGGGAGATGATGGTAATGATCACTCTTTACATTTCCTCTGCAATCAAAAGGTATGCAACATTGCTTAAAATTACAATATCTGTCCATTTGGATAATATAATAATATTCTTTTTGTCGAAAATAATATAAAATTAATGATGAATGCTAATTGAATTCCACACAATTAAAACTATGATTAATATATGGGTTGGAACTCCATATTAATTAATTATATGTTCACTTTTCCAGATGAAAAATGAATTAATTATTTATCTTACTATATTATACTTTAATATAATAGTAAAGAATGGAATAGAAAAAGAAAGAAAATGGATCAGATTATGGAGGCAGCATTGAATTAAATACTTGTTGTTTTATTATGCAATTTGTGACATACTGAGTATATGATTCCAACGGCAGGTTTCATTTGGCAAATTGAGGAAACTACGACTTAAAGAGATTGATAACTGTAATAGCATATTGTGTAGTTGTGAAATTCCAGTTGGCTCCTTCTCTCATCTACAAGAGTTACATCTCTTTGGTCTACACAAGTTGAAGACTTTGTGCAACTCTGCTCTTTGGTTGCCCCAACTGCTAAAACTGGACATCTCTTATTGTAATGAAATGAGAAGTTTTAACTCGGGATCTCTAAATATGAACAATTTAGAATTCCTTTATATTTGCGATTGTCGTATGATGGAACATGTATTCTTGTGGAGCGAAGAAGAAAATGAAAAACTATCACTTTTCCAAAATTCACAACCCTCACCCTATTGTTTCTTTACAGACTCACATCTATTTATAAAGGTGTTGAAAGCATTGAGTTCCCTCTCTTAACTCGTATGAAAATTGTGCAATGCCCAAACTTGACAACTCTAGTTTCTGCAGACATGAACAAGGTATGTACCCTTATTACCATCACATAATTAACATTCATTCTAACATTACATATTCTGCACTTTTTATTATTTCTCTAGCTATGTATATCGAACATAACAAAACTCATGTATTATTTTCCTTCAACTCTATTTTTATTTCTTAACTACATATTATAATTATAGTAATGATCGAAATACATGAATTTGTTCATTTGCAGGTGAACAAACAACCAGTATATTATTCGTTGCCGATATGGGACCAACAAAATTTTACTAGGCTTGAGTCATTACACATAACTGGTTATGACAAGATTAACAGTTTATTTTCATCTTCAGTAGCTGCTAATCTCATCAATCTCAAGCACCTAAGAGTGGAACATTGCAAGAATATGGTAAAAGTGATTGAAGAAGAGGCGGAGGAATATTCACATGAAACAATTCTTCTTTTTCCCCATCTGAAAGAGCTAGTACTCGATTGGTTACCCAAGTTGAAGTTTTTTTGTGGATGGAGATGTGCTCTTAAGTTGTCATTATTGGAGAAAATAGAGATATGTGGCTGTGACAAACTTTTCAGTTTTACCTTGGGATCTGTAACCACGCCCAATCTCAAAACCGTCCAAATAATAGAAGCAAATGATGTCATTATCAACATACAAGACATCATTGACTTGAATAATGTGTTGCAGCAACGCTTCAACAGAGTAAGGGTCACAACAACTTATGCTTCCTCCCACTTGTTTTCTATCTATTTACACTTTAAAATCAATTATTTCTCCTCGTATATATGAACAAAAAGAATATATATATAGTTGTTATTCTTTAATGATTATTAATTAGTTGTAATTATTTTGATTAGAAAAACTCAACTTTAAGTGAGGGAGAAGAGGGGTCAAAGAAGAACAATGAAATAGAGGAGGAGGAGGTACATATATATATAATATTTTTTTTTCGGTGGATTAAACTTAATTTATGAACCATTAGTTTGACTAAATTAATTTAGTTGCGTTAAATGTGATTATTAAGAAGAGGAATAAACCTGAAGAAAACGATCGAGGGCTAGCAAAAGAAACAATACCATCTTCAACAGCTTTGGGTGTTAATGTTGAAGAATTAAACATGTGATCTTATTTGCTTGGAATTGGTTTAGTTTCTGTTTCTTTTGTTTGTGCATATATGGCTCACCTTCATATACATGGTCTTACTTCTTGCTGGCTTTTAGATTAGGTTATCTTGGTTTTGGGATTTGGATTCAGGCGTAGGCTTGGATGAGAACTTTTTCAGTGTGTTTTGTTTTTGTATAACTGATTTCTCAATGACATTTTCTCTCGTGAAATTATAGAGAGCTCAATATTTCTCCCGGTAAAACCTTAGCAAGTATGTTTTCGTCGACGGATTTGGACCCTCCGTATTTAATTTAATGAGGGGAACCCTTGTTAAATACTCCGTAAACAGAAATATTACTCATTCACTATACTAATTTATACCCTTATTTAATTTGTTAAATACTCCGTAAAATGTAAATATTACTCATTCACTATACTAATTTATACCCCTATTAAATTTACACGTATTTACTGAATTTGTCATTGAAATACGAATATCAAATATTTAATTTGTTTACCACCCTAATGGATGACCACTAAAACATAAATGGTACTTACAAATAAATCTTAAAGAGTTGTACCCCTTTTACTTAACTAGATCCGCCGCTGCTCATCCCATGTGTTTAATTTTGAATCGGGTGCATACGACTATTTTTACCATCACAATCATGCATATTCACTATTATTATCATACATATATCTTTATCATTTGTCGTATACATGCTGTTATAAATAAATGTGATAGTTGTGCATGCATATGTATAACAATGATGGTGAATGTGCATGACACTAGTAGTAAAAATAGAGTTTATCGTATACACACGATTCAAACTTATTTTTGCTAACATTCTAAACTACCTCATAATCTCACTACCAAAATACTCTCTCAACCAATCTCCCTTGATTTTCAGATTAATTATCGAAACCAAATTTCAAAACAAAAATGAAAGAAATGCCTAGAAAATGAAAAACAATTCGAACTGCAGATTATGAACCCTTGTTCTTTAGAAAAATAATTTCCAAATGTAAACCATTCATCTCTCAAAAATTTAAAATCTCAAAACTCTGATCCATTATACAAAAATTAAAAATCAAAGAAAGAAAGAGAGTGAAGGTCTCGATGAATTTTGGGATGATAATTCAAAAGTATGAGCGAGGGGCTTGGTTTTGAGGGAGATGATCCATGAACTGGGTGGGGTGGGGATTAGGTTCTCATTTGACGTGGTGGGTTTTTATTTATTTTTAATTATAATTATTACACATCCATAGTTAATTTGGTTGAAATAGTAATCAGTAAATGACATTGGTATGCAAATAAATGTATACTGCGAGTATGTTAAAAATAAAAGATATTTTTATTTATAGGTATACAAATAAATAAGGACACAGACGAATAAGATAAGTGTCACAAACAATAATATGGATATCATTTAGTAAAAATATAGGTATCAGCTAGGGAGTAACTAATAATATGGGTATCATTTAGTAAAAAAAAATATATGATATAAGTGGTAAAATTTGAAAAGTAAAAAATGTACTTAAATAATGTCATATTAGTTCTTTTTTTTTAAAAAAAAAAATTGCAAGCTCCACTGAGCCCAATAATTACCCAAGTGTATTTTTGTTAAAAGTCGTAATTATTACATAATAATTACAAAATCAATTCACTGAAATGTAAAATGATGCCTCCATGAACCTACCAGTTACTAGAATACAAAATTCACAACCCAAGAAAAGAGCTGCGATGTGATTAAATAATATATAAAATATATAATAAGTGGTAAATTAATTAATAGAAAAAGGCTTGCCATTTTTGACGGACCATGTGATTGCTCAAGTGGAAAATGACTTGACCCAGATTCAATGAAAGCCACCAAAATCTACACTCCATAAATATAGCTTCTATTTTAATTTCCTTTTCATTTTTCTTTAATTACATAGCCGCCTTTGTCCTTTATATATCGCACTCACATGTTGCCATTTTTATAAGAATACAAGAGATGTTGCCCACTTATAATAAACGGTGCGGATCTCGCATTACGTAATGATGTTACATCTCCTATTACATTAATTAGATTTACGCCATGTACATACATCTAAATTTACAAATAAAAGAATAACATCCTAATATAATCGTATGTACACGTGGCACAAATCTAATTAATGTAACGGAGATGTAACACCATTATGTAACGGAGATCTTGTGTGTATAATAAATGTGTAGATTAATAGATCATGCATACTATTAAAATAGACTTATTTTATTTTAATTTGGAAAAAATGAATAAAGGTGGTGATTCCTTTTATTTATTAGTTTTATTTAAACCTTTTATTTATTAGTTTTATTTAAACCTTTTATTTCAATTGGAATGGAAGAAGTTCGTATTGCTAATAAATTAAATTGGACAATTGAGCCCTTCATTGTCCAATTTAATAAAGAATAATGGCTTATTTAATCTAAATAATAAATAAAAGATTTTTATAAAAACATGGACCTATTTGATCTAGAATATTATAGGTGCTAAATTGATCATTTTTCCTATTTTTGGTAAAAAGAAATACATTTTTCCAAAATACATTAGGAGAATATATATATATATATATATATATATATATATATATATATATATATATATATATATATATATATAAAGTAAAATATTTTTTGGGAAGAGAGAGATGCCAATAAATTTCTTGAATTTTTCTTAAGATATGTGCTTGACACATATTCTGAATGTTAAAGCATTATTTTCTCGTATTTTGCTAAAATTTAGAACAATACATTTTGTATTATTCTCACAACAAACACATGGATTATAAAAATAGTACTTAGCCTTTCTCATGATTAAAAATCTTTTATATTTATTTTTTTAATTAGAAACATGTTAACCATTTTTCAATTGATAGATATAAGAGAAAAAACCAATCTTTTATTAGAACTGCTGATGAGCATTCCAAGTTATATTGATGATCACTTAATTTATACTTTAATTCAATATTTACATGCTACATAATCACACATATATCCTAACTTCTTAAAAAGACGACATGGCACCCAATTTAATTTCAAAACGACACATTAGTAAAATCAACCCTCTATTAGTATATAGAGAGATAAATATAATTGGATAAAAAGTAAATTGATAGAATCACAACAAAATTTATAATATATTTTAGACTCAAGTTAACTATAATACATTTTCAAACTTATAAATATTCATATATAGTTTGGTTCAAATGATAAACATTATGAGTTTTATTCATGAATTTCAGGGTTCAAACTATGTGCATTCAAAATCTATTGAGTAAAATGAAATTTCATAGTCGCAGAGTTGGTATAACAACTTTATAAAGTAGTTACTAGACAATTTATTTATTTTTTTAAAGTTGTGATACTCTACATAAAAGTTAATAAAATAGTAAGAGAGAGTTAATTAAGAGTTTGTAACTATATATAATAGTGTCAATTTTTTATTTATTTTAGCGGTGCAAAAGGTCCCAAAATACTTAGAATTTCGTCTCATAACTACGTAATTGTTCCGAGTTCGGTCCTTTTTCCACTGAATTTTGTAATTTTTGTCCCATAATTTTGATCATTTGTGCAAAAGACCCAAAAAAATGTGCATCAATACGGCATCATTTGGTACGTATTGGTTACTTTCTTAAAATTGAGTTAATTAAAAATGTGCATCAACGGTCGGTTTGATTTTGGTAGCTATTAAAATCTATTGAGTAAAATCTTCTTCATTGACTTTTGCTTTCTTGCTGCGAGTTAGTCGTTCAAGGATAAAAAGTGATGAAGTTGATGATTTTTAGATTTTGAATTGATGTCTAATTTTGAACGGAGATGGTCTAGGATAAACTTAAATCACGCTATCCAGCTCATACCAAATAAAGGGATCATAAGATGACAGAATCTTAATTAAAGAAAAAAGTTAATTAATTAATTAATTGCTACTCTTTTGAATTATTATATCTCACCACCTCTGTCTGTCTGCCACTTAATTAATTTTTGAAACTTCTCTTCTGCATCTCACCAACATTGCTTTATTCCAATTTCAGCCCATTTACACAAAATAAGAATATCTTGCTCCATTCTCTGATCTTCGATCCACTGCGCACAGAGGACTAATAAGACTACAGGTATTCCATTTTAATTGCTTCTTGTCTCATCATCCTTATGCTACCTGTATTTCTTTAATTATTTAATATATGTTAGCTGCATTTCCTTTAATTTTTATGGTATTAGAGGAGGAGTTCATACATATTGCACTTAATTGTGATGTATAAAAACAGATAAGAGATTTGGAAATGCATATACTAGTGCTGTTAATGCTAATGCTAATGCTAGATCCATACTTTCTGTTAACAAGTAATACTCAAAGATACTACAATTTGAACATCCCTTCAATTTTTATGCTATTTCTTCAATCTGCAATCTCTGTTCGATTTACTCCTCAAACATACTTTGGTTTTAACTTCACCTATTTTGATTTATTTGAAACAAAATACATAGATAAACAAGTGCAGGAAATTAATGGCGGAAATTGTGGTAGGCCTTCTTGGGCCACTTATTCAAATTGCTCCATTTATCAAGCGACAGTTTAGTTATCTCTGTTGTCTCAATAGCAACGTCAACAGCCTAGATGAAGAAGCCAAAGGACTGGATGATGCGAGAGCTACACTCCAGCAGAAAATCGACGAAGCTGAGAATCAGACACGATTGATTGATTCTAGAGTGTTGTCTTGGATGAAAAAAACAGATGAGATCCAACAAAGGAAGAGTGATTTAGACACTGAAATTAACAGAATACGAGATGGTGGTTGTTTGTCTGTGAAATCTCGCTATTCAGCAAGCAGAAAAGCTGCTAAAATTGTTGCAGATATGAAGAATAAGCTGGAGGAACGCAGTGCTATTACTGACATATCCCATCCTCCAGACCCCCATCAACGAAGCCGGATTGTCTACAAACCCCACGACTGAGTTTGAGTCTAGGAAAGAAATTGAAAAAGATTTGATTGAGCTTTTGAAAGACGAACAAGCTAATATGTTGGGATTATGGGGGATGGGTGGTGTTGGAAAGACGACTCTGGCCAACAAAATTAAGAACAAAATGATGGAGGAGAATGTGTTTGGTGAATCCGTGATGGCAGTTGTAAGCCAGCCTGCAAACATGGAGAAAATCCAAGAGGACATAGCTGATCAATTGGGTTTGAAATTTGATGATCATGAGAAAAATTTATTGAGTAGAGCATCAAAACTATGTACTAGATTAAGGTGTAAAAAAGAATCCTTATAGTTCTAGATGATGTTTGGGAATATCTTGATTTGAAGGAATTAGGAATACCATGCGAAAGTGGTCCGAAGGATGCACAATTCTTTTAACATCTCGAAAGAGGAATGTTCTTGGAAAAATGAAAATTCTTGAAGAGAATGTTCTAAAAATGCAAACCTTAAGTAAAGATGAAGCATTATCTTTCTTTCAGGAGCAACTAAGGACTTCTCGCAAATCGGTTTCCTAGTTTAGAACAACAAATTGCAAAGGAGTGCAAAGGTTTGCCACTTGCCCTTGCAATTGTTGCTCGAGTCTTGAAAAGTCGGATAGACATAAATGTTTGGGAAGATGCACTAGGAGAACTAAGGCGTTCCAGCCCGGAAGACTTGCTAGATGTTCTTAAAGAGGTCTATAATCCTCTTAAACTAAGTTATGATAACTTGAGCTCTAATGCCCAATCCATATTCTTGTTGTGTTCTCTCTTTCACGAAGATTTTGATATTCCTCTTGAGGATTTGACCGCTTATGCCATGGGGCTACGCATGTTTAAAGGAATTGGGGATTTGGAAACTATAAGAACTAAAACATACTCACTTGTTAACATGCTTAAAAGTTGTGCCTTGCTATTGGAGGGTTGGAATGAAGGACATGTCAAAATGCATGATATTGTCCGAGACGTGGCCATTTTCATTGCTTCAAAAGATCCGGAGGAGATGCCACTTATAAAGTCTGGTTATAACTCCACTTGGATATCTCCCTTTGTCGGTGGAGAAAGAATTGAGCTTTCTAAGGGATCGACTTTTCCAAATCTTCATCTCTTATTGATTGATAAGTCGGTGAGGAATTGCAAATCGGTGACATTTCTTTTGAAGGAATGAAAAAGCTCAATGTGTTGTCCGTCCATAATGACTGTTCATTGACATCATTACCGCTTACAACTCAAAATCTTAGTACATTGATTTTAGATAATCAGTAAATCCTTGAAGAGCATATCATTGTTGGGGAGTTGTTAGATCTTGAGATTCTCATTTGTCGTAAGTGTAATGTCATGGAGGAGATTTCATTAGAGACACTAAAACGTCTGAAGTTGTTGAAAATTTCAAATTGTGAAGCTCTAGAAAAGATTGGGTCAGCAGTGATGTCATGTTTGGATAACAAGAACTTTGGACATCAATCTCGGCATATCACATTTTCAAAATTGGAGAGCCTTCTACTATGGAATCTTCGAAATCTTACAGATTTCTATCAAGGAATTGAAAGTATTGAGTTCCCACCGCTTACTCAATTAGAGATCAATAAGTGCCCAAAATTTACTCTGCAATCAAAAGGTGATGATGATGATGATCACTCTTTACATTTACTCTGCAATCGAAAGGTATGCAACATTGCTTAAAATTACAATTGCTGCCCATTAGGATAATATAATAATATTCTTTTTGTCGAAAATAATGTAAAATTAATGACGAATGCTAATTGAATTCCGAACAATTAAAACTATGATTAATATATTGGTTAGAACTCCATTAATTAATTATATGTTTATTTTTCTTATAACTAATTCTTCTCCTCCTATTCCTATTACCCAATCAACTAGAAAACATTTCCTCCAACATTAAATCCCTATTTTTCTTCTTCATTAAAACTAAAATTCAATCTACATTAAATGTAAATATTAACTACTCCAAATACCATCAACTTTAATATAATAGTAAATAAATGAATAGAAAAAGAAAGAAAATTTGGATCATATGAAAATTATGGAAGTTGCATTTAATTAAATGATTCCAACTGCAGGTTTCATTCGGCAAATATTTGAGGAAACTACGACTTGATGGGATTGGAAAGTCATGTAATAACATATTCTGTAGTTCTCAAACTCCAGTTGGCTCCTTCACTCATCTAGAAGAGTTACGTCTCATTAATCTACCCAAGTTGAAGACTTTTTGCAACTCTGCTCTTTGCTTGCCCCAACTGCTGAAACTGGAAATCTCCAATTGTGATGAAATGAGAAGTTTTAACTCGGGGTCTCTAAATATGAATAATTTAGAAACCCTTTGTATTAGCAGTTGTCAGATGATGAAACATGTATTCTTGTGGAGCGAAGAAGAAAATGAAAAACTATCACTTTTCCAAAATTGGAGAGCCTTCTACTAGTGGAGCTTCCAAGTCTTACAGATTTGTATCAAGGAATTGAAAGTATTGAGTTTCCCTTGCTTACTCAGTTAGACATCGTTGATTGCCCAGAATTGAAAGGTTTTGTTTCTAGTTCAGAAAGCGTCTGCATGGGAAATGATGGTGATGATCACTCTTTACATTTACTCTGCAATAAAAAGGTATGCAACTTTGCTTAAATTACAATTTCTGCCCATTTGGATAATAAAATTATATCCTTTTTGTCGAAATAATATAAAATTAATTATGAATGATAATCGAATTCCACACAATTAAGATTATGATTAATATATGGGTTGGAACTCCATTAATTAATTATATGTTCATTTTCCAGATAAAAATGAAATTATGTATCATTCTATAATATCCTTTAATATAATAGTAAAGAAAGAAATAGAAAAAAGAAAGAAAATGGAACAGATGGAAATTATGGAAGTCTTATTTTATAATGCAATTTGTGAGATTCTGAGTAAATGATTTAATCTGTAGGTTTCATTCGGCAAATTGAGGAAACTAGAGCTTCGACGGATTGGTAACTGTAATAGCATATTCTGTAGTTGTGAAATTCTAGTTGGCTCCTTCACTCATCTAGAAGAGATAACTCTCAGTAGTCTACCCAAGTTGAAGACTTTTTGCAACTCTGCTCTTTGGTTGCCCCAACTGCTAAAACTGGACATCTCCTATTGTCATGAAATGAGAAGTTTTAACTCGGGCTCTCTAACTTCAACAAATTTGAACAATTTAGAAATCCTGAATTGCCGTATGATGGAACATGTATTCTTGTGGAGCGAAGAAGAAAATGAAAAAACTATCACTTTTCCAAAATTCACAACCCTGTACCTAATGAGTCTTCCCAGGCTCACATCTATTTGTAAGGGTGTTGAAAGCATTGACTTCCCTCTCTTAACTCGTATGGAAATTGCGGAATGCCCAAACTTGACAACTCTAGTTTCTGCAGACATCAACAAGGTATCTGTACCCTTATTACCATCTCATAATTAACATTATATATTCTGCACTTTTTATTACCATCTCATAATTTATATATATCCAACATAACAAAACTCATATATTATTTTCCTTCAACTCTATTTCATATTTCTTAATTATAGTAATACATGAATTTGTTCATTTGCAGGTGAACAAACAAACAACATGTTATTCGTTGCCGATATGGGACCAAATTCCATTACGAAATTTTACTAGGCTTGAGTCATTAGTCATATGTGGTAATGACGAGATTAGCAGCTTATTTTCATCTTCAGTAGCTGTTAATCTCATCAATCTCAAGCACCTATGGGTTGGACGTTGCAATAATATGGTAAAAGTGATTGAAGAAGAGGCGGAGGAATATTCACATCAAACTCTTTTTCCCCATCTGGAACAGCTAATTCTCTCTGACTTACCCAAGTTGAAGTTTTTTGTGGATGGAGATGTGCTCTTGAGTTGCCATTATTGGAGAAAATAGAAATATGGGGTTGTGACAAACTTTCCAGTTTTAGCTTGGGATCTCTAACCACACCCAATCTCAAAACCCTCATAATAGTAGAAGATGATGTCATTACCAACACAGAAGGCATCATTGACTTGAATAATGTGTTGCAGCAACGCTACAACAGAGTAAGGGTCACAACAACTTATTCTTCTTCCGCACTTGTTTTCTATTCTATTATGATAAAAAATTGGCGATAAAGTGAATTATTTCAATGAACAAAAATATTAATTAATTCCTCCTCTTCTTTGATGCTTATTAATTAGTTGTAATTATTTTGATTAGAAAAACTCAACTTTAAGTGATGGACAAGAACACTCGGAGAAGAAAGGTGAAATAGAGGAGGAAGAGGTACATATATAATTAATTTTTTTTTATGGATTTGATATGCTTATAATATAGCTAAGTTTTTTTTTTGTTTAATATGATGATTAGGAAGAGGAATAAAGAATAGTTGTTATTCTTTGATGCTTATTAATTAGTTGTAATTATTTTGATTAGCAAAACTCAACTTCAAGTGAGGGAGAAGAGATTTAAAGAAGAACGAGGAAATGGAGGAGGAGGTATATATATATATATATATATATATATATATAATAGTTTTCTTCGGTGGATTAAACTTAATTTATGAACCATTAGTTTGACTAAATTAATTTAGTTGCGTTAAATGTGATGATTAGGAAGAGGAATAAACTTGAAGAAAACTATTGAGGCCTAGCAAAAGAAACGGTACCATCTTCAAGAGCTTTGGGTGTTAATGTTGAAGAATTAAACATGTGATCTTATTTGCTTGGAATTGGTTTAGTTTCTCTTTCTTTAATTTGTTTGTGCATGGCTCATTTTCATATGTTTTAATTAGCACGCATGGTCTTACTTCTTGCTGGCTTTTAGATTCTTCCTAGATTTGGTTATCTTGGTTTTGAGATTTGGATTCAGGCGTAGGCTTGGATGAGAACTCTTCCCAGTGTGTTGTTTTTGTATAATTGATTTCTCAATGACATTTCCTCTCGTGAAATTATCGAGAGCTCAATATTTCTCCCGCTAAAACCTTAGCAAGTATGTTTTCGTTGACGGATTTGGACCTGAGGGGAACCCATGTTAAATTATGCATACTCCGTAAACAAAAATATTACTCATTCACTATACTAATTTATACCCTTATTAAATTTACACTTCTTTACTGAATTTGCCATTGAAATACGAATATCTAATATTTAATTTGTTTACAACCCTAATGGTTGACCACTAAATTAAAACATTAATGGTACTTACTAATAAATCTTAAAGAGGTCTTCCATGTCCAGGCACCCAATAAAATAGAAAGAGGTCATCCATGGGGCAACTCCAAATTTCATTGAACCATACATATATCAAAAAGGCTTGATTATATGCTTGAAAATTAAAGAATATTCGTGGGAGATTGTTATGAATATCAAAGCAGCAATACATCCACTGTGGAGTCATTTATTTTTCGGTATTGTTACGGAATTGAATTAATTATGCATCATTTTATCATGTACATTTATATTTATATTTATGAATTTGTTCTTATATAACATATATTAAAAATATATTAATCATGCATCCCAAGAAAGTTTCGGGTAATTAAAAATCACTTAGGTCTCATCCCATGTGTTTAATTTGAATCAGCTGCATATTCACTATTATCATATATATATATATGTGTTATCACTATCACGTACATACACTGTTATAAATAAATGCGACGGTTTGTGCATGCATGTGCATAATTCAATGATGGTGAATGTGCATTACACTAATAAGTAAAAATAGAGTTAAATCGTATAAAGGCGATTCACACATCTTTTTGCTAACGTTCTAAACTACCTTAGAATCCCACTACCAAAATACTCTCTCAAAGAATCTCCCTATTATCAGATTATCGAAACCAAATTTCAAAACAAAAATGAAAGAAATGCCTAGAAAATGAAAAACAATTCGAACTGCAGATTATGAACCCTTATAAAAATAATTTCCAAATGTAAACCATTCATCTCTCAAAAATTTAAAATCTCAAAACTCTAATCCATTATACAAAAATTAAAAATCAAAGAAAGAAAGACAGAGTGAAGGTCTCGATGAATTTTGGGAAAGATAATTCAAAAGTATGAGCGAGGGGCTTGGTTTTGAGGGAGATGATCCATGTACTGGGTGGGGTGGGGATTAGGTTCTCATTTGACGTGGTGGGTTTTAATTTATTTTTAATTATAATTATTACACATCCATAGTTAATTTGGTTGAAATAGTAATGAGTAAATGACATTGGTATGTAAATAAATGTATACGGCGAGTATGTTAAAAATGAAAGATATTTTTATTTATAGGAATGCAAACGGATAAGACATAACGAATAAGGTAAGTGTGCAAGAAATAAAAATATGGATATCATTTAGTAAAAATATAGGTATCGGCTAGGGAGTAACTAATAATATGGGTATCATTTAGTAAAAAAAAATATACTCCTACATCCCCGGATCGGTTTTCACCTGATGCAGGCACGAAAAATAAGAAAAGCCACTTTTTGATGGTGAGTATATGAAAAAGGAGGGGTAAAATCGAACATTCTACTTTATGCTAATTGTGATTAGCACTTCCTAAAAATACCCAAAAATATTCGACATCGCTTGTTAGAATGAAAGAAACCAAAATGTAAACGTTCAACACGGTGAGAATATAAAGAAAATACAGATGCTTCCCATATTCCTCACAAATCATCGAAGATATATACAGAAAATTATAACAATTCAAATCTAAATTAAAATGAAGGAGATTATACAGATGCTTCCCATATTTGCACAGACTCGGCAAAGACTCGCAAGCGCTCACGAGGCACATCGGCGTCGCGCTCCGACGACACGCGAGCAGTCGCCGGGCCAAGCCCTCTCTCTGCGCGCCACCGCGCTCCTCTTCACCGGCGCACAGCGCCACTGCCGCTATTTCTCCTAACCAAGACCGCCGAGGTGATCTTTTCTCTCCCTCGCGCGCCACCGCTCTCGCCATACGCCACCGTACATCTCTGGAGAAGAGAGAGAAACAAGGAGAAATACTTGGTGGTGGCGATCCGAGTAGAGCAGATTTGGGCGGCGATCTAAATAAAGAAAAGGTGGGCGGCGATGAAAGTTAGAGAAAGGAGGCGGAGAGAAAGAGAGAGAAAAATACAAGAATAAATGATTAGGGTTTTAGGGTGATTGTATTTTAAATGTATTTTTGGGCCTAATATTTATGGGTTGAATGTAATTTACATGAATTGAATGTATTTTGAATGTGTTGTGTATTTTTTTTTTTTTTTGGGCTCAATTTTTTTTTTTTTGGAGAAAGCGTATTTTTTTGATTGTATACGTATTTTATACGGGTTCGGTGTATTTTATACGAGCTATGTATTTATACGGGCTGAGTTTTTTTAATTAGGTGTAATTTAATTGATTTTGGTTGATTAGGTAATTAATTAGTGTGATGTGAGTTAAATATGTAAGAAAAAGTAATGGCATTGAGGTAAATAAGTGGAACTTTTGAGGGTAAGGGTTATTAAAAACTTTCCATTTTGGGTGTGAAACCGATATGGGACAGACGAAAAAGGAAAGTGTGAAAACTAATTTAGGACAGGAGAGTATATGATATAAGTGGTAAAATTTGAAAAGTACAAAGGATATTTAACCTTTAAAAATGTATTTGAATAATGTCATACTCCCTCTGGCCCACCAAAAGTATCTTCACACGCTTTTTTCAACAATTTGTTTTGCTTCACCATTTAACCATCTCTTAATTTTTTTATATGTTGTCGACTTTATACTCATAATCAACCACTTAACTAATAAATAGACCACATAATACCTTAAAATACCCTTACTTTATCTATTTTATCTATGTTTTCTTGAAACCTATCAAAACCAAAGAAGCATACTTTTAGTGGACGGAGGGAGTATTAGTTTTAAAAAAAAAAAAAAAAATTTGCAAGCTCCACTGAGCCCAATAATTACCCAAGTGTAGTTTTTGTTAAAAGTCGTAATTATTACATAATAATTACAAAATCAATTCACTGAAATGTAAAATGACGCCTCCATGAACCTACCAGTCACTAGAGTACAAAATTCACAAGCCAAGAAAAGGGCTGCGATGTGATTAAATAATATATAAAATATATAATTAGTAATAATAAATTAATAGAAAAAGGCTTGCCATTTTTGACGGACCATGTGATTGATCGAGTGGAAAATGACTTGACCCAGATTCAATGAAAGCCACCAAAATCTACACTCCATAAATATAGCTTCTATTTTTCATTTTCATTTTTCTTTTATTTTTTATTTAATTACATAGCCGCCTTTGTCCTTTATATATCGCGCTCACATGCTGCCATTTTTATAAGAATACAAGAGATGTTGCCCACTTATAATAAATGTGTAGATTAATAGATCATGCATACTATTAAAATAGACTTTTTTTTTTTTAATTTGGAAAAAATGAATAAAGATGATGATTCCTTTTATTTATTACTTTTATTTAAACCTTTTTTAATTGGAATTGAAGAAGTTCGTATTGTTAATAAATTAAATTGGACAATTAATTGAGCCCTTCATTGTCCAATTTAAAAGAATAATGGCTTATTTAATCTAAATAAAAAAATAAAAGATTTTTATAAAAACATGGACCTATTTGATCCTCACTGAGAATATTAGGAGCTAAATTGATCATTTTTCCTATTATTTGGTAAAAAGAAATACATTTTTCCCAAAATACATTGGGAGAATATATAAAGAAAAATAATATTTTGGGAAGATCATGCCAATAAATTTCTTGAATTTTTCTTAAGATATGTGCTTGACACGTATTCTGAATGTTAAAGTATTCTTTTCTCGTATTTTGCTAAAATTTAGAACAAGACATTTTGTATTATTGTCACAACAAACACATCACATGGTTGATAAAAATAATACTCAGCCTTTCTCATGATTAACAATCTTTATGGAGTATTTATTTTTTTAGGAAACATGTTAAACATTTTTCAATTGATGATACATATAAGAGAAAAAACCAATCTACTAGAACTGCTGATAAGCATTCCAAGTTATATTTATATGACTATTACATGATCACTTTTATAATTTATACCTTAAGGGTCCGCTTGGTTGGGGTATTAGAAGTAGGTAATGGAAATGACTCATTAATCATTTTAATTGATGATGTTTAATAATATTTACAATTTGAAATTGATTTAAAAATAAAATAATTACTAATTAATTTATTTTGATTACATAATCTCACTCTTATAATCAATTATTTAACAATCATTCATTTTTCTTCCGCTCAATTTTTTTCTCGCTCAAATTTTTTCATGATCAACTTTCTTTCCAAAATTCATCAATGGGAATGAATCACTAGTCATTCTTATTACCTAATTCTAATACCCTCAACCAAGTAACCCCTAAATTCAATATTTACATACTACATAATCACACATATATCCTAACTTCTTAAAAAGACGACATATCACCCAATTTAATCTCAAAATGACACATTAGTAAAATCAAACTCTCTATTAATATATAGGGAGATAAATATAGTTGGATAAAATATAAATTGATACAATCACAACAACATTTATAATATATTTTAGACTCAAGTTAAATATAATACATTTTCAAAACTTATAAATATTCATATATAGTTTGGTTCAAATGATAAACATTATGAGTTTTATTCAATTCGCAAAAATTGGGACGTAAATTGTACAACTTCAAAATGGTCCCATAACTTTTACCTTTTTCAATTTAGTTCTAATAAAGTGTGATGTGTCAATTTAATCCCAAATTTTTGCGAATTGTACAATTTACGTCCCAATTTACACGGATTGAGCAATTTCGCCGAGAGACTACATCACGTGTTCGGCGCATGCCATTAAACGACGGCGTTGTTTCGTAACTCCGGTGTAAATTGAGACGTATATTGTACAATTTGTAAAAAATTGGGATTAAATTAACACATCACTCTTTATTGGGACTAAAATTAAAAAGGTATAAAGTTATGGGATCATTTTGCATTTTATCCCCCAAAGGTTCAAATGATAAACATTATGAGTTTTATTCATGAATTTCAGGGTTCAAACTATGTGCATGCAAATTCTATTGAGTAAAATGAAATTCCATAGTCGCAGAGTTGGTATAACAACTTTATAAAGTAGTTACTAGACAATTTATTTATTTTTGAAGTTGAGGTACTCTACAATAAAGTTAATAAAATAGTAAGAGAGAGTTAATTAAGAGTTTTATATCAATTACTAAGATTAAAATAATTGTTGCATATCATCTATTTAATTTGGTATTATATTTAGGGCACTCTTGTGTGAGACCGTCTCATGCATGAGGCGTACATGAGACGCATGATCACTTTTTCATAAATTGCTATCACTTTTTCATAAATTTGTATCACTTTTCAATTTGTTATCACTTTTATACTAATTTATATCACTTTTTTAAAAGTAATAACAAATTATTAAAAAGTTACTTCGATATCATACATGAGACCGTCTCATGATACAAGTTTTTGCCTTATATTATATTGACAACGAATCAAGCATATTCCTCCCCATTTTTAAATCATTTAATATATTTCAGTTAAAAAGTAACCAATACGTACCAACTGCTTACACATAAAGTAAAATTATCAATATATATTTTGTGTGCCACTAATAAAATAGCTAGAATAGAACATACATGTGCTAACCATTATATATTATAAGAATTTAACCTTAAATAATTATAAAGTTGATTGTATATATACTTATATATGATTTTAAAATGAAAATGTATGATTGTACTTAAATCAATTGGGTCCAGCTGTATTTTTATTTATAAGTGGTAGATCTATCTATCTATCTACATATATATGTGTGTAATTTAAGTTACTCATTTTGTATTAATTGAAATTTGGGTCTAAAGATATTCTTTTCTTAAAATTGAGTTCACGTGCGTAGCTTATTTTATATTAAACTAGCTAGCATGGCGTCTATAATAATATAGGTGCATGTCCGTAAAAGTAAATAGAACAATATATTTTATATTTAAAGAAATATTAATTTAACTATTTTTCACAACAATATATATATATATGGGTTAATTGCACATTTGGTCCTGTAGGAATTTTTCAATTTCACAGTTGGTCTCTATGTTTGCAAATAGACCTTTTATATGCATATTAACTAAGTTAACGGATTCCATTAAGTGCTGAAATTGTGGGACTAAAAGTGCAAACTTGTGGGACTAAAAATACAAATTTACAGGACTAAAAGTGCAAACTTTAACGGCGCATGTTATTTACGCGCTCAAAATCCGTTAAATATTGACGGAATACTAATATAGGATCAAATATGCATGAAAAAGGAGGTACCATTTTAAAATCAAAATATTCTTACGGGACCAAATGTGCAATTATCTCATACATATATATTAGTGTTTTGAATTATTTAAGTATATATATTTTTCTAATATGAGTCTCGTGAATATTGTACTACAGAGTACTCCAGCTATCAAAATTTTCTATTTTTTTCTGTAAGAGATCTATTTAAATGAGTTCAAATTACATCAATTGTACAATTATTTTTGATACCCCTATTAGTATAATAGAGAGTTCAAACTGCTAATTTGTCGTTATCTAAACCTTTTGGATGGCGTGTCAATATTCTGGATATTTTGGAATTACTACAAAAAATAAAAAATTTCTACATAAACTTCACCTCACAATATTCACAATTTTACAAAGAATATCATTATTTTTGGTCATACAAACAATCCAACTAATTTATTACTTTATACATAAAGTTTTACAAAACTACCCCTCAAAACATACTTATTACTCAACTTTCTTATTATTTGTGCATTTACACATATGAAAATAATTTTAGAACCGAAAAAATAATATAATCTACTCATAGTAATTATTCATTAAATTATATTTAATTAATGATTTATTAGATTAAATCATAAATAAATATTAATAGAATATTCACAAATACCAAATCGAATAGAATGATGCACGCATTAGAATTTGAATATATATATTTTTTTAGAATCAAATAATTAATTTGTAATTGAATTCAAATAGGAATATTGTGAATTGTAAAATTCGAATACAAAATCAAATCAGACTTATTTGATTTGTTTACATCCCTATGCACACTTACATAATTTAGTTGAAGATGGAAGCATAAAAACTAAATGTTTACAAATTGATGTATAAAAATTGAGCAATTTCAGTAAAACTTGCTCTCCATATAAACTTAATGCAATTATATTCATTCAAATATATAATAATATTATTTTATAAACTAATATCATAATATTATACACTGTGATATTAGTTTATAAATAAATTGTGTTACTAAATTTATAATATGGCGATATTTAATGAATATGGTTTGAATTTCATGTGATTAACAAGTTTCATAGAAGTGTTGTAATAAAAAAATTCTAATAATAGAAAAAAATGAACCATATTTACAAAAGTGTAAGAAGAAAGAAAGAAAACACGCGAAAGTAATTTTTTTATTACTGAAAAAATAATTTCTCAATTGCAAGAGCAAGAATCAAATGGGGAAAGTTTCACCATAAAATCAGTGGATCAACCCAATAAGAAGGACTCGCGTAATAATGAGCTACCTCAACAAAGACATGTGCGAAAGAATTTGCACTCCGCCAAACAAAAGACACTGAGTAATTAGAGACTCTCGAAGAAAAGACTTACAACGTGCAATATAATCTCCAAAAGACAAACAACTAACTAACCAAGAATTGATAGCATCCCGAATAATTTTGGCATCGCTTTCAATGACAATCTTCTTTAACTGCATTCTCTTGACCCACGATAATGCCTCGACAAAACCCATGGCCTCGCCAATATCTGCACTGGTAATCGACCACCACAAACTCACCATTCTCGTCCTTTAACACTATTCCAAAACCCATTTCATATCTTCTAAAGAGGCCACATCCACATTCATGAATCAATTTTGTAAAGTCATTATT
Organism: Paraleonurus japonicus; assembly: GCA_030762865.1. NCBI lineage: Eukaryota > Viridiplantae > Streptophyta > Magnoliopsida > Lamiales > Lamiaceae > Paraleonurus > Paraleonurus japonicus. The sequence goes on from CM061056.1 coordinate 17,700,233, forward strand.
ATGGTAAACATGTCCGAAACCAGCATGTCTTCAAAAACCTCCACAACTAGTGTTCTAAACCCAAAATTGATTTTATTTTTTATTTTAGTTATAACCCAAAATAGATGTTACTTTTTATTATCATCTATATTGCATGTTTTTATGTTTCACTTCCTATCTCATAATATAAATATATGAAATGTGAAATTTTAAAAACTATGCAACAAACTACCATAATTCTAGGTTTATTTGTTATAAATTCAAAATGCATGTGAAATATATATTGAAATAAATGTATTGGTTAGGTGACTGTTGGAAGAAAAACTAACTTGGCTACTTGTAAAGATAAAACATACTGAATTAATGATGTGTGCTATTCTTGTAAAAAATTTCACGTGAAATTATAATATATTTAATAAAGGGACCAAAAAAATTAAATTTTAAGCGGGTCAAACAGATTTTTATAAAAAAATTAAATTTTAAGCGGGTCAAACAGATTTTTATAAAAAAATTAAATTTTAAGCGGGTCAAACAGATTTTTATAAAAAAAAAAAAAAACATATTAAGGTAAACAAAAAATACACTTACAAATATATTACTATAATATTAAATAGGGTTTTTATTAGTCCAAGTCCTGAAAGATATAGTATTAATTATCAATTCGGGACTGAAAGATAAAATTTATCAATCTAGAACTCGAAAGATGTTTATATTAAGAGATTTTATCAATCCGGGACCTGGAATTAAGGCCAATTGATAAAATCTCTTAATATAAACATTTTTCAGGTCCGATTGATAAATTTTATCTTTCAGTCGAATTGATAATTAATATATCTTTCGAGACTTGCATAAAAATCCTATTGTATGTAGTGTAACAAGGATAATCATGCTAGGTGGCCATTGGCCAGACTAAATTTGCCGACTATTTTGCCAATTTAAATATATATATATATTGATAATGAGCGTGCATTAATAACAATCAAGTTGAGAGCAAGCAAGTTGCACGTCACAAATATAGATATGTCCACTTGCTCCACAAGACTGAATTATTATTACTATTATAGGTGTCCCCTCCAAACTAAATTATTATTATTATTATTAGGTGGCCACACTAAATTTATTAATTAACAAATTAAGATGCGTCCCTTTATGTCAGTTAAGAATCTTAAGATGATAAGGATTATTATATATTTTATTGATTTATATTTAATTATATAATAAAATTATTAAATTGTTAATATTTAAAAAGAATATTTAGGACTACGTACAAATTTCGAAAGGAGTTTTCTATGTGTAATGCAAAATCCCGGGGTGGATTTTATCACTATATTTTAAATCCCCCACCCCCTTTTTTTAAATATAAACATTTTTTTATATAGCCAGTAAAACTGATCTGGACTTAAGTTATACTTTTACGTACTCAATTGAACGAGAACTCTATTTATAATCGGTCCGGATCTACGTAGTGATGTTACATATCATTATTACATTAATTGATTTCGCCACGTGTACATACATCAAAATTTATAAATAAGAGAATAACATCCTAATATAATCGTATGTACACGTGGCACAAATCTAATTAATGTAACGAGGAGATGTAACATCATTATGTAACAGGAGATCACTGTGTGATTTATAATAAGCTGAAGCCAAGAAAATTGAAGATTAAAAGCCTGAAAATAGTTTGAAAAAATCATCTATTGTTGGCAACTGAAATCTAATTAAGCTTAGTTGAGAATACTAAGGCCGAGTGTATATTTGGCAATGGGCGAGAAATTACTGTAACCCTTGGTATCAACCCTGAATAGGGCGGAAAATTCCCAAATTACTTATTTAGTTAAATAATATTAGTTGTTATTCTATATCTAGTAGGAGTATAACATTTTATATGGTAATAATATGGAGTGTCTAACTGAGAGGGAGAATGCATGTGTGTAAATTATTTTCAGTTAAGTCAACTAGCTTGAGAGAGTAGTCTGATAAGTAGTCGTTTGACTAAGGGTATGTTTGTTTTGAGACTCACACGGATGGGTTTAAGACTTTGCGAACCACGTCTCATACTAATTAGGGATTTAAAATCGGATTTGTAAATTCAAATCTCAATCCTCACCTAAAAATACCTATAAAACATATTATTACTCTTCCCAATACAAATTACTTTATTCACACCCATCCACTAATTCTCTCACATATTTTTCTCTCACTCAATATAATATAATAATACAACACCAATCATTTTTAAACATTGATTTGACATAAAGTAAAATCTCATCCTACTAAAATCTCAAACCAAACACACACGTTTACTATTCATCGAATTTTCGCATCCATAGGATTTTAAAGTCACGACTTTCACCGTACACCTAAATCTCAAAACAAACATACCCTAAGTGTCTTGCTCAAGTAGTTCAACTTGACAGAATGCTCTGAGATGCTTGGTTCAGATAACCCACCTAATAAGGACTTGAAAACTTGTCAGTTGGATATTTATCTAGATTAACTTGAGTGTGGAAGTTGTGAACCTAAATGTTTATACTCATTTTAGTTTTATTAAAAACAAATTTTTATTTAACCAAAATTATAATCAGGGTCTATGTAATAGGTTTATGCGAAGTCAGGATAGTTGATCTAATCTTTGACAAAATACTTATGCCTTTAATAAATATGCAATGTCACTTTAACAAAGTATAACAATAAATACACAAATTTTTAGTGGTTCAGAGCTCAAACTCATATGTCTATTTTTATAATTGAACAAGAAAATCTCTTTAACTTGAAATTCTTTGTTTTAAAGCATTAATTAAAGATGCATTGATCAAGTAATTTATCTTAGAAAACTCTGATCCTTAGAGCTAGAGTTTTGGTCCTCTTATAACCAACTATTTTCATACTAATGTTAACTAATCAATTACTTTCATACTGATGTTGACTAATCAACTTATTAACATTTCCTACTACGAACAACAAGTCTCTCTCTTAAGATCAAGGGTTAAGGAGAGTTAACATTTACAATAACCAAGGGGCATAGCTCACTTGGCCACCGGGCTCTTCATTTAAGTGGGAGACTTGGGTTCGATTTCCTTTAGGAATGAATTGGAGTGGGAGATATAAGGAGACTTAGAGAATTTGGATTTGTAAGGAGACTTGGCGAACTAAATTCTAACCACTAACAACTAACATTTACCGATAAAAAAAAAAGACATTTACAATCAAAATAATCTCTCTAAGTTTTAACTTTTAAGATATGTTGCTATGGCTCTTTGAATACAAATACAAAATCACTCAAATAAAGAAACACTTGGAAAATTTGTAGGATTTCGAGTGCTTCAGATTGAATGTGTTTTTGATAAATTTTTTGTTTTGAAAATTTCTCGTAACCTTGTTTGAGACAAACTTTTTGTATTTATAGGCTCCAATAATTTCTTCCTGTTGAAGAGGAAGTCTTACTTAGATCTACTTTTAAGTAGGGTGAGTATTATTCGATTTTTAATGAAAATCGAACCAAATCGAACCGAAATTTTAATTCGATTCGGTTATTTTGGTATTTGGTTCAAGATTCGGTTTTAAAATTTAAAAATTTCGGTATTCGGTTTCGGTATCGGTTTTATGAATAAAATTTCGGTATAACCGAAAACCGAACCGAAATTTAATATATAGTAATATATATATATATATATATATCATACTCCATTATATATTATATTATTTATAATTTTTCTTATATTATATATAAAACAATATAATATAAGAAAAATTATAAATAATATAATATATAATGGAGTATGATATATATATATATATATATATATATATATATCATATATAATTTTACGAATTTGTATTAAATTTTGTATTTGATATTTTATGCTAATGTTTTGATATTTTAGATTTGGATTTTATGTTGGAAGTTGGAACTTGAGAACTTGGAACTTAGTATATAAATGATTTATATTTGCTTGTATTTTACTTGTTTTGGTTAAGAAATTATTTTTTTTTTTAAAAAAGTCTAAAAGAAAAGTCTCAAAATTTATTTTAAAAAATAAATAAAAAAATTCGGTATTCGGTATTATATCGAAACCGAACCGAAAATTTATTTCGGTATTAATCGGATTTTTACATATTTCGGTTCGATTTCGATTTTTATAGTCTTAATTCGATATTTGTTCGGTTTTGATATTCGATTTCGGTTCGATTACCGAATACCGAATGCACACCCCTACTTTTAGAATGTGTAACAAATATTTATCTCTACAAAGATCACATCACATTGCTTTTAGCATGAGCGCTCTCATTGGTCAACAGTCATGGGTTAAATGAGTCAATCAACTAGTATACTTTCAGTTGGCAGATGATGACTTGTCTTTATGCTCCAACACTCAACTTTTTACAGCATTGATACATTACACTAATGTTGGATCATCATCTTTTCAAGAATTCACTATGTCCCAACGTATAGTAATAATATTAAAATTAGTATTTAAACACTGTCAAATTTTATAAAGTAATATTATTTTAATAATATCCAAAATACTTCATTAGTCTCAATTATATAGACCTTTTTTTAATGGATTGTCCGATGAACCGGTTTTTATATAAAGTACTCCCTCCGTCCAATTTTTGTTTTCCCATTTGATTTTTTGACCAATTTTTGTGAGAGAATTAAGTATTTCATAGTAATATATGTACAAGGTTGTTTTATATGAATAATATGTCAACTAATTTATTTTCTAATAAATTGGAAAACAAAAATTGGACGGAGGGAGTAATATTTTCTAATTTATTTACTAATATATCTCTATCAAAAATATAATTTTTATTAAATAAGATTACAATAGAAATTTACTTTTCAAATAAAAATTTTAATCCTTGTAAAAAGACAACCAACCTAGCTATATAATTGAGATAGATGAAGTAGTACATTTAAGAGATGTATGTAATACTTCCTTCGTCATGATTAGCTTCACGATTGACTTTTTAACAGTTTTTGTGTGAGAATTATTTCATATTAATATATGTACAAAAGTTATTTTATATGAATGATATGTATGTAACAACTTTTGTACATATATTACTATGAAATAATTTTCACACAAAATCATTAAAAATTCAACTGTGAAGCTTGTTTTGAATGGAGGGAGTACTACATAACTCATTTTATTAAAGAATATCATGTCTTACATTGAACAACAATATATTATGTTTTCACTCAACTGATTATTTATCATATATAGAAAATAATGCTATTTAATTACATTATTACATATATGTAATATTGTGGCGCGGCAGAGAGAAATATAGCAGTGTTGCTTCAAGGGAATGGGAGACAGCACCGCCGTGAAAAAGAAGAGAGAACAATGTCACCAGACTCATTAAAGTGAGTTAAAATTTTGATAATTCACTTATTTAAAAAAAAAAAAAAGTTTTGTGGCATATCCAAATAAAAATTGGTGATTTAAGAATCTTTTAAATGCATTATATTAATTCAATATTATAATTAATTATTTAAATTTAACTCCATATATAATAAAAAAATATAAATGACAAGATTGATTAACGTACTCTATTCGGATTTACATCGAATTATATGAAACTAGGGAGAATCCGCATAATACGCGGGTTAATAAAAAAATAGATTAAATATTTTAAATATTTATTTTAGTTTAAAAAATAATAATACTATATAGGTATATATTTCCTTTCAAATATATTTTTATAAGAAGTTCATTCCATATACATATATATAGAGGTGTAGGTTTATTTCATTGAGGTGTATAATTTATTTCAATATTTATAAAAACGTACTTAAATAATTATATATATATATATATATATATATATATATATATATATAAAAGGAGTTTCATCAATTACTTGATTAAACACAATAAAAGACTATCAAATATTAATTCTAAATATACTTATTGTAGGAATTGTGCGTGAAGGTTATGCACGGTGGGAAGAAGAGTGAAAAATGAATTGATTATCTATATTTGCCCTAAAATTATATTGGAAGATCAAGATTAATTCATAAATCAATTAATTGCATTAAAAGTTGAAAATAAATATCAAATTGGGTTGGTTCTCCAGTAGAAAGATAGTATTCCCTCTCGTCCTGCGAAGTTATGTACACTTTTCTTTTCGGTGTGTCACAATAAGTTATGCACACTTATAAAAAGAAAACATCACACAATATTAATACCCTCAAAATATTATTTAAATTAAAAATATTACTCTTATTTTTTCTACCTTATTCTCTCTCTCTTATTTTTCTCAACAAATAACTTAAAATATCATCACACTTTATTATTCTCTCTTACCCTTTATTCTCATAAAAATCAATAAAAATATTTTTTCTTAATTTTTTTAGACAAAATTAATTTTTCTTAATTTTCGTATCCCATGTATAATTTTTTTGGACGGAGTATAAGATAAGATGACTCCCTTGTAGGGAGTGTGCATAATTCGGGTTGGAAAAAACCGACCAAACCAGACCGAAATAAAAATTTGGTTCGGTTTTCGGTGTTCGGTCTCAAGAAATTTAAAATTTCGGTTTCGGTTCGGTGTTCGGTTTTACTAATGTAAAAACCAAACCGACCGAAATATATATATATATATATTATTTATATATATTATATTATATATGTAATAATATTAAATATAATACTTAATATATTAATCAATAATACTTAATCCTATTATTTTTGATGTGTTTTTATAATTTTAATATTAATGCTTAGTATTATATCAATGCAATTATCGTCCTTTTGATGTGTTTTTAGAATTTTAATTAATTTTTGAACTTACTTTTAATTTTTTTAAAATGTAAAAAAATCTGGTTTGTTCGGCTCGAGATCAAAACCAAACCGAAATATTTCGATTTCCACCGTTCGATTTTAAAAATTTCGGTTCAGTGTTCGAATTGAGAAAAAAAATTCGATCTAAAATTCGATCCTGGGGTTTTGATCCGAACCGACCACGACAACCCAACTCCCTTGAATCTCATCAACCGTTGTAAAACGCAGCCATATTTATATCCTAATCCAAATCAAGGAAGTAGGACCCACAAATATCCACCCTTCCACACCCCTTCCGCCCACCATTACACGTGCTCCACTTATATACACCCCCTCCCCTTCTTCTCAAAGTCGATCTTAATACCACTCCCACTTCCTCTCTCTGCTCACCTCATCTCATCAATGGCCGTCGTGCGTGACCGCCGTCAGCTCAATCTCCGCCTCCCTCTTCCCGAACCCTCCGAGCGCCGCTCCCGCTTCCCTCTCCCACTCCCTCCCTCCGCCATCTCGGCAGCCGCCACCACCACTTCCACCGCCGCCGCCGCCACCATCTCCGCCTCCGACCTCGAGAAGCTCCAAGTCCTCGGCCACGGCAACGGCGGCACCGTCTACAAAGTCCGCCACAAGCACACATCCGCAATCTACGCCTTGAAAGTCGTCCATGGCGACAGCGACCCCGCCCTCCGCCGCCAAACCCTCCGGGAAGTCTCGATCCTCCGCCGCACCGACTCGCCGTACGTCATCAAGTGCGACGGCGTATTCGACATCCCCGGCGGCGACATCGCCATCTGTATGCAGTACATGGATATGGGCACACTCGAAACCCTCCTCAAAAACGGCGTCGTTTTCACGGAAACCCTCCTCGCCCAAATCTGCCACCAAGTGCTAAGCGGGTTGGAGCATTTACACTCTCACAAGATAATTCACCGCGATTTGAAGCCCTCCAACATTCTGGTAAATCAGAAAATGGAAGTGAAAATTTCCGATTTCGGCGTCAGTAAAATCATGCAAAGAACACTAGATCCGTGCAATTCATACGTCGGCACGTGCGCCTACATGAGTCCGGAGCGGTTCGACCCGGATACACACGGGATCGAACTACGACGGGTACGCCGGAGATATCTGGAGCTTGGGTTTAACTCTGTTGGAACTGTATGTGGGTCACTTTCCGTATCTGGCGCCGGGTCAACGACCCGACTGGGCGACGCTAATGTGCGCCATATGCTTCGGAGAGCCGCCAAGCTTGCCGGAAGGTACATCGGAAAATTTCAGGAGCTTCATTGAGTGCTGTTTACAGAAGGATTCGAGCAAACGATGGAGTGCGACGCGGCTTCTGACGCACCCCTTTGTCAGCAACGTCGACCTGCAGTCGGTATAAAGTTGCCGGAATTTTCAATCTCGCGGCGGCGGAGGGAATTTTGAGAACTTTGCTGTAAATAGCGAATCTTTTCTTATCGTTTTTTTTCCTTTTGGGGAAAATTCTGGTGTATATTCTTTCCTCTTCTTAGGAATCCCTCCTTTACAGGGAGGACTCATTTCAACAGTCAATTGCTGTAGAAATTGCAGAAATTAATCAAAATTGCTCTGTTATCATATAATTCACTCTTTATTTGGTTTTCAATTAAAAAAATTAAATAACTGAAGGATTAAATGACTCCATTAACTGGATATTCAACTCTTTATTTAGTAATTTTTATGTTAATAGATGAGATTTTTCTTCGTGATTCCACCGTTTAAATTTGGTTCTTAAGGTGTCTCAATTTCGACTGGGTAGCAAATCCTGTATTAGTTCTCTTGCCCAAAACGTTTATTTATCGATAAAAATGAAAGTAAAAATAAACAAAGAACTAATAATAGGTTGATCTTAACAATAATTTTCAATTATTATGAAATTGAAAATACGGGTATAACACGAATTTAGGATCATTTGTACATCTGCCTAGTTTTGGGGCATTATTATTTCAAAGAGCGTGCTTTAATTTGTTTGACTTATTTTAGCCCTATTTATTTTATTAAATACTCAACACCATGAGTATGCACTTCAAATTTATTTGATATTTTATTTGGAAGTAAATAAAATAATTTAGGTATTCCAGTTTTGCTCAATTAACAGTTGTTACTATGTAAATACGTTTTACCGTAAAATTAATTTATACATTAAATAATTAATACCCTTTTTATTAAAATAATTAATATCATTCAAATTATTAAAGTAAAATAATTAATATCCTTAAGTAAAATAACACATAATATCATTCAATACTAATATTTTATAGTAAAACAACTAATACTCCATCAATCCCGCCTTAAGTGTCTCATTTTACCATTTTCATTCCGTCCCACTTAAGTGTTCCATTTCTTTTTATCCATACCCTACTTTTATAATTATCCCTATACTACATACATATTTACACAATATGTCACTTACTTAATATATTTAATTACATTTTTTCATCTCTCTCTATCACATCACTTATACTATATTATTATTATACCGCATTTCATCTCTCTATCTATCATATCACTTTATATTATTATTATACAATATTTCTTAAACACGCTCCAAAAGTGTTGGGACACTTTGGGCGGGACGAGTGAGTATCATTTAGTAAAACAATTATTACTCTCAAAACAAGTTTAATGTAAAATTTGTTCACACAATACTTTTTCTATTAGGGTAATTTAATTTCTTATAAACTAGTTTCATCGTGCAACCCCAAAATAAAATTAGTTGTTTCAACTATCAAATTACTAATACTGTTAAAATATACTACATAAAATACAAACGAATTTCACAATAAAATTGATTAATGGTATATTTTGCGCATTTTATATTCCCAATCAAAATTCGTGAAGGGTTGAATTTGTAAAAGAGACGAAGTGTATCAAATTGGACAAGTTTGACACACCCAATCAAAACGTCATTTTCCACACCGTTTTGATACGTCAAGAAAACTAAGAAATTGGGTGATTTCCAAGTAGATTCATTGCATTGGGGTGGAATACAGTTTCAGATAATACCCATGTTTAATTTTAAAACATATTTCAAATCACATATGGTCCACGTGATTTATTACATGTATATCTAACTTTTTAGCATTTGTTTGTTTTCTCATTTGTTAGAATATCACTTTCAAATGTCCATTTGTTATCTAGGCTGGCTTCCACTATTTCCAATAAATAAAGTCCCAAAAACGACATTAATATTAAATATTATGTTCTTATATGGGAAGGATTTAAAAACCCAATTATTGTGTAATATTTAAATGAACGTAATAGAAATTCTTTCATCATGAACTTTATTTTTATGCATGCCGACAAATATAGCGACAATTATTTATAACCGTTGATCCCTCATATAAACAAACCATCGTGAGGATGATTGATGAGCTGCCCATGTTTCAATTCAAATATTAAAGATGCAATTATTTGAAGTGTGTGAACGGGGCGAATTATATATATATATATATATATATATATATATATATATATATATATATAGGTCCATATGTTTAATTATATAAATTCAAATACAATATTATGTGATGAAAATTGTGGTTTATATGACTTAAAATTCAAATTAAAATTATATAATGTACAATACTTAAAATATTTTTATACTGAAATAAATACTGCATCCGCCTTATATTTTGGTGGAAAAAGTATTAATTAAATTTTTCTAATCAAATTGTTCAAATATATAAATTTATCAAATTAATACGATGAATATTTAGATTGAGATATATTATTAATTAGTTTCATCATATTATTAATCACAAGAGATATTATGATATAATAATTTTCACAATCTTCGTTCATATTAATTAAATAAATTATAATTATTAAATATAAATTGTTATTAAAAAAATTGAACTCCCTACCTTCTTTAATATTCAACCTTCTTTATCCATATTAGTTAAAAATTATAACCATTATGTGTAAATCGGTGTTAATTAAGAAAATAAAAAGTCACAGCCTTATAATTGTTTAAAAATAATTAGCCAAAAAATATTACTAAAGTTGTATTATTTTTTTAAGAAAGAAAAATGAAAATATTATCAAAACAAAAAAAATTGTTATTAAAGTTTATGTATTATTTTGTTAAGAAAAAGATGAAGATGTGTAACAAAGAATTAAAAATTATAATTATCTTATAATTAACTAAAAACGGTTACATGCGGCTACCATACCTATAGTCAAACTTGGGTCCTTTTACGGTTTACGGGGATAAATAATTGATCTTTTTTTTTTAACCTGATAAATAATTGGTCTTTTTTTTAACCTGATAAATAATTGGTCTTTTTTTTAACCTGATAAATAATTGGTCTTTACCACTAGATCAATAGAGTTTATGCTAATATTTCGAGCACAATTATATTAATACATATATATATATATATAATATATGATATGTGTATAATTATGTTATGTTAATTGATATTTCTATCAAAACCTATTAACAATATTTTCATGTTTATTATATGATATGATCGAATAACATTAGGATATTTATCAAGTTAATTTGAAAAATCTCAGGGAGTACGATGACGTGGTATCTCAATTGATCAGGATAATTTAATAGTAAAATCATTTATCTTTGTTCCAAAACAAACATTAGAGTACAAGATACACATTTTTTTAAATATTTTATAATATTATATCTTTCAAAAAAAAAAATTATAATATTATACTCCTTCATTCCGCAACTATCTTCACAGTTGACTTTTTAACGATTTTTGTGTGAGAATTATTTCATAGTAATCTAACATATCATTCATATAAAATAATTTTTGTACACATATTACTATGAAATAATTCTCACACAAAAACCGTTAAAAGTCAACTGTGAAGATAGTTGCGAGATGGAGGGAGTATTAGATACTTGTAATGTGTGAATGCGATTCGAATCGAATTAGGTCGTACAAGATATTCGTGGATTTTCTTTTTTTTTAAAAAAAAAATAGAATACGCGAATCAAATACGTGAAATTAGAAAATCCAGTGCAAGGCAGTGCAGTGCATTTTTAAAATTTTAATTTTTTGTGGGGGTCTTTTCGCAATTTTCAAATTTTAGAGTTCAAAACTCTGAATTCTAAAAAGACTAGAACTAGGTATTTGAATTGTTAAGTTCCATATATTTTACAGGTGTTATATATTATAAAATATAATAAAACGGATGCATATCTTATTGCACCATCCTCCATATCCCCGCCCCGCACCTGTGCAACATAGGGCGCATAACGTAATTAAGGTAGAATACAAGTTTTGTGTGAGTATATTTTATAAAATGGAGAAAAAATATTATTGTTCAATAAATTTTAATTTCATAGGTAAACTAATTTGTTATTGAAAATAAATATTTTAAGTTAGTACTAGGTGAGATTATCTCTCGAAATTCATTTTATGAGACAGATTTATTTTGATCTAGTTTAAGAAAAAAATTTGCTCACCCCAAAACAAAAGGCATGGCCAATTAAAAAGGCCCAGGTTATATGCACTCACTTTTTATTGAGAACACCCACGTGATGAAAACACCCACCAATTATTGAGTACACCCCCAGTAATTCCCTAAAATACCCTTTATTATTCAATTTCTGAAAAATTGTAAACCGTTCAAATAATTTTTACGAAAATATGCCTTTTTTTTTCTCGGAAATTATTTTTTGAAAATTAGGCTATTTTCCGCCAAAAAAATAAAAATCGAAAGTTGGTCACATTTTCATAAAATCAAACTTGAAAAATTTATAAAATTCAAACACTAAAAAAATATTTATCGTCGTATTTACGTTCAACGGCATCGAAAATAACTCAACAATAACAAAATTAATACAACAAATAACAAATAACACACAAACATAATACAAATAAGATGATAAGGATATTTTTGTCATTATACATATATTTGACTTTTAAATTATCTCAGGTGTGTGTTCTCAATAAAAAAGTGTGTGCATATAACCTGAGCCATTAAAAAAGTCAGTCCAACAAAAAATTAGGCCCAATCTTACTAGACAAAAAAAAAAAAAAGTAGAGAAGAAAAATGACGTGAGAAAGGAGGAGCGCAGCACCCGGCAAGTCTGATACCACAACAAAATGAGTAATTATATGAATTGTAAATTTATATTAATAGTTTGATAAAATGTTTTAGAACTAAATTCACTAATTAAAATTATTTTTGAACTTACGAATCCATGAAAATATTAGGATTTTATATTTAATGTGGACTTCTTATTAGTAACATGCATTATGAATGGGATAAAATCCAAAATGGTCCCATAACTTTTTACCATTTTCGATTTAGTCTCAATAAAGTGTGATGTGTCAATTTAGTCCCAAATTTTTATGAATTGTATCATTTACGTCCCAATTTACACCGGAATCAGACAATTTCGCCGAACTCCGATTAAATAATTTTGATATAATAATTTTCACAATCTTCGTTCATATTAATTAAATAAATTATAATTAATAAATAAAACTTGTTAATTAAAAAAATTGAACGCCCTACCTTCTTTATCCATATTAATTAAAAATTTTGACCATTATGTGTAAATCGGTGTTAATTAAGAAAATAAAAAAGTCACAGCCTTAAATTTGTCAAAAAAAAAAAAAAGAACCAAAAAATATTACTATTTTTTAAGAAAGAAAAATGAAAATATTACAGTCAAAAGAAAAAATGTTGTTAAAGTTTATGTATGTTTTTGTTAAGAAAAAAATGAAGATGTGTAACAAAGAATTAAAAATTATAATTATCTTATAATAAACTAAAAACAATTACATGCGGCTACCTTACCTATAGTCAAACTTGGGTCCTTTTACGGTTTACGAGGATAAATAATTGACAATATTTTCATGTTTATTATATGATATGATCAAATAAGATTATGATATTTATCAAGTTAATTTGACAAATCTCAGGAGTACGATGACGTGGTATCTCAATTGATCAGGATAATTTAATAGTAAAATCATTTATCTTTGTCCCAAAACAAAATTAGAGTACAAGATACACAGTTTTTTTAAAATATTTTATAATATTATATCTTTCAAAAAGAATATTATAATATTATATTAGATACTTGTAATGTGTGACTGCAATTCGAATCGAATTCGGTCGTTCAAGATACGACATGTGTAGGGTGTAAATGAGTCGAGTCGAGCCGAGTAATGTTGAGCTCGAAACTCGACTCGATTGCAATTCTCGAAGCTCGAGGTCGACTCGAACTCGATCGAACCTATTTTTTCACTCGAGCTCGACTCGGCAAGAAGCTCGGTAAACTAAGCTCGACTCGAGCTCGACTCGATAACCTTTTTTCATTTACATATTTATATATTAATAATATAAATGTATTTAATTAATAAAATAAATGACAAAATTATAAATATAGTACAAGCTCGATAAGGCTCGCGAACCTTTCGAGCCGAGTATCTGTGAGCTCGAGCTCGATTGCTACTCGAGTAAATCGAAACTCGACTCGATTAATTTCGAGTCGATTTCGATTTTTTTCGAGTCGAGCACGAATAGCTCGTGAGCTGGCTCGACTCACTTACACCCCTAACCATGTGGTGAATTCGTGGATTTTTTTATTTTTTTAAATCATTAGAATACGTGAATCAAATACGTGAAATTAGAAAATCTAGTGCAGGTGCATTTTTAAAATTTTAATTTTTTGTAGGGGTCTTTTCGCAATTTTCAAATTTTAGAGTTCAAAACTACGATTCTAAAAAGACTATAACTAGGTATTTGAATTGTTAGTTTCCATATATTTTACAGTGTTATATATTATAAGTGTCTGGTTTGGTAGGCATGTTTAGCAATAAGTAGGTCCTCATATTATTGCTAAACATGTGCTACCAAACGCACTAAAAATATAATTAAACAAACTCATATTTTATTACACCCTGCCTCCGCGTTCTTGTACCCGTGCAACATAGAACAAGGTAAATTAAGGTAGATATATTATATAACAATACAAGTTCGTGTGAGTCTGTATTTTATAAGATGGAGAAAAAATTAATATTGTTCAATAAATTATAATTTCATAGGTAAACTAATTTGTTATTGAAAATAAATATTTTTTAAGTTAGTACTAGGTGAGATTATCTCACAAATTTCATTTAATGAGAGATTTATTTTGATCTGGTTTAAGAAAAAAATTTGCTCAGCCCAAAACAAAAGGCATGGCCAATTAAAAAAGTCAGCCCAACAAAAATGAGGCCCAATCTTCTTCAACCATGATCAGAAAAACTAGAAAAAGAAAATAGAGAAGAAAAATGAACAAAATGAGTAATTATATGAATTGTAAATTTATATTAATAGTTTGATAAAATGTTTTAGCACTAAATTCAGTAATTAAAATTATTTTTGAACTTATGAATCCATGAAAATATTAGGATTTTATATTTAATGTGGACTTCTTATTAGTATGATGCATTATGAATGCATAATCAAATTACCCGGGAGTATTGCATGCACAACATTATATATTAATGATGGAGCGATCCTTCTGTAAAATTTGTTTACGATATGATATTGATATTTATTATATTTATTCAGTAATATCATTATTTTTATAAATTAATATCAAAATATTTTACACTGTGAAATTAATTTATAATTGAAATGATATTCTAAATGAATATTATGGTATTAGTGAATAAATATAATGATATGTATATATTTTTATAAAGTGTGTTCCTCACTTTGGTGGAAGATCCAGGTTTGATTCCCTTTGGGAACGAAATATGGAGTTATAAGGTGGCTTGAAAAAATCTTGAAGTGTTTGGACGTTTGGTGAACTAATTACTTACAACTAACATTTAGTCAATTACCAATAAAAAGAAAAAATATGTATATATATCATACACCGATAAAAATAAAAGAAAAAATATGTATATATATCATATGCTGAATAAATTTTAGAGAATTTGTGTTAATCATATTCATGAGTGGTGTTTTATTCAATTTTTTCCAAAAATAAAAGTCATGTTAATTTCATCAAATTGTAATTATTTTATTTTTAATCAATAAAAGAAATTCTTCAAATTACATAATTTTTTAATCAATATAAGAAAGTAGTACAATCTTTTAAATTATAAACTCTCATCACAATCTCACTCATGACTTCATTTAGTTTTTAATAGTTAAATATATTCGATAACTTATCTAGTTACTACTTACGATTGAGTAGTGGCGTTGGCGTAGGATGCATAAAATGTATATTTATTTGCATTCGTTTCTTTTCGTCCATTCCATAATCATTTGCACACTCTAAATAAAAAAATATCACACAATATTAATAATTTGACAACATCATTTTAATTTCAAAAATGTTACTCATCTTTTACTCTACTTTATTCTTTCTCCTACACATTTTACTCCAAAAACTAAATTTTCTTAATTTTTATGAAAAAAAAATATGCAAATGTCTTTTTGGGATGGAGGGAGTATATAAAACTTCCTATGTAACAGACTATTCATTCCTCTTTTCATACTCTCTCCTGTTGTTATAAGAAATTACAATTAATTTAATAATTATAAATGCGAAATTCCAATAAGAATAATTGAGAAATAAAACAATACTCAAAGATTTGAAAAACGATTGAGCGGTGCGTACTACGGGAAATTGAAAAAATTATATTAGTAATCTCAAATCAATTATTTCAAATATATTTAATTGGATTAATTAATTTTAATTATTTTAATTTATTAATAAAATTATATTAGTAATCTTAAATTAATTATTTTAAATATAATGTCGAAACGAACCAAACCAGTTTCCCAGCAACAGAAATAACTTACTTAAACAAGAGAAATCTCATCCAAGCAGCAAAATATCACTATAAAGACTACTAATGTCATTTAGACATATCATCAAACACCTTCTTCATTCCATCAAAACTCCATATAATCAACTTCAAAACTCAAAATCTTAATTTAAAATCCATTAACAGGTCAACATCTTCATGTAAATTCAGTAGGTCAGGACAAAATTCAATAGTCATAAAGTAATCAGATAAATGATGTATGTAAAACTCAACATGATCAAGTTCATCATAAAACTCAGAAACTCTAACAAGTGCAAAACTCCACAACCAAATCATCACCAAATTCCATAATCAACAATTCAATACTCAGATTCAAGTCATCATATAGGTAAAGCCATATCTATTTAGCAAAAGAGTGTAGAAACGAAAGTGAACCAGCGGCGGAAACCAGTTCAAGCATTTTGTCGAACAATGGAGATGCATTAGAGGAAAATAAAATTGCAGTCAATTTCGGAGAACAATGAAACCCAAATTGAAACCTTGTAGCTCTGAAGCACAAAACCAAATTGAAATATGGAGATTCATATTTCTTGAATTATAATATCTCATATTTCTTGAATTATAATATCTCAAAAGCTAAATCCTATATTAAAATATTATCACAACGCATTAATTGTACCAAATCAAATTAATCATTTTGTGTAAGCTAATTAACAAAAATTCAAATTCAGACAGAGCTCACCTACTAACTGCTATATGCATTAAAACTTTTAGACTTTAATTCGCTTTCGAAGTAGCAAATAAACCCAAAATCACAAATTTTTAACACCCCATTTTCGTTGATGAGAATGTTCAGGAACGGATTTAGGGGCTCTGAGGGCAGTCGCCCCTTGAATTTAAATTTTCTCTATTATAGAATTTTTTTATTTATAACTTAAATTCGTAATATTTTGTCATTTTGTCCTTCAATTATAAAAAAACTATCTCTACTTTATATAGTATTTTTTTATATTTTAAAAAGTATTTATTTTTAAATTAATAAATTAAATATTTTATAAGATATTTATTTTTTGTTATATTTTAGAAAATTAATAAATTAAATATATTTCTTGACAAATGACAAGATTTAATTATTACAAAATTTTACTAATATTAAATTGTCCATATAATTCAGCGCTCAAAAGACACATCTCTCCAAAATTTAAACTTTTAAATAACATAAAAAAATTATATTTTAAGTTTTAATTTATATTTTCTTCATTTTTGAGTTTATTTATTTATTTATTTTTGTGTGATACACTATGATCATTGCACAATGTGTATTAAAGTAGTTATTTACTCAATACATTTTTACAATTATAATTTTGCCTAATATACCAACTCACCTTCTTAATGGGCGGTGGAGATATTTTTTATCCAATGATTAAGAAAAATACTTTAGAATCCTTGATAATTTTCATCATATTCTAAAAACTTCCTAAATTATTTTAATAATACTCTGCATTCATTATTTTAAGGACATATAGCAAATTATAATGTATAATGATTCGATATATTCTCCATACTTTTCATTTAAATAACATTTGAATTCATCATAAAAAGTGTTACTTATTATAAATGAAAGTGTCACTTTTATAAACAAAAAGTGTCAAGTGTTAGCATCATTAAAATGTATCAATGAAATTAACTGAAAAGTGTCATAAAAATATACGAGTGCATGCATACACTCACCTCACAAGAGACCAACTCTTGATAAAATATTCCTCCCGATGCTCCTAGATCATGGCGGTAAATGTGCTAGTATTTTCTCATCCCCCAATAATCTTTTATAGGCAAAATCTTGTGTGAAACATTTTCATAGTATGAAATTAATACCATTAGAATTATTTACTGATACCATAACATCTATTTAGTGATACCATTGCACTTATAAAGTGATATCACGGTATAAAATGGTTATGGTATCAACAAATGATTCTAATGGTATCGAGTGATTCTAATGGTACCAGTTTCATACTATGAATCGCTTCACCTGAGAGTGACTCTCTTTTATAACACCAATATTTTAAAAGAAATGCTAAATATCATTACTCTTGGAAAATAAAATTCAATCTCCATTCGCATGCTACTATCGGAATTTGCAAGTTATCATCAAAACTCGATATATCCAAAATATGACCATCTCTAAATGTACATGAAAAAGACTTTTACACTGCACAATGTAAATTTGGTTTTTGCACTAAACTCAATGCAATTATTTGATTTCCATATGTAGATTAATTTAGGTGGCTTAGCCCATCTGTCCATCGTGACTTCTCACTTTAGTGGGAAATTCGGGTTCGATTCTCTTTAGAAATGAATATTTCTTGATAAAAAAAAAAAAATAGATAGGCTCCAACTGGATAGATTTTCTTTTTTGGTGGAATCAACTCATTTCCTAACCAAAACATATTGACTAGTGAGTTGTCATATTTTAGTAAAAAATCTTATATATGAGGCTTTTTTTTATTTTGTCAGATACATTGTTCATCAAATACGCATACTTTGAATGGTATGTATGCTTCTATTATTGGCTAATCTAATCTAATAGGCAAAAATTATGAGTTAGATGATGAGTTTAATTTTGACTTTTGAATTATATAGAAAATATGGACATTAGGTGGAATATGTATAATTATTTTTATTTTAATCGAAATACAACAAAATATAGTGAGATGATGTGCAGGTGAATGAAAAGTCACTAATCTAACTCTATGAATACACCAATGCAATTAAATAATCTGTCTCTATGTATACCCAATAAAAATGTGGGAATGTTTTCTAAATTTCATGGGAAGTGCAATAGTTTTTTTAACAAAATTAGAAATAACATGATGTTGTATTGAAAAACAAAAGTTTCTAAAAATGGCATAACATTTTGTTATTATATATGTATTATGTATAGATGTCTCAATTCAAGAATTAATTTAATTTCACTTTTCTCAAATTAAGGTTTAATTTAAATTCTTTTATATATCTCAATTCAAGGTCCTATAAAAAATTATTTTTAAAATTGAAATCATACAAAGGAATATTTAATTAAGAGTTCTCATTAGTAAGATGCATTATTAATGCATAATCAAATTAATTGGAGTAGTACATCCACAACGTCATATATATTAATCATGAGTAGTCTTTTACTCCTTTTTTTGTTAAAAAAAAAAAAAAAGAATCATTTTAATTTCGTCAAGTTATAAATATTTTATTTTTTAATCAATAAAAGAAATTCTTTAAGGCTCCATTTGGATGGAGTCATTTGAAATCAATGGATTTGAGGATAATACAATATACATTTACAAATCAAAATAGAGAAAAACTAAATGAATGGATTTGAGATACATAAATATTACTTATAAGTGGGAGGATTTCAAATACCCAAAAAACCTAGTCATTTGAAATCCTCTCACTACTCCTATTTGTGCTTAAGATTTGAGTGACTCAAATCCATTCATTTAGTTTTCTCTATTTTAGCTTGTGTGAATGCATGTATATTATCCTCAAATCCCCTTGATTTCAAATCCACTCCATCCAAATGGAGCCTAAAGTACTTTTAAAAATTCAAGATACGTGAGTACAATCTTTTAAATCATAAATTCTCACTTATAAGTACAATCTTTTGAATCATAAATTTTCACGATTGTGATTATAAAATAAATATGATGTTAGTTTTTATGGTTATCTCAATTGGCAACGATTTGATTGGTTTGGTTGTTTACGCGAGGTAGAAAGAATATTGGTTGCGAAAGTATTTTATAGATATATATGATATTCTATATGCCAGATTCTGATTTATTAAGGAAATAAAATATATTTTAACAAGAGCAAGTCTCTTGTGAAATATTTTACCGTGCAATATCAATTAAAAAAGGAAATTATTAAATCTTGTGGATCAAGATAAAGAACGGTCAAAGCTGAAACTAATATGATTTCTTCTTCTTCCTCCACGCAGATTTCTTCTTCTTCCTCCGTCTAACTCTTTTTCCTCCTCTGTTCGCTCCACAATTTCTATCGTTGTGCTGTGTTCCCCAACCACGCATCAAGATTCTTTAAAACTTATGCGAACTTCTCGATGAATACAAAGCTTATGCGAACTTCGATGATAAATTTTATTTCTGTTTAAAGTGAAATTAATATCGCAACTCCTAATGCAGTTCCCGATTTATTCATATAGTAACACACATTTTTTTCATAAAGTAACATGTTTTTGTTCATATAGTAACACATTTTTTTCTTCATTTAGTAACACATATTTCTCTATACATTAACACATTTGTGTTCATATAGTAACATATTTTTTCAAAAGTATGTGTTACTGTAAGAACAATTATGTGTTAATTCTTGTAAGGGTAACTACGTGTTACTAGTCCTTAAAAGAATAAAATATTAATTTTGTTCATTAATAACACATTTTCTTCATACAATAACAAGTGTTTGACCTAATAATAACACAACCCGAGAGTAAAATTTATTTTTACCTTTGCACAAGTTTAATACACATATTTGCCCCTACTACAATAACACATATTTACCCCAAAATCTTATACTTGGGGATCAAATAGACCCATAATTTTTTTCTTAACACATTAAAATCATTTCTCTTTAATATTGAGATCAAATAAGTCATCATCTTAATAAAATCACACTCTTTTAATAAGAATAAAGTTGTCGAAGATTAAATACTTATTTGATTCACACATATAATTATATTAGAGATTTATTTGATCATTTTTTTCATTTTTATTTTTGCATTTGACACCTTGATCAAAGAGGAGATTGTAATTCACGGTATTTTCACAATTGCATTAACAAGAGAAGGAAAAGGAATGAAATTGCTGGGATTTCCATTGAGGGGCAGTGGATGGAGGAAATATCGGACGTGAAGAAAGGAATTCATGATTTCTTCCAAGCACTTTCAGAAGGAGGTTAGTCAAAGGCCAACTCTTGCATCCAATTTTGCGGAGAACACAATCTCGGAGGTTGATAATGAATTTCTAATTTCTCCATTCTCTCGAAGATGAAATAAAAGAGGCAAGTGTGGTCTTGTGATGGATCGAAAAGCCCTGGACCTGATGGCTTTAACTTCTCGGTGCTAAGAGAGGCTTTGGAGTTCGTTTAAAAATGATGTTATGAGAATGATGTCCGAATTTTACAAGCATGGAAGATTAGTCAAGGGGATTAATCCCTCTTTCATTGTCTTAATTCCCAAGAAGGAGGCAGCAATAGAAATGACAGATTACAGGCCAATTTCTCTCATTGGAGGAATTTATAAAATTATTTCAAAGGTTTTGGCGACAGTATGAGTCGAGTTCTTGATCACTGTGATCTCGGAAAATCAAAGTGCTTTTATCGGTGGAAGGCAAATCTTGGACCGCATATCAGTTCTTAACGAAAGCGGTAGATGAGGCGAAAAAGAGGAAAGCTGGAGAGAATTTTTTTAAGATCGATTTCGCAAAAGGCATATGATTCGGTGGAGTGGGAATTCATTGAGACAATTATGGATCGTTTCAGTTTCACCCAAGATGGAGAAAGTGGATTATGGAGTGTATATCTACAAATCGATTTGTTCTCGTGAACGGAAGTCCTTCAGTGGAATTTTAATCTTCAAAGGGGTCTCAAGGGCGGACCCCTATCCCCTTTCATTTTTTTATTGGCTGCGGAAGGACTAAGTCTTTTTAATGAAAAAAGCAATGGAGGGAGGTTTTTATGAACCGGCAGTGATTGGGAAAAACAAGATTAAGGTGTCACACCTACAATTCGCGGATGACACGGTGTTTTTGGGGGCTGCTACTCGAGAATGCAAAGGTCATGAAGAGGATTTTGAAAAATATGGAGCTGGTCTCTGGTTTGAAGGTGAATTACGATAAGTGTAGCTTTATGGGGTCAATGTTTCGGACCAAAAATTAGGGACTTGGCCAGAGTTTTGGACTGCAAAGTGGGCACTGCCCGATCTCTTTATTTGGGGATTAAGGTAGGTATTAATCGAGAAATGCTTCGAGAATGGAGAGGTGTTGTGGATAAAATTAAAGGGCGTCTTCAAAAATGGGAAGGGAACAAGTTCTCATTTGGAGGCGTAATCACATTATTGAACTACAGCTTTCCTCGCTACCTTACTTACTACCTTTTTACCAAATACCAAAAAAACCTTGAGAGAGATTGTTAAAATTCAAAGAAATTTTTGTGGGGGTGGGGAGTGTGCATCGAAAATCAAGTGGATAAAATGGGGTGTTGTATGCAAATCGAAATTGTTAGGCTGGGGGTCAAAGATTTGGAGGCTTTCAACAAAGGCCTTATTGGGAAATGGATGTGGAGATATTTAAATGAAAAAGGGAGCTTATGGGTTAAAGTCTTGGAGTCAAAATATGGGAATTCTTGGGATAGGGGTGTGATGGGGATACCTAGGGTTGAAGGGTGTTATCGGGTTGGTGGAGGGATATCGTTAACTCTTGTGTAGGGGATAATGGGGCTGGTTTCACTCTAGATTAGTGAGGGAGCTTGGGGATGGCAATAGGATTTTGTTTTGGGATGATGTGTGGGTTGGTGGGGAGGCTTTACGGGTAAAATTTCCTAGGTTATATAATCTTAGCCTTGATAAGGATGCAAGGGTGGGTTCTTTGGGGTCTTGGGAGGAATATGTGGATTTGGAATTGGAAGTGGAGGCGAATGTATGATTTTGAACTGCCTTCTCTTAATGAATTGTCTTCTATTTTGAGTAACGTAGGATCAAGGAAGGAATTGGCGATTCATGGAGGTGGAACAATAATACTAGCGGCCGTTACAAGACAAAGGACGCGTATCGAGCTGATCGTGGCGGGCCAACACCACTTGCAGCTCTCGGAGGATGTTTGTAAGGGGTTCAAACTTGTATGGAACAAGCTGGTACCTTCTAAAGTAGCGGCTCATGCGTGGCGTTATTACATGATCGACCGCCTACGAAGCTCAACTTGAAGAAGAGGGGTATAGTTATTCACGATCGAGATGAAATGCGTGCTATGCGGTGCCAATGAAGAATCTAGTAATCATGTGTTCTTCGAATGTAGTATCGCTCATAGAGTTTGGATGGGAGGTTTATCGATGGCTCAATATTCCGTTCATTATTAATTCTCGGCACTACAAAATTTACTTGCTCACAATCATATTGTTCAAGGGAAGAAAGGTAAAAATCTTTGCTATTTGTATTTGGCTTTGTGTAGTTTGGTTGATATGGAAAGGGCGCAATGAGGTGATTTTTAGAAATGGTGTTTTTTTTCGGGAGATAAGATTTTAGAGGATATTAAGGTGAGATCTTGGAGTTGGTTGAGTGTGAAGGATTCTTCCGTCTTCTAGTTTTTCTTTTCCTCGATTGGTGTAACAATCCTAGAATGATGCTATGCTTTTAAACTCTGTATCTTTGTATTTGGGCATTCCTTGTGCCTCTCTTTGTTAATATATTGATTCTTTTCTTGATAAAAAAAAAGAATTTGTCTTTTAACAATTAATAATTGATTATATATATCCAATGTGGTGAATTATATATCTAGTTGGATATTAACGCATCTGAAACTTTCCTTATGAAATAATTATAATCTCTAATAAAATCTTAGACCAATTATATTTTATAGATTTTTATTAATAATATCCTAATCTTGGAATTTAAGCTATACAAATATATTTTTTTCCATATTTTTAGTGGACTAAGATATGGAAAAAAATTGATCACAACGTATTAATTAACTGGAATAGTGCATGCACAACGTCTTATATTAATGATGAGTAGTCTTTTACTCCATTTAAAAAAACAAAAAAAAAAAAGTCATTTTAATTTCATAAAGTTATAATTTATTTACAGGACAATTGTTTAAAAAAGAAAAGAATTAAAAATATATGGTTTAAACAAGTACACACGTGTTATTATTTTATGGACTTAAAATGCTATATATATTGACTAGTACAAAACTACGCAGGTGTTTATAATATTTGTCAATTAATGATATAAATTAAAATTATTTAAAAGTCAACAATATAGTTTAAATTAATATTAATAGCTTTGAATTGACATTGGATTAGTATATATGAAAATTCGATCAAGAGAATTTCTGTTTAAAATTTTATACTATTGTTTAATGGCGAGAAAGATGAAACAAAAATTGGGATGAAGACAAATGCGTCAAAAAAAGTAGAGTAATTGAAGAAAAATTCTCAAAAGTATAGAGAAACAATTAAATTATGAACAATTAAAGATAAGATTAAAAATTTAAAATCTGAATGTAAATTTAAAATGAATGGAGATAAAAAATAATTGCAAGTCTAAAATTTAAAATATAAATTTAATTTAAATTTAAAATAAAAGAAGTTTTGATGAAAAATAACTACAATTCTAAAATTGCAGAATTTCAAAATATAGTGATGTCATGTCACACAGGATAGGGAGAAATTTTAAAATAGAGAAGATAAAAGATTACTTCGTTACATTTAATTTCATAAGATACCGTTATTAATTTTAACAGAATTTTGCGATGGGGGATGCTAATGAAATACAATAATGGGAAACTCAATATAATTCGATCAAATTGAAAGATGCACTTATCACTATTTTTATAGATCACTAAAGTGAAAATGAAAAAAATGTAAATGAAGTGAGATGGTAATGAATGATTGAAATAGGGTTCTTCAGTACAAGAAATTTCACCAAAACAAATATTTTTTATTGTACCAAGATTATTTTCATATCACATATTAAGAAAAAAGAGTAATTAATACAAATTTGAGAGATAATTTTGTAAATATTTATTTATAAAATAAATATATGAATTGGATTGTATATAAGTATGAGCCTAAAAGTAATACTATCTTTTTATGTAAAATTGAAGATATTATGAGAATAGAATTGATGGACGATTTTTTTCATTAAGGTGTGAAAATTATTTTAAGACGGACCAAAAAAACATGAATAATCACAGAATGAAGTGGGTATAAACAACTAATATTTTTTAAGATCATTTAGTATAACAATTAATGTCCTTCAACTAATATCTTTTAATAGAACAACTAATATCATTCAAACGAATACACTTTAATAAAATAACTAATAATTTAAAAACAAATTTCACCATTTCACATAATACTCATCCATTTTTGTGACGTTGGTTAGCATTGATAATAAGACAGTGACTACATTAGTTTTGCTTATATTAAATATATCACCTCAACCTTGTTTGATGTAGTTTAACACAACGTAATAATCACAACATTTCATACTCACTATAAATTGCAAGGCAGTGAGGCTAACCGTAGAGAAGACAAGGGGAGGCTCAAATTGTATAAACTGTACCAACTTCCAATAGAGCAGCATTAGGGATGTTGAGCGCCACAGGAGGCTCTCTACCATTCTTATCAAGAAAAACATAAGTCATTATCAACAGTTTCTTGAAGAAGTTAGACCCCTCCCTTGCTAACAAATGTGACTGCCCCAAGAAGTAAGCCGTCCCGCTTTCCCTCGCATCGATGATTTCTTGAAGCTCCTCCCTAACAGACGGACGCATCCGAGGGCTCTTCAGAGGTAGCATGAATCGAACTCTTTTCCTATTACCACTCCCGGATGCAACGTCCAAAAGATGCCTTCTCGACTCACCACATTCCATCGACTCATCAGGGTCCACGCTCGAGCTCATCTCCTCAACCGGGATAAATGCATTCCCATCCTCCATTTGGCTTCCCAAGATTATCAACCTCCCTTCTGGAGAGTTCAATGATTCGTAATCATATTCCTCCCGCGTGATAAATTCTCCAATCGAGCTAACTATTTGGTCCTCGAAGTCGTCAGTGTCCCGAACATTGTCACAGTATCCGTACCGTACAATGCATCGGTATATCCTGTACTCTTTGGGGCCGACCCTGCCTATAAGGTACCGCCTATTTGCAGGGATGAACGGCACCGGTGAAGACTTAAACGTTACGAAGATCAGGACTTGGTGAAAAGCAGGAAGATTTGTGATGAAATGGGAAAAGAAAGCAGGGATTCCCATATCTATATCAGAGTAGATGAACCCAATGCCAGCTACTCTGGAAACACCAAGACCGGGGCTGTATTCGGTGAGCCAATCGATGGATACCTTATTTTCAACGTCGAATTCGTATTTCTTGAGAGTGCCGTAGTGCCAGGCGGCCATGATCATCATGAAAACGAAAATAAGAGGATTAAGCACCACGCCCCACGGAAGAAGCTCGTCAGAATAGTCGAGAGGTACATGGCCTCAATGGAGCCAAAGAAGAGCATAAAACACACTGGTATTAAGAAGTTCTTCCCCAGTAGAGTGCAATTACGAGTGACATTAAACAAGTTGTTACCAGCATGGCCGATGTAATAGCCAACCCTGCCATAAACAACATCGGTTTTCAATTTATCCAATTCATACATTGCTCCCTATATTACTGAGATGTAATGGTGCACTTGGTTCTTAGAAATGAGAAATCATCGAATAGATAATGAAATTAGTGGTTAAATCTTTCTATGCTAACCCTGCTGGGGGCTTTAGGGTGTTGTACCACCTGCTTTGATATGTTGTACAGTACAACACATTATACATGTCTGTACACCTGCTTTAAGGTGTTGTACTACATATATAATGTGAACTGTACAACATATCAAAGCAGGTGGTACAACATCCTAAATCATGTTGTGCATTGCCCAATAAGGTAGTATAGAAATAACCGTCAGTGTATTACTCTAATTTTGGAATAAGTTGGACAAAAATAATCGTTGGTTGAGGATCAGTGAAATGATTATAGGAGAGAAAATAGTTAATCAAAATGGGTAATGATAACTTATTTTGAGTTTCATTACCTCGTACGAAGTATAATGAAGGTGAATTGATCGTATTTTATTCTCATTAACCACCACCATTACACTATATACACCTATATTACCATTTCCATTTAAAATTATGAACCAAGAGATCATCTAGACTAAATTCATACCTGTTGCTTTTCCAAGTTGGGAGACATCGTGTAAACCAATGGTGAATACTAAGCTCAAGATCATGAACAGCCAGTTCACGTCCGGAACATAAACCTGCCCGAATATTTTTTCTGATGTATGAACAACTTTGACTCGGGGAAAACAGTCGAGTGCCTGACATTGATTTATGATGGAGAACCCAGCTGTGATGGTAGCTTGACTTCCAACAGCTGAAGCGAACAGTGATAGCACAGCAAATACATGCTGAAGATTCTCTGAAAATTTATCGTATATATCATAAGAACTGATGAAAAGTCGACTGTCATACAAGGAAAATACAAAGGGAAAACAGATCTTACTATCAGGTATTGATTCACTTAGATGGAAAGAATCAGCAAAACCAAGATTTTTGGAGATGAATGCAGCTTGCCCAGCATAAGTCAACACAAGGACAGGATATATGAAGCAGACAAAAGTTATCTGCATTTAAGCAAGATTTCACACTTCAGTTATAAGGGAAAAGGTTCAAATTAGCCCTTAATGTTATTGGTGAGGATCAAATATATATAAATAAACCTAAAATAACGATGTAAATATTGTGTGATGTTTTTAAATGGTATTGTGAGGGTGTTAAGATTGTGTGATGTTTCCATTTTAGGGTTGCAAATAATTTTGGGGCGAACGAATAAGAAAAATGTGAGAATAATAGGACAGAGGGAGTACCTTATAGTAAAACAATTAATATCCTTCAATGAAATAACAAATACTCTCAAAACAAATTTTACAGTAAAACTTGTTCACACAATACTTTGCCAACTTTTTTAGCTCAAACAAGATATGGATATTTGTTCCTACCTTGATAGATTTCTTGGAGAAATGGCCCTAGATCTGCAAACATTGCTTCCGACCCTAATGCACAAAAATCAGAAAATGATCATTATAGATTTCTTGAAAATCATCATCACTATTAGTATTATGATAGCCTGAACCAACCTGCTATGCATAAAACTATGCTGCTTAGGAGTTTCCAGTGTCGAAGATTAATTTTCTTCATGAACCTGATCATGTATACAGGGGAAATTCCACGGAGGATATCGGAATCCCAACGAATAATATTGTAAAGGCCAAATCCACTGATGAAGAAAAAGCCATGTGATGACGATTGGAGCGAACATGCAACCGATTCTCTTGGTCCCGTGATGCTGCAATGTGAAAAGGCAAACTAATATGGCACATGCAACAGGAGTTGGCACATCTGCAAATTTAAACTTCAGAAAATCAGTATCTAAGCTTTAAAACATTGCTTTGAAACAACAATGTAGTTCTCTTGCCTATGCTATGAAATATGTATACATCTCTAGTATAATGTGTACAGTGATGGATTAGAACGGATTTTTGCAGCGAATTAAAATCTGCAGCAGTTCAGGTCTATTTTTATCTGCAGTTTCTAAAATTCGATTCGTGGAATATAACAATGCCAAGTTCAAAACCTCAGTGTACCCTGGCACAACTAACTGTCATGAAAAAACTCAAAAGTATAGTCTAAATAAAATAATCATAACTAAAACGCTCGAATTTATAACAACTTACACTTCTTCATGGCATGATCCACATGGTCTTTTGCTTTATCCGAAGAGAAAACTGGTATAAACAGGCAACTTTCAGTTTGTGTACATCTGATTGAAAATAGTCCATAAGAAGACGCAGAAAATCTTACATTTTACGGATATATTTGCCAATGAACGTCCAAGACCTGATGACGCTGATAACACTGGATTTGCACGCAAGTTTAGATTAGTTGTCTAAAATCTCAATGAAGAATATATATTTTGAAACAATAATATCAAACAAGCTAACCAGATATAGCTGGTGTGAGAACTGCATCACTTAATATCATGCAAGCACCAAGAAGAGCCAAGAACAGCAGTAAATAATGACTGCTTTTATGTTTCTCTAAAACCCTTTTAGCTTTGTTTTCTGGTTTGCTCTTGGAAGTGGTTGAAGAGATGTCTTCTTCATGATTCAAGATCTTGCTTGTACCTCCATCGGATGGAATCAGCCCAACCGTAGCATGCCTACAAAGTAACGAATATAACGAAAACGGGCCACCTGCAATTACCCATGAGATTTGAGTTTCAAGATGAATGTTAATCTCCCTCTGTTCCACTATAACTGTCGTTTTGGGTGTTTCACATAGATCAAAACAGTCAAATAAAATGACCAATATACACTTTTGCAAGTTTTTGTGATTCTTGTATCACAATAAATGAGACATATCACAAAAATTTAGGGCGCTTGTTACGAGATCTTTAATGGGAATGAGAATGAAATTAACTTTTCCTCCTATGCCCCCAAATTTATTGGAGGGAGGAGTGTCTCCATGTTGGTTACATCATTGGTATTGTGCTCCAATTTTGGAAAAAATGAGACAAAAGAAGCTTGTTATTGGTGGTGGAGGGAATGATTGAGGAGAATTGATTGTAGATGGGGAAAAGGTTTAATCATAATGGGTAATGATTACCTTATTTAGGAGGAAAAATAATGTCATTCACTATCTTTTATTCTTATTTAGCACCACAATTGCCTTATATTAATCCCTATTCCCATTGCCATTGAAGAATTTCCAACCAAGCGCCCCTAAGAAATTAAAAAGTTGGAAACGAATATTCCCTCTGTACTGCTAAGATGTACTCCCTCCGTCCCACATTCATTTGCACACTTTCCTTTTTTGTCTGTCTCACACTCATTTGTAAACTCTAAAAGTAGTAAGCCTACTTACACCCTTCACCCTCATAATATACACTTATTTGCACATATGTCATTACTAAACCTACTATATTTACATCATTCCCTATTTTCACCAACAAATTTATCTTCTTCACCCCTATAAAAAGTCAACAAAAGTATACAATCCTTACTTTTCTTAATATTTGTGCCCAAATAAGTGTGCAAATGTGTCCCGGACGGAGGGAGTAACTTTTTCTACTTTCATTTGTCTGAAATTATAGGCCTGTTTCCTAATTAAAAGCAGTAAGGATTCTTCTATTGACAAAAATGCCCTATTCCATACACTGACTTTTAACAAATTTCAATGAACATTTAATTTTTATCATTTTGTGTAGGGGTAAAATAGGAAGAATGTAAGAAAAACTCATAATTCCACTAACATTTAATGTCTACTTAATCTGTGTGAAAATTTGTTCAAGCCTATTGTAGCGGTACAGAGTGAGTATTTAATTCTCTTGAAAAACCAATAACCACATATATTTTGGAACAAATTTGTTTCTCTAAAACGTCAGTTAAATTGAAACAGAAGAAATACAATCTATCCTACAATGCCAAAAGTAATCAATATCATTACCTTCTCCATTGTCATCAGCTCTCAATACAATGAAAGCATACTTCAGCAACGGGATTACGGTTAAAGTCCAAAAACAAATGAGAAGAGTTCATGTATCTCACTTGGAGATTTAATATCCGAGTGATCAATCGATTCAAATACATACAATGGAGCTGTGCTCAATCGACCATATATCACTCCCAAGCTTTGAAATGACAAAATTAGTGTCTGCCTCCATGTCTCCTTCTGCATGTTTCCATGGGAAAGAGTTAAGAGATATTCAACATTCATTAGTATCCATAAGTGTTGCAGAAATCCCAACTATTAAAAGATATTACGAATCTTAAGGCCAAACTCTATGAAAAATGATTACTACACTAACTGTAAGATTAAAACATAAGTGCATAACCTTATATGTATATCTTATATTCATTCTACAATTACTTGGAGTTTTCCACGAGTGGAGGTAGAATTTATTCTGCTCATCTTTCAATTTATCAAGGAGAGAACATCTAAAGAGAAAAAGCCATGAAAATGAAATTTGAAATGTCCCTATGCTAGTAGTATCTAAGAGAGAACCTTTTTTCCTAATATTCAACCAAAAAATGGTATATCAACCAGAAGACAGTCAGTCACTAAATAACTACAAATTCCACCACAAAATCCTTTGGCTTTGACACCATCGTCCTGTTGTGGAGGATTCCAAGCATCTACTTATTAGGGAACTATATAGGTGAATTAATTCAACACGCTCTCTACAAGTTCGCACTTTTAGATGAGATGAAATTCTTTCATGCTATTAGAATAAAAGCATTTAAATTATACACTTGTTGGGCCTCCTCAAATTTAAGCATTTAATTTTACATCTCTCTACAAATTCGAAATTTTAGATGAGATATTAAAAGCAGATCATCATCAATTAATATTTAGATATCCATAAATTATAAAGTACAAATGCTCAGAGAAATAAATGCACCTGCTGCATAAGAAGGTAAGAACCCATAAATCAAGAGTAAATCCTAAGGACTGAAAAATTATTCTAATTAAATTAATAAAGAGACTTAGCCAGATTTCCTATTTCCTATAATGCAGATCATCATCAATTAATATATAGCAATCCATAAAAATATATAATACAAATTCAGTGCTCTGATAAATCACAGAAATAAATGCACCTTTCTAAGAAGGTAATAACCCCATAAATCAAGACTAAAAACTATGGATTAAATTACTCCCCACCCCTCCACCCCACATAATTTCTTAACAATGAAGGTAATACACAAAAGCAGTTTACAAAATCTTTGAAATCAGAAAACGATAACGCAGAATGGAAGTTGAACAAGACAACAAATACCAGAAAATCAAGTAATGGGTTCAGCAAACTTACTCTAAAATCAACATAAACGGGCAGAGAATCGATTGCCAAAGCGTCCATTGATCACATCAGGGGAGCAAAAACGAAAAAGGAGATTTAATTATGATTCAAAAAGGAAGAGATTCAAACGTCTTTTGCTCTAACTTGTTTGATCCGGCAAGAAATGCGTGAGTGGAAGTTCAGCTACAGCAAAAAACGGGCCAAACAGTACGTTCCAAAAATGTAGTCTAGAAATTTCAGACAGAAACAAACCAGTGGCAAATTTCTAGAGAGAGAAAGAGAGAGAGAGAGAAGAGATACATACAAACATGTGTATGTATACATGGGTTTTCTTCTGACAAGTGTTGCATCTACATGTATAGCGCATGCATGCTGATGTATAGCGCATGCATGCTGATGCTCTATATATGCATAATGTATGCATACATTCTTGTAGAGTGAGGGAATTTTTATATATGCATTTGATTTGCAGGAATTTGGTGGGTTGTTTGAAATTGGAGAGAGACGGCAGAAGAATCTGAGTAACCAGGTAGTAGTTACTGTTGCCAGAACAATTTAATCTGACTTACCTAATTTGCCCTCCAAAATCAATTTGAATTTAAATATAATCATGAATGTTTGGGCTAATTATGGCATTTCACTGTTCGATAGGATGAGAGTCCTATTCAAGAACAATTATTACTACTTTACATAAATAATTTCATGTTTACCTAATATGATTGGTACGTAATTTTAAATTAATTTAAATTTACATCGACAAATAGAATTTTTTTCATAATCTTGGAAAATACACCGTTTAATCATTTTTTGCTTGTAAAAGAATATTATAAGAATGTTTTTAGTATCATTGGGAACTTCAACCCCAATATGCCACCTATTATTTGAGCATAAAGTCTCCATGATATAATGATAAGTTTAATTATATATATTAGTCTATATATTATAATTATACTAGTTTATATATATTTTATTTTATATTTTCAATTAAATTTAATCTACGTATTTCACTTATATTTATCTGTACATTTAAATTAAATATAATATTTCATCCGTCCCATAAAAGTTTTTATGTTTTTCTTTTCATTCATCTCATTATAAGTTTCACACCCTTAAAATGAAAATTTTTTTATAAACTCCACCCTCACAATTTTCATTAATTCACACAAATGTCATTAGTTTTTACTTTCAAATACACATAATCCAATACATTTTTTTACTTTATACATAAAAATTTATAAAATTACTCCTCAAAACCTTAATCATTACTCTTTTTCTTAAAGTGTGTGTTCTCTTATATATGGAATTTTTTTGGGACGGAGGGAGTATAATTTTTAGAGGGGTTTGAATCATTATAAAATACATTAGAAATTCTTTTTTTTTTTTTTGAGAAGTTTTTAGGAAAATGTGTTTCTAAAGTTTGTGATGGGTCCTCAAACATCCTAAAACAGCTTTAAATTGATATATATATATAATAAAAAAACTATATTTAGCAAATATTTCATACTTTTGACTAAAACACTTACATTGAAACACTACATAAAAAAAAAAAAAAAAAAACACTACATTTTTTATTTTTTTATAGAAATCAATTTAAATTGTTTTAATTCGCTCGCCAATAATTGTTAATTAATTAGGACATTTTCTATTAATGTGGTATACAAGACGTGAGTATTTCATCTTAGCTACTCGACCAAAAAAACTGATTAAACTTTTTGTATTATTTTTGAATTATTGATTTCTTCAAAGTAAAGAATAACAAAATCTAGATGTTAAAGGGCAGATTTGGAATTTGGGCATTTAATTAATTTTTTGTGACGTGAAACTAATTATAGCCAAGTGTAGTGTAGGTCGTAATTATTTTTGTATATGCTAGGTAGGATTAGGGATGAAATTAATTCAGAGACATTGTATTTTAAAATTCCAATCTCTGAATCCAGTCAAACACAAATCCAGCTCATTTCAAGTTAAATATTAATTTTAAATAATCATATGATATAATTGCATAAATTTTAAATAAAAATCATGTATTAAAAGTTAAAATCTGAGTAATAAACTGAAATAAAAAAATAGAAAATATTGTATTTTGTTTTTGCAATAAAGCTTGTTATATCAAAATTGATCGAGTAACACTTAACTAGTTACCAATGCAACCAAATATTGTTCAACTAAAACAATTAAAAATATTAAGTGAAAATAATTAATATTGTTAATTAAAACAACAAATATTGTTTAAAATAATAAATATTCAACTAATATTATTATTTAACAAAAATAATTAATATTATTTAAAAGTACACGTCATTTATTCGATATAACCGGTGTATACAAAAATTTATCATAAATATATATTTATAATTATATACTCCCTCCATCCCATAAAAAGAATAATGATCGGGATCTTGAAAGGTAATTTTGTAAAATTTTATGTATAAAGTAAATAAATTTATTGGATTGTATGTATGTATAAGTGTGAAAGTAGTGACATTTTTTAAATTAGTGGTTATTGCGTGAGTGGAGTTACAAAAAGGAAAATTTATTTAAAAAGTGTGAAATTTATTATCATGAAATGAACAGAAAAAGAAAGTGTAAAAAATTTTATAAAATATAAAGAGTAGGATTTTTCTATGGTTAAAATTTATAAAATTATAAAACATATTATTTTAAAAGAATTAAGGCTCCATTTGGATGGAGTGAATTTGAAATCAATGGATTTGAGGATAATATATCACACATTCACACACACTAAAATAGTGAAAAGCTAAATGAATGGATTTGATTCACTCAAATATTAGCGCAAGTGGGAGAAGTGGGAGGATTTCAATTGACTAGGTTTTGTTCGGTATTTGAAATCCTCCCACTTATAAGTAATATTTGTGTGAACTAAATCCATTCATTTAGTTTTCTCTATTTTGACTTATAAATGTATGGTGTATTATTCTCAAATCAGTTGATTTAAAATGACTCCATCCAAATGGAGTCTAATGTTATAAGGATATATTGGTAATTATATATATATTTTTAAAAAATTAATTATTTTATCTTTGTACGAAGCTAGATTACTCGAGCAAAATTTAATAACGTGTCGATTTTCATTGGACGTCGGCGTCGGGCAGGCGAACACCCTTCCGACCATAGAACGTATTAGGCAATTGCATTAACTATGCTATGGAATTTTTTTAATCAACAACTTTAATAATTTTTTTTTGACAGAAATCAACAACTTTAATAATGATATACTTAAAATGGAGTAAAATCAAAGAGAACAAATTGAAGCAAATATAGTTGAAAAATTATGCTATGGAATAGACTTGACTTGATGGACGGTGGCGATTTAAATTTGATGTAAACTGAGCACGTGGCTTTATTTATGGTTTCCCTTTTCAGTTCGACATTTCAAAATTTATTACAATTAAATTCCGCATTCATGCATACGCCATAATGCACATGCCTAATCCGCATTTCTAGACACTTTGTTTCTCTTTTCTCTTATAAAATCTAAATAAATTTAAATTTTCTATTTTTTCTGCATTTATTTTTCTTCACACTTCTGTAGGTGACAACTTTTGTAAATGACGTTTTTTTTTTTGGCAGGAAAATGTCGAGTTGCTTTCCATTATATGGTCACATGGCTAAATTGCGTTTTTATGGGTAAAATTAGAGAAAAATTTACTATGAGATTCTCAAAAATTAAATCATCATTTGTTATAGAGAGTTTGGCAAGAATTGATGGTTAGGTACACTTAATTTAGCCGAGGTGAAAATTTTAAGACGGTCATTAATTACGTGAATTAATTTAATTATAAAATTTATTTGTATTATGTGTATATTTAACCGTAATAATTGTTTTATAAAAATATATTAATTTGATGATAATATTTAAAAAAATAACTAATAGTATTATTTTATATTAACTCCACACCTCACAAACTTTTGTATTCAGGACCCAATATTTCTTTATTTCTACCTTCAATGTGTATTAACTCTTTCTTCAATTTAAGTCACATGCAAGATGACAATAAGAAATGATGTATACTTCTAATATTTTATAATCAATTTGTATGACTTCAATTGAAAAAATATTTTTCTGTCACCGTAGAAGAAAAATTAAACATTAGATTGAGAGAAAAAAACTTAAATCAAACTTTACTTAAAAAAGTTGCTATGAATTCGAAAACATTCCCATAATAAAATTTAAATTTGGACATATTATTTAGAAATGTAGGTTAATCATATAATTTATGTACCATTGAGCATGATTTGAACTGATTATTACCATGTATTTATATTTAGGGTAAGTTACAAATAGGTTCAAAAAAATTAAAATTATAAATAGGTTCAAAAATATTTGAACAATAAACTTATTTACAATTTTTAATATTTTTAAATCTATTTGTAATTTTTTCTTATATTTAAAAACCCGTAAAGTCTTATCCTTAAACAAAACCCCTAAATTAGTAGTCTAAAACAATATTATTCCCCAATTAATCTCATAAGTTATAAAACTTTTGCGAGAAAACACGTGTTTTAATTTGTACCGCATATTTTTTCGAAAAAACAAAATTTGTACTTGGATAATTGAGGACATGCTTGGTATAGGGGTTTCAACCCAAGGAACGGAAAAGAATTGCAAAATAGTTGTTTGGTTGACAACTTTGATTACTTCTTCTGATAAAATGAAATACTAAAAATAAAGAATCACTATTCCTTGGGTTTTTTAGTGGAATGACTTTCATTCCTTAGACTTTTAGGTAAACTTTACTCATTAATAAAAATATCTTTAAACCCATTATCTTGATTCCATTCCTATAGAATTTGAGCAAACCAAACGAAATCAATGACTATAATAGTGATTCTTATTATTAACCAAATAATACAATTTTAAAGATTATATTCATTTCATTTCCTCACTACTACCATTATCATTCTTTTTTCCATTCCCGATAACAAACCAAGCGGCCCTGAATCTTATTAAGAAATTAATTAATAATAGTTGTCAAATCTCAGATTAGAAACAGAGCAAGTGATTATAGGTTAAGAGTCGCATCATTGTTGTGCTTGTACCAGGAAAATCAACAGCTTTTCTTCCTGGCTAATCTAAGCGTGTAATTAATCTTCTACATGTCAAATCATATATATATATATATTTATATATATATATATTGCTCTCTGTCCCAAATCAGTTTTCATAGTTAATTTTTTCAACGATTTTTGTGTGAGAATTATTTCATAGTAATATGTGTACAAAAGTTGTTTTATATGAATGGTATGCTAGTTAATAAGGTCAACTATCATATCATTCATATAAAACAACTTTTGTACACATATTACAATGAAATAATTCTCACAAAAACCGTTGAAAAAGTCAACTATGAAAACGGATTTGGGACGGAGGTAGTAATTCAAAACCAAGAAATATAGATGTAGATTTTTCTTTTTAGGGAAAATGTTAAAAATAAAAGGTAACGTTTTCACAATTTATCTGTAAATATATAAAAAGTTTTTTTTTTTAAAGGTATATAATTTTGAAAAAATGTTTATTTGAGAAAGGTATAATATTTTTTAAGCATAATTTCTCTCGGGATTTGCTAATAGAATGACTTAAGGGCATCTTCAATGGCTCCACATCATCTCCAATGGTTCGTCCATCTAACCATCAAATATTATTAAAAATAGTTTTTCAATGGTTTATCCATCCAACCATCAAATGATTCAAATCATCTAAACTTTATTCATTTCTTATATATTAATAAATAACTAAATTATTTTTAACAATATTTATTTTAATTTATCAAATAATATTAAATTAAATAAAATTCATTATTTATAAAATCATTAACGAAACAAATTAAATATAATAAAAATTTTATATGTAAGTTTTACATTCTTGAAAACTAAAAAGTGCAATATTAAAATTATAACAACACACGAACAAATTATAATAATAATAATAAAATAAAATAAAAAATACAAGAATGCATTAAAAAATTAAAAGTATAATATTAAAATAAAAATTATAAAAATATTTAAATAAAAAAATATAAGAAGACAAGTTATGTATTTGATGAAAATGCCTACATAATGCCCACCGAAATGCTCACTTCTATGTCAACCAATACATTTAAGTGGGCGATTATTCGGGCATTTAACTATTTAAATACATATCTAAGAGTTTAATTTTTTAAAAAAATGGGTAATCCAACA
The DNA here is from genome assembly GCA_030762865.1 of Paraleonurus japonicus. Lineage (NCBI taxonomy): Eukaryota > Viridiplantae > Streptophyta > Magnoliopsida > Lamiales > Lamiaceae > Paraleonurus > Paraleonurus japonicus. Next base: position 17,738,664 of record CM061056.1, read on the forward strand.
CCCTTTGTTTAATGTACAACTACAAAAATATAAACATTAATAAAAAAACTCAATAATTTACATTAGATCACTATCGAATCAATAAAATTAAAAAAAAATTACAAATGAATAGTTGCGGATCAACCACCGCTGTTTTCTTCCGATTCCGCGAATGCGTTCTTCATTTAATTAGTGCTTGTAACTTGGGTCAAGTGACTCCTCCTCTTTTCTATCTACGTATACGAAAAAATAATTTAAATTTTGAGAATATTGGTTTGCAATTTTTTTAAATAAAGTAATTATTTATAAAATTATTTATCAAATAATACTAAATTAAATATAGTAAAGTTAAATAAAGTTAAAATTAAATAATACTATATCTATTTATTATTTTTAACAATTTTTATTTTAATCTATCAAATTAATACTAAATTAAATAAAGTAATTATTTATAAAATTAAAAAAATTAACTACAGTACAAATGTCTCACGGTTGTAAATATAGTAAAACTTTTTATTTATTTTGAATTACATAATTAAAGGGACAAACGGTTATAAAAAGGAAAGAGGAAAAAAATAGAAACTTAATTGAATTAGTCAAATGAGCGGTTATATTTTCTCTGTTCACGCATTTTCTTGGGGTGTGCACAACACATGATAGCTCAACGGTGAATGTGCCGCTCACTCTCTTCCATTGCACGTAACCTTTCTCACATCCACATTGTCTAAGATGTTGGACATTTCTCTCTCCTCTCTCTTCAATGGACATCACCCTCCAGCTCCTCCTTGTCCATCCATCTAATGGATGCCTCCATGGACATCCATTGGAAGTGCTCTAACTTTTAAAGGTCGGTTCGATTACTCCTCATATGAGAGGTGTGAAATCTATTCATTTATATTAATTTTCTAATACTTATGATGATTTTCTAGATCTTCAAAATAATTTTATAGGTCGAGGTCTCCCTCAACTTGTTATATGTGAGATAAAACTTAAGTCTATAAACAACAAATTGTCTATGCAAATCAATTTATCATGCAAATCATCAAAACTATAAATTTTTCAACAGTGAGTCTTTGTCCTCTTGCTTATAATGACTACATATTCACATGCTTAGATGCTAGCTAACTATAAGGGCTTAAGATCACCACCATCTGCCCTATAATTCACTGCCAAAACTCTTGATGTAATAATTTTCAGCAAATGAATTTGTTCATGTTTGCTCTTCCTTTTTTTTTTTTCCCAAAATCATCTCACCAAGTGCCTCCATCATTTGGGCTTAATGCATCCCGCCAACTTTCCGCCCTTCGACTCAGCCACCAAGATGGCACGAGGTCATCGAATTGATGCTCCAGAGGCTCAATCCGCGTGGTGTTGTGCGAAAAATTGTGCAGCTGTGAAACGTAGAACGAATGCCTCTGAGGCCACTAATCGGAATTTTGCAGGAAAAACGTGAAAGACGGAGAGGGATGATTAGATTCGAGTGCAGTGCAGATGTTGTTACATGGAAATTTACAACTTGTTTATAAAGGAATGATGATCAGAGCAAGAGTTTTCCTGTGATCCAAGTTTCATATGTTGATGAGATCTAAAAAACAAAAATGAAATGTTGGATATTTTAGTAAAATGCTACTAAAAAGTGGATTTGTTTTTTTTTTTAATACAGCCTAGTATTCAAAATTGTCCCGAAGGTATTTTACTTGCAAACATTGCCTCTTGATCTTACTACAAAAATCAATTTAAATAAACTTGCCTCAATAACATTAACAATATGGAAATAGAGTGTAACTTGACTTGCAAATGAATCTAACAAGACTAGCAAGTCTAATAGAATTACAATAAAAATCTTAACTATTGAGCTCAACTGTAAATTGAGTATTTCACGAGCTCAAGTTCGCCTCGTTTATCAATATAAACAAGCCGAATTCAAGTCTTAACAAACCAAGTCGAGCTACTCGTTTTTAACATATCTATGCCCACCCCTTTCAAAATGTTCAAACATTATTCCCAAATTACGTTCCGTATTACGCAAGACCTACTCTTTCAAGTTTACACTGCAAAACAAGATTACGCGTATAGCCACTCAAAACACAAGATCTTGTAACATATTACTATCATTTTCCTATATACCATGAGTAACAACCCTCTTCTTTCTGACAGAACTATCTTAACAATGAATTTTAAGTCATGAGTTGATCCTCTAACGTAATCAAAACTTATGAAAACGCTTTTCTGTGCATCTTCTTCTTCATTGCATTTTGTTTTGAATCTGCCTATGAACATATACAAGGTAGTCGACGTATGCGAGCCCACTCGCCATATTGTCTTCTACCATGTAAGAGAAAAACATCGTCCCTGAAAATTAAACACATAAATCATAAATTCAATTCATAGTCTTTACGTTGTGCTGGGCAGTTAGAGAAGACCAAATTTACACGACCTCTCTTTTTCAAAGTAATATTGTATAAAGTAATATTGTTTAATATACGAAATAATACTATTTAACATATGAAATATCATGTTTCAAAAAATGTTTGATTTATGTATGATTTTTATCAAAATCACTAAACCGTTATACTTAGTATGCTAAAACAGTCTTACTTCATACGTGTTCACCATATAAATTTCGTGAACCAAGTTTATGGAAGTTTTTGTCTAGGCTAGGAAGGGATGGGAACATAAAACAAGAAAGTCCAGCAATTTCAGATAGATAATAAGTTGTAATTGACTAACCAGATGAATCTCCCTTTCTACACAATTTCAAGCTGTAAAATCAGAAAGAGAATACAAGTTAAAGGTGAGCGATAAATGTTCAAAGGTTCAATGAAGCAGAGATGCTCTATACTGCCAAGACAAGGGACAAATCAGTGATACCGTAGGTAGGAACATCGTTGCCGCCTTATTTCATTTAGAATAGCATTCAGCTTCTTCGACAAGGGATTTTCGTATTGTTGCAAAACAAACTGAAACAGAAGAATGCCATAAGTTTCTCTAATGAACCAGAGATAGATGCATATCTAAGCTACCAGTTAGTCCTTCAAGTTTGACATGTAATCTTATCCTTTTTGTAAATCTAAGAAGTAAATTGAATTACATAAGTCGATACATGCAAATATGTATAGGATATCATCTTAACCCTTTCAAGTGGAAAGCTAAAACTAAAGACTATTTGTTGGCAAATAAACTGATGTCTGTGTTCTCAAATTCTGATATGAAAAAACACAACTGCTTTAAAAATATAATATGCATATTCAGAAATGAATAACCAATCGTCAAGCATGTGAAAGACTACCTGATTTGAAATTTCTTCAGCCGATGATATACCGAAAAGTTTTTTTAGAACATTTTGCTGAACAGAGTTGCCAACATATATTAAACAATCTATGCTGTTCTCAAGAAGATATATTCCATCATCGGAAATGTGATCGCTGGAAAGTGGAACACTAGTAGGAATAGTGGAATCATCCGGTTCCTGATGTGTCAGCATCAACAAATGAGACAACTATATGTTATAAAAACAAGAGTGATACCATATTTGGAAAAACACATACCTTCTCGTCAAGGTCATGAATGGCTATCATCCTAGGATAAACCAATGGAATTACCAAAGGAGTAGGTAAAGGGGAAACATAACTTATCCAAAAGACCTATCATCAATCCTACCATCAGAACGCAATCCAATGCTTTTGAGTAAAGCTGGAAAAGACAAAAGACAGACTGTTATAAACTAAAGCACCACATATGATAAAATGATAATGAGAAAAGAATCACAAAGAGGACTTGATTAATACAAACTCAGATCACATATACATACAAAAAAAAACCACAGTTATGCACCCCTTCACATTTATGAAGATATCCATCAAAGATCAATCAACAGAATCCTCAAATTTCATTTTATGTTACAAAATTGGAGTATTAATCATACCGAGTGTATACAGAGGTAGTAATTTAAGTGCTTCTGGCAGAATGAGTTGTCCAGAAGATGATACACTAGCACAGAACTTGCGGTAGGAATACAAAATGTTGATACAAGCTTTTGTAGTTTGATCCCTGACTTGTGCAAGTGGAGCTGAAGGTATTTGATTAGCCGCTGTCATATCAGAGGAATTGGAATAGAAGAGTTAGTGTTCTATTTAATGGTCAATATTGTCTATGAACCAAAAGATATTCAAAATGCAGAGACAATTTGAATAAATAAATCTAAAAAAATTACAAAAGCAAATTACCTTGCTTCAAGATACAAGAAAATTGGGCATCTAAATCAGCTGATCGGAACAAATTATTCAGCATGTTGGTGCAAGGTAGAGATAAAGTTGAAACTCGGATTCTTCTTTGGCCATATACGGTGGTGTATAGGAGAGCACACTAAACATCATCAATATATAGTGATTAGATGAGAGGGAAATCAGTAAACAGTAACCTAAATCGAGCTTTCTTTGGGTAAATGAAGAAAACATTATTCGAAAATCAGTCAATAAAGAAGTTTTCCACGTAAAGAGTACGATACAGTGAATTACAGTTACACCTGGAAAGAGCACTCTGATCCTTCCTGCAACTTATCATCATGTTTTAGGGACACCATAATGGCCTTGTCACAGTCAATCTGAGAAAAATGAAGTCATTGAGGGAAAGTTAAGTGGAGAACTCTGTAAGCTGCGAGCAGTAAACATAAACTGGAAAAGACTAGTAAAATTTACAGATATCTTATGCACAAAACAACAGAACATTGAGGAGAATGGCTTGTGGTAAAACCAGGTTATCTGCAACTAGGGTGAGTTAGAGAGAGAGCATTAATAAACCATATTTAATATTCAGAAAGACTAATTTTTAATAATCTATTATGATAAGAATGAGTATACAGAAGTGGCAGCAAGAAAGCAAATGTGTTTCGATTAATATTCTACATTGATTAGCGATAATTGAAAATGTAAGACAGATATAAGGAACTGCTAACATTATGATTTACAACGATCAGTTCCATAGGAGTCCAGGCTTTCAGTAAATTAATCAAACCCTAAGTTCAGATATTCAACAAGGTATGTTTCTAATATCTTAATCTGCCTTGTCAATCAACACAAGGATCAATAGTAAAAATGTATGCTGAAAAATAGCAATGGGTACATGTAGTGTATGAAGGGGAGGAGAAGCATACAGCAGGTAGATCCACATCAGTGGGAATGCGCTTGCAGAAGTTTCCAGAATATTCTTGAACTTGAATACCCTAGTCAGAGAATATAAATTGTGTTATTTTCTCCCATCAAACACTCAAATAATCTCCAACAGAATGTATGATGTCCAATTAACAAACTAATACTCCCTCCATCCCATTTTAATTTTCGTTTGAGGATGTTTCGCACGTAATAAGAAAGTCATTAAATAGCAATGAATATGTGTAATGTGACAGCTTAACCCTTTTGTTTACTTACATGGAGTAAATTTGCTTAATTACTGCATATAATAACAAAAACAAAAATGGAATTTGATATTTATTTGTCATAGACTAGTGCAAAATGAAAATTATTTTGGGACAAATACTCTTCTCTAGAAAGAATTGAATGGGGTGGAGGGAGTACATACAAACTACTAGAAATTAACCTGGCTGCATCTAACACGCATCACTGCCTCAAATCCCTGGGGCCTCGTGGACATTCCACCGAAGATCATTGTAAAGCTTAGCAGGATCAGAAAGAGCTGAGAAAGGATAATAGTAGTAAACCTGGAGGGAAAGAAAGCCATTAATATTCCTCGCCATCTGAATTATGAAGTGTCCCACAAAGTTAATGCACACAATCAAAATGGGGCATATAAATTCATACTGGGGTTGTAGATGATGTGCTGTTTATATATGAGAATAATCACTCACAATACTAGTATACTACATATTTTGAAAATCTAAATATTTGGTAAATACCTGGCCTCCAGTAGTTCTTGGAACAACAAGAGAGAGAAGCAATATCAACATATGATTGAGTAGTGATGAACAAGTCAACACAGACCTGAAAATGTTTATTGAAACAACAATAATAAATAGATGAACAAGACAGAATTTATATATTCTAATTTTAAAATTATTAATTACATTTTGCAAAATATCATGTTTCATTGGGACAGAACATGTAACGTCACCTGATACTCAGCAAATTCAATAGCCATAGTTTTTAGTGTTTTGTCCACTGGTTGGAGTAATATGTGAGCTTCCTGATATCCAAGAACAACACTGTCAATAAGACATTTTGTATGTTGTGGTATTAGGCAAATACTTTTAATGCATTATTACAGATGAGAAACCCAAACTGGCAAAATTTAACAGAAGTTATAGAGCAGCAGCGATGCACTTGGATTTTTAAGAGATTTAGCAGCCTAATACATCCCCATAAGCTTTTCTAAAGAACTGTCTTGCTATTATACGTTGACCTCTATTAATCATAATTCCAAGGATGAAAACATGAAATCACATCAAGTAAAATGCTTACCTTTTTGGATATTAATCAGCACCCAATTCTTAAATTTTATTGATTAGTCTGTGCGAGAAAACTAGTTTAATTCAATAAAACTTCTAAATTGTTTCCATTAATTGCATAATATATATTTTGCATATCACATCCAGCAACTAACTCAAACTGCTAGGACCTAATGAGAATGAGCATCAAAATCTTTGGCTGTGAAACAACCTGACGCAGGTTAGAAAGAAAATTATTTGCTGACAAGCTGAGAGAGAACAGAACAGAATAGAATAAAGTACAAATCTACCACTTCCAACTCTTTATAGATAGTGTGTACAAAAACACAAACAAATATGTTTTTAAGAGTGTATGTCTGTATGCACGACATGTATACATTCACATAAAATTTAGAGAAATGAGCACGGGGTGATATGAATAAACTTTTGGACAGTATTACCTTTTCTCCGGCTGATATGTTACTTCTCCCTTCTGCTTCTCTGGCAGAAAGGGATCCAATACCACATGAAGGCAAGACTGTAACATTATAACAGCTACATCAACAAAAGTGGCACAAAGTAACAATATACAGCACATCAAAATCCACAAATACAGAACCATGCAAAAAAGAACAAGAAAAAGAAAATAACAAAATGTCCCTGCCCAAATAGAGTTTCAAAATCGCGGTGGTGTGGGGAAAGTTGGCAGAAGCTTCCGCTTGCCAATCTTTTTTTTTTTTATGCAGTTTTTACACCAAATTTAAAAACACAACTATTTCGTTAAATCTATTTTTAACGGATGGCAATTGGCAAATCAAATTGATAATTTTCCCATGATATTTAAATTTGACACCCATTGCATTGCTTACCTAAAATTTAAATTTCAGATTTAAAATGTGAGATTTTAGTGGTTTGAAGTGTTTTCGACTTATTAAATTTGAATGTGAATGTGCATTAAATTTGGACATTTGTAATATAAGTCTCTTGTGACATCATGCCATATATATTTTTTTGATTGTAATAAATTTGGGGTTTTAAGGCAATTTTAGTTTATATAATAAAATTTGAAAAACAAAAACATAAATATATTTTACATAAGAAAAATACTATGTAAAGGTACATAACATATTTTCTAATTAAATGATATAAGAAAAATACTATGTAAAGGTACATAACATATTTTCTAATTAAATGATTTTTAATTAAAAAAATTAGTATAATAACCATGCATTGCATGGGCGCATTTCTAGTATATACTAAAGATGCAGGCAGGATTATTTACAAAACTAGTTCCATAACAATTTAAAAGGCCATCATTCATGGTTCTAAAATAGGCCCCACTTAACTCCATCTAGTTGCTAATGCCCATTCCGCAGACCAGCTAGCGACCAGTGCTTTTTAGAACATCGCCATGATAAAATTCATGAAATAGAAATTACTGGCATCCGACATAATTATTTTTTTCCTTACTTAGGCATATGCTTGCATAGGAATATGAGCAATTTTATAGGCTGCTAAACATTGTCCACTTACCAGATTTAAAAACAAGAAGTTTTCCACCAGTATTCTTCATCGCCAGGAAAGAAGCCTAGGGTTTTAAGAATGAAAAGTCATAGATCTTGTGCAAGGTCATGAGAAAATATAATAAATTGCATAGGATAAAATAGCAACCAGATCTTCAAACTAGTGACTTGACATTTATAGCTACTTCTAACGGATTCTAGCATGAGATGTCATAAGCCAAAAGTTTTGATAATTCGAACCACTGCCTCACCATAACTTTTCCCTGGAAGCCTTTGTGCTATAGAAGATGTTGGGAATATTTTAAGGTCCTAGAAAAATTGCATGCCTATATGTAGATATCACAATTTTATTTTTATTTTGAACAAGGCACATGTGATCCCCCACCAAGCCAGAACAAGAGGAACAAGGAATGGAGAAAAGTCACAATCTATACTAACCAAAATAGACTTGATCACAGGATATATTAATATGTCTCATACCTTTGCTGCAGCCCCAAAAGCTGAATCAGCAATTCTATTTTTCTGAAACATTGTGGAAATGCTTTCCAGCAACATCTCCAAATGCTGACGGCACTGCATTTTTACCCAAATTATTTTCAATCATTTAAAAATATTGAACATGCTCTGAGGCATAGATCACATAATCTTCCCACTAGTTTTTTTTTTTTTTTTTTTAAAGTAGATAATTGGAATGAAGTGAGAAGAAAAAGGGAGCTTGATATATATAGAACATATAACTAAAACTCATTTTCGCACATGTAATCCCAAGAAAGAATAAGAGATCCAACCTCAGCAAGTTGAACAATAACATCACTTTCAAGAGGAGTATAGACATCTTGTATGTCCGGAACTATAAGCATCAATGGCTGCAATGTGAGGGGAGAGGGACAAAAGTAAGAGTTCAGCAGAAACAGCAACTATTAATCTGGCTGGATACATGAGGAGATAAAAAATAGTAAGCCCAGGGGATTTCAAGTATAGGTTCATTTTCAACATGAAATAACAATATATTATTAACGGGTGCAACTAATGTCACCACCAAATACTCTTTGCACACTACCATTTAATTTTGGACAAAAATAACCTTAGGTTAATTTACTAAGGGTGTGTTTTCAAACTCTACAAAACTGCTTCTAGAATCACTTTTTTGAAAAGCTGTGAGAGGCAGCTTTGAAAAAAGTGATTCTGGAAACTGTTTGCAGTGAGTCGTGACTAAAAACAGGCCTTATATTGTCCTCTTTTTAAACATAAAAAATAAAATAATCCCCCTCTCTACCTCTCTTTTTCAATCTCTCATAAACCCTGACCTTCTAGCTTCACTATATTCTACTCGAAAGACAACATAAGTTGGTTTAAAAAGATAATGGACCACACAAACTTCGAAGATATGAACAACATAAGTTTTATTCACATTTCTACAGCTAAAAGTTATATTTTTCGCAATATTTCTTTTTTAACCCAACAACCAGTGTTTATAACAATACAGACCGAACTGCTTTAGTATCGTTCATGAAGAATAAATTTACCTATAGTGTTGGAACAATAAAATCCAAATCTCCATAGAATTATTTATTTAAAAAAAAAAAAGGAAAATGATATATGGTTGTTAGTGTATAAGGGCAAAATTGGATGTTTGTGTGGTGTCTAAGAAATTATTGATGTAAAAAAATTATGAGGATATATATCTTTTATGTGTGGTGTACTAAGAACATTTGGCGAGCAAAGAGCATTTGTTGGTGGCATTAGCAGCCATCATAACTAATACAACACCTCAAGATAAAATAGCATGTAATGTTTTCAAGGACAAGATGTTATGTTCATGTAATAGCCAAAAGGCTGGTAACTATTCACCAACCTGCTGTAGTGCACGTTTTAAGTTGTAAAAGTGGATAGTGGAATCGAATGTAGCAATACCCACCATGGTTCGAGGACCCTCCTGCACGAAAAGAGACTGGTTAATACAAATTCACGGTAAGCTTTTCTTTCTCTGGGAAACTAAAATCTAACAAAACAAACCCAGGTTCTCTTCTCCCAGTGGACAAGAAAGTCCATCTTGGCAAAAAGTTATCTTAATCAATCAAGAGCTCTTGCACATCAATAAATCACACAAAATTATTATGTCCTTGATACTAAAGGAATTAGACAAGATGAAATTTAAAGAGGAACACCTTGTCCTAAGCCAAAGAGTTTTGTTTTGCATAGACTTACAGGAAGATCAGGTATAACTTGGCTAATTGCACTGCAAGCTGCTGCAGTTGCACCTGTTTGTACGGCATTCATCGACACATCAATAAGGAAGAAATACACTGCAGGCATTGGATCTCGGACCTGATATCAAACAAATGAAAAGGACAAAACATAAGAATAATTAGCATATAATAAATTAAACAAAGAAAAGCTCAAGATCTCAGCAAAATTTGTCTTAAAGGCTAAGTAGAAATGTTATATGCAGCTAGAGATGAAACTGGGCCAAGATAAACCATGTTATCCTAGCCAATCGGCCCAATCCATTCTCACAAGTCACAACATCATATAATTAGAACTCTCTCAGATTGTGATTTCTACCAGTACTCAGAGTTGCATAAGAGAAAAGGCGAGTTCCAACGAAATTTTATCATGATCAATACATGCATATTTTTTTATAATACAATTTTTCTTAGACCAACATAGAGTACATTTTTATATTGTATTAGAAAAATATCACTCATATCCCTAGTCCAAAACCAATGTTTCATGTGGTGGATGTGTTTAGATACTCAAGGCCCCAAATTCGGAGGAGCATTTAGCATATGTAGTCATAGAATCAATTAATAGACTAATTTAATATAGTAATTATTATTAATGAAAGACTTCTGAAGCATTTAAGCAGTTGAAAATTCAAAAAGGGGACCTTCTGCTTCGCTATACTAATAATTATTCCCCAAATGCTAATCCAAACTAATCTGCACTCCAGTTATAATTCCTGGTTTACTCTGGCATTTGAAGATACTTAAAGTGGACATCATCTGATCACAATTCTTGAGTGGTATATGTATGACTGTCAAAACAAAATGTAATTTTATATACTATGAATCAGCTTAATGGATCCTCTTTTCCACTTATTCAAGTTTCATTCTAATGTTTTTGTGGCCCAATTTATAACAAAGTTAATTGAAATACTTTACCCTCAACTTCCTACTTAGTTAAGTCATTCATGTCAAATATCTAGGTTGATTTGGTCTAACCATGTACTCCTTAGAAGCAATAAATTCAACAGTTCCCCTGCTTAGTTCAGGCCTTTCATCAGCATCTCTGCGGCGACCATCTGGACCCAAATTGCAGTGATAGTCACGCGGAGTTTCATCTATGAATCCTGCCCAAAAAGAGGATTGTACTCTGTGAAGATCCAAGTTGGTTTACTTCAGATGTTCTGAGATCAATTCTGGAAAAGAGAAATGCATTCACAAACATATGATGCAAATGCCATTATGCCAATAACTTCAGTAATAGTTGATTACATGTAGTCCTACAATGGAGAAAAATATAGCAGTCAGCTGATCAGTACAGATTGACAGACTTATTTCACTCGTCAAGATTCACTATCAAGTGTTTCTAGCTATGTATTAACAGATGAGGGCACCTCAACAATTGACCACAATGAAAAACTCATTTTTGAGTATACAATGTGATAACCTGTCAATAATTAAACAGACATTACCAAAAGAGAGAGGGGTGCATGTTTCTTACCACACAAGTTGCATATGAAGCGTTTCCCTTGATCGATAAACTTCATGAAAGGATTAATGTAACCTTTGCAACGGGAACATCTAAGCGGACCACTTTCCCCAAAATCGACAACCTAACAAGCATAATAACTCAATTTAAATCAATGATTCAATGGCCTGAGACATTATCCTGAACACTGGTTATACTCCTGAGAGAAATAGGTAAGTCACGATAATACATGTTTCAAGAAACAATGGCCTGTGATATACCCTCAACAATACATTGTGAAAGAATCAGCTAAAGAAGGGTGTAAAAGTACAGGTAGACTGGTAGGTAAATGAAAATTTCAAGCATCAACCAACAGGGACAATAGGAAAACATCCCATATAACAAACACACACCTACACTTTATTAAACTAACTGGAAAACTTGAAACAATACATGGATTGCAATATTTCAAAATTTACAATCAGTTCATTCAATTTTTTTTTTTTTTTTTAATTTTTGGGACAAATGTTAATTCCTAAGCCATTGGGTCAGGCAGAAAGGGGCCTGGGAAAGCTCTCTGTTCTTAGTTATCCTACAGCTGGAACCTCTCAAACCACATTAGTTTGAATAATTTTCCAACTCAACTTTTAAGTGAGATCTTTAGAAAACTTGCTCACTGGAGAGAATAGGAAGATGAAATTTTTAGCTGTATACCGTGGGGGTGGGGAGTTATTATCAATCCTTGGCCTCTATGGTAGAAGCAGTTAGGCGTAACATAAGCCTGAAATTGTTTCTTGTGATATATGATATTATCATTGCCATAATCACAGTGCAAATTTCTTCATTTAAAGTCAAGTTGCACAAGAAAACTAGTCAATTGTGCTACAAGAAAAAAATGAGACCCAAAATAACAGATAGGGAAAGAATGCTATTACTTGCATGGGCTCCTCAGCTGGATGTGGAAGAGCTAAAGGCTGGACCAACAAAGCCAACTGCATTGCAGATGTCGACAGAAGATCTAAAGTACAGGGAATCTATAAAAGACAACAAAAGCATCTATTGGTAATTTGCCATACAACCTCAAGGATCAAGTCTCACGTAACATTAGTCATGAAGAAACAGATAATAAAATAAAAAGGTAACAGAAAATGGACATCAATCGCAAACAGTAATTTAAATTATTGATGCATATAATTTCTAACCTGGTTTATAGTGCACCTCATGTAACGTGGACTGCAATTCCCAGTGTCTTTAACTATATAATCACTTGTTGCAGGCTTGACAGAGAAAAGACGGAAAAACAAATCAGGTAAGCTGTAGTATAAAACATGCCATACACAACATTATCCAACAGGTGAATATATCACTCATTTATATATTAGAGTAGGTATGTGAACTTGGACCACAATACTAGGCCTATATAAAAAGCATAGGTTTCAATATATGAAAAGGTAATAATATATTACGGGTGTACAAGTAAACAATACTAAAATCATACCGGAGGAGGGTTTGCCTGATTATCTATACGGGTCTCGTGCAGAACCACATCAGAACTTGGGCTAAGGTGGGGAATCTGGTTGGGATCAATTTTCGATTGCCCTGTTTGACCCAAAGCCATAGACTGGTTTGGAAGTGGCAGTGGGCCTGGTGGCATCCCAAACATTTGCTGCTGATGCTGCATTGGACCAGGGATGGGAGGAGGTGCACCCACCTACAGCGAAACTTGAATTTAAAGTGTAATTCAAGTGACACAATCTTATAGTGCAATGCACAAAATTAATTGATTTTATTTAGTTGCTATCTTCACTAAACTTTAAAAGACAAGACAAAATGATGAATTGAAGTTAACTAATAATCTCATATGATCATACTTTGTTTTTGCTTTAGCATTTAAATGGAAAAGTAGACTCTTGAAATTGAAGCAACGTCACTCAGTTCCACTTTTTAGAGTCTTGTGCCACAAGTAAAGGTCAAACTCTTCCAAACAAAGGCCAGACCATCTAGCGAAACATTAATCAATATTTGAAACCACACACATATGACAACGATAAAGATCAGTTACAAAGGGTGAATAGCCCTCGTATTTTTCACTTTAACAGGATCTGTTCCATAGCACATACCCTGTATTCATGAGTTATAAAAGCTCTATTACAGCTGCATGATAATTCAGTATTAACTTTAGATGAGTTTCACTCAATACAATCTTATTTGTTTTGCACATTGGGCAATTTAATCTAAAATAAAGCACATTAGTAAGAGTACTGATATCACATAAACATACAAGAAAGTTTTTACCACGGAATACGAACACTTTTGTATAGATATCAAAGAGATCATGAAAGATACAAAAGAAAAATGCCCCAAAGGCAAGATTAGGCAACTCATAGGTGTGATTTTTGAGATGGGTGTGAACATTAAAGTATTTATTTTAAATTCTGAAACACATTCAGTGCTTCTTGCTAATCTAAAACTTAATACAAGCAGTTAACAGGCACTTCATTCAGTCAAAATCACATCACACAGTCCATATATCAAACTTCTACAACGTCACTGTAAATCATGTCCAAATATTCAATTAAAACAATGAGAAATAAATACATATAATGATTATTTATAACTACTTGAATAACACATTTCTATATCAATGGAACCATACATAATAAAGCCTATGGTGATGTTTGTTTTGGGTTTTAAATGACTTTTAAAAGCCGGTTTTTTTAATTTAGGGGATTTTGAAATCCTGATAAATAGTAAGGTATGTGTTTTTTGGGTTTTTAGTAGAGTTGGAAATAACTTTATGTCAAATAATGTGCAAGAGTGAATAAAGTTGTATTATTATATGATGAAACCTCAAACTGAGGTATCCTAGCAATCCAAGACACTCCCTTGAATTGTTCTAGTCGACAGCAAATAACGCTGGGAAAAATATTCAAAGATAATTCTTGCATGCCTAACACAATATTCTAACAGCCAAATAAAAAGCAAAACACCTAATCAATCAAAGATACTGAATGAAAACAGATTGGCAATCAAAAAGCTGTAAGCAAATCAAATCTCTTTCCTAATTTGTGACTTTCCTTTCTCTGGCCCTTTCCCTCTTCGTGTGTAAACTTTTCCAAAATCTTTATTAGGAAAGGTCTCATCATTATCCTCCTTCGAAAGAAACCTTGTCCTCAAGGTTTAGGTCTGGAAATCTAGCTCGAACTTCATCCACTTGTTCCCATGTTGCGTCTTCTCGGCTTAAGGCTTTCCACTAGATTAAAACTTCTCGAACTCTAGTCCGTCCTCATACTGTCCACCTATATTCCAGCACAGATTCAGGGACCAGGTCCGGGACACCATCCGAGTTGTGAGGAGGAAGGGTTGAGCTAACTGGGTCTGCATCCCCAATTCGCCGTCGAAGCAAGGATACGTGGAACACCGGATGTATTTTGGATCCCTTGGGAAGGTCTAGATGGTAAGCTCACGAGGACCAATACGACTTAAGACTTGAAACGGCCCGTAGTACTTACTTGCCAACTTCTGGTTCACCCTTTTAAAGACTGATTGTTGCCAGTATGGGTGTAACTTCAAAAACACCCAATCTCCACCGCTGAATTCCTCAGTCGCCGTTTAGCATCGGCATATTGGGTCATGCGATTACGAGCAATTTCTAAATTCCAACGAAGCTCCTTGAGTAATTCATCCCGCTCACGTAATCGCATGTCCACTTCATGCACGCTTGTCGAACCAGGTTCATGAGTTGGGATGGGCACGACTTTTCTCCCATAGACCGCTTCAAATGGCGTCACCTCGATCGATCGATGATAAGTTGTGTTGTACCAAAACTCAGCCCAAGCCAAGTAGCCCTCCCAAGCCTTCGGTTTTGTTGCCGTAAAGCACCGAAGGTACTGCCAGACATCGATTTACCACCTCTGTTTGACCGTCTGTTTGAGGGTGGTAAGATGAGCTCATTTTGAGTTGTGTCCCTTGCAATCTGAATAGCTCCTTCCGTAAAGCGCTGATGAATACTCGATCTCGGTCTGCGATACTATGGATTTAGGAATCCCATGCGGCTTCACGACATGTCGCACAAATAAATCAACTACATCTTTGGCCGTGTAGGGGTGACTCATGGCAATGAAATGGCTGTATTTCGACAACCTGTCCACTACGACCATGATAGTATCTTTTCCTCGTGACCGAGGCAAGCCGGTGATAAAATCCATAGATATATCTGTCCATTTGTTACGGTATAGGCAAGGGAGCCAGACTACTGGAGTTACTGCAATCAGCTTTATTTCTTTGACAAGTATCGCAAGCTTTTATAAATTCCTCAACATCTTTTCGCATTCTAGGCCAATGGAATAGTTGCGAGATCCTTTTGTTGTGCGAAGTACACCAGAATGTCCACCAAAACGGAGCTATGAAACTCCCTTATGATGCGAGCTCGAATTTCTCCTGTTGGAACGTGCACGATTCCCTTGCTGTTTATGCATCCACGTCGCTCCGAATACGCGCCAGCATCTTGGGTTGGGTCACGAACCCGTTTGAGTATTGGGCCCAACTCTAGATCGTTGTTTGTGGCTCGTGCAATTTCCTCCCAGTTCTGTTGTTGGCAATGTGAGTGCGGCTGATGGTGATGTTTCGTAGATCCCTACTTTCCGTGAGAGAGCATCCGCCGCACTATTTTCGCGCCCAGTGTCGATACTCGATCTCATAGTCAAAACCCACTAGTTTGGCAATCCATTTCGTTGTTACGGTGTGGTGATGCGCTGCTCAAGCAAGAATCTCAAACTGCGCTGGTCGAGTTATTATTTTGAATTTTCGTCCGACCAGTACGGTCTCCAACATCGAACAGCCTCCAAGATTGCAAGCATTTCTTTTTCATACGTCGACCATGCCCTTTTTGAAGCTGCAATCCCCTTGCTCATGAACGCAATTGGCCGCCCTTTTTGGGATAGGACGGCACCAATCCCAAAACCTGATGCATCGGTTTCTATGACAAACTCTTCGTCAAAATTGGGCAGCGCTAAAACCGGTGTTGAGCCCATTGCAGTCTTCAAATCCTCGAATGCACGTTGAGCCTCCTCCGTCCACACGAACTTGTTCTTTTTGGTTAAATTGTGGAGAGGCCGAGCCTTTTCACCATATTTAGGACAAAACTTGCGGTAGTAGCACTGCTAGGCCGAGGAAACCACGCAATTCAGTCACCGTGGAGGGTATTGGCCATTCTTTGACAAGCCTCTATCTTCTTTGGGTCGACCACGACCCCTTCTTGGGAAATGTAGTGTCCCCAAATATTCCACCTCACGTACTCCCAAAAAAACATTTTGCGGTTTGATCACAAACCGATTTTCTCGCAATACTAATAAAACTACCCTTAGATGCCCCATATGTTCCTCCCAATTACGACTATAAACAAGTATGTCATCGAAAAGACTAATACAAATTTACGTAATTAGGGCGAAAAATATGATTCATTATTACTTGAAAAGTAGAAGGGGCATTGCATAGGCCAAAAGGCATTACCAAGTATTCATAATGACCATTGTGCGTCCGAATGCAGTCTTATGGATGTCGTCGGGGTGGACACGGATTTGATGATAACCAGCTCGCAAATCGAGCTTGGAGAAGAAGGCTGCCCCATGTAGTTCGTCTAGCATATCTTCCACTTGTAGGTATGGGAAATATGTCCTTCACCGTCATCTGCATTTAATGCCACGATAATCGGTGCAAAATCGCCAAGTAGTATCCTTTTTCTTCACTAATAAGACAGTGAAGAAAAAGGGCTAGTACTATATCGTATCAAACCAGACCCCATCATCTCTTCAACTTGCTTCTCTATTTCTTCTTTACGAAAGTGTGCATAACGATAGGGTGCAACATTGACGGGTTTTGATTCGTCAATCAATCGAATTCGATGGTCAAATTCGCGCCGAGGTGGTAGCTCCCTGTTGCTTTTGATACCTCCTTGAAATCTGCCAACAGCCTTCTCAACATCTTCATTAACCCCTCCTTGGGCAGTCCGGTCTCCCGGGTTACGCCCATTGACGTGAGAAGGTAAATTTCACCTCCCCTTGCTCTTTCTTTTTCTATTGCATCTGGTTCCATCGGATAGGGTGGGGTATATCCAATCCCTTTGAGTTGTACAATCTCATCGCCAAGCCAAAAATTACACGATAATTCTTTGGCATAAAAATTAGTGGGCTCACATTTCAAACCATGGAAAGCCAAATATCATATCCATATGAGGTATTGCTAATGCGTGAAACGCGTCATTTGAAATTGGATACCTTGAACAATGATTGGTATCCTCTCGTAGTGGATGTCACTTGTCATTCGTTGCCCATTTCCCGCTACGACTTCAAGTCTTTTATTACTTCGAGTTGGGGGCAGAAGCGCAAGTATTCTCGCTAGTGTAGCGTAAATGAAGTTGAGCGTGGCACCACCGTCCACAAGAATAGTGAGTGCGTGCCTCCTAGATGGCCTCTTAGTCGCGAGTGCCCGACTTATCGGTTCATTGTGCGGTTGGCCAAGGGTTGCTACTACTTCCGAGTCCTCTTCTTGGCCTTTGTTCTCGGATTTCCTTCCATTGTTTCCTCATCATAGACTGGTTCTTTGGGTAGATTCGTTCTTTGATCACCACATCTTCTACGATCAAACTCAAGACCTTGGCATTGTTGCACACATGGTTCCACGAATATCGTTCATTACAAGTGAAACACAGCCCGCTTGCCTTCTTCGATTAATTTCCTCATTCGATAGTTGTATCCTCCCTCGACCCGATTGCGGGTGTTGGGCCCATTTTAGTTTGGGCTGTCCTGCATTTGGTCCACTGGATAGGATGATTTGGGCTTCTTTGTCATGGGCGATTTTGCACCACTCTATTTGGTGCAAATGAGCGTTGCGAAAAACTGGTTCCTCTTGCCCAATCGTAATTGTTCTTCTTTTCGAGAAGCGAGTTCGATTGCCTCTTGAAGATTGTATGGCTTCCACATCTTCAATTCAACCGCAATTTCGTGCTTCAATCCTGCCATGAATGCCCCCAAAAGGGCGCTGTGGGGCCAATGAGGAACTCGGCTCATGAGTTTTTCGAATTCCCGCAAGTAATCGCGAAAATTTCAGTTTGCTGATGCGACTCATGGCTTCGTTAGCATCTTCTTGTTGGGCAGTCCCAAATCGTGCCAATAATCCTCGTTTGAATTTTGGCCAAGTGATGATTTCGTCCCCATTTACTTGTTCGAACCAACACCACCATTGTCTGGCTTCCTTCCAAATAGTAAGAAGCAATCCTCACACACTCTTTCATTCGAGCGTCTTTCATCTCAAAATACTGCTCCGCCTTGTGCCCAATTGATCGGATCTTCACCCCGAACTTAGGAAAATCAATTCGAATCCCGTTGGACGATGGTCACGAGCCCTTTCGTCCTCCTACTGGCCACCGAATGCTCATACTCGGATTCAAGTTTCGGACTCGTCATTTTCCTCACTTTCCCTTTCGATGCATATCCGTCGGGTTGGAATGGATCCGGGTATACAGCCGACGGATTGCCACGTCGGACCCTCCCGCGCCCCGCGGCCTCCCCGTCGGTGCTCTCCTTCCCCATCGACTGTTGTCGTCGGGAAGTCCCTTCTCCGTCTTGCCTTGGCAGACCAAACGACTCACGGTCGGTACGGTCACCGTCGCCGTGTCGCTGTTGCCTTCTCGTAGTCTCTAAATCGTTCGCCTCTGCTACCCCGCGGTTGCGGCGATGATCCCTCCGACCACTTCCCCGCTGGTTTTCCACCGGAATGAGAGGAGTTCTGGTCGCGCATATTAGTCGCGCGAACCAAATCAGTCAGCCTTTCAATCGATGCTTCGATGATCTCAAATCGACGCTTGTTCGAAACCATTGTTGCGAAACCGTGGTTTGATCGAACTGCTCTGAGGCGATTGATGAAACCTCAAACTGAGGTATCCTAGCAATCCAAGACACTCCCTTGAATTGTTCTAGTCGACAAAGAAATAACGCTGGGAAAAATATTCAAAGATAATTCTTGCATGCCTAACACAATATTCTAACAGCCAAATAAAAGCAAAACACCTAATCAATCAAAGATACTGAATGAAAACAGATTGGCAATCAAAAAGCTGTAAGCAAATCAAATCTCTTTCCTAATTTGTGACTTTCCTTTCTCTCGCCCTTTCCCTCTTCGTGTGTAAACTTTTCCAAAATCTTTATTAGGAAAGGTCTCATCATTATATAAGCTGTTGAGTGTGATTGAAATAGATGATGTGAATTGTGTGATATAACTATATTAAAGTGTAAGGAGAGAAAAATGATTGCATTGAAAAGTGTGATAGTAGGTTTATAGGAGTGGTACTGGTTGTTTTTTATAACCGGTTTTCAAAATCTTGAACTAGAACCGATTTTAAAATATCAAAACTCAAATCCTGACTATTAAAACCCAAAACAAACATAACCTAAAGTATTACTGAAAATTTTATTAGTATTTAGATTAGCATGGGAGGATATCACAGTTCTGGATTTGAAAGAAAGAGAGTACTCAAGCACTCACGCTAGTAGTAAAAGTAGTTAAATCAAAATACTTTCGCATGTACTAAACCTGAAAACAACTCACGTGCAAATCCTTGTAATGCTTAATTCTATCAAAAGGTCACAACTTCAAAACTGAAAATGTGTGCACAGAATAAAATAGAAAAACAAAAGACACTCACATTTCTGAGGTAATTACCAACTTGATAGTCTTAATTTGTAAGTAATAGCCAATCATTTACCCATAACTAGTTTGATCACTCGTTAACTTTCCCAGCTAAAGTATAGCTGCGGCTCATGCAAATAATAGACAAAGTATGACAACAAATTGCAAAATTCAAAGAGTCACCTGTTGTGGCTGTGGTGGCCATGTCTGCATCCCATAAGGTGAACCCGGGGTTGAAGCATTCCTGGAACAGGCGGTGAAAATGGCGAAGAACCTGGAGGAGGGGGCATGCTTTGTGGGGGAGCAGAAAATGGTGGAGCTGAAAACGGAGAAGATGGTTGCCCCATGGAATTCGACGCACCAGCAGGTAGGCTACCAAAGCTAGGACGCATTTGTAAAGGCTGAGAAGATGCCTCAGATGACAACATTGTAGGAGACTGTGGTGGCCCAACTGGCGGCCTAGGCATACTACCCATGGCAGGAAATCGTGGCCCACCCTGTGCCATCCCTCGGGAAATGAAGGTGGGCCATTACCAGGTGGACCAGGGGTGATCATTTGGGGTGGATTTGAAGGACCTGATGTCTGAGGGGAAGAAGAAAAGGGTCTGGGACGAGGGCCAGGGGGTCCTACAATAGAAGACGGTAATGCCCCGGTGGCGGAGGTCTTGATGCAAAGGGAGGAGGTTGTGATACTGGTGTTGGGCCAGCAGGTCTAGAATGCACCACATTTGGACGCAATGTACTTTGGGAAGAAGCACCGGGAGGCATGGGACCTCTCGGAAACATACTATTCGGGGGTGGCCGGGGTTGATTACCAGTAAAAGATGGTGGCTGTTGGCCAAATGGTGAAGTATTAGAAGGCCTAGGGGCATTACCTCTAACATTACTCGACTGCTGCTGATTAGGCTGATTAATTTGAAGATTTTGCATGTTATTAACAAGTGCATTAGGGTTATAATTTGGAGGGAAATTCCCGGTCTAGGTCCTCCTGGAGTTGCCATGGATTCCACCCTCCAAAACACCTGATCAAACAACTCTCTCCGTATATCTCACCCCCAATTCAATCCAATCGAACTCTACACACAAATGGCAACCCATAGAGAATCAAAAAGCAATCTCCCAGGCACAAAAGATAAACTCACAACAAAAACTATAAAATGCATCATGAACATTACAAAACCTGTGATAAGAAGCCCAAGTTCCGGTTACTCTCCAGCCAAAATTCGATCTGTCATCACACGAAACATGGAAATGATTGCACTCAGAAAAGGATCTAAAATCAAAACGAAAAAACCAATAACAAATTCGTCTGCATTCTAAGCATTAATGAGTGGGGTAAAGGATTAGTAGTACCAGGAAAACTGCAATGCTGGGGTTGTACCTTGGGGAGAAAGGGTTTAGACGTTATTATGAATTGCAACAGAGGTAGCGAGGGAGGTATTTCTGTGCAAAATTCACGTAATCTTGTAATTAGACGTAAATCTTAGCTCTAATGGTAATTACCATAACGTATATAAAAAATTTGATGAGGTGTACGCCTGTGATTGGTGTGGGAAAGGCTCGTGACCTCAAAATGACACAATAAATTATCAACTTAACCTTTTGTTGCAATTTTTCACATTAAATCCACTAATTATATTTTAAAAAATGAGGAATTTTTTTATTATATAGGAAATATAGAGAATTAGAAGTAAAATACAAGTGGAATGAAAAGAATTCTCTCTGAGTAAATGATCATTTGTTTGGAGAAACTCATGCGCATAAAAGTTGGGCTAATTTATTTATATATTGTGTTTTTCATTCGTATTTGTTGAAATGTGGTAGTTTTAAGCAATGAAAGCAATTTTGAAATGCAATAAGATACTCCCTCCCTCCGCCCCGTAAAAGTTTTAATATGTAGGTGACACACACTTTAAAAAAATAATGATTTAAATTTTGAGGGATAATTTTGTAAAATTTTATATATAAAGTAAAAATAAAAATATTGGGTTATGTGTATGTAAGAGTAAAATGTAATAGTATTTGTGAAAATTGAAAATTGTGAGGTGAAGTTTATAAAGGGTTTTCATTTTAAAGGTGTAAAATTTATAATGGAACGAGCGAAAAGAAAAGTGTGAAAGCTTTTACGAGACGGAGAAAGTAATATTTTTGAGGTAACATTAATTCATCCTCGATGCATTCTCTTTTATTTTCTCTACTTTTATGAGTGACAAATAAAACTACACAAAATATTGATAGGGTGAACTCAATTTTGAAAATTAGAATTTTGCACTGGATTCCTGCAAAGAGAATTCATTGTTAAATTCTAATATTAATTTTTGGCTTGAGGATTCTTGGCTGTGTCTTAAACATATTTTATAAGCCTCTTGTATTTACGGATTAAGTACTCTTTATACTCATTGATCGTTAAAAAAAAAAAAAAATACACATATATTAATTAAGAGAGAGAGATATAATTTTTATCTTGATTTTGTTCATATAGCACATATTTCTTCATATAATAACATCTTTGGTTATTTTTGTAAGGGCAAAGGAGTTTGATTTTCTTGGGTGTAAAGTCGTGAGATTAATTTGAATGAGGTGTCACATTCTTATTAAATCATATATATGTTAATAATCTATGTGTCATTTTTCTATTGATTTATAATTAATATATGCATCTATGTGGCATTTTAATATAGGAATTAATTAAAAAATATATTTCTAAGGAGGTTTGAACCTTAAACCTCTTGCACAATATGTATATATTTTTAATAAATAAGTTAATATATAAATTTTAAAATATTTTAAATATCTATTTTATATCTAAAAGTGTTATCATAATGACAATTTTTAAACATAAAATTATATTTAACTTAAGCCTATAAATGTATGTAAGAAAAATTGTGGTTGCATCAACTTTTATAAAAAAAAAAAAAAAAAAGACTTAATATAATCATATCTTTGATATTTATTGTAAATATACGATATATATATATATATATATATATATTATTCGGAATAATATTTATGCATCGATTATATAAAAAAATTCTATTAATCGTCTCTTTTTTTATTAATTGTAAAATAAATTTGAAATAAATCTTATAGTAAATCTTATTATAATTACAATTTTTTATACATATATATTATTTTAATATATATATTATTATTTGAAAATATTATATATATATATATATATATAATATATTATATTGTAAAGTTTATTTAACGAAAATACAGCGTAATACGCGGGAAGCTCATCTAGTTATGTATTAATTGTCTTTACAATAAAGCACATTTACTCTTATAATAATATATATTTTTCCAATATTTGAACTATAAGTCTATAATTTTTCACAAACTTTGATCCTATATGTATTTATATAATCTTAAATTACAAAATACTTACTCATTTTGGACTACTAAAACGTATAAATGGATTAAATTCCACCATAAAATGCAAGTCTAATATTGTAATAGTTCCAAAAATAGAAAGGCCACTTCCGAAAAGAGCGCGCAAATGGAAGGAGAAAATTTGTTGCTTCCTTGGAATAGGCATCCGCCATTTCCGACCATTCTCTGCTACTCTTTCTCATTTTTCACTTCTTTTTCTGGATCATATTACCCTTTCTTCCCACTTCTGCACACACATTACTGTTGTAAAGATTTTCCAGAAGATAAAATTTAGAAAAAAATTTTAAAAAAATCAGAAATGGCTATCCCGGAGTACCCATCGCGGCATTCGTTGATCCCCAGCTTTATTTATTCGTCATCGTTGAAGCCGTTGAGCACGGCGAATTTGGACCAGTATTTGATGCAGAGTATGGATAATCCATCTGGGCATTCTGATTCACATCCAACGCCGCCGCCGACGGCTGAAATGAGGCCGAAATTCATGATTCCGGCGCCGGCGGAGAAAAGGATAGCGATGTTCTCACCGGCGTATTACGCTGCTTGTACCGCCGGAGGAATATTTAGCTGTGGACTTACTCATATGGCCGTCACCCCTCTTGATCTTGTCAAGTGCAACATGCAGGTTCTCTCTCTCTCTCTCTCTCCCCCTTGTTTTTTTCTCCTTTTTTTTGTGTCTTCCTATAGGATTGGGACTGATATTTGTTTGTTTCGAATTATTAATCTGAATACGAGTGATTGTATTGTGCTTATTACAGATGCTGAATTTGCTGTTGTTTTAGTTGAAATAGAACTAGGCAAAGGTGGAGTGTTATCTACTTTCATATGCATATGCATCATTATTAATTGATTGTGCAAGTTTGGATTTGATTCAAAGATGTTCGACAAAATGTCTAGCTGACTATTGCTGCTAGTATCATATTGAGTTGTATTAGACCATGTCATCAAACTAATTTCAACAATGTCTCGTTACTTTCAGATTAATCCTACAAAGTATAAGAACATTACCTCTGGTTTTGGAGTTCTATTGAACGAGCAAGGAATCAAAGGTTTCTTCAGGGGTTGGGTTCCAACTCTGCTTGGATACAGTGCACAAGGGGCGTGCAAGTTTGGCTTCTACGAGTTCTTCAAGAAGTACTACTCCGACCTTGCTGGTCCTGAAAATGCTGTCAAATACAAGACATTTATCTTCCTTGCAGGATCTGCATCTGCTGAAGTTATTGCTGATGTTGCTCTCTGCCCGTTTGAGGCCATTAAGGTCCGAGTCCAAACTCAACCTGGCTTTGCAAAAGGCCTGGCTGATGGATTCCCCAAGTTTATCAAGGCTGAAGGAGCCTCAGGGTAAGTGTCTCCCTTATTATACCTTTTTTCCTTCTAATTTATCGTCTGCAAAAGACATGATGCATATAAAGGCCCTTCAACTATCAACGTTTATTTCAAAAGGCATGCGGCCCTTTTTTGTCAATTTGTGTTGTAGAATGTGAGAGCTGCTTTTAGACAAACTAGAAAGAGAAAGAATACAGAGGTTTTGTTTTGTACAGGTTTAAACAGATCTTTTAGTGCACCTCTTTTCATTTTATAGAAGTACTTATTAGTGGATCAAAAGGGTCTCATGAAACAAAAATTAATACCTCAATGGTTCTTTAGAAGAAACAAAAATATAAAGGGTCTTTCGAAATAATCGTTGATAGTTTAAGGATCTTCAAATGTATTATGCCTCTTAAACACTATGATTCAAACAAGTCACTCACTATGTGTTGGTGTCTACAGGCTGTACAAGGGAATTGTTCCACTTTGGGGACGACAGATTCCATGTAAGCCTACTTACTGTGTTACTCAGGTTCACGCGATTGATTTGAGTTGTTGGTTTGTGCATTAGGTACACGTTTATGTGTAGATTGTTGTGTGTGTGCATATTTAATATTGGGAAAAGAGTCAATATAGCCCCTATTTTATCGGCGAGGATAAAATAGGCATCTTAACTATTTTTTCTACATCTAAGTCTTTTTCTTTTCAATTGAGATCAAATGAGCCCATACTGTTAATAAAATCAGACAATGGAGCCCTTTCTGGGAAAATGGTCAATTTAGTCGTTAATCTTATCAGTGGAGATCAACCCACTGATAAAAATTAGGGGCTAAATTAACCCCTAAGGTTGGTCTGGTGGTGTAGACTTGAGACTTGGAGTATGTTTCTCTCTAGGTCTTAGGTTCGAAAAACTTTAGGTGCTATCAATTCCTGTGTTGTGACAGTTCATATAGAGTTTTGTTTTGACTTCAATTGGGGCCTCCGCTGGTGGACGGTGGGATTGTTCTCTCACATTAGTCGGTACTAGGCCGGATACCGAGTCATAAAAAAAAAAATCAGGGTATGAATTGACTATTTTCCCTTTAATATTTGTTATCTTCATATTGTTGAGGATCGAAGTGGTGATCACATTTGCTTCATTTCTCAGCGCTAAACGATGAGCTTTTCTTTTAACAAGCTTTATTTTTGGATGGAAATAATCATTTTCTAATATTGAATATGAAAAATTGCTCCACATTATAATAGCTGATTAGAAATCTAAGGAAATTTCATTAATGACAAGAATCATTAAAGAAAGTGAAATGATAATAGTGGATCGAATGTGCAGATACAATGATGAAATTCTCAACTTTTGAGAACATTGTTGAGGCGATTTACAAGTACGCAATCCCAGCCCCAAAGATCAGTGCAGCAAAACTTGCAGCTTGGAGTCAGTTTTGCTGGTGGATACATAGCTGGGGTATTCTGTGCTATAGTTTCACACCCTGCTGATAACTTGGTGTCATTCCTCAACAACGCCAAAGGAGCAACAATCGGAGATGTAAGTATCGATCATTACTTGTATATATCGCAAACAAAGCAAAGACTTCTATGCACTAGTTGCACTGTGCATTTTTAAATGATATTAATTGTTTTACTAAAAGGTATTAGTTGGTTAGTATTAGCTGTTATCACTGAACAATATTAGTTGTTTTCATTGACCAACACCCAAGCGTTACTCAACAAGCAATATGAATTTAATCTGTTGCGGTTTTTTTGTTGATTACTTTGTGGTTTGCAGGCTGTCAGCAAGATAGGTTTAATGGGTCTGTTCACAAGAGGTCTCCCTCTTCGTATTGTCATGATTGGAACTCTTACTGGAGCACAATGGGGATCTACGATGCATTCAAAGTTTTCGTTGGCCTGTGAGTTTCCCTTTTCCCTTCCTCGTGATATTTCTTTAGACAAAAACTTCTACGATGTGAACTGGGTGCACTGTTTAGTATACGAAGTGTCACTGCTTAGCATACAAAGTGTCATTGTTTAGTGATTTTGAGATAAACCACACATAAAATCAAACATTTTTTAAACGGTAATACTTCATATGCTAAAAGGTGACTCTTTAAAAAGAGAGTTCACGTGAATTTGGTTCACAAGAAACATACTCATCTGTGTAATACTTTCTCCAATTACCTATTAAACCCCGATTCCGATGCTGGGAGTCTTTACGAAAAACTTTTGGTTCTTTCAGGCCAACTACTGGTGGCGGAAGTCCTGCTCCGGCCAAAAGTGAGGAGAAATAAGATGGCAGATGAATATACACAAATTTTATTTCATCCTGATTTTATTCTTTTCTGGAGGTGCTAGTCTCTCTCCTCCTTGAGCTGAAGAGGCCTTTCAGAATTAGTGGCTGATAGATTTCTTGAATAATTTTGCAGTTAGAGTTGATGAAAATATTATTTTTGTCTTCCTGCCAGATATAGTAGGATAGAGGTTTAGTTGTTAGAAGATTGTTTAGTACATAATCTTAAGCTTCATGTCAATGCACATTTTTGTAGACAAATTTTTTTTTTTTTTGTAGAAAGAATATTGCAATGAGTATTCAGGTTCTATTCTTGTTTAGCTTCTTATTACTCATTGCCAAGCAGTAAGGGGGTGTTTGTTTATGGTGTGACACTCATTTTTATCTCAAATAAAGACAAAAACTTGTGTGAACCGGGTGCATACGATAAACTCGCTTTTATTATCACATCATGCACATTCATCGTTGCACATTCACATCACCGCTATGCACATATATTGTCACTATCATATTTACTTATAATAATACAAATGCATGACATGATAGTGAATGTTCATGACACCGATAATAAAAATAGAGTTCATCGTATGCACCCTCACACAAGTGTTACTCCAAATAAAAATTCTCCCTTGCCAAAGCCCGATTTTGGTATATGGTTTCAAATTCTACAAGATTTTACCCTATAAAACTTATAATAAATATATTTTATTTTTTTCAAATTAAAAATTTAAGTACAGCATCAACCATTTATCTCCCATTTTTAATTATTATTATTATTATTATTATTATTATTATTATTATTATTATTATTATTATTATTATTATTATTATTATTATTATTATATACCCAACTCAAACTACATTGCAGAATTGGTTCCGTCGTTGTTGGGTAGTGGCAATTTTAGTCTCAAACAAATTATTTTTCTTAACTAAGTCTTATAATCTCTTTTTAAAATGATACTCCCTCCGTCCTAACTATCTTCACAGTTGACTTTTTAACGGTTTTTGTGTGAGAATTATTTCATAGTAATATGTGTACAAAAGTTGTTTTATATGAATGATATGTTAATTAAAAGCTGTTTAGAAGTCATTGTGAAGATAGGGCGAGACGGAGAGATAATTTTATGGTATATTGATAAAGTTGCAGGATTTTGCACGTGTTGCTCACGTAAACTGTCAAAATTTCATATAACAATCATACTAATGAGTTGAGTAACTTATGCGACATAATAAGATTCCAAGATATAAACTATAATTATAAAAATAAAAATTAATTATCATTCTAAAATAAAAATTATTAATATAGAGCTAAAATTGAATTATTTTAAAAATTATGAGACTTGATTGAAAAATTTATTATCATTCTAAAATAAAAAAATATTAATGTAGAACTAATATTAAATTAATTTAAAAGCTATGAGACTCGATTGAAAAAATTAATTCATATGAAATTAAAATCACCAACATTCAATTGCTAGGGCTGTGAGACCAATTTTGCAATTTACTAACCTAATTCAACACCCTCTCTCCTTTTTTTTACTTTACACAACACAATCAATCATATGTTGCTTATACTTTCAAAAACATATTCTATCAAATCTTACAAAATCTGCACTCTCAAACATACACAAAATCCAAATACACTTTTTACTATTCATAAAATCAAGCTAGTGAATTCCAAAACCAATGGAAAAAGAGAAATATGCATACAAGGAAAATTAACTGTCATTAAGCATCAAAGAGAATTTATTTTATTCATTTGATCAAAAGAATAAATCAGAAAGTAGCTATAACAATATATAATGAGGTACAATGGCTGTGATGCTGGCAAAGTAAATGCCAAAGCTAATCTAGCAACATGCTAATTAATTTTAATGAGATGAGGTATAATTTTTCTTCTCTCACATCACACCTTTAACTTTGCAGTCGATTATCAATGGGGTATATGGTATCAAACACAACTCTTGCAAATGCATGCCTAACTTCCTTTAAACTTCCAATACCTAAATGCTCATAATCAATTCTAGTACCACGTTTCGGTAAAAATCCTTTTTCCCTTCCACCGCCGACGCATTCAAATATCTTGCAAACCCTCAAGTAATTTGCCACTGGGAAAAACACCTGCAGATATGAATGCACAGTATTTAGGATTTTCATCATTTTCCAGCCATCTTGAAAACAAAACCTCAACATATAAAGGAAAAGGATAAAAAAGGGAAAAGTGAAGGGTCAAAACATGAGAGGTGCTTACAAGATCAGAAAATGGCGCTTTGGGATATTTCGCCATTGCTTGGGAGACAAAATACTCGTCTGTCATATGAGTAAGTGCACTTGAACGAAAGCTGCTAAACTCATAACCTCATCCAAAAGGTCATCATCAGATTCCAGATATCTCGGTTCTAATTCACTAAAACTTTTGTCGTGTTGTTTATCAATGCGTCTTGCTATGCTCAAAGCTTCTGCAAGATCTCCTCCATTGTGGACTGCAAGGCTGAATGTAGCAACCACTAGAGGGTCCCTTGGCTGTTGTGAAAGTGCTTCATGAAATGCTAGGAGTGAAAACCTGAACAAAACATTCTTCTATTGATATCAAAATTTAAGAAATGTGATCAAATTTGAAATTTCTGAGATCCAGAGTCTCACCATAAGCTATTGTGACATGGCCTGTCAGGAGCAAGAAGTTTATCGAGGTTGGAGAATAAAGACTGCAAAATAAAGCAATACACATTTTTCAAAAATCATTGCATATAAACCTCACATTCTAAGAAAACATGGATGGAACAACATCGTGTGTTTGTTTTGGGATTATGGTGGATGGTGGGGAAATCTGGATGGTGAAACACGGAATTTTAAAAATTCTGATGATTAGTAATAGTATGTATTAGTTTTGAGATTTTGAGTAGGATTGAATGTAACATTATGTCACATCAAGTGTTATATTATTGTTGGAGAAACTTTATGTCAAATCAAGTGTGTATGAGTGATGATATGGTATTATTATTGAATAATTTTATGTCAAATCAATTGTGTAAAAGTAGGTGTTTTAAGGGTGAATGTGATTCAGTTTTGAAATTCAGATTTTAAATCAACAAGACAGGGGACGTCAGGCGTGATGGTCCCAAAACAAACATGCCCGTAAATGATGGATCTACAGGATGCTGAAATAATTACCAAAAGCATGTTATAGCGCTTGTCACGTCTGCGAAAACCATGGCGGACAAAATACGCTGCCTGCAAAAATAAAGCTAATAATTTGATTTCCATGTATATGATGGAAATATGAAGATATGGTAAAATGAATGTACACTAAATCATGTTATTTAACTGGCATATCCACCTGAAAAGGGAGGAGTAATTCCAAGAGGCCAAGCTTCCATAATAATCGCAATGAGGCCTCTGCAGAACCATATGCCATCATGTAATTGACTTCCATGAGAAGCCTTGCCTGTAAACATAATTAATGTCAGTGCATCATATATAATTGTAGAATATTACCATGAAAGGAGAAAGGCCTATTGGATACCCGATCAAGCCGTAAAACTGAAGCAGATAATCTTTTTCACTGCCAGAGCTGTGTCTTTTGAAAATCGAAAACCCAATCGAGCAGCAATTCTAATTGCACGAAGAATACGAGCTGCAAAGTTAAGGCAATTAACAACTGAATCATAATTTAAAATCAGAAAATAATAAATAACAAATACAGTAGCATGTGACAAACTAAACAAGAAATAATTATATTGGACACAATTTTAATGCTTCGATTGTGACACCAAATGAATCCAAGGAATTTAATATACCCAAAGAAACAAACCATACTGAAGTAAAGGAAATATTTCAGGAAGAAATGGCACATACCACAATCCTCAGTCAAGGAAACATGGGCAGGTTTAATGGTCCGCACCTTCATACAGAAAAATACTCCCGTAAATGTGTCATAAAGAAGCAGAAATTTAAGGATATTTGATGTTTACAATAGCTTAGAGATACATGCACACTTTAGCTTTCCAAATGTCATTCACTCCACCCATGTAGTCGTACACCAACTTAGCATAAGGGTCAAACATTAATCTGAAATTTAAAATAAAGGAATGAAATTCAGCAACTATGGTTGATATAATGAATATGAAGATATGCATCTTACATCTCCTGTCAAAATGCACGCTGAACGAACAAAGTTTTGAACAATTAAAAGATGACTCAGCATAACACACACAGAAAGAGATGAAAGTAATATATTATGCCACAAAGTTTAAAACTAAATGCATATCAAGTTAATAGGGTAAACTACTGACCCATTTATTGTGAAATCACGCTGAAGGCAGTTTTTCCATCGAATATAGTCCTCCTCATTACAGCCAACAGGCTTCTCAGGATCTATACTGAAGCCCCTCCCATACCTTGTCGCACGGGTGCTAAAGCTTGAAACCTATTATTGTATTTCAGAATGGAGAAAAGGAAATAGAATATTAGAAAAGAGAAAACTAGACTTCAAATATGAAACCAGAAACAATTTTGAGACAGATAGAACAAATAAGAATTGGTTATGATCAATAAGGGACTAAGGTGCAAGACAAATATATATATAATGAATCTGTAGATCTTAAATATGAGATAGCTGACGAACCTCCACAATAGTATCATCAATGTGCACATGACAGATTGGAAATCGTCTGCCAATCATCTCGCATCGAGAAAATGTTTTCATCACCTGCAAATTAAAATAACCATGATGCTTTTCTTTTGGCTGAGGTTTGAAAATTGTAAAGAGTTTGTTATGGTGTGGGCTGTGTTAGACGGCATTAAAAAAAAAGTGTAAGCTGTACAATGGGAAAAGTACTTTTCAGGGTCTGGTTTTGCAAGGTTTTGTGTCTAATTTTTAACTTAAATTTGCCAAATTTCTACCAAAAACTTGGCAGAGTTGGAATAAAGTGAAAAGTAATTGAGAAGTACACATTGGTATTCCTAGCAATGTGATATTGAATTTATGTTATATCTAAAAAGACTTATAGTAGTAAATGGCCTACTTATTTATACTAATTAATAAAATTATATTTTCTGATAGATTTTCATCATTTGTTTATATAGTGTAGTACTGTAGTTCAACATAATATGGGCAAATAACTAGTTTATATAATTTGATAAAAATCATGAAAAGTCACTATCTAGTGTAATTCATTTTTATATGTACTTTTTTATTAACTTTCCAAACTCTCTTTTATAATTTACATTCCCTCAAACACTACTAACTTTTGTTTCTCCTGTCAAAAAAAAAAAAAAACTAACTTTTGTTTCTCAGCTAGTCTAGGATAAAGGCCTCCTTCAAAAGCAAAAGGTATTGCTAAGACTCCTAAATTTCTAACAAGGCTCAACCTCTGATGTAGCTCACATATCGCCTTTCAAACAGAATCTAGTAATCAATCATGCTATTTGAAATAATTATAAAGTATGTGTTACATCTGTTGAATTATAAAAATTCAAACATAACTAATGTATGTATTATGCAGCCCAGAATTATATTGACCAACTTTAAATTAAGACTTGCGAAGATGTGCCTTACGTCAATGATCTTGCTAGAAGATTGGCAATCACTTATCGCAAAAAGTATTTCATAGATCTATTGGCCTGGATAATATGTCAACAAAATGTTCATATCTATGTATAATAAATGGAGGCACAATCCAGACTTACCTCTCTAAGTTCGGCAGAGGTTATTACATCAAAGTCTTTAGGTACTCGTTTCAGTATAAGATCCCTTACACATCCCCCAACGAGGTAAACTTCAAAGCCTACGAAAAGAAGAGCATAAGAACTTCAAATATAAATTGAGTCTTCAATTGAAAATAACTGGATAGGGAAACATCCATGGAACCATTATCGAGTTAATCTCTAGAGGCCTAACAGATCTTTAAACTTGAGGGCAAAACATTAATCTTCACATTCGGTGTTCTCCATTGATAGTCCATAACAAACCCAAGAAATGTTGCAAGTAATAACTCAATGCTCACACAGAAATAAAACATCTGTAAAGCTCAATTACACATTAAAGAACCACGAAATAACACACATATAAGTATATAACTGACAAGTTTATTTTACAGATAAAGGAAAATAACTAGCATAGCTGTTAGGCATGTGGAGTTAAATGATATATTCGCACATATGCACACATAAACATTATTCATTCGCTCTAGCAGTATTGTAATACCAGAGAGCACTGTTTTAGCGTTCAATAGAAAGTGATAATATGGAAAGGGAGAAAAAAGGAACAACTAAGTGAAACAACTGATGATACCCTTCAACTAATACCCTTTAGCGAAACAACTAATACACCTTTAGCGAAACAACTAATACCCTTTAGCAAAACAACTAATACCTCATCTAATACCTCATAGGAAAACAACTAATAACCAATAAAGAAACAACTAATGCCTAAGATGAAACTTGTTCGCACAATACTTTGCCCAAGTGTATATACAGACATACCTCTCTTTCTAAGACCATTCAGAACGACTCTTGTAGGTCTCGAAATTTTTGAAGTACTAATACCAAGGTCTTTGGATTTCAACTTCTTCCAATCTGGAGCCCTTCCGTGTGCACCACCACCCCTCGCACTATCAATCACTACACAATTTAACCAAAGAAAAGATTAATTTCCACAATGATACATACAAAAAGATAACCAAACAGAACCACTACACTAACATAACTTACAAAATAAGAGGAAGTAAAAATGAAGTTAAATTTACACTTGCCGTTGTCATTTTCTGTACCGTCGAAAGCTTCAACAGTTGCAGCAGCATAGCCCACCTTTACCTAGAAAACCAACGAATTAGAAATGCAAATCAATTTACTAACAAAAAAACGAAAAGGGAGTGAAGATACCTGGAGAACGAAGCGGCGGAGAGGAGTACGGAGAGGCAGACATGGAAGGCGACAGAATCCGAAGCCTGTTGACATTGCCATTGAAAATCACATCTGAAATTAGGGTTTATCAGCTTGCATAGAAAGAGAAACGGAAGTCTTTTGGTGTAGGGATGTGAGCAATCCAAATAATAGATTTTAAAAGTTTAACTAGCACTTGTATATTTTTCAAAAAAAAAAAAAAAAAAAACTAACACTTGTATAAAAAATTCCAAAAAATATAATTAGAAAAAAATTCATGCACAAGGAAAAAAATAAAAAATCCCGCTTTCAATTTTTTTTTGAAAAACAATCTCGCTTTCAAATTGAGTTAGTATAAAAATAAATATATATTACTATAAAAATAAATACATTATTATATACTTATCCTGGGATTATACAATTAGACCTGTAATGTGATGGGACGACCTTTTCTCTCTTCTTGGCGGCGATTATAGAAATTAGTTAAGACCGGCTTTCTTGACGGAAACCGTTAGATCACCATCTTGTCGTCACGACCGGTGTTCTTCTGGCGTCGTTATGACAACTCATCAACTATCCCTCAATTCCTCCGTGCAAGCTCTATCATCTCTTCTCTCTCGATTTTTTGAAGGCGCATGCAGAAACCCTAGTTTTAGAGTTGATCCAATCCCTTCCTTGCGAGGCACTCCTCTCCGGAGCCCCCTCAATCCCTGGCGGACACTACCGCATCAAGGTTTGGACAATGCTACTAAGAATCATGATCCGGTGGATCGGATTGTGGTTCCCCACGGTCCAACAATCTCAAGAACGCCCTTCATACCCAATCGCTGACGCCTTCTCCAAAAGAAACGGACTGTATGATTCGACGGATATGATTGCTCAAAGGAAAGGAGAGTTTCGCGCAAAAGTGGACGATGCTCTTGTCAAATACGGGGTCTCTAAGTTGGCGCATTCCCGATTGGTAAACTTTCTTTGGCCCCGGGTGAGTCTCCTTATTCTTTGGATAGTCTGCATTCGAAACTCTCGCAGTCTAGGGTATCGGGAGATTGGCGTCTAGTGCCTTTAGGCAGAGGGTACTACAATATCCAAATAGAGAACCTTGCGGATCGTAACGAGGTTATTGGATAGAAGAACATGGATCTTAAAGCCGGTGTGTGATGTACCGCGGCGTTGTGTACGGGGTTTTAACCCTTACAAGGCTAATACCACTCTTGCTCGAGTGTAGGTTCATTTCTACGAGATTCCTATGGAATTTTTCCAGCCCAAAATTGTGCATGCTTTGGCTTCGGCCTTAGGTACAGCTTAGAAAATTAGATGAGCGTACCAAAAAATCAAACAATGTGTCACTACGCCGGGAGTTTTGATTGAGATTAACATGACGAAGGGTTGTGAGGGTTATATTATGTTCGAATCAAGAACATGTTATGTTTGCTTCGCTCAAATATGAGCACCTCCCTCTTTTTGCAACCATTGCGGCTTTGTTGGACATGCATTTGGAGAATTGTAGATCGGTAAAGGGTAGGAAAGGGGAAGCGGATAAACCCGTGGGCAAGTCACGTATTA
This sequence comes from Paraleonurus japonicus, assembly GCA_030762865.1. Taxonomy (NCBI): domain Eukaryota; kingdom Viridiplantae; phylum Streptophyta; class Magnoliopsida; order Lamiales; family Lamiaceae; genus Paraleonurus; species Paraleonurus japonicus. The sequence continues at coordinate 17,774,410 of CM061056.1, forward strand.
AGCGAAAGGAGGCGAGTGGCTTCCTTAGGGGAGGAAGGAGGTCAGTGGGGACAACGTTATTTCTAAAAACGGTTTTGAGGCGTTGGCAAATATAGAAGAGGATGAGTTCGAGATTGAGGCTCAAATGCGTCGCAATCATAATCTTGAAGTGGAAGAATGGATTAGGAAAGAACCTCGCATAGAGAGGCCATCCCCTGATGCTAATGTTGAGGACCACGTTGAGGTGAATATTGAGGAACAAATTGATACTAATGTTGAGCGATTCTTGGAGGCCGGTTAGGACCATCTCGGAATCAAAAGGAGAATAAAAATTTAAAGTTGGACCAGATTAATACGCTAATGCATTTGGAGCGTTGGATGGCTTGAATGAGGAGGAAGCTCAAGAGGAAGGCGAGAATTAGGTTATGACTAATTTGGTGCATGAGCCAATTACAGTGGGACGACGTGCGGATTGACACAAATGCAAGCTTATCAATTGATGCTCATGTGGATTCTGGAAAGAATTTGAAGGATGAGTTGGGGAGGCAGGTACTTCTATTAGTTTGTCTTGAATTGGTCACCACTTGTTCATGCCTCTAAGGCTACTACTAAAAGAGGGAAAACTCGAGCTAAGACTTTATAACTTGCGAAACAATCTAGCCGGAGCGGAGTGAGGACCTCGCCTCCTTATGATAACAACTATGTGATTAACTCAAATGTTGATACGGATGCTCTTAAATCAATGCGAGTTGCGGCTTCTAAGAGTTGGATGATATGTGTGAAGATGAGCCGTAGTATGATCGGTGTGACAACGTGATGGATTCAACAACATAAGGTTTATAGATTCTACTTTGATTTTGTATATAGTTTCTTCTCTTCCTTTATTTAGGGGCTTAATTTTTGTTTTAATGAAGTTCCGCCTCTGGATCGACGTGTGATCTTATGACACTTTTCTTTTCCTTTTTATATAAGAACTAATTAGACATTATTATATACTTATCTTTAAAGAAACAATATTATTTCATGAAAAAGATAAGAGCATGAGATAAACAAAATAATACAAATGCGAAAAAATTAAAGATAGGAAAAAAAAACACATATTTGTCCTTACATGGACATATATTTATCCTTATAACAACACATGAATAAATACTTTATTTTTTTATGGACTGATAACACATAATTACTTTTATAGTAACACAATTTAAGAGTAAAATTTTTACTTTATTTTTCCTCATTTTTTTAAAAAAATTGTTTTGACTCAATTGTTTAGGGTTCACGAGTTTTTTTCCTCTCTTAAATATTTTTGAATTAGTTACTATAAGATACCATCTTCTAAATTTCATTGCTACAAGATACAACCTTAAAGTCAAAACACTATCCAATACAAGTCAACAAATCATATACCAATTTTACCCTAAAAACCCTTTATTTCGATAACCCTATTTTCCCACATCATTCACGCAGCTCACACTCCTTCTCTCGAGTTTCTCTCTCTCTCCTCTTTCTCTCTCATTGAAGGCGACGAAGAAGCGGTGGTGAGGCCACCGCACGATCATCCACCGCACTCAGCCACCGCGCCCACCCACGGCCACCGCCCCATTCGCGCTGCTCGGACGGCGCCGCTCACCCGCGCTCTCTCTCTCCCCCATCCCTCCCTCTCCCTTTCTCTCTGGTTTCCCAGTGATGGGATCTCGCACCCACACGACGGTGGATCTGCACTCCACACGACGGTGGATTTGCACACCTGTGCCACCACCGTCCGTCGCGACGACAAAGAAGATTGATGGCGCACCCCCACCGCTGCCGTGACCCCGTGCGCCGCCCGTTCTGTAATTCCTCTTCTCTCTCTCTCACACACAGTCTCTCACTATCACACACACTTCCCCAATCTATGCGCGTTGCTCTTGTATTTGAAATTTCTTGAAAATCTTGGGTAGAAGTTGAATTTTTGCGATTGATGTGTGTTGCCTTTTTGTTTGATGTGATGTGCGCGTTTTTGCTCTTTGTATTAGCCATTTTCTTGAAACAATACTTTTTGAATAATGTCTTTTTTTGCTTTCGTATTAGCCATTTTCTTGAAAATCTTGTGCCTTTTGTTGAAATTTTTCGTCTTTCTGTATTAGCCAATTTTTGTTTAGATCATGATGGTGATTTGAGATCGTTTCTTTGATGTTGCAGTTTATTTCTCCCAAGTAGGAGTGAAAAGAGGAAGTAATCGGAACGTTTCAATTTTTTTCTACACATGTGTAAGGAAGTGCACATGTGCAAAAATAATATGCAATAAAATGTAATTAAGTGCACATGTGCAAATTTTCTTCCGTGAAATAATTTTGGAACTATTTTTGAATGATGTGTGATGATTTTTGTGTTATTTTGAATTTTGATGATTTTCGTGTTATTTTTGAATTTTGAATCAAAATGTAGGAAAAATACGGCGACAAAAATGGAAGAAATGAAAAAATAAAAATCATGGTAAAATGTAGGAAAATATACGGTGACAAAATTCACAAGAAATGAAAAAAATGGGGACAAAATATTTTGGGCACAATAATTAATAATGAAACCGAAATATGAATAATGTAATGTGTAAAAATGTGTGGGCAAAAATCATGACATCACAATTGAGAAGTTTCGCACAATTGAAAAGTAGACAGCTTCTGCACAAAATTGAGAAGGAAGGGTAAAATTGAAAAAATATTGTATCTCCTAGTAATTTGGAAAAGATTGTATCTAATAGTAATAGGGTGTCTAATATTGTACCCTAGAGTTACTCGCCCTATTTTTTCTCAAAAATTTGAGCTTAATTGGAGTATATATTTTATTAATTTTAAATCAGATTATTATCAATTAATTATAAAATTAAATTATAAATACTTATATATATATATATATATTAAATTTTATAATTTTATTTAACTGAATAAGTTATTACATATTATTATATTTACATAAATATTTATTAATTAATCAATAGTAAAATTTATAGAGGTTGAATAAATTTAACAATAAAATTAAGCACACTAACGCATAACATTACTAAACATATTTATGTGATTATTAAATTAAATATTTTAAGAATTAAAACTTACATAAGACAAAAAAATCTGAAAAAATTATCCAGTAAAACAATAGTGCAGTCTATATATTGCAATTTTTTATGCCACCATTTACGAAGACTGAAGTGAGCTCTGAGCCTTTAAAAGTTTAAATATGTTGAAATGGGCCAGCTATAGTGGGCCGAAATTGCTGAAATAGGATCATGTTATTTCCACACATGAAAAATTCTAATTACACATATTTTATTGGGAAAATTACAAATAGGTGTAAAAATTAGTAAAATTACAAAAAGATGTAAAAGTGCAAATTTTTGTGCTTCGTGCAAAAAAATTTGTGCTTCTGTGCAAATTTTTACACCTAATTGTAATAAGCGCTTACCTCTTTCTACCTTATTGTAAATGACCCTATTTTATTTTATTTTTTTTTAAAAACTTGTTGTATAATGACTAAAGTACTCTTCCTTATAATTTTAAAATTTTGGAAGTGAAAGTACACACACCAATGTGCAAAAATTATTGCCACACAATACACTAATGTACGAATAAATTTATTGCACAAAGGTGTGTAAATGTGCGAAAAATTATGTCGAATATAGGTGTGTGTACTTATAACAGAGCCCAAAGTGTGTTTACCTAACAATGTGTAATTTTTTTTCGAACAACATACAATCATGCGAAAAAATTATCGCACATTATGTGTACCAAATTGTGAGCATCGGGTATTGTGGAACTTTTAGGCGTGTGTACTCGGATATTTTGTATCCGTACTTAGTTTTGTGTGTACTCGAAAAAATGTGTGAAAATAACCTGCCCGCTGAAATATTTGGTAGCAATATGACTGAAAATAAATCTTCTTGATCCAATTATTTTCACTTTGAACTTGTCTCATTTCGTTTAATTTTAATTCTCCTCTAAATATTAGGCAGTTGTTTTGCTTAAAAAATAATCATATTCCTACAAAAATGACAAAACTAGAGCTTTCTCCAAATTTAGTGTAATTAGCCAAAATTAAGCAATAAAAACATGAAATCTTATGAAAATTAGACATAAAATGCACAATAAAATCACACAATTTTCACCCGAATCAAATAGTCCAGCACTCAAATAAAACATATCATATAATACGTTAACTAGCCCTCCAATGACGTAGTTATGATACAAGAAGTCACCTTGGTCCCATTGGTCGTAGACAACATGCCCAGGCATATCCATGTCGTTTTCATTGATCACGGGCGGATCCATCTTGAGGAACCTCGCTAAATGTAATGTTGTGAGGTAATACAACATCTTTTGTTATCATCTCCAAAATTCAATACTCGATAATATCTCGAGATTTTCACCATGAAGCAGGAATTATCTAGGTTCAATGGGTGCAAATGTAGCAGTTCAATGTTCCGTCATTTTTCCAAAACATAAAATAATCAAGCGCAAGTGTACGGTGTAAGTCCTAGTGCGGTAAGTCGAGTCGATCCCACAGATAAGGGTTAGTGTAAAAGTAATGTACGTTGGCCCGATTCTGTCTAGATACAATTGATTTAAAGAAAAGATTCTAAAAACTAAGACTAAATCTAAATGCTATCTAAAATTGTCACTAAGAAAGCAAATAAAAATAGTCCAACCCAAATCGACAGAAGCTAATGGAAATAAATAATGAAAGAAAGGTGGTCCTAAGGAGTTGCTACACCTAAATATCCATTTATGGTAGAACACTAAATTCAAATGGTATTAGTGATGATTTTGTAAAGTGGGTCACTAAGCAAGAGTTAGAATGATAAATTAAATTCAATCAACTCAAAGAAAAATTACACTAGCATGCATCTCTACCCTACTAGCATAATCAATCCTAAGACCCTTAATATCTTCCCACTAATTAATCCCTTTCTCAAGTGATAATTAATGAGTCATGTGCCCAAAGTAAATTGTTGGATCAAATTTCTCAATTAAACTCAATCAATAATAAGTAAAGTAAGGCACACAATCATGGCCAATAAAAGCATGCTTATAAAAAATGATAGTTTGAACCAATGTTCTAAAAGTCGGGTGGGCGGCCGCCTGCGCTAGGCGCCCAGCCCGTCACGTTTTTGAAGAATTCGGTAAAAAAACGGACGTGGGATTAGTCGCCGACTAATCGCCGACTAATCCCGACTAATCGCCGACTAATCCCGACTAATCCGCCTAACCTTTTTTTCTTAAATATCTACTATTATTAATATTTATTATTTAATAATAAAACATTTAAAATTTTCAATTGAGTCTTATTGACTTATCTCCTACGCGGCTACGCCCTAAATTTCACACTCTGCCCCCTCCCCCACCACCACTTGTGCCACCGCATTTCAAAGAACCGCCACAGCGCCACCAAAGGGATGACGATGACCCTCCATTCCCGCGGCCTGCCTCCTCATTCTTCTCCTCTCCGCCGCCGCCGCTATTAATTCTTTCAAGGGATTTTTTTGGGTACGCAACTATAAATCACGTAATCAATGTTAGATTTCGATTTCTTATGTTCTATTTCAACAATGATATATTCCTTTGTACTCTTGATTCTTGAATGCATTATAGAGTTGAAAACATATACCTATTAATTTTGTTATATGTTAAAAAAATTTTGAAGCCTAATCGTTTGATAAAATGCCTAAATGATAATTGATAAGTTTTGGGGTTAATATTTGAAGCCTAACATATACCGATATATGTATTACTTTGGTATTATTGATTAAATATTGTTTAAAAATTATTAAATTTGAAAATTTAGGTGGTTCCGACTAGGCCCCGTCTACACCCCGACTAAACACTCTAAACGCTAAACCCCAATGGTCCGCCCGACTACCGACTAGCGACTTTTAGAACATTGGTTTGAACACATAAACAATAATCACCAACAAATACCAAATAAAAGAAGAATTAAACCATATAAATCAATTTAGGTTTCACAATCCCTAGAACAAAAATTGTTCTAGGAAAATTCCTACATAATCAAGCTATTATAAAATTTAAAATGACAAAAACAAAATAAAAGAGAAAAAGAAAAGAAAATTTAGTCTAATGTAGGTGGAGGATCAAAATCTCAAGCTAATCCATCTTCTTGAGCTCCAAAATGTGGAGAATGAAGAACACCTTGTAGTGTGTGTGAGTGTGTGTGTTTGATCTCCCTAAAGGGTGTGAAATGAGTGTGTTCCCTTTGAATCTGAATTGGGGAGGTATTTATAGTGGGCAATTAAGTTAGAAACTTAATCTTACAATTAAACCCTTGGAAGATGCCTAATTTGTGCTTAAAACGCCAAAATCCATAAAAACCGTAAGTGACTCGGGCTAGGGAACTCGGCCGAGTAGGGATGACTTGCCTGTGTCATTTTGCTACTGGAAAGGGTTCACTCGGGCACCACACTGCCACTCGGCCGAGTGGCTTTTGTGCCCGGCCGAGTGGTTTTTCCGTCATGACCCTTCCAACTTTATTTCTTCATATCTCGGGTTCCCGAACTCCGATTGAGCCAATTTTTTTGCTATACGACCCTATTTCAGCCCTCTTTCCAATGGTATAATCCTCTCTTGATTTGGATAAAATACAAGCCCTCAATTTTTCTTAGAAAACGGCTGTTTACCTACAATTTATAATTCAAAAATACCAACTCCAAAATCAAATGCTATTAGCTTAACTTAAGCAATAAAAGCATGAAATTATATGGAAAATAAACATCAAATGCATACTAAAATTATGCAATTTTCACCCGAATCATTCAACTTGTGTAGTGTAACCGTTTAAGGAACCACATGGGGTACAAAAGGGTAGGGGTATCGTTGTTGTTTCCATCGGATGACATCATTTACAAGTATAATGTTCATTTTTGATTATTATGTTTATAGGTGCACCTAATGACGGCATACAAATTGTGAAAAATAAAACAAAACCGAAAAAATAAATGAAAATTACAAAAAGTGATATTATACTTCAAATCGCCATCGTCCACTTTAGGCAAGGTTTTCAAGTGACATACTCTTCTACCGGACTACATTAACGACATGAAGAACATACATATATATCACTCTCCATCCATCAAAACTCTCTATTTCAAAATACTCAAATTCCATACATTTGAGTTATTTATGATAATTTTTTAATTTAATTTCTTTCAAATTTAATGCATATCATTCATTTTCATTAATTAAATTTTAACCATACATTTTTCTTTCACATTGAATATTTAAAATTAGGTTCTAAATATATTATTTAATATGTTATTATTGGGATAGATTTTATTTTTTTATTTAAACATTTCAATTTATATTTTAAAAATATTTCATATAATATAGTAGAAAATTATAAATCTATAACTTCAATATACAATCATTTAAAAAGACTTATCTTACATTACCAAAAATTTATAATTTATAATTTATAATACACAGATAATTTAATATTAAAAATGAATATAACACATTTTAAAATTATAATATATAATTAGAGTAATTTTTTTAATTTTAGATTTTTGATTTAATAATAATCTAAAATTTATTTTCAATCCTTCGTGAATCACATCCTATTCACTATAAGCTACTATTTTTGAATTTTTAAATTTGAATTAGAACTATTTGTGACATCCTTTTTAATTGCAATTGATTACTTACTATGTGTATTTTAAGTAATTAAATATTATAAATTATTAAAAAAAAAAAAACAACAACAACAAATCAAGTACAATTTTGTAAAATTATATTAAAGATCAATGTTTTTTCAATACTTTTCAAAAATAAATTTTATGCTCATTGTACTTATACATTTTCATTCATATTATTATAATTTATAATGTTAATATGTATATACGATATTTTCATGGGGAATAATAAAAAAATATATATACATTCTATCTAGAACTTTGACCAATTATAGATGAAATTATATATATATATATATTTAATTACTTAATTAGTAAAATAATTACACCTTTATAATTAATGAAATAAATTATACACCTCTATAAAATAAAACCTATACCTCTAATTTTTATTTGGAATGGACTTGCTACAAAAATAGATTATATAATTAATATTCAACATGCTTTAAAAAGATATTTAACAGAAATTATATATTTATCAACTAGCATATCATTCATATAAAACAACTTTTGTACACATATTACTATGAAATAATTCTCACACAAAAACCGTTAAAAATCAACTGTGAAGATAGTTCCGTGATGGAGGGAGTAACATATATACAATATTAAAAAAATTAATTATATTTAAATCAAATTAATTAAATTAAGTAAATGCTTGAAGTATTTACTCTAAAATTAGTTTTTTTCAACCCGCGTAATACGCGGGATTCTCGCTCTAGTAAACAATAATAGGCAAATCCGAGTCACCTTAACTTGTAAAACGAACACGTCCGGCTAGTGCTCGCGGTTCGACGTGAAGTTTCTAAAAATAGAACGACTTTCATCTTTAGACATGTAGCACCAGCGAATTGAAACTACATGAGGAATTGTACAACACTCTATATGCGAATGCAAAACATGCAGAATGCTATAGTTTGATATGAAGCTTTCAGGTGATATTCAACAAAAGCATGCACCCCTATTTATAGGTGGTGTTCATGATTTAATTTGTGCTAATTTTGATAGTTAATATCATTTCAGGCAAAGGCTGACCAGAATTAGAAATCATCATTTTACAACTCAGGTGTTGCATTTTTATTTGAAACGACAATGATTTTGGACATCTCGGAAGTCCAAGTTCGTTCAAAGTCCAATTGCCATGACCCAAGGATTACGAGCAAGACGCGTCTCGACACGAGAGAAACTAGCATATCCGTACGTGTGATCTATAGTAATGCTCCTAAGCCAGTATATATATTTAAAATACATTAACTCACTCCTACTAATAAGAAGAAGTTTAACGAACACTTTAATTCATAAAATGTTGCTTGATATTTTAAATTTGTGTATTAATTTGTCACTTATCTAAATTCGATTTTGAGATTATAAATACACTATAATCATCTACTACAAATGCAGATCAATCATATGACATTTAATTCCCTTAAAATTAAACTTCAAACCCTAAAAATTTGGTCAAAGGCTAGTATACAACACCCTCATGAATGTCCAATTTAATTTATCAATTGATACAAACCCAAATTTCTCCAACAAGAAGTTTCTAATAATTAAAAGCAATGTCGATATACAATCAAGATGCTTCTAGCTATACTACAACGTGTTTGGACCTTAATCATTTTCTATTTCTTGCAGTACCAATAATATCATGCATGTTAATTTAAAGTGGGCTCATATAACCTCTAAATCGTCCACATGTATATAAAATCATTAGATTGCACTATAACATAGAAAAAAATAAAGTGGCACTCTTGTGTGACACCGTCTCATGCATGAGACGGACATTTGACGGAGTCACTTTTAATAAATTGTTATCATATTTTCATAAATTGTTATCACTTTTATACTAATTTGTATTACTTTTTTTAAAAAGTAATAATAATTTATTAAAAAGTGACTCGATCTCATACATGAGACCGTCTCATACAATTTTTTTGCCAAAAATAAACTCTAAAATAAATATAATTTCTTTCTTAATATGGCATGATGAGAGCCACAAGCTACTCCTTTTTTCTCCTCTCTTTAAAGTTGTCTTTGTATCATCATCACCATTTATAAACAGTATAAAATTTCTCCAGGTGCTTCTGGGTTGTGCCAATGTCGAGCTTATGTGTGTGTTTATATATATTCATGATGTGACAAATGCTACATCGACTTTTTAGCTCAATTCATTCCTCTCTTGTCTCTCTCATGGTACGTACGTAACTCAACTAATTCCACTTTATATTTATATCATTCCAACATTAATTTGCATTTGCAGCAGTTTTTTTTTTTTTTTTAAAGTTTAGAGTGTGTAATAGGAAAATTATTGTGTGAATAAGTTTTATTGTAAACTAATTTTGAGAGTATTAATTGTTTCATTGAAGAATATTCACTGTTTTACTATAAGGTAGTAGTTTCGAATGATATTAGTTACTCCCTCCGTCCAATATTAGTATGCATAAAACTTTTTACACGAGTTTTAAGAAATATTAATAGTTTATGTGTAAAGTAGATATGTGGAAGGTATTGTGGGATCCATTTATGAATAAAGTGATTGTTTGTGAATAAAGTCAATGACTACTTGAGTAATTAAAGAAATGTTATGAGGGTGAAGATAAAGTATTTTATTTCATTGTAGAACATACATGCTTAAATTAGACGGATAAAAAGGAAATTATGCATATTAAAATTGGACGGAGGGAGTATTTACTATAAAATAGGAGTATCATTTCAATGATATAAATTATTTCATTAAAATTTATTAATTAAAAGATAACAACGGTTAAGATGAAAGTGTTCACTAATCCAATTTATATTTTAATAACTGATTAATTTTCGGATTTCCAAGAAAGTATTTCTTTCATAAAAACAATTAAAAGTGTTTAATTTTTTTTTCATTTGCACATAGACATAATTATTTCCAAACAGAAAATATTGTTATGATTGATTTCGGCTGAATGTAAAAGTATTGCATGTGGTAAGTTAAATGTTATATTTGCCCTATCTAGTTATATATATAGAGGTGAAAAGGAGTTAAGTAATTAGAATAGTTTGACAAAAATAACAATAAGGGTTTGATTAACAATAAAGACCACAACTTTATAATATTGCACATAATATGGATGAAGAATTTTTGTTTTAATTAAAATTAAATAATTTCACTTTATATATAATCGTGTAATTTCTTATAACATTAGAAATATATTAGTTATAATTTATGGGGTTCCCATGGGGATTGGGGTGAGGGATATGATCCCCATCCCCGCCTCGTGGGAAAATAATCGGATTCCCTCGCCTGCCGGGGCAAATCCACTTGGGGATGGGGATTCCCGATCTACCTGTCAAACCTATTTGCATGTCCTATTGAAATATATATTTTTTTTTTTGAAGTCCGTGAACTAGGGGTGGTGGCAAAATGAGGACCATAATTCTTTGGATTCATATATTAAGGACAATAACTTTTAAGAGTCGTAAATTGAGGTCAAAACGGTTAAAAATAAACCCAAGTTGAGCTTTAACCCGATTTGGGCTGAATTCTTGCTGAAAATGGCCCATACCGGGCCAATTAGCTCGACTTGGGTTAATTCGGACTAATTCGGCCTCAATTCGCATTTTTAAAAGTTATAGTCTTTAAATTGTCAATTTAAAGAGTTACAATCCTTATTTTGTCACAATGAAAATTACGAGATCATCATTTAATCACACCTAAGTTACTGACTCTAAAAAATTTATTCCCATATCCTATATGTGATTCATGTAAAAATTAATACGGATAAATTAATTTTATATCTCTCAATAAATTTGAATTTTTAAATAAAATAATTTTTTTAATTTCATACAATTATTCCAAGCGTTCAAGGCATGTAGTCCTCCTCTGTTTCTATATATTTTTTAACAAAATTAAATAATAACTTGAATTCATAATCGTACAATAATTCTCTCCATCTACTTCTCTATTTTATTTGGAAGAAATTTTCAGAATTGAGTATTACGAGGCAAGAGGCAGTGGCTTAATTTTTACATGAACGAAACTCATGTTAACTGTCCAGTACTTGTGCTCCTGTTTACGATATCGTGCCTGAAACACATGCATCAATATATTATACTACCTCTGAAACACATGCAACAATATATTAATTATACTACCTCCTTGTGATGATTTTCATATATAAAGTGACATACTTATTAAAAAAATATAATTTAGTGTAGGAGAGAGAATAAAGTGTAAGGGTTGAATAAGATAAAGTAAAATATATCAAGAGTGACATTCTTGAAATATAAATGATATTGTAAGAGTGTAGTTTATGAAGGATATTCCATTTTAAGAGTGTGAAAGTAATTTTGGAGCAGACAAAAAAAGAAAAGTGTGAAAATAATCGTTGGACGGAGAGAGTAGATCAACTTTATACAAGATCAAAAAAATATATGAACGTAAAAATATTTTACCCATGCTCAAAACGATATTTCCAAAATCGGGTGATACTCGTGGCCACTTTTTGACTTTTTAATTTTTACTGATTTCGATTTCATATAAACTTTTATATGAGGAAGTGCACACACTTTAAGAAAAATAGTACTTCCTCATATTCAAAATATATGTCATTTTAGACTAATGCACACATACTAAGAAAATAATTGACTTCTTCCTATACCCTTAATTAATAGCATTAAAATTTTACACAAGACTTTGGAAGTTATTATTATCTAAGTTATTTTTAAAAAGTTTAAGTGCAAATTAGGAAAAATACAATTAATTAACATTTAAAAGTGCAAATGTTATGAATAATCAAAATGACATATATTTTGAATAGAAGGGAGCAATGATTGAGTTTTGAAGAGTAATTTTGTAAACTTTTATATATAAAGTAAAAAAATTTATTGGGTTGTGTATATGTGTGAGTAAAAAAGTAATGACATTTTAAGTAAATTAGTGAAAATTGTGAGGGTTGAGTTTATAAAGGGTTTTTCATTTTAAGGCTATGTAAATTATAATGGGATGGACGAAAAAGGAAAGTGTGAAAAATTTATGGGATAAATGCCACTCAACTCCCCACCATAATCTCCCTATATCTCCTTATATACTAATAGGGAGTTTTTGCTTAGGTGTCGACTTGTGGTGAATTATGCTTATGTGTCAATTTTTTGTATTTGCACTACCACGTGTCGTTTAATTGTGAAGTATTGATTTATGGTGAGTTTGCTTATGTGTCAATTTTTCGTAAAGTTTAAAAAAGTATATATAAGAGTTTGAACCTGATTAGTGTGAAAATTACATGATTATTGAATGTTTAATCTTCTCATTTTGATATGAATATCATGTTTATTTCACTCATAATTGGCCAATTGCACTTGATAGAGAGTGTGGTATTGTTTTGGTTTATATGTGCGGGAATCATCAACTTGTGGAGAAATTTCAGACCTTTATATATTATTGGATCAAGTGAAGAATTATACCATTAGAAAGAGGGCTGAAAGAGGGTCGCGTAGCAACAAGAATCGGACAAATAGGAGTTCGTATGCAAAAGATATAATCGATCGAAGCGGAGGTAGCACACAAATGAGAAGCTGACTCGGGCAACCACACCTTGACTCGCCCGAGTCACATTTTTACGTGGTCAAGTGACTCGGGCAACAACAACATGACTCGCCCGAGTCACCTTATGCACCGCCCGAGTCACTTATGCCGAGTGGGCCATTTTGTGCGCAATTTTCACTTCATTTGACACAAATTGAGCACTCTTGAGGACCTAATGACAAATTAAAGTTAGTCACTTACTACCCACTATATATACACTCCAATATCAGCATTAGAGTGGGATTCCACACTTAGAACAATACATTAGGTTTTAATTTCAGCTTTTCTCAAGACACACAAACACACAAAGAAAGATGTTCTTCATATTTTTGTAGATTTTCATTTTTCAAGTGCAATAACAAATTAGAATTGAATCAAACAAGTTGTATTACACTCCATCAAGGTGACTTCTACCATTTATATCAAGTTTTTGTTCCTTAATTTCTATTTAATCATGCTCTTTCATTACTCAATGTTTATGGGTTTCTTGCAATTAGTCATGATTGGCTAAAGCTCTTATGTGTTTGGGTCAGATTGACACTTTGATGATTTGATTTTGGTGATTTTATGATTGAGTGTTCATTTGTTGAGGTGATTACTTGTCTTAATGATGCTTTGTATCATTTAATTGCTTGAGTGAGCTTTGACCTTGCGTTTATTGATTCAATTTTCTCAAGGATACTTGGTTTATTGAATTGATGCATGGGTGTTAGGTATGCTTGTGTGATTGAAGTTAATATTTGATTAACTCAAGAATACTTGGTTAATTAACTAGAACCTCATTAGGGCACATTGATTACTTGTTGAATTGCTTGTAATTAGTGAGGGAGTGAGAGTGTCGTCTCTCACATTCCTACATGCTTGATTGATCATTACCTAGGCTTACCAATTACGGTTTTATTTGAATTATTTGTTGGTTAGCCCTATTATCCCTCTTTGAATGAACACTTGATTGTTTTTATCCGAAATTAACGAAGTCTTTGGTGATTTGCACCCGAGCACTACTCTCTCCGACTTGGTATTCCTTTGTTAATTGCTTTGTTTAATTTCTTGTTGAATTTGAGTTGTTATTTGGTTGCTTTAATTTTGCAAACTTGACTAGCCTCTATAATTCTTGAAAACGTGCAATTTCATGGCTTCATTTCACCACTAGTCATTTGGGTTCGATAACTTGGTCGTAATTTCTACCCACTAGAACTACACTACGATCGGTAACCTATGACCTCTCTCATAATTATTTTAATGCTTACCAACTATACCAGTTTATACATGTTTATATGTTTTGAAAACTATTTTTTAACTCCAACCTATAAAAATGTATTAGATATTTTCTTGAGAAAGTTCAATATTTATGAAATACAAATTGAGTATTTCAAACAAGTGAATCTCATTATATATTAATATGAAGTTTTTAATATTTATGTGTATTTTTTTGTGAGTTCGTGATGATATGTCATTGAATTGGGAAAATAATTTATGTGTGTGGTTATGAGTCAATAATATAAAGAGTTGTATATGAGTAATAATTATATATGTGTCAATATATAAGTGGTCACATATACAATAGTATTGACATATTGAGTAAAATTATTAAAAAGGGTCGACTCAATTAATTTACTTTATTTCATCCTAATTAATATATGTATAAATATAAGTATTATTAACAAAACTTAATATAATCATAGATATTTATTACAAATATACGATATATATACTATTCGTAGTAATATTTATGCATCGATTAGATAAGAATTTTTTTCTATTAATCGTCTTTTTTATTAATTGTAAAATAAATTTGAAACAAATTTTATACTCCCTCCGTCCCAACATAATCTTCATACTTTCCTTATTTGGACGTCCCAACATAATCTTCACACCCAAATAAGGAAAGTACTTTTACACTAATACCCTTAAAAGTCAAATACTTTATCTTCTTACACTTTATTCTCTTACACGTTTTAAAAGTCAACAACCCAAAATACCCCTACAATTTATTCTCTCTCATACCACTTTATCACCAAAAAGCAACTTTTATTAATCTCCGTGCCCAGGAAAGTGTGAATATTATCCTTGGACGGAGGGAGTAGTAATTTTCACATAATTATAATAATTCTAATACCTAGCATGGATTATTATACAATTAATATTATTATTTCTTAAATTTAATATTATAATTAAACAAAATTTTATACATATATATATATATTATTTAATGGAAAATATTATATATATATATATATATATAATATTATATTATAAAATTTATTTAACTAACATACCGCGTAATACGCGGAGCTCATCTAGTATTCTAATAAAGCTGAAAAATTCAATTACCCTTCACTTTACACCTTTAATATATACTAATAAAAAGATTTTTATTAAAACTCGTGTCATTTAGTTTTAAGCAATCTAAAACGTGGCGAAGAGAGTATTATTTTATCTCCCAAATGATACTACTTCCTATATCTAATATAAAGTTGACATAAAATTTTATCACATGTTTCAAAAAATATTAGTAGTTTATTCATAAAGTAGATATGTGTCTTGTAGAAGGTTGAGGGTATTGTTATCATTTGAAATAATATTTTATTTATAAAGTAAATTTAGTGTGATGATATTTGAGTAAATATATGTAAATTGGGGGTGCAAATAATGTGAATTTTCCATTTTAATCTAGGCATTCTTATATTGGACAAACAAAAAAATTATATCTATTATATTGAACGGAGGGATTTTTTTTTTTTTTTAGGAGGGATTTTTTTCTTCGTATAAGACCATCTTCATTGGATACTTCATATTGGAGTTTTACTCCATTTTTAAGGATGATTATGCTCTCGTGGATATTCTAAAATAGAGTATGAAAATAGAATTTTGAACAATTACTCCATTTTTAAAGTATTATGTCCAATACCTTAGATATATTATTTTATTAATATTTAGAAATATAATTAACTTGAGAATATTAATTAATATAATTACAAATTTTATTGTATAAATTGTAGTATGATTTTTTTCGTGTATTTTAATTTTAATTTTTTTATTACATATTTATTTTATCAATGAGAAATCATGTAAAATACAATAAAACATATATATATATATATATATATATATATATATATATATATATATATATATATATACCTTGCATATTATATACGAATACATAACCAAATTTTGTTTAACAAACAAATATTCATTCTCTAACTAGAAGGTAGAAAATTGACATAACACAAACTAATTTAATTTACTAATCTAAATTAAATTGATCGAAATATATTAGAAATAAGAAAATTATACATAGTTTTAAAGAAGATTTATGAAATTTCTTTCAAAAAAAAAAAAAAAAAAGAAGAAGATTTATGAAATAAAATATAGAAGAATTAATAACTCTTAGATACAATTTTTTACTACTTATTACTATTAGCTACTACCTTTTACAAAAACACTATTAGATACAAAGTGTCTCTGAAAAATACCAAATATGCCCTCACCACTCAAACTGAAATTTATCCCCGTGGGCCCCATCCTCCCTAGATCAGACCAAATATGCCTTTATAACACTTGTTGTCTCTCTCTCTCTCCATTCGGAAAAAAAAAAATTTGGCCTGCTCTCTCTCTCTCTCTCTCCATTTGCGTCTCTCTCTCTCTTCACAAACACCACCGTCAATGCAACCGCCGCCACCGTAACCACCGCCAACGTGACCACCGCCGCCACCGTAACCACCGCGACGACGCATCCGTCGCATCCACCGACCACCGCGATGATGCCACCGTCGCGCCCACCGCCCCAGATCGACGCCGCAATCGACACCGCCCCACCGCCACAACCACCGAGCGCTGAGCACCGCCGCTGCCGTAGATCGGCGCCGCTGCTCCCATACGCGCGCTTGATGGCTCGCTGACGGCGCCGCCACGGATCCGTGTGCATCACCATATATCGCCGTTCGAGGAGGATTTTCAGATCTGTGTCACCACCACCTTCACCGCAATGTTTGGCTTTGAATCTGTTTTCAATTTTTCTTGTTTTTTTATTTCTTGATTCCTTATTGTTTTGATGTTTTGATTCATAATTTTCTCTTCAAAGTTGTTTGTATACATTGATACAAATAATGTGCAGCAATAATTTTTTCTCGCACATGTGCTAAAATAATTTTTCTCGCACATGTGCTAAAATATTTTTTCTCGCACACCGCAATTTTTAGAATAAGAGGGCAACAAGGTAGAAAAAAATGTGCGGTTTGTTTTTGTGATATATTTTTAACGAATGATGATCAATGTAGAAATTATATGTTGAATCAATTTTTTCCTTCTGCAAAAATATGATGTTAATGGTGTTCTTATGTTATTTTTTTAATCGGATATCCGAAATAAAAAAAAAACTAAGAAACCCTATAATGATGGAAAAGTAATTTCAAAGAAAATGATGAAACGAAAAATGATTCAAAATTGTAAAAGCTTGCTCTTGTATTGTGCACATTTTGGTCGTACAAAATTGATGGAACGAAAATTGATTGGAAAAGTAATTGCAAATGTCTTACAAAATGGACAGCTTCTGCACATTCTCGTGTTAGCAAATAATGGACAGTTTCGCACAATTGAAAATGAAGGGTAAAATTGGAAAGAGTAACCAAAATATTGTATCTCCTAGTAATTAGGAAAAAGTTGTACCTAAGAGTAATGTGGTTTCCAATATTGTACCTAAGAGTAATTGACTCAATATAGAATACCGCATTTTAAAATTTAAAGGGAAAATTACAAATAGGTGTAAAAATTAGCAAAATTACACACAGTGTAAAAGTGCAAATTTTTATGCTTCATGCAAAAAAATTTGTGCTTCATGCAAATTTTTTACACCTAGTTATAATAAAGCTTACCTCTTTCTACCTTATTGTAAATGACTCAAGTTTAAAGATCTGTATTTTTAAGTTTACGGTCTATTATCTTCATGACAATCTACCTTTGCTATGCATGCATGCATCCAAATGTAAAAGAAAATTAGTCAATAAAACTAAAAATAAAAAGTTAGTAAATTTTCTCGATCGAATAATAGGATACATGCAAAAAGAGTTTCTGCAAATAAAAGTATAAAACAGTTTATCGATCAAAAAAAAGAAAAAGTATAAAACAGGTTAAAAAATCAATTTTGACATGTTCATTGATTGTTTAATGAATCTGATCGAACTAGCCATCAAATTTCCAATTGAATTGCTATTTCCATTTTCAAAATCATGATGATGAATACGTGGCCGGCATACATTTATAATATTTATTGTGCTTTTATTTCATTAATTAATACTACCTGCAGATTGTGTGTGTGCATATATATAATTAATAATCTACAAAATAACATAAGACGTGGAAAGGGCTGCAAATTTTATGAAAATTAAAATTGTAGTTTTGATTTCATAATAATTTTTCATCGATAACTCATATCCCAAGTTCTTTTTTTTTTTTTTTTTTTTTTTTCTAAAATAGTTTCAACACTATTATTTTTCACGATTAAAATTGCAAGTTTACCTAATTCTCTTAAAATCAAAATTCAATTTATCATTTTCTTAAGACCAAAACGACGATTATCTTGAGACAAAAATATTGAAAAAATAAACACAATCATTTAGCGAGACCACTCATTTTCTTAGGGATGATAATTTTGACCCGACCCGTGGGTATTCGCCCGTCACGAGACATTTGGGCCAGGTCGGACCCGCCCCATACCGAAAACGGCCCGCCCGCTCCGACTCCACATCATATATATTTCAATATATATATATATATATATATATATATATATATATATAAATAAAATATGCTCCCTCCGTCCCAAGATAACTTTCATACTCCCAATTTAACTTTTACACCCTTAAAATTGAAACTCCTTTATAAACTTCACCCTCACAATTTTCACTAATTTACACAAATATCATTATTTTTACTCTCACAAACACACATCCCAATGAAGTTTTTTTATATATGCATAAAAATTTACAAATTTATCCCTCAAAACTTCAATCATTACTCTTTTTTCTTAAAGTGTGTGTCACATTACATATGAAAGTTATCTTGGGAAAGAGGGAGTATTATATATGTAATAGTCTCCTCATATATTCTTAGCAATTTTCAACCCACATTATGTTTCTTCATATTATATAAGTAGTCAATATATATATATATATATATATATATATATATATATATATATATATATATATATATATATATCAGCCTTTATTTATAAAAATATCTTTACATATAATATAATATATGTATATATATGAAAATTTTAATATCTTTCTCATAATATAAGAAAAAATTCGTCTCGCAAAAAAAAAAAAGGAGAAAGAATCGGTCAATTATATTCCAAATATCTATTAAATCTCAAATAGAAAATTAAGAATCATTTCAAAATTGAGATTTTTTTTTGTAAAGATGTAAAAACAGGTCGGCAGGTCCGGCCCGCCCGTCTGAGGAAAGTCACGAGTCAACATCATCTCGTGACCCGTGCGGAGCATGGGACAGATCATTTGAAAACGAGGTAGGTCCGGTTATTTAACTACCCAAATCCGACTCCGACCCATTGTCATCCCTACATTCTCATGAGATAAAAATTGCCATTTACCCAATTAAAACATTTAATTGGTCTTTTAGCACAATGAAGTTGCTCCAGCCGACCTCAATGGATATGTGGTCCGCTTGTAGATGACTTGGAAAGACGTGGAAAGGGCTGAAATACATCCTAAACCTAATTGCCAGTTTGCCACAAATTTAAGATGAAAATGTATATAGTGTTTTCAATTTATATATATACATGGATACTCTCCTCGGAATTTTCTAATTCGTAGATGTTCTTTATCTTTTATTGCATTGATGCGTGAGATATATACGCCGATTAAGTCCTAACTAAATGTCGATTTTCAATTCAAACATCGAGTTTGAGAAAAAGAACCCAAATCGTATTTCATGAGAAAAAATTTCATTTCGTAAAAGGTACCAAGTACCCAAAATTACAAAGACTCAATCATGAATTTAGGATTAGTAAGTCATTATGAGAACGAATAATTACAAAGTGTCGGAAAAATCACGGTAGTCCAACTCCAAAGTCTAATTTTAATTTCTTCAATAATAATCTCACAAACAAAACTTTTCACTCGAAATTTTTTCCAAATCCTCCAAATAATGCAGGACCACAATTTACACACAAAATTAAAACCAAATGACATATTAATCATACAATCGAACCCAAATTAATTACATGACCCTCTTAGAACCCTCGTTTTTCCCTCCAAAATTCGCACAAAAATTCACCTGGTTGATTGTGACAACATCTTAATTTTATGGCTTGTCACTAAATCCTTCATCTACTGTGTATGTAATAACTCGTACGTATAAACACCCTTCTTGTTGAGCTAAAATCATTCTAACGTATCAAGCCAAAATTATTCCAATTTTATAAAAAATATACATGTATTAAATCGCATGCACATGTATTTGTTTTAATTTAGTCAAATCCATGTTAATTAGTTATATGATGAATTTGTTAATGGATTTATATATATATATATATATATATATATATATATATATATATATATATATATATATATAACATGTATTATATTGATTATTTTTATTTTATTCCAAGAAAAATATTTTTCAATAAAATTATATATAACCTCTCTATAGTAATATTTTCTTGCTGTACTACTTTTTTTTTTTTTGGTCCTGCTGTACTACGTTTTTTGGTTTCAAGGTTTTGAATGGATTTATTACATGGAAAGGGTTTTATTGCGAGGGTAATATGGTAATTCATGAATACCCCACATCAATTAATTTAGTATGATCTCGAATTCTCGATATTTCATTTACGTTTTATCAAAAAAAAAATACTGCATTATACGTAATTAATAATTATTGTGGAGGATCTATGTATATAGGGTGTGTTGTTACTATCAATTTAACCTGAATCGAATGCACTGAGTAGTGAGAGTACCTCAGTCCTCTCTCTCTCTAGAATGCAGTGAGCAGTGAGTACGTTCTCTCTCTCACATCTCATTCATCTCAGTCATCTCTATATATATATTAATATTAATATTAATATTAATTTGATTGAATTAAAAAGGACACGAAAAAGTAAACTGACATGAAAACTGTTGACAATTGGATTAAGTGATCATTCCGAGATGGCATGGACCTGTCTAGAGATATAACCTTCGCATAATTAATAACCCCATCAGAAACAGGTCCCCTCTTTCTTATTTTATTTTTATTATTCAAAATCGATGTGATCCCGCATCTTTGGATTTTTTCGTAAAAGATCCCAAAAAGTTTTGAATTTTCAATTTCATCACATAACTCTGCAATTGTTTTGAGTTTGATTCTTTTTTTGCCGGATTTTGCACTTTTGTGCCGTAACTTTGAGTTTTTTGGCAAAAGGTACCAAAAAAATGTGTGTCAATACGACATCGTTTGTAAAATTTTGGCGACTTTGGACTGAAATCATAACAATTATGAAATTATGGCACAAAATTAAAAATCTTAAATTTTTTTGCGACCCTTTGTGGAAAAGTCCAAATTTATGGGAACAAATTGAATTTCAACTCGTAAAAAATTATGAATAAAAATATGTGAAGTTAAAGTTCGATTGAAAAATTCGTGGATTCTAATCGGGTTGGTACGAGTTAAGCAAGTCTTTTAAAAATAATCGCGCAAACACAAAACATAAAATTCGCTTCCATGTTGTATTATTATAAGAACAAACATTCATTATTTTACGGGCAAATATGTGTGTTTACAATAAGAAAATAAATATTTGTTCTTATAGTAACACATGTAAGATATTGAAATTTGTTTTACCATATGAACACAAAAATGTTCTTGTTTGGAGAAATATGTATTACAACATGAACAAAATTAATACAAATGCGGAGAAAAAAATCTAGATTTGAAGAGATGAACAAATTAAGAAATACATATTTTTCCCTTATTAATAAATATTTCTCTTTATAGTACTATAAGGAGAATATAAAGAGAAATATTTACTCCTCCGTCCCACTTAGAGTGTCCCATAACTTTTGGGCACGATTTTAAGAAATTGTGTATAATAATAATATAGTACATGTAATGTGATAGATAGAGAGATATGAAAGGTAGTATAATAATAATATAGTATAAGTGATGTGATGGAGAGAGATGAAAAAATGTATTTAAATATATTAAATGAGTGGCATATTGTGTAAATATGTATGCGGATAGAGATAATTATAAAAGTAGGGTATGGATATAAAAGGAATGAGACACTTTGGTGGGACGGACGAAAATAGAAATATGGGACACTCTAAGTGGGACGGAGAGAGTATTTTTCTATAAGAACTAGTAATACATATTTGTCTTTATATTAACACATATTTATTCTTCTATTAACACACCTTAGAGCGAAGTTTTCTGATTTTATTATCTTCTTTATTTGAACAATATTAGTGGTGTATAATGAAATATGATTCTAGATTTAACTTAAATATGCTAGCTGATGTAACCAAATAGTGTGATCACAAATTTTTTTATTTTTTTAGGATTTTTATCGGTACAAGTCCTCGAAAGATATGTTAATTATCAATTCGGGCCCTGAAGATAAAATTTATCAATCCGGACACGAACGATGTTTATATTAAGAGATTTTATCAATTCGGGACCTAAAAGATAGGACAATTATCAATTCGAGGCATTAATTTCAGTCCCGAATTGATAAAATCTCTTAATATAAACATCTTTCACTCCCGAATTGATAAATTTTATCTTTCAGTCCCGAATTGATAATTAATATATCTTTCAGACTTGAACCGATAAAAGTCCTTTTTTATTGGTTAAATAGTGACTCAAACCTATAATCTTTTGGGCATAGGGAGTTGAACTCTAACTACTTAATCTATATCACTTCGTCACAAAGTAGTTTTGTTGTTTTCTCAACTTAAATTAAACAATATTAGATGTGCAAAATGAAATATGATACTCGACTTTTACCGAAATGTATCAACTAATCAAACAATATTAGTTTATCTCTATTTCAAAACGGTCGCTCTTGTGTGAGTTACAATGCACAACCGGTGCACTTCTCATCGGGAATATTGGTTTAATTTTTTTACATTCAGTCTAACTTATATTTTATTTTAGCTATAGTAAAGACATCATAGAAATTTCATTTAAATTAGGTTTGATCTTTAATACATATTTTGTATATTTTTGGATCAGAACATAAAGATTTAGAAATATGGGGTAAAATTTTTTTAAGGCCCGTAACTTAATGTAGGTGTCAAAATAAAGACCATAATTTTCCGAGTTGATAATTTAAATTAGCCCAAATCAACCCAAATCGGGTTCAAATTCCAGTCGATTTGAGTTGATTATGGCTTATTTGACTTAATTCCCACTTTTTAAAATTATTGTCTTAAATTTTTAATATGAAAATTACCGTCCTCATTTTACCACCCCAAAATTACAGTCTTTAAAAACATTTTCCCCTAAAAATATGATACTCAATTTTTGTAAGAGAATAATCCCATGAATCTACTCGAGTCCAATTTGATTATATTACAGATGCAGAGATTATGCTTTTCTTGAACTAATCATAATTTCAGCATTGATTAAATCCCAAACTAATTGGAGTTATTCTAAAATTTTAATCTCACAGGCGTTGAATAAGTAGGGGACAGAGAGGAGACAAGTCAAATGTAGCTTAAGTTAACTGCATGGGAATGGAGAAGTCTAAATTAAGAGGATATATATATATATATATATATATATATATATATATATATATATATATATATATATATAAACTTGTATGAGACGGTCTCATGCATGAGATCGAATCACTTTTTAATAAATTGTTATCACTTTTTAAAAAAATGATACAAATTAATATAAAAGTGATAAACAAATTGAAAAGTAATAACAATTTATAAAAAAGTGACTCCGCCTCATGATGGTCTCATGTACGAAACGTTCTCACACAAGATATATATATATATATATATATATATATATATATATATAATTTCTTGAATTATATGAGTTCCCCTCCCCCTCCCTCCTCCCCTCCCCCTAATGCCTATATATATCTGACCTGACCCTCTTGAGATTTTATCAGATATCGAGCAACATACACATATCATCATCAAGAATCAAACAAAGCAAAAATAATTTTTTTGGAGAAAAAGAAAATGGCTGCAGGGTTTTCATCATCACCAATTGACCCTTTTGTCCTTCCATACTCTCTCTCTTCCTTTTCTAATAGCATGGATTCCACTTCAATCCTCACAGATAAGTTTGATTGTAGCAGCAGTGATCATGTCACTAACAAGAGGAAATGCAACCCTTCTTCTGCTCAATCCAAGGTTAATTTCTACACTACTCAAAAAAATTAATTTTAGGTCCGTCTCCGGTGAAACTTATTCAGAGTATGAAATTAGTATCATTACATTCATTTAGTAATACCATAATATTTATTCACACAGTTTGTCGTGTTTATATGTAAAAATGTATCATATTACTGAATGAATATAATAATATCAAGTTTCAGTATAAATTTTGTCTTAATAATACAAAGAATTTATTAATTGTAATGTAAAATTCATGTAATATACAGGATAAGAGAGAAGGGAAAGGAAAGAAGCAGAAGAAAATGAAAGATTGTGAAGAAAAGAAATCATCAGATGAATACATTCATGTCAGGGCTAGAAGGGGCCAGGCTACAGATAGCCACAGCCTTGCTGAGAGGGTATTTATTTTATTTTTCAATTTTATCTTAAATTCCAATTTTAAAAAGTAGGTAAAAAAATATTCACTGAATTAATTAGTGTTTTTCTTGTTGCATGACCAGGTGAGGAGAGAGAGAATAAGTGAAAGAATGAAGCTTCTCCAGTCAATTGTTCCTGGTTGTGACAAGGTAATTGATTTTCAGTATTGACGAACAGGTATAACTCGAGTGGTTAGAGTTCTACCGTATATGTCCAAAAGGCAATGCGTTCAAGTCACCATTTAACCGATAAAAAAATCAGTATTAATTTTTTTATTAAAAGGTATTAATTGTAATATTATTTACTGAAAATAACTAGTACCATATAAAAATATATTTAATGAAACTACTCTCAAGATTTTGCCTTAATAATTTGTTTGAAAAAATTTAATTATTTATAGCCTTTAAATTTAATTATATGTTTGTTGCTAACAAGCTTCATGTGATATGACTGTTTAGCAGGTAACAGGAAAGGCCCTCATGTTGGATGAAATTATCAACTATGTCCAGTCTCTCCAAAATCAAGTGGAGGTATTAATAATTTTTCTTTAATTCTCTAGAAAATTAAATTAATGACATGCTTTTAAATTCTCTTTAATTCATTATACCATATATATATATAAATTACATCTCTCTTAATTATATATGTCAATAATTTGTGCAGTTCCTCTCAATGAAGCTTGCTTCTGTGAATCCCATGTTTTATGACTTTGGGTTGGACTTAGAATCTTTCATGGTTAGGCCTGATCAGGTAAAAATTTGTATATTTTTACAACAATTCTTAGAAAAAAATTAATAATTATTTTTCTTTCGAACCCTGCAGTGCACTGTCCAGTTGTGTTTTATTGTGTAGTACAACATATATTAATATATTGTACGATACAATATATTAGAGTACAACTAGGCAGTGCCCTACAAAATAGAGTAAAATAAACAAGTAATTTTCGTACGCACCAGTTGCAACGTTTCAATTTGTAATACCTTATCACTTGCCAAGTAATACTTCAACGCTTATAAATCAATAACCCGTCATTTTACATGCATAACACGCCGAATTGTGTGAAAAATGATAAGTCATTACTTTTTAAACGTAGAAGTATTGCTTGATAAGTGATAAAATATTGCAAATTGAAAAAAAAAAATCAGTTGCATGACGTGCAATCGTAGGGCAACATTTCCCTCCTATATATCACTTGCAATTAAATTTAAATTTGATGAATTTGCATGCAGGAATTAAGTAACTTGGCATCACCATTGGCAAGCATGCAAGAATGCAATAACTATCATCATCTGCAGCAAAACTATCTTAATTCTATGTTGTTCCAACAAGCCCAACTTCCAAATGTACAACCCCAACAGCCCCAGGTACACTCATAATTTTTAAATTTATAATTTCTTCATTTTTTTAAGGATAATTCTATATATATGTATAATGATAAATTTTAACAAGGACAAAATAAATCATTTTCAGGGAAGTAGACAGAGCTTGTGGGAAGATAGACAAAATATTATGAATCAGTCAGCATTCAACACCCAGCTGTTTTCCTTACATTAATATTAATTCCGGCATCTACCCTACAAGCATCAGGTTTGCACTCACACATTGTCTCTAAATTAATTATTTTTTGTTAATTAATTTAATCAAAATTCACAATTATATATTATGAGTAATATTTGTGTGCACAACTAATCATGTTCAATAAAATAACTAATATTATTAAATCAAAATAGCTATTATTTAGTGAAAACAATTAATACTATTACACATTAGTTGCAATATTGTGCGACGGATGTATTCAAGAATTTGAATATATATATATATATATATATATATATATATATATATATATATATATATATATATATATATATTCTTTTAATTTCTTGGTGCCAAGAATTTACTTTTTCAAGGAATTAATCCAATAATTAGTCCCTTTGCAACCTTATATACATGCTTATCAATACCTTCCTTAGCACTCTTGAAATTTTCGTGATAATTGCTCTATTGTATTATTTCTGCTTTCAAATATCTTTTGTACTTTTGTTTTTCGTCCATCCAATAATAATTGAAAATTTTCATAAACTCCACTCTACAATGTCCAAAAATTTACACAAAATGTCATTACTTTTGGGTTCACATATACACATAATTTAACCAATTTTTTTATTAAATTTTTTTAAAAATCTCATTTTTTTTTTTTTTTTTTTGTGTGTATGTCGTCTTACCCGTAAAAGATATTTATGGATAAATGAAGTATATTAAGATGTTGAATATGACCCAAACTCTATATAGACAAATGAAGATGACATATAGAGACATTACAAAGAATTTCTATTGAAGGTATAAGAAATTGTGACAAGGAAAAAAACATGACAATATGTCAATATATTCAGGTCATATAGTGGGACTGTGACTGTCCCTATATGTCGTAAACACATCTTTTCATTTCAACACATCTTATCAAGAGATAATTATTTGAATTGGCAATTAATAATTCATCATTCAGTTGAGTTTGATTGTTTATAAACCAATTTGATCCTCCAATTGATTTACAACAACTACTCCCGAAAAAGATTTCATATGTAGGTGGGCACACATTTTAAGAAAAAGAGTAATGATTGAAGTTTTGAGGGATAAATTTGTAAATTTTTATGTATAAAGTAAAAAAACTTTATTGGGATATGTGTATGTGAGAGTAAAAGTAATGACATTTGTGTAAATTAGTGAAAATTATGAGGGTGGAGTTTATAAAAGGTTTTCCATTTTAAGGGTGTGAAACTTATATTGGGACGGACGAAAAAGGAAAGTGTGAAAGCTTTTATGGGACGGAGGGAGTAATATTTTATAACAAAATAATTATTATTTTTCTATTAATATTTTTAATAAAATAATTAATACTCTTTAAAATTAGGGAAAATTACAAATAGGTATAAAAATTAGCAAAATTACAAACAGTGTAAAAATACAAATTTTTGTGCTTCGTGCAAAAAAATTTGTGCTTCATACAAATTTTTACATCTAGTTGTAATAAGACTTACCTCTTTCTACCTTATTGTAAATGACCCTTAAAATTAATATATACCTTATAATACAAATAACCAATATCCTTCAATTAATTAGTTTTACGATGAAATTTATTATTTACATAAAATGTTATCTTCATTATTTGATTATTCCTTGGAATTATTGTTATTTTGCAGGAACAAAGCTCCTATTAATATAATTTCTAATCTATTGGGGAAATGATGATTATTGATGATGAACAAGGGCTCAAAAGATCAGTGAAAGAGAGAAGGACAAGATAATTAAATTCCATATTGTCTTAATTTGACCATTTCTTCTCTCTCCTTGACTCATGGTAAAAAAAAAAAAAAGTTAGGTAAAAATTAGATGTGTATTAGGAATATTGTATGAATAATGTGGATTATTAGTGTATTGTATTCTTACTTTTACTAGGATGCAGTCTGTTATTTCTGTTAAGTTTGCAGTTGAATTTACCTTGTCCAGAATTTACTTTTTCAACCTTTTGTTTTATTAGGTATAAATAATCTTTGATTTGATGCTTTGTTATTCTGACATGACATGACCGGTTATATGTGGGCATGTACCCTAGTTCCCCTCCCCCTTTGGGGCAGTACCTATGAATTTGGGTATCTTTCTGTACGAGTTGAATGTAATTAATACTCCTCTGTCTCCAAATTTTAGTAGGCTTGTTACAAGTTTTCTTTAATGATAATGAAAATATTTTTTTATGTCGAAAAGATTTCATATGTAGGTGGACACACACTTTAAGAAAAAGAATAATGATTGAAGTTTTGGGGAACAAATTTATAAACTTTTATGTATAAAGTAAAAACTTTATTGAGATATGTGTATGTGAGAGTAAAAGTAATGACATTTGTGTAAATTAGTGAAAATTGTGAGGGTGAAGTTTATAAAGGTTTTCCATTTTAAGGTTGTGAAACTTATATTGGGACGGACGAAAAGAAAAAGTGTGAAAACTTTTATGAGACGGAGGAGTAATTATTAGTATTATGCTTTAATTTTGGAAAAAATAAGATAAAATTAAGAAACCGTGTGGTGGTGGAAGAGAATGATTGGAGAATTAAAGATTATTATAGGAGGGAAAATAGTTCATTAAAATGAATAGTGATTATTTTATTTAAGAGGAAAAATAATGTTATTGATCATTTGTTGTTCTCATTAACTACCATAATTGTCTTATACTAATTCTCATTGTCATTGAATAATTTTTAACCAAGCACCCCTTAGTGTTATATATATTTAATTATATAAATTTTAAAGAATATAATACTCCCTCCGTCCCACATCAGTTTTCAATTTTCCTTTTTGATTGTCCCACATTAGTTTTCACATTTCAAAAAGCGAAACCCCTTCTTAAACTCCACCCTCACAATATTCATATATTTACATAAAATGCAATTACTTTTACACTCAATCCAACCATTTATCTTACTTTAATAATAAAAGTTTACAAAATTACTCTTCAATACTCCACTCATTACACTTTTTTCTAAAATGTGTGCAGATTAGTATCAAAACTAATCTAGCACACAGAGACTATTAATTTAATGTAAAATTGGTGAAAGCGAGATGGAGAGAGTGGTGACCATGGACAAATTTAATTCTTTGGAAGAAAAAAAAAAAAAAGAGAGTAACTTGGGGAAGATTTTAATTTCTGTAAAAAAAAAAAATATAGTTGGGGTAGATTTTGTTAATATGGGCTACTATATATTCTATCAAGGGGTAGGGTGATATGCAGATCATAAAGTATTATTTCCTCCATTTCGTCCTTGAATATTGTTAGTCACATATTTTAATATAAAAATTAATTAATTATATAAGTTATTTTTAATAGATTTAGAGTAATCTTTTCAACTTTAATAAAATAGTTGTTTAATATTATTAAATTAATTGAGTTAGTGTATGAAAAATAATGATATGAAGTGTAATATTGAGGTAATTGAGATAAATAAATACGAGATAATTTTTTTGATAAACGATACAATTAGTTAAAAAAAACATAATGAGAGTTCTTTTACCAGCGCAGTCGTATTAACTGGTTTATTTTTAATTTTTTACGACCTATCAAATAATAATACTATAAAAGGGCGTAAATTGTTTCAGCTTCTTTTCTCATTTATCAAACGGGATTTTTGGAATATAAATATAGGTATTGATAACTTTATATCACATAATTTGAGTACAAAAATAGATTTTGACAATGAGTATATATATATATATATATATAATTTCTGTATGTCGCTATACACTTTAATAGTTAGAGTAGGTTTCTTGTGTTTTGTATACACCTAAATTTATGATTTTATTATTTTTTTAAAAAGTTAAAGTATCAAATATTTGATTGACAACATTAAGAATTTCATCAAGTATACAAAATTAGGTCAATGATATCATATTTGACTAAATGTATAAAAATTTGATGAAATTGAAAAATAATATTTAAAGTATCAAATATTTAACCAAGAAAGTATCGGTGAAACATCATAAACTTATCATATCGGTATACGAAACATATTAGATATTTCCTATTACCTAATAGTCATCAAATTTATGTATTGGATTCATCATGTTATCAACCTAATCCAGATAAAAATTGGGCAAGAGAATTAAATATGCCTAAACCCATCAAAGAATTTGAAAACATAAACTCCCACCTTTGGCAATATTCATGGAGGCATGACATGTGACATGCCGAATGACTAATTTTCAATTATGGGCTTATATTGTAGTTATATGTATATATATATAACCCTACAATTTAGTTATATATATAAGTGATTTTCGATCCCAAAAAATTGCACCAAGACAAAATAGAAAAGCTCGCTCTTTTATGTGTTATTATATATATATATATATATACATATATATATTCTTATGTAACGATAAATGTGTATTACTAGCCTTATAGAAATACATATTTATCCTTATAGTTATTATAAAGACCAAATATTTATTTCTATAAGAATAAGTATGTGTTTTTAATTTGTACTTCATCATTTTACATCTAGATTTTTTTCGTGTTTGTATTTTGTTCATATAACAATATATTTTTCTTCATATAATAACACTTTTTCTATACATTATAATTTGGATAAATATTTATTTATTTAAGGGCAAATATATACTCCCTCCGTCCATTATGTTTTCACAATTGACTTTTTAACGGTTTTTGTGTGAGAATTATTCATAGTAATACTATGTGTACAAAAATTATTCAACTAGCATATCATTCATATAAAACAACTTTTGTACACATATTACTATGAAATAATTCTCACACAAAACCGTAAAAGTCAATGGAAAAACATGTGGACGATGGAGTATTACTTATCATTATGGTAATACATATTTGACATTATAGTAATACAACCTGGAGAGCAAGTTTTTATGTTTGCTTTTTGCGCGATTTTTGTAAAGATCTACTTGATCCAATCCAACCCGTTAGAATCCACAACTTAAATTTCACGGATCATTGATCCGTAAAATATTTTATTTTAATATTTGTCATATATATATATATATATATAAAGTGTACATTTTAAAAAATGTTTAATTTTGCGTGTTCATAAAAAATTACATAATAATAATGTTTGATATGCGTAACAATAATATTTAAAAAAATAACCACATAAATTTGAATAAAAAAACTTTGCCAACTTACTAATAATACTAGTTTTTGCCAGAATCGCTTCGCACAGTGATTAATATTATTTACCGAGTTTTCATCAATATATATAT
The DNA here is from genome assembly GCA_030762865.1 of Paraleonurus japonicus. Taxonomy (NCBI): domain Eukaryota; kingdom Viridiplantae; phylum Streptophyta; class Magnoliopsida; order Lamiales; family Lamiaceae; genus Paraleonurus; species Paraleonurus japonicus. The sequence goes on from CM061056.1 coordinate 17,806,193, forward strand.
TTTTAATTTTAAAACGAATAGAATAAAAAGTGATTTAAAAATGGTTGGAAATTTTTATTTTAAATTTTAAATTAATTAATGATTTAACATAGATTAATCTTAATTTCTACAATTATCTTAATTATTTAAGTTAAGTTCAACTTAATTTATGAAAAAGATGCAAAATCATAGGAACCTTTGTCAAATATTTTGTTAATATAAATTGACTTAAATTATTATCTAAGGATCATAAAAGTTGCATGGACAATCATAACTAACAAATGCACAAATTTAATATTTTGAGTGCACTATCGTGTATAACTAAAATGATGTAGAAAGTATGGATAATAGGTATTATGTTGGAAGAAGTGGGGTACAGAATTGAAGGAGATAGTTGAGAAAATAAATGTATTGATGGACTATGAAAGTAGTATTACATTTGTTTAATATTGTACAAATAATTTTCAATTATACAAATTTGAATTATAATTAAAATAAATATAAGTGTATCCTAAATACATTATATTCTAACAATATGAACATCTAAAATGAAACACAATAGCAACTAATTTAACACTATAAATTAACTATGTTGTTTGTTTCACCAATAGAAATAAACTCTCCACCAAAATTTTATTTTATTAGCAAAATCGAACAAAAGTGGCAAGATTAAAAATATTTGTTCAAATAGAATAAATGTAAAAAGTCATCTCAGCACTCCACATTTAATTAAAAAAATATTCAATGCATCACAATATTAAAGTGAACTAAAAACAAAAATAAAATAAAAACCCCAAATCAACATTGGATGACTCAGAGGACGGATCTAAGTATCCATATGTAATAATTTTCACCGTTAATCACAACAGGATGCGATATTTGATCGTTCATCAACTCATTAACAATTATAAACCCATTCGTCATCTTAAATGCCCCGGGAATATTGAATAATGAAAATCAAGTCTACGGATACGAATTAAACCATCATCCTTCTATTTTTACACAAACCAAGATTACAAATCAAAAGCTATCTTAGGATTTGCTCTCCATATTTTAAAATTCAAGTATAAAGTCAGTCTTCTTTTCATTCACAATAATTCAATTTCACACCTCGATTAGTTTGTTTACCATCGCCAAATCATTTCAAAAGGTTATTGTGTTTCTCGCTCTCCCTAAATTTATTCTAATAACATGGACTAATACAACGATTAAACAACACCAAGATAAATGATGCAAATAATACCGGTAAGTTATGATTAGAATATAATAAATAATAAATAATTTACTTGTAGACAATCAACCAAGATGGTGATGATCCAAAAAAAAAAAGATCGATCGATATTTCTACAAAGAGACTTATGTTATGTAAAGGAAGAGAAAACAAAATAGTGAATCATTTTAAACTATACAAAGACAATTAAAAATAATTAAAACATCGTATCAACGATTAAACGATTGAAGATAATTCATGAAATAAATCATACAAAAATCATTAGAGTGACTTGAGGTTGGAGTTGTGAGATTGATGGAGATTATATAGGGATAATTGTAGCTACAATCAAACAATTATTGACTAATTATATGCTAATATAATGACACCAATATATTTTATAAATACATTTTCATAATTTTTTGGATTGTTATTAAAATTAACAAAAACCTTCCTAAATTAAAATGAACGATCAAGATTAAATTAATAAATCAACATCAAAGGCCAAAATGTTTCCCTCCAATTGTCGGTAAGGAAACCAATTGGTGTATTATATATTTATAGATAGATTTTACGTATATTAATGTTGGTTCCATTAGAAATCTGAAAGATTTAACTAAATATTTTTATTAAACTTGTACCAATGACTATAATGTGTTCTTACCATCCCGAAATCAAATATATAGATTGGGACGAAGCGAGAACAAATCAAATAGTTAGAGTACCATTATCTAAACTTTTTAGATAATGAAATCAAATATATAGATTGGACGAAGTGAGAACAAATCAAATAATTAGAGTACCACTATCTAAACTTTTTAGATAATCAGTTACATAAAAATTGAAAAAAAAAACCCAAATATATTGACTGACCCCTCGGACCCCTCCTATATGATTCTGTCTATAATTCTAATCTAAGTCATTTATTAATATTTTCTCCTCCAATAATAATTATTATTATCACCTCCATGAACTTTTGAGTGTAGTCATTTAATAACCCTCAATCATAGATCCAATTAAATTGTTATTATCATTTAAATAGTAAATTGGGGGCCCTTTTAGTTAGATTTGACCTCAAGTTTGGGTTATTGACCTATCCTGCTCCTCCACCTGCTAGCAGATTTATTGGATCCAATCAACTTTGCCAAAAGACAAGAGAAGACAATCACTCAAAGTTAGACCCATAAATTCTCTTTTATTCATATTTTGGTAAGTTAAATACTCTTCTCCGTCCCAAATTAGTTTTCATACTAATTTGAGCACATATTTTAAGAAAAAGTATAATGAGTGGAGTATTGTGGGGTTATTTTGTAAACTTTTATTATTAAAGTAAGGAAGGTGATTGGATTGAGTGTAAAAGTAATGACATTTGTGTAAATATGTGAATATTGTGATTGTGGAGTTTAGGAAGATGTTTTCTTTTTTGGAATGTGAAAACTAATATTTGACAAACCAAAAGGAAAGTGTGAAAACTAATATAATAATAATATTAGAATATTTAGTCCCACAAAATTTGAGGGGATAAAAGAAAAATTATATATATAATAAATAATTGTATTTATATTAAATATTTGTCTATATAATCTGTATATATTATTATATAAATTAAATATACACGGTTTACAAATTATCTTTATAATGCATTTATATCACCAAATAAATTAAATAATGTGATGTATATATTATTAAATAAATTAAATATACACTAATGCATATTTTATTCTAATTTAATTCATATCTATATAATCTGTATAATTTAGTATAGAAGATTAGATTTGTGTAATATTTCTTAATAAATTGGATATCTGAATAAAATTTTAGGATAATTTCAAATTTCAAACATAATTCCGTATAATGAGCTTGATTATTAAATAACATACTTTTTTTTAATGATTAAATAACATAATTTTTAAAAAAATATATATATATATATATTAAAGAGATACATTGATATATAATTATCAATATTTACAATTACAAAATTACAATCATTCAAAACAAATCCAATCAATATATTTATTAATTCTATAACAGATTGAAACAAAGTGTCGAATCGAAAATAAATATAATAAACAAATAAAATTAAATATCCTCCATCTTCATTGTAATCAATCTTCTTTAATATGAAATCGTTAGATTACAGAACACCGAAAAAAGAAGAATAAAGGTACAAATTGACCAATGGTGAATGAATGAATCTATTAAAATATTTGCAAATAATACATCATGAAAAACTAAAAATTAGTCTCATAATCAAACAACATAGTCAGATGATAAAATCATTATGTAATTTGCATCGGCATAAAAATAAAATAACATGAAAATAAAATAACACAAAGAAAGAATTTAGTATTATTTTTAATGATATGCAACATAAAATGAAAGAAGAAGAGAAGAAGAAATTTAGGGATTGTAGTGAAAAACAAATGAGTGGTTATGAATTTATAGAAAATATGTAATGAGATGAAAGGTTTAGATTAGAAGTTAAAAATAAATGGATGAGATTAGAAGTTACAAATAAGTAGTTGAGATTAATACTTAAAACTTAAATGAATGAGAGAAGGAATATTTTGAAATAGAAGAGTGTGATTTTGTCTCATAAATTTTATTATAGGTTTTGCTTTATAAGGTTATAGATAGATATACCCTAGCCAAAAAATGCATCCCTCCTTTCATAATATTTGGCTTATATTATATTTTTAATTTATTTATTTTTAAATAGAAATTAAAATAAATAAAATGAATGCGTAAAACATATATATGTGTGTGTATATATATATATATATATATATATATATATATATATATATATATATATATGTGTGTATTTAATTTAACTTACATGATCCTTTAAACGCATGTGTAGTTTCAAAGTTTTTTAAATTTCAAAATGTGTTTAGATCTTTATTTATGAAAAGAATTAGGATTGAAAATTAAAGTAAAATTAAATTTAAAAGTGTTAATTCAAATTAATTTACTCGTAAAATTTTAAACTTATAAAATTTCATTACATTGACATTAAAATACTTGTCATGTTTCATAGGCACACAACAAAATGTGGATTTTATAGTAGGCTTTTTATGTAGGGAAACGTCATCACAAAAATATTCTTAAAAATTGATACAAAAATTTCTTTCTAATTAAGTAATTAAAAATACACTCTTAAAATGTATACTTTCTAAAAGAAATAATTGCAAATGTTAATTTAATACATTTTATTATATAGGTAATTAATTCAAATTTATATAATGATTATGTCGTGATTAAAAGAAAATGCAAACACTTTCTCCTGTTACATTTTTTGTATTTTAGTTGGTGTTCAACCATGTTGGATTATTAACTCATGTCGATGTAATATATATCATCCATTAATTATTTTTCACTCTTCACGTGTCATTCATTCACAATATATATGAAATATGTAATGGAACAATAAATATATAATTTTTTTATCGGAAAAATTTTTATTCATGAGAATAAAATATTGGGTATAAGATATACCCCATAATTATAGGTATAAGGAGCAATCAACAATTAAGAATAACTCTAGGATTGTCTAACCAAACCGAGTAAGAATAAGAACAGAATTCGGAAAAATATATCGAAAGCCAACTCCACAATCTTGCTTTCATCTCATCCATCAATTTGTTAACCACTTAACTCCACATTCTCAAAGACCACTTTGTTTCTTCCTTTCCAAATCATCCATACCACACAAATTCAAACATGTGATCTCGTGTGCTTTTTGGTGCCCGGCTGCCAGCTAAAATAATGTATATAAATTGGTATTGTGTGAACAAGTTTCATTATATATAAAATTTATTTACAGTATTACTTAATACTATTAGTGAGATAACTAATATCATTCAACTAATATATTTTAAAACTAATATTTTATAATAAAACAACCAATACCCTCAAAACAAATTTTATGGTGAAATTTTTTCACATTATAATACCTTGCCAATTTATATAATATAAATATAAATTACATTGTAATAAAAAATCATCAATATATTGGTTCATAGTTGGTCCCATACATTTGTTGATTAGTCAAATATATACGTTTCTTTTTGGGAAGGATTAAAAGCTAGATTTATTAAAGAAAAGTACAGCAAATCTGTATACCTTTATAATATTGAAGTCTAGTTTAGTTGCTTTCGAGTGATGTTTGCCTTTCTTCTTTTAAAATGTATAGTGTGAAACTTATCGGTTTCAAATTTAATAATTAACTATTCTAGCTAGAAGATTAAAATATAAAATGACATTACTAATGTTTAATGTCTATATATATATATATTGTAGTTTTGTTTAATAACCGACAGAAAGTCATTGTTTTTGATAAGTCATAATTTTTTATTATTATTATTATTATTTTCTTTGAAAGAAAAAGTCATTGTTAATCGCATCGATTTGTGACGATATCTAACTGTTGTAAATCCAAATTTAAGATTTACGAGAAGTTTTCATCGCAAATAAAAAAAAACGACGTCATGATTATGCTTGACAGTGTTTTGAAAATCGAATGAATCGGCTGGTTTAACCAGAACCGTTACGGTGTCGATCCGGTTCTTTCGCATATCGGTTCTTAGAAAAATCATTAAGCACCGTTAAAAAATCGAGTTAAACCGGTGACCCAGTGAATCGATTGACCCAATTTTTGGACTTTTTTAAAAAAATTAATTTTTAGCGTTTTTGAATTGATTTTGGTGGAAAATTTGTAATTAATTGCTATAACTTATTTTTAATTGTAAATTTTTTTTTTTTTTTTTTTTGAAAGCATTGTAAAAGTTTAACTTTTAGATTTTATTTTTATGGACATATATTCTCAAGTTTTAATTTTTGCGTACTATACGTTAATCTTATATGAATTCTACGTTACATCTTTATGGATATATATAATATCTATGATATATTGATATATACTATACATAATAAATAAATGCGAGTTATCCGATTTTCTTACAACGGTTCAATCGGTTGAATCACTTTGGGTTACGAAAGTCAATTTTGTCGTAAATTTTGAGACTTTGACCAAATATTTAAAATCGCTGCAATATCGTTACAATTTACAATGAATTTAGGGCCGTCGCAATTCTCCATGGTTTTTTTTTTTATAGTGAAATGGGTATGGCCGACCATGTTAGTTTTTTTTTTTTTTTTTTTTTAAGTTCAGATATAAAAGTTTTATTGTTGGATGAGTTTAACAATATGAACAAATTCACGAACAAATTAAGTTTCAAGTCTCCTATATATTAATTGCGCTATAATTGAACATTCATATTAGAATATTTGATTAAAAATATAAAATAAAATGTGAATTTTAACTAATATAACCAAAATGTATAAACTAATATAATTGAAATATGGCGAATACACGAACACATGTGCGTATGTTACTTGGCAACAAATTCAGTATTATTAATGTTTTACACCAAGTTTTCCTATATATATACCAATTAATACATCGTCTAGCTGTTGTATCGATCAGTGATAATTAATTAATTGACTTTATATATATATAGTTTTCTATCTACTAATTTTTTTTTTTTTTGACGGGGTTTTCTACCTACTATTTGATTAATGAATTTTGGATGGTTTCATGTCGGCAGTTTTTGGATTATTTCTCACCTCATATTAATGTCATTTCATATGATTATAACTTATAAGGACCACTTTACATCATTCATCTCTTTTTTTATTTAGTATAATACTTTTAATGCTATATATGTGCAAATGTGAATATTATGTATGCGTTAATTAAAAGGAAGAAAAAATATGCACAAATTACATCATAAAAAGAAAAGGAAAACATATATATATTGTGTGGATTAGTTGATTAAAATATTAGAGATGTTCATATATGTGAAAGAACAAATGCAATTAATAGTATTATCTGTTGTTATTAAGCAGCTTGCTGATACTATTGTTCTCAGTGTGCTAAAGAATTCAGTTGAAAAATTTATTTTATTTAAAAGTATGAAATTGTAGAAAAGGATAAAATTAATTTATTTATGTTAATTTCTCATCAAGTGATAAGAATTGACAGTCAGTTATGAAATTTTAACTAACACTTTTCGATTGAAACTAAAAGGTATCGGTTGAGCTCTCGGAACAACTTTGAGGCGAGAATCGAAACAAAATAACTATTTGTCTTTGTTCGCTTCTTCTCACGAATACATAAGATACAATCAATTGAAAAATTAGGGTTCTTATTTACGTTTTGAATCCAGATTCACCAACATCATGTGTATTTACGAGCATTTTGTATTGCGAATGTTTTATGTAATATGTTAAGAAAAATTGTGCCTTTGTTTCATGTGATGTGTTTCGTGTAATGAAAAAAGTAAAAAATTATATTTTTAATTGACATGTAATATTTAAATTTTATAAGAAAAATATAAATATTATTATTAAATTAAAAACATTATTATTTTTACAAATTAAATTACATATCCAGTTGAAAAAGAATTATGAAATACTGAAATATACAAACACTGACTATGTTTTTTCCCATAATAAAATTGATGCAACAAATTCTGTTTTTGTGTGTGGAAGAGAAAAAGAAAATCTTCTTCTCGATTTTATTGTCTTTTTCTTGCGATAGCTTCATCTAACTTGTCATTTTCGACATATATGTCCTGTCCTATATATATGTTGACGATTACAACAAGACACAAAAATTCAATCACATTTTTGCCACTTAAAATATATCAATATATAACATTTACAATCAAAATATATTTCAATAAGGCCATGGGCTTACTTGTATTTTTTTTTATGAATTTAGATCCTATCACTACAAAAAAATAGTCATTTACCGACGGATTTCCGCTAAAACTGGTCATCCATCGGTAATTTTTCGTCACAAAATACCGAAAAATTAATTCGTTGGTAAATACCGATGAATATTCGTTGGTATTTCGTTGTAATTAATTAGCGAATATTCGCTTGAAAGCATTGTTTATAAAAAATTCAAAATTTTGTAGGTAAATCTGAAATTTGAAATTCGACGGTATTTTGTCGGTATTTTACTCGGTATTTGTAATGGAATTTGGTCCGTCGGTATTTTACGCTTTTTTGTAGTGTATATATTTGCAATGATAATTATAATTAGATCCTCCTATTTTCAATTTACTTTTGGATTGAGTGCTTATATTATCATTTATAAATGGCTAATTTTATAGTAATCAAAATATAAGAATCTTAAATTTTTTAAAATAGGGGTATTTACAATTCACATTTGTGTGCATCAATTTACAACGTACAATTACTACATAACTAATACTACATTCGTCAAAAAATTTATTCTCCTTTCTTTTGCCACATCCCACATGTTTTAATGTATGTATAAAATAGAAATGTGTGATAGGTATGTGGTTGTTAGAAAGTGATGATAAAATAATGTGAGATGTAAGTATTATTCAATAAACTAATGATTTTAAATAAAAATAATTAATGTTGACCAACTAATTAATATTATTCAATGAAAACAACTAGTAATGTTTAATGAAATTAACTAATATTCTTTCATAAATAAAAGTACTATTGTTTAGTGAAAATAAAAGAATTTGCCAATATTTTCAAATTAAAAGGAAAGAAAGGAGACTTCTTCTCTAAGATAGAACCTGAAATCTCGTATTGTGATAAGGATTGAAATTAGTGTAAATATATCCACTCTCTAGCTAGAGACAATATTTACAAATAAAATACATACCTCAATTATAAAAAAGAATGGAAAATATATATAGATACCTATATGCACATAATTATATCATTGAATTAGTTCACATTTTAGCATATAAAGAAATGAGTGGGCAAGTGGGTGGTCACGTCTCATCATGTGTTTCTGCTTCTTTTGGGACAATAATAAATAATTAATTTACATACATATATATATATATATATATATATCATTTAATTAAATATTAATATACCATTTAAATATTTTGGATCAACTTTCGAGTAATCTTCACACATGTATGCATTCAATTTGGCAATAGTTCATGTCGATCTTTTTAATTGTTTTTTAAATGTTTGAGGTGTGCATAATTGGAAAATAGTGTTCGATGAGGTCAAAAAGGCAAACATAGGCAGTAGAATTGAACTTGTATCATCAATCATAGCACACACTATCTCGACAACATGTAGTTCAGAATTATTTTTCTGTTAGTTTATTGTGTATTGACTTTACAAAATAATGAAAAAATAAAAAATTACAAGAAATTACAAGGTTAACTTTCTCGATTTAGTTGGTTTTTACAATTAGGCAGCTTCCTAAAAATAACTTTCAATTTTAGATAGGTACAAAAGTAACTGCAACAACGATCTACTCATCATGAACTTAACATGACTACGAACAATAAAAAGATGAGTCAAAGTTGTATAACGTTCTATAAACATAAATTTCATGAACGGAGAGAGTTATATACTATAACGATTGTGTATATATATGTATAATATGTATATATCAAATCAAATAAAAACTAGTGATAAACGAGATATAAGGATGGCCAATTATCAAACTTTGGTATATACTATCATCATCAATCCACGTAGGGTTTCAGTTCTTGTGGGTCCGGCCTACGCTACGACTATTGTCTAGGGTTAAGATGGGGTGGGTGGGTTGGGTTGGAGGGGGTTGTGTGTGATGGGATAATAACATATATAGTGCATTTGGCCTATATCGAATTGCTTTGTCTCCTTAATTTTGTTGTCCATAAGGGAGAGGAAAACAAGTTGTTAAAGACTTATCAAGGTGGTGTCCTTACATGATGCATCCAAGGCATGGGTTGTTCTAATATGGTTTAGGGTCTTCATCCCCACTTGCTTCTTTGTCCTCTTAATATATATATATATATATATATATATATATATATATATATATATATATATCCGGCCCCAAGAATTGGTTAGATCGAGATAGGTTTGAGATTTAATAGTATACTCATCTGTATGTCTCGATTCGAACTCTCGATACTATCGGTTTTGTGTTGAGTCGGTTCATACAGAATTTTGTGTTGATTTAATTGGGCTCCGTTAGTGGACGATTGATGAGATTGATCATCCAAATTAGTCAATTTTTGAATTGGATATTGAATTTCCAATATATATATATATATATATATATATATGTATATATGGATTTCTTTTTTCATTTGTTGGGACAATGACCCCTTGTTCTATAATGAGTTGAGACACAAAATTTTTTTTTACATATGGGGTGTAATGAATGATGATATATTCATCAATTGTGTTGAAAATTGATAACCCATTTTAGCATATATGATGGTAAAGTGTAAATTGTAATTAGGTTTCACTTAATTTTATGTGTGGATCAATTCATTAATTGTTGGACACAATAATAATTAATATAGCGTTTTTGCAAAATATAATCCGTGCAACAGAAAAAAATACTTATGTACAAGTAAAAGTGAAGTATTTGGTAATATTTCAAATTATCAGATTCCTGTGATAAGTTAAACGAACTTCGAGATTTATTTTTTTAAATAAATTTTCCTTTCCAGTATAAACAATTAAATTAAACACCTATGCAATTCCTAATAATTCCATTAAATAATGGTGGAATGCATTGTTTATTTGTCATCACCACATTATTAATGAAATATGAGTTGAGCATACAATCGCTTTTACCTTATAGTAACACATAATTTGCGAATTTTTGTTTGTTTGTTTGAGGCATATTCACCACAAAAAAAACGAATTTGGCGAGGAATTAACGAGGGGAGGGGATTAGCGAGGGCTTTACCGAGGGAAGGTAGCCTCGGCAAAAACCTTGTCGGGAAACACTTCCTCGCCAAATCCCTCGCGGGATTGAACCTCGCGCCGGCCGCGGCCAGCCTCACCGAGCTAGTTTTTTTCGCCGACAAAGGATTTGAACCCCGCGACCTCCGCGCGAATGGAGGAGAGGGCCTTGGCGCTTTACCGCTTGGGCAAAGCTAATCATTCGATATAGTTTTGCTTTTAAATATATTAATATCATATTATGTTCAATATTTTATATATATTTAATTTATAAATGTTATTCAATTAAATATGTTTAATATATATAACTATTATTCAATTATATATGTTATCATATATATTCAATTAAATTGTATACAATATTTAATATATTTATTATTATTTTATAATAATTGTATATATTCAATTAAATTGTATTCTATCAATTACTATATACAATAATTAAATAAAATCACATTATTACACTATTCAATTAGTATATATATATTATTGTTTTATAATTATTAATATTGTATATATTCAATTAAAATGTATCCTATAATTCACTATATACACATTATCATATATTATTGTTATTATTATTATTGCATATATATATTATCATGTTTATAATTATTATTATTACCACATATATATTCAATTAAATTATCAACTATATTATCATGTGTATTTATGTACTCTTAAACAATTAAAATTAATAATTTAAATAACTAAAATTCATCATCTTATAAATTAATTAAAATTCATACACATTTAAAATTCATAAATTCTTAATTAACGTACATTCGAAAAAAATTCATTGTTTTAAACACAAATAATTAATTTAGCGGCGCCTAGAACCCCTGACCCACGGATGATCGATCAACCACCGGACCGGATGGGGAATATCACCACCGGACTGGATGGGGAATATCACCACCGTGGAAGGAACCCCGTAACCCCGCAACATCTCCTCGGAGTTGACGTTGCATGTCCGCCCGCAACTCCACCGCATCTCCGCTCATCTCCGCTCGCATCTGCTCCATCTCCAACCGCACCCTCTCACGCTCCTCTTGAGCATCCGGTCCATATCACTGGGTGATCCCACTAGTAGGAGTGCTCGATGATGAGCAAGAGCCTGAGGGGATGCGTCTAGACTTACCATTGACCGAGACCCCGAACCCTCCCGTGTTGTTTTCCAACTCTTTGGACATAGATCCGGGATAAGTCGGGTTGGGGTTCGAGCTCGACTCCTCAGAGGGCCGAGGCATCCGGGAGGCCGCCTCTTGTACTTCATACCGTTTAATATTTCCACAATTAAAAATTTAGATTACAAAAATAGACATATATATAATTTTTTTATAAATTATTACATAATATAAAATGAAAATACTTACAATTGTGTCACTAAGGGCCCCGTAGGTGTACTCCCCTTCAGGAGTTGCGTGGTAATGCCGCACTATGTCCCGATCGGCTGGGGGCCGTCCATGCTTCCTCTCCCGTATTTATTTAATTAGAACCACATGTTTAATTAAAATATTGAACTAGCATTAAAAAATTACTTACAAAGTCATATGCATACTCGGCCGATCCACGGATCCGCCCCTATGACGGGACATGCCGCATGCCTCCAGTGCTCCGACATTCAATTCCTCCTACACTCGCGCGCTCTTTGACCTCACCTCTTCTCTACCCCAATACTCGAAAGCGGTGGATTGAAGACAGCGTCATCCCATCCAGCACTGCTCCTTGGTGAAGAACAACTTTTCACGTTGTTCAAAGATATCGATGTATCTTTCCGCCGCCCTACGAAGGAACAATGATACACCTCCGTTGAGTTCGTGAACGGAAGGGTCCCACCTAGTCACCGCCAAACAAAATATTATTGTACTCAATAAGCGTTAAAGTTTATAAATTAATCAAAATTAAATAGCGAATAACAAAATATAATGTACCTGAAATGACTCCCAAGACGTCCTGAAATTTCTCCGAGGAGATATCATCCTGAAAGTGAATGCACCGGCCCATATGTTTATACATAATATCCCGAATAATCCTGGATACCCGATTCGATGGCATCAACTCCGCAAAAACGGAATAAACACGCGAAATTATAATAGACATATAAATATGACACAGCTTTATTATTCACAAGTATTTAACTTACGTGCCCCGTAGATCTATATATCCAGATCGAACCCGCAGGAGCTGGAGCCGATCTGGATGGTCCTCATAAGACTCGAGCCAACAGCCTCGTCCGCTTATCCTGCTGAATAATGGGTACCGTGACCGTACCTCGACCTAGATCCAGACGCTCCGTCTCGACCCAAATCGTCCCTGGACCCAGACGGTCCCCTCCATCCGTGACGGTCCGCTCATCTCAGAATAATAATTAAATAAAACCACATTATTACACTATTCAATAACAAATAATTCATCATATACTCGAGCAATGCATTAAAATGAAACACACATAATTATTACACTATATATTCAATATTCATCCAGTTTTCATCCTCCTCCTCCTCTTCACTCTCCTCCTCCTCATCATCATCATTTTCTTCTTCTTCTTCGTCTTCTCCTTCCTCTTCTTCATTATTTTCAATATCAATTAGTGCACCGTTGACATCTCACAATATGATTGGATCATCATCCGCTTGCACAACATTAATTTGGGACTCAAGGTCGCCTTGAAAGGGGAAGCTCTTGTTCATTCGTTGGCACGGTTTCGACCAAGGATCTCGGTTTGATTTTGCAAACGGTCAACCACTCATGTCTACGCTTTCCGGGTATTTGCAATAGTAAACTTGAGTGGCTTGACTTGCTAACACAAAAGGATCGTAGCGGCCGTATCTTCCCCTTTGATTAACGTCCACAAGTTTGTAATGAGGATGTACTCTAGTTCCATTTGGCACAGATGGATCAAACCACTCACACTTGAACAGTAACAACATTTTTCTCAATACGTCCGGTACTCCGGTTGCACTACTTCCTCGAGGATCCCGTAGAAATCATTCTCATCTGCATCATAATTTTTACCCTTGATACAAACGCCTACAATTTGAAGTAGATTTAGATGAGCCATAAGTTCGTGTGTGAAATTTGTAACCATTCACGTAATATCCAGGTATGTGGTGACACAACTCGAAGGACCGCTAGAAAGATCACGTATCCACCGATTTTGAATATTGTTTATCCTTACAAGTTGTTCAAACCACGATGCAAACTCATCTTGTAGTCTATTATCTTGTTCAGCCCTCGAGAGTCCCGGATGGTATTTTTGCAATTGCTCGGAAAACATACTACAAAAGGGGATTTGATTATTTAATATACGGATTGACGGTATAATTAACAAAAGTTGAACGTTATAAACTTACTCGATATACGGTTGCAACTCGACAATTCAAGAACACGTACGTATGAGCCGTGTTTTTCTTCTCATCTACAATCCATCTTTTGTTCACCTTTCCAAGATGTCGACCAGAGGTATAAATATGGACAAAGTACCTTTCGCTACTTCGGTACCTCGCCCGACCATCGTAATTACGAGGTACACCGTGCCGCCTCATCCGAACGTGATCGCCAAAATAGAGGGAACAAAATATTGAGGCCTCTTTTGTTAAATACGCATTTGCAATCGATGCTTCAACATGCGCCTTGTTACCAACACCGAGCTTTAAATTGTAAAGATACCTAATTAAATGAATCAAGTGTTATATATATATATATAACCGTTTTAGGTAATCAAATAATTTAGAGTTATAAATTACCTCTCAAATGGATACATCCATCTATACCGCACAGACCAGCCTATCCTTGCTTCGTATGCAAGGTGCACAGCAGAGATGCTCCATCGAATTGAAGAAGTCGGCGGAAAAATACGCTCCAACTTACACAATATAATCGGAACATCTGCTTCCAATCGAGCCATGTTCTCTACCGTAATGGATGTAGAAGTTAACTCCCTAAAGAACAAACTAAGTTCAAGTGATTGCTTTCCACACATTCGGCGCGAGTTTCACGAAAAGCAATCGGGAGTAGTCTCTGCATAAACACATGACAATCATGACTCTTCATCCCAAACATCTTCAATTTGCTCCACTTACACATCGAGATAGGTTAGACACATAGTCATCGGAAACTTCAACCTCGCTTACCCATCCGCATGCATCATCCTTTTGACTCTTATCAAGTGAATAACAAGCTTTGGGATACTTTCCGTGCGTTGACATTTCTCTAGAGAGAGGACGACGACAATATTCATTAAGTTCATCCCTAGATTTATTTGTGTCTTTTGTTTTCCCTTCCACATTCATCATTGTGTAGAACAAATTATCAAACATCACATCCAAATTATGCCGGATCAAGAGGGTACTCCAATATGGCAAATCCCAAAAATACTTTTCTTCCTCCACCACCATCTAATCTTCTGGGCCTCGGCACCTCTTCCTGTCACTTTCCTACCCCAACCAATCAATTTCTTGTAGAAGCATTTCACCTGTTCGGATGGGTGGTGGGTCATCTCAGAACTACTACATTCTTCGTGAATGCGGTCTTGTTCCTGCGATACGGATGTCCCCTCGGGTAAGAACTTACGATGGTTATCAAACCACGATCAATTTGCGAAGTTTTAAAGTGAAGGCATCGAGTACTCAGACAATATGGACAAGCAGTCCTTCCAGTGCTCCATCCGATGACATTGAGTAATTTGGAAAGTCACTAATGGTCCAGATTAATGCGGCTCGCATCATAAAATTACGCTTTCTAGCAACATCATAGGTTTCCACCCCATTTCCCCATAGCATGTTCAAATCATGAATTAGTGGTGTAAAATACATCTATATTATCCTTCGGATTTTTAGGACCAGCACCAAAACCGTCGAAACATGAATTGTTCTTTCATGCACAACCATGGGGGCAAATTGTACGGTGTCACTATCATCGCCATGACGAATCGTTTTCCCGATCGCCTAAACGAAAACCATCGGTGCTCAAACCCACCTCACATTCCGTATTTCAAGAAATCGGGATATGAATAGTCCAGGTGTTTCCAAGCCAACGAATTTGCGGGTGACGCATAACACCAGCCTCATCATTATAGCAACTAGCATGCCATATCATATCCTTAGCAGAGTAGTGGATCGATACAGCCGCAATCGAGGAATGATAGGAAAATAGAACATCTCTTTGAAAGGATCGTTCTTTTCCATCGACCATCCACACCACGCCTAGCGAGGTTTGAATCGGGATCGACCACAAACCTTACAAGATTCAAGCTCCCCTCGCACCCAATATATCATACAATTAATCGCACAACAATCAATCCTCTCTACGGAAGACCCATCCCACCCATCAAGTTTAGTATCGTAAAATTTCTTGGGCACCAGATTTTCTCGGAGGGCAAATCTCACTAATCAAATCAACTATTTGATTGTAACCCCTTTCAGCATACCTATTTTCGGCTTTAATGTTTAAAAGACGGCATTGAATGACAATCGAGAATGAGACTCGCAACCTGTGATACAGATCCCTGATCCGCCGCACGAAGCATGTCAAAAATGTGCAAAGATGCGATTAAGAGGTTCCTCACTAAGGGGCTCTTCTTCCACATTTTGAAACCGATGTTAGGACCAAGTTAAGTCCATCATCATATTTTGGTACGAGCTAGGAGTCTTTGCCAGTTGTCGCCAACTCTATATGAAGTCGGCGCCGATCATAGTTTCGGTGTGGCATAGAATTCCAATTTTGCTCACCGCAAAATCCAATTGTGATAATTAGACATAAACCCATGCCTAAACAAATGTGATTTCACGTCAATGGGTTCTCTAAAACTATGGTTCCTACATTTGAATTTCGAGCAAGGACACCTAATCTTTCCTCCACTCATCCATTCCGGTTACTAGTAGCGAATTCTATAAACGATTCGATTCCACTAAGAAATTCGGGAGATATCATGCCATTAATCGTTCTTGGACCATACATCCAACTACGGCTTGAATAATATATCTGTTTCAAATTAATGAAGATTCAAAATTTAATTAAATCATATATAATTAATTCTTCCACTTAATATTTTTTTCCTAATATTAATATATATATTTTCTAAAAATTTCGAGAGTTTTGTTTTATTTTATCGCATTCCCAGCTTAATATATCAAGTAATTAATTCCTAGTGCATCCATTTCCGACTTAATTAAAATTAATCAAGTCGGAACGCACATTCTACAAACAATACCAAATAATTCATCAACCCTCAACTCCAACATCAACTTGAATCGAACATCGATTCAATTTTCAAAACTAATATTATAATTGAACTATCATACAAAATTTGATCGAACATCGATCACCATATTATTATATCATATGAGCATGCAAAATAATTTTAAATCAAATAATTATTACAATTAAATTAAAAGCATATCTTTAAATAATTAATTAAAAAAGAATACTTACGGTGATAGTGGTGGCGTGTAGTGAAATTATATGCCCGGATCGAATCTTTTTCAACACACCTACAAATATATAAATTATAGCAATTAAATTAAATTATAATAATTAATATTAAAAATAAATTTATATAATTGCATACATACTAATTACTCTAAATAATTAATAATTTTATACTACTAATTATATAATTGCATACATATACTAACTCTAAATAATTAATAATATTATACTACTAATTATTTCTAAATAATTATTAATAATTAAAATACACATAATTAACAATTACAAAAATTAACACTAAATAACTAATAAAACAATACCTATACAAGTATATGTATAATAACAACAAAATTAACAACAAAATTACACAAATATATATGCATGTGAAAAATACAAAATTTGTAAAATAACAACAAAATTAACCGATTAAATCATAAAAACTCACCGTAGAAATGTTCCTAGGAACGAGTAGAACAAAGCCCAAATAGTGGGTGGGTCAATTTCGGCGGCGGAGGGCGGCGGCGTGAAGGTCGTGAAGAGGAAAATTTGCGTGGGGGCCGAGGGTCACTGGCTATATATTACGGATTTAACGAGGGCCCGAGGGGCCCAAGCCCTCGTTAATATTGGGTCAAGCGAGGGGCCCTCGGTAATAAGTTTTGGGCTTGGCAGGGGCCCTCGGTAATTAGCGAGGGCCCCCAACCCTCGGTAATTTTGGGCTTGGCGAGGGTTTTGCCTGCAGACCGGCTTGCCGAGGGGCCCATTCCTCGTTAAAATGCCGAGGGGCCCATTCCCTCGTTTGGGCCTCGTTAATTACCGAGGGGCCCACCTCGCAAATACCCTCGTTAATTTTGGCCTCGGCCCGCCTCGTTAATTACCAGGGCTTTTTCCCTGCAAATGCCCTCGTTAATACTTGTTTTTTTGTAGTGATTGCATCGTATCTTGATTTGTGCAATATTTCATACAATATTTGCTCACATATATATATATATATATATATATATATATATATATATGTATATGTATATATAATGAACAAATATTGTATGAGATCATGTCACCGTAAGACTATTATGAGACTATTATCACTTTTAATAGAATTATTACCACTGTTAATAGAATTATTTGAAAAAATGCACGGTAAAATGAAAATAAATTGTATCACTTAAAAAATGAATGTAAAAATATATCATTTTAAAATAAAAATCTAAAAAGTGATAATATTTTTATTAAAAAGTGATAATAATCTAATAATGGTGTCACCGTAAAATAATTAACTCGGTCTTATATCGTATATGCACTCATTCCATGTACGTATTCAAATTTATCATAAAAAGTGCTAGATGTTATAATCGAAAATAAAAGGCAAAATTTGTATGAAGCAGCTATAGTATGAAATTAATACCATTAGAATCATTTACTAATACCATAACATCTATTTAGTGATACCATTACACTTATAAACCGATATCACAATATAAAATGGTTATGGTATCAATGATTCTAATTGTATCGTAGAGTGATTCTAATAAGTCTTAATTTCATATTATGAAACCGCTTCATAGAGAGGCGACTCAAAATAAAAAGTGTCAATTATAATTAAAAAAAAAAGTATTAGCATCTCAGAAGAGAACTACTAATTTTTGTCATATTAAATTAAATTGTCCAACGACCAAACTGCATAAAATTAAGGCGCAAATTTGGTGATCTTGGATTTGGCACCGAAAGTGTGACAAGAATGTATCGACCAATCACTTTTATATTATTATTATTATTATTTATTTATTTATTTATTTATTTATTTATTATTATTAGTTACTGTTGAAAACGTGAAGAAGTTGCCCGGCCCCTCTCTCTGGAGAAGGACCACTGTCATTAACAACCAAAGGGTGATTTTAATAAGTTGTTTTTTTAAAAACTTTATTCACTTTTAAACGGTAATTAGATTTTAACAAGAAAGTTATTTATTAATATTAAAAGATGTAAAATTGAGAATAAATATGTCATTTTAATTTTATTGGAGAATTGTTATTTTAGTTTGAGAGGGTAAAATGAATAATTGAGTGACACGTAAGTATAAATAAAATTTAAAACACAACGTATATATCCTTATTTATACTTTTTAATATAATTAATACATAAAATTATATTAGTAAATAAAGTAAAAAATATTATTTTATGTGAAAATAAATTTATATAAGTGAGACATTCATAAAATAAAAATAAACCTATATAATTAAGTATTTAGATACTTTTAAGACGAATAAAATAAAAATAAACTTATATAAGTATTTTATATAAGTGAGACATTAATAATTAAGACGAATGAAATATATTTTAAAGAAAAATACGCAACAAAAACCCATATATAATGACACAAAACCCAAAATCTTTAAGAAAATACAGTGCAAGGAGGAAAAAAATTACAGAACCTGGGACCTGAATACTAGGATGGTGACCCAACAGTCACTAGATACTTTTAGGAAAATTAATGCATATTGGCTCTTTGACTATTATTTTATTTTTCATGTAATTGCCCCTAGAGCTGTTAAACGAGGCGAAAGCCGGGTCGAGTATTTGAAGTTTGAGCTCACTTCAATTACTTTTCAAACCTAACTCGCTCGATAACATTAACGAGCTAGAAATTGAACTCGGCTTGACTCGCTAACGATCCTAATGGAATTATAGGAAAAATCTTAACCATCGAGCCTAACGAATCGAGCTCGAGCCGATTCATTAAGTAAACGAGTATTTTACGAGCTCAATCTTGACTCATTTAACACTACAAGTCGAGTCAAGCCTTAACGAACCGAGTCGAGCTGAGCTCATGAAGGGCTCGTTCCCTTTAATAGCTCTTTTGCCCTGCAATTTTTTTCCGCCAACTTTTGCCCCATCATTTAGTGTGAAAATTATTCCCACGTCCCCATTTATTCGTTTTTCTAGAATTTTTTTGTCTAAAAATATTTATCAATTTACATTAATTAAGAAGAATTTAAGGCTACATTCCAATTTTACTCTTATAATTGAAATTTGCATGAAAAAATGTATCTTACTTTGAATATTTTTATATACTTCAAAAGGTAAGAATGTCACATTACCCATATATTTATTAATATTAAATGATTTTTTAATTTTTGTAAAATACCCTAAAAACAGTAAACAAATTGGGTTGGAGTGAGTAATATCCCATGAGCCAAAAAAAAAAAAGAATGGAGATGACAAAATATGAATTTTCCGAATTCTTATATTGAAATGGTCACATGAACAAAATTGAGACAATCTATGAATTACAATTTATTTGTAAGGCAAAAGTCACACTGAAATTAATCCTATTGCATTGGTGTAGAAATGAGTACAAAGAATTAGGCAAATACTGTGCATTTTGTGTGTATCAATTGCACCGTGTATTACTCAAGAAATTATAAACAATCTCAAGGGAAGATTCCCTTATAAGATTAGGTATGACGTGGGTCAATGTAATATTTTTTTATCGATCAAATTTTGAATCGAACTCATGATCTCAAAATATAAATAGTGGAATTCTAACTAATTGAGTGTGAATTTGGAGTGTAATTAGCATATTACAAATCATGGAATGACGAACAAAGCTCTACCAAGTTCCATTCAAACACACATTTAGGAATTAGGATACATATAAAGAATATTGTGAGTCAGTTTCACCTTTAAACTTGTTTGTATTTTATGTATATTTATAACATTATTAGTTATATTAATTTAAAAGTAATATTCCATACAGTCCAAAGAATTTATTCATGTTTTCATTTTTAGTTTGTCCAAAGAATTAGTCATATTCCAAAAAGAAATGCAATACTTTATTCTTAAACGATCCCACAATATCCTTCAACATATCTACTTTATTCATAAACAACTATTTTATTCATAAATGACCCCACAATATTCTTCAACATATCTACTTTACATACAAAATATTTTTTTTTATGGGAAATTATTTATTAAAACTTGTGCAAAATGAAACACGATTAAATTTTTGAAATGAGAATACTCATATATAATAAATATAATTAATACTATTTTAAATTGAAAAAAAAACTTATTTATAAGAAACATACTCTTATGTACAAGTTGGTGGCGTGAATATTTAAATTTGTATGTTTCCAGCAGGAGACATAAAAAAAAAAAAAAAAAAAAATTGGTTATTTAGAAATAGTGTATAAAATATTGAGAGCATGTGCAATGTTGTTCTCACTTTTATAGCTTTGTTCCATTCTGCAATCTACAATGATTTGTGAGTCAATTTGGCAACTTGTTATGGATTCATACTATAATCATTCTCCCTCGTTACTTTTTTTTTTTTGGGTCCCACAAAAATGTTTTTTTAAAATAAAAAAATTTATGATAATTTGCATCTTCATAATACACACATATTTATTTTTCATGTCATTGTTTTTAGATCCATACATATACTCGATCGCTTAATTCATTTACTTTATACATTTACAAAATTATCGCTCAACACTCATTTTCTTTGAATTACTGTGCTAAAAATTTTATGCAGACTTTTACGAGACGAAAGGAGCTTTCAAATATAATTTTTTTATTTCACAAGCTCCCACAAAGATGAAAATTAACGATTTTTTTGATTCATCTAAATTGTCATGTTAAATAATATACTCCTTCATCCTATGATTTTTTTCATATGTGCAACGAGCCAACGATACACAAAATAAAAAAGACTTAATTGCAAATAAAATCACTACTTTTTCGCAAATTGCAATTTAATCTAAATTTTTGAATCTTGTTAAAAAAACTTCAATTTAATTTTTTTGCAATTCAAGCTTACGGCGCTTTATCCTTGCCCGAAAGCCGATGTGTACAAATAAACGCATACTATCGTCCCGAAGCGTCCACATCGTAAAATATGCATAAAAAGACTTAATTGCATATTAAATCACCACCTTTTCGAAATTGCATTTTAATCTAAACTTTTAAATCTTGGGCAAACAAAACTCCAATTTAATAAATTTTGTTAAGTTCCCAATGAATTGAAATACTCAAATAACATGTCACACGAGATAAAAATTGTCTTGTCATCCGTTTTCGCGGATTATGTACGCACGTGGCCGACACGTGATTGAAATGACGTCGTTTAATTTGTTATTTTTTTAATTTATGAAAATATTTTAATTTAAATAAAATAAAATTAGTTTAATTTTTAAGTTTTAGTTTTGATTTATTTTTATACAGTTTATTTTACAATGTATAGTAAAAGTATAATAAAAAAATTAAAATTATAGTCAATTTTTATTTAAGCAAAGAAAATAAAACCCTTAAATTTCAACGATACATCACCTACAGGAGAAGCTAATATGCCTGTAAGATCGAAATGTAAAAATATTAATGGAAGTTTGGTTTAAAAAAAAATCAAAAGTTTAGATTAAAAAGGTGGTGATTTAATATGCAATTAAGTTTTTTTATGTATATTTTCTCGATGCGGATGCTTACCGGGATGATGACTGTACATTTTTTTGTACACATCGGCTTTCGGGCAAGGATAAACCGCCCGTAAGCTTAAATTGCAAAAAAGTTAAATTGAAGTTTTTTTAATAAGATTCAAAAGTTTAGATTAAATTACAATTTGCGAAAAGTAGTGATTTTATTTGCAATTAAGCCAATAAAAAAATAATGCAATGCGTAAGGACTTGTGAGAGTAATTTTGTACGCCTTTACATATAAAGTTAACAAATGAATTGAATTGTGTGTAAATATGAACTAAAAATAATACTCCCTCCATCCCAATTTTGTTTGCTCAATGGAAATTGATACAAAGATTAAAAAATGTATTTTTATTAGTATTAAAAGGTATAAAATGAAGGGTAAATGAATATTTTCAACTTTATTGAAATGAGTTATTTTAAAGTCAACTTTATTGAAATGATTAATTAGGTGATATTGAAGTATAAATAAGAGATGTTTATGAGGATTTAATTCAAAAGGATAGTGTTGCATTATTGCTATTTTAGATATGAAAAAACAAAAATAAGACGCTTGTTTTTAATTTTGAGCAGTAAAAATGGGACGGAGGGAGTAATATTTTGTGTAAAATTGATAATACTATGAGATGAAATTTATAAAATAAAAATTTGTTTTAAAAGTGTAAAAATTATTTTGGAAGGAATATGAAAGCAACTAGAGAAGAGTACATGTCAATTTTATTAATATTCAAATGCATTTTTTTGCAAGTCATACAACCCTTATTCTTCAAGTGATGGGCACTTAAAATACCTTCGGATAATTACTTTTATACATAATTATAATTGAATAAAGCTGACATTCATATTATTTGACGAGACCATCAACGTGAATCAAAGATTATGTCAATTTTCATTTCGACACAAATAATTTTTTAAGCAAAAATAGTTTAAAATCCTATGATACACAAATGTTTATAGTTAATGCATTAAGATATAATTTTCTGAGCTAGTACTATTAATTACAAAATGAGGGGTAACTGTGGCTTGTTTGGTTATATCCAACATTATGCTATGGTACAAGTCTACAATAATAAAGCTAAACACTTGAAAAATCTGATTAAGAGACAAAGGTTTATTTTATCATTATTTCTCAATGATAATACATACAATACCGTAGGCCAAACACAACCTTAACATATAATATGTATGCAGAGCAACAAGTAATCTGCTACATATTCTTAAGAAAGGCAAACAATGAAAAGAATAAATAGATGGATTACAGGCAGCATATACTTGTCAAGGAAGAGTAATTTAGTCTATTATACAATGGCAGAAAATGAATGTTTCTTATTTCTTAAGGCCATGAAAATAAGATAAGAGGATTTGTGAAATGGAAAGCGTCACTCGGATGTCTCACCTTAAACGAGATTAATAGTGAAGGAGACGTAAGGATGCGAATCTGCATTGTCTGTGAAACTGCCCATTCCTCCTTCGTCCTCCGTTTTCCAGTACGTGCTGCAGTAACACACACACCACAAATTCCTCAAAAAATATAAAATTAAATTCACATACACACACAAGGGGGCTCAGACAAAAAGATTATTCGTCAGTAAAAATCAAACATTAAGGGGACCATAAAAGACGCGGTCTCCAGAAGGAACTTGTTTGAATTGGTTGACCAGAAAACAATACATCTGCTTTGAGTGGACCATTCGACAGACGACAGTAACTGCTATAAATTCACAACACATGCAGAGGTTTCCATTTGCTCCTCTATATAAACATTTCTACATGCACTGAATCTGGCTTTTGGTTAATGTACTGACTTAAGGATGAAGTGACGGCTTGAAACTTTACTAGACAAAAATTCTCTAAACCAGATTACACATCATCGTCAAAGCCCATTCCCACAACTTGTTGAATCTAATTGGAGTTTATTCCCACATGGTCACATGCTTCTGATTTTTGGCCACAAGGTTCTATAAAAATGTAGGAAAAAGCTAAAAAGTGATTGAATTTAATACCTGTTTGAATTGCTACACAGTCCCTCGAGAATGGAACGGACTTTCTTTTCACTTTTCACAGGAGGCGACAATACTACAGACTGAAATAAATATAAAAATAGATAAACATTTAACAAGGATGTCTCAGAATAGCAACTTAGTTTTTATGTGCATCGATAAAGGAAGGCAAGGGTGAGGTTTACTCACAAGATAAGATGGTGGTAGACCATATCGCAGAATGCTTTCACTAAAGACACGTACGGCACAGAAGTGCATCCAGGAGCCAAAACCTGTAAGAAAATGAAGGAAAATCCAACTTCAAATGAACCCCGAATGAACTTGCCAACAACTAACAGATTGCTAATACCGCCCTTCATCATGAAATATGGAAAAAAATTGTCCCGACTTTCTTGTTTTGTGCATGCATGTGTTTTAGGGAGAGGTGGTATTATAAAAACTTGCTCATGGAAGGAGGCAGTGGTTTATGGCAAACATAAGGAACAGCTTACCGAATGTACCGTGAAAAAAAAATTAAAAAGATGCTTCGTATTGATGCCCTAGCTTGGGTTATGACGTAAGAATGAATCAAAGAGAAAAATACCAGAAAATCAATAGAAGGGATGGTCCATTCTAGAGACAGATAATAAACTTGTACCACAAACATATATATTAATGATGACCACTAAATGCTAAGCCATTTTCTACAAAGGAGTAATCATGTCCAGATTGACTCTTAAGGGGGAAAGCAGTGGTGCTCTAATTGACTCTAGCTAAACTATGATATCTGAAAGACACACGAGGTTAACCTCTAATAAGTTCAATCAACCACAACATACTGAAAAAAAAAAACCCCAGATCAAATAATTCAAGTTCCACAACACTGCAGCTAAAAGTTTGAAATCTTATGTAGACTTCTAATTACAGTGTTTTCATTCAAGTATTTTTTTTTAGAAGTAATTTAACTTCCACAATAAGTATGGACTCTGAAGCTTAAGTAAAGTTCCAACAACAGAGTCTTCTTTCAGGTCTGGTCTTATACGATACTTTAGCTATTCTGAAACTGTAGGATAGCAGGTGGAGAACCGTGTAGTGCATTGAGTCCCTCTAACTAAGGTGTGAAAATGTCTTAGGTTATGTTTCCAGAAGAACCAGTGGACTGAGATATGTAACATCTAATTCATATCTTTTGATGCATTGCCTTGAGAATTTAGATATTGTATATGGGAAAACAACGATTATCAACTTTGCAAAAATGCTCAATCGACAAGCTGTTTCAATGCGAAATACATAGTTTTGCCAGCTATATGACTGCTCGGATTTTACTTGTAAGACTAAGAATTTCAATTGAGCTATAACCAGTTCTCAACGAATGTAAAAAGAAAATTCCAGTAAAATGTTTTTTCAATTATAAATCTAACACAAAATAGAGAAGAAATAAATTTCCAATATTTCATGGAACCAATCTAAATGTGCAAGGGAACATTTAGTCCTGGTAACAATCTTTCTACACAAGAGAAATCTAGTACCTTTTGACTCTTAGTTCTAGGGTCAGAATCAAAACCTAAATTTAAGTAACAAAAAGCAGACTGTCTAATTATCTATCTACCTCAGTAATGAATAAGGCAATGGAACAAAGAAGGCTCTGACTTCAGCTTTCATAAAATAATTATTATTGCATACAGGTACTTCAATGACAATCTCATCAAAACGTTGGTTCCCAAATATGCCATGGAACTGGCACTAGATATTAGAAATTAACGTCAATTTGCACTAATAAATTTCCTTTTTTATATTTAGGTAATGATACTCCAATATCATCATTAACATAGCGAAAAGGATTTGCATTTGAAGAAATAAGATTTAAGCAGAGCTTATAGACGGGGAAATGCAGACCTCTCCATAACTGGTATAACACCACTGCAAAAGCGAGCTTCTCAGTGTCTCCTGGTCTTGCGCCAGCTTTTCAAGCTCCTGCTTCCGACTCTCTTGTGTTTCAGGATCATGTTCAAAATCACGAATCTATATAGCACACAAACGAATAAATTAGAAAAAGACCGGCCTTTTGTATGCAAAGCATTAAAATGTATAAATCAAACAAGAACCATGCATTAGTTGCAAAACATTTTCAAAACCACAGGAGATGAAACAAATACCATAAAAAATGAGATGATCCATAGGACCATAGCTTACTTGGAAATTTCTTTCACGGGCCTTAGTTCTAAAATTGTCAGCATCACGACTGAACAATGTAACGGTATAAAGTGCATATTCATTATCTTCATGGAGCTTCTTGGAGGATCTGGGGACCTAAAACAGATAGTTCAATGAAAAAGGTGTAATTCACCAAATCAGAACCTAAAAATATATGCAAATAAACATGCAGTTGATTGCTAAAACAAGCACTATGCCAGCTTTCACAATATGATTCCTTGATCCTCAATGATAATTTGTCAATTAGTGTTGAAATGTAATCAGGACACCCATTGCAGATAGAATGAACAATGGGCCTGCCTCGTAAAAACTAACTGAAGTACTTACAACATATGTTGACAGGGTCTCATAGCTCGATAACCAATCCTTCTGAGAATACTTTGAAACAACTGCGAGAAGGGTTGTCAAGTGTTCTGAACTAACAATATCTTGTGGTTTTACCATATTGGAAAGATCACGAACAGCCAAACTGCATTGAGGAATCATTTGTATTAACTAGAAGTTGAAGCAGAAAGCTATAATAGAGTTTCAGTAATACTGTAGAAACTTCCTAAACAAGACACTTGCTGTTGTGTGTGTGAGAGAGAGAAAAGAGATCAAAATACTTCTTCTCTTGTCATTCATTGTCAACAGAACAGCAATATCACATTTGCATCGTACTTCCAAACATTTCCCCTTCTACCAATCTAATGGAACTCAATCATATAGCAGTAATATTTTATATCAACATCAAAATGATACATGAATTAATAGTTTTTCAAGGAAACAAAAAAATGATAAATTAATATTAATCTGGAGCGCAACTTTTTCTAAAAATTTAAACATATCTTATATGCAGAACAATATATTATACTAGCATTCCTAATGTCTTGAGAAACCTCAATTGTCGCATCAAATATTTGTTGAGAAAAATTCATGATTCCCGAGACTCGTTCACTAGAAAACTAGAGCCCAATAAAGGTCAAAACAAAGATAGCGTACCATATTATATATGGAGTTTCTAGTTTCACCCACAACTCATGCCAAACATGGCTTTCATTATGGTGACTTATGTTCTTGACTAGAGAAAAGAGGAGTCTACAAATACTCCAACTGCCAGAATATACTGGAAAATCAATATAACCAGGACATGTTTGTATTTTCATTCAAGCTGGCTTGTTTTTATGAAATCAACCTTTTATTTTGCAAAACAGAACCATGTATTTATTCACTATTATACATGTAAATGCTTTGAGGATGAATAATAATCAGCATTTCAATCGTCACTTTTTCATTCTTAGTAAATTTTACCATAACCCAAAGCCCAGACATATTAAAGGTAAGGTCACACACATACCTTCCAGCCTGCTTTCTGTTTATGACATTCAGTTGGCTGCGCACATTGTTATATTCAGCAACACGGACCTGTAAAAGGAAATTCACACGAACTGCAAGGTGAATAGAACTGGATTCAAATATAGAATCTTAGATATGGAAGCCAAGTACAGAAAGATATTATACTTATAAGAAGCTTTAAAAAGGGGAAAGACCAGAGTACAAGAACGTATTACTGCATAAAAGTGATGCCAGACCCAGTGAGTAAATCCAAAGCCATCACACCTTTGGTTTAAAAAAGCGATCAACATGATATGGCATGCTAAAATTTGCAATAACAGAATTATGCAACTAATACATAGATTCAACCCATCTATTTTCAATAAGTGATATCCTCTGTTATATTTTGCACCCTTGAGAATGTAAATGGGATTTAAACTTTTAGTTAGCCTATTTAGATAAATCGTCACTATAAAATAGACATGGTCTCCGTCTATCCTGTTGTCAGGATGTCTATCATAATTAGACCTGTGGACCACAATTTCTTCGTTCAGCAGGTGAATGACAAGATGTAATGGAACCTGGCACTTATATCCGGCAACGTAATTTTGGTAAGGTCGAGGAATACGTAGGGAACTGAAGACCTTTTTGTTTTCTTTACAGCCTTAGCGAAAAATATTTTGGCAAAATGATTCTCAGCATTTTTTTGTATGCTCTGCGTTGAATATGGTTTATACAGTATCATTTGAAAGAACTTTTTGGTTTCATTTTTCGGTATACATTTTTCGCCACAGATATCATTTCTTATAGGAGTTTGTAAGCATCACATCATCATTTACATTGTTTCTATACCAGTTTAAAATTTTAAAAAATGTAAATACAAAAGGCAATGATTGGATAATGTAAGTAAACAATTGTGTACTGACATATAAACTTTTTTTTTTTTTTTTGACAGGGTGTACTGACATATAAACTAACTACACATAAAAGGTATAAGCATACATGAGAAGTCAAGAACTGAAGTGAACATATACATACAGCTGGTAATTACGACTATGTTATGGAAAAAAATTGGAGAGGATAATTTTTTTTTTTCTGGGATTAACATAGCTTTAAATGCTTGGTTTAATTTTGGACATGCTGCTCTAAAAATATAATGATATGAAGTATTTATACAGATGCATTTCATGAATCATTTTGAAACTGACATTTCTAGGGCACTTTATAATTGTGGTCTCCGATTCTTCAACCTTTGCATTTTATAACAAATTGGGTTCATTCCTGATATTTATTAACATTTTAGTTATCATACTTTAGAATACAGAGCCCCAGTGGTTTCTCGGCAATCAAAATGGGTTACTATATATCTGGCCATCGCTTTAGCATTTTCTAACTAACTGATTTACTTTTCAGCTATCCAGATTCAGATACTATTCTTTTATCATAAAGCAATACCTAAGTGGGTCTTCTTTTATTATTCTAAAATGCAACCCACCATGAGTGTGTCCTATCTGTTTATTATTTTCATGTATGTATGCATGTATTGATATTATTATTAAGAAAATATATATACAGACTACAGAAAATTGCATTTTGAAAATATCTTCCACATATAAAATGGTCAAATGACAAATACCCCTTTGGCTCTATGATGGAACTTCGACTAAAGTTCTCCTAGAAACCCTAGAACTTTCTCGGATTATCCTAGTAATCAGCTGAATACGCTGTAATTTCTTTCAAGCATAAAAAGTTCATATATCCCATGATCCACAATTGTACAAACGTTCACTAGAAATCCTACACAATTGCTGAAATCAAGGCAATTAACAGTAAAGAAAAATAAATAAATAAAGTCAACACTCAATCAACTTAATTGCTAATTTAGCTGAACTTAAGTGCTAATTTAGCTAAATCAAATCTTCTTCCTTCTCGTATAGACAATTGAGCCCTTTGCATGTACTGAGTTCTCATCACTCTAGTCTAGGACGGTCTGGGTCAATCAAGTTATATTCCTTCCGAGACCAACCAAAATGTCAGTTATGAACTTGTGATTATGATGTTTTGGTTAAGATTAAGAAGCTGCATTTGGAAATTGATATTGACACTACCAAAGAAAGCAACAGAAATGGTTATTTTTGTTACCATAATGTCATATAAACACACCTAACTATGATATACCTTATTGGCCAGCATAAGTCTAGGATGTTGGTATAGATAGTTGGATTTTGCGAACAAAACTAAAAGCATACAGAAGCTCAAGTTCTTTATCACAAGAAAAGAAGCACCAGGGAGGTGCATTCTCACAGAGCCAAATTGAATTCAAGAAGAGAAATGGAGAACATAAGTCTACTTCCACAAATTGTCTTGCCTGCCATATGTATATAATGTATTTTTGTGTTTAGATGTATACATATGGGCAACACCTCATGTTGAATTATTATGGATCTAACCAAGCAATTAATATGCTTGAGTTAACCATGCAATCCAAATGGTTTGGACCCAATCTCCATGTCACAACTTAGATAAGTCATAAGCGCACTACTAGTCTATCAGTATATAAGAGGCCCCCAAAGCTTCTATATATAATATAAACCTCAATGCCTGCAGACATCAACTCAAAGATTGAGCATACCTTGAGATCATCCTCAATCCTGGCAATTTGCACATGAATCCCATCTACAATCTCCTTAAGTGGTGACATTGTTGGATACTTGGCCTCATCCCACACGAATCTACAGAAATCATAAATCTTATGCTAAAGACTAAAATTCGGAAAATCTCAGTACAGAGAAAGGAAAACTCATGAATGTCCAATTCATTACCTAGTAAGATAAGAATCAACAGGAACCCCATCAACAGTAAGAGAGCTACTGACAACACCTGAGACCCTCTCCAGATCCTCAATTTGTCGCCGGATTTTGTGCGTAACTCCTTCAATAAAGTTGTTCGCCTGACAATCGAGATATTATATTATACAATACTCCAATAAAAGAAAACGCAATCATCTGAGATTTTTGAAGGAACTCACCTTCGATAGGTCGTCGCTGAGAGCCAACAGCGAATCTAGGGTACCCACTCGTAGATTCGGAATATTGAACTGAAATTTTCAGAAAGCCCCACATTCATTATCTAGAAACAGAAAATTCTGTAGGGGACAAGAATTGCTTAAACAGATCTGCTAAGTACAACAGAAAGTAGTGTGCAAGTATGAGCGGATTTACTCGATAGAGAGAGGTGTCGAAAGCTTGTTTAGAGATGGACTCTTGAAGACGACTCCATACGGATGAGGCGGAGTTGCCTTGGCCGACGGGGAGAGACGCCACCCAGTACCGAGTCGCCATTGTTGCCGATTGAACGATTCAATCAAATAGCAGCACAGTTAACCAAAATTTCGCAATAATTGTTCAATCAAATCAATGGCGCCGCTGCTGCTGATCGCGATTAGTAGAACAGCTATCTTCTTCAGTTGATTCCTCTTTCTTCGTGTTGGTAATAAACGTTTCCGCGCGTTCCCCCTACCCCCACCCCCTTCCAGCTCAGTCTTCAGTTATATGTTTATTACAATTCACTCCCTGTTCTTATTTTAATTGGTGAAATAGCCTGCTTTATACTTTTTTTTTAGTACACTGCTGTAATAAAATTAATTTGGACTTAAATTTTCAAATTCACTTATAATTATAAAAATTTTTTTATCAGAAATAATAATTATAAGATTTTTTAGATCCATGATATTTTATTTATAAATCTTGACATCATGAAACATCGCATGGAATATACATTGTTATGTATTATAATATTTAAACTCTTACAAACATCTACTCCCTCCATCCCAATAAGTTGTGCACATTTCTTGGGACACGGAAACTAAGAAAAATAATTTTGTTGATTTTTATGAGAATAAAGTGTAAGAGTATTTTGGGTAATTTAATAAGATAAAGTAGGAGAGAGAATAAAGTAGAGAGTATAATAAGAGTGACATTTTTGTGATTTAAATGATATTAGAAGGGTATTAATATTGTGTGATGTTTCCATTTTAGGATGTGCATAACTTCTTGGGACGGAGGGAGTATTATTTATACCTCATGTTACTCAATTATCCACTTTAATTATATCCCCTTCATTCAATTACTCACTCCAATAAAATTAAAAAGATTTTTTTACCATTCACTTTATATTTTTAATATTAATAATAAACTGAGTATCACACATTTTCATAAATTTGTTTCTTTAAAGAACATTTTTAAAGCCAAAAACTCAAACATAGTTAACAAACACAAGGAATATCGGGAAGGTCATTCATACATGTCGGATGCTCGACCCAATAATGAGGATTAGAAAATAATATAGCAGACCTCGCAAGGACGATGAGCGATAACATTGACATCATGAGGAATCCATCTAATCGAATAATAAGAGGAAACAAGCAATTCCCTCTTACGACCATCAATAATATCTCCTAAAATCGAAATAGCAGATATAGCTTCATTCACCGCATCCACCACGATCTTCGCATCCATCTCGACAATAACCCGAGAAATCTTCAAGTTCTTGATACAAGATAGAGCCTCATGTAAACCAATAGCTTCTCCCTCCTCCGGCGAATAAGTACCGAGCATAACATGGGTTACGCTAAACAAATGTCTTCCCCACTCATCATGCAATACAATACAAAAATCCATCTCTTTAGTGTCCACGAAGAATGCCACATCAATATAGCTTTGTGAGCGAAGACGGAGGAGGGTGCCAAGCTTTGCACAAAAGACTCGATGACCTTTTTCGTAAATGCCGGCATTTAATCACAACATACTTTTCCAAGTAATTGACGGCCAATGACACACAAGTCTGCGCCGAAACACATTGCCCTCGCCACAATTTGTTGTTATATTCTTTCCACATACGCCATATAATACCAAAGAAACCGACTGCCTCTTCTTCATTCAATCGCAACAGCGTGGACAAAACCCACTCCTCAAGAGACTCTATAGAACTTATTAAGAAAAATCAATTTAATAAATATGAAAATATAGTATTTATTATCTTTTGATCGATCAATAATTTTTAAAAGAAAATATTAATCAATCTAGAGAAAAAATATTAAATCCAATCAAAAGACTAACACATTTCATAAGTAAATTTCTCAATTTAAGTTGGATTTAGAAAATGAGTTTGACTTTCGTATATTTTTATTGAGAACGAAGTTTAGAATTTTTATTTCGTAAAAATACAATTAATATAGCAATATGACACAATAATTTGTAGCTAATTCTTGCTAATACGGTCTTACAATAAGACGATTTATAAATTAGTAAAAAATAATTTTTAGAAAAATACTAAAATGCTATTCTCAAATTATATTATGTTTCACTATCAATTTCACGCAAGATGAAGATCTACTAATTATTTGTTTACATACAAAGTAAGGCGTGTCATTGTTATAATATCAAAATGTCAAGAGGTGTTACTGAAATTTGTTAAAGTTCGGGGTGAACCAGAAAAATAACTAACCTTTGCCTCCCTCGCTCTTGTAAATTTCTAATTGCACTCAGAAAACTCACGACACTGAGTTCTAGATCGTTGCAAATATTTATTTCTCTTTCAGATCCACCAAAGGAAACCAAAAAAGGAAAAAGCAAATCGGAATTTCGCTTCAATCTTGTTGATTTTCGTTAAAATCTATCGAAGAACTTTTAGAGTTAGATGAGGCTGTTGCAGCTAGCGTTTTTGGTTGCTTTGGCCTCCGGAGTTGCTGCTATTCTTATTTATATGACTGGTGTTTCCAATCTCGGTATGCATTTCAATTTTTATTAAGTAAATTTGTTTCTCTTCTGTTCGCATTTGGATGAGTTTTTGTTTACTCGAATGGTGATTTGCGTTTATGTGTGAGAATGTGCGCGCTGTAAGTGCAGATGGGCCATTTCATCTTTCCAGCGATGATATGGAGGCATTGGCATCTCTACAGAGTCATTTCCAGAAGTGTGTGGTGAGTTTTCTGTAATATTTTTACTCCTTTTGATTATCTGTGAAGTAAATTAGTTTTCACTTGCTGATTGTTTTGCTCAAGTGTATGAAAGTTATTGATTGGGATATGACTCGTGTTCATCGATATTAAATGCTCTTTTTCATTTAAAGTGCCACAATTTTCGGATGCAAACTGAGTTTGATGAAGTATTCCATTTCAGATTATAGAGCCAAATAATTTGCTGTTAATGTTGTATAAACAATGATTAAAATGGGCGTGCATTATGATTTCACTAATAATTCTAGAATAAATCATTTGTATTTTTGTATTGTGTAGTTCATGGAATGCATTTTGTACCTTGCAGAGTGCAAATGGATTAGGTCTACGAGCTGAACGTGGCAGTGATGATTGTGAGGTTTCACTGAAGTTCTCCAGTGACACTGTTCCGAAATGGGTATGGTTTTAGTAAATGCTTTTACAAAGTTTGGTCCTACAGAATTTGAAGAAATATAAGAGTTTCAGAAAGTGAGCATTCTCAATGCCTGAATTTTATAGAGATGCCACATCATAACCATGCATTTTGTTGTACTTTCCCTCTGAAACTTTTATTAAATATCTATACAGAAAGATCCCAAAACCGGAGAACTTGAAGGCCTGTCTTTTAAATTCAGTCTTTGTGAAGCAGTAGCTACATGGGAACAGGTCAGTACCAATGTGGTAAAATTATGGTTAATACTTCTATCGTGTTTAGTTCAGAGAATAAAACAGCCCTTTGAGTGGCTGCTCAGCTATGTGAAACTTCAAGATCCTTCTATGTTACAGAATAGTTTGTGATTTTTCTTTCGTTCTGCTAGGAGAATAATCTTTGTTCTATAGCAATTGGGACCGCATTCTATTTTGGGTATTACTTTATGTGATGTAGTTGATTTGTGTTTAGTGAGGGACTTGCGCAGGTGCGAAATAGTACCACTATATTGACTAAGGAGTACATTGATACTTTGCCAAATGGATGGGAAGAATATGCTTGGAAGAGGATCAATAAGGGAGTGCTTCTGTAAGTATCTTTGTCACCTAGGTGCAAAGTAGATTTCATCCCAATATATGAGTTTTTACCATTAAAATAAGACAAAATAAACAAACTATTGAATGCTTTTCAGATCATATATGGATGCAGTTAAATATCGCTCAGTCATAGATATTGATGTAATGCTTGGCTGATGGCTAGGAAGATTCGACTGAAACCTCAAATAGTGCTGAAAAATGCATCTTTCTTTTCTGTCTGTGCAAGCTTCGTCTTCATTTGTTTATTCCTTTGTATAAATCTGCTACTCAATAATTGGAACACCATTCCTTAAATAGTTGGTGTTGGTTACCCTAATCACTAGTCCGTGAGCTGATGACAGATTAAAGGTTTTCTTATCATCCTTTTATATGTTGTATTAAATTGACTATAAATTTTCTTTTCCTCCATCATGATTGTAACTGGTCAGTCATTAATCATGAGACACTTGCACCGATGTGAAATCAAAATAGCTTCTACCCACATTATTATCTAACAGTTTGTTCCAACTAGTACAAGTTATCCTGTCCTGTTCACTGCTTAACTGGAATTATGCCATACCAATCCAAACAATTGCAAGTTCAAGAAAGCTACCAGACTTTCTAATACTGAATGAAGCAAATGAGGAGGAAATCGATAATAAATGGAATACTAACTTTAACTTATCTTCTGTTATGAAATAATGTAGCCTTTTTAAGGGAAACAAAGGCCTTCTCGAAACTTACATATCCCAATTATTATGAAATATAAAAAAAAATTAGCCCCTGGTTTGATATTGAAATAAAGATGTTTCCTGTTATGCGTGTAGCTTGCGCATTCATTTTGCTTCTTAAATCCCCAGTTCTCAGATGTTCATCCCAAATGGGCTCAGAAAAGGGATGATATGCAGCAGGTTAATGTGACGTCATATAGGTCAGAAGGACCCTAGGCATTGATCAGTTAATATCGGACCTGCATATTCAAAAGGAAAAACTTGATTTTGGATACTTGATCTTTGTCTATTTTTGTATATCCTTTTTTATGCCATCTCCTTGGTAGTTAACATTTGTAGTGCTTTTATATTTGATGAAGCTGAACAAATGTGCCTGTGAACAATGGTGCTATACAGACCTGATTTTGAACCATTACTGCAGGAACCAGTGTAAGAACAGAACTCTGTGCATGGAAAAGCTCTCCCTTGTGCTCCAAGACAGACCTCCTTATACACCAAGACAATTTGGTCGATGTGCTGTCATTGGTAACTCAGGCGATCTCCTAAAAACCAAGTTTGGCAAAGAAATAGACAGTTATGATGTTGTTGTTCGGGAGAATGGAGCACCTATAGAGGTTAGTACACTGTGTTGTAGTTTTCCACTTCAGTAGTAATGATCAGGATTTACCTTTCTCTTTCTCATCGCTTTCTGTTTTAGCTTTCATTTTACTTTCCTTTTCATTTTCTTTTCCATGATATTACCTTTTGTTTTGTGTTTCTCATCGTTTTTGTTTTATGCAGAACTTCACAGAGTACGTGGGTACAAAGAGCACATTTCGCCTTCTCAACAGAGGCTCTGCTAAAGCTCTTGATAAAGTTGCAGAGTTGTATGGTAATAACACTTTTACATATATTGTGGCCTTAATCTCGTATGCCAGTAAACTCACAATTCCAAATCCACAGAGAAGGGAAAGGAGGTCTTGATCGTCAAAACAACAATTCATGATATCATGAACAAGATGATCCGGTGTGTATTGTTTCCATGTAGTATATAAAGTTTGATGTTCTCCAATCAGCAATTTTATCCTGTTGATGTAGGGATGTCAATGTTTTCCTTT
The DNA here is from genome assembly GCA_030762865.1 of Paraleonurus japonicus. Classification (NCBI taxonomy): domain Eukaryota; kingdom Viridiplantae; phylum Streptophyta; class Magnoliopsida; order Lamiales; family Lamiaceae; genus Paraleonurus; species Paraleonurus japonicus. The sequence continues at coordinate 17,843,385 of CM061056.1, forward strand.
AAAACTCTTTTAGTTCTGGGAACTGTTATCCGCACCGATACTTAAATAGAGCACATTTTATATGCATAAGCATGTAAATAGGATCATGAAAGCAACATAACAGTTCCAAATTTGCTATACCCTAACTATTACAATTTTCCTTGATATTTCCTGTAGGAAGTTCCAATACTAAATCCGGTTTATCTCATGCTAGGAGCGTCATTTGGTTCAGCTGCGAAAGGTACTGGGCTAAAGGCTCTTGAATTCGCTCTCTCCATGTGTGACACTGTTGATATGTATGGTTTTACCGTCGATCCTGGTTATAAAGAATGGTATGTGTACTGGAAAAGATTGCTGAATGTGATCCATTTTGTATGTGATATTTACCTTCTCATTGAACCATAATATATCACAGGACTAGATATTTTTCAGAATCTAGACAAGGTCATACCCCTCTCCAGGGTAGGGCTTACTATCAAATGATGGAATGTCTTGGAGTAAGTTTTGTTATGTTATCATCTAAAACATATATTTGATACATATTTCTTGCTCTCACTAAGCTTTGGTCCTAATTTTGTACTTGTGGTCTTTAAGCTTATCAAGATCCACTCTCCAATGCGGGCTGATCCAAATAGGGTTTTGAAATGGGTGCCCAGCCGTAGCTTAATTACTGCAGCTCGAATTGCGTCAGAGAAATTTTTGAGGTAATCTTCAGCTGTTCCTCATTACCTTATATTAATATATTCTTTGGCTATTGGATTGAACTACAGTTTAGCATTTTGTTCTTTTCTCTGCTTTGCCACTAATGCAGTGCTTTGACTGATACCCTTCCATTTTCAGCATCCTATTACATATTCTGTGAAGAAAAAGAAAATTGCCTTTTCTCCATTCATTTCTGGGGCAAATTACACTTGGGAATTCAAAGTAGGCTAAATTTTAGATTTCACCAATCGAACTTTTCTTTCCATTTTTTATTACACCTTGCCTTCTAGAGCTGACCATTGATGTAGAAGTTGGTGTTTTTCTCCTCACATGCCAGCCAGATGTGTTTTAAAGGTTTTCGTCTTTTGAACTAATTTTATGTGAGAAATAACATGCCAAACGGGCAACTCTAGATGGTGAAGGACAAAAGTTGTGTGCTTCAATGTGGGAAATAACATGCCAAACGGGCAACTCAATGAGTGAATACAAAATCACATAATGTGGATACCTAAGTGCAATTTGCTCTCTTTTTTAGTGATGATTATATATTTTAGTGGGCTGTATACTTCTTGACTTGCACCCTAGGGGTATGTTTGTTTTGGGATTTCCCCAACTAAATGTGGATGTTACGTCCCCATCCCATCCCGTCCAACATAATATAAATTATATAATAATACCACATCACATATTCTTGCACACTTGATTTGACATAATGTTACATCGGACTACTCAAAATCTCAAAAACACACACACACACACACACATATATATATATATTTTTTTCTTTTTGATCGGTAAATGTTAGTTGTTAGTGGTTAGAAGTTAGTTCGCCAAGTCTCCTTGCAATTTCAAATTTTCTAAGCCTTCTTATACCTCTCACTCCAAATTGCTCCCAAAGGGAATCGAACCCAGTCTCCCACTAAAATGGGAACCCGGTGGCCAAGTGGGCTAAGCCCCCTTGGTTCCCAAAAAAACACATATAACCACTATTATTCGGGATTAATTCTAGATGTCACCATCCCGATTTCCTAGTTATGAAGTTTCATCCGATTGTTACTGTTGTATCACAGGAGAGTTGGAGCTGGGTCTTCCGATCCACTAGCCGCATGTTCCATCATCGGAAAGCAAAAGTCAGAACGAGCGTTGAATTCACGAAGAGCTGCAGTTGAACATCAAAAATATGTTAGAGGTGCCACAATGTATCCATTGGAGCACAGTCCAGGGCATGGCATCCTCTGCACACTTCCTCCCAGATAAAACTTGTACTAAAAAAATAGAGCTTGCAACTTTTTTGATTTAGCACAAACTTGGTGATATTTTAGATGTAATTTCAATGATTCTTTGTTTCCTCGTAGTGTAAATCTTCAAACGGCTTAAATTTATATAGGCCTGAGAGACAATATTCCTTCTTGTAGAAATGAATACAGAGAAAATGAGAAAACCATCGGTTTATGAACTATTTTGGATTTGGTTGCATAATAAAATGTTTTGCTGGTTTAGAGAGAAGTCCCTAAATAGCTAATATGTTATTTTGAGTAGCTTGCAAGCTTAGTCAAACGAACTCTTAAAATGCTATCACTTATTACCAACATTTATAAAAAGATACTTTGGATATGTTAAAGGGAAAAACGATGACATAAATGTTAAAAAATAAAAGGAGGTTATATAAACTTAAAGATAGAGTAATTTTATTTTTTGCAAATTTTTGCCATAACTTTGGACCGTCTCTTTTAACTCTCTAGCATTATTAGATCTTTGAGAGTTATCTGGATAAATATCGTTCCATTCAGGCAGAGCTAGATTCATGAATGATTTTGATGTTTTGCACCTTGAAAGTTGTGTAATTCCGTTTGTAGTATGAGACTTCTCGTAAGATCATTCATACTCTTATTTTCTTGTAATTTGCATAGTCTAAGGGTGTTTCTTAGACTCTGCAATCGCTTATATATATACCGATTTTTGTCAATATATAATCTTAATGCGATATTATTCTTCGTATTTCTTCAAAACTAAAGAAATTCACCGTGATAGATATACTTTGAACATTCATTTGAATTCATATTCTTTTAAAAGTCTCATATGTGACAGATAATATATAATTACAACTTCTAAATAAAACTTGGCATTTATTAACATTTTTCAAGCGGTGTGGTAAATATGAATAATTTTTAAATAATAGATAATTTTTTTGGGGAACCAAAAATAAAAGCATACCCTCACATGAAATATATTTACAGATCAAGATGTGTACAATATATCTTCCCATCACCGCTTATTCCTTTCTCATCGCCGCTTCCTTATTCTTTGCATATCCATGACTCTTCTCCATGTTTCCTTCTCTGCACTTCTCAAGTTCTCATCTTAAACTTGTTGGAAATTGGTTTGGAATTTGGGTGTAGCCCAAGTTTGACCAGCTTTTATTGTGATGATCCATTTGTGGAAAATAGAATTAAATTATAAATTCATAAACTACGTTCGGAATAGATGAATTTAATGTATTGATTTATTCAAAACCAATTTTGGGTGAATAAGATATTAATATATGAAGTTAACAATTTATTACATGATTTAATAGGAAAATTGAAAAGGAGATTCCTTCCATATATGTAGACTTGTCACTATAAATTAAAATTGATCAAGTCTATATGGTGGTGGTGCAATTACTCGAAGGGCTAACCCAAAGGTCCATTGACCACACCCGCACCCTTACGGTGCGCACGCCGCACTTAGTCGCATTAGGCACTTTAGAGGTGCACTTTGCACTTCGCACGTACGCATCATCGCGAGGAGGAAGAGCCTTTTAATTTGGGCAAAATTGGCTCGATCATGGCTCATGCTCTTGGGTGAGTGGCTTGGAGGGGCTAGCGGGGTTCAAACCTATGAGATGGTCCACTAGAGATGTTCAAAAAACCGAAACCGCTGGTTAAAACCGAACCGCGTTCCGAACCGTTGTTAGCCGGTTGCTGTTTAGTTCATAAACCGAATCAAACCTGCCCTAACCGCGGTTCGGTTTCGGGTTTATATAATTTCAAAACCGGAAACCGGCGGTTTGAACCGAAACCGGCGGTTTTTTCGTTAAACCGCTTAGGCGTTTTTTTCTTCTTTTTTTTTTTAAATTTTGAAATCAATCTGCTAAGATTATTTGCTCGCTGACGATCAACGGCTCGGATTGATCCATACAAACTCCAAAAAAAAAAAAAAAAAAAAAGGAAAAACCGACAAACCGGTTGCCAGAATCAGAATCAGAATCAGCCTTAACCGGCTCGGTTTCGTTTGGATTTTTCACAAACCGAAACCGCCGTTCGAATCAAACCGCGGTTCGAACTCATTGGGCACTCCCTAGGTCCACCAAGGCCGGGTCGGGTCGGTCCCACGCGGGTCGCGAGCCGAACAAGTGCGCCCCAAGCCGAATAGTGTGGCGGTTCGGACCCAAGTCGGAGTTCGTGCACGGTCGAGGCGAATGGGTGTGACGGTTCGGGTTCGAACCATGAGACGCGATCGGGGCCGTGCGATGTGATCGGATGGCTCAAATTTGATTCGAATCAAATGATGGGCTAACCGAATGGGTGTATTTAAAGGGCCACCACAACTCTTCAAAACTATAAATACACCCCCATAGTTGCATTCAAAATCACTTCAATTTTTCAAGCATTCTCAAAGCATACTAGCAATCTAAGGCTTGCATTAGAGTTGAGTCAAGAAAGTTAGGATACCCAAGTCCGTCACCGATAACTTTTGGATCGTAGTGCAACGGCCGTGAAGTTCTAAAGTCGTTGTATCTTGGGGACGATTGTCATATATAGATTGCAGGAGTACGGGGCAATATCGTCACGAAGAGAGAGTCAAACTCTTGCCTCGACTTTCTAGTCTGTGTAAGTCATTCATCATCTTCGTCTACACATACACACCATTTCCAACAAAACTTTTTTTTTTTTTTTTGTGTTTTCTTATCCTGTTCTCCGTCTATTTAAATTTAGATTCTTTTATTTTCTTGATTTTATTTATATAATAATAATAATATATTTTTCTTTATACAATAATAGTTTTATATTTATATAATAGTAATACTCCTTACGTCGGGAAAATATTTTACATGTAGGAGGGCAAACACTTTAATAAAGAAGAATAATGCTTGACGTTTTTAAGGATAATTTTATAAAATTTTATTTATAAAGTAAAAACAAAAAATTATTGGGTTATGTTTATGTGTGAGTCAAAAAGTAATGATATTTTATACTCCTTCCTATTCAAAATATATGTCGTTTTGGTTATTCATAATATTTGCAATTTAAATGTCGCTTTGCACTTTCCAATGTTAATTAATGATGTTTCTTCCCAATTTTTCCTTAATATTTTTTTAAAATTAACTTAGATAATAATAATATTTAAAATTTTGTGTAGAATTTCAAAGCTACTAATTAAAGGTATTGGAGGAAATCAATTTCTTAATATTTATACATTAGTGTAAAATGACATATATTTTGAATATAAAAGAATATAAATTAATGAAAATTTTGCGAATGAAGTTTATACAGTAGTTTTTAATTTTAAGGATGTGAAATTTATAATTTTTTTAAATGAAAAAAATATGAGAAATTTCTTGGAATGTAAAAAGTAACATAATACATAATTATAATTTAAATATTTTGTTATAATAAGTACAAAATACATATTTTTTTGTACAAAGAAAAATGTGTTCTTTAGATTTCCCACATCAAGTGTGCGTACAAGCACACGAGGCGCCTGGAATTTGTACGGTTGTACCTTTGATATCTTGTATTTCGCGCCTCTATCACATTCACTATGCGCCTTTTAAAGACAAAATGAGACGTGGCATCTCCTGACGAACCTTCTAGAACACCTATACCACCTTCCTCGGAATCCTCCCTCCCTGCATTCCCAAATCCCAATCACTCTCACTCACTTCAATCCTCCCTCGCGCCGCTTCAATTGATCGCCTCTGTTTTTACTTTTTCGGTCGGTGTTTTTTTCATAGCGAGTTGTAAACTGCCGGAGCGGAGGCGCAATGGCGAACGCGGCGGGGAGGAAGCTTCACCGCCGGCGGACTTCGGGCTCGGGAAGCGGTTGCGGCGGCCGAGCGTCAGATTGCACCAGCCGTACTACGATTACTCCGGCAAAGTGGAACAGCAAGGGAAGGTGAGTTCTAAAAAGCCTCGAATTGTGAAAAATGTGGATCCGAAATCGAATGATAACAGGAAGGGTAAAGGCGTAGAAACTGAGGGCTTCGATTTCGACGATAATGTCGCAATTGGGAATTGGAAGAGTGTTAGCAGGGGTGGAGATTTCAAAGAGAGAGGGTTAGGTTTTCCAATTCGAAGAATTGGGGATCAGAAAAATCTCGACTAACTGTAGATCTGGAAATTGAAAAGCCTCCTTCTACTAGTAATGGCGAGAGTGAAGAAGATGAACAGATACAAGAGGAGGAAAAAGAAGAAGAAGAAAAGGATTTGGACGATAAATTGGGTGGAAGGAATAGAAGTTTGATAGAGATGGGAGGGAAGGTGAGAATGTGGTTGAATGAATTGGGGTTAGGGAAATATGGAAGGTTGTTTGAGGTTCATGGTGTTGATGATCAAGTTCTGCCATTGTTGACTCTTGAAGATCTCAAGGAAATGGGAATTGTTGAAGTTGGAGTCCGCAGGAAAATGTTTTGTTCAATTCAGAAGCTCAATACAGGGGTGCTCTGAATTTTTTTGATGACTCCATATCCAGCCAAGAACTCTGAATTTTGACAATGGAAATGTTTGTGCATGCAAGTAAGTTTTTGCTCAAACTGTGGTGACAAATGTTGATATTGAAGTCTTGTTTGTGGGTAATCATCACTATATTGTATGCCTTTTTGTGCCTTTTAATATCATTACTTGCTTCATGTTTGTATAGAAATCATCAGGTATTATCATATATGGATTTGTATTCTGTCCTGTGCATAATCATTGTGCAATAGATCCAGGTTTCTTGTACATTTTTAATTACACAGTATCTGTAAAAAATGCACAGTAAGCCCAAATGGATTTTGCACAGGGTGGTCCTGGAAAAGATCCAAATCCATCATACATAGACAGATATGAGTGATATACATCTTTGTTGATCAACATAGTAGGCATTATGAATTATGATGGTGGAAGTTGGAACCTTTTGTGATATTTGATTTGGATTTTGAAATTTAACAGCTATTATAGCTTTGAGATTTTGAAAATTAGTTTTAAAAATGAACACTATAACACTAACACTGATAAATCTACTGCTACAATTTTTAATACAGTCAATTCTCTCTTCTTATAATTTAGTATATTTAAATTAAAATTCACATTGTTCAATCATTTTAATACATTCAACAACAATTAAATAAATAGTATAATAATATAAATTTGACATAAAATTAAATCTTGCTTTACTAAAAATTCACACACAAATTATTTTTTATTAGGATTTTTCCTCCAGATTTAAAAAACTGATTTTTAAAAGTTGCGCTCTCCATCTCATACTCGTTTGTGACATTTGTCAATAAAGTAACTTTTTCACTTTTATCAATCCCCTTCAAACACTACAATATTACACCATATGCCACTACTTTTTAATACTCTCTCCGTCCCCGAACTATTTTCACAAATGACTTTTTAACGGTTTTGTGTGAGAATTATTTTTCATAGTAATATGTGTACAAAAGTTGTTTTATATTAATGATATACTAGTTAATCTTTCGGGACGGAGGGAGTATTATTAAACAACTCTCTTATTAAAGTTGAAAAGACTACCATACTCCCATAAAAAGTAACTTATATTATTAAATAACTCTTACACTAAAATTTGTGTCGAATAGTAAATGTGAGTATGACAAAGGAGTATTTTTTTAAGATTAGTTTTTTTTTATATAGTTATTTAAAACCAAAAACATCAAATCCATCCAATTGGCCTAAATTCAATCTGACTTCAGGTTAAATTGGGGCAAGGCCGAGGCGGGATGGGGTTGGCCGTCTTACCATCCTACGCCTAAATCATCACTACCGCCATGGATGTGATGCATCGAAGACAGAGAGCATAGTCTATCGCAGTTGAAAACCCTTGGTATAGTACACAATCTTCCACCCCAATTTCAAAATAACCTCAACAACACATGCAATTTCCTCTTCTTTGCCCAGAATAAATTGACCGAAAACCGCTTATTCAAGCACGCGCCTCTGAATATTGACGATTTGAATTTGAATAGAAGAAATAAGAATCCCTCAATATCAACGTAAGAAACGCGCAAGAGAAGATTTTGATTTTTCTTTTTTGAATAAAAGAAAAGAAATTTGTTGTGATTGTTTGGCTCTCACGGCAACATGAGTCAATTAATATTATTAAATAATTGTCAACACCTGACGTGGCACGATGTAATTGGATGGCTTTGTGCAAGCAATGGTGGACAAAACCCTAATCAAGCATCGACCATGGCGCAGTTCCACCGCACGTTGCACAACGCGCCGCCTGTTTATATATATATATATATATATATATATATATATATATATACATATATATATATACATATATATATATATACGAGTTTAAATTCACACTGATGAACTGCTCGCATTTTAGCTTCTTACTTCAGCCGCTCTTGTCTCCTCTGCAATTCAGTCGCCTCTCTCTCCTCCCTTCTCTCTCCTCAACCTGTAAGGTTCTCTCTCCCTCGCCTGTTTTATAAATTTCGTGTATGTGTATGGATGATTCTAATACGCTACTTCTCTGATTATGTAATTATTACCAATTTCACACGTGATTGAAGAGGATTAGGGGGAGTTCTGTTTATTTGATGATTTTGTGTGGAATTGGGGTTTCTCCTCTCTATTAATTAGAAATTGTTGGAGAAATAATGCCTTAATATATCCACACTGCAGCTTAAATAATTGCATGCTAATCAAATACTTAATGTTGTATTAAGAATTAGATAGATTCAAAATCATTAGGCATGAGGTCAGCTTATCTTTTCCAAAGTATTTGCTGGTACTTGTTTCTTTGAACGGGTTAATGAATATTGCATCCATTAAATGCTACTACTAACTAATTTTCTATGGTTCCTTTGTTTTATTTCCGATATTATGATAGCTGGTGTTTTTATTATTTTTCTTCTTGTTCTCATGAAACTAGACAGGTATTCTTAGAACTCCACAAAGACTTCTCCTCAGAGTTCAGGCATCATCACTTACAAGTATGGCAAATGTAAGTTCATATCACTATTTTTATTGGAGGAGTTCTATTTCTAATGAAAAACATGTACCAAGTTGTAAATTGAAAGGCAGCTGTCTACGTGTAAGATCATTAGTCATTACACATGCATGTGCATTTACTTCACCTAAAAAAGTCGAAACTGGCTACAAATGTGGCTTTTCTGAATTCTGGTTCAATGTGTAAATACAGGATAATGAGTCTTCTGGAAGTGTCAAGCAACAACTAGCAAAACTATTTGAAGAATCACTAAGAGTAACAGTCCCTGAGGAGTTGAACGTAGATCCTCTTATTGCTCCCTGCCAAAATGCCAACTTTGGGGATTACCAATGGTATTCTTTGATTTTCTTAATGTCATTTGCAAATTATTTTCTTATGTTTTTAATGAGTAAGTTTGCCTTTAAACGTTTGGTTTATTTTTGTTTGAGATTGTGGTTGATTTGCAATTAAGAATCTTTCACTCTTGCAACTTCTGTGATTATAAAATACAAAAATTCTTTTAATGCAACAGTAATAATGCCATGGGCTTGTGGTCAAAAGTAAAAGGGAAAGGTACCCAGTTCAAAGGTCCCAAACCGATAGGAGAGGTTGTGATGCATATCTATACTTTATTAATATACCATATATGTTCTAATTTTGAGTTTGCTTTCATACTATAAATCTTATACCTTCCTGATAATATGAAATGGTCTTTAATTGTTTACTCTATAGGCCATTAAGGAAAATCTTCCTGTGTCAGAAATTATAGATAAATGCTCAATTGCTGGAGCTGGCTTTGTAAATGTTGTTTTGTCTCGGCAATGGATAGCCAAGGTAATTTCTGCAAGAATGCTTTCTGTTGAGAAATTCTCTTTATGTATGTTATTGATCATCCCGCAATTGGTGCAGAGCCTTCAAAAGATGTTAATAGATGGTATTGAAATATGGTCTCCTAAGCTTCCAGTTAAAAGGGCCGTGGTTGACTTTTCCTCGCCCAACATAGCCAAAGAAATGCATGTTGGTCACTTAAGATCGACTATCATTGGAGATACCCTGGCTCGTATGCTGGAATATTCTAATGTGGAGGTTCTAAGGAGAAATCATGTTGGAGACTGGGGGACACAGGTATGTGGGTACCTCGTGAAATATTCTTGTAATCTTTGAACAGATAATTCATCTATCAAGCTTAGGGATTCCTTCCCAGTTCACTAATGGAGTTGAAAATGTTTCAACATGCTGTATTTTTCTCTAAAAGTTATGCACAAATTTATGTTTGATACTGTAATATGAATAAATTCATCATGGGGCCCCAGTGTCGTTCTGAATTTCTCATTATTAAAGTGGAATTTATGAATAACGATAATCATTTTTCAATCAATTCTGCAATAACACTAATGTTGTTTTATCTGTTTCCAGTTCGGCATGCTAATTGAATTCCTATTTGAAAAGTTTCCCAATGGTGAAGTTAATGATCAGGCTATTGGAGACTTGGAGGTGAGAGGAAAACTTTGAATACCATTTTTGTTACAGGTACTTATGGATTTATGTTGTTCATATGTGTTCACTTTTAGTTGCAATTGCAAGCACACAGACAAATATTGAGCTATTCTTCTACATGAAAAATTGGGTTGGTTAACCTTAAGTGAACATCATGTAATGGAAGTCCTTTTTACTAGTAATGAAAGAACACATGTAACTATAACTTGGATATTTCTTTATTATTCTGCATTAGGCATGCATAAAAGATATAGATAGTCTTTAATCAATATACACCACACTTAATAAATATGATATAATTTTTATACAGCTTTAAGCTTTACTCCTTAATCAAAGTTTCACCACTGATTATTGTTATCCTTTGACTTGAGGCATTTTTACTGTGGTACTACTTCTTTACAACTATTGGTTATGTACCATTCGATTATAGGAGCTGTGCTAAGCATTGGTATTGACAATGGTTTGGTTGTGATTCAAATTGTTGAATGCACAGTCTTGTAAACATTTAAAGACCTCGGATGATTATGGATATCCTATTAATCTATCATAAATCATAATATATGCCAAATGTGTTTTTCCTCTTATCCAGTAGTATCGCAAGTTCATTTAATCGTAACATCCCGCAAGAACTAATATTTGCTCATATGTATATATATTTGTTAAATATGGTAATAGTTTTATTTATTAGCTTCTTTATTAAGCTATTCTACGCTATTCTTGTTTGTTTGACATAAAAAATGCTTTATTTATTAAAAGCATACTCAGTCGGAGGTCATTTAGTTATTTGATTGCTGGTTTTCAGGCATTCTATAAGGCGTCGAAGCTGAGATTTGACAGCGATCCTGCTTTCAAGGAGAAGGCTCAACGGGCTGTAGTTAGTCTTCAGGTAAAAACATGAGTCTGTCTTTCCTCAAGAAGTATTATACATGTTTTCTGTCTATTTATAGTGCATATATATCTTGGTACCTTTTCTGTATGACACCATAATATGTGTATTCATACTACAGGCTGGAGAGGAGAAGTACCGAACTGCATGGTCTAAAATTTGTGAAATAAGTCGAAGTGGATATCAAAAGCTCTATCAGCGGCTTGGAGTTCACTTGGAGGAAAAGGTAGAAAGGGGTTTCTATTTTTTAAGCTGGTCTATTGGTGAAATATCCAGCAAGGTCTATGTAATGGTTGTATTAGTCATTCATAGAAGGTCTGTGGTGACTAATGTATTTTATATTTTAGTTTTTGTTATTTTATTGTCTGATGATGTATACAAGCTATAAGATGTTAGCCCCCTCTATTTCTTTTTTCCCCAGCTATATTATATGCATTGATGTTAGTGTTTGTCTTTTAAATAAAGAGACGGCTTTTGGAATCCCTAGACATTTTATGGAAATTGCTATTTTATTTAGTATTCGGGTTCTTTTTTTGCAATTTGCATTGACGTATTCTTTTTTCCTTTTGACAAGGGCGAGAGCTTTTACAATCCATATATTCCTGGTGCTCTAGAGCTACTGAGTAAACATGGATTAATTGAAGAAAGTGAAGGTGCCCGTGTTATCTTCATTGAAGGAAAAAAGTACCCCTTATTGTTGTGAAGAGTGATGGTGGGTACAATTATGCATCAACTGATCTTGCTGCTTTGTGGTGAGTTTCCGTTTTATTTTGTTCACTAATATATCTTCTGTTTGTGGAGGTCCTCTCTAATCCTGTCTGTTTATTTATTGTACCATAAACACTATTTGCTCTTTCACAAGTTTCTGCATGGTAAAAAAATGGGTTCAGATCATTAGCAGAAATCTTATTTTTTCCAGCTGTATATGCATCTATGATGGCACTGCTTTTATGAATATTGCTTTATCCAATAATAATATGCCAGTCCCTTAACTTATGAAACTTGAACTGCAACTTTAAACTAAGTGTGCTTGTTTTAAGACTTACACATGTGATATTAGGTATCGACTGAACGAGGAAAAGGCTGAATGGATTATATACCTCACTGATGTTGGCCAAAGAGAGCACTTTGAAATGTTTTTACTGTAAGTTTGAAAATTTGTACATGATATATGGTGAATTTTCCTCTCACTCTAGCTTTGAAGCTGAAGAGCTTTTTTAAATGCTTTTGCAGGCTGCAAAACGAGCTGGTTGGCTTCCAACTGAGGAAAATATGTATCCTAGAGCTAGCCATGTGGGGTTTGGGCTTGTTCTTGGAGAAGACGGAAAGCGATTCCGTACTCGCAGCACTGAAACTGTCAAACTGATTGATTTACTAGATGAAGCCAAAAGTAAATGCAAAGCAGCTCTAATTGAAAGAGGTTTGTTGCTGTCCTCTGTCCTAAAAACTACTGAGTTTTGAGAGTAGCTTGAAACTATATACAACTATTTAATCATATCATTGTAATGCTAAGAAATCTGGACGTAACAAGTGCTTGGAATGTATTCCAGGCAAGGATAAAGAGTGGACCCAAGAGGAGCTTGATAAAACTGCTGAAGCAGTTGGATATGGGGCTGTTAAGTGAGTTTCCTGTGGGTTGCATCGTTTCCCTGATAAATTTTGTTTGTGTGATAGAAAAACTATGCTGTCTAATTGAATCTTACTCTTCTTTTAGCTCAGGATCTGTCAGCTGCTTTTAGTTTATGTTATAGTTATAGTTATATGTATATGTATATGTATATGCATGGGCTAGTATTTCTTATTCTTCAGACAGAAACGTAGCTATCAATCTTCAATCTATTTTCTCTTATATGAAACAGATATGCAGATCTAAAGAATAACAGAACAACAAACTATACGTTTAGTTTTGACCAGATGCTCAATGACAAGGTGCGTTCAGTTGACTGATATGATTGGTATAGATTAAGAAAATTATATTGCTATTAATTTATATTGATTAGTATCTCTAGAATAATGTTTTGCTGCTTTCTGTTTTTATACAATCTTTGTATAAGTTATACCTGCGCTCTTTCTGTGTCATAAGTGGAACATTGTTCTTTTTGAATTGTCAATTTTTAAATTGGTTTTATAAAATTGGTTTCTACTTTTGCTTCTGTTGAACTCTATCTGCATTCTCTAAATTTATTTCTTAATGTCTACTTACTATGAGCAGGGCAATACTGCTGTGTATTTGTTATATGCACACGCTCGGATCTGCTCCATCATCAGGAAATCTGGGAAAGATATTGAAGAATTGAAAAAGGTAGGCCTACTCCTCCCATTTTGATTTTAATGTTTATTCAAAGCTCTTCACTTCCCAATTTTTATCTTAGAATTTTTCTTCAATGGCCATCTTCAGACTTCAGTTTTAAGTTCTTTTATAAGAAATGGCGAAAGAAGCCATGTAATGTAATCATAAAAGAACTTAAAAAATCTTAGATCCATTTCATAGCTGAATGAGCTTTTAAATTAATTTGTGATTCACACATCATTTCTTCATATTTGCAACAGTCTGGGACTTTAGACTTGGCTCACAGCGATGAACGTACATTAGGACTTCACTTACTCCAGTTTCCTGAGGTAATTTTGTTAATTTTTTTAAAATTTTCTTTTGAAATCATGCTGATTATGGACATTCCTCTTACAATATCGCTTGATTTACTCAGGTGGTGGAAGAGTCTTGCACAAATCTTTTACCCAACGGGCTGTGTGAATATTTATACAATTTATCAGAAGACTTCACACGATTTTATACCAACTGCCAGGTATGAAGCTTAAAGTATCTCAATGATCAAAATCTTGAATAACAAATCAGGTCACACACAATCTCTTATACTATTGGTATTCGTTTCGATAAATTGTGAAAATTTTGCAGGTCGTGGGATCAGCAGAGGAGTCGAGCAGACTGCTGTTGTGCGAGGCAACAGCAGTTGTGATGAGAAAATGTTTCCATTTGCTTGGAATCACTCCTGTTTACAAAATTTAACCTCTTCCCAATTCTCATAAAACTTTTATTCATGGGGTTACAGAGGCATTAGTATTTTTTCCGAATACTAAACAAAGTGAAGTGTGGAGAATAATTAAGAGTAAAAGTGGTGGTAATTCTAATAAACAGGGTTTTGGCATTGTAATCTAGCTCAAAGTAGGCTTATTTTGATCTCTTTTTTTTTTTTTTTTTTTTGACGAATTTCATACTTGTTATAACTTGAATATGCAATTTCTATCATATTACACCTTGTTGTGTGGAGTTTAACATGTTTCAGGTGAAAAAACTGACACTGTACCATATTATTAATCAAGTAATTACACTATACTTATAAAGTAATACTATAACATTTTTTCACACAATTTGATGTGTTTTCTGCATAATGTATATTTTTTTATTCCTAAAAAAATGTGTTCACTTACCTTATTTGTCCGTTACGAAAAAATATCTTTATCCCTCTTTATGGACGCAACCACTTATCTTCACCCTCCAACCATATTCAAATTGGCGTTGCACTTTGTTCACAAACAATCACTTTATTGATAAATGGACGCATGACACTATACAATACCCTTTACTTTATCTAATTTATCTATGTTTTCTTAAATCTTATGTCCAAGCCTCTAATCACATTTTTATATGATAGAAAGAATATTACTCTCTCCATCTAATTTTAATTAGTTAAATATCTCTTTAACCCGTCCAATTTTAATATGTCACCTCAAAATTAATTTTTTTAACTTATTTTTACTTTCACAACATACACTTATTTACATCATTTGTCATTTGAACCCCACACTATTTTCTCTCTCCTATTAATGATTTGACAATAATACTCTTAGTGTGTACTTGGAATAATTCTACTATGACTTTGATACCCAAAAATAAAGGAATCATCCATAGTTCACCTATTTGAGTGGAATGACTTTGATTCCATACTCTTTCCATTCCTATATACATTCCATTCCTTGCAATTTTACCAAGCATCCCCTTACTTTTTACTCCACTCATCTATTTTATACGTAAACAACTAATATTTCTTAAAATTTGTGTCCAATCTATTTGCGTAATTAAAATTGGACGGAGGTAGTACTTTTTAAATGTAATAGTATTACTTAATAAGTAATATAGTATTATTAAATTAATCCAGATGCACAGTGTGCAAGTATGTCTTCTTTTTCAGTTTCTAAATTATGTCAAATTAAATATTTAATTAGTTAACCACATTTGACAAAAAAAAAAAAATAGGTAACCGCATGCATACATCTTTTAAACCCATGCTCACTCAGAAATTAGTTTTGTAACTAACTACATTAATTAGCATTGTTTTCACATGCACGGTATATTAAGTTACCTTAATTTATTATTTATTATATTATCGTAATTCTTATTTCTTTTAAAAGGTATTGTATAACAATTAACAAAATACTTACACAATAAAATATTGTATCACATGATCAGCCGTGCTATACAGGTCATGTATAGCAAACATTTGCCTCATACCTAAGGTTTCTAATAAAAATTATTTTGTTGACTGATTAAAATTAATACTTTTTCTCACTATAAATTTTTCATGATGAGATTTTTAAGAGTATTAATATAAATTAAAATGTACTCCATACAAATAATCTGTGAGAGATAAAATAAAATGAATTTGAAAATAATTAAGAATGAAAATGGTTACAATTTATACAAATGAAATGAAATGTAGGAATAACTATTTATGGAAATGAAGTCACTTATTTTTAAAAATAAAATAAAAAATTTATTGTAAAATATTTAAAATAAAAAGATGAGGAATTTATTGTGGGTCGAGGAAGGAAGTACATAGCACACATCATACTCCCTTCTTCTCGAGATGTATGCAATTTTAGCTATTTATATTATTTGTAATTTAAATATCATTTTGCATTTTTATGTTAATTAATTATAGAGTTAATTACAATTTATAATCTGTACTATTGCGCATTTTACATTTGCAACCTTTGTATTATATTTTGTAATAAATTGCAATCCATACTAGATAAAATTGATAGAATATTAGTAAATCAAATACAAATTTTGTTCTTTTTTCAACCAAATTAGGGATCGATTCTTTGTTAAAAATTAAATATTTGATAAAAAAATTATTAATAAACCTAAACGGACAATTATAACCTTGTTCAAATATAATTTGATCGGAAAAAAGAACAATATTTGAGTTGAGGTACCAATATATCAATTTTACATAGTACGAGTTGCAATTTGTTACATAAAATATAGTATAGGTCACAAATTGTGAAATGTGATATAATACATGTGGCAAATAGTAATTAACCCTTAATTATATTTCTTCTTAAATTACTCTTAAACTCTTTAAAAATAATTTAGATAATAACTCTTTAAAGTTTAATATAGAATTTCAAAGCTATTAATTAAAGATATATGAAAAAATCAATAATTTTTTTAATATAAAATAACATATATTTTAAATGGGGAAGTATTTCATTAGAGAAAAAAAAAATGAAATAATAATTGTACACCTCTTAGGGTTGACCTGAATTGATTGGAGGTTGATTATTGATTTATTATGCTGCACCTGCCCACTATTGACTCCAAATCCCAATACCCACCCTCCAGCTTTTCCACACTTCCTTATTTACTTCTTCAGTTTCGATATTTATTTTTCGTTTTTGGCACAAATATTAAAGTAAATAGTATAATATAAATAATATAGACAGAAAGAAAAACAATAATTTAGGTAAAAGTATGGATAAATGAATAACAATATGTGTAAATAAGTAGTAAAATATAGAGATATAAATTTCATGCATAGTTATAAAAATTAGAATAAATAACTTATAGATGGACACATATCAAAACAAAAAATAAAAACTTTATAATGAGACCGAGAGAGTGTATATATATATATATATATATTTTGCAAAAACTTGCGTGACACCAACATGAGACTATTATTAATTTTTAATAGAAATATTAATGTTTTTTAAAAAAAAATTTGTCTTAAAATGATAAATTTTACATATACTCTCTCCATCCTGGTGAAAATGTTCAATTTTTTTTTTTTTTTTTTTTTGTCCTATCTCAATCAAAGTGTCCTATATATATTTATCTCTGCATTAATACAAAAATGCCCCTTAAATAATATATTTAAATATATTTATTTATCCCTTTTTATCACATCACTTATTATTCTACTACATTACTAAATATTGTGTCAAAAGCCAATGAGACACTTTCATTGGGATGGAGGAAGTAGTTTATTAAAAGTGATACTCCCTCCATCCCATAATAACTTGCACAATTTTCTTATTCAGACGTTACAAAATAATTTGCATACCCAAAAAAAAAAATTCTTCCTAAAATTCAACCTTACAATTTTACACAAAATGTCATTATTTTTTATCTAAAAATACACACAATTCACCTAATTCTCTACTTTTTAAATAAAAGTTTACAAAATTACTCCTCAAAATTCACTCATTATTTACTTTCTTATTTCTTGTGCCCAAAAAAATAGTGTAGGTTAAAATGGAACATAGAGAGTATAATTTATTTAATATAAAATATATCACATTTTAATTTTTTTATCTTCATATAATACACTTGATTTTTTTAAAGGTGATATATAAATGATACTCCCTCCGTCCCAACATAATCTTCATACTTTCCTTATTTGGGACGTCAACATAATCTTCACACCCAAATAAGGAAAGTACTTTTTACACTAATACCCTTAAAAGTCAAACACTTTATCTTCTTACACTTTATTCTCTTACACTTTTAAAAGTCAACAACCTAAAATACCCCTACAATTTATTCTCTCTCATACCACTTTATCACCAAAAACAACTTTTATTAATCTCCGTGCCCAAGAAAGTGTGAAGATTATCCTGGGAGAGTATAATTTTTAAAGGTGAATTTTTTAAAAAATGATATAACTTACATAGAAAGTAATATTTTTATTAAAAAGTGATATCGAAACAAATCTCGTACAAGATTTTTCCTACTTCATTAAATAACTTTTTCGAACCTTTCCACTGTGGATAAAATTCTTGTGCTTTTCTATCTTGCCCCTCACTTTCTGATATTTTATACTTTCACCCCCTACCTCTCCTTTTCCACCGCTACGCATAAAGGACTTTTTCTGATATTTTGGCGGTTTGATTTTTTTTTCAATTCATTTACTTTTTGTATTTGTAAATTTAATTTTTTTATTTAAATGCACATTCACTCATATTATATATTTATATATCTAATATTATCATATTACTATATTTTTCTCATTTATTTATTGAATCTCTCTCTTACTTTCTTACATTTATTCATTTTCTCCCTACTTTTTTCATTTAATCATTATTTCACTAACAACAATAAAATAATATATCATTATCTACATAAAGTTTCATCCACTCCTTCATTCCAAACTATAACACAAACTTTTTTCATTAAATTTGTCTCATTCATTTTTTTCACCAACCGAATTTGTTAAATCTCATTCAAGCCAAAAAAAAAAAAATAAGGCCTAAGAGTTTTAAACAATGGTAATGAGCAAGGCTACGTTTGTTTGAAATTCACCTGAATGGACTTAAAACTTTCTACTCAAGTCTCATTTGAGTTAAAGATTTAAAATTCAATTTTTAAATTTCATACTTAATTCACACCTAAAATACCACTAAATTTATTATTACTCTTCCCAATGTTTTTCTCTCACACATTCTTTTCTCTCCGACTTTATTTTTACACAATACAATAATTAGAGCTTTTAAAATAAACGAGCTGCTCGTGAGCTCGACTCGTAGTGTTAAACGAGTCGAGCTCGAGCTCACGAAATACTCTTTACTTAACGAGCCGACTCGAGCTCGACTCGTTAGGCTCGATAGATAAGATTTTTTAAAATTTTCATTAGGCTCGGCTCAACTCGTTAGGCTCGATAGGCTCGTTAGGCGCGTTAAACCCGTTATCGATTCGAGCCGAACTCGAACATCCAATACTCGGCTCGGCTGGCTCGTCTCGAATAACGAGTCTAACAATAATATAATATTAACTACAATACAATAATATCAACAGTGGCTTAACCCATCCGACCACCGGATTTATCACTTTAGTGGGAGACTTGAGTTTGATTCCTTTTAGGAACGAACTATGAAATTATAAAGTAACTTGAAAAAAATCTTGGAAAGTTTGAGTGATTTCTCCACTCACTTAAATTCTGAAACACACGTAGCATAAGAGTTTTGGACAACATTGAAACAAAGATCTTTCTAAATCTACCTGTCATAAAACCCAAAAAGTAGAGTAATTACTTTTGGACCCCCAAATCCCCTACTTATTCTTTTCTATCCATCTCATTTCACACTTAAAGACTCTTGACTCCTTTTTGCTTTGGACTCGCCTTCTCAGTCCCCATTTTTGTTAATCTGTTTCTACTTCGTCCATTCAAGAGGCTCGTTTTCCTCATTGATTATCCGATGCATTACCGATTGACTTCATTTTAACACTTGTCACCATGTTAACTCATTTGTCATGCCCTAATCATGCAAACCAAACGAGCACTAACATTTTTGTTATTATACTTCTTCCGTCCCATAGTTATTTGTACACTTTTTTTCTCAATGTTCCACAATTATTTGCAAATCTAAATAAGGAAACTACTTTATAAATTTCACTCTCATAATATTACATATTTACACAAATTATTATTCTTTTTTAGGCCCACACTATATTCAATCCGATCAATTTTTTACTTTATTCATAAAAGTTTACCAAATCACCCTCAACACTGCTATCATTACACTTAAATTTGTGTTACTATTTGCTTGTAAATTACTGGAAGACATAGGAAGTATACCATTACATATTTGATTATTTAATGATTGTAAAAACTTTATTGATCTCTTGTACACTGCTGTGGGATTTTTATTTTATCATATAAATTTAGCTGTCTCAAAATATGAGAATGAGAAAATTAAATAGGAAGTGGTTGAGTTCCAACTTTGTCCCACCCTATTTTTCCTGCTACAAATTTTTTTTTTTATCAATCCAAAATTTATTAACACTACTTATTTTCATGCAATCCAATCAAATCAAGAACCCAAATTTACAACTAAAATAATTGTTACAAATTTATCGAATCTTACCAACCGAACACTAATTCACCACAATTTTATGTCTACAAATCAATAATTACATGATGATAAAATTTTAAAATGTTATACAAAATTACATATAAAATTAAAATTCCAGCACATGAGCTCAGCTTATTTATTATATATAGAGCCACACACTCTCTTCTACTCCATAATGTGTCCACATCATTCCTACAATTACAATAAAAATCCAAATAAACAGTTGGGAAGGAAGGTGACTCAGGGTAATTAAGTACATGAAAAGCCCAACTAATCAATATTCACAAGTAATTTCTTTGAATTATTATAGGTGTTTGATCAAAAAAAAATTCAATTGGAATGAAAATGAGAACATATATATAATAATTATGGTGGTTATTATGATAATTAATGAAAACAAAATATGATAATTGATATTATTTTCCTTCCTAATTAAATAAGATATTCATTATCCATTTTGATTAACATTTTTCTTTCTACCATCATTTCCATTCATCGCCAAGCAACAACCTTCTTTTTGTGTCAATTTTTTTTTTTCAAAATTGAAGCACGACACCAATAATATTATCGCCATGAAAACAATAGTTCTTCCAACATATATATTTCTAAATAAATATAATGGTATTATTAAATGAATCTAGTTTCATAATTTGAACAAGATTCATAGAAGAATTTGTGAAGTACTTGATATAATACTCCCTCAATTTTACGATATATTGCCCACTTATTAAAAACTTTCATCCCACAATAAATTATTCATATTATAAAAGAAAATAATTATCATTTTTTTAAATTTGTTTTTTACTAGTATAAAATAAGTTTATTATATATAATACTAGATGAGTCCCCGCGTATTACGCGGATTTTCATAAAAATTAATTAATATCATAATATATTATGTATGCATAAATTAATTTGTCCATTGTGAAATAATATAATTATATTATATAATAAATATATTCAAATAAAATATATGTATAAAATTATAAGTTATTTTTTTATTAATGCACGACCTTTAATTTCAATCTCAATTTAATTATGATTTACATCAATTCTATAATAGTTTCAAATCCATGTGATTATATTTCTTTTAATTAGACTCAATATTATTTTTAAAATTTCATTAATCATTTCA
The DNA here is from genome assembly GCA_030762865.1 of Paraleonurus japonicus. Classification (NCBI taxonomy): domain Eukaryota; kingdom Viridiplantae; phylum Streptophyta; class Magnoliopsida; order Lamiales; family Lamiaceae; genus Paraleonurus; species Paraleonurus japonicus. The sequence goes on from CM061056.1 coordinate 17,864,945, forward strand.
TATATTTAATTACATATTTGAAATTTTTATGATTTTCTAAATGAAAAAATCATCAAATATAGTGAGACGTTACTAACAGAGATAGAGATTAATAAATAATTTTCATATTAAAAACCATACTAAATTAAATGAACAATTAATTATGGGAGGGATGAATATTTGACATATGAATAATTATGATACACGAGCGTAATTCTTGCTTGACTTCCTCGTGTGACATTTGGAAGGACATTATATACTTTTTTCTTAAAAAAAAAAAAAAAAATCTTCCCGTAAAAAAAAAAAAAAAAAAAAAAAGCAATCATGAATAAATTATTTAGATATTTCTAGTTAAAGTCCACGCTTTTCGCCCTTGCGTCCGCCTTCCTCTCCTTTTCAATTACGCGTATACTCAGACGTCGTCGTTTCTAAACTCACTGTCACGCACTGCCTCTTACCCCTAGCTCCGCCCCTCCTCCCCCGCCATGAAAGAAGCAGCAGATGAAGACATACACCAACTGCTCCGCTCCTCTTCGAATCCCTCTCCCATGTCCAAATCTTGAAGGGCAAATGGTCACTTGTTGCTACAAAGCTTACCACTCTTGAAACACGTCTTTCCGACCTCTCTATCTCCGCCGCCGCCGCTGAAAACCACCTCTCATCCGATCTCCTCCGCTCTATTTCCGCCACCTGCGCCTCCGCCGCCACTCTCGCTGCTCACTGCCATTCTCTCACTCCGCCCGGCGGGAAGCTCAAAACTCAAAACGACGTCGACTCGTTATCGGCAAAGCTTGATGCCCACATTAATGACCTCGATGTGCTCGCGAAAAGCGATTCTCTCGAAGAAACCCCCTCGGCAATTGTTTCCTCCAGCAGAAGAGATTCCGTCCGGGCCGAGGCCCGGTATCTGATTACCCGGCTGCAGATCGGGTCAACCGAGTCGAAAAGCTCGGCACTCGATTTGCTGCTAGGGCTTTTGCAGGAAGATGATAAAAACGTGTTGATTGCGGTGGCGCAGGGGATTGTTCCCATACTTGTTCACCTATTGGATTCCACCGCTTCATCCGATATCAAGGAGAAAACAGTAACCGCAATCGCGAAAATCTCCACCGTTGATTCCACCAAGCATGTCTTGCTAGCCGAGGGTTTGGTTCTGTTGAACAATTTGATGCGTGTTCTTGAATCAGGAAGCGTGTTCGCCAAAGAGAAATCGTGCATCTCCCTTAACGTTCTTAGCAATTCAAAGGAAAACGCTAGAGCAATTGGATCCAGAGGTGGAATTTCATCCCTGTTAGAAATTTGTCAAGAAGGAACGCCCAATTCACAGGCTCTAGCAGCAGGGGTTTTGAGGAATTTAGCCGTTTTCGACGAAATTAAAGAGAATTTCGTCGATGAAAACGCAGTCTCCACCCTATTGGCATTGTGCAATTCAGGTACTCAATCTGCACAAGAGAATTCAATTGGTTGTTTGTGTAATTTGGTAGATAATGATGATGAATTGAAGTTGTTAGTTGCAAGAGAAGGTGGAATTGAGAGGTTAAAAAACTTTTGGGATTCCTCCCCCAATGCTCAACATCTTGAGGTGATTGTTCTTATGGTGAATAAATTGTCATCATGTCCAATTATAGCTGAGTTTCTTGCAGAAAATGGTTTCCTTAATCGTATAGTTGGAGTGTTAAATTGTGGGGTTTTAGGTGTGAGGATTGCATCTGCCAAATCATTTGTTTCATTTAGCTTATACCAACAGAATAAGAAAAGAATTGGGGAGATGGGGTGCATTCCCCCTGGTGAGCATGTTAGATGGTAAGGCCGTCGAGGAGAAGGCGGCCGCAGGCGAGCACTGCTCGCGTTGCTCATGAGCTACGCGGGCAATCGGAGGCTTTTCAGAAAGGAAGAAAAGGGAATCGTTTATGCAGTTCAAAAATTTGAATCCATTGGTGCAAAATTTGGATGATAAGAAGTATTTTGTATCAGTATTAGCTCCTCTTTTGCATTCCAAGAAATGCAGGAAGCAAATGGTGGCAGCTGGTGCGGTTGTCTATTTGCAGAAGCTTGTGGAGTTGGATGTTGAGGGAGCTAAGAAGCTTTTAGATAGTCTTGGGAGGAGCCAAACTTTGGGGAGTCTTTGGAAGAGGGGCTTAAGTGCAAGAGACTAGACGATTTAACATTTTGGAAGGGACGGGTGTTAATTTGTGTTAGTTTGTGAACCATCTTTGCGGGAGATTATCTCATGCAAGAATTTGCCTTGTATCTACAATTATTTGTTTTTGTTTGGTTAGTTTACACATTGTTTATAAGCTGTGTTTAGAATTTGAGGTAGAAAAGTAAATGTGGTTATAGGTGATGATGAAAGGTTGTTCTTAGAAGTTCCGTTTTGGGAATTTTTTCTTGTTTGGTGACCTAACTTGATTAGTGTTTTGTGTTTTTAATGTTTGTGTACCGAATTGCAATAAAATTATGAAGATTGAGATGTGTGCTTTGCTCTGTGTAGTACCAATTATTTGTTGGAATTTATTCACCTAGGGGTCAATGTCAAACCATACAAAGGGAAAACTCTACTAAAAGTTTAAAAATAAATGCTTAGGTCACTTCCACTTAAATTTACATACACCCCTAAAATGGGGGCTCATTTATTTTCAAAAGCTCATTCTATAACTTTTAAAAATAAGTGACTCTAGAAGATATTATTTTTGTTTGCAAACATTGGTTTTGATCTAATTTCCCGTAGTTGGACACCAATTTATGTGTCCATTGTTTATGTGGTATGTCATTTATGCACGTATGTGATCTCTAAATATATAGGAATACTATTATTTAATTAATTTTTATGTGACATCACATGATAGATGATGAAAATATAAATTTAAAAAGAAAAATTAATGGGGTTAATGAATAAGTGAGTTTAATTAATAGATTTTGACTAGTGTAACGTATTATTTGCCTTTGTACTATACATAAAACAGGTGGTATAATATTTTGAAACACTATTGGATACTTGTTCCACATAATAGCATAGAAAAGTACATATTTTAGTGGCTAGTCTTGGTCTTCGTTGCAGTGAAAATTGGTCAAGGAGTTTTTGTTTTTTTTTTTTAATTTAGTTCCACTAAGACAAAAACCCAACCGATAAAAACTAAAGTAGGATAGACTTTTTAAAGTAATTTGCAGTTACATGCATGAAGGGACCGCATCTTTGTTAGTCCCAGGAGAGTTGAGATGATTAATACCTTGAGTAAGCTTTCTAGAACAAAATCACAGAAAGGGGGTTTGAATAGATTTTGTAGATTTTTCAAATCTTTCAAAACTAATTCAAAGAATCGAATTAAGCACGGTGGATTAAGATTAACTTCTCAACTTCTTATAAGATCAAAAGCAAGGTTGAAATACGATTTTAGTTATGATTAAAAAATTAACTCTTGATAAAACCCGGTTGTAAAATAGACAGAAAATTAAAGAAAGAAAGCGAGAAATAACACTGCAAAGGATTTATAGTGGTTCGGATTTTAAAATCCTACATCCACTCTCCTCCTTCAATTTGAAGAAGGGACTCTACTTACCACTTACTTTCTCACTTTCGACTTACAACTTACAACCTGGTACAATTCTTGAATCTTCAATCTCCTAGACTCTCCTTACTAGAAATCTAGCTATTACGAGTGTATATTGGATTTTGAAGAATTACTTTGGAAAAGTGTTCTAAAACACTTAGAACTCTTTGAAACTCTCCGAAACTCTTGTGAAAAGATTGTGAAATACGAGTAGTGAATTGTGTAAATCTAATATGCATAAGTGATCTCTATATATTTAAAAATGAAAAATCTAGACCTATATATAAGTCTGAAAAGTCGATTAGTTTGTTAGTTAGTTTCTAACAAACTTGAAGCTTAACAAACTTAATCTTAGCTTGCTTAAAACCTCAGTGATCCTTCCTACTCAAATCTGTGGTGACTTGGTGAAGATTAGCCTTTCTTACATTCTACTCGGCTTATCTTGACCTCGTCTGAGCTCTTCATATTTGTCTCTGAGATGACTAGACTTGAGCTTGTCTCAGGATGACTTGTCATTCCTCGTCTTCGGTGACTTGAATTAATCCCGACCTAGTCGATCGACTTCGTACTAGAACTTAGTCTTGATTCTACATCATAAATCTGCTCATCTGGAGCAGTCTTTTAACTCATCAAAACAATCTTGGTCTAACAATTTCCCTTTTTGAGTGAAGTTAAAACCTACGAAAAGAGACAGCACTCCACGGTGAAGTTAGTTTAGAGTTTATCAAGATCGATAGATAGGTATCAAAACACATTTTCACATTACAACAGATTTGTTCACATAAAAACTTTAGATCTTTTAGACTCCCAAAAAAACTTAGAAAACCAAATGAGTCTTCAAGACTTAGTTAAAATTTGAAAATATTTTTAAGTCGAGAGATAAAATTCTCGAGATGACTTATTCTTAAGAAAATTTTAAGTCTTTCTTAAAAGCAGAAAATAAAACTTTAAGAAATTAATACACATAAAATGAATCAAACAAAGTATATTCACATTGGATTTACAAAGATTACAGATGAGGAAGATAATAGAAAAGTAGAAATAAGGAAAGAAAAATCCTGTTTCTATTAGTCTTCCCATTGGTCTTCATCTGGAATCATCGACCAATTGAATACCCGGAAGCTCCTAAAAAGTTGCTTTATATCCTCCTCTTGAGTGAGTCCTGATTAGTGTGAAAATTGCATGATTATTGAATGTTTAATCTTCTCATTTTGATATGAATATCATATATTTATTTCACTCATATTTGATCAATTGCACTTGGTAGAGAGTGTGGTATTGTTTTGGTTTATATGTGCAGGAATCATCAACTTTGGAGAAATTTCAGACCTTCATATATTGTTGGATCAAGTGAAGAATTATACCATTAGAAGAGAGGGCTGAAAGAGGGTCGCGTAGCAACAAGAATCGGACAAATCGGAGTTCGTATGAGAAGATATGAGCAATCGAAGCGGAGGTGGCACACGGGGGAGAAGTCACTCGGCCATAGCACATGTGACTCGGCCGAGTGAAGGCGAGTTGCCGAGTTGGCCAATTCCAGAAAGAATGTCACTCGACCAGTGCCAAGGCCACTCGGCCGAGTGGTGGCAGTGGGACCATCTGTTTGCGATTTTGAGTAGAATTTCATCATTTTCGAGGCCACTTAATTGCAAAATGGAATTTGTAACTTTGCCCCCACTATAAATACCCCCATTTCAGCTGATTAAAAGGGGATTCACACAATTAGATAGGAATTAGATAGGGAAATACACATAAGTTTCACATAGTTGTAGGTGTTCTTCAATTTCCTTTTAATTTCTTGCAAATTAGTGATAGATTTTCATTCAATCAAAAGTGTATCAACACATTTAAAGGTGATACCCATCCTTATTCTCTTAATTCTAATGGTTTATTTCTTGAATTCTCATGCTTTCTTCTCTTTTTAATTTTCTTAATTTTCATGGGCTTTGTTATTTTGATCATGATAGGCTAAAACTCTTATGTGCTTGGGTGTATTGACCCTTAGATGAGTTGATTTTGGTGAATTTATGATTGGGTGTTCATTTGTTGAGGTGATTACTTGTCTTAATGATGCTTTGCTTGATTTAATTGCTTTGGTGAGCCTTGATCTTGTGTTTATTGGTTTAATTTTCTCAAGGATACTTGGTTTATTGAATTGATGCATAGGTGTTAGGTTTGCTTTTGTGATTGAAGTGAATATTTGGTTAACGCAAGGATACTTGGTTAATTAACTAGAACCTCATTAAGACACATTGATTACTTGTTGTCATTGCTTGTAATTAGTGAGGGGGTGAGAGTGTTGTCTCTCACATTCCTACATGCTTAATTGATCATTTAGAACCTAGGCTTATCCGATACGGTTTTATTTGAGTTATTTGTTGGTTATCCCTATTATCCCTCTTGAATGAGCACTTGATTATTTATGATCCGAAATTGATGATTCTTTGGTGATTTGCACCGAAGCACTACTCTCTCCAACTTGGTATTCCTTTGTTGATTGCTTAGTTTAATTTCTTGGCGATTTTGTTTAGTTTATTTGTTGATTTATGTTTTTACCCGGTTAGCCACTATAATTCTATGACAACGCTTGTTTTTAGGCTTCACCGTTCTCCTAGTCCCTTGGGTTCGATATTTTGTTTGGTCGTAAAATACTTATTGCTAAAATACACACGATCAAAATGGCGCCGTTCTGGGGACTAGTTGAGGACACTTAGGTGGAACTTGAATTCTAGTTGAGTGGAGTTACTAGTGGCATTTTTACTTGCTTTATTTTATTTTGTTTGTGTGAATTTGATACTTGCCTTCTTTTGTAGGTGGACACTCACTTGTTCTTAGGGGTTAAATTTCTTAATTGAAATCGAACCTCGAACTTAGCCACCGAAAGAAGGCAAGGGGTTGTGAAGAGCTCAATTGAGAAGATGGATGGATATAACCAATACCCATGGAATCATTGCTATAATCAAAATGGTATGGTTTTATCCTCCACAACATGAAGAAATTGGCTACGATAATTGGAGGAGCTTTGATTATGACTATCAAATGCAACAAGTTCCCTCCTATTATCAAGATTGGAGAAATGAGGACTCCTCGCCCACTCTTCAAGAGACATTCCCGAACTACGTAGATGAGCATTATAGTCAAGAATTTGATCAACGAGATGGATTTCAATTTCAAGAAGTTTGGGAAGGAGTTTGTTACGATGATGGGAGGAGCTACGAGTACAATTATCAAATGCAACAAGCTCCCCCTAATTATCAAGAGTGGGAAAATAATGAGGAAAAATCATCGACGCATGAATTGTTAGTCTTATTGTTAAAGAAAATGAAGAGAATGATGCAAAGCTTGAGGCTAGACTTGATAAGATGGAAGAATTGTTTGGGAGTCAAATAGCTCGACAAGAAAGTCAACTCAAATCTCTTGAGTTCCAATTGGAGCAATTGACCATCATTGTGAAAAATCAACAAGATGCGAGAAGAAGAAGAAGAAGAAGAAGAAGAGGGCCCGAGTAATGATAAGCGTGAAGACAACAATTCAATGATCAAGAAAGATGAAGAGGACACGAGCTTGATGGACACGAGCTTCAATGAGCAAGAAAATCAAGAAGCATCGAACAACACATTGAAGAGTGAAATGAGCATTTCTAAACCTTTAAACTCTTCAATTTGTACTTTATTTGACAATGATTCTTCTATTGATTTTGTTTTTGCCTCTTGAAATTTTTGATCAAAAGAAGGAAATAGAGTCTTGCTTGGGCATCCTTGGACGAAAAGAAAATGAATGGAAAGAGATGATGACAAAAGAGCAAGGGAAACGTCCATTGATGAAGATGTGCAAGAAAGATGGGGGTGATTGGTCCACCTTTCATGAGAACCTCATTGGTTTTGAAGCTCAAAGAATGAAGTATAGTGGCAACGAGGACCGATATCCTTGGCCATTCCGATAGGGAAGTTGAAATCAATGAATAACGTCCGGCATAGGACATTAAAAATAGCGCTAGATGGGAGGCAACCCATCCTTTTCTTGCTTTCTTTGTTTTCGTGTTTGTTTTGCTTTCAATAAGTGTGTTTCTTTTGTGTAGGTGATCGTGTTAGTGTGGAGGCCTAAGCTTGAAGTTCAAAGAGTCAAGTGCTAAGGTGCCGTTTTGAAAGGTATCACCCCGGGCTCGAACTTAGACTTGCTTGCAATGTCTAAGTTTGGGGTGGTTAGTGTAGATATTGCACCGGCGCACGACTATATTTTGAGTGAAATTTCGTTGAGCTTATTTGTTGATATTAAGTGTATATGAATTTTGATGTTGAGCTTTTATTTCGTGGTAGTGGGTAGTTGTGTGCAACTTCACCTAGCTAACTACCTTTGTCAAACTTTTAATTGCTTTGCAATGAAAAGTTTGGGGGTGTGTGTTAGTTAGCAATGCTTGTTGCAACAACTTGCCTCTCATTTGTAATGAGAAAATTTTGTGAAAATTTTTGTGAATTTGGAGCTTATTTGTGGATTTATTGCATATATTTGAGTTTATCATTTTGGATGGGTATATTGTGATGGGATATTGAGTATGGTGATCTTGATTGTGGACTTGTCATGTGCTTAAGTGGTGATCTTGTGATTGGAATTGGACGATGAGTTGGAGTTACAGGGTGATTTAGTCATTGTAATGTGTGTTTGTGTATAAACTTTGCTTAGGAGAGCATTTTGTCTACCTTGATAACCTTGTGAGATTTGAGCCTTGACTTGCATAATTTTGAGTCTTGTTTCCTTGATGTGTGTATCAATCATGCTTGTGTGCTCTAGAACTTGCCACTTTTCTTAATTTGGAGCTACTTAAGTGTGAAGTTTTGGAATGTGATACAAGGCCATCTTTGAATTGATTTAATCACTTGACCAAATTTATCCTACCAAATGATATTATTCCGTAGTTAGCCACTTTGAGCTTATTTAGACTTATTTCTTTGGCAAACCTCACGAATTTAGCCTTTTATCTTTTAAGAGCCTAATTGTCCCTAATAATTAGTGGTGCGTAATGCTTTTAAAGAGGTTAATTGTGCTTTGAAGGAAGAGTGGTGGGAAAATTTGAGTTGTGAAATGAAAAGAAAAAGATGAGAAAAATTGTGCACTTGAAAAAAGAGATGTGATTAGAAAAGAAATGATGAAAAGGAAAGAGAAAAAAATATCTCTTGTGCATATTGTGGTTGATTGAAGGAAAAAAAGAGAAAAAAGGGTTCTATGACTATTGAGTGAGATGAATGATTTTTAAAGAAAAGCGAGTAAATTGTGTGAGTTGAGTATTGTGGGTGCAACCCGTACAATTGCACTTTCTCTTGAGAGTAAGAGATGTTCCTAGGCGTCTTGACCTCTCGCTCCACTAGTTTACGAGTCACTTATCCCAAATCTTCCACCTTTACCAAAGAGCCTACATTACGACCAAATATAAAGACCTTGTTGATTCCTTGATTGATCACTTTTGTGTGGTTGAAAATGTAGACTTGTGGCAAGCCTATGGTAGTGCACTGTTTGATTTGATTTATTGAGAGTATATTTGCCCTATACACTTTTGAGTGATGAGTGTGAAACACATGTCTTGTGAGAATTGGTATACAATTTGCTCGAATTTTCTATCGTTGAAGCACAACTCATGTGAAGGTGATTAGTTGCTTTTTGACTTGATGATTCATTTGAGGAAGATTGCTTGATTGCATGATTGTGTTGATAAGTCCATCTATTGAGTGAACCTATGCAATTTTTCCCCTTGTTCTTTTACTTCTTTGCTTGAGGACAAGCAAATCTTTTAGTTTGGGGAATTTGATTAGTGTGAAAATTGCATGATTATTGAATGTTTAATCTTCTCATTTTGATATGAATATCATATTTATTTCACTCATATTTGATCAATTGCACTTGGTAGAGAGTGTGGTATTGTTTTGGTTTATATGTGCAGGAATCATCAACTTTGGAGAAATTTCAGACCTTCATATATTGTTGGATCAAGTGAAGAATTATACCATTAGAAAGAGGGCTGAAAGAGGGTCGCGTAGCAACAAGAATCGGACAAATCGGAGTTCGTATGCGGAAGATATGAGCAATCGAAGCGGAGGTGGCACACAGGAGAAGTCACTCGGCCATAGCACATGTGACTCGGCCGAGTGAAGGCAGAGTTGCCCGAGTTGGCCAATTCCAGAAAGAATGTCACTCGACCAGTGCCAAGGCCACTCGGCCGAGTGGTGGCCGAGTGGGACCATCTCTGTGCGATTTTGAGTAGAATTTCATCATTTTCGAGGCCCTTAATTGCAAAATGGAATTTGTAACTTTGCCCCCACTATAAATACCCCCATTTCAGCTGATTAAAAGGGGATTCCACACAATTAGATAGGAATTAGATAGGGGGAAATACACATAGTTTCACATAGTTGTAGGTGTTCTTCAATTTCCTTTTAATTTCTTGCAAATTAGTGATAGATTTTCATTCAATCAAGTGTATCAACACATTTAAGGTGATACCCATCCTTATTCTCTTAATTCTAATGGTTTATTTCTTAATTCTCATGCTTTCTTCTCTTTTAATTTTCTTAATTTTCATGGGCTTTGTTATTTTGATCATGATAGGCTAAAACTCTTATGTGCTTGGGTGTATTGACCCTTAGATGAGTTGATTTTTGGTGAATTTATGATTGGGTGTTCATTTGTTGAGGTGATTACTTGTCTTAATGATGCTTTGCTTGATTTAATTGCTTTGGTGAGCCTTGATCTTGTGTTTATTGGTTTAATTTTCTCAAGGATACTTGGTTTATTGAATTGATGCATAGGTGTTAGGTTTGCTTTTGTGATTGAAGTGAATATTTGGTTAACGCAAGGATACTTGGTTAATTAACTAGAACCTCATTAAGACACATTGATTACTTGTTGTCATTGCTTGTAATTAGTGAGGGGGTGAGAGTGTTGTCTCTCACATTCCTACATGCTTAATTGATCATTTAGAACCTAGGCTTATCCGATGCGGTTTTATTTGAGTTATTTGTTGGTTATCCCTATTATCCCTCTTGAATGAGCACTTGATTATTTATGATCCGAAATTGATGATTCTTTGGTGATTTGCACCCGAGCACTACTCTCTCCAACTTGGTATTCCTTTGTTGATTGCTTAGTTTAATTTCTTGGCGATTTTGTTTAGTTTATTTGTTGATTTATGTTTTTACCGGTTAGCCACTATAATTCTATGACAACGCTTGTTTTTAGGCTTCACCGTTCTCCTAGTCCCTTGGGTTCGATATTTTGTTTGGTCGTAAAATACTTATTGCTAAAATACACACGATCAAGTCCAGATTCAGCCTCTGCCTTCTTCAAAATACCCTTTACCCAGTCTAGGTCCGAGGATCCATCTGATTTCTGGCGGGATGGCATACTCAAAAGGCTGGAGAGATCGAGGTTGACGTTGAACTCTACATCGGCTTCTTCTAGCGACGATGATAGAACTCCGCATCAACCTTCTCCATCCACTCATGCCAAGCTAAGTCTGGATCTTCTTTGAGAAGCTCAGGGCCCTTGAGAATATACCAAGTATATCCACATACCCTCCAGTTTTTGTCTTTGTACTCATTGCATATTTCCCGCATGCCGGCTTAGGAGAGGCGGATGTATTGTGGAATGGCCTGAACTTCCCACTTGCCTTGATCTTTGATTAACCATTTTCGCTCAGCGGTGCTCCGAGAAGGCGTTGGAGTCTTTCTTCTTCCTCTGCTTCTTCTTTTCTTTCTTGCCAAAATATTCCATCTCTCTCTTAATCCTTTTGATCTGTTCTTACGAGAGATTGGAATAATCGGCTTCCCTCTTTCCCTTTCCTTTAGCGGCAGCCACAGTAATAAGTTCGTGATCTCAGGCTCGGCGGCTTGCTACTTCTTTTCCCTTCCCCTTGGCTCCTTGATTCGGATCCTTTAAAGCCAGGCAAGAGCTTCTCGACCTTTCCTCCACTTCTTTCCTCCTCTTCTCCTCATCCTCTTTCAACGCTTCCTCCAGTTGACTCACCCTCAGTGGAGAGCAACCACTCATCAGATTTGATCCGAGCTTCCTCCTGCTGCCTCCCGGATCAGTGTGTTGGCCTTCATGCCCACTTCTTTTCTGGTCTCCTCGACCCACAGCATTTGTGAGGGCTAGTCTCTTCTTTTCTTGAGCTTTTTCCCCCTTTTTAACCCGGCCAAGTCGAAAGTTTTGCATCTAGAGTGTTGCACTTGACCCCTGAAGTCCGAGTGGTCTCACCCAACTCATTCACCACTAGCTGATTGTATCCCATAACCTCCTCCTTCACGTCCTCGGCTCCTCCTCCATTGATTTCACTTTACCGGCCAGCCACGAGTTAGTGACATTTATGATTTTATCGAACAATGTTACCTCAACTTCCTTCATCTTTGGCTAGCATAGTGTCGATTCTGACTTTGACCATCCTCCTTGTCTTTCTTTCCATTTTCCTTCGGAATGTAGCATTGACTTTCTTTTCGACAAGGGACAATATAGATGAGAAGGCGGTGGTTGGGCTTAGGTCGATGTCTTCATCCTCGGTTGAGGAGTCGGGGCGAGAGATTATTTGTTACAGTGAAGAAGATGGGAGAGGAATAGATTGTGTTTGAATAGTTGGAAGAGAGGAGTAAGATATTATCGGGATTGGAGAGGTTTGGAGTGTAGGGAGAGGTACTTGTTCGGATGAAGGTGGGGTGGGATTTCGGGTGGTGGTGATGATGGTAGAGGTGGGATATCGGTTTGGTTTGTTGGGATTTGGATTGTAGGGATTTGGAGTGTAGGCTTTTGGAGAGGCTGGGGATACCCGGCTGGGATACCCCTTCATCGCCTATTTGGGTGGTGGGAGATCGGGTGAGGCAAAGGCTCGAAATGCCGGCTGAGGCATTTCTTCATTGCGGGAATGGAAGATAAGGAAGGAGATGTGGAAAGACTTGTACTGCCTCGGGGTGGGAAAGAAACGGCTTCATCGGTTGGGGAGAGAGGAACCTCCAGGTGACCAACCTCAGGCCGCTATCTCAAGGACCGGAACCTCCTCCTGGTAGCGGGGTTGATGGATCTATCGTGGTTCGGAGCTACGAGACTTGGTGGATCCTTCGAGCTGCAGAGGCTGCTCGTCTTGGCCTCCTCACCAAGGGAATTTACGCTTCCTCTTCTTCCTCTTCATCTCGAGGCAACCTTGGCGGGAGCGTGAGATGAGCTTTCCCCCTTCTTCCTTTCCGAGGCTTTCACCGGCCTCCTCTTCCTCCTCTGAAACATCCTCGGGACCACGGCCATGTTTGTCGGGTTGGACTTGAGGTGCGACCTCAGCTGGCTGCTGCTTCATGTCCCTCTGTTTCGACCTCCACTTGGGGCCACCTCAACTTGTTCGGGCTGCTGGACCACGACCCTCTGCCAGCTGCGGCACTTGACCTCGAGCTCTGGCCGTGCATCGGACTCATCATCCGAGTCTGGAACACCTCCCGATCTGTCATCCTTTGTGAGGATGCCATACCCCTTTGAATACTTTTTAGTGCCTATTCTCCGGTCGGCCTCCCTATTCAGCCCTTCAATTAAAACGGTGATTTTATTGAAGAGATCACCAGTAGAAGTAGGAACCCGACCCTCTGCATTTGACTTAAAAGTCGATCAGCTTCTTCTCCTCCACTGAGCTTGAACAACGGCAACTCCACCCAATTCACTTCCACACCATCCAAGATGGCTCGCATTACGCACAATCTGGGTTTGGTTAACCCATCATGTGAGCTTTGCTCACCCCAAGAGGCTAACTTTTCGTCACTACCGTCATGGACCTATATTTTCTTCTCAACAGTTCTTCTTGGTCTCTGCGAGTTCCCCTGTAACTAACCCTCGCCATCATATCGAAGGATTCTTCCCAACTATCCTCCTTATACGTCAATGGATTTACTCCCTCCATTGGCGTGTCGAATATCCTAGCAATGTTTTGCACGGAATAACTCAATGTTGTCCCATCCACAGATGTATCAAACCCATCCCAGGTATCCTCCATTCTGGCGAAAACTCTGCACCTAACAAATCCGCCGTTACATTGCGGAGACTTCATTGAAAGAAACCTCTCGAGTTGTGAGGCTTCAAGAAGGCGAAGAATCTCTGCAGATTCTGGATCATTGGTGGTTTCAAAATCAACATACATTTCCGCTTTCAAAGCGGTTTTGAAATATTCCTCATTCATTTTGAAGTGAGAAATATTTGTGGAAATGTATGTGGGTTTATAAGTTTTGGTAGTTTTTGAAGAAGATGCCATTGGAAATTTTGTAAATTTGTAAAGGGTTTGATAAAATATGTAGGTTTTACGAGTAAGGAAAGAAAAGTTTTAGGGAAGAAGAAGATGTATTTATAGGGGGAAGATTGGAAAGAGAAACCGCCATTTTTGAAAATATGAATTAATCTCAGCCATTTATTCAAAAAGGTTTCTTGAGTTTTAATCAACGGTTAAAAACTAAGATAAGCGATTAGGATTGGTAGCGTGAATTGTAATCGCCTTCGGAATGCGTAAATAGTTACTTTATGAAGTGTTGATTTGACCGATATAGGTTACTTTACTCGAGAAGTAAGTATACTGGCGTCGGCCATGTGCTAACTTACTTCAACCGAAGGTTTACTAAGCAGAGATGGGTTTGAAAAAGCAGATCGACTTAAAACAGATAAGTTTTAGAAAGTCATCGATAGAGTAACTGTCGATCCTGAAAACCAACAATTTAAATGTAACTTTTTTAGCATTTTTCAAATCAAGTTTAAACAAAACATATTCAGAAATACTTTTCTAAAACATATTTTTGAGAAACAAAAATAGACTCGGTTTAAGAATGAAGAAATTTGAATAAAGGAATGAAACAGTGTTATACGAGACACATGTTCTGCAAAGACATAAACTTACAAGAAACCATCGAAGCTTAAAGGTAAATCGGATAGAATGTTAATAGTCATCTGTTTTCTACGAAGTTCGGTGACTATTATGTCCTTGTCGATTTACTAAATGTCGGACAAGTAATTATCAATTCGAGATAAGGTCGATATGACTAATCCTTGATTCTTGATTCCTAAAAGGAGATCAATGATATCATTACACGATTGCCCTTTGACACATATCTAGTCGATAATTCTTTCTAGACATTAATATAAAGAAAAGAAGTAAGGAACCAAATGCACATAATTAGAAATCAGCTAAAGATGCATCAAGTAATCCTAATTCTAAACACATTTCTTTGAACCTAGTCTCATTAATGGTTTTGTAAGAATGTCGACTCTTTGTGATTCGGTGGCAATTTTCTCAATCCTAATGTCATTCTTTTCAACATGATCTCTAATGAAATGATGCCTAATATCTATATGCTTGCATCTAGAATGTAAAAGCGAGGATTGTAAGTCATTGCTATTGCACTATTACTATCACGGTAAATAGGAGCAGTGATGTTTGAATATTATAGTCTCTAAGGTGTTGACTAATCCAGAGAAGTTGAGAGCAACAACTTCCGGTGCCATGTACTCGGCTTGATTGTGGAGGTGGCAACGGATGTCTGTTTCTTAGATAACCAAGAAATTAATTTGTTGCCTAAAAATTGACAAGTTCCGAGGAAGTGGATTTCCTATCAATCTTACATCCTCCAAAGTCTGAATCTGAATATCTGTTAGCTCAAAGTTGTCATCAGTGGGTACCATAACCCTACTTGCAAGGTTCCTTTGAGATATCTAAAAATTTTCTTAGCGAGTCTCCGGATGAGTTTTCTTGGGATTAGGCTGGAATCTTGCACATACCCCAATGCAAAGGCTATATCGGCCTACTTGCGGTGAGATAAAGAAAGAGATCCAATCAGTCCACGATACTCCGTTGCATCGGTGGGTATCCCTGCTCATCTGAGATCCATTGAGAAGTTAGTTGCCATAGGTATTTTGACTTCTCTGCTAGTAGTCATTCCAAATTTCTCAATCGAGATCCTTAGCATACTTAGGTGATGTATAAATATACCCTTACTCATCTGTTTAATTTGTAAGCCTAGAAAATATGTCGATTCTCCCATCATTGACATTTCAAACCTGTTCTTCATGAGAATGCTAAACTCTTCACATAATTTGATTAGGTGAACCCAAAAATTATGTCATCTACATAAACTTGAACTAGTAAGATGTTGCCATCTTCTTCCTTTCTAAACAAAGTTCTATCAATCTTACCTTTGGAAAAACCATTTGATGTCAAGAAATCGGATAGAGTATCATACCAAGCTGGGAGCTTGTTTTAGTCCATATAGAGCTTTGTTGAGTTTATAGACCTTGTTATTGATCTTAAACCCGGGAGGCTGCTCTACATAGACCTCTTCAAGTAACACACCATTAAGAAAAGCAGACTTAACATCCATTTGAAAAACTTTGAAAGACTTATATGCGGCAAATGCCAAGAACAATCTTATTGCCTCTAATCGCAGCTGGAGCATAGGTTTCATCATAGTCTATTCCCTCGGACTGTGAATAACCTTGTGCAACCGGATCTTGCCTTATTTCGAACAATAATATTGTTCTCATCTATTTTATTTTTAAACACCCATTTGGTGCCTATAATCTTTACGTGTAAAGTCTTTCCACTAGATCCCATACATGTTGTCTTTCAAGTGATGCGGTTCTTCCCTGCATGGCCATTATCCGATTTGGGTGCGATAATGCTTCTTCAATAGACTTGGGTTCAAGAAGTGATACATAACAAGCTGAAAAAGACTTTGAGTCTAACATCATTCGTGTTACGCACACTACTAGATGGGTCTCACTATAATACGATCGGATGGATGATAGCTTCTCATCCTTTTGCCTATATGAGGAGAAGTATCCTCATCTTGAGTCTCGATCGGCAACTCATCGACTCAACCTCGGTGACATTCCCCTTCATCGGTGACTCGTCTTTGATCGGTGATGTCAAAGGTGTCGATCTGAAGGAGTCTGATCGGAAGTTGTCTTGATTATCGAGATGGGGATTCTTCTTCATCTGATTCTGAGTCAAGAGTAGGTAGATAAATAGTTCTATGTTTAGTCTTGGATAATTCAATTTTATCTAGATTTTGAAATTTGATTCACTTTATACGAGAAGGAATACAACTCATCAAAAACAACATGAGGAGTTTCCTCCACACAAAGGGTTGTCTTGTTAAAAACTCTAAATGCCTTTGAAGTATTAGAATATCCCAAGAATATTCCATCAATTTGCTTTAGCATCAAAAGTTCTTAACTTAGATTTCCCATTGTTATGAATGAAACACTTACAACCAAAAGCTTTGAAGTATGAGATCCTTGGAATCTTACCCTTCCAAATCTCATAAGGAGTCTTACCCTTATCTTTGACAACTAAGCATACATTACGAGTATAGCAAAAGTGTGTTGATAGCTTGACCCCGAGAACCTATGAGGGTATTATACTCGGCCAACATGCTCTGAGCTGCTTCTTTCAAAGTTCTATTCCTTCTTTCAACCACTCCATTTTGTTGAGGAGTTCTTGCTGAAGATGTCTCATGTATAATTCCAAACTCATTGAAGAAGTTAGATAAACAAGAATTCAAAAATTACGTACCACTTATCACTTACGATTTTAATAATATTAACTCCCTTCTCATTACGAATTTGTGCGAGCAGATCGGGAATCTTGTTTACTGATCTCATTTTTCTTGAAAAGAAATATAACCCAAGTGTATCTAGAGAAGTCATCTACTACAACAAGAGTATATTTCCTTCCACTTTGAAGGTGAGAGGTGTAACGAGTCCAAACAAATCCGAGATGAAGGAGTTGCAACACTCTTTCGGATGAGGAGGAGTTAATACTCTTAAATGAGTGTCTAGGCTGTTTACCTTTTTGACAAGCATCACATTTAAGATCGAGTTGATAAAAGTTTTTCGAGGTAATCCCTTAACAAGGTTCTTCTTAGCCAGCTTACTAAGGGTCTTGAAATTCGGATGACTAAGCCTTTTATGCCATAGCCGGTGACATTTTCTCCACCCTTAGCCATCGAGACAAGTATCTTGAGAACAACTATTAAAGTTGGCCACATAGAGCATTACCACATGCGAAGCCGATTAATAGTACCTTATCCGAGGAATTATCCAAAATATCACATTTATCCCTTGAAAATTTTACAAGAAAACCTTTATCACAAAGTCGAGAAGCAGATAACAAATTATGTTTCAAACCTTCAACAAAATATACCTCGAGATACGAATATCCTTGATAATCAAAGTACCTATACCTTTAGTCGACCACAATTATTATCACCAAATACAACTCTTGGACCATCAATACTTTGAAAATTTGATAATAGCTTCTTGTTATGGGTCATATGTTGTGAGCGACCTTGTCGATGTACCATATTGAAGCTAAAATCTCTTCCTTAAGTGATGATCCACTGTGAATCCTGTAAAGCAGTTAGTTTTGAGGTACCCTAGTGATCTTGGGTCCTTTTGGGTCAGAATCACTTTAGGAATCCCAAACAAACATCTCATCTGCAGACAACAAGTCGGACTCGGATTTTCTACCAAATCTGTCTACAATAATATCATTTTTAAATGACAACTTGTTGTATTGATTGAGTAATTATCCTAAACTTAGGAAATGTAGGATAGCATTTGCTCCTTCCATCAAAAGAATTATAATAAGAAAATCTTCTTATTTTGGTTCTTGGATTCCTTCTAGTACGATAGGAATTCTTGATTGAATTCTTGGTTTGTTGGAAGTTGTAGTCCTTATCGACTAGTTGGTTTCCATGGACCAATTTTAATATCCTTTGATTGAACAGATGCTTTCACAAATTTCCTAGGTTTTGAACATCGATTTATTGTTCCTATCATAACCAAGTCTGTCTTATCATGAGATTTACAGGAAGTATTAAAAATATGATCTATTACTGATTGTGAATTATTAAGGTGACTAATTTTGAAGACAAGCTTCTCATTGTCTTTCTTAATTAATTCATTTTCATACAGACTACTTCAAATTTATCTTTTAAAGTTTTCGAGTTCATTTTCTAACCTTTCGGGTAAGGCTGGTTGATGTCTTGGCTTGATCTGATGAAAACATTCCCCCTTGAATGTTTCCTCGGTCTACATTTGTTAATCACTGCTTGCCTTTATTTAGAATTTGAATCGATCCTTTAAAAATAAATTCTCTGTCTCTGTTTATAAGCGGCTAAAGATGTCTTTAAATCTCTCAATAATTCATGTATAACATTTTGGTCATGATCGGATGCAGGTGACAAGAATCATTATCCGAAGATGAATAGTAGATTACCTCATTAGCCATGAGACAGATCTCATCATCTGATCCAAAATCGAGATGAGGATGATGAAGATGATGATGATTTCTTTGGCTCTTTTTCTTGACCAACAAAGCTCTTTGATCTGCCAAATCTCTGTCTCTTTTCTTCCTCTTCTCTTCCCTTTCTTTAGGAGTCGATTGAGGACAGTCATATTGAAATGTCTGGCTTGTTGCAAGTATAGCAAATGTCACTCCTATACTGATCTGGGGTGGAAGTATTTCTTCTAACAATTGATACTGTATCTTCTTGCAGCTCTTGTTTTTGTCATCATCGAAGATTTGTCTTCCTTCCTATCCGATCTGGATCTTTGTCTATCTCTACCTGCAAATCTCAATTTATTTCTCTTATACTTCATTCTCAATTTATCATACCTTTTTGTAAGTAAAGCCATCTGCTCTTTCAAGGATAGATCGGCTCCTCTGACCTTTGTTGACACCTTGTCTTCTTTCTTGACAAAGGCAACAGATTTGGATGAAGTGCTTGACTCCATCTCATCTTCCTCATCTTCTATCTGGATGTCATATTCTAAAGCTTTAAGATGAGAAAATAAAGTATGGTGAGTAATAGAGGATAAATCTTGAGTTGCTTTAAGGATATTGGATTTTTCTCTCCATCTCTTGGTTAATGATCTCGAGAATCTTGTTGTTAATCTCCTTTTACGAATAATTCTTTCCAAGGTCAATTTGCTTTGTTTAGAATATTGGTCAACCTCATATCAAAGTGGTCTCTGAGACTCATTTTCTTTCATCTTGAATGTTTCAAATGTATGCAATACTAAGCGTAGCTTGTTCTCCTTCACTTGGTCGAGATCCTTCACAAACATTAGCTAAGGTTTGCCACATTTCTTTGGCTGTTTTACATCTCTTAACCTTCTCTATCCAGTCTTTACTCGAGTCTCTATGATTTACTGTTCTAGCTACTTGGTCAAGATTGTGGACCTTCCTTTCATCATTAGTCAATTGAACTCTTCTTCTCTTGCCTAGTTCTTGATTCAAATTTGCCTCTGCTCCAGTCTTTGGTGCCTCCATGGAAAAACTTTATAGGACCTTCCTCAAGAACCTCTTCCATTCTATCATGAATGGCTTTTAGATGATTTTCCATCCTAAATTTCCAATAATCATACTCTTCAATTGAAAATTGGTGATTCTGGTCTTATTACTTTTACTGAAGACATGATGAAACAAAGACAAAATACTCCACAAAATCTTATTAGTAGCACTGTTAGAAATGAAAGAAAATGAAGAAAATCAAGATTATTTCAGAATCTTGTTCAAGACCTAAAATCAATATCGGAAACTGACTTAACCTTTGCTCTCGATACCACTTGTTAGTCCCGGAGAGTTGAGATGATTAATACCTTGAGTAAGCTTTCTAGAACAAAATCTAGAAAGGGGGTTTGAATAGATTTTGTAGATTTTTCAAATCTTTCAAAACTAATTCAAAGAATCGAGATTAAGCACAGCGGATTAAGATTAACTTCTCAACTTCTTATAAGATCAAAAGCAAGGTTGAAATCGATTTTAGTTATGATTAAAATTAACTCTTGATAAAACCCGGTTGTAAAATAGACGAGAAAATTAAAGAAAGCAGAAATAACACCGGGATTTATAGTGGTTCGGATTTTAAAATCCTACATCCACTCTCCTCCTTCAATTTGAAGAAGGGACTCTACTTGCTTACTTTCTCACTTTCGACTTACAACTTACAAGCTGGTACAATTCTTGAATCTTCAATCTCCTAGACTCTCCTTCTAGAAATCTAGCTATTACGGTGTATATTGGATTTTGAAGATTCTTTGGAAAAGTGTTCTAAAACACTTAGAACTCTTTGAAACTCTCCGAGAAACTCTTGTGAAAAGATTGTGAAATACGAGTAGTGAATTGTGTAAATCTAATATGCATAAGTGATCTCTATATATTTAAAAATGAAAAATCTAGACCTATATATAAGTGCGAAAAGTCGGTTAGTTTGTTAGTTAGTTCTAACAAACTTGAAAGCTACTTAACAAACTTAATCTTGAAAAGCTGCTTAAAACCTCGGTGATCCTTCCTACTCGTCTGCAGGTGACTTGGTGAAGATTAGCCTTTCTTATTCTACTCGGCTTATCTTGACCTCGTCTGAGCTCTTCATATTTGTCTCCTGCGAGATGACTAGACTTGAGCTTGTCTCCGGATGACTTGTCATTCCTCGTCTTGGTGACTTGAATTAATCGACCTAGTCGATCGACCGTACTAGAACTTAGTCTTGAGTTCTACATCATAGTCTGCTCATGCAGAGCAGTCTTTTAACTCATCAAAACAATCTTGGTCTAACACATACCCCGAAACCTACTAAGGACTTTTTGGGGAACACGGTTCCACTACTATGTTGATAAGATGACTCGAACATGCAATCTCAATGAATAATATCGGTGTATTTACCAATAAAATAAAGACCCAGTCGATATTTTTCGATATTTTTGCCCAACTAATTATTGCACCCTTTTTTATGTGAAAAAGTGTGTGGGGTTTAACCCATCTCCACACTGTTTACATTTCCAGTAGCATCTAAAGGACAGGTTCTGAAATATGATGATTGTCCCATTTCTCCCTCTTTGGAAAATGTATTTCTTAATTATTATCTAATAATTGGTGGCAAATTATAGCGGCATTCTTTGGACTATCTGCTGTTGATCTCATTTCCCTTTCTATTTTTTATTTTTATTTGCAAAGATTCGTGAACCATTATTACCTTTTAAATGATTTTTTTAATTGAATTGTTATGTAATGTCAATTTAGTTATGGGCTCTCGAATCTTGCCTATTGGAAATGATAAATCTTGTTAATTTATGTTGCACAACAGTAATTTTGAGAGAAAGAAGCCAATCATTAGTAATAAAAAAAAAAGTGTTAGTGAGATATGATAGAAGTATTATATTGGGTAGAGGGATTTGTATTTTTAGGTCATTAATTGTGGAAATGTGGTTAATCTATTTGGTAGGGGTTGAGCATGTGCAATTGTGCTTATGCAGTGGGAACATCTCATTTGGTGGGGGTGGGGTGAGGTGGGGTGGGGGTGGGGGTGGTTGTGAAAGCAAGAATCTTAATGGTATCTTAGCTGTAGTAGGAGGGCGGTGCACGGTGGTGGAGATGACGGCGCCTCCATGTTTGGGTTTTTCGATATATTATACTCCCTCGTCCGGGATTAACTTGCATCATTCAATAATATACAAAATACGAAAGTGAAAATAATGATTTGAGTTTTGAGTGATAATTTCGTAAATATTTACTTATAAAGTAAGAAATGAGGTAGATGGTGTGTATACGTGAACCCAAAAATAATGACATTTTATGTAAAATTGTGTATAATGTGAGGGTGAAATTTATATTGAGTTTATATTTTTAGGGTGTGGAATGAGGTAGATTGTGTGTATGTGTGGACCTAGAATTAATTATTTTTTGTGAATCTTGCCTAATGGAAATATTAAAAAGATGCATTTTCTTCAAAACTATTAAAATTACACCAATTATAGTGATTCATATTGAAAAATTGACTTGAGAAAAATATGTAATAAAATAGGAAAAAATTTAATACAAAAAATATGATACCCTACCTTCTCACTGCTCTAACTACTAATTGATAAATATAATTCATATATTGCGGGCATTTCATATTATTTATGTTTTATAATATACTTACTTTTTTTAAACATAATATACTTGCTTTTAACACTTAAACAATTGTTTCTTTTTTTTTAAGAAAAAAACACTTAGACAATTGTAATGCCTTTCTGTATTTAATAATAAGTTAATCTAGTTATAATGAATGTGTATAACAATAAAGAAAATGGAGTTCATTGTATGTACTTCACAAATGTTACTTATTTTTAATTTATAATTATTTTTGTTTTCATATATTTTGATATTTTATTTTCTATATGATTCAGGTTAAATGAATGTATTTTGGAGATATATGTATTTTGATTCAGTGTTGGGCCATACAATAGCTTACTGGAGTAGGCCCAATTTTGGGCCCATGAGACTATTAATTTTGTTACCCTATGAGTTGGGCATTAGAAAAAAATATAAAAAATAAAAAAACAGGTCAGCCACTTTTATTCATTATTAGTTCATCAGGTAGTTTTGAGATTTGAAATTGGAGTTTAATGCCATGTTTGGCTAATTTATTATTTTAGTTCGAGAAGACAAAATCTTGGATGATTTGATACTCTATTAATTGATTGAGGGTGACCAATTATGGCTCAATGACTCATTAATAGCACCGATTGCACGGTCCAACTGATGCGTGCACGTCGACTCTTTATAAATATATAAAATATATTATTTTTCAGTTAAAAAATTATCACTTTTGATTTATTCCAACTTATAAGGGTTTGAATTATTCATGGTGAACATATTTGTTCTTCAAGAAACATAATCTTTTCACTTAACAAATGTATCACATTTTAATTTTAAAAAATATGACCTTTCAAAAAGTAAAAAAGTCTAATTTAAAAGAGGGGTAAAGTTTTCTTTTTATCACTTTTCATTTGAAATCACCTAATGAGCAGAATTGATGAGATTCTCTACTACAAAGTTGATTTTAAATATGCACCATATTAAAATTTTGTACGGAAAAAATAAAATTTGCGCTACTTGTGGAGCAAAAATGTTTTGTGCCACTTTTTTTAAAATTTTTTTATGTATTTTTATAGTTTTTTAATGTAAATTTAAATTATAGTGTTTGAAAATTGAGTTGTTTATTCAATTATTTTTAATTAATATTAAAAATTCATTTACTTCTTTTATCTACACAATGAATAATTTGTAATTTTTGTTTTGTAATTTAAATTTTTGTTATAATTTATTTGAATGAATGTTTATCAATTTTATATATTTTATTAAAATTTAAATATGTGATGAATATTAATATTTTATTATAAAAAAATTTATTAATATTAGAAAATTAATATTGTAGAATAATAAATAAATTTTATTAATATATGAAAAATCTAAATGAAATATTCTATTTTAGTGTAAAAATAGTGCAAAGTGATAGGATTGTGTTCTTTGATTCTACAATAGAGTAGTGTTAAATTGTGTAGAGTAGAGTCAACGGATGGAGATGAACCTTAGATTATTTCACACATGACTTATTCCATTAAAATACTTTTTAATTTGTCAAAATGAATTGGAAGAAAAACTGAGGAACCTCCTTTACTAATTTATATGGTACATGTTACGTTTAAAATTTTAATAGCTCTATAGAACATAATAAGTACAAAATTAATAAAGAAAACAAAATAAGAAAATGTAGTCCAATAAGGTAAAGAAATAGCAATAGTATTCATCAAGTCTTTCCTACTCATTTATTGGTTAAAGGGGGAAGGGACAAGGGGGCCATGCTCTTCCCCAATTTTATTTTACTTTTTAAGTACTTTCTTTGTTCTTTAAATTTATTATCCTTTTTGGCACAATTTTTTAAAAAATATATAATGAGTAGAATGTTAAAAAGTAATTTTATAGTTAAAGTAGATAAAGTGATTGAATTCATGAATGTAAAATATAATGATATTTTGTATAAATATGTGGATATTGTAAGGATGTTGTTTATGGAGAAATTTCTCATTTTAGGGTATGCAAAGTGTTTGGAAAAAATTAAAAGAAAAGTGCAGAAAGTATTTGGGTAGTGAGAGGGATACTATATGAATTATTACAAATAGGTTAAAAAATAACCCAAAATTATAAATAAGTTCATTGTGCAAATATTTTTGTCTTACGTGCAAATTTATGTTGTGCTTTATTGTGCAAATTTTTTTGAATCTATTTGTAATTTTGAATTTTTTTAAACTTATTTGTAATGGCCAGTCTTGTATATGTAATGATTTATTTTTATTTTTTTTCAAAAATCGTTTTTGTTTGTCTTGTGAATTTATCTTTTTTCAAACTACGATAATATGATTCTTTATATGATTAAAAATGCCCCTATCTTATTTTACGGATTAAAATGTTTGATATTGTTCGATGCCTTCAAAGTTCGTGTAAGAAAAAATGACAAAGGCATTAAATTTTGCGATTTATATGTTGTTGCGTAGTGATTTACTAGATTTTATGATCCTTGAATTAGGGCATTAATTTATTAAATGATGTCTTAATGTTGACATTTTTTTAATTTCAATGGGATTCAAATGAACATTTTTTTGAGATAATTTAAATAAATCCCTAAAATTTATGATTTTTTTGTTCATCACCTAACGATATATATCTTATAGTTATGAGATTGTGATGTAATTAAGATACAAAAATTCTCAAGCAACTTATTTATTTATTTATTTTTGAAAATTTAGCATTAATATTGATATTTAAAATCCAGCCTATATCAATACTAATTTGTCGAAAAACAATTTTATGTATCGAATAAGTAAAACATATAATTAAAATTAAAAGATAGTGAACAATTATAAACTCGTAAATTTATATATTTACGATATTACCAAAACTAAATGTTTATAAAAATTGATTGCAAATATCAGAATACGTATATGTCAATGAGCATATTAGGTAATATTAATCCTCGTAGTTTAATTAATCGAGTTGGCAGACATTTATATATCAATTAGCACTTCAAATCCTCATCAATGCTATTAATCGCAATTGATATATACGTATCTTGAATATCAGAATATAAAATAAAGTCGTAAAGGAATCAAATTAATTAATTAGGTGATTTATAACTCTACTCTACACCTATGGGAATAATATTTTTAGATTTATAAGTAGGTGTGATTTGACATGATATATCAAAAATATTATTTCATACAATATTGGTAGGCAAAATTTGATAATGTTAACATACCCAAACCCTAAACCCTAAGTAGGTGTGATTTGGCATGATATGTCGAAAATACTATACCTAAATTTAATATCGATACCGTACCCAAACTTTACTTAAAATTTCAGTATAAAAAATTCACTTACCGACACCATATCAAAATTTCGATATCTTTGAATTTTTAATGGTGCCAAAATTTTTGTATATAGTTTCATACCGAAAATACTGAAGTATAAAAATTTTGAATGCACATAAAGTACCGAAAACATATGATAAGGTATTATATCATACCAAAAATTTTGGTATACCAAAAAAATCGTTGTCTCTACCTAAATAAGGATTACAATATAAAAATAATAATTTTAAATTCTGCCACAGGGCAACTATAAGCACGTAAAATTTTAATTTTTGCAATGACAAATAAGTTTAATTTTTGCACGTAAAACAATAAGTTTTTAAAATGACAAGTGGAAGACAATTTTTTATTTTTTTAGCAACTATAAGCACGTAAAATTTTTAATTTTTGCATCCATAAAATAGAAAACAGACAGTTTAAAACATTAAACAGACAGTTACATATATATTTCATATATATAAATCTACTAATTATCATCCAAACAAACCCAATTAGCAAACACATGATAAATCAGCACCTAAATTAAACATATATCCTTTAAATTCCTCAGAGATGGATATAGCGCGAGTTGTTTGCAGAGATGACTGTGAGAATGAGGTAGAAAATAAACGCCAAGTACGACAGCGACGAAGCGGCGGTTGCTCTGTGGCAGAATTTCCCAAAATAGCCGCAGATCGCCGCCCATCCGGCGTGGCTGTTCCCGTATTTCCCGATGTATCCGACGGTGGTCGCCGCCGCGCATCCCGCCATCAGCAGAATCGTCATCGCCTGCGAAATATATTTAATTTAATTTAATTTAACACGTAATAAAAATAAAAATTAAATTATAAATAGAATTACCAAATCAAGGAGGAAGATGTAGAAGTAGTATGTGGGGTCCACCGCCTTTTTGCCGAGGGTAAAAGCGAGAAACAGCGTCATGATTGTGAAGGCGCAGACAATGAGATTTGCGTACGCGAAGAACCTGCAGTTGGTACATTTCAAAAGCGTTAAAAAAACGAATCACGACGATGTAGCGAATGAGAAATTAGGAGGAAACCGTACTTCAGAGCAGGAGAGTAACTGTAGCGAGCATGTGCTTCGATGCCGAAAACAATGGAGGTTTGTTTGGCGGTAAGCATGAGCCATGCGGCGGAAAGCGTTGTAGCGAAGGCGAAAACCCTGAGGGCAATCTGGGAAATGAACATGAGTTTGTGAGATGTGAGAGGAGGGTTATTCTGGGGTTTTTCTACTGAATTAGCCATTATTGGTTTCTCTCTCTGAGAAGGTATTGAATGAAAAGTCGACTCTGCAGTACGAAGAAGAGGATGGTAGTTATATGAAACAGAGGGAGGGAGAGAGAATTAAAGATGTCAAGGCAAACGTGGGTACGTGGAGCAAGGGTAGGTTCGGAATTTAATATGCGTCCTTAACTGTCATGAGGGTATATATAAAAGATAAACTGTCACGTGTACTGGTGAGGAAGAGCTCATTGGTTCTTATTCTCTTGTCAACAAAATAAACCAATGGCTATGGCATTGCAACTTCATTTCCCTTGAGTCCAGGCAACGTAATCCGATGAACAAGTTTCGTCGTAAAATTTATTTTGAGGGCTAAAGAATATTTGTTAGTGTTCACATCGGTTTTTATATTTTTTCTTTTCGTTTGTGTCATATTAGTTTTAACACTCGAAAAGGGAAAGTGTTTTTACATTCCTTATCCTCAAAAGTACAACTTATTTAGCAATGTCATTATTTTTTCTTACACAATTGACTCACACACAATAATTAATTAAGCGAGTACACATAATTAAATACTCTCAACCCGTATAATAGACACTCATTTCGTATAAAATACACTTAACTCGTATAAAATATTGAGTCCATACAATATCACACTCAACACCAATAAAATACATTCAGCCCATACAAAATACATTAAGTCCAATATAATTATATCGGCTCATACAAAATACACATATCCCATACAAAATATACTCAGCCTCAAACCCTACTTATATTCTCTCTCTCTCTCTCTCTCTCATTAGCCACCTTTTTTTTTTTTCTCATGCGCTTATCTCTCTCTAGAACCTTCTCCGATTCTCACACCCTCCGATCGCCACCCACCTTTCTCTCTCCAATCGATCCTCCCGGTAAACCTACAAAATACACGCCGTCCCTGTAAATCGGGGTTCTTGAAGAACTAATTGAAGAAAAAAGCACGATCAACTCAAAGTTGAAAGCCGGAAGCACATCTCCGGCTATGACAATCTTGTCTTCGCGGTAGATTTTGTGGTTTGTGGGTTTTCCTCTGCCCGAGATCATCATTGTCCATAGCAAATTTTCGTGCATCAACTATATCTTTGTGAATTTTGGTTTCTTTTAGAGAGAGATGAGTTTTTCATGCTTTGAAAATGAAAAACTAATGTATTTCCTTTAAAAGTACAAAGAGATAAAATTTTTGTTGTGAGAATTGCTAAAATTTTATTGTATCTCATCCATTTTTCCAAGAGAGAGATCTTGGTATTCTCTCTCTACTCTGTTTTGGTGATTTAAGAGGATGTTTGTTAGAAAAATGAATATGTCGCCATTTTTATGTTGATTTAGGGGCAAAGAATTTGGTGAAGATTGGTTGCTGGAGTGACAAAGTTTGGCCTGATTAGTGTAAGCAAATGTTTTAATATGTGTTTTTATACATGCAAATATATATACTAATTAATCAACTCATTAGCACAAAGGTAAAAGAACTTCAATACCCTTACTATATCATGTTAATAAAGCTCTAATAATATTTTCTTATTTTACGTGCCCGGATCGGTGTGAAAATTGATGCAGGACGATGGAGTATAAATTTTGAAAGATGTTAGTTGTTTCATTAAAGAATATTAGTTGTAAACTAATTTTATGGTGAAATTTGTTCACACAATACCAATTCCTGAATTAATAAACTGACATTGGTCCAACAAATTTCCCTTTTCATGATGCCAAAATTTAACTTGAAAAGATCCACAAAACATGCAATGAAATCTAAATCTATAAGACTAAAACAAGAAAGATTACAAAGACAAATAAGAAATGTAATCTTTCCCATTATTCGCTCAGTGTCTCGAAAATATCCTTTCTCCTTTGCAATCTTGAACACTTAGGCCCGGTTACTTTAAGGTTATGTTTGATTAGGGATGGGGTCATCCGGATGTGGATGACTCATCCCCATTCTATTTTGGATTGGTCTCATGCAAAACTTCATTCAATCCTATAATACATCTACATTCCTATTTTTACATATCTCAATACAATCACATCCAAGGATGAAAATATCGGTATAGGTAGAAATATCGGTACCTTAAATTTATGGATATATCGGTGGAAATGTCGATGTATCGGTGAAAATATCGATATATCGGTGGAAATGTCGATGTATCGGACATGGAAAAAAATTGATATGTCGGTGGAAATATCGATGTATCGATGGATATTTTCATCCATGATCACATCAACTATATCTTTCATATCAATTATATTATATTATATTTATTTATCTCTCTCTCATCATCAATCATTACTCACACTAACTAACAATTTTTTTTTATCGGTAAATGTTAGTTGTTAGTGGTTAGAAATTAGTTCACCAAGTCTTCTTACAATTCCAAATTCTCCAAGACTCCTTATACTCCACCATCTCTAACCGAACATACCCGGGGTTATTCGGGGATAGAGGTAAGAAAATATTATAGTCATATAATTTTTTTAACTGAATTTATTTTTAAAAACTCTTAAAATAAACCGGTTTTAGGATAAAACACATTCTTAGACTATATTTACTAACAATCTATTAACACTAGTGGACAAAAAAATTGAAAATACAAATTAGTTAACACAAAAGTTGTGGCTGAATCTCAATAATATTACTCTTTATTTAGACATGTGGCACAATATAATCAGCCACTTTAATTTTTGTTAGATAATTATATAGATAGGTTGAAAAAGTATCCTAAAATTGCAAATAGGTTCATTGTTCAAATAGTTTTGTGGTTACGTGCAAATTTATTTTGTGTTGTTGTGAAAATATTTTTTAATCTATTTGCAATTTTGAATTTGTTTTGAACCTAATTGTAACAACAGCACAAAAATAATAAATAGGCTAAAAAAATTCAAAATTGCAAATAGGTTCAAAAATATTTGCACAAAGCAACACAAGATAAATGTGCACGAAGCACAAAAATATTTGCACAATGAACCTATTTGCAATTTTGGGATACTTTTTGAACCTATTTGTAATAAACTCATACTAAAATTATAAAAATAATTTTAAAATCCAAAAAAACTCATAATCTAAAATAAAATTATATAAATTCAACTCATATAATTAAAATCAATATAAAAAAATACTTTAAATATTTTAGATCTGAATTTTTTTCTTATATGTACAATATGCATGTTAAATTAAAAATCTTAATAAGATAGTTAATTTAATATATAATGTGTTGAAAATATATTTAAAATTAAAAAAAAAAAAAAAGATTGATAAACTAAATTACTCTCTTTAGTGGAAAGTAAAAATCACTACTACATCATATAACAAATGCACTTCACTTGCTCTAATAAATATTACCTAATCTTTCTCCTTACTTCTATTTTATAAAAGTTATTGTTTTAAATACACAAATCAGCGAATCACAATACACTGTCAAAAATAATTATGTGCAAAGCCTAATGTGAGAATAAAAATTATTTTCTGAAAATAAAAGGTGAAAATGTGTAGGAAAATGAATTGTTATTTTGCAGGACTATTATTTATAATATATATATATATATATATATATATATATATATATCGTTTGATTTTGACAGATTTTAAGAAAACATTGATAAAGTAGATAAAGTAAGAGTATATTGGGGTATTATGTGGTTTATTTATGAGATAAGTGGTTATTTATGAGTATAAAATCAAAAACATGTGAAAAAATTCGGTAATGGTTAAACGGTGAAGCAAAACAAATTTGTTAAAAAGAATAGTGTGAACATACGTTTGGTGAGAAGAGAGTATATAATTTAGATTAATATAAATAAAATATATAGATAAAATATAAAAGTATATATCTAATCCATTCATCCAATCTAAATATGAATGGATCTAATTTTATATTAAATATTTTCATGCACCAATCACCATACAGTACTATTGATCCACTGTTACAGTTGCCTAAAAAGTATGGTAGATAACAGTGTAGAATTAGAGCATCTCCAATGCTATACCTCAAATTTATTACTAAATTTATTACAAACAGTAAAATTATCTCCAACTATTAAACTCAAATTTCAACTCAAATGAAAATATTTTTTTGGAATATTCTTATTTTAACATTTTTTCTACTTTATCTATGATTTACTTGATTTAATAAAAATAAAAATATATTTATTTCAATGATATAAAATACTCTTTTAAAAAATATTATATAAAATATCAAAATTCAATTACAAAATTCATCACAAAGACATATTAATACTAAAAGAAGTTACATATTAATACAATACAATGCAAAATTAGGAAAATATAAATTACATAGTAATTTTCATTAATCATTTGAATTAGTATATTTTTTTCTAAAGATGTTCTATCAATGTCTCTTAAAGTTCTAAATGAGCATTCACATCTACGATATTTTTATATCGATGAAGAAAATCTTGAAATCTAGTATTTGAAATGAGCAACTCAAAATAATGCGTAAAAGTTCTCATGCATCTAAACTTAGAAATTCGTCCAACACTTTTGGGCAATATTTTGATGATATTGAAGGGTGCAGGAGTGGTCTACCGGACTACTAAAAATTCATATTATGCATGTTTAATTTGTATTTCATTCCACGATTTATGCATGTTTAATTTGTATTTCATTTATGTTTGTGTGTGGTAGTAAATTTAACATGTTTGTAGTATTTCTCTAATTTAAATTAGCATGTTATGTTAATGTGTTGTAGTAAATTTCTATTTATTTTATAATTTAAATTATTAATATTGTCTTATTAAATATTTTTTAGTTACAAATTACACAATCTAAATCATTTAATATACAAAAACTAGATACCAAATTAAAACAAAAAATAAAAAATAAATTAAATTATTAATATTGTCTTATTAAATATTTATTAGTTTTAAATTACAAAAACTAAATATTACACAATTTATCACAATCTAAAATCATTTAATATTACTCCCTCTGTCCCAAGAAGTTATGCACACTTTCCTTTTACATACTGTCTCAACAAGTTATGCACACTCCTAAAATAGAAAACATCACACAATATTAATACCCTCACAATATCATTTAAATTTAAAAAATGTCACTCTTATTCTACTCTACTATATTCTATCTCCTACTTTATCTCATTAAATCACTCAAAATACTCTTACACTTTATTCTCTCTTTTACCCTTTATTCTAAAAAAAGTCAACAAAATTAATTTCTTTTAGTTTCTATATCTCAAGAAGTGTGCATTACTTTATAGGACGGAGTGAGTATACACTAATTACAAAATGAGTAACACTTGTGTAAATCGAGTACATATAATGTTGGAAATACCTTGGTTAGGATTCACTAACCTTAACGCAGCGGAATGATCGAGCCGGTTGGAATTCTACGTACGACTATGATCCTCGAGTCCGAAACGCAACCACGTATATTATTCGGATTGCTTTCATAGATTCACCATTTAAGTGCCTTTGATATAAGTCTTCATGTGATTCGTATGAAGAAGTAGTTGAACGTCTTACTACGTCTTCATTCTAAGAAATATATACGAGAGAGAGTGAGAGATTTCCAGAGATTAATTCTGTTAATCTCATATGAAAAATACGCGTGTATTTTTATCAAATAGGATATGGAAGCTATTTCACTAACTTCCATCATCCATATCCACTTTCATGTGTGGATTATTAAATAAATAATAATTAATTTATTTAATTACTTTCATCTCCCACTCACACATGAAGTTTGAGTCTTATACTCATATACTTCACTTATTTATACAATCACATAATACATTTTCATACAGCAAATAAATCGTGTGACCCTCGAGAATATGAGTTTTTGCGCTATACACTTGTTAAGGATATATAGCAACTCAACCAGCTTTATATGTAGAATTCAAAACTCGTAATACCCGAGAATTCTTTCAATTAACACAAATTGACATATCTCTTTCAATCCCTTGAAATATTAGAGCATATTTAACTTTTCATCAAATCTATGTATTCATAATCAAGTTCTCAACTCGATTGACCGGTCAATGAATCACAATAGATTGTGTTAATAAAGACATCCTTCCTTTCACACAAAATATCTACTGAGACTCCCACTATAAATGCTTTCCTAGACATGTACCGCACCTTTGAATTATCTTAGCTATTGGTAACATGCTAAAGTAGCAACACTAAAGTGGAGACTTAGAAATATAGTAGAAAGTCTTAAGGGTACTTTAAGAGGTTCTTTTAAACCTCAAGGCCTCATACAATGAGAAAATAGGGATATCTTTCTCATTTCCTTATGGTCAACTTAGCACATGTGGTATGAAACACATGTTACGATGTCTTGAACTTCCGGAATGGAAGTGTGTGTCTTTGAGTCATTTTCTCTCTCATCTAACATCGTATAAATCATAGTTCAAGTGTATCCTGGACACTTAACTTGGATTTCCTCCCATTATAATCTAGGGAATCCATTGATTTAGCTTATGAACAAGTCAAATAGATTTGTGGTAAAATCTATTGTGATTATTTCCAAATAATCTCATCTCTACACACACTCGATGTCGGAGAGGTGATTGCTCGTATGAGTGAGCCAATCTATACTTGTCGACACACTATTATGTGAACCATCACATAAATTACAATACATAAATCTCTAGCAACATTAACATATACTCATACCATGTCCAAATCCATTTAAACTTTAATCTTAGATGTCCAAGACATCTATATGAGTAAGTTTGACGAGAGAATTTGCTAACATTTATAAGTAAAATGTATCTTAAGAATCACTCTTTCAATCTTTGTAATATCTCTACAAAGAACATTTTTAGAGTATTTGGTTATCTTGATACTTGGAATATCTAGTGTAAGTTTTAGTTGCTTTGACAATCACTAAATAGTAGCAACTCCCACTAAAGTATTCTATTCCACAACGAATTGTAGCAACATCTCTCACCAGGATATTTGATTCCATAATGAGTGGCAACAACTCCCACCTGAGTGTTTAATTCCACAATGAATCGCTACATCTCCTATTGGATTGTTTGATTCCATGGTAATCTCTACAGCTCCCACTGGAGTGTTTGATTACTTGGTAAATCGCTACAGCTTCCCATCGGAGTCTGTGATTCCACAATGAATCACTATAGCTCCCTCTTGGAGTGTTTGACCGCAAAATGAATTGCTACAACTTCATTTAAAATGCTTACTATTCCCAAAAGTTTCAAGAAAATCTCTTAACCAAATTATCTCTTGTACTGAGATGCACTTGCCACAAGTTTGACTTCTATAGTGGACGGTGCTATACGGATCTGTCACATACTATGTCATTAGATTGCTTCAATTTTCAAGCAAGATGACATAACTGGAATTTGATTTACGTTAATCTAAATCACTATTCCAGATTGTATCTGTATAGTTTAAACATTTAAAATTTTAAATTATCTCCTTGAGATAATAATCTGCAATACCACTCGGATATCTCAAAAAATCAAACACTTTCTTTTAGTGTTTTTCTCAGATTAATTGATATCTGCTAACCAAAACTAATAGCTCAACTATTGTCTTAATGTGTGCACAACTTAGCATACATTAGACTTTCAATTGCATTTGTATATGATATTATTGACATCCCATCTTTGAGTTTCCAGGACACTCATCACGATACAATGACTCGTCTTTCACACCATGAGTATCAATAGGTTGTCATACACCTATTTTAAATTGTTTAAGAAGTCTCTTTGCGTAAGCCTCTTAAGACAACCTCAAGTAACTTCTTCGAACAATCTTTATGAATCTTTCCATAAAAACATACTCACCGTTGTCATTCCATTAATAATATAACAATAAAATAGTATTAGAATTACAAAACTATCTTGGACCGTTTAACTAAGCACAATGATCTTTGTCTTTCACAACAAAGTTATATGAGATAATCATTTAAATGAAATCTCAAGTTACAACCTGCCTTGAGGATTATTTAAGTTCGTAAATCAACTTTTCAATTTACAAACATTATCCTCTTAGAAGATTGAATCCTACATGTTACATGTAGATTTCTTCTTCCCATTTCCCATTGGAAAAAAACTAGTTTTTAACGTCCAATTTGATGTAATTCTATATTAGCTAGAATCATATGAGGTAAAAATTACAACGAGATGGAAAAAAGTGATACACTTCTTTTAGAGTATAAATTTTCCATCGCGTGAACTTTACTACCTCACTATAGAGTCATTAGTCTCAATTTAATTTTGAGAATTCATTAATTCTCAATTACTAAGTGTCTTGACGAAAAGTCTTCAAGTTTCCAAACTTCGTTTGACCTCAAACAACTCAAATTTGTCTTACATTGCTTTCTTTCACTAGCCTTTTGTCACCCGAGATGGAACCTCTCGAGCGTTTGTAGGTTCTTCCCCATTCACTAAAGGCTTATCATATATTTTTTTTTTTTTACGGATATCATAATGCCATTCAAGCATATATTCTCTAGACAATTACTCTCATCAAGATCCATCTGATCTTAAAAAGGGTAAAAAATCTATCAAAGAATATTTTATCAAGAAATCACTCCCACTTGGATCGATAGAGAGTGATTACTACAATCCCAAAAAAATATGATTTAGATTTTATGTGATTCTATCTCAAGTATACTTCAACCTATTTGATCAACGATTAACACGTATCCCTTAGATTTAACAACATACCCAATGAAGGTACAATTAATCACATGGACTCCAACTTTCATGCGACTCAAAGAATCATGTATGTGAGTCAGCCGATCATTATATCTAAGGATACCGATTAGGTATTTCACCTATCTGGTAGATCAAAAATGTGTTTGAAGTAATCAACTATGAATAGTCATTACCAAACAACCATCAACAACTAATAACTACCCATCTCTCCTCGGTGAGATGATAAAATTAGCTTATGTTTACATGGATCTCCTCACATCCAACAATGTTCAAATCTCTAGATTAGTACCACCATTATGTAATGGTGTACAATATTTTAATGATTGTTGGATTTTGTCTTTCTCATTACGCAGTCCATTGAACTGTTTGGATCTCGTACACGCTCTAAAGGTTCTTAAAACCTTTTAAAGTCATGTCTTTTAATTCACAGACAATGTAGGAAACATCTAAAACCATCATAAGTCTTAGACATGTGTGAAATTAAACAGACACCCTTTATAGCATGAAAAATCCATTAACGCAAATATTGAAAAAGCAAGAAGTTCCGTGTTAGTTGTTTGACATTCATATAATCACATTTATCAAAAAAAAAAAAAAATAATTGCAATGAAGAGTCAACTTAACAGTTTTATTAATGGTTTTCAAGTCACTTATTAGCAAGACTATGTTCACATTTGATAACTCGACTTTAAAAGATTGAACTTCAAAGTTCTTCTTTCACAAGTCAGTTCATCCAATCTTGCATAACATGACTTAAAACTAGTATGCCGTATGTCATTATTCACACAAGCATTACTAGTGGAACATACATATAATAAATATGAACTAACTTCATAAAAATTAATAGTAGTTCTCATACAATCCAAAACCACATAAAACATTTTAAAGGAAGTCAAATACCATAATACACATTGTAAACACTAATTTCAACCATGTTATATATGAAAACAAGAAATCATATTCCAATTATAGAAGAATAAATACAGAGGTGAGATCTCAAGCAATCTCTAGAGTAAACAAGAGACTATACACTATGAAACATTGACCATTGTCAATTTCAAGTTACAAGTCCCTAGACTTCAACTCGAGCTTAGTTCTCCGCATAGTGCATCTTGTCCCCATGTTCATCTGTCTTTAGTCAACGATCTTGTAATCAATGAGTCTATAATCCACAAAGATAAGACTCATTTAAGAATACATTTAAAAAAATTATGCTCAAAACAAAAATTGGAAAGAACTACCTAGTCCTCTTTTTGGACTCAGACATTCATGAGTAAAATGTCCACACTTGTTACATCTCGAAGCATGTCATTTCACTCTTATCCATTTTCGTCTAGCATATTCCCTCTTTTATTCTCCCTATCATCGAGAATTGACTCCAAGATTCACCACATTGTATCCAGTTCGAGGTCGTTTCGCCCTTTTCACTCAAATTCCAGTTTCGTTTCGTTTTGAGCTTGAAGCTTTTATAGAACTCGGATTCAACAATGGGAACTCTTGATGAAGACTCAAGAACTCCTAGTTCATCATCTTTTATCTCATCAACACCAGTCATATGAGTGGAAACCTTAACACTTTCGCCAAGAGTCAAGTCGACCGTTAAGTGCTCCCACTTGCCAGAAGTGACTGGATAAGATCCCGAGATTGATGTACTTCGGAAAGTGAAGTGCTACCATACTTTTCTTTCAGATATTTCCAGATATCACAGGCGGTAAGACAATGTGCATACTCGTGAGATCATGTCTTCAACGACCGAACTCATCAATATGTCACGAGCTATGATGTTTTTCATCTTCCAACTCTCATGAGCCTTTTCAATGCGAAGTTTTCATCTTAATCCCGAGATCCACATTAACAAGATTGATAGTATCTAACACACCATGTTCTCTAAGAACATTGAGAATATCATGACGTCATGTGTCATAATTATCGCCATTGAAGTTTTTCTATTTGGTTTAACTCGCGATAATAGTTTTCAAGCCATTATGCTGGTTTTAATAGAAGTGATTCAAGAATTAATATTCATTTATGTATCAATTTGTTCTATGTTAAGCTAAGCGACGTCACTGAATAATTCGATACGAAATTCAATATCGAAAAATGACTTAAAGCCATTAATCATCAATCTCATGAAGTATCCTCCTTAAAAGCAGTTCGGTTCAAAACATGAACAAAAAATAAGTTCTAGCATCATGATTAAAGAAAATAGCTAAAACTCCCACTCAACAACATGAAACAAAGATGCTTAAAAACATTCAATCAATATTAATGCAATAAAGCACAATCATGTCATAAAAATGCAACCAAAATAGTTACGGTAATCTCGGAAGACTATCAAGTCTTAAATACCAACTATTAAGGTCATTCAAAAATGATCTTGTTTCAAAGAACGCTCTTAGGTAAACTCCTTAAAATTTTGGATAATCTATGATGTAATGTATACGCTCACGGAGTGCTTCATTAGTACTTATTAAGAGAAATCATGATAAAATGATCTACATGGTGATTCTTCATCCGAACATTATTCGACTTTTCAAGTTAAAACCGTCGGATCGTCGAATCGTTTATTTGTGTAAACATGTTGCTCATTCAACTTGTCTTGTATATCCAATACCCTATTATCACTTATTTCTTTCATAGTATCACAATATTCATAAGATTCCAACTCTAATTAAATTTTGTTTATTTTATTAAAAAAACTCCAAAAACTACTTAAAGTTTTCTTGGAAGTGCCTCATTTCAAATCTCAACTCTTATTAAGTTTTGAGCTCTAAAATTGGAATTAACTTATGATATACTAAAACGAGCTATACATCTTCATCATAGAACTTTAATGTTCCAAAATAATTTTGCGATAATTTTCATCATGTAATTCTTAAAAAAATGCATAGCACCAACTTCATTGTTTGAATTTCAAGAACCATAATTGTTCTTTTACTCTTCAAATCATACCCGTAAAATGAGCAACCATTAAACATATCAATGCTTAAAAAAACTTTTAACACATGAATTTCAAGCTCACTATTACACCAAACAAATTTTTATTTTCAAGTGTAATAGGCTAATTCACAAGTGAAATAAGTTACTATGGTTCTCTTTATCAAATGGATAAATAAGTACTCAAATTTTAATAGTTCAAATACCTCATATTTATGCATATTAAGAATCTACACTGAAAAATATGAACACAGGAATTTACGGCACCAAAATCGGAGTTATAACGAGCTCAAACGAGTGAAACAAGTTTTCATGCGCGTGTAGGGCCGAAAACAGCTTCGGTGGCGGGAAACCACCTGCATCCGCCGGAAAACCGCCAAAACAGGAAAACCGCTTCCACACGCCGGTAGCGTATTCTTCACGTGCGACCGCCGTCCACCGGCGCGTGGGCATCACGCGCCACCACCGTCGCCACCGTACACCGGCGCGCGTGGTCGTCACG
Source organism: Paraleonurus japonicus (assembly GCA_030762865.1). Classification (NCBI taxonomy): domain Eukaryota; kingdom Viridiplantae; phylum Streptophyta; class Magnoliopsida; order Lamiales; family Lamiaceae; genus Paraleonurus; species Paraleonurus japonicus. The sequence goes on from CM061056.1 coordinate 17,904,081, forward strand.
CGCCACCACCACCGGCCAGCCGTCGTCCGCGCGTGAGAGTCACGCGCCTCTGTAGTCTCCGTCGTCCACCGGCGCGTGAGGGTCACGCGCCACCGCCCTCCGCCGTCGTTACCGGCGCGTGAGGGTCACACGCCACCGCCGTCCGCCGCTCTCCGCCGCTGACGTGGCTCGCCGGTTCGGCTCGGTCTTGATCAGTCGTCCGGTTCGCGTTCAATCTGGTCGGGTTGGACCGGTTCGGGCGGTTCGGTTCGGTTGACCGAGTCAAACTACCTTTGACTTGGTCTTATCCAAAAATTTCGAAAAATACAAACAGGTCCTCAATGATTGTCTAATTCTCATAAAACGACCCAAAATTTTCCTGAATCTTTTCGCATTCACCCCAAATTCGTCAAATTTTCAAAAAAACATAACTCAGTCAATACTTGACCAAAATTAACAATCTTTATATCCACGGAATCCTCATTCAACGTACTACAATCTAGTAACAAGAACTCATCACGATTCATGATATAATGTTCGTAATTTCCAGTCAAAATTTCTGTGATTTTGCAAAGACCGATTTTTATCTCACAAACGGTAAAGCCAAAAATACGAAATTTTGCAGATTGAATCTACACTATACAAGGCATGTACAGTAAAATTTTCAGCCTCTAATTCAACCGTTTCATAAAATCGAAATTTTGAGAAAATACAGATTCACATGAATTCCGTATAATCACATGCATAACATATACGTAAAAATCATACGTACGTATCTAACATATGAACATGCATAGAGAATCATAAATCACGTGCGAGAATCCAACACATTGGCTCTAATACCAATGTTGGAAATACCTTGGTTAGGATTCACTAACCTTAACGCACGGAATGATCGAGCCGGTTGGAATTCTACGTACGACTATGATCCTCGAGGTCAAACGCAACCACGTATATTATTCGGATTGCTTTCACGTATTCACCATTTAAGTGCCTTTGATATAAGTCTTCATGTGATTCGTATGAAGAAGTAGTTGAACGTCTTACTACGTCTTCATTCTAAGAAATATATACAGAGAGAGTGAGAGATTTCCAGAGATTAGTGCATTAATCTCATATGAAAAATACGCGTGTATTTTTATCAAATAGGATATGGAAGTTATTTCATCCATATCCACTTTCATGTGTGGATTATTAAATAAATAATAATTAATTTATTTAATTACTTTCATATAATGAACTCTATTTTTCTTATCACTATCACTATCATGCATATTATTTATCACTCTCATACACATGCACGGTTATATGTAAATGTGATAGTGATAGTGCATATACATGATAGTAATAGTGAATATGTATAAATGATGATAGTAAAATATAAGATACGTGATAGTAATAGTGAATATATATATGACGATGATAGTAAAATAGAATTCATGAGTTTACACAAGTTTTTTCCTTATAAAATATTAAAATAAAATAAATTGCGTTTTGAACATTGTGCCACGCACTGTTGGCAAATCTTTATCAAATCAGCCACTGCTGTTTTGTGGCAAATTTGCAGTTGAGGTATCATTTGCAAGGCGAAAAAGTATCTGCAGCAAAATTTGCTTCATCTTCCTCGATCTCACATTCATGGCGTCGAGCACCAAATATGCACCAGCCCACATACTAGTTTTCCCATTCCCAGCGCAAGGTCATATGCTTCCTCTTCTCCATCTAACTCATCACCTCTCTGTCAGAGGTAATTTCACAATCACCATTTTAATTACTCCCAAAAACCTCCCAAATCTTACCCCTCTTCTCTCTGCAAATCCTTCAATCCAAACCCTAATTCTCCCTTTCCCTTCCGATCCTTCAATCCCGCATGGCGTCGAAAATGTCAGAGATCTGGGGAATCAGGGAATATACCGGTCATGGAAGCTCTCACTGCCCTTCAAAGCCCTATAATCCAGTGGTTTGAGTCTCACGATAACCCCCTGTGGTCCTCCTCTCCGATTCCTTCCTTGGGTGGACCCACCACTTGGCGCACCTGCTCCGGATACCCAGGATTGTTTTCCACTGCTACGCGGCCTTCACGTTTGCCGTGTTCGCGCATCTCTGGGCGAGTTCTGACGCGGTGGAACTCGGGGCTGAGTTAGCGTTTCCCGAGTTGCCTCGCGCGCCGGTTTTGAGTTGGGGTCAGGTTCCTTCCCTGTTCCGACGTTACAAGGACTTGGAGCGTGAAAACGGCGCCGTTTCCGAGTTCGTCAAGGCGTCCATGGCTGCGAACGAGCTGAGTTGGGGAGCCGTGTTCAACTCGTTTGAGGCGTTGGAGGGTGAATTCTTGGAGCACTTGAGAGAGAAGATGGCCCCTCAGCGTTTCTACAGTGTGGGTCCCCTCAACATGGTGGGTGGGTCTGATGATTTGAGGGTGGGTGGTGATGATGTCATCTCGTGGCTTGACACGTGTGATAATAATGAGACTGTTTTGTACGTTTGTTTTGGTAGTCAAAAGTTTCTCAACAAGGCCCAAATGGAGGCCCTAGCTATTGGGCTTGAAACGAGCCGGGTCCGGTTCATTTGGGTCGTCAACCCGACCCAAAACCCGCCTGACGGGTTCGAGGGTCGGGTTTCGGGCAGAGGGTACGTTATAAAGGGGTGGGCCCCGCAGACGGCGATACTGAGTCACCGGGCGGTGAGTGGGTTTCTGAGTCATTGTGGATGGAACTCGATTATGGAAGCGATGGCGAGCGGTGTTATGATATTGGCTTGGCCGATGGAGGCGGACCAATTTGTGAATGCTAAGCTATTGGAGGAGTACAGAGGCGGTGGGGTCCGAGTGTGCGAGGGTGCCGAAACGGTACCCGACTCGGCCGAGTTGGCTCGCAAGATCGGTGAGTCGATGCATGGGGATGCAGAGAAGAGAGGTAGAGCAAAGGAATTGAGTAGTAAGGCCAGGGAAGCAGTTAGTGTCGGTGGGAGTTCGATTAGGGATTTGGATAAACTTGTTCAAGAAATATCCCAACTTGTGAAAAACGTTTGAAGATAGGGGTGAACATTATTTGGTTTTTAACCGAAAATCGAACCAAATCGAGCGAAATTTTAATTCGGTTCAATTATTTTGGTATTCGGTTTGACATTCAGTTTTAAAATTTGAAAATTTTGGTATTCGGTATCGATTTTTAATCGAAAATCAAAACCGAATCGAAATTTTAATTCGGTTCGGTTATTTTGGTATTTGGTTCGATATTTGATTTTAAAATTTGAAAATTTCGGTATTCGATTTCGATATCGATTTTATAAATAAAATTTCGGTATAACCGAAACCGAATTGAAATTTAATGCATATATAAAATATAAGTAATATAGTATATATTAATATATATATACATATATATATATATATAATTTTATAAATTTGTATTAAATTTCGTATTTGGTATTTTATGTTGATGTTATGATATTTTGGATTTGATTTTTATATTGGAAGTTAGAACTTAAGAACTTGGAACTTAGAGTATAAATGATTTATGTTTGCTTGTTTTGACTTTTTTGATTGAGAAATTATTTTTAAAAATGATCCAAAGAAAAGGTCTCAAAATTTATTTTTAAAAAAATTTTAAAAAAATCGGTATCACGGTATTATAATGAAACTGAACCAAAAATTTTGGTTTCGCTTATTGATCGGTTTTTACACATTTCGGTTTAATTTCGATTTCTTATAGTATTAATTTTATTTTCACTATTCGATTTCGGTTCGGTTATGGAATATGGAATGCACACACCTATTTGAAGCATGAAATAATTACATCAAGTTAAGGGACCACGTTTGAAGTATGTAATAATTACACCAGGTTAAGGGACCAGTATTTATGTCAAGATAGGCATGTTTGGTTTTCCAAATATTAGTTAATTTATTAAAAGATAATTTATTATTTATATTATAAAATTTTAGTTTTGAGTATTAATTGTAGTATTAATTGTTTCGTCTAAAGGTTAGTTGAAGATTTTTTTTTTTTTAAATTGTGACAAATAGTAACTCAAACTCATTATCTTACGATAAAAGTAGTAGTGTTCTAATCACTTCGCCATTAGTTGAGGTTTATAAGATGTTTTATTAACAGTGATGCATGACAATCATAGTTAATGTGAAAGTGATAAGTAAAAATAGAGTTTATAAGATATATCTAGTTCACACAAGTAATTAATTTCATTGGTATATACGGATATGATTTAAATATCAAATAAGACTCGTAACACTTTCGCAATATCATTTATAAAATCAAATGTGATATAACGTATAAAATAAAATAAATGATATATAGAGAGTGTTGCAATAGGGACATGCACTTTGAGGAATCAATATTAGTTAATTTCCCAAAATACATCAAATGAAATAAAGGCTAGAGATTGCTGATAATAGCGACAGGAATTTGGAGTATACATTAAAAGATTGATTTGGTTTTGTGCAGTTTAACAGTTTCACCATAAAATTAATTTATAATTAATATTTTTTAATTAATTAATACTCTTTAATGAAACTACTAATGATTTAATATCAAATTAATATTTTTTAATAAAATAATTAATACCGTAAAAATCAATTTTACGATAAAAAAACTTGTTCATAGAAGATTTTGCCTAAAAACTCATCCTTAAAAGTTTGGTAGGTTGTTTACATATTGTCCAAACAAGGCAAGGGCTGGGACAATGTAACTTCCAAGACATGCAATTCAACCTTACACTTCAACTGCTATTTTTCATTCACTACTCAATCAAAATCACTTTATTTTATAACACCATCAACTCTTCACCCATCATTACAACACAAGAAAATAATCATGACTCCTAAAGTCATTTGCCTTTCCATCTTATTTGCCCTTTTTGCAGCTTTAGCATCAAAAGATTTCTTGATTCTACCCCTCGATTCTTCGAGCGCATAATTGTTGATAATTTATTCGTCCGTCCAACATTTTTTTCACTAGACCTTATAATTCCTCCCATGCTAATCCCCAACATCCATCGCCACCACAGCCACCACCGTCACAAGGACGAAAAGAAGGCGGTCAAAACCATTTGCGACAATTTCCCGCGATTTTCCCCCACCGTACACCAACACAACGGCCTTTTTTTGCGTGGATTCGAATGGGTGTTGCAATTTCACCACTGTCCAAGCTGCGGTTGATGCAATTGGTGAGATGAGCATGAAAAGAAACATAATTTGGATCAACAATGGAATTTATTTGTAAGCAATTAACTTTATGTATATGTGACATACATATATAATTCTTTCATGCAAGTTGATAGAGTTAAAAACATTTTTCGTCCCACACTTTTTACCTTTTTCGTAAAATATTTCAAAATAGTTAACAAATTCTTAGTTTCATGTTATTGCTCAATTTTATTCTAAATTTGTCCAGAAATTGGCATGTGACTTGCACGTGACCTTTGAATTTGGGCCAAATTTGCGTCGCTTTTAATTTTTGATCAAAATTGGACTAAAATTGAACAATGTAAAAAATATGGGACTAAATTGAATATTTAAATTTTGGGATCATTTGCGGAAAAAATAAAAGTTATGGGACGAAATGTATTTTTAGTGATGCATTAATGCAATTAAATTTGTGAAACAAATTCAGTGAGAAAGTAATAGTCCCAAAACAAAGCCTAATATCACATTCCAAGGGCAAGGCTACACATCGACAGCAATTGTGTGGAATGACACTGCCAACTCTGCTCATGGCACCTTCTACAGTGGTTCTGTTCAAGTTTTCTCATCCAACTTCATTGCTAAAAACATAAGTTTCATGGTATGTATTTTTCATAATTAATTAACTAATTATAAGAAATAAATTACAAAAATTGGGAGAGATGTATCATAAAAGAATTACTCCTTCCGTTCGAAAAACTTTCATATGTAGAAAGACACATTTTAAGAAAAAAAGTAATGATTGAGGTTTTGAGGGGTAATTTTGTAAACTTTTATGTCTAAAGTAAAAAAAAACTTTATTAGATTATGTGTATGTGAGAGTAAAAGTAATGACATTTGTGTTAATTAGTGAAAATTGTGAGGGTGAAGTTTATAAAGGGGTTTCAATTTTAAGGGTGTGAAATTTATAATGGGGCGGACGAAAAAGGAAAGTGTGGAAGCTTTTATGGGACGGAGGAAATACATTTTTATCTAAAAGTATAAATTTGTAGAGAAATGCGTACGTAATAAATTTATATATTTGTATTAATTCGCGAATACTTCCCTCACTCATGGACCAAATTTTCAACTACTATCCTGGCTCATTGATAGAACAGCTTGTTTTTAACATGATTTGAACCCAAGACGTGCGTGAGTTTAAAACTCCGAATAGTATGAAAGAATTTTACCTAATCAAAACCCGAACTTGTAATTAATTCATATATATTAATTCTTTAACATACTGTAACGTGGCTCCAATGCCGGTGCCGAGCGGTGGGGGCGCAGGCGGTGGCCCTGCGAATAGCCGCGACGGAGCTGCTTTCTGGGGATGTGGATTCTTTGGAGCGCAGGATACTCTTCATGATGACAGAGGCCGCCATTACTTTAAGGATTGCTATATCCAAGGTTCCATTGATTTCATTTTTGGGAATGGAAAGTCATATTATGAGGTACTTTTCCCATTGCTCCATCGAATTCAAATTTATATATCATCTCTCTCTTTTGAATGTTAATATTCTTTTAATTAATAACATGACTTCGTATACACAATAGTAATATTTCGTATGACTAATAGTAACACTTTATATGTAATATTTGAAAAAAATCACGTGAATTCGAGTTCTCAGTAGTTTTTGTTCTTTTTTTGTATGTCATGGAGTTTAGTTTCATTTTTCTTAACCTAAAAAATGTTCTTTTTTGTCTGTCATGGTGTTTAGTTTCATTTTTCTTAACCTAAAAAATATTTTTTTCCAAATATACCCTTTTAAGTATTAGATAAAGTTCAGTTTGTACCACCATATAAATACATATAAATAAGTTTGTACCAATATTTAATTCAGCTTGTACCACCATTTCATTCATCTCGTATCATTTAATTTTAAGCTTGTGTGTTCTACCATGTGTTAATCTCGTACTAAAATTTAATTCAACTCGTACCATCATTTTTAAGCGTATACCACCACATGTTAGTCCTCTATCACCGTTCAATTCAACCAGTACCACCATTTTTTCAATTTTTGTTGACTTCATTAAAGATATAATAATTCAAAATAAATTCTTTTGACTAAAAAATAATGATTTGAAACTCTATAACAAAAAAATCTTTTTTTTTTTTAATATTAAACATTTTATAAATTAATCCCTTAATTATTGCGTAATCTGCTGTTTAATATCAATAGCAAGCCCGGTGGCGGTAGGTGCAAGAACGATAAACGGAGCGATCACGGCGCAGGGACGAAGCTTCCAAGGACGAGAATAGCGGGTTCGTATTCGTTAGGTGTAGCATTGGAGGGACGGGGAGGATATGGTTAGGGCGAGCATGGAGACCTTTCTCCACCGCTATCTTCGCATACACAAGTATGTCCGATATTATTGCTCCCGAGGGATGGAACGATTTCAACGACCCTACCCGAGACCAGTCGATACCCGCCCAATATTCTCCAATTAATATTAATAATTTTCATTCTACAATTTAATTTTTTTGGATTTATAATATAATTAACATTTATTTTCAGGACCATATTCTATGGGGAGTACAATTGCACGGGTGATGGAGCTAGTACAACATTGAGAGCAGCTTATGCACAAAGGCTTAATGAAACACAAGCTTTACCATTTCTTAATATTTCTTTCATTGATGCAGATCAATGGCTACAATCTTATACTGCTTAAAATAATAAGCATTTAAATTAAATATAATTATATATATATATTTATTCACATATATTTTGTTATATAAATTTTACATATAATATAGGAAATTTTTCTTTCATGTCCGTAGCTAGAGGGTAGTAATTGTTGGACATTACATGATATTTATTAAAAAAATTATATTTTAAAAATTAAAATATCATAAAAACATGCAAAAGAATCACGTCTTTGTTAAAGGACCGGCACATTTAAAGGACCATTATATTTTAAATTTTTTTATTTAAGATAATTGTAATTTTGGCATATCATCGCTTCCACATTAAAAAGTTAGATAACTTTTTTTGATGATTATTTAAATTAATAAAATCATTTAATTTATTCAAAAGTCATTTAAAATTTTAAATTAATTATACATTTATTAATTCAAATCAAAATTTCAATTAAACTGATGAGCCTTCAAATCATAATTAAATCTTACTTACATTATTCTCTACATGTTTTTTTTTTTCATATGATTCATTACTATAATTTATTTAGATCAATTTTTATATATAAATTAATTAGTTCAAACAAATGTTTGTATTTTTTTAATTCTATTTTGTTCACTGAAACGCTAGGCTGATACTGTCTAATATTGTAAAAAAAAAAAAAAAAAGGCTGATACTGTCTATTATAAATCCATTAATATCTTTTGGTATTAGAGCTTGTTTTTCTCCATATGATTTTTTTATATATTTGGTGGATACCTTTCATTTGCAATATAAGCAATTATAATTTCTTTCAAAATTCTTTTCTTCTTAGGCAAATATTAAATAATTAAAAGGTACCCTTTAAATTCCATTCTTTTATTTAAAAAAAAATATAATCCCTTCATTTCTCTTTAAATTTACATTTTGTTGCTTTGAGTGTCCCTCTTAAAACTTAAAATTTTCTTTTACGGAAGGTTATGACTCCACGTTTACAATAAAATACTTTTTTAAAAACTTTTCTTACACTCTCTTTTTACCTTTTTATTTTTTCTTACACTTTCCACCAATAACTTTATAATAAAATATTATATTCATCAAAATTTGGAGAAAAAAATAAATTTGGTCTCATAACTTATTGAGTCTCCAGTTTGGTTCCCAAAAAGTTGGCTGCACAATTTTGGTCCCATAACTTTTGAATTTGTCCAATTTTGGTCTCATTTTCACTAAAAAATCTAAAACGGCATCATTTTTGTCATGTAACATGCGCGTGCGGTAAATTGAGACCAAAATTGGACAAATTCAAAATTTATAGGACCAAGATTGGATAAATTCCCATATCACGTGGACGAAAACGACGCCATTTTAGATTTTATGGTGAAAATGTGACCAATTGGACAAATTCAAAAGTTATGGGACCAAAATTGGACAGATAACTTTTTGGAATCAGAACCGAAGACCCAACAAGTTGTTTGACCAAAAAAAAATTTCTCTTAAAATTTGTATCATCCCTCAAATGAACACCGAGAGTATTATCTTGCAAGCACAAGGGTCGGGTACTCGAACCCCTTACATGATATCCATCCTATTTAAGATTATCGTGTATAAATAGAATTTGGTGTGTGAACCAATCACGAACGGAGTATAAAATATAATAGGAAAATTTTGTTCGATCGAGCACACTTTAATATTTTTATTTTTTTATCGGATAAATAATGACTCGAACCTATAATTTTTGGGTCACTGGGAATGAAGCTCCAACAACACACTTTGATATCTTTCATTGTTTTATCCAAGTTCAGACTATATATATATATATATATATATATATATATATATATATATATATATATATATAATTGCATCTTTTTTTAACCATATTCGTCAACACATGCATTCATTGTCAAATGTTGTTCATCATTAGCTTTAAATTTTTCATGTCTAGATGTTGATTAAAGTGATTGGATAAAGTACTGGGACCAACCATTAATTTCGCATCCAAGCCAATTTATTGTTCAACGCAAATGATCATGTACAAAACAAATAAATAGAGAGTTTGATTTTACTTAGATGTCAACTTGTGGTGAATTCATGTTTAGGTGCAATTTTTAAATAGTTTGTTTATATGTCATGATTATGTGTCAATGTATAATTAGTCACATATAATTATTAACATATTGAGTAAAATGATTAAAAATAATTAACTTAATTAATTTACTTTATTTCACTCTGAAGAATACACACACACACACACACATATATATATATATATATAAATATAAGTATTATTAAAAACCGTAATATAATCATATATGATATTTATTTCAAATATAGAAAAATATATATATTATTCGGAGTAATATTTATGAATAAAATATAAAAAAATTATTAATCATCTTTTTTTTTTATTAATTGTAAAATAAATTTTAAAAATCTTATAATAAATTTTTACATAATTATAATAATTATAATACCTAGCATGAATTGTCATACAATTAATATTACCATTATTTAAATTTAATATTATAATTACACAAAATTATATATATATATATATATATTATTTGAAAATATTTATATATAAAATATATTACATTGTAAAATTTATTTAACGAACATACCACATAATACGCGGGAGCTCAATTAGTGATTGATATTATCCACGTGGTTCCTAATAAATATACATACTTTATTAATTTTCGCTAGTATTAAGGTGTCGATATAAATGAATTAATTCATAATTTAAGTTTGAACTTTTAAATAAAGCGGAATTTTTCATGGTATCGAGCAAAATTAGAGTTCATATCCTATAATTTTTCAACCTCTCTAAAAATTCGAATTAAGAAAGTATAATTATTGACCTATGTACACAAGACTTTAAAAGTATAATTATTACTCGTACTACTTAAAATATATTTAATAACTTGGATTAGGAAGAAACATAATAATTAATTGACCTTAAAAATTGCAAAATATTATTTAAATTTATAATTGTTCTAATATTTTTCACTTCAACTTTCAACACCGTGATGACTCATAATTGATCTTATGCCCGGACACCAACTTATATGTCCACCACTAATGAGGTGATGACACATAAGCACACATGAACAATCAATTAATTAATGGTTTGTTCCTCTACTTATATAAATTGATGTTCACAGTGGATATAGGATCGATTTAGCACTGTAACTCGCCCTCTAGCTATATCCGCCTCTAAATTTTCGCAAAATTTAGGATGAAATAGTTTCATATTATGACACTGTTTTTTGGATTAATTTTAATGGCCCATATTGGTATAAAAAATGAATTAAATACAAATTTTATAATAAAAACTTGTTCATGCTGCCATTGATCTAGCCTTTTTTAGATGAAATTCTGAAAACTTTACTAACCTTTCCCTCAAACAGTCAAACTCCCCTTTCCTAGGAGTGTAAATGAGTCGAGTCGAGCCGAGTAGTGCCGAGCTCGAAACTCAACTCGATTGCAATACTCGAAGTTCGAGCTCGATCGAGCCTATTTTTTCAAATGAGCTCGACTCAGTAAAAGCTCGGTAAATTAAGCTCGACTCGAGCTCGACTCGATAACCTTTTTTATTATTATTTTAATTTACATATTTATATATTAATAATATAAATATATTTTGTTGTTAACCGAAATATTTGTGAGTGATTAATGTGGCTTTTGATCGGTTAAAACAATATTGATTGGAGCATTTATTATGATAAACACCCAAGAACAATCAATAGAAATGATGAGCAATAAATGAGGAATTAAATGCGAGAAAAGCAAATAAGAACACAAGGTTTCTTGGGAGTGTTAGTCCTGTGCTAAAGATGGATTTTTCGCATCCGTTTATTGTGCCTTATAGGTCTTATTTATACATGGGTTTGGTTGTCTTTTTGGCGAGTCCAAAGGTACAATAAAGTACAAATCAACATAAATGCCGTACCATCTCTTATTAATTGAGATGTACCTCGCCCGCCGCAGGGCAGACGGCCAGCCACTCACATCCTCGCTGTGTCCCCTGGCAGGGATCTTCTAATGGCCGAGGGATATTCTTGCCTTTCTCGGGATAAGTTGACCTTAAAAGGAGTCGATATCTTGTATTTGATACCATTTCGGTCGTGGCGTGGATGACAAGGCGTCGCCCTTGCCGAGTTTGGGTGGCGGGGTCCTCGCCGTGCCCGCCATCCGGTGTTGTAACCGCGACTTTATCGCTTGAAGGGTTGTTCGGCTCGCCAGACGGCAAGCGCCTCGGCAGTGTGGCCGGAGGGTCCGGCCGCCCGGCCGAGTTTGCTTGCCTCGACCCCGGCGAGCCGATCTCCGGCGTGCCGAGCTCACCCCGACGGGCCGAGCTCTCCCGGGCGTAGCCGGGTCGGTCCATGACCCGGCGGTCGACTCTGGAGGGGCCGAAATCTTACGGGCCGCGCCGAGCTCGGGTGGGTCGGCCCACGCCATGGGCCAAGGGGCGAATAAATCGTCAGACAACAATTGCCCCACGCTCGGTCTCGAGGGCGTTCGAGGCCGAGCCGGGTCTCTTGGAGAGTTGTTCGCCTTACCGCCGAGCTCCCCGCCGAGTACCCCGGGTTTTCACCGATGGGACTTGGATTTGGACTTGGAGGAATGGCGGTTGGATTTGACAAGAGGTCATTTACCCCACGTGCTCTGCAAAAAGCGATTTTCGGCAGGCGCGCGTGGCGCTTGGAGGTGACTACCTCTAACCACCACGCGCGACACGTGGCCTGCCCCCATGGTGCCAAAACGGTCCACGACCCTTCGTGAAAATAATCGCGCTTTTGCCCCGAATTCGAAAAGTTTCGGGATTTTGGCAGGAGGTCCTTCCCGCTTTTTATAAATAGGAGTCTCCTTCATCACTTTAAACTTCTTACCCCGTGTGATTTCCAGAGCATTGTGAGTGATCTTCATAGCTTCTTCGAGAGGTTTCGAGTTCATTTCTTGTTTCTTCATTGTCCAAGCTTCCAAATAGCGTTTCGAACGGTAACTTCCTTTATCTCTTGAAAAAATCTCTTCTTCTCTGTTTATCTTTCATTTTCTCCGATCGATATGGTGAGATCGAGGGGGCTTCTTCCCGAGGGATTGGTTCGGCGGCGCCGACGCGTGGAGCCACCGTGAGAGGGGAATCTTCCCGGGAGGATGGCGACGCCACCCCGGAGATACGGCTGTCCGACCGAGATGCTCCGGATCGGACCTTTGGCCGTGCAGGGGGTCCAGCGCCGCCTCCACCGGTGGAGGTGGTTTGGGGGCAGTCGGGATGCCCTATTTGCCGGTCTCGCCGATTTAGGTATCGATATGAGGATCGGCGAGGATCCGGGATTCCCCACCGATGTTTATTTGGAGAGGGCCACGGCGGAGGGTGGTGGCCGAGCTTTTCTCCTCGGGGAGAGCGGCAGCAGAGGACCACCACCGGTGGGAGTCGGCTGGAACCTCGCCCGGCCGCCCGGGGCCCTACGATTTCCGAGCTCCTGGAGGAGAGCGAGAGAGTTCGAGTCGAAGAGATCAACCAAGAGGCGAGCAAGCAACCCTCTCGCGAAGGTCACCATCGCCTACTCCGCCTCGGGAGCAATACATTGATAGGCTGGTGGGGCCGGCCCCCACCTTTGACTATCGTGCATATTCGCGGGAGATCCTTACGCGCCCGGAGCGGACTCGCCGGATGTTCCGAACGGCGGAAGCCTCGGAATGGCTGGCCAATGACGAGGCGAGGCGGAGCTTCGGTGTCCGAGGCCGATTTCGCTTCCTGGTGGGTGAGGTGGCATGTCCCATCTCGACGTGCACTTCTTTGTGCCCGCCGACGATGAGAGGCCCGACCAGCCCCGCGTGGGATGCTTGCCGTAAATTATCACATGATGGAGGCGGGGCTCGGTTTCCTCTCCATCCCAATATCTCGCACTGTTCGCGGCACGGAATGTCGCGCCTTTTCAGTTCATCCTAATGGGTGGATGAACCTTCTCACGCCGCTTGTCCTGGCCGGGAAGTTCCGCCAGAGCCGGATGCCGACCCCGGCCGAGGTGAACTTTATTTTCACCCCTGTCGGAGTCCAAGAGGGAGCTGTTCATACGGGCTCGGCAGGTGGGACATTTTTAATGGAATCCTCCAAGCTCCGAGACCGGCACTGAGGTGGTTTTTGTCGGCGGGGCACAGGTCGCCGGTGTCGACCTCGATTCTAGTCACGGGCGTCCCATCCGCCTTTCGGCATAAACCCAAGAGTACGGTTTCTTTGTTTGAACTCGGACAATTATTCGATCTAATTTTTCCTCCCCTTTGCAAAGTTGTTCGTTCCCAAGGAGGGAGAGCCGTACACCGATTTCCGCTCGCACTCGCCAAGCCGACTCCTCATTCCGCTCGCCGACCAAGTGCTCGGTAGTCAACAACGACGAATCGAGGCTCGAGTCCCGATTCTTGACTTTCCACTCGCCACCTCACCGCCAGGGCCATTGGTAAAATTTCCGACTTTAAGGCTGGGTGGCGTTATGTTTGATTCGCGGCGGCGAGAACTAACTGCGGAATGTGACAGTTTCAACTATCCTCCGCTCCGTTCCGCCCACTCCGTCATCATGTCGGCGGTGCCCGATCTCTTCAGCCGGGCGAAGGTCCGCGTAAGGAAGGCGAGTAGCCCGCATGGGCAAGAGAAGTCGGCAGATGAGGGAAGCGTGAGGCACGTCCCCCGAAGGTGTGCCTCGCCCGCCAGCCGCGAGCCCTGCGCCAGCATGTTGCCCTCCCTCCGCCTCGACCGGGTCGTCCCCAGTCCAGCCGGATGGTGGATGCCCCGGCCCGGCCACAGAGCTGACCGACCTGTGTCCCCGGGGCACGCAGAGCGAGGAGACCTCGGTTGAGGTCGTGGAAGGCCCGTCCGCCCGCCGCCGTAAAAGCGGCCTTAGTCGAGAGAGCCAGCGCCGCGGCCCGTCAGCTTAGGAGCCCCGAGTAGCCGAGCCGGGGCCAGACCCGAGACGATCATTCCTTCTTGGGGCGAGACCACCGCCCTTTACGAGAAATAAGTTGCGTTCCCTTACCCTCTTCGGTTTTCGGTTCTTTGGGAAATGCTAAGGATTTTCTTTTCAGTTCTGGCCGGTGGCCGCAAACGCCCTCCTCCCGTGGTGGATTTCCTTACCTACCGGCGAGACCCGGCCCCCGACGAGCTTCCGAACTACGTTATCCGGCCATGGAGAAGATGCCGTCGGCCATGACGACCGAGGTGGACGCGGACTCTTCCCGAGACACGGAGAGCGCCCTCTTGCTCGCCCAGTCCCGGGTCTTGAGTGCCGCCGTCTTTGGAGCCAGTGCACGGACGGATGGGACCGGGAGGTGGCCGGGAGGCCGGGAGGTCCGCCGGGAGGCGGGACCGGGCCGGGAAGGAGGCCGAGAGCACGGGCCGTGGCTGAGAAAGCCTGTGCCGAAGAAGGCGGCGCGGCCATCCGGGAGCGAGAGGCCGAGGTGGTCCGTCTCGAAGGAGAGGTCGCCGCCAGCTGCGCCGAGGGTGAGAAAAGCTGCGGTGGCGGCCGTCCCGAGAGCGGCCTGAGGCGAGAAGGCGGCGTGGAGAGGTCGGCCGCGGAGAGGTTGAAGGTCGAGCGGGCCGCGGCCGCCTGAGGCCGAGAGGGAAAGAGACCCGGAGAGGCTGCGAGGAGGCTGCTCGGGCCGAGTGGGCGAGAAGGCTGGCTGGGAAAGAGGCCGGCCAGTGAGCACCTCTTGGCCGCGGCCTATGCGACCCGGAGGCGGTTGTCATCCCCCGACCCGGGATCCGGCCGTGATGGGGAGTTCGCGTACTACATGGCCTCCGCCGACCTCATCCGCGCGCGGCGACGGTGGCGACCCCACCGGGCCATGGAGAGGTACTTCGGGGAGTACGCCCTTGCCCACCCTCTCCACGAAGAGCTAACACGGAGATCAAAGATATGGAGAGGGACCATGGGGTGGACCTCTCCTGTACCCCGACCAGAGCAGTGGACTTCCGTGGCGGAGGTAGGCGGAGCGGGAGCCAGGGAGACCGGGGAACCGCGGGCGGTGAGGCTTGGGTTTTCTCTTCTCGCGGGGAGCGGGTGAATAATCGAATCCATCGTCTATTGGAAGTATTCAACTACGGATTACTTTGTGCCCTTTCGGTACTTTAAACTCGCGTTCCGCCACTTCTTTGTTACTCTCTCTGTTTAATAGAAACCTTGAGCTCCAAGCGATATTTTGGATTCCCCAGCGGCGGTCGTTCTTCCTTTTTAATAGATAATTTGAATTCCAAGTGATATCTTGGACTCCCCATTACGGTTGTAATTCTTGTTTTTCTTTTGGTTTAGGGTTTAGGGTTTAGGACTTTTGTACTCGGCCAATGGCCGCCTTTGTAATTAATGAAATCTGCCGTTCTTTTCACATTTCTCGGCTTTATTTACTACTTTACGTACTTAGAAAATTTTGTGAAATTTCCCAAATATGACAAGGCTGTTACGACTTTCGACCGGCCTCGGCCTTACTTGATCAAGGCGAGCTTGACCCATGCCTTTCCGTTTGGTTTTGGCATGGGTGAGCTCGGACCTTGGTCGGGTAAGGGTTATGCCCAGGAGCTCGGCTCGCCTATGAATATGGTTTAACACCGCGTTTTTGACAAATTTTGCAAGCATTTCAAACCATTTGTGGCTTGCGGGCCTCGGCCTTACTTGTTCAAGATGCCGAGCTCGGCTCGTGCCTTCCCGACTTGGTTTCGGCATTGGCGAGCTCGGCATTTGGCCAAGTAAGGGCTTGCTTGAAGAGCTACGCTGCGCCCAAGTGTGTCATGGTGGGTCGACGGCCCACCGGATCCTTCGTTGCCCAAACCCGGTTCCGCGGCGAAGTTCGGTCGGGCGAGGTGATAAAGGTGCTCGCCAATGGAGACTTGACCGAACCGCTCGCTAGGAATAGTTATGAAGTGGTTGCTCGCCGAGAGTACGTTTAGCTCGCCGAGACTTTTATCTCGGGAAGAACCGGTGGCACTTCAAACGACACATGCAGTGCGCCTAGTGGCGTCTTTATGCGCTTTGGGCTGATCACTGGGACCTAACCACGCGACTTTTGTTCTAACTCCGAGGAGCTTGTGGACCTCCTAGCCGGGAAAGCTAGGAGACCTCGGTCGGAGGCTAAGCTCGTTGCGAGGAATTTGAGGGCACACCGCCGGAAAGTCGGGTGACCTCGGATGGTAGCAGGACGCGTCACGAGGAGTTTAGTAGGAGCCTCCCGGCTTATGGGGTGGGCGGACCTCGCCATAAGGCTAAACTAGGCTGCGAGGGGTTTATGGGGACGAGTCCCTACCTCGGCGGACCATCCGGCCCGCGCGAGTATGAGAGGACCCATTCTTGGCGGTCGGCCTCGGCGGGTCCGCAAGGATACCTCTTGCGAGGATTTTCGACACAATTCTGGGAACTTCGCTTTATTTATTATGAAAATTTGCAAGAATTTGCAAGGATTACAAACACTCGAGAGAATCCCAAGACTTTTACGGGTTACAAGAAAGGACCTAGGTGACGGCTCAGAAAATATTTCTTGAGGTGGCATGCGTTCCAAGGGTATTGGTCGAGTGCCATCAGGTGTTCGAGCTCGTACGCCCCATTGGGTAACCACTTGGACACCACTGAGCGGACCCTCCCAATTCGGGCCGAATACCCCTTGGCTGGGGTCGTGGATCTTTTTTTAAGACGAGGTCGCCGACCGAGAATTGTCGACCTTGACCTTGGAGTTGTAGTACTTTTCTCAACGCGCTTGTAGGCCGCGTTCTTGTGAATCGAGTCAAGTCGGCGTTCTTCTAGCATGTCGAGGTCGAGCCTCCTTGCTTGGTCGTTGTTTTCACCGAGCTCCTGGCACAGAGCTCGGCACGGCGACCTCGGCCGGGATGACGGCCTCGGTGCCGAAGGCGAGAGCGAAGGGGGTCTCGCCGTCAATTTCGTAGTCGTCCCCGTAGGCCTACGGGACGTCCGGCAGTCCGGGCGGCCACTTTCCTTTCCTCTCCTCAAGCTTGGCCTTGAGGGTGTGCTATTATTTTGTTGACCGCCTCCACTTGACCATTGGTTTGAGGGTGGTATGGAGTGGCGAAACAGTCTCTGATTTTCCAACGCTCGCGAGAACTCTAGGACTTCGAGTCCATCGAACTGCTTGCCATTGTCTAAAACTATGGCACGAGGAAGGCCAAATCTGCACGATGTTCTTCCATATGAATCGATGATAGCACTGTGATCAATCTTGTTCATGTTCGGCCTCCGCCCATTTGGTGAAATAGTCGACGGCGACCACTGCGAATTTACACCCCGGGCGCCACCGGCGAGTCCGATTAGACCGATCCCCATTGGGCGAACGGCCGAGGGCTGAAGATAGACTTCAAGTGCTCAGGAGAGAGTTTGATGTTGGGCGCCATGACTTGGCACTTGTGACACGCCTTGGCGTATGCAATTGCGTCTTTCAGAAGAGTGGGCCAATAGTACCCCTGCCTCATCGTCTTATAAACGAGCGCTTGCCCCCAGCGTGATTTCCACGAGATTCCGTCGTGGATATCCGCTAGGATCGATC
This sequence comes from Paraleonurus japonicus, assembly GCA_030762865.1. Taxonomy (NCBI): domain Eukaryota; kingdom Viridiplantae; phylum Streptophyta; class Magnoliopsida; order Lamiales; family Lamiaceae; genus Paraleonurus; species Paraleonurus japonicus. The sequence goes on from CM061056.1 coordinate 17,922,390, forward strand.
CACCCGTCCTCCGGAGTAATGCATTTGAGTAGGGGTAGAAAGAAACTTCGTTTATAAAGCGCTTCTTCTATCAAAGTGTACCTTGCCGCTTTCGTAACTCGAGGCCTAGCTGACTCGGTCGTCCGGGAGAGCGTCGGTCTTGAGGTAGAGGATGATGGGCGTCATCCGGTTTGTCTCCTCGGCCGGACGGTAGCCACGCTCGGCCGCTAATGGCCGAGTTAGCGAGCTTCGTGAGTATGATGTTGGACATGTCCGCCGCTCCCTCGAGGTGGCGAGCTTGGAAAGTGCGTCCGCACGGGAGCCACCGCTCGGCCGCCGATGGCGAGTTGGCGAGCTTCGTGAGTACGATGTTGGACATGTCCGCCGCTCCCTCCGAGGTGGCGAGCTTGGAAAGTGCGTCCGCCCTTTGGGAGTTTTGTTCCCTTGGGATTTGCTCTATATAGACTTGCTAGAGCCTCTTGCACATGGAGGTGACCGGCTCTGATACTTTATCATCTCGCTCCCTCGCGAGTGCTCCATTATTCTCCCTTGACCGGTTTACCACCGGAGGGAATCCATGAAGATGTGGAGTCGCTGGACACCGACCGCGGCGGTAAGCTCCGGACCGCCCGACGAGCCTCGTACTCGGCCTCATTGTTAGTGGCCGGGAACTCGAATCTCGACGGCGTTCGTGAAGCACCGCCCTGCTGGTCCGACCAAAGCGATTCCCGCTCCCGAACAAGATTGTGTTGAGGAGCCATCTACAAACAACTTCCATGGCGGGAAGCTTAAGGTTGAGGGGTTATTCGGAAAGGTGAGCTCGGCGGCGAAGTCGCGAGCCCTTGATTGTTGTCCTCGGCGCGTACGTGATGCCGTCTTGGGCGATCTCGAGCGACCACTTTAAGAGGTGGCCGCTGGTGTCGGCTTTGTGCGGGACCTGCCGAAGTGGAAGGGTCGTGAGAACCTCGACTTGGTGATCGAAGAAGTAAGCCCTCGGTTTCGACACTCATGATGAGGGCGTATGCTAGCTTTTCCAAATGGAGTGTATACGAGCTCGGCGTCGTGAAGCACTTGGTGGCGAAGTATATTGGCAGTGGTCTGCCCGTCCGCCCGACAAGCACCGCACTCGGAGCGAACTCGGAGGCTGCCAAGTATAGAAACGACTTCTACGCACCGGCTTGGCGAGGATGTTGGGGTTGGCGAGATATTCCTTTAACTTAAGGAAAACATCCCGGCTTTCTTTATTCCATGAGAATTTTTGCTTTTTGATGGTGGCGAAGAAAGGCTTACTCTTGTCGCTTAGGCGAGAGATGAATCTATTCAAGGCCGCCGGGCACCCGGTGAAGTCTCTGGACTTGCTTGACATTGCGAGGTTCCTCCATGTCGAGGATGGCCTTGATCTGGGCGGGGTTTGCTTCAATTCCTCTTTGGCTCACGATGTGGCCGAGGAATTTACGAGCCGACCCCGAAACCGCATTTCTTTGGATTAAGTTTCATGTTGTATTCTCGGAGGATTGCGAAGGTTTCCGCCAAATCCCTCAGATGGTCCTCCTTTTTGCGCTTTTGGACGACGATGTCGTCTATATAAACCTCCATTGTTCTCCCGATTTGCTCGGCGAACATTTTGTTTACAAGCCTTTGATAAGTTGCCCCCACGTTTTTCAACCCAAAGGGCATCCTAAGCCGAGGAGTAAACGTTCTTCTCGATGAGGAAGGAGGTGTGTTTGATGTCCTTCACGGCCATCGAATTTGGTGATAGCCGTGAACGCGTCCATGAAGGACATCATTTCGTGACCGGTCGTGCTATCCACCGGGTGGTCGATGTGTGGTATCGGGAAGTGGTCTTTCGGGCACGCCGCATTTAGGTCCGTGAAGTCTATGCATAGCCTCCGAGGATCCATTAGATTTTTGACGAGCACGGCATTCGCTACCCATTGGGGCTCGTCCTCGGCCTGCTCGATCGGCTTGTTGTCGAGTAGTTTTCACTTCTTCGGCTAGAGCGGCGTATTTCTCGGGGCCGAATTTCCGCCTTTTCGCGAGACGGGCTTACAAGCGGGGTCGATCTTTAGATGGTGGCGAGGCATGTTTCGGATCTATGCCGACCATATCCTGGTGCGACCAGCGAAGACGTCCACGCTGTTTTGAGAAATCCACGACATCCCCCGCATTTCGCGGGTATCTTAGAGCCGATGAAGACTTCAAGCTCGGGGCGAGTAGGATCCACCGATGCGCTCCGGTTCTTGGACCGGGCGATGCGTTTTAAACGCTGACCATTAGGGTCATGGGGGTTTCCCCGGGGTCAATATCTAGCGGCATAGGTTCGAAACCGAGGCGTGGCTCCAAGTCTTGCTCGCTCGCTGGCCGAGCTCCATGGGAGCCGGGGCCGAGCGGGTAAGCTCGTCTGGCCTCGCTCGGCTTGTGTTGAAGAGCAATCCATTGGGGTTGCTTCATTTTGTTCCTCCCGGGCCCAGGTTCGGCACTTTGTTGTTCTACCATGGTGAGAATAGAAGAATCTAGACTAAGTGCAAATTAAATGCAGGCACAAGTAGTTCAAACACTTCTTTGACATTTTCTGGTCACCCTTAATGGTGCCGACTTCCCCTTCGACAGGTGGGGAATTTGATACAATAGAAATAGGAAGAGGCGATCGCCTCAAAGGTTTCAAGAAAAGGGCGACCAAAAAGCCGTTATACATGTTCGGCAAGTCAGCGATTACAAATTCGGCAGGCCTAGTTATCCTAACCCTATCATTCGCGAAGTCAACTAGCTCGACCGACAGACTTGATCTTCCCATATGCCGAAACGACGGTGTCGTCGAAACCGCGGAGTGGAGGTCGTAAGGCACTGATGTACTTGGCCGTGTTACCCATTTGGTCCAAGGCGGACTTGAAGAGGATGTTGCGAAAAGCTGTCGTTGTCGACGGGACCCGGTCGCACGGTCGTTTCGAGGATGTTGGCCGAGATGACGGAGCATCATTCTTTGGGCGAGAGAACCCTCGCGGTCGGCATTTGAGAATGAGATTACCGCGGTCTTGGAGATGAGTGGGCTCCGGAGGGCCGATTAGGTGGACATGGTCAATGGCCCGATTCGGCCTTCCTCTTTCTGTTTGGTAGCTGAACACCTCGACCAATCCGCCGAGGCTACCCCCGGCTTGGATTACATTGATCCTTCCGCCAGGCGGCGGCGGAAGCTCGTCACTGACGACCCCAAGTGCGACTTTGGCCGCCACCCTCTCGGGAGACGACCCTCTCTGTCGCCTAGGAGCTCGCTCTTCGTGTCCGGCCGTGGTGGAGGCCTCTTGGCGTATTTATCAAGAAGCCCATCCTCGAATAGCCTCCACAACTTCTTGAGCGGAGTCTCGACCTTTGGCTGGTGTTGTGCCGGCGGAGTCGTGATAGGCGTAGAACTTGTTAGGATTTTGCTTGGTCGGATCTCCCCTTAGGGGTTTGGGCTTTGGGACCGATCCAGTGTCTTTGGATTGCGTTGAAAAGCAGAAGGCCGGGAGTACTTGAGCTTGTCCACAGTTTGGACCGGATGCATGCGGGGTTTGTCCTCGAAGTTCTTAAAGTTCCCCGTAGGCCCGCCTTTTGGCCTTTCCTCACTGCTGAGGGTGGGCTCGGCGGCCGGGCTGCCTTGGGGTTGCCTTCCCCCTCTTCTCGCCCCTCCTCCTTAACCTCGCCCTTGACCTTTGAGCGAGCAACTTCTGGCGAGTGATAAGCTCGCCCGCTCGTCGGCGGAACTCGGCGTAGGAGGTGGGGTAGTTTTTGGTCATGTGCCGGAACATGTGGGACTCCGGTCTTAGGCGGCGAGGGCTGCGTGTAGGCTGGAGCTCATCTCCGGCCCGGCTCCCGGTGAGAAGGACCTCGTCCGTGGCGGTCGAGGTAGGCCTCATCACTCTCCTCCTTCCCCTGCTTGATTCCCATCGATCTCTGCCGGTTCTCGGCTCGGGAATCTTGGAGGCGAAGTAGGTGGTGAACTTTTCGCCCGATTCACATGAAGGTGCTGATCGAGCGGGCGGGAGGGAGACATACCACTTGTGGGCGAGCTCGCCCAAGGTTAGCGGAAATTGGCGGCATTTGGTCGCATCGGAAGCCCCTCTTCCGACCATGTAAATGTTGTATTTCTTGAGGTGAGTCTCGGGTCGATCTTCCCCTCATAAACGGGCATTTGAGGGGGAGGATCTTGGGCTGAACCGGGCTGCTCGACCTCCATAGAGAGGCTCATTCGCCGCTTCGCTTTGGCTGCCCATCGCGGGCCCCAAAGCGGGATTCCATCTCGTCGATTTTCCTCTGCATTGCGGCGAGGAGAGCATCGCGAGAGTCCAGTTACAGGTTTGGGAGCAGAGTGCTCTGGCGGAGGCTGGACCCAACCTATCTTTGGCCGAAACCCTTCGGCCTCGCGCTCCAGAGGCGCGCTAGGCACGGCTCTATTGGCAGTCGGCGGTCCTCGGCCGCTCGCCGTGCCGGGGTGCTCCCGTCCTGGACTCCGTTTCGGACTCGACCGAAATCCAGTGTCGAGATGACCCAAGTCATTCGAAGACGATTCTGAACCCAGGGCTGATCGCCTCGGCTAGGAGATCCAGTCCGTCCCGAGCTCGTTGGGTCTTCTTCTTCTTTTTCCCCTTACTCTTACGGGAGCGGAGGGACCGGGGTTGGCCATGGTGAGCTCACGACCTCGAGCCTCAAGAAGCTTGATGGCCGTCCGAATGCATTCGGGGTTTGGTACTCTGAAGTGGGATGGGGGCCGGACTCCCCGTGCCACCTGGTGGGGTGAAATCACCTGAGGCTGTTCACCTTCATGAACGTGCATGGTATTCATGCCGGCGACAGCGGGGTGGGATTTTCCCCACCGGGAGCGGCGTTTCGAGCTTTTGTCATCTTCCAAATGAAGTAGGATCTTCTCTGGAAGGGAAGGGTAGCAGTGATTTAAGTGAGATTATGGTTTGAAGAACGGTGAGTGTTCTTCAAAATTTTTCGGCAACTTTCTTGTGGAAAGCGGAGGTACCCTCCTTCTAGCGCCAATTGTTGTTAACCGAAATATTTGTGAGTGATTAATGTGGCTTTTGATCGGTTAAAATAATATTGATTGGAGCATTTATTATGATAAACACCCAAGAACAATCAATAGAAATGATGAGCAATAAATGAGGAATTAAATGCGTAAAAGCAAATAAGAACACAAGGTTTCTTTGGGAGTGTTAGTCCCGAGCTAAAGATGGATTTTTCAGATCCGTTTATTGTGCCTTATAGATCTTATTTATACATGGGTTTGGTTGCCTTTTGGCGAGTCAAAGGTACAATAAAGTACAAATCAACATAAATGTTGTACCATCTCTTATTAATTGAGATGTACCCGCCTGTTTGCAGAAGCAGGCGGCTAGCCACTCACATCCTGCCCGGTGTCCACAGCGGATCTTCTAATGGGTGAGGGATATTTTTGCCTTTCTGGGATAAGTTGACCTTAAAAGGAGTCGGATATCTTGTACTTGATACCATTTCTTTGGCCGTGGCGTGGATGACAAGGCGTCGCCCTTGCCGAGTTTGGGTGGCGGGGTCCTCGCCGTGCCCGCCATCCGGTGTTGTAACCGCGACTTTGTCGCAGAAGGGTTGTTCGGCTCGCCAGGACAGGCAAGCCCGCCTCGGCCGAGCGAGGCGGGATCCTCGGCAAGTGTGGCCGGAGGGTCGGCCTGCCGGCCGAGTTTGCTTACTCGGCCCGGCAATCGATCTCTGACGTGCCGAGCTCACCCGGACGGGCCGAGCTCTCCGGGACGTGGCCGGGTCGGTCCGTCACGGCCGGCGGATCGCTGGCTGGAGGGGCCGAAATCTTAAGGTCGCCGAGCTCGGGTGGGGTCGGCCCGATCGCCATCGGGGCCAAGGGGCGAATAAATCGTCGTACAACATATTTAATTAATAAAATAAATGGCAAAAATTATAAATATAGTATAAACTCGATAAGACTCACGAGCCTTTCGAGTTGAGTATCTGTGAGCTCGAGCTCGATAGCTACTCGAGTAGCTCGAAACTTGACTCGACTCGATTAATTTCGAGTCGATTTTGATCTTTTCGAGTCGAGCACGAGTAGCTCGTGAGCTGGCTCGACTCATTTACACCTCTGCCCTTTCCCACCCCAAATTCCCCCAAAAAGAAAAGGATTCATCGTTAAAATAAAATATTGAAAATATTTGCTCTCTTTCCTCTCAACATATTTTGAATATCTTCCACGTATCACATGAATTTACTTGTTTTAGAGATAAATGGACATTTTTTCAATTATACTCTTTTTTTTTTTTTTTTTGACAGAAAGAACTTTTCAATTATACTCTTGGTTGTTTTCTACGACAAACCTATTGAGTAATCGAATTGTGTGGTTTCCTTTTTGTGTAAATTTTTCTTTCTTTGCTTGATGAATTTGTTTTTTTATCGGTAAATGTTAGTTGTTAGTGGTTAGAAATTAGTTCACAAAGTCTCCTTACAATTCCAAATTCTCCAAGCCTTATTATACCTCCCACTCCAATTCGTTTACAAAGGGAATCAAATTCAGTCTCTCACATAAAATAAATTTGCATCTATTTAAAATGTTCCTTATATTACTATTTTAATGATAAAACTAAAATAACGTCATATTAGTAATCATGCAATTTTTACGGTCCAGTTAAGCATGCTAATCATTTTCAAATGTCTCATCATGATGCATTTATTGTAGACTTGGCATGTGTATTATTAATAAACTAATAATTTCAGCAGCTAAATTATAATTGCGTTTAGCTTTAAAGTATCATAAATCAGCGGCGGATCTAGAATTTTAAATTTAGAGATACAAAAAATAATAAATACAATATCATTTAATAATTGTAAATATATCTTAAATTTTTGGGGGTACAAATAATTTTTTTCATCTAAAAAATTAATGAAATTTTTCAATTTTAGAGTACAGATGTAACCCCTTTTACCCCTCTAAATCCGTTACTCCCCTGAATCATGCAGGGGTGGGGTTATATTCTCAACTAATCAAATAATAGTTGCTTGGAAGAAAAAGTAATTGGATCATAATTTTGACTATTATCTCTCGTTTTTTATCAATTAGGTCATGTTCAGGGAAAACATCATGATTATAATTTTAGATTTTAGATCTTTTTTTTTTTCCTTTTTTTTTCACTTGGATATAGATCCTTTAACTAAAGACAAGAGAATCATTCTTAGAGGTTTCACGTGAAAGTATAAGTGTATTTAAGGAAAAGACAATTAAACTCGTAATTTTAAGCATGTCAAGCCGAATTAAACGGATTTTCCAAAAATAATAATACTAATACTAATAATAATAATAATAATAATAATAATAATAATAATAATAATAATAATAATAATAATAATAATAATAATAATAATAATAATAATAAACCCAAGCCAAAGCAAAACATAAAGAATCATTCTTAATTGTTTTACTATAAAGATAAATACATATATTTACTCTAAAGGCAAATATATGTTGTTGGCTCTTATAGAAATAAATATTCTGAAATCTTTTTGAGCTCTCCGAATTCTGTGTCAAATGAATAAATGAAGATCTCTATTTATATGTGTAGAGAGTGAATATTTTTCTTTCTTTCATTGTCACGTGACACAATTTGATTATTTGAGATTGATTTTATGGACTAGACTTGAAAGCTAATCGATTTGACTTTGATTTACTTTTATTTATTTTCATATTAGTTGGATTTGATTTGACTTTACAATTTAACGAGATATTATGCATTATATGACAAGTCAATTGCTTTCTCTCCAAGTTATGAATATTTAGATACCAGTAGGATTTAATTGGCTCATACGTGTACATTATATATCAATCGACTATTTAATTTAGGAATTAATTTAATTAAAATCTCACAATATAAATAAATTATTTTATTTGATATTAATATATTTTTTTTTCTAACGTGTAGCCATTTAATTGGTTGCAAATTAATGTGCTTACACATATATTTACTCTTACCGTAACATATATTTTTCTCTTGTAGTAACAACCATGAGTAAGTTTTTGTATTTTGTTTTTGCATGACCTTTTTGTTAAATACACTTGACCCGCCCGGACCAATCCACTTAGGATGCACAAATTTTTATTTGAACTATAATTTCATGAATTCAAAATATAAATTAAAGTCAGCGAATTTTTATACTGGTGCATGTTATTATAATACTCATTATATTTAAATCCATATATTACTTTAAAAAAAAAAAAACAAATCCATAGGAGTATTATTTTAGCAAAAGGAATTTCTTTTTAGCAATATGAATCTCCGTGTTGAATATGATTTAGGGTTGTATACGAATCGAATCGAATACCGCTATTTTGAATTTTGTATTCGTTAAATTTTTCGAATATCGAATTCGAATATTTTTCGAATAGTAAATGTGATTTATATTCAATTTAAAATTGATATCGAATTTTTTTAGGGCTATTCGAATACTCGAATCGATTTTTCTCAAACATGTTTTAAACAATATTCTTTGAGGGTTTGGTCTCATATGAGCACTCACCTCTAAAATAATAGAATCATGTAAATTAAAAATAAAAAAGTAATAATAAATCAAGCTGAAAAGTATTATAATAAAATTCAAGTGCATGCATGCACTCACCTTACATGGGACCAACTCTTCTTTGAGTATTCAATTCAAAATTAATTTCTATGTTTCAATTCACAATACAAGTTACAAATTTAAAAGTTACATAATCAAATACAAAACGAAAAAAATTAATTATCAAATTACATAACTTGAGAATTCAATCTTCCATCGATTTTGCAAACCAAATTCAAGTTGTTTGCAACATGACATGAGTAGGCTCTTCTTGCTTCTAAATAAAAAATAAAAATAATTAAAATCAGTTTATTCATGAAAAATATCATATATTTCAAATGAATTAAAAAAATTAAAAGAACTTAAATATGTTATAATGGGTTTTTGATCCCATGGAGTCGTGAACTCAATCTGCTCCACAAATCAAAATTTCTACCATGTCGGGAGTTAACCTTGAACGATAAAGATATAATACATCCAAATCTTTGTTATGAACATATGATGAAGAAGTCATTAGAGTCTTCTAAGAATCTACTTAAATTACATTAATGAACCAAAAATCGCAAGAAATATTGTGTAAAATTCATCCAATCAAAATGATATTTTTAATTGGTGTATTTATTAAAAATTGTGGTATTTTTATTTGAGTGGTGTGGTGTATTTATCAAATATATGGTGCAAATAATCTGAGCCTTAATATATTTATATAATACTAATATATAGATTTTATATATTTGCTATTAAAATAATATATATTTATATATAATATATATTTAAATATCGAATCGAATATTTACGAATATCGAATCGAATATCATAATTTTGTATTTGTATTTATTTAATAATCGAATCAAATTGAATCATAAAATTTCGAATACGAATATCGAATTTCGAACAAAAGTATTTGATTTGTATACAACCCTAACTTTGATTGTAGAATAAAATAAAGGTTTCCATATAGTTGAATGTTCGTTTATAAAATAAAGGTTTCCATGTAGTGTGAGGTTTCCATGTAGTGTGAATGTTCTTAAACCATGTAATTAATAAATTAATTACACATATCGATTTATTATATTACCGACTTGCATCAGCACTTGTGACACATCGATACCAGTTTGAGAACTCAGACAAAGCTTCATTCGGTTCGTGGATATGAGCGGAATAGGAATGGATTCACCTTTGACTTCTCATATGATAGAAGGACACCACTTGACTGGGTGTTTGCTTGCAAAGATATTTTTATCTTCTATTACTCTTTGCTCGGTTTCTTTTATTAAAAGAAGTATCAATGCGAGAGCCCCTTTTGTTGGAATGACCTCCAGGAGTTTGTGGATAGGCTTCCAAATTTGCTCTGCTTGTGCGAGCCTTTAATTTAAAAAAATTAATTAATTAATTACACTTTTTTTCTCATTTATTAATTACACATTTTTAAATTTAAAAATTAAACTTCTGGATAAAATAATTTTATTTTTATGGAACTAAGTTTCTGACTTGCCCACACTTGTCTGCAGCAACTACGATTGCGCAAGAAACGTTAGATAATATATTTGGACATGTTTGTTTTGACGTTTGTTTTCCCTAAAATTCAAATATTTGTTATTGTTAATTTGTATTACACTTATGGCCATGAAAATATGAAAGTCTAGTATATGTTTTCTCATTTTTAGTGAAAATGGATCCCTCCCTTTATGAGATATTAAAATTATCATTCACTTATTACCAAGTTAATTGACAAAAATATCCTTTTTTATTTTTAAAAAGATAGTAAATAGAAATATAATTGTAAAATTTCAACTTATCACATGAACTAATTCTCAATACAAACACTTGAAAATATTGTAACTCATGTTAAACTATGTTGTAATATATATTGACAAACATTTGATTTGTATGATTTAATAAAACATATCACACATAAAAAGTCAAATATATCACATGTTTCACTATCACTTAAAATTTAATATGAATTTTATCTTAGAGATTAGTGATTAATTTTTTAGAAAACAAGATTAGTGATTAATTAAACTATGTTTTTTTCTCATTAACTTAAGTCAATATGAGAGTCAAATCATCCCCAAATAATTAATTGCGGTCCTGCCATGTCATCTGATTTTTCTTATTATTTTTTTCTGTAGCTTTGACATTTTTAATCAGATTTTAATTATTCTTATTTCTTTTTCTTCTCGTGACTTCTACTATCAATGTTTACACCTTAGAGCATCATCAATGCTAGTGAGGAGTTTTGTGATAGAAATTTGACACATGTGTGCCACATGTATGTCATCTCAAAAGTTTTATGTGCATACCTCAAAAAAAAAAAAAAAAATTCCTCCAAATGCATCCTATTCTAAAAGTAACTATTTATGGATCCTAACTTTTAAATCATCTATTTTATTTATTTCATATTTATTCATTAATTATTTTTATTTATAACACAATTAAATATTACAATAAATATTAATCATAATATTTAAATTATAAAATTAAAATAATATTAGCATATTTTTGACATTGCTTTATAGATCGCGGTATTGTTCATTCCTCTCTCCATTCATCATTCATCAAAAATAACTATACAAAATCAAATTATATATTTATTTCTTTATATTTATTAATTTTATTAGTCATGTTTATTTAAAATTTTAATTACTTCTTTTATAAGTATATAATTTTACTTCTTCAATTTAATACTTTATTATGATATTTAAATTATAATTAATTAAAATATATTACTTTTTTTAACAAATATTAAAATTTTATTGAAAAAAATAAGGATTATAATAGAAAATAATACAATAATTGCGAACATGAATTAAAATAACAATTAGAAAAAAAAAAAAAAAAAAGAAAAGGAGTACAAAAACTGCAACATGGGAATTAAAAAAGCAAAATAAAATTTAACTCACGAATTGAACAACAAAAAATAGAAAAAATAAAAAAATTGCAATGTGTAAATTGATTGCTAAAAATATTTTCTCTCGCATAAAAGTTTTCACACTTTCCTTTTTAAATCGTCCCATTATAAGTTTCACACCCTTAAAGTGGAAAAACCTTTATAAACTTCACCCTCATAATTTTCACTAATTTACCCCAAATGTCATTATTTTTACTCTTACATACACATAACCCAATAAAGTTTTTTTACTTTATAATAAAAATTTACAAAATTACCCCTCAAAATCTCAATCATTACTCTTTTTTCTTAAAGTGTGTGCCCTTGTGCCCTCCTATATAGAGATGTTAAAAGGGTAGCGGGCGGTGGCAGGCCATTTAACCCGAAAAATGAAGGGTTAGGGCCGAGGTTTAATGGCCCGTTTAAACCGGGCCTTTTTGGCCCGGACAGTTAACCCGCGGGCTAAAAGGGTTAGCTGACGGTTTCGGTGGCCGCCCATCACCCGTTTATTATTATTTTTTATTTTTTTATTTACTAACCTCATGCCTATTAGTTATTTAATAAGTGAAAAATTGGAGTTGAAAATTCTAAAGGTAAAAGTTAATAAAGAACAAAATGTTACTAAAAGGGTTTGAGATATTTCAAGAAAAAAAGAATAGAATGTTCGCAAATAAGTTGAGTTTATTCTGACGATTTTTTTAAAATGTAAAACGCATTTGACAATCTATTTTGTTGTAATTCCTTATTGTTTAACTATTTTGATGTATTTCTAATGAATTTATGAACAATATTTATGTTTTAAGTTTGTATTATGTTATATTATAATTATAATTTAGATTTTATATTAAAAATTAATTTTTTTCTTGAAACCCGTTAGTGGCCCGTTTAGCCCGTGGCAGCTCTGGTTAGGTTCCAACAATTGTCGGCCCGCTAAGAGTGAACCAAGGCCCGGAACCGTTTAGGCCGTGTGGCCTGTAGAGGCTGGCCCTAATGGGTTAGGGCCAACCCGTTTAACATCTCTACTCCTATATATGAAAGCTTTTACGGGACGGGAGTAATATATATATATATATATAATTAATGGTGGGACCCACATTTTCCCCTCATTTTGACTCCTTCCTGAGAAGGATGGAGCAGAACTTCCACATCCTTCTTTTCTTTGTTATGTCACCACATCCACAATCACTCCTTTCTCAATTTTTGGATAGTGGTAACATGCCACATAAGATTCATTCCTACCACTGTGGATGCTCTTATAAGTGACAATAACGTTGGAGGTGGCGTGGGCTGCCGGAGGCAACGGTCTGACTAGCGACAACGGCGGCGGCGACAATTCCGGTGTGACAATGATGATGCAGGAGATAATGTATCGATTTTTGTGGGTACCAAATGTAATATGTGTTTTATGAAGTAGAGGGAAAGGAAGGAGAGACTAGGGATATAATTAAATTTCAAGTGTATGTATTCAAAATTTCGTGTGTATACTCATTTCGTATGTGTATTCGGTAAAATCGTGTGTGTCGATAACCTAATCCTTTTATTATTCTTATTGGCCTCAACACATTGTAAAAGATATTAGAAAAGAAATTGTGTTATTAATAAAGAGGAGTTATTCAACAAGGTGAAGACGTGAGTTGTGTTCTATGTGATGTAGAAATGAAAAAGGTTAGACATATTTTATTTGAATGTCCTTTGTCAGACACTATTTATTTGGATGAAATGTTGTAAATGTCTTGGTGTATACACGGTTTTCCTCTTCTCCTTCTATGAGTTTACTACATTTTAGTAAATTCCTAGGTGGGAAAAGGGGCCGGAGTTTGTTTGCTATTAGTATGTGGGAGTGCATTGTTTGGCTTATATGAAAAGAGAGGAATGCAAAGTTTTTTAAAAGAGTTGAATTCAAGGTGAAAAAGGTGATTGAGGAGTTGAAGATCGGATTATGGAGTTGGCTTGAGCATAGAGAACCGAGAGGCAAGGAGTTTAATTTTCGGAATTGGTTGGTAACCCCGCGTTGTTCTTGGGTGTTGAGATGTCGTATAATTTTCATGATTTTGTTCTCGCTTTGTTTGAATTGTAGCAGGTGTACTTTTTGGGTATTACTTGTGCCCAATATTTTATTTTAATAAAGTTGTTTATTTCTTTGATAAAAAAAAATATCATTGTTAACATTATATGCAGAAAAATGAGATGATGGAGAGAGACCTAAGTGAAAACCACATAAATTTTCATTTGCAACCTCTAATGGTTGATGCAATTTAAGGTGGATCAAAATGTGCTATTGAGAAAAACAGTTCTCACAGTGTGAAAGAAGTGAAAAAGAAAAAAGGAAAGAAAAAGCTTATATAAAATCTGAATTTTTTAATTGGATAGAGTGAAATGAAATTCATAAATGTCTACAAACCAGGTGTATATAATTTTTTTTTTTCTATTTTATGATTAATGGTTTTAATTTTAGTATATCACAACTCAATTTACTGATCTTCATTATAAAATGTTGTAATAATAATTATGCGACTCCATATATTGAAGAAAATTTGTACAATAGTCCAACTTAATTTGTGCGAGTCATGTACACACACTTTTTAATAAGTTGGTATTATTTGAGCATTTTACAGTAAAATTGATTTATAATTTATATTTTTAAATAAAATAATTAATATCTTTTAATAAAATAGTAATTAATATCATTTAAAACTAATACTCAATCTTATTTAAAATATATGCATATTAAGAAAATTATTAACTTCATCATGTACCTTTAATTAATAGCTTTAAAATTCTATATAAGATTTTGAAAACTATTACTCCCTCCGTCACGAAACTATCTTGTGATTGACTTTTAACGATTTTGTGTAAGAATTATTTCATAGTGATATGTGTACAAAAGTTATTTTATATGAATGATATGCTAGTTGATAAGATGAACTAACATATCATTCATATAAAATAACTTTTGTACACATATCACTATGAAATAATTCTCACACTAAAACCGTTAAAAGTCAAGCTGTGAATAGGCTTTATCAAATGGGCCGGGCAGACTTGGCCGTCGGGCCACTCAAAATTTTCGGGCCCGACCCGGCCCGATAGCTAATGAGTCTCTATTTTCCAAGCCCGATCGGCCCTAGGCGCTTTGGGCCATTTTGGCCCGATTTTTTTAACCAAATAAATTATTTTATTTGGAGTTGAAAATTATTTTATGCGAAACCGATTGAAATTGTAAATTTGATATCTATATCAACAAATTTAGTATATTAGTTTTAAATATTATTTATATTTGTGTTAAATATTTACATAAACAAAAGTGATTTTAGGTAGAATAGTTGTAGTTTTTATTTTTATCACACTATTTATGATATATATTCTCCTCTTTCTCTTCACACATATATATATATATATATATATATATATGTTGGTTAAAATTATTTTGAATTTTGGAAGTCAATTAGCAAGTAAAAATATTACTTTTTATTAATGTCCAAGAATAGGAGGGAGAAAAACTAAGTCGGTTTTGTTCGAGTTCCTCATTTGGGCAATTTCATAATCCATTCATTAATAAGAATTTTTTCATATATTTTTTTGACAAATTATAAGAATATTTTATTTTTGTTCTCTTTGTTGCAATTAAGTTTGCATGTTTGGAGAAACGAAATATTTGTCAATCTATGTTGTTTAACCTACCTCAATGAAATTTTTTTTTATATTTTTAATTTTATTCCTTTTGTGAATATATATCATGAACTTATAATCATTATCTTAGTTAAAAATTTAAATAAAAAAAAAAAAATTGGGCGGTGAAAAGTTAGCTCGAGGTGGGCCAAATCGGACCGGTTCTTTTCGGCCCATATTTTTAGCCCAATCCGTCCTAAAACACGGGCCAGTAGGGCCGCCCATCGGGCCGAGCTCGCTTTTGACGAAGCCTAGCTGTGAAGATAGTTTTCGGGACGGAGGAGTACTTATTATCTAAAAAATTTAAAAGTAAATTTGAAAAAATTATAGTAATTAATTAACATTTGAAAGTGTAAACCATATTTTAATTACAAATAAAGGTGAATAGTGAAAATAATATATATTTTGAATAGGAAAATGGGGATGAGGTAATCCGAGGTGAATAGTAAATTTGTGTTTGGTTATGGATGGAGAAGTAGGAGTGAATGAAACTTTATGTCAAATCAAAGTTGATGTTGTATTATTTTATTATTGTTAGTAGGTTGAGGTAATGATTGAATAATTGTAATAGAAGATGATATAATATTATATTATTATTAGTTAATAGGGTAATGATTGATATGAGAGGAAGAGTGAGAGAAATAAATATAATATAATATATTTTGATGTGAAAGATAAAGTTGATGCGATTGTATTGAATATGTAAAAATAGGTGTGTAGATATATTATAGGGTTGGATGAATATTTGGATGGGGTTTTGGATGAAACCAATCCAAAATAGAGTGGATGGGGGATGTGTAAGTCTACATGGGATGGCCCCATCCCTAACTAAACATAACCTAAATGAAACAACTACTCCCTCTGTCCTATACTCGTTGTGATATTTGCCAAAAAAGTCTGTTATGTACTCATTGCATCGTTTTCTTAAATGATAATGAAATAACTTTTCACTTTTATTAATTCCCTCAAACACTATAATATTACATCATATGCTACCATTTTTCCTACACTAACCCAACTTAATAATATTAAACAACTCTCTTGTTAAAGTTGTAAAGACTATCACTACCCCCATAAAAAATAAGTTATATTATTAAACAACTCTTACATTAAAACTTGTGTCAATCGAGTAAATATCACAACAAGTATGAGACGGAGGGAGTAATGTTTTAAAAATACTCTCTCCGTCCCATACAAACTTGCACACTTTCCATTTCGAGACATCCCATACAAACTTGCACACACTAAAAATAGAAAATCACTCACAAATTCTATCCTCACAATATTCTCATATTTACATCAAATGCAATCATCAATTAACCCAATAAAGCAAAAATATCATTTTCTTTGACAAAATTGCCCTCACAAACCAATCCAATCAAATATAAAATACATTTTTCTTATTTTGTGTCAAAAGTTGTACAAGTTTGCATGGGATGGAGGGAGCACTAGTACTATGGTCTTTTTCATTTGACAGGAATCTATATGTATATTGAAAAATAGAAACAAAATCTCCAATAAAAGGCCTGAGAAGTGAGAACTTTCAACTACAAGTATATGTCTTCTTATAGTGGTTTGACCATTTTACCCACTTTCAAACAACCACATTTTAATAAAGCATTTAATTAGACACCTTCTACAACCGGAAATTCCAAACCAAGAAGAAAAAGTCCAATATCTTTTCCTTCTTCCCCCTTTCTCTCTGTCATCAATTTCTGTATGTATATGTGTATCTATACACGCATACCCACACTGCAATTAATGCACTGTTACAGTCTATTACAATATCAAAATAATTCACTCAGAATTTTCCTGCTAGTTTGTCTCTCTCTTGCTTGGTGATTTTTGCAGAAAGTGATTTTAAAATTATTTTCTGAGGTTTTTTCCTTCGAATTGGTTGGAATTGGTATTGATTTCTTATCTGCTGATGCCGGCCCTCATTTTGATCAGTTATCACACACACCCACCTCCTGCGAGAGTCATAAATGCAGGGTTTCGCTTTTGTAGCTAGTGTTTCGATTAGAAATCCGAATTTTGGAGTATGAGATGAAATGGGAAGGTGAGAGTTCAGAGAAGTGAGTGAATTAGCTTTGGGTATGGGGTGTGTTCTCGGAAAAGAGCCGCCGGCCGGAAAGAAGCTCGCCGGAAGCGTAGAAATGATGGAAAGCTGGAATTGGAATCCTCTGCCGTGTCGGTGCAAAACGACGTCGTGGAGAGAGAAAAGGGGACGAAGATCGAAGAGGTTTCAGCTCCCGCTCCCGCTGCCGCTGCCGCACGGCGGAGTGTTCGGGTCGTGCCACCGGAATTCCGGCTAAGAATAGGCGCGGACTCCGACAAGTGGCCGCCGTGGCTTGTTGACGTCGCCGGAAACGTCATCAAGGACTGGAAACCCCGCCGAGCTAACACCTTCGAGAAACTCGACAAGGTAATCGCCGTTAACTTGTGCGTTTGTGAGCTTAACCTTTTCTTGTCGCTAATATGGGGATTTAGGGATGGTAAATTTTCCTTTATTGATTAGAAAGATACTGCACTCTATACATGCATAATTCGCTTTTGATTGGGTATGAGCTTAATTAATGGTATGTATTTAATTTCTCATAGAAGACCTACCTATGTTTTCACACTGATTTGGGCATAGAAATATTAAGAAAATGTAGTTTTTCACTTTATTACAGTGATAAAGTAAGTCATTTTAGAGCTTTCTAATTTTTGACAGTGAGTGTGAGTTCATTGTGTAAAAATAAATAATGATATAGATAATAACTAAATGTATATTGTGAGGGTAACGATTGTGAATAAATTTAAAATGATGAGAAAATTAATGTGGGAGGAAAAAAAAATGGAAAGTGTAAACACTGATTTGAGACGTAGAGAGGGAGTATCATTTTCTCTGTGAAAGGTACAAAACGTTTATAGGTATTCCATGGAAGGATACAACCACTGTTTCTTGATTATATGTGCTCAGTATAAAGCTGGAGACCTTTTTTTGGGCTCTAGATTGTATAGATTTGACGTATAGAGCTATAGAAAGGTAATTGAAGGAATTTCATCTCATCTAAAAGTCCGAACTTGTAAAGAGGTGTGAAATTATTTCATTTATATTAAATTCCCTAACACTTTCCTTCATTCGTGCGTTGAATTCTCAACTTTCCCTCTGAGGAGGAGGCCCAATGAATGTACAATTTAATATAGGTGGAGTTGCTTTCTGTGGGAATCGCGTGATTCAAAGGCTCGACACCATAAAAGAATTATGCCTCATCTAAAAGTCCAAACTTTTAGAGAGTTGTGAAATTAATTCATTTATATTAAATTCTCTGACACTGATCATCAAACATTTCCATAATTGTACTTTTACTAATTCTGAATCTTGGGGTGGGTGGTGGTTTGTTGTGCAGATTGGGCAAGGGACGTACAGCAATGTATACAAAGCCAGGGACTTGATCACAGGGAAGGTGGTGGCACTGAAGAAAGTAAGGTTTGATAACTTTGAGCCAGAGGCTGTGAGATTCATGGCGAGAGAAATACTTGTGTTAAGACGGCTAAATCATCCAAATATAATCAAGCTCGAAGGTCTAGTTATTTCGAGGATGTCTAGCAGTCTTTACCTTGTCTTTGAGTATATGGAGCATGATCTTGCTGGCCTTGCTGCTGTTCAAAGTGTCAAGTTCACAGAGCCCCAGGTGAGTAAGTATTGAAATGGAAAAGAAAAGGAGCATCTTTCATCTATTTGATGTGTTCAATCATTTCATGGAATGTTAAAAAGTGGGATTTTATGTAATTTGGCTGGCATTTATAACAACAGTTTTCTTCTGTGGTTGTTTTGATGACCAAAAACGATGAAGGTCCTTGGCATCCACAACTCTTTTCGAGTGGTTAAAAGGTACAACAAAAAAGTACCTGATCTAGGTTGATGATTTGTTCACATGTTCAAACTTAATGCTTTTGTGAATTTAATTAGGTAATATGCAAGTGGGCTGTGGGGGAGTTCTGTTTGGCGTAAGGCAAAACAATAGTCCCCTCAATAGAATCTAGAAAATCCCTTGCAAATTGGTATCGACTAAGAGTGTGTTTAGAATTTGGATCCTTAACTCTTTGTTTGATACGTTTCTGTAGCTGTACCTGTAAACCTTTAATTTTTTACTTCCGGGTACTGGTAGTCCATAGTCCCATCTTTAGGGGTTATAATTTTGCAATTCTGTCTCCATCCAACGCGTATAAATTGAAACCCACGAAGTTTGAGACCTCAAGTCTTGTCCTAAAGGGGTGTTTGCAATCACTTATTCAATAGTGAGAATCACTTTTAAAAGATAAAAGCTGTGAGAAGGCAGCTTTAGCAAAAAGTGATTCCGCCCTCTCACTTGAGTTTGCAAACACCCCTAAATGGATGTAAGAACCTTGATCAGAGGAACAAGAACAAAGACAGATTTCTTTGTCCAAGAAGCTAAATTTAGTATGAAATTTACTTCTTACAGCTATTTTCCATGAGCTTAAAACATATGACAGAAGAAGTTAATAAGTTATGTGCATGTCTGCTTCATTTGCTGTACATTGCCAGACAAAAACATAAGTTGCTAAATGAACTTTTCTTCAATATGCAGTATTCTTTTTCTTGTGTATTTTGATATTAGTTAGTTATGATTTATGTTCCCTGATGCAGGTGAAATGCTATATGAAACAATTACTCTCTGGTCTGGAGCATTGCCACAACAATGGTGTTTTACATCGTGATATTAAGTGCTCAAACTTGCTAATTGACAATGAGGGAATATTAAAAATAGCTGATTTTGGTCTAGCTTCTTTCTTTGATCACGGACGCAAAGGCCAATGACAAGCCGCGTTGTCACCCTCTGGTATCGCCCTCCCGAACTCTTGCTCGGGGCCACTTACTATGGTGTTGGTGTTGATTTATGGAGTGCTGGCTGTATTCTAGCTGAGCTATTCGCAGGAAAACCAATATTGCGGGGACGAACAGAGGTACTTTATTTGAGTTTTTTTCATTGATAGCTACTAAAGAACTCTATGCCAGGATATATAGTATGAATTATTTATTTTTGGAGTTTGATCTTGAAAAATAATCAACTCTATCAATTAGGGGCCTGAATTTTTTTATTTATTTTTTCAATGGATTCAAGACCTGACAAATAGAAAACTATGAATTCGGGGCCTGATAGATAGAAACTACTAATTTAGGACTCACACATTAACTCTAAGACAATATTTGACATCCAGTACCTTCTAGTTAACCAACAATATTTTTATAAATAACAATTTTAAAACTTAAAGTTATATTAATTTCATGTAAGTGGAAAATATAAGACAGTATAAATGAAAAAATAATTATGCACATTAATAAATAAAAATATAAAGAATATGATTCCAAACATGATCTTAAATGTATAACATGTTTCACTATCCCTCCAAATTTAATACCCCCAATCAAACGGGTCCTTAGTTGAACTCTCTCATTGACGTCTGAGGTTGCGATCCTCGTCCCAGATTGGTGCATATTTGACCAGACCTTTACTCCTTGGACAACATCGGAATGTTTCTGTTATGCTTCACTGACTTTTATGTGCTGCTAGAAATACCAGATAAAAAGATCACATAGATGCTAATTTATGGTTATGTAAATATCTACAAGATCCTCACAGCCCAAATTTTTTTTTGCAATTATAATTCCATTCAAATGGTGTCCTAACTTCTCTACCATTTTGATGTTTTAAGTCGCTTCGTCTATGGAAGATCTTTCCAAATCTCAAGCTCTATTTTGCACCTTAGGTTGAGCAGCTACATAAGATATTCAAGTTATGTGGTTCTCCAACTGAAGAGTACTGGAAGAAATCCAGATTACCAAATGCAACTCTTTATAAACCTCAGCAACCTTATAAATGTTGCATAAAGGAGACGTTTAAGGATTTTCCGTCAACTTCTCTTGCTCTGATAGAAACTCTTATTGCAATTAATCCTGATGCACGAGGTACTGCTACTTCAGCTTTGAATAGTGAAGTAAGTAATCTTCAACTCTCTATTGGTTATCTGAAAACTATCTGCTACATTGGTCTATAATATGTTTGGTGATTAACTTTTTAGAATTTCACATTTTGTTATAGCTGTTTTAGTTTTATTACTTGTGCTATATATTAAACACGACAATGCTATATTTTTTGGCTTAATTGTAGATGAAATCACAATCTTTTTGCAAATTGCATTCTAATCTAAACTTTTGAATCCTGGTAAACAAAACCTTTTTTCTTTTTTTTGCAATTGGAACCTACGGACAGATTCTTGCTCTGAGATATGCCTGTTGGTTCGAATTGCAAAAATAAAACTTTAATTGAGGTTTTGTTTACCAAGATTCAAAAGTTTAGTTTAGATTGCAATTTGCGAAAAAAGTTGTAATTTTATCTGCAATTAAGCTTTATTTTTATGATGATTTAAAAGCACACTGATTTTTCTGCTGACAGCAATACATTGAGATGATAAAGCATAGCATTTTCAACTGCTATACGTTCTTCAACATGTCTTGAAATGCTTTTCAATGAAAACCTACACAACTGCTGCATTTAATTTAGATGTTTAGTATTTGGTGTGTATAAAGCAAGTGTCATTCATGACATTTTAGTAGAGGCCTTTTGGGCTATCAGATGTATAAAAGCCAATTCAATGTGTAGCGTCGTTTTTGTTCTATTTTACGGACGTCTACTTTCAAATTGGTGATTCCTTTCAATTCACTGATGGTAATATTGCACATGATTAGAATTATGTTCTTTGTAATTGGACTACCGGAAGCAATTAAACTTCCTATATTCTCAGGCTCTATCTTCATGTAATTATTACTAATTTGAATTATGTTCTTTGTAGTGAACTTATGCAGTATATCTGTTAAAATAGTTGTGCCAGTCGATGCGTTTCTATTGTGTTGCGTGCATTTTCATGTTGAGAGACGGAGTGTATAATTTTGTGTTTAAACTTCTTTGTGCTCTAAGTTATCTGACCCGATTTTGATATGCTGTTATGAACAGTTTTTTACGACTGAACCGCATGCCTGTGAGCCGTCAAGTTTACCTAAGTTTCCGCCTAGCAAGGAAATGGATATAAAATTGAGAGATGAAGAAGCCAGAAGGTGCCTTACATTCTTCATTTTTTAAAACTGTTTACCAATAACTAATCATGTCCCAACTCCTAATATCTTCTCTACCTATGAAGGCAACGAGGTTTGGTTGGAAAATCTTACACCACTGATGGTAATAGAAGAGCTAGAGTACGGGACAAGGTCATCCGTGCAATTCCAGCTCCCGAAGCCAATGCAGAACTCCAAACAAACTTAGATGTATGCCTGCAATTCCATTATTTCATTTCACCATTACTCCATAGAAATGTTTTCTATAACAAAAAAAGAAAGACTTGCTTTGGCTTTATTGCATTGACTAGTAAAAACTGTAGAGGTATTCTGCATTGATTATAACTGGTAAACCGTTTCACCTTATCGCCGCTGTTTGAATAATAATTGGAAGTGACACACATTAGTTTCAACAATCTGCAGAAGACAGCTGATTCAAAAATTGATTTTTTTTTCCTTTTATCTGCATTATTTTTCCCTTATGCCAGTGTGTAATAAATTGTATGGTTGCTGAAAATTGTTAGCTTTATGAGATTTGTAGAGGCAGAACATTTATTGTTATCACTTGGAAGATGGGTGGTTCTAAATCTGTATTACATATTCTTTTTACATTTTACAGAGGCTGAGAATGATGTCGGATGCTAAAGCCAAGAGCAAGAGCGAAAATTCCCACCTCCGCATCAGGATGGAGAGGTGGGTCACCGCCAAAATGGCCCTTTATCTTTCAATTCCTCGATTTTCAATCCAAAGTCATCGAGATCTCTGAGAAACGACGCATCAAAAAGCGCAGCTTCAAGGAGGAAAAACAATCATGAAGAGCCGCTTTATAAGGCTCCTTCTCGGAGGTTAATCAACGCGTTTAATCCATCATCTATTGGTTGGTCCATGGATTTCAGGTTCAACCGCAGATGACTTAGGTGTTGTGGTGATTGAAGAAGGTACAGAAGCAGGTGTTGTAAACAAATTTTGAAATTTAGTAATTTCAGTAATCAAGTGTATTTGTCCATTTTACTCATCATTGGGGGTTGTGTATAATCAAAACAAAGAGTATTCTCAAGAATAGAGTATTGATCTTCTGTTATTAATCTGTGACTGCTGAGATTGATGGTTGGTATTTTCTGTTGTTTCTTATCTATTGTAGATTTACAAGTATATACATGCACTTGTATATACTCCTTCCATCCTCGACAAGATAGGTTTGACTTTTCAAGTTTTGTTACACAGAATTATTTCATAGTAATATGTATACAAAGTTGTTTTATATGAATGGTATGCTAGTTAATAAGATCAACTAACATATCATTCATATAAAACAATTTTGTAAACGTGTTTTAATTTAAACACAAAAATTAGAAAAATGAAAGTTAGTTCGACGAGGGATATAAGTTATAACATTAAATTTTTGTTTATTTTCCATTTTTACCTTTTTAATTTCAATAAATAGTTAATGCATGCTTTTAATACCTACATTTGGAGGATAACTAGATAGAGTAATAATTAGGGACATTGCTGGAAATAAAATATTAATGATTAATTAAATATAGAAACTAACCTATTTTTATGGGATGGAAGAAAATAGAAAGTAAGCCTATTTTTGTGGGACGGAGGGAGTATATTTTTGGGATCTGCATGCTTCTTGGTTAGAGTAATACTTGTGTTTTTGGGATCTGTGTGCTCCTTGGTTAGAGTAATACTTGTGTAAACTGGATGTATACGATTAACTTTATTTTTACTATCATTGTTAATTTATATTCACTATCACTGTTCAAATTACATATTACAACAAATATTAAAATTTAATTAAAATTTAAAGTTCAATGAAAAATTAAATTACAATAGACACCAAATATTTTGTGTGAATATTATTCCAAAAATGATCAATTATAGTGTATTTTGTTCTTCTGTTGTAACAATATTTTTTCAATTTCAGTTGTAGTTTTTAACTACAAATATAATAGTTATATTTAATAATAAAACAAATAAAAAATGTTCAACAAATAGCTAATTAAATTTATTAGTAAAATAAAATAATAAGATGAATGGTGTTGTATGGGCTAAGTGCCACAAATGGAGGCATATATCCTTGAATGGCAAAAACCTCTAAATTGGGGCAAGGAAAAAAAAAAAAGCTATTATAGAGTAGTTGCTCTAACAAACTTTTAAGATAACTCAAATTATATATGTTCATTAAAAATATCTATCAAGGATTAAATCATATACTATTTTTTTAGTTTTTTTATGAAAAGCATATAAAAAAGCTATTTTTACTTTTGCTTTAAAAACTTACTTTTTAACATATGATCATCAATTTTATATTAAATAATATATGAAAAAGATTAGTTTGAAATCAAATTTCTTACTGCGTAGGTGTGGAGAAAACGATTTATATCATCATAAAATAAAAAAAGTTCCTATAAAAATTCCTTATTCAACTGTAATGTTTAACTTCATATTTTATTATTATTAATATATAACATGTGATGTCATAAATAATTATAAATGACACATGTCAATGATCTTATGTTCTTCTTATCCCACACAGTCTTATGTCACGCAATTTACCAAATCAAAATATAAGTAGTGGGGTGTATCTCATGCTAACCAAGTTTTACGTTGAAATTTGATTCACATTGAAAAGATAAATTTAGGCTCCATTTTGATGGAGTGGATTTGACATCAAGGGATTTGAAGATAATATAACATGCATTCACACAAACTAAAATTGAGAAAAACTAAATGAATGGATTTGATTCACTCAAATATTAAGCACAAGTGGGAGAAGTGGGAGGATTTTAAATGACTATGTTTTGTTGAGTATTTGAAATCCTCCCACCTATAAGTAACATTTGTATAAACCAAATTCATTCATTTAGTTTTTTCCTATTTTGATTTGTAAATGTATGGTGTATTCTCCTTAAATCTATTGATTTCAAATGACTTAATCCAAATGGAGCCTTAGTTTACCTTTCGATTATCATGACTAATAACATTTAGTAATATAGGTCATACCCTTTAATTATCATGATTATTACTCTTTATAATGTTGTCTTGTTTTGTAATATAGGTCATACGACTTATATCCTTGATTATCACGACCGATATCCTTCAATAATATAAGTAACACCCTTCAATTATTATGATTGATACTCTTCAATAATATAGTACATACTCTTCAGCTTATTACAACCGATACTTTTTATCAATATAAGTAATACGCTTGATCATGATAATCCGATACTCTTGAATTAAGTTTTACCATAAACCTTTATTTATAATACACTTTACCTAATTACTAAAATCCTAATAAAGAAATATTATCGAAATCAGATGCTAAAACTGAAGATGAGGCCTCCATTAATGCAGCTCTAATTTTGCATTAAACGCTTGCCATTTTATTATAAATAAATATCCATCATTCCTTCCAACAAAACACATTCGAGATGGGTAGATATACTTCAATGGTGGTGGTGTTTTTGCTGGCGCTCGTCTTGTGGACGAGCCCAGCAAAAGCACTCGATTGTATGAGTGTTGTTTCAAATATATTTCCTTGCTCTAATTTCCTCAAAAATCCCAAAATGCCCTGCCTGAGGGTAGTTGCTGCAATGCTGCTAGAAAATTGGTCGATTTAGGAGATGTTGATAGCTTGTGCAAATGTTTGCAACCAATTGCTTCTCAATTTCTCCAATCTAAAGCTCGACAGATTTCCGATTTCTGCAACCTTGAAACGGACTCATACTCGCCCCTTGTGAACTGCCTGTAAGCCCCTTCTCTTTTTACGAGTTTGTGCATGATTTTTATAGTATTATTTGATACCCGGACGGATTTAAGGGGATGCGGGGCGGTCGCCCATGTTGAATTTAAATTTTCTCAAATTTTTTAGTTATACCTTACTTTTCTCCCCTTTCTTGTACCTTATTTATTTAATAAATTCGAAATATTTTGTTATTTCGCTGCCCATGAATTATAAAAATTTCTTCTCTTACTTTTATGAAGTATTTCGCTCATTTTGGGATGAAATCGTGGATTCGCCGCTACTATTTGTTCCTCCGCCTGAGAATCAAGAAAAAAGGTACCCCTCTGTTTTGTATTAAGCTGCACCGACATTTGATTAGATTGATTCATGAGGACAAATTTGTAACAAAAATTACTTTTTGCTTTATTGAATTGCGTTTTGATAAGTAAATACAGAGATATTGACATATTATGATTTATGAGAATGAAGTTTTACAAGTAACTTTTTATATTTGGAGTGTACAAATTAGTACGAGAAGTATTCTAACGAGAAAGTATGCAAGTTAATATGGACGGGTTCTGTTTTCCCATTAAACCTTTTCTGTTTTTTAGCACTAATAATATTTTTTGTTTGTCAATGCAGTTTGCAACCATCGTCTCTTGCCTCACTACCACCGTCTGATCCGCCGCCGGTGCCGTTTGTTCCTCTTCCGCTCATACCGTACGGTCCTCTTCCGCCGCCGATATCGTTTTATCCTCCAATACCGTCCGGTCCTCTTCCACCGGAAAAGAAGTAAGAGCAAGGCATGTTCTGTTTTCCTCTTGAATCTCTCTGTTTTATTGCACTAATGATATGTCTATGCAGTTTGCAAGACGGCCTTCTTCCGCCGCTACCGCCGTTGATTCCTCTTCCGCCGCTCCCTCTTCCACCGCTGCCATTTGTTCCGCCGGTGGATAAGCACAACTAGTGACTAATTAGTTTCAATTTTCTTTGATTGTACTTGTTTTCTGGCATTATTATGTTACCTGATTATTAATATCCACAATATTTTGCTTTCAATTTTTGAGCTTTATGATTACGTTGGCTGTCATCTTTTATATTAAACGGATTCTTGCATGTTTTAGTTTTAGATTTTGTATTTTGTGGATCAATTTCATCGGTTTACAACTAATGAAACTAATAATACTATTAAATAAAATAATTAATATTATTCAAGATTAGTACATAGTAAGACTATGTTTATCAACAACCTGGCAAATCGATTAGAGAAAAGACAAAAAAATTAATTTTTTTATTGCATTATTGACAATGGTTGTTGTAGCAACCAAGTCATGCAACTATTCATTTTATCCCTCTAGTGACAAATGTCCCAATATTATTGATTGTTGTGATTTTTTTTTAAATAAATTTTAGATTTTCAATTTTAGAACATTATCTATATAAGAAAAAAAAATACCAAAATTTGTGAAATTAAATTCTCTATAAATAGAGAGCAATATTGATATATTTTGAATCACAATCTCAAATTCTCGCTTTTCTCTTCTAGTTTCTCCTAATTTATATTATAGATCCAAGTAATCCAAATTATTTTTCAAACTCCTCAAATTATCCAAATTGCCAAAATTATCCAAATTGTTTGACTTTTTTAACACCGAAGATTATCCCGACTCTCAATTTTCTCAATTTTCTCCAAATCTTAACCAAGTTCCTATCTCCAAACAAGTTCAACCATCGCAAAATATTTCTCGCAATTTATTACAAGATACAAATGAAAGGGTGCATAAAAATGCTTGGTGTGTCAAAAAAATGTAGCCCTCATCTCATCTTGGATTTTCGTTAGTCAAGATAAAAAAGTTGGGTATAAATCAAAGGTTTGACTCATTACTGAAAAAAATTCATAAAATGTATGAAGAAATATTAATTCAACGAAAGGTCTTTATAAACGACTTAATGAAAATACTCAAAAGTGGATTCTTGCTAACATTGAAGCACATTCTCGGAAAAGAAGTGGGATAAGCCAACATGATGTGGAGAAAGAAGATCATGCAATTTACGAAGGAGGTAAGAAAAGTTTAATGACTTGCATGTATTTAATGAAGTTATGAGTAAAATTTCTAAGTGGCGAATAAACTTAGATCATGATTCAAGAAATCGTGCAAAAGGTGATGAGGATAATGAAGAAAGTGGTGGAAGCTCAAAGAGACAAAGACTAATGAAGATAGAGAATTTTCCATTCCTACTAATCCCTCAAACTCCAGCGGTGAAAATTCAACTATTTCACGTCCTACAGTGGGTAGGTGTGCACTATTCGGTATTTAACCGAAACCGATTCTAAATAAGTTAATTTGGTATTTTCGGCCTCGGTATTCTATTTAAGATTTTAAAATTTCATATTCGGTATTTAATCGATTTTAGGAAAAGAATTCAGATAACCGAAAACCGAACCGAAATACAATAATATATATATATATATATATATATATATATATATATATATATATATATATATATATTAAAATATTTAATGAAAATTATGTAAACTCCTACTTCATTCAATTTTCTTCCAATTTCTTTCAATTCCCAAATACGCCGCCGCTTCCGCATCTCTCCTGCACTTCCCACAAACCCACTGCCATTCCAAATACCGCCGCCCACCTCTCTACCACCGAAGGCGCGGTGGCACTCACAGGCGACCCTCACTCTCTCGCGCACATCTCCGATTTGCTCCTACTCCTGCGGCGCCGCGACCGTGACCTCACTCACCACTCTCGAGTCTCGCTGCCTCGCGCACATCTCCGACGCGCCGAGCGACAACCCAAAAGTAAACTCTTTTTCGCCTCGTGTTTTGTTGATTGGTAGATTTTGAATCATGCAATTCTTATTCCTTGTTTCCAATTTTTTTGTAATTATGTTTCATGGGTTTAATTCTATTGATCGTTGCAAATACACATTGAAATTGCTAAGCTAGACTAAGTATTCGACATATAATACACAAAGAGGGTATTGGAAGAGGGTATTGTTGATTTATTTACTCATTAAAATCTTATAAGCTAAAATTTATTTTTAAAAAAAGTAAAATTTCAGCTTTCGGTATTATATCAAACCAACCGAAATTTCTGCCTTTAGATTGATCAATGCTTTTTACATATTTCGTTCGGTTTTGGCTTTCTTATAATACTATTCGTGATTTTATTCGGTTTTACTTATTCTATTTCGATTCGTAACCGAATACCGAATGCTCACCCCTACCTTACCTAAGCTGTGCAGAGATAAGGCGAAAAAAAAGAAAAAGATAAGGCATCGAATCTTCATGTAATACCGAGCTTGTTGAAGAAATTTGTGCATTGAGAGTCGGTAGAACTACCGAGGTAGATTTGTTCAAGACAATGGGAAGAGAGAAAATGGATTTGGAGAAAATGAAGATGAAACACTCTTTTTAATGACATTGTTGACAAAAGATCGATTATCCCGGATGAAGAACAAATGAAACTTCATTTGATGCCATTGTTTATGTAGTGAATGTAATTTATTGTCATTTAGTTTTAAATTATGTATTTTTGTATTGTCTTGTAAGCTTTTTAATTTGTGTGGTTTTCATTAGTTTCATTAAGTAATTGTAATTCTTTTTTTTTTTATCGGTAAATATTCGTTCCAGAGGGAATCAAACCTAGATCTCCAACTAAAGTAAGGAACCACGTGGCCGGGTGGGCTAAGCCACCAAGTAATTGTAATTCTTCTTCTAAGTAGTATGTATTTTACTTAATTTTCTACATATCATGCACCTGTCTTTTTAATTTTATAATTGAGATGTTAATTTATTTTAAATTTATAACTATTTTTTAAATAATTATGAATATTGAGTATCATATAAAATTTAATATATTTCTATATATAATAATAATTATTATAGAGTATATATAATTATTAAATAAATAATTATTTTAGGTTGGGTTGGGTCATTAATAAAATATGAAAAAAGTGAGGTTGGATTGAGTTGTGGGTTGTATATGTGGAGGAGAGAATAAATTAATTATTTATTAGGAGGTTGAGTTGTGAAGATTGTTAGTAAAGATAGTCTAAACTATCTATATTCTTTAAGGAGCTCGTTTGGTTTCCTTTATCGGATAATCATGAACTATAATACCTATATTTATAATACCGGTTTATTTATCAATATTTTGTTTGTTTTCAAAACTTGAGTTAAATAATTAGTGATTAGCTATCAATATTATGTTTGGTAGTAAGTATTATAACTAGTATTAATTTATTTTAGACTAATTTGTCCTTATAAATAAAAATAATAATAAACACATCTTGATGAAAGTGAAGGGTGTTTTGGTATTTTAAAATTTAATAGATATTGGAGAAATATAAGTATTACAAATACCATATGAAACTTGGAATCTATAATACCATGTATTAGGTATTATTTGAACGAGCCCATTCTTAATAACGGATTTGGAAGTATAATGTATACAACAAACCAAACAAGTGATAAAGTTGTATTAGGGATCAATATACCCCTAATAAAGGAAACCAAACGAGCTCTAATAAAACAAATAATACTGTCAATATCAATTTTACATAAAAACTTCCGTTTCAAAATTTTTACATAAAAACTTGTTCATACTTGATTAAACCAATCTTTTTAAGGACTTGTACAGTTGTACCTTTACAAAAATCTTTCTAATTTAAGATATTGTACACCTTCACTCTTGAAATGTAGTTAATAGTCCCACGTGATGGTTACTCTCTCTATCATATACTATATGTATCATTTTTAAAAAGATTCGTCTTGTATTAAATATTTTATTTTTAAATATCAATAAAATAATTTTAGTTTTTTTGTCTATCTCTCTCAAATATCTTAATATTACCTCACATGTCATTACTTTATATAAACTTAATTTAATATTATTAAACAATTCTCTTATTAAAATTAGGAAGACTACCCTACCTTATAAAAACACAATCTATATTATTGAATAAGGCTTACTTTAAAATTATGTCAAATAATAAATATCACATTAAGTACAGAATATAGAGATACTATTTTTAGTTTTCTTGTTCGTTGGGGTTGCACAAGGAAGATACATAAAATAGTTGATATATCCAACTCAATGAAAACGAAATAATCACTTAGTTCGAATAAGTTTTCACATGTAGAAATATACACACTTTAAAAAAATTAGTGACAAATTTTAAATAAAACTAATAATGTGAGAAATTTTAAGTTGTAAGTAGTTTATTTTTAAGAATGAAATATTTTATAGAATGTCTCGAAAAAAATATATAAAAACTTTTATAGAATTGAGGAAGTAATAATTTTGCTTATTAATTTTTTTTTCTTTTTGGGTTGCGTTTGCGTAAGGGAAGAGGCATAAAATAATTAATATTTCCAACTCAATGGAAACGAAGTATTAATTTCTTATTTTTCTTATTTGAGGTTGTGCAAGGGAAGATGCATAGCATAGTTAATAGTTTCAACTCTATATATGGAAATGAAATATTAATTTTGATTATTAATTTTTTTCTTGTTTGGGATTGCACAAGAGAATAGGTATGAAATAATTAATAATTCAAACTCAATGGAAACGAAGTATTAATCTTATTATTATTATTATTATTATTATTATTATTATTATTATTATTATTATTATTATTATTATTATTATTATTATTATTATTATTATTATTTGTTTGGGCTTATGCAAAGGGAAGAGACATAAAATAGTTAATACTCCATGAAAATGAAGTATTTATTCTTTTTTATCGTTAAAATGAGTTTTCTTTCTATTTTTGGGTTTCAAATGAATGGTTTGTTTTCTTATCGAAAATATTAAATATTATTCAATTTATCAGAAAACAGGAAAAATGTAGAAAATTTACATCTGCTAATGGGGCAGAAAAATATGTGTGAGATCATTCTATAAATATGTATGAGATAATTCTAAGAGATGTGCATGCAATTTGTGGCCAACGTAATACAAATTATATCACTTTCTAATTTTTAATTTAAATATACATTTTACATACAACTTTTTTAAAAATATTATAATTTAGTATAAAAATGATATAATTTTATTAAAAATTAGATCCTTCACACAAATTAATAAATTAAATATGAGGTTTTGGTAATTCGACATAGACTCGAATATAAAATGTAACTTTTGTAATTCTTTTGAATTAGGTTATGGAGATTTAGAAATAAATGTAGGAGGAGATAAAGCATTTATATAATATTTCATAATTTTTGCACACTTACCTTATTTGTACGTCTCATAATTATTTGTACACCCAAAAAAAAAAATCTTTTATAAATTTCAACTTCACAAAACTCATATATTTACACCAAATGTCATTACTGTTTGGCTACACACTACACTTAATCTAAACAATTTCTTTATTTTATACATAAATGTTTACCAAATTACCCCTTAAAACTCTATTCATTACACTTATTTCTTAAAAAGTGAACACTCTCTTTGTGCAAATACTTTTGGGACGGAGGAAATATATTTTTATGGTTCACTCTTAGGTGAGATCTGTCTCACCTTAACTTGTTATACATAAATGATATCCTCGCCGATAATATATTTGATTCCTCTTCTAACATATTTGATACTTCGCATAGATATGTGATACCTTTTAATATATTTCATACTCATATAAGGGGTGAAACCATACGAGTTTTTGTGTTTCTTTATTACTCCGTTCGTCCCAATCTATATTGCTCAAAATTCAGAAATGAATATTTTATTTTTGTTTTCTCATACCCAAAATCACAAAAATAATTCTACCCTCTCAAACTAATCTTTTCTAAACATTTCTTATTTAGATTTTATGCTACTCAATTGTTCATTCTATCTTCTCAAACTAAAACAACCCTCTCCAATAAAGTTGAAATAACTCATTTATCCTCAACTTTACATCTTTTAATATTATTAAATTAAATAATTTTTTCACTAAAACTCGTGTCAATTTAATTTGAACGTGGGAGTATTTATTATCATTGAGTCAGTATTGAATAAGAAAGCATTACTCTATTGGGCCTGGATTTTGGGCCGGAGTGGATTCAAGTGGGCCGGTAGTAGTCATGATTCAGGCCCAAAACTCCTCAATCGTTTTGCTTCAAAAAATAAAAATAAAAAAATTCGCCCCATTTTTAAACAACAGCGTGTTTCCAGAGACATCGAATTGAATTCTGTTGATTTTGATTCCACCAACTGCAGATTAAAGCCATGGCTCTATTGATGGAGGCTGGTTCTGCACCCAAAACCAATGAAGAAGTTATTGATCTTGAGGCTATCGCTGCACTCAAACAATCTACAGCTATTGAACTCAAGGTTCTTCTCTCATTACAATTTTTGATTCTCATGTGTTTCTTATTATTTGTTCCTTTTTTATTTGTTTGTTGTGTGTGTGTGTGTGTGCGCGCGCGTTTTTATGTTTAATGATGCTTAGACGAAGTATGGCTTCGTTATTGAGTTTAAGCAGCTTTGTTGCTCGAAATGCTGGAGAAATTGAACTCTTTGTTATGGAGAATCCTATTGAAGATTTTCAATTTGTGAAGGTTAAATTCATTGTTATGCATAAAGAAATAGTAAAATGCCGTTTCAATCACCTATTTTTGAATGTTTTAGTAGTTTGCTCCTATGGGCAACTTCAACCTGTGAGTAGTGTTTATCTTCCCTTGCGCCATTCTGGTGAGATGCATTGCATTCGCCATTTTCGGACGCAATGTAGTACTGAGATTTACGCAGTTTTTATTTTTTATATTGTTATGTTATTAATAAATAATTTAAAATGAGCAAGTCTCTTATGGACGCTCCATGCAATTTAAGTGCATTTTTAAACCGTATCAGCTGTTCAATATTAATTGGATAATAGTAACTGTTCAATGCAAATAGCTACAACTGTTCGATTAAAACAACTAAACTTTAGTTTTACAGTGGTGCATATAAGACCTTGTCATTTAAAATTAATATATTACACGAATTATATGTTTTGAAAATAATATCCTTGATTTTATGATAATCTGGGTCTTAATTTGTTAAAACTATACTATAATTTATTCTAATGTTCCTTATCCTATATTCATTATATATGTCAGTGTAGTTAATTATGAAAAACATTGAACTTAGTTTCCTGTAATTGCAATTTGCATAGTTGTTATAGGCGCGCTTCAAGCGCGAGGCGCTCAGGCTATAGGCTGTGTGCTTTATTTGTGTTTAATGACTTTAGTCGACACATCTGAATGTGCCTCGGCGCCTCCTTTACTTTCTAGATCTTCTTCACCACAAAATGTGGTTTGTGTACGATTTTTGACAAAAAAAAAAAAATTGAACGAAAACAAAGGTGAATCATAAACAGGAAAATGTTGTTGAATTTAGGCCTTTGGGTTAAGAAAATAATTGGTAAAGAGAGAATATACTGAGAAATAACACCACTGCCCTTATACATTGGGTTCTTTTCCCCCTTTTCTTTGTGAATCTTGTCTCTGTCACTGCAGTTTTTGTATATGATCATAATAGAACTAGACTATTGATTAATTACTTTCTTTGCTACATTTGATGTTTTTTCTGTGTTAATGGATAACTTCACAACTTTTGTGTTTATTTCCTGTTTACATTATGTTATAATGTTCAATAGTGTACGTTTGGATATTATTATTTGATTTTATGTGGTACTAAACTTTATTTTGTAGGACAATTTGTGTTGAATATGTTATATTAATATATAAATGATGTTTAGTGAAAAGGCAAGAGGCGCTCCTTGCACCTCGGGTGCTCGGACCCCTCTTGCGTCTTGCGCCCTTAACAACTATGTGTAATTGTCAATACTGAAAACACGACAAATGATGATACTTTCTTCATGTATATATTTGTTGCATTGCAAGAAGCAAATAGTGATCTGTGATGATACTTCCGTGCTGAAAAGCCAAAAAGGGTGTACCTTAGTTTTCTGTGCCTTTTCAGGAAGAGGGAAATGAGCATGTGAAAAGGGGAAGAAACATTACTCAGATGCTATTGATTGCTACACCAGGGCCATTAATCAGAAGGCATTAAGTAATTCAGAGACCTCTATTCTTTATTCCAATAGGGCGCATGTCAATCTACTCTTGGGAAATCACAGACGAGCTCTCCAAGATGCTGAGGAGGCCATTAAACTGTGTCCAACAAATGTTAAGGTTGTTTCATAAGTTCATTTCTTCATATGAGGTTTACTTTTAAGTCAATTAGTAATATCTTTATTGGCATTTAGGCTCTTTACAGGGCGATTAAAGCATCACTATCACTCAATCTATTGGCTGAAGCTAAATCGTATTGTGAAGAAGGCCTTCAGCAGTCACCAGACAATGAAGAATTGAAGAAGTTAGCCAAACAAATAGATTTAAAGACATCAGAACTTGAACGACGTGAAATTGAAGTTTCTAAAGCGGTGGCAGTGGCAGAGGTTTGAATTTGTGTTGTTTGATGAAACTTGAGCACCAAAATATTACCCATCTTTGACCTTTTTAGCTGAAATCTTACAGGATCTTGTCTCTGCCTTCAAGTATAGAGGGATAACATATGGGAAGGCAATGTATCAAGAACTCACTGGAAATAAGAAACCAATGCTAGACAAAAACAATATTCTTCATTGGCCTGTGTTGCTTCTCTATCCTGAGGTTATGTCCAGTGATATCATTGAGGATTTCTGTGAGACCGATATGTTTTCAGTTCATCTTGACATGATATCCTTGCAAGACATTTTTTCCGTTGAATGTTTCAGTTTATATGATACCGTCATTTTTCTTTGTTACTACTTAGTATGTGGTCAGTGCAATTGCTGGGTAAATCATGT
Organism: Paraleonurus japonicus; assembly: GCA_030762865.1. Taxonomy (NCBI): domain Eukaryota; kingdom Viridiplantae; phylum Streptophyta; class Magnoliopsida; order Lamiales; family Lamiaceae; genus Paraleonurus; species Paraleonurus japonicus. The sequence continues at coordinate 17,958,204 of CM061056.1, forward strand.
AATCCTTAGCTTTCAAACATGTTCTCAGAGAGTAGTCCACCTTTGCCTTGGGATACAGAAAATGCATACACTCGTGATGCTATTGAGTTGTACTATGAGGTAAGGAAGTCTCTCCTGTAGCAGGATTATCTGTTATTTCTACATAATATAATGTTCATTATTCTTGCAAGAAGAGTGGCATTACGGACTTTTTAAATGATTAATGTAACTTGTACACAACTGTGCAATGCTCTTTAAACTGTTCTTGAAGTATTTATCTAACTGTTGATATATTTGTTTTTTCTATTAGGACGTAAGAAATTTGCAACTATAAAAAGCTTATTTGGTTCAATAGGCTAGGGTTATAAATGAATTGAGCTTGAGCAATGCCTTTGGAATTCACATGCAAGAGGCATGAGAGCTCAAACTAATAAGGTTGGTCTTAAGCTATAAACAAAACTGAGATTGATAAGCTTGGCTCATTAAGCTCTTTTTAGCTCAAGCTCAATTAAAACAGTGAACAACTCATGGCTGCTGGAAAAATGCATGTTTATAGGTGTCACATTCTTCCAAAGAGATGCATAGTAGGTTAGCGCAAAGATGAAGTAATGAACAAAAATGAGAATAATATATTCGTGGAAGAACCAAACAGAGTGTTGAATCCATAGCTGACGACAATGAGGATATAATGAAATTAAGAGAGGATCTAGGAAGAATGAGAAGAAATTAAGTGAAAAAAAAGTAAGTAAAGGGGCCATGGTGTGATTAGATTTGCTAGATAATATACTTCCATTTTTATTTAAAGTAATGTTAATGATGTGATGGAAAAAAATAGGATAGCAGAATTCAAGCCAATGAAAATAGAATAGATGAAGACAACTCACACAACGAGATAAGTATAAGTTACCATTAAATAAAGAAATACCAGAGTATAAAGGGATTGAATAATTAGCAAATGAAAAACAGAGATGTATGTATGTTTTTAGTTATTGATGATACAAATTTACATATTTATACTGAGAGTCAGATACATATATAAACTTGGAGTTGATGGCTTGCTGAACTTAGCATGAAAGTGACCCACCTGTATGAGATATTAGTCCTTGTTTTTGCTGAAAGGTCTAGATTGACTACGTTTTTAATGTCAGAGTAGTGTGATCTTTTGATAGCGTGTTGCAACATGGGCAGTATCAATTCTTCTTGGGCCATTTAATATTGTCAACTAATTTGGAAAAATCCTAGTTATCTTTAGTGTTGAGTGATGCAATATCTAAAACCTTAAGAGTGGTGAAATTATTTTTATTTTAACTAGTAGTACGCTCGTAAAACTCAAAGTTTTGCTTCATTATGTTTTTGTTGGTTAGTTTCTTCTCATATAAACATCCTTGGAGAATCGCTACCCAACATATATCGCCTTCTTGTTAATCCCCAAAGGTTGGCCTGGTGGTGTAGGCTTGGGACTTAAGAGAATGCTCCTCTCTAGGTCTCAGGTTCCAAACTCCCCTGGTGCTATCAATTCTTGTGTTGGACCAGTCCATACAGAGTTTTACTTTGTATTCAATTGGGGCCCCGCTAGTGGATGGAGGGATTAGTCCCCAAATTAGTCGATCCTTGGGTCGGATACTGAGTCCTCAGAATATATATATATATATATATATATATATATATATATATATATATCATCTTCTTGTTTTTCATTTATTGGTGGCTGTAATCTTGATTCAACAGGCAAACTTTGGAGTTTGTTTATCCAAGAAAGAAACTTTTGGTTATCTCTTAGAAGGGACAGCTGCTTCTCATCTTGAAAAGTATAACGCTGAAGAGACTGATGCTGTCAATCGCAATTCCTATTCAAGTGGTATGTTATATCTATATTTGAGTACAAAATCAAGTTTAACTATAATGTTGTGTATTAGTCTGCTATAGATTTTCATAACATGACGACCATGAATTGGGACAATCAATTTTTATGGAAATATTTATGCTGACATCCTAATGTCTAAAATTATGACCCCAAATATATCAGAATCCATCGTGTGATTGGGAGCACAAAAAGTAGAATAAAGAACTCTGAATTGCCTTTTCTCAAAAAAAAAAAAAAAAAAAAAGAACTCTGAATTGCCTTTATTCACTTTTTCTGTAACACAATCTAAAATCATCTATTCTGGATTTCCCTTAAAGTGGAACTTCTTGTCCAATGTGTGTAAATGAAAGCCCTTTTTGCTCAATTAGATTAATTTTTAATATGCCCACAAGTTATAACTAGAACAGTTTTTGGAGTATGTATCTGTCTGTCCTATGCAACCAGAGGCAAGATTGCTAATCACTGAATTAACCCATCTATCCAATATTCGCTCTGTGTCATATTAATTGTTGTTTTACAGGTTAAATTTTGTGTTTCAAATTAATTTTCGTTTTAAATTCTTCCTAATTTTCATGTTTCTTCCTAATTTATTTAATGATTTGTTTCCCCACATCTTTAATTCTTCCAGTCTCCTAAATTTGCTTGAGGGTATACATGTCAAAATTATGTTATTTTTTTCTACAAATTATCTAAAATGACAATTAATATGAAACATAAGAAGTATATCAATAAAAATTTGGATAAATAGATATACTCAAGTCTTAGAGAAATAATCAGAAGATAAAATCTTCTTTATGGAGAAACTGTGAAAAAAGAACCTAAAATGTAATTCTAATCACGTAGAGCAAAGTTCTGTATCCTCAGCTGTTTGTTTCTTAGCTACCAATCAATCACATAAAGTGGATGGCTGGCTAGAATCTATAACAATGAGATATGAAGTTCATGCTCCAATGTAAAATTTCTATATATTCATAATAGGCAAAAGTTAAATTGAACCTCTGTGTTCTAGAGGTGGTAGTTGTATGCTATCAGAGATTCTGATGGCCTCAATTAGCCTTTTTTATTAAAACCAAAGAACTCGTCATTTCCTTTGCAATTCTAAAGTACATTGTCTGCATCTTTATCACGTGCCAAAGAAGCATATGATGATATTCGCAGAAATGTTAATCTATTGATTCATTATTTTCAGGCAAAGATCCTAAATGGGTCAGAATAAACGAGAAGAGAACACTCCATGATGTCCTGAAAAATCCTGATAATATTGTGCCTGGAATTCCTGGTTTGTTCCTTTTTGCTGTGTTTCTGTTCATCTGCAGTTGAAGTGAATCCAACTTGATTGCTTACGCCTTGTGTTTTTTTTTGGCAGTGTTCTATATCGTTTCAAGAAGGACGGGCTTCTACAAAGATTTTACATCCGGAAACTGGACTCTTCCAACAGTTGCATGATCAAGATGGTGAGTCTTCAACTTTGGAGGTAGTTATTTCATTGATGCAACCTTGATAATAGCTGAAAGTTTGCTGTAAATTCCACTATGTTTATGGTGGACGACTTACTTAACCTGCTTTGAGAGTTGTGAAAATTCATTGCATTTTCAATTACAATCTCACTTGTAATAGAGGGAGTACTTTTTAGCCAGTTTCTGGTGAGTTGTAAAATATTAAAATTAAATATAAATTTATGTGTCTGTTTGAATTTTATTTTTCTGACCACTTAATAAATTTTGAACCGGTCTCATTTGAAAACAGAGTAGAGAACAATGACCGGTCATTGCCCCTGGTTAAGACTAAATTTATCGACGTGTCCACATCTCAACCTCTCAATAAATAATTAATTCTTCTCCTCCACTTTTATCAACAACCCAACCTAATCGAACCTATAAAATATATATATATATATATATTTTTTAATAATTACATATTATGTATAATCAATATTTATTATATTCAAAATTCGTAATTATAATAAAAAAATAAATTAAAATACATTAAAAAATTTACAATAAAATTAAGAAAAAATTACAATACATATAAAAAAATTACAACAAAATTAAAATTATGATGTGATTTAAAGGTGAGTATGCTTCAAAACATTTATTAGTGGATTGAAAAAGTGATGTGATTTAAAGTCGAGCATGTTTCAAAATATTTATTAGTGGACCGAAAAAGTGATGTGATTTAAAGTTGAGCATGCTTCAAAATATTTATTAGTGGACGGAAAAGTGATGTGATTTAAAGTCGAGCATGCTTCAAAATATATATTTTTTTATAAGGAGGAAATACCCGAAGGCGCAAACCCCCACCTGCACTGCAGGCCCCTTGGTGAGGCGGGTGGTAAATCGAGGGATGTGCACGAATGGCTGCCATGCAAGGAAAATGACTTTCGGGAGACACAATTCCAAAGAACAACCTCTGCAATATTTCAAAGAAATAATTGTCACCACACGAAATCGAACCCATGACGTCTAATGTATGTGCTCCAGTCACCTTGCCCACTTACCATCCGTCACATGCCCCTCGGGGCACTTCAAAACATTTATTAGTGGACGGAAAAAGTGATGTGATTTGAAGACGAGCATGCTTCAAAATATTTACTAGTGAAATGAAAAAGTGATGTGATTTAAAGACGAGCATTTTCATAATATCAATTCCATAAAGTAACAATAACTTAAAATACATTCAAACGTTCTTCTAAAACTCATACATTTTATTTCTCAAAAAAAAAAAAACTCATACATTTTAAGCTTACAAAGAAAAAACTTAAAATACATAAAGTAAAATTACATGAAACTAATAGACATTCAATCCATAAACAATGACCATAACTTCTTTTTTCTTTTCTTCTACCTGGGATAAATGGTCGCCAACAATGACATCAAAAGAGCGTGTTTCATCTTGAGGGTCTCTAGTCCAAGTTTTTGAGTCTCCATTTCAATTTTATCTCTTGCCACTACAACATCATTCTCTCCTGGCAAGTCTCAATAAACGAAGTTCTTCAAGAACTTCGGGAACTCCAAGAAGATTGTATTGTGTTGTCTTACTTTTTTTTTTTTTTTGCTTTATCTCTACCGTAGGACGTGAAATAGTTGAACCACCACTATCTGGAGTTTCTAGATTAGTGGGGATGGAATACGACACATCTACATTGGTTCTTGATCTCTTTGAGTCGTCACCACTTTCTTCATTTTCAAAGCATGAGAACGTGTTGGATAATTACCTAGTTTTAGTTCTCACTTGGGATGTTTACTCATAACTTCATCAAATATATGTCGTCCTAAAACTTGGATCCAAAGAAGAAAGATAAATTGTATGAGTTTCATTCTCAACATATTGTTGGCTCATTATACTTCTCTTTCGGCCGTGTGCTTCCTTACAAGTAGCAATCCACTTGTTGGCATTTTCATTAAGTCGCTTAAAACGATCTTTTAGTGAATCAAAGATTTCTTTCATTTATCTCCCTGGATTTTCTCGCTGATCTTCTTCGTACAATTTATGCACTCGTGACCACATCGAGACAACCCTTTGATTTTTGCCTTGTGTTTTATCTTCACTTATCACGATCCAAGGAGACATTAAGGCTAAATCTTCTTTCATATGCCAAGCGCTTTTCTCGTCTTTTGATTTGTCTCTTGGAATAAAGCTGCGTGAGACATTTTTAGATGTTTGAAATTGTTCAAATGAAAACTTGGTTAAAATTTGGAGAAAATTGATAGTTTGGATAATTTTGAGAGCTTGAATAACTTTAAGAGTTTGGATAATCTTGAGAGTTTGGATAGCTTTGAGAGTTTGGATAATCTTGAGAATTTGGATAATTTTGAGAGTTTGGATAATTTTTGGAGTTCGTAAAAATTGAAAATTGGGAAAATTTTGAGAGTTTGGATAATTTGGATCCATGATAAGAGATAAATATTAGGAGGAAAAATCTACAACAAATAAGAGAGAAATATTAAAAAAAAACTAGAACAAATAAGTTTGTGATTCAAAATACCTCAATATTGGTCTCTATTTATAGAGAAAAAAAAGCCAACTTTTGATGTATTTTTATTTTTTATTTTTACGTATAATATACCTAATCGAAAATCTAAATTTATCTAAATAAAATCACACCCTCCAATTATAGCTTGTCATGTGTCGGTTGGAGGGTATATAACTTTCCACAACCCATTGGTTGTGCAACGATCGAGTCGTGATGCTTTTCTCGAATAATTTTTTTTTGAATTATTTTTTGTCATATAGCGGGCATTGGTGGTGGACGACCCGTGATAAACTCAGTCTAACTGTTTTGTAATATCTATATATACACACACAAATGCACCCTCCGTCCCAAAAAAAAAAAAAAACTTAGTTTCTATGTTTGTATGTCTCACAAAAATAGACCATCTGTTATATTTAATTGAATATTAAATTTTTATTTTTGTTTTGCTCCTACTTCATGTATCTTGTTATTATTTATTTATTTTTTCAAAATATCTAATTATAGTGAAAAACAAGTAAACAATTAATCTATTCTAGGTATGCATAGGAGCAAAATAGACAACAAAACAAAAAAAAATTTAATTATAATAATTTCTACTCCACCGTCCCGTGATTATTTTCATACTTTTCTTTTTTTGTCTTATTTTTACATTCTTAAATGAAATACCCTTTATAAATTACACACTCACAATATCATTTAAATTTAAAAATATCACTCTTATTTTATTCTACTTACACTTTATCTCATTCAACCACTCAAATACCATTACACTTTATTCTCTCTTTTACACTTATTCTTCATTTTCTTAATAAGTGTGCCTCTATCCCTATGAGAGAAATCATGGGACTGAGGGAGTATTTTTTTAACTTGTGTGAAAAATCTTGTAAGATTATTTTCGTGTGACAGGAGTATATATTATTCTATTGGTGTTGACAATGGTAGCTACTGTGTTTGAATTTAAACTTTAGTAATATGAGGCAGTAAGTGAAGAGAGATGGGGATCCAATTAAATTGGTCAAACAAACGCCTCTCCCTTCATTCCCTTTAGTTACAAATGAACATTCTCAAAAAGAAAAGCAAATGCAAGAAGCTTATTATTAAGGGTGAAAGTAGAGTTGTAAGCAGACGCTTAAAGAATGTAATTACGAGGAGAGGCTCTACGCAGCTGCAGCCAAGGATGTTGATCTGTAACAGCTCCTCTTCACTGCACGAACAATGTCTTCAACCTGTCACAAATTCCAACACTTCGACTTTTAATATTTATCTAAGAGATAAACGAGTAGTTCTTGCCTGAGACGGAACATAATTTGAGAATGACTTTAATACTTTGGAAGAGATGTGTGTAAATTTTAGGGGTGGAAAAAATATCGAAAATTTCGGTATACTACACTTATCGAACTGAAAATACCGATTTTTCGGTATGCCAAAATTTTTCGGTACGGTATCATGTTATCGATACGGTAACGGTATGCACATTTACAATTTTCGTATTTTGATATATATATATATATATCGAAATAGCAAAAAAAAACAGTATATTTCAGTATTTTCGTAAAAAATTTGTGTTGGTATTCAGTATTTTCGGTATATCGCAATTTCATGAAATGGTATACCAAAATTTTGGTATGGACCGGTATATACCGATACCGTTCAAATTTCGGTATGGTATCGGTAAGTAATTATTTTATACCGAAATTATATCGACATTTCACGGTAATGGTATGAAATTTTACATACCAAAATTTTCAAGTACGGTATATGGTATAGAACGGTATTTTACGGTATATCGCCGAACCACCTCTAGTAATTTATGCTTAAGTTGTGGACCGTCTCACCATGAGACTATCTTACACAAATTTTTGCCTTGGAAAATGTTAAATTAATAGACAAACCTGTGGGACAGCCATTCTCTCAAGATTTGCAGCATATGGCATAGGAACATCAGCCCCTGCAATCCTCTCAACAGCTGCATCTAGATACTCGAAACTTTCTTCGAAAACAGATGCACTGAACACCCAAAAACCGAACAAAAATGGAATTAGCACTAATGATCTAGGAAGAGAGAGCGTGAGAGAGACGCAGTCAAGAATATTACCAGATTTCAGCACCAACGCCATGTTGAGGGTACCCTTCCTCGACGGTCACAAGCCTATTGGTTTTCCTAACTGAAGCATTTATTGTAGCTCTATCGAGAGGGCGGATTGACCGTAGATTGATCACCTGAACAAACAAAAGGAGCATCAACAAAGCTAAAATTGTAATTTCACTCTCCATATGAATAAATAAAAGCTAGAGGGAAATTTTGGAGTAACCTCAGCACTGATTCCATCTTTTGTGAGAATCTCAGCAGCCTGCGTATATTTGAATAAGAAATGAATTGTTAAGATCAATCAAATAAAGTGCAGTCATTTAGTTGAGCCAAGACTTCATATTCTCATTATCTTGATGACTTCTATTGTTGGGAGGTTATTGTTGCAGGATTGAATTCATTGATTGAAGGCCACATTAAAGTTCGTTTAATGCTTCACATTTCACAAATTTAATAATTGTGAAAATTGGAAAGAGGATTGGCATTTTAGCATAGGTACAACCATAAATGTGAAAAATCAATTTATTTTGTGACAACTTTTGAGGACTATACAACCAAATCTACAATTTAATATGGCACATTAGCTCCAGCATTGTCTTGCATAAAATTAAGATTAACCATTTCATAAAAACCAAAAGTCAAATCTCAATTGTTCGCCTATAGAATGACAGACCTTAAGAGCATAGCCAACCATCTTTGAGAAAGCGGTGATAGTAACATCCTTTCCTTCACGTTCTATCTGCCAAAAATTGACAAACTAGAGATCAATAAACATTTAGATGCAAGCAGAGAGCACAAGAGACTCCAGAGGGCGTACCTTAGCTTTCCCAATAGGAAGACAGAAACTGGAATCAAGAGCTTCGGCCGAAATAGGAAATGATTCACCATATCTGTGAAAAAATAGTTAATCCCCCATGAAAGTAAAATTTAGCTCATTTGAGCCAAAATCATAAACAAGACAGTAATATTACTCACAGCAATTCATTTTCAAGAAATACGACAGGATCTGGATCCCTTTATTGCAGCTTTAAGCAGGCCACGGGCATCTTCTGAAGAGTAAGGAGAGAGTACCTTTAAACCTGGGCATGAACTGAACCATGACGCATAGCACTGCCAAGAATACAAACTCAGTTTCCATAGCTAGAAATATCGGTACTTAGCAGAATTGTGTGTTTTGACAGCTTAATTATTAAGTCCATGTAGAAATTCATTACTCGAAAACATTTTCTTATCTGATCAAGATTCTACAGCCAAATGATTTTATGCAGTATAGAAAAAACTTGTCTACCAGTATTCATTATGATCATTGATTCTACATGCCTGAGATTCTTAACTTTATAGTCTACTGAGCTACAGCTGGTTATGTATATGTTCATATAGGTTAGAAATATGGATACCATATTTAATTTTATTGCACCTATGAATTATTTTTTTGACAATAGACAATTTTATTGCTTATAAAGCTTAGGGATGAGAGATCACTACAAAATTACACTATAAATTATGACTAACAAGGGACAAGCAATACTAATCTTCACAGCTGAAGCTCAAAAGTGTGTCACTCATATAAATCATGCAGCTCACAAGAAAATAATACATCTATCCATTACAGCTATGTGCAGAGAAATAATATATTCAGCATTGATATAGGAAGTTGGGATACAGGACTGTATAAATAATGGTTTTCGTGAAAATTGCCCAAGTGAATATTTTTATTAATATATATAATAACATTTCAAAGTAAACATGGCCTCATAAATGAAGAAAGATATCACCACTTCATCTGAAAATGAACCTATTTAAACATATTAAATGAGTATATGGTTACAACTCAAGTAGCATAATCTTATTCCAGAGTCATTGTTATACCCTATTGGCAATCAAATATTTATACCATAATGCATCAGACAAAATGTCTCAGAATTTGACAGGTGGGAGGCTCAGTTAAAGCTTCTTTCGTATCAATACAATTGTTTTCCCCAAAGATGTTTATTTTAGGAGATAATCATGTTTCCATCAATAATTCCCTTTGTTGAAAGAGAGTTTTGAGTAGAATCAAGAATCAAATGATTTGAATTTTCTCTGTCTGCTTCTATTTTTAATGAATCGTAAACGGTATCTGGAATTCATGACACAAGGTTTAACTCTTTTTTTTTTTTTTTTTGGTAGAAAGAGTTCTAGATGCCATTAGCTGGATGGAGGTAAACTAGTCGAACTTCTCATATCTGGAATTTTGCAATGCATGTGCTTTACCATTTGCAATTTAAGACTCACTACCATGAAAAATAATATACAAATTCAAATAAACTTCGGTTCTCTGCTTCAGACTGGATATTACTAATGGATATAAGACAAGATCAACTATCAATTTGTGGCAAACTGGCGCCGATGGTTTCCATTGAGCATGATAGACCTTGGCCAGCCTTGTTTGTATAATACATACAACCAACAGAGCTTAGAAGGATTAGTCATGGATTTCCAACAATCATAAGTGTGGAGCTATACCTGAGAATGTTGAGCACCTACACCGGCAGCAGCACCATTTGGGCCTCTGAAAACAATGGGCACTGATATTTGACCAGCAGACATGTAATTTGATTTTGCAGCAGAATTAATAATGTGATCAATGGCCTGCAACAACAATATGTAATTGAAGTAAGAAAAGAATATTGTCTGTGCTTTATTGCAGGATATACATATTAAGGTATCACTAAAAATGAATCCGCTGTCTTACTTTGGTTCCCATCACCACCAGAAACGAAAAAGGTTATTAAAGCTTGTGGTCTTGAAACTAAAGTGGTACAATGTAGAATGCAACATCACATTGAACTACAAGCAAGATTTGAAAACCCCTTGAAATTAATCTTCTTGATGACCATAAAACATTTTGTTCATAATGGATGCATAGGATTATCTGGAAACACATTCTAAATAGACTTTATAAAGGTACACGCAACAGTGTCGTACCTAACGGACAACCGGTACTTGGCCATTTTCAAAGGTCCGACATCAGAGACTGAAAAGTTGATTTCTAAATGAATATCCATTCCTGAAGTTCCCCCACACATGTGTACAACACATAGAAATGCAAAAATATACAACAAAGGCCAGGATCATCACCACTACATGTTAAGAATTGTACTAAAATTCGCAAAAGTTAATTCCTCAATCAACTTCTACATGTTAAGTAATGCATTGCACGGTAGGTCCAATGTATTTTGGTAAATTGACACAATTCATCTACAAAAACAACATAATTGTAATATATATGCAAATAGAACACAAGTAGAGCATCAGTGTAGAATCTTCAAGACAGCCAGGAACAATAGCAAAAGAAACTCTGGAAGCAAGCAATTTGAAGGTGTAACTTAAGAGAGATGCAATATGAAGGATGCCATAAAGGTAAACATTAAGAAGCAAAAACATTGAAATAAGGAGAAGAACTCTAACCTGCATTGAGAAATTAAAAGTCATAAACTCAATTACTGGTCTCAGCCCATAATATGCTGCTCCAACTCCAATTCCAGTAAACCCGGCCTATGAATATTAAGGACTAATAATGAGATATCCACTTAATTTCATTCAAGCTATACATGCGAACAGGAAAAAAGGCCAACCTCAGTGATGGGTGTGTCCAGCACCCTATCGGGACCATACTTCTCCAGAAGCCCTTTGGAGATCTAGTACAAAAAGAATTAGATACACAGTAATTTCAATCATAGACTTCATTAAAGAACTAATTCTCACCTTATATGCACCCTGATACTCGCCAACCTGTATAAAAGTAATTTAATTAAAATATTATCATGGACTCACAAAGAATCAACCACCAAGAATACTGAATAACACAGTTTTTTCGAGCATAAGGCCAATTAAACTTCAACAATACCTCTTCACCCATTAAAAATACTTTTGGATCAGCAGACATCTCTTCATCAAGTGCTGAATTTAAAGCATCACGAACTGTCATCTGCAAGAAATGGTAATAACATCATGTGACATGGACATACATATTATTATAGAGGTCAAGACTCTTAATTACAGTCTACAGAACAATCATAAGTGAATCTTCAAACATTATCAGAAGCAAAATGAGACTGAAATAACATTTTCTTAGCAGATTGGAGTTTGAGAAGCCTTTAAATGCAGTACTAAGTCCAAAGATGTTTCAAGTCATGCAGTTTTCCATTAAATTCAAGCTATCAACGGATTTCACATCATCCTGCCCTCATCATTACAATTAAGCACAAGGTGGAGATAATCATTACCTCCTTTGCTGCGGAAGAAAGAGCCCGAGATGCAATTACTCGAATTCCTTGCTCCAAACCCTTTACAAGTTAAAAATTAGAATATACATATATGTACACACACAAGTGACATACTCAAGCTCAGAAGAGCGAACTATCTAGTTAATGAACCAACAAACACACAAAAAAACAAAAAAGGAAATACCGAAGGAGATTTGCCATTGCAGGCAAGCTTTCGCCTTAAAATTCCCAACATGTCTCCTTCACCACAATTCACTGATCAACATGAAACAACACAATAGATCACACAACCGCACACATATATGAGCACCTAATGAAGCAAACAATCTCAATTTTCAGATCAAATCTCATTGACAACAAATTGAACTAACCAAACAACACAAAGATACGCACCTACCTTTCAGTATTATGCACACGAAAACGAGCGTAAACAACAAAAAATTAGCGCCAGAGAGAGAGAATCAAACTAGTTGGTTAGCTCCGTTTGGTGAGGGAGGAATTTGAGTGGGGAAAAGATGTTTAATCTTCTGTTTTTTTGTTTCGATGGTGACGCGCAATAATATCAACAGTTTCAAATGTACAACTCTTGTATCTTTAGATTCTCTACAGTAGAACGCATACGTAAGTTGTACATTAACGCCGATAACGTCCTTTCTTTTTTGAATTTATAAATGTGGACGTTGGAATGATTGTTGGTGTATGGAGAAAGTTACTGTAGAGGAAAATAGCTAGTGGAAATAATTATCCAGATTGCTGCTTTACTTGTTGTACCTCCATGGGATGGAACCTTTTTTTTTTTTTTTTTTTTAAATTAATATTTTATTTAATATTTGTTTGTTGGCCTTTTGGGTATGGAAGGGTTGGTAAAATGTCATCGATGTCTCGCCTCTCTTACCATAAATCTTTTTCTTTTCCAATTTCGACTAACTAGCAACATTTAAAATATGGTAGGTATGATAATTGATACCCAAAATATCCTCACACTCGCTTTTTTTTAATAATTTATTTTGTTTCACCATTTAACCATCACTTAATTTTTTTATATATTGTTGACTATATATTCATAAACAATCATTTAACTCATAAATGAACCACAATACTCCAAAATTTTCTTATTTTTATCTACTTTATCTACGTTTTCTTAAAACTCACAAAACTAAGCGAGTATATTTTTAGTGGACGGAGGGAGTATATTTGAACAATTTTTGTATCAAAAACTCTTGACACATGAGACGAGACGATGATTCACTTAATCAATATTCATTTTGGGTTTTAAAATTTAAAATCTAAACTAAAATCTGATTTTTTAAAATAACGAAAAAATTTATATGAAATTAGTTCACGATAAATTTATCATTAAATTATTTTGAAAAATTTTAAAGTACTCCCCCGTCCATGAATTTTATGCTCGAAGAGCATTGCACAACGTTAAGAGAAATTATTAGTTTATTGTATAAAGTAGATAAAGTAAGGGTAGTGTGGGGTCCATTTTTTTAATAAAGTTATTGTTTGTGAGTATAAAGTTAATGACATATTGAGTAATTAAGTGGTGGTTGAAGGATGATAATAAAATGATGGTTTCCAAAAAAGAATAGCATAAATTTGATGGACGGACAAATAAAGCGAGTGCTTGCGTAAATTTGGTGGGCGAAGGGAGTATTAAATATTTGACAAGAGTATTAACAATCTCATTAGAAGTATTAAGAATTGAGATCGAATGTATCATATTATTGTTAAGAAATATCAACAACAATTAATTTTTTTATATTTAATATAAAAATATAATATTATAATATTTAAATTAAAAACGCAGGATTTATTCATGTTTATTTGGTCTAAATTCACGTCTTTTAAAAGTTATTATCCTTAAATTGTCATCGAAGAGTTACGGTCCTCGTTTTCCTACCCACATTAAATCGGGGTCCTTAAAAATTATGGGCGTGAGCGAAAAACTCCGATATATACCCTAAAAAAAATTTCATCTCATTTAAAAATTCGAACTTGTAAAAGATGTATTTATAATTTATTTATATTAATTTTCTAACAAAAATTGATCTGGCATTGTCTCAATCTCTAAATTACTTACAGAAATAAATTTCCTCATTAATCAGAAGAAAATATATAATAACAAAGAATTTAGTTCAACAAAATTAAGATGGAAAATAAATTTACAAGAGAAAAACAAGCAAAAATATGACTAACTGTAGCAGGATTTCATGTTTAATATTCTCTTCACATCTGCTTGTGACCCTCTCTTTGGCAACACCTTTCTAAAGCACCTCTTCTTTCCCTCTCTCTTCACTTTCTTCTTCACATGAGATCTCACCTCCTGCAATACAAATACAATACAAATACAAATTAATTATATTTTGATAACAAAATTAATGTTACTTTTATATTTTGGAACTAATACTTATATAATTACCTTTGGTGGGACGATATCACCAGTGGAAACTATCTCTGGGATGGCACCTCCATATTTAACTGCATTGCATCACAATTAGCCATAAATAATTTCCGTAAGAGTTGGTTTGTGCAAACAAGTTTCACATTGAAATTAATTAAATTGCAACAACTAATATTCTCTAATTGAACAACTAATACTCTCAAATATGTTTACACCTACAATCACTTTCCTTTCATTCACCTAATACACTGATGATGATGATGATGATGATAATAATAATAATAATAATAATAATAATAATAATAATAATAATAATAATAATAATAATAATAATAGTATAATCACAAACTCTTATTTGAAATTTATTTATAGTATGAAATTAATATATACAATTACATTTTTTTAGTAATATCATAACATTCATTTAGTGACACATATTATTACATTTATAAACTAATATTGATATGATATTAATTTATATGCGTAATAGTATTACTAAATGAATGTAAAAATATCAATTTCATACGGTGATTTCACTAGAGTGACTCTAATATAATAATATAACATCAATCAATTTTTTTCACCATCCTACCCTCTAAAATCCCAAAACAAACATGCATTTTAAATATTTATCGGTTCAAACTAGGGTTTCAGAGTTCGGTATTTTCCCGCCCTCCGAAATCCCAAAACAAGCATATCGTTTTCGATAGAAAGTTCAAACTAGGGTTTCACATGAAAAAATAAAAATTTAAATAATGGAATAATACGAATAATTGTGCATGCCGATTGGTTTTACCACACAAAATTATTTATTTCATATTTTATGTTCCATATTATGAATAAATGACACATGTAAAGTGAAAAAAATCATGAGTGATAATATATATAGATTGATTAAAAGTTCGAACTTCAAATGAAATCCTTTCAAAAATAATGATACACACCACAACGACATATGTGTTAATAATCAAGCACGAGAAACATTAAAGTACGAAAAATGGAACAGAGAAATCGAACGGTATAGTTTCATACCAGTTTCATTATGGCTATGTTCCCTATTTTCCTCAAAATATACCCTAAAACTGGGTGACCCTGGAAAGGCTTCACCATCCTCATACCCTATCCTTCTCTCATCATCATCATCGTTATCATCCTCGTTGTCATCCTCCATGCCGACAAAGGTAACCCCTTTCTTGGCCGTGGGGCTCTCTTTCTTTGCATCATTACTTACAATCGGTTTATCTTCGGCTGCAACGACCTTGACACCATAATTGTTAGAAGCAATTATAATTGCAATGCCGACACTACCCTTGGTCTCAATTGTGATCTCTTGGGGAGGGTCAGGAGTACCCTTGGGTGTATTGGTAATTATATCTTGGAGGGAATAGCCATCGGAGGGCCGGGAAGAAACCGAAATTTTCATGTCGTCGCGATGAGAGAGGAGTTGTTTGTTGGAGAGGGTGGTGGAAGGCTTGAGGGGCGGCGCCGCCCCTTGATGGCGTCGAGGCGTTGGAGGAAGGTGGCGCCATTAATGACCTCAAACCTAGAGGCATTGCTCCCCATTGATTAATTGATTGTGAAAGGTGATGGATGGGGGCAAAAATATTGGGTTGAGAAATTAGGTAATGCCACAAATGGCATGGATAGCAAAAACTCATCTCAAATACAATGTTTTCACTTTTGATGGAGTAGCTACCATTGAATTGAGAGGCTGATTTCAAGGGCCAAAACATTTGGAGTATTTTGGATTTTTGTATTATATTTCCCTCTGTTAAAAATATTTCATCCGTTCAAAAGAATTTAGTTCGACTTTCTTTTAGTTCATCCAAAGAATTTAGTTATATTAAAAAAGAAATACAATTTTTTATCATTATCATTCAAACATTTTTTTAATTACTTAAACTGTCATTGACTTTATTCATAAACAACCACTTTGTTCATAAATGAACCTCACAATATCTCATAGAGTTGGTTTTGCGTGAGACCGTCTCACGAATATCATTCCGTGAGACGGATCTATTTTGACCCGTGATACAACTATATACGAAAAGTGATAATGTATAAGTAAAAGTGATAGTATCATCATGAAAAGTGATAGTCACTTTTACTATATATAAAGTTTAATTTTTAAGTGTTCCATAAATTTTCAATACGATCATAATTGTGTTATAATGCCACTTTCAAGTAAATGACTTTATCAATTAACTTAATATAATGATACTATAAAAGTGATATAATTATATTTAATTCTTGTGAAATACCCCAAAACGACAAATAAATTAGATAAGATATATATGAAGGAAGAGGGGCTATTTTAACTTTATAATGATGGGATAATTGAGTAATAATTAATGTGTTTTATTGAAAATTAATTGTAAAAGTGAGATGGATATTGAATTTTAAAATTCGGATTACAAAATTTCAACATAAAACAATATTTAAGTTCTGAAATCTCAAAATCGAATGTAGAGAAATTATAAATTTAGAATAGAACATATATATACATGCTACATCCTCTGTTCAAAAATACGTTTTCACACTTTTTTTTTTTTCGCATGCACAATATATACTTATACACCTTTAAAATGAAAAATTCTCAAATAAACTACATCCTCATAACTCAATTTACAAAAATATCATTACATTTGGACTAATATATACAAACAATTCTACTCATTTCTTTATTTTTTATATAAAATCGTTCAAAATCCTACTTATTACTCCCTCTGTCCCAAAATTTTTTTCACTCTTTCTTCTTTCGTCCATCTCATTATAAGTTTTACACCCTTAAAATGAAAAACCCTTTATAAAGTTCACCCTCACAATTTTCACTAATTTACGCAAATATTATTACTTTTTACTCTCACATACACATAACCTAATAAAGTTTTTTACTTTATACATAAAAATTTATAAAATTACCCTCAAAATTTGATCATTATTCTTCTTTTTAAAGTGTGTGTTCCTTTTATGAAAACTTTTATTGAATAGAGTGAGTATTTTATTTTTTTAATTCTTGTGTTCTCCTCGTACGAGGATTTTAATGAAACCGGGAGTACTATTTATTTGTCTCGTGGCCCTACCACTTTTGAAAAGTGAAAATGAAATGCGGCGATGGATTTTGTTTAAGTAATGAATTTTTAGGGCTAAAATAAATTAAGTTAATTTTTTTAAACAAAATAAATTAATTAAGATGGCGCATGTGGAGATGTTTGTTCATGCGCTCTTCTCAAAAGAGATTTCTTTAGATAAAGCAAGAAAGAGAAGCATATGCCTTGCTTGCTCCTCCATACAACCTCACTAAATGTATACTGCCTTGACAAAATTTAATCCCTTTTAGAGCTAGATACAATAGTTTGACTTATTTCTTTCCAATATTTATTTTTTTAATTTTTCGACATGGATAATTAATTAGACCACCATATTTAATTAGTTGAATTTCTCAGTTCCAGTAGTTTTTGTATTTTATTTGGTGTTCCATATATTCTATTGGATTATTTATGCATGTCGATGTAAAGTATATCATTCATTGATTATTTTTTTACCCTACACGTGTCATTCATCCACGCTTCAAAACACAAAATGAAACATAATTTCTCATTTGAAGTGAGCCATGATAGATTGATAAATTGCATTTTTGTCCCAAGAGAATAAGTAGTCAACAAAATGGTTATTTTTACACTTTTGGTCCCGTAGTTTTGGTATTTTTAGTCCCAAGAAAATTGCAATGTTAGTCCCAAAAGAATAATAAATTGTAATTTTGGTCCTGAGAGAATAACAAAATGGCAATTTTGATCCTAAGAATAATGGTCGGAACTATTTTTGCAAAAAAAAAAAAAAGACAAAAAAGAAAATGAGATTAACATTGTCGTTGGAAAATTCTCATGGGACCAAAACTACAATTTTCCACGATAGATTTGTATTCCTTTGCTCATTTTGATATATCTCATACTAAATCGGAATCATGATGTATTGATAAATCAAATTCTAGAACTATTTCGAGCAGATTCATTTATTTGGAATTGAATTGAATGCATATTACAAAATAACTACCTCATGAATATCAAATTCCCAAAAGAAATGGGATTACTATTTGTTAATTAATTGGTAACACTACCAGAAGAAACCTCACTAAAAACACTAGAATTGGAATCAGAGGAATTTGTGTCACTTGATTCTTTTCTCAAAAAACGATCATTATTTATGTGTTGTTTGATCACACTCCTCTTCCAAAATACATGGCACACACTCCATTTTCCTATTTGAATAAACGAACCCTGCAACCAAAAAAAAATAAAATATATAAGTAATGAGGAAATACACATATATGGACTTCATGCATAAGATTGAGAATAATATTTTTAGGTATGTACCTTGGGGATTGTGTTTTATGACTATAATTGTACAAGTTTTTTTTTTTTAATGTAATACTCCCTCCGTCCAGGAGAACCTTTTACACTTGACTTTTTCAACGGTTTTTGTGTGAGAGTTATTTCATAGTATTACGTTAACAAAAGTTATTTTATATAGATGATATGCTAGTTAATAAGAATCAACTGGCGTATCATTCATATAAAATAACTTTTGTAAATATTACTATGAAATAACTCTCACTATAAAACCAAAAAAATCAAGTGTGAAAGACTGAAAAATACTATTATGTTTCAATAAACTGAATTAGTTTAAGTCGGACTGAAATGTCACGTGAGTTGCACGATTGTCCGATAGTTAAAAATGTACGTAGTATCTTACATTCACAACCCGTAAATTTGTAAATGTAGGACAATCGTGCAACTCACGTGCGATTGAGCCCGATTTGGGCTCGATTATAGATTTTTAAAACATAATGCTCGACTTCACAGACCCGTAAAATTGTTATCTTTAAAACACAACCCTGTTTAGATTATAAAATAATGATGGAGGAATGATGTAAAGTACCTTGCGATGGATATAATTAGAAGGAGTATTTGGAGGAAGGGCAATGCAGAATAGATGCATGAACCAATTAGTTGCATGCTTTCCCTTGTAGAAAACTAATGTCTTCTTCACCCCAACAATTGGCATTCTTTTTGAACATGTGATTTGTTTATCCACACTTATGCACTTCCAAAAACCACCACTTCCTCTCATCATTCTATTCAATCTACTCCGATTGTTAGCAAAGAAGTACCTATCTTGCTCCATATTACCTACGCACAAATATTTACAAATATATAAATAAACTCACGAAATCATCTGTTCCATATTTGGTATTTCTATTTTGTGTTTCATATTGTGAATTAATGACACATGGAGGATGAAAAATAATCAAAAGATGATATACATCACATTGATATGCATGTGTTAATAGTCGGGTAACTTGCATTTACGGTCTCGAGAATGGATGATATGCAAAATGGATTTATTTTTTAACAATTATAGTCTTTTTGTATAAAAATGTAAAAAACAATTCTTGATTTGAGAATGATCAATTTTGCAGTTAAAATGACACAAAAAATAACCATTTTTGGTCCTAAAAAGTGTAATTGTTAGAAAATTTTACAAAAAAAAAAAAAAGAGGATAAAAAAATAACGTGCAATATACCCAAAATTATAATAGTCAGCGGGATGAAATACGAAAAATGGAACAGGTGAATCAACTGAATTAAATGTGGTAGAAACATTTACTGAGAAATAAAAAATGCAAATTAATTACCTGGTAAACCCCATGGATCAAAACTGGAAATGATGTTGATTTCAGGTATAACAGAAGCAGGTAAAGGGTAATTAAATATTTTAGGAGCTAAATATTGAAATACTATCTCTTCATCAGTAGGTTGGAATCGAAATCCAGGCGGCAATTTGCTCTCTCCATCTCTAACAAAATTGAACTTGTTCATGTTTCCTACAACAATAGTCAAGAGAGAGAGAGATGAGAGAGAATAGAGTGAGAGTGTTGACTTGCATGGAGGATTTTATAGTTGCTGTAAGAAGGAATTGCTGATAACTTTTTCTCTTAACTTTTTCTTTTAGGCAGTGTGCTTAACAAAAGATTATGCGGTTCCCCCTTTTTCTTTTTCTTTTGATTAAAGCATATATCTAATAATTATTAATTAATTAATGGCAAGGTAGTTAAAATTTCTCATGGTTTGTAACTTTTTTTTTTTAAGAATCAACATGGTGTGCATATGAAATATTACTGCGATTTTGAGATGAAAGCAACAATGCAACATACAAAATCAAATATTTTCTAAACACTTATACAATAGTGACATTTCATATGCAAAATAGAGATAATAAACAATAGATTTTTATCGGTACAAGTCCCGAAAGATATGTTAATTATCAATTCGGGACTGAAGATACAATTTATCAATTCGTGACTGAAAGATGTTTATATTAAGAGATTTTATCAATTCGGGACTGAAAGATATAACAATTATCAATTCGGGACCGTAATTTTGTGTCCTGTATTGATAAAATCCCTTAAATACATCTTTCAGTCCTGGATTGATAAATTTTATTTTTCACGCCCGAATTGATAATTAATATATCTTTACGGACTTGGATTGATAAAAACCCTAAAAATCATGTGGACTCGAATTCACAATTAGAGACCTACTCTTGGACTATTGGTGTTAATTAACAATTTGATTTCTTATTCCAAAAATTAATGGCAATCTACATCGGTCGTTCGAGGATCGGTGGCGGAGAGTAAAATAAAATTTTAGGGGACTGAATATAAGTGTTAAATATTATTATTTGTCAATAATATCACAAAAGTAAACATTGTCCAGGTGGGAGAAGTACTTAACTTACTCTTAAATGTTTCAATGTTCAAATCCTGGGGTGGTTGGAGCCACCCCAGCCCCACCGTCCCTCCGCCCCTTGTCAAGGATAGTAAATTGTTGATTTTTTTTTTTTTTTCAAATTCAACAAAATTATTCATATGTACTACATACCCATTAGTCCTAATCCCAAAAATTAAAAAACCTGAAAATGTCAAGGATTTTATAGTCATATTAGTATGTGTAATATTGTTGTGTTCACATTAATTACTAAACCAATGGTTAATAGGCTTAAGTTGGTGCAGGGGCTCCCTCTATCTCCCACCTATTTCTTGCATATGACAATATCATTTTTGGAAGAGCAAAAGAGAGGGAGTTGATGGTCATTACAAATGTGGTTATATAGATGTTATGAGATGACCTCTTGGAAGCTTATTAATCAAGAGAAAGCAGAAATTGTGTTTAGCGAAGGAGTGAGAGAGGAAATAAGTTTTGACATTATGCACGTCTTAAAAAAATATTGAATCTTGTACGCAGCGCGGATCTACATGGTAACAGGTGGTACCCCAAAATATTTTTTTAATTTTTTAAGGTAAAATAAATAAATAAAATTATTATGTACCCCCAATATTTTTTTCTCATTTATTATTATTTTTGTAACCCCAAATTCAATATCCTGGATCCGCAACAAATTCTAAGTTGTCGCATTGTGGTGTCTGACGTTGAATGTTCAGACAATTTGATAGTTTGGCTAGAATGTTGCCTTCAATGTGTAGGTAGTGAATGATTTGGAACCAAGGGGGCTTAGCCCACTTGGCCACCGAGCTCCTCACTTAAGTGGGAGACTGGGTTCGATTCCCTTTGGGAGCGAATGGGAGTGGGAGGTATAAGGAGGCTTGGAGAATTTAGAATTATAAGGAGACTTGGTGAACTAATTTCTAACCACTAACAACTAACATTTACCGATCAAAAAAAGGTAGTGAATGATTTGGGGTAAAACGATGGACAAAAAGAAAGATAAACCGTGAACTGTAGGGAAATTTACGAAGCCTAACGCAGGACGATTATGTAATATTATGCATTAAGTTCTTGGAATGCTTGGTCACGGAGCGTGGCGTTAGTCATATTGATCTGTCCGGTGTGATTTGTTGAGATATTATTTTTTGTGTTGAGTTGTATCCCGATTCATGAAGTTGTTAACTTTTTAGATATCTTTGTAAATATTGCAACGAAACAAATAGAATTAGAAAAAAATCATTCTTAAAATCCATATTACCATGAAACAAATAGAATTAGAAAAAAATCACTCTTAATTAGTTTAAACTTCAAAATCCAAATGAAATTACCCCACGATAATATTTAAGTTTAATGTTAAAAAAAACTTTAAAAATAATTATACGGGCTGGACGGCCGCATGTGGCCCACGAGCCAAATCGGCCCAAGTCCATTTGGGACGTCGGGTTGATGTGCCGAATCCGCTCTTTTATTTTAGATCTATTTCTCTCGAGTTAATTTCATACTAACCTTTGAGTTGGTTGGGCTGCCCCTTTGAACTAGGGTCAAATTGCCGATTTTAGAAACTCTCATGTATGATACCATCTTCCACATATTAGTAAATATATATATATATATATATATATATATATATTAGTGGGTAAGGAACCGAATATATTTTTGTTAGATTTATTTAACAATTTATCTCAAACTACACAGTCGTCCTATGCTAAAAGAAAAGAAGAAGTCTCTTGTAAAATCAATTTTACTATGTAATTTAAAATAATAGTATTAGTTATTTTGTAAAAAAATATTAATTTGATAGTAATATTTTTTTAATAATTAAACTAAGTAATTAATACGGTTAAAAAACAGTGTAAATAAATTTTATGACTAAACTGATACTTAACAGTATTTATTCTTAAAAAAAAAAGGCGTTCGAGTATAAGAAAAGACAACATCTCAATTACTTCTTGGAGGTGCTATGTATCCACGTGCATCAAAACATTGTCAATAAAGGTTTCCACGTAAAGAAGATATATTAGTAAAGTATATGAACAAAATTTGTACTTCTTTATACTTTGATTTATTCATTTTATACTTTGATATATATATATATATACTCCCTCTTATTCATATTAATAATTGATATTGAACAATTTATTGTTGAAATTAAGTTGATGTATAATGACAAATATATCCCCATTGATTATTTTATTTTTGTCATATATTTTTAAATTTTAGCTCACAATATCTTTTTAATAAAGGTAAACTAAAAATATTATTGAGTTTTTGGATTGATAAATTTAATCTTCAAATCTCAAATTGATAATTGATCTATCTTTCAGACCGAACTATAAATTTTGATATTTAACTTTAATATAAAATATAATGAATTATGGATGTCTGACATCTAAAGTTGCGAGTTCCACCTCTATAATTAGGTGATATCCACATAAAGAGGGACATTAATAATTAATTTGGTGTATTATATATTCATGGTTTCAATTTGAAAAAATAAAAATATACAAATTATAGGAGTTGAAGAAGAAAAAGAAGAGGAAAGCATTCTACTTTTTTTGGGAAAGTAAATTTAAACCCTAAAGTTGAAAGAGTTGAAGAAATGAAAGGATTGACTTGAAATTGAATTGGTATTGCATATGTGCTTTACTTCATCAAGAAGATTGTTGCTTTTGTTACCTCATTTCTTTATTGCTGATAAAAGTCATAAAAGTCTGCTCACGAATGGAAAAAATAAAAATAAAAGCAAATTACCTTGCTCTTGCATATGTTGCTCGAAAATTAATGGACCGAAATTCGTCTCTTTTTTATGATTTATTTTGAGGGATTTTAATAAATAAGTGTCGAAGACAAATTTTAATACGTTCATGATAATGTTAATTAAAAGTATAAAAATCGGGATAAAGGGTATTATATTATTATACAGAAGTATCATTAATAATAATTTTTACTATTTTAATTTTTTCATGTTTAATACAAAAATATAGTATTATATATTTACATTTAAGGTATCAAGTCCTAAAAAAATGGTTAAAGCATAAAAAAATTTGACCAAAAGTAATCCCTAACCGAGGGAGATAACAATTTTAAGATTAAAACAAATTACTTTAAAAAATAATGTGTTGTCTTACTACGCTTTAAGGGTCTATTTGGCAAATTTTTGTTGAACATCTATAATCTCTAACATTATAATCGCTTTTAGGATTTGTGTCGCCGTCTCAAGTTTGATTCGGGTATAGCACATTGATGCGTGAGCGGCATGGTATTTCCCCACGGGATAATGTCGAAGTTCACTGAGTAATTCCACGTAATCACCTTCTTCACGAGTCGATAAACTTGCAAAAATACGTCGGAGGGTTCTCCCAAGCATAGGCACTCCGACGCTCAAGTCGGATAACCGGAAAACTCTTAGGAAAAGTGTATTCAAAATTCAACCGATTAATTCGTGATCATTCTTTTACCTTTGTTTTACCTTTATAAACGTGGAAACCATAATTATAGTTACCAATTCTCAGCTGGTTACTCATCGTAGACGCCCCACCTCTAGTCGTGGTCTCCCCACTTCCTATGGACTCCGTCCGCCTCCTTTCCCTTCCTCACTCAGGACCGGGTCAAAACTCTAGGAACCCGAAATATTCCTTTCTTGGGCCCTAATTTTCCTTAGATATCTCAATTGATTAGCTCATTTCAATGTTTACTCGCAAATGTGGAGATATGGGCTTGAAGGCCCTATCTCAGGTCTGCATTCCTCATCTGGCTCGCGGCCCAATCGCATATTGGGCTCTCGGCCCAATTGCCACCGAGGTGGGTTACTCCTCGACTTAGTCTTGCGCTCTAAAGGGAATGAACTATGTTCATTCCGTCTAATTTCATTTGGGTCCCATCTCCATTTGGGCCGAACATATTTTCCCGTATCACACATGCTCATACTTCTTTTTCGGCAACGGTGGAGACACACGAACCAAATGTCTCTACACTCTCTCTCAACCGTTCTTACAAAGTTGGATTCTTCTCACAAAGAGTAATTAGATTTAACACCAATTAGGAGATGATTACAAAATCTATGGGAGGAAGGTAATCAATCAACATCAATCTACGATCTCTTTTCAACGGAATGAGAGATGAGAGAAATGAAATGTGAGTCTCACGATTTACAAGATGTACCAAATATCCCCAATTACCCTTTCAGCCCAACACCTTATAACTCTTTTAATTCATTTCCAAAGGGAATCGAACTGGGTCTCCCACTAAAGTGAGGAACCTAGTGGCGGGGCCTAAGCCCCATGATTCGTTTATTAAAGGGTATTAGTTATTTTGCGCTAAGGTATTACTCCTACAATCCCAAAATAAATGTCTCATTTTATGCATTTACACAAATCAATATTTTCATTTATTAGAGTATCAAATGACACATATACCCTTATTTAATACACTTTAGTTTATATTTACAAGATAATAACGAATATGACAAATTTGTATTGATTTATGTAATATAACATTTAAAAATAAAAAGTTTGGATAAATTAAGATTTTACTTTGAAATGGAGGGAGTAATTGTTGTCTATTAATTTTACGGTAAATTAATTTACGCAAGAGCAACACGATATATATATATATATATATATATATATATATATATATATATATATATATATATATATATATATATATATATATTGAGAGCCTGGATTATATATAGTATCATCATTCCTTGAAAAATGGAATTTCATTTCTCAAAGCAAAATGGTCTCCGTATTCAATGCTCATCGTTTTATCAAGGTGCATTAATTTCAATATCTCATTTATTTTGCCATGTGCATTTAATGTTTTTAAAAAACTTGAGAACAAAAATACATCTTATTCTAGCTATATTATAAATATCAGTAAAAAAAAAAAAAAAAAAGAGGGAAAAGCAATTTGTGTTTGGAACAGTATGTGACAAATTGAGTCATTGGAATAATAATTTGCCATTTATTGTTCTTTAATGACATTTACGTCCACAATTGAGTTAGCTTTGGAGAATTTATTTGAAGACAAATTGCGCTCGAGTCCAAATTTATCCACCCTTATATCAGTTAAATTCTTTTGTGCCACTAATTATGTTTTAATTTTATATTTCACCTTTTTGAATTTTTAACACATGGACCCAAAATTGTGTGATTCGTTGGATATTTTTAACATAACACGTGTCATTAATCTACGTTATGAAACATGGGGTGGGACATCAAAAGTGGCACAAATAATTTCATTTGCCCTTAGACACGGTCTTAGGTACAAGAATATTTTTGAGATAATGTGATGCAGTGAAGCATCAAATTCAACAATTAAAATAAGCGAACAACAAGCAAAATAAATGAACATCAAAAATAAAATTAAAGAACACGAACAAAAAAAAAAGTCAAAGGGATTAATTTGATACTACGTATACTAATTGATTACCCTCTCAAAAGGTCATCTCCTGAATTTCATTCATCATTTTCTTCTCCCAGAAAATAGAGTTTTAGGTTTTAAATATAAAACAAAATGCTCAAATGGGTCAGAGTCCACTAGCTTTTGGAAATGACAAATAACAATAAAAAAATGAAATTATTAAGCCCAAGGCTTATTTGAGTCTCGTTTCTCCAAATAGTTGATCGCAGTTTCGTCTCCACCACAATGATTATATGCATAGAGACAACCTTTTTTAACTACTCCCCGTCTGTTATAAGTTATCCGTTTCTTTTGGGCATAAAGATTAAGGTAAGATAATTAATATAGATATAATAAATGATGTGATGGAGTGAGAAGAAAAAATAAGAGGTTTAGATAAAAATAAGGGTAATGAGTGACATATGTATAAATAATATAAAAGTATAGGGATATAAATTTAGTGGGTAGTTGTCAAAAATAAAATGAATAACATATAGCAGGGACAAATCAAAATGAAAAAAATTAGTAATTTATACGAGAATGAAGGGAATATTTATTTTGTTTGCAGGTTGGTTTGATGCACAATCAAATAAATAACTTAAAATACATGAATCACAAATAAATATTCCATCCGTCCAATAAATTTATTCCCCTTTCTTTGGGCACAAGTTTTAGTTGTTTATATATAAAGTAGAAATGTAGGGTATATATGTGATATTAAAAGAATGATGATAAAGTAGTATGAGATATAATTATTTTTAAAAATGAAATGAGAATAAATTTCTTGTACGAGTTTAAAAAGAAAAGTGAGAATAAATTTATTAAATGAAGGGAGTATGTAGATTCTTTTTCGTTTTATTTTACCTTTTAACACTCTATTGTTTTGCAAGTATTTTTACAGTAGATTAAAAATATTTTTTTACCAATATAAATTATGGAAAAAATATGGGGCATTTACATATAAAGTTAAAAAAAGTAGGCTAATTACAAATAGGTTCAAAAAATTTGAACGAAGCACAAAAAAATTTGAACTGATGCACAATAATATTTGAACATGAAACAATTTTTTTTTTTTTGATCGATCAAGAAAAGTTTTATTAAAAAAGGGTATAAGAAATACCCTTGGGAGAACAATTACAACAATTTACAGATTTTCAAGAATACTTCTAAAATTACAAGACCACTCACTATAAACATGAAATTATTTGTAATTTTGAATTTTTCTTTAACGTCTATTTGTAATTTTTCAAAAAAATATTTATGCATGAGGTGTATTCCCAAGAAAAGTTGATGGCCTGATCATCACTATTGATCATTAAATACCTGGTATGGGACATAATTACTCCCCAGCAAAACAAACTCTATAAATACCCTTTCTTTCAACACCTCACACACATCTACAACAAGCCACATATATACAATAATTTTAATTATCACCTGAACAAAAAAGAAATGGAAAAAAATTGGAAGGAAGGTGGGTGCATGCATGATGTGCATTACAGTAGTGCTGGCTCTGACTGGAAAAATAACGGTGGCGGCGTCGATGGCGGACGACGAGAAGGAGTGCGCGGACCAAATGGCGGAGCTGGCGGCGTGCATCCCGTTCGTGAGCGGCGCGGCCAAGGAGCCGACAGAAAGAGTGCTGTGACAGCACAAGCAAATTGAGAAGTGCTAAGCCAAAGTGCTTGTGTGTGCTCATAAAAGAGAGCACTGACCCTTCTATTGGTCTCCCTATTAACACAACTTTGGCTCTTCAAATGCCTGCAGCTTGCAAAATTGATGCCAAAATCTCTGATTGCCCAGGTAAGTATCATAAATTTTTATTTAGAAACGAATATTTACTTATAATAAAAAAGTATCATAAGTTTTTAATACCTTCATGCATCTTAATATACACCTCCCTCTGTTTCGATATTTGTTTCCCGTTTCATTTGGACACAAAAATTAAAGTAAGTAAATATAATATATGGAGAGAAAAAAAAAAAGTAAGAGTGTGTTCCTTTTGGGTTTTAAAAAACTTAAATTTGGATTTTAAAATTTAATTCTATTTTGTTTCAAAAAAATAATAATTCTATTTCAGTTTTGGGTTTTAAAATTTGTTTTTGAAAACCTAAAACACACGTATAAAACTTACACAATTATAAAAAATGTTTCTCTCTCACTCTCATGTTTTTTTCTCTCTCTCCTATATCTCAATTATCAATCCATTTTTTTACGGGGTCAATTATCAAATCATTGGACACAAAGATTGAAGTAAGCATAATATAATGTATAATATTATTCATTCTTATATCATAAAATTAAATCCTACCCTACTCAAAAACCCAAAATAAACATAGGTTTTAAAAACCCTAGATTTGGAAAACCTCTGGATTTCAAAAACTAATTTTAAAAAGTCACTTAAAAACAAAAAGAACATCACCTAAGAGATTTAGATAAAAGATAGAGTAAATGAAGGACATATTTGTAAATAATAAAAAAATGTAGAGATATAAATTTAGTGGATGATTACCAAAACTAAAATGAATATATAATTTATAGGAGACATAGACCAAAATAAATAAATGAGAAATTTATTGTGGGGGACAGAGGGAGTACTTAATTATTAGAAAGTACATGTCTTTCCTCTCCGTGACATGTGTGAGTAATTTAATGGGTGTAATAGGAGTTTGCACCAGTATAGCCTATATCGACTTGAATGTTGACGGTTTGCATAACTCAAGTGGTTAGATGCCTACTACTTATGATCCAGCCATGGATTCGAGCCACCCTTGCCCTATAAAAACTTGAATGTTGTTCTTGTATATTTTAGTTAATGATATTATATTATATACGAGTTGAAATTATATTTGGTCCCGTAATTTTCGGCATAAAATGGATTTTAGTCCCAAAATATTAGGTTTCTTGATTTTAGTGTTAACTAGATGAGCTCCGCGTATTACGCAGTATTTTCGATAAATAAACTTTCTGATATAATATATTATATATATAATATTTTCAAATAATATATATATATATATATATATATATATATATATATTAAAATAATGTATATGTATAAAATAATTTATAATTATTAAATTTAAATAATGGTAATATTAATTGTATGACAATTCATGCCAAGGATTAGAATTATTATAATTATGTGAAATAATTTACTATAAGATTTGTTTCAAATTTATTTTACAATTAATAAAAAAATGAGGCGTATAATAGAATTTCTTTTATATAATTGATGCGCAATATTACTCCGAATAATATATATATCGTATATTTATAATAAATATCATATATAATTATATCAATTTTTTTTTTTATAAAAGTTTATACAACCACAAATTTTTTTACATACATTTATAGGCTTAAGTTAAATATAATTTTATGTTTAAAAATTGTCATATGATAACACTTTTTAGATATAAAATAGATATTTAAAATATTTAAAGATTTACATATTAACTTATTTATTAAAAAATATACATATTGTGCAAGAGTAAGGTTACTATTTATAGATGGTATATTAATTATATTAGATTATTAACGTATATGTATTTAATATATTAGTAATTAGTAATATAGAGATTTTTTTACAATGTTCGATTGCAATCCAATATTAATATTGACTTAGAATATGCAAAACGACGCCATTTTTGCGGCTTGTGATTGGTAGTTTCTGAGGTGATTGCCTATGTGGCACATGTTAAAACACATCGTTTCTTATTATCCGGTTAATTTGAACCTAATTAAAATTGTACATTATCAAAATTATTAAAACTAAACTGTTAAACTTAACTTTTTAGAGTAAATCTATTTTTTTAACGAAAGTTATGAGACCAGATATATTTAAACTCTTTTATACCTTTTCATAAAAAAAAACTCTTTTATACACTCACCTTCCAATTTTACTTGATGCTTTAGAAAGAAAAAAAAATTCCCATGCATCGTTTTATACTGCCCAAATTAAATACTCAAATAATTTAAAACACTTTTTGAAAAAGATATCATAGATTCTTACTGAATATATATATATATATATATATATATATATATATATATATGCATTAATTTCTAGTTTTAATATTTATTATTTATAAAAGAAATTTAGAGAAAATTACAAATAGGTTCAAGAAAAAAATTTAAAATTACAAATATGTTTATATTCAAATATTTTTATCGTTTGCTCAAATTTTTCTCGTGTTTCTCGTTCATATTTTATGAATCTATTTGTAATTAATTTTTTTAATCTATATATAAATGATCCAATTTAGTGTTTAATGAGTGAAGAATGCATTTCATATCTGAAAAAATGATTTATTGATCGATTGATACAAACCAATTCAATGACATATATTATTCGCACTTTGTTTTGTCAGCATTACTGAATCTACCAGCAGACTCAGCGGATGCAAAGATATTCAAAGTGGACGGTGCAGATTCAAGCTCAAGCACAACTCCACCTCAACCGTCCGATCACTCTACAACTACAACAACAACAACATCTCCTTCTTCGGATAATACCAAAACAAGCAGCCTATCCCAAAACGCTGGCCCTAAAACCACTATCAGCTTCATCTTCCTCCTCATGGCAGGATTGGTGCCTATCTCCTTTATTTTTGTTTAATATTTAGGTGTCACACTAATAATTTACTAATAAAATAAAATAAAATTTCAGGTAGCCTACTATGTAATGCGTCTTTAATTAAATTAAGAGTAATTTTTATATACAACAGTTGCACCGTTTAATCTCTTTCACATTTGTTAATTTATTAAATATTACTCCCATCGTCTCGAATTCATTTCACATGATTGACTTTTTAATCATTTTTGTGAGAGTTATATCATAATATTATGTGTACAAAAATTATTTTATATGAATGATATGTTAGTTCATAAGGTTAACTAGCATATCTTTCATATAAAATAATTTTTGCATACATAATACTACGATATAACTCTCATACAAAAACTGGTTGAAAATCAACTTTGAAAATCTGGGACGGAGGGAGTAAGTAATATACACCTACGTTTATATAGTACAATATTTTACATGCATAACACGATGAATTGTAAGAATGAATGTTGGAGTATTATTTTGTATGGGAAAATTGTAATTTTGGTCTCATGAGAATTTTCCAACGACAATGATAATCGCACGTTTTTTTCTGGTCCTTTTTTTTTTGCAAAAATAGTCCCGACCATTATTTTTTAGGACCAAAACTGTAATTTTATCTCGCTTTTTTAACAAAACCTGCAATTATCATTTTCTTTGAATTAAAGCGCAATTTTCTTGGGACTAAAAATGTTAAAAAAATACGGGATCAAAAATGTTAAAAATGACCGCTTTACAGACCACTCATTCAGTCATTTTCTTGGGAAAAAAATGCAATTTACCCAACTTGTACACACAGGAATTAGCACTAGGTCAATAGTAATTCAAGTCAATTATGTGTTGCTCTATATATATATATATATATATATATATATATATATATATATATATATATGAGACATCCAATTATTAGGGTTGAAATTAATGTGGGCTTCAGCAAAATCCAATGGACCAAAATTCAAATGGGCTCAAGCCCAATATTTGGCATATTCCAAATGCATTTCTACAATCTATCTGCATGCACTCAATTTTTTTTAATGGTAAAGTGAAGATTTCATTACGTGCGTACCAGAGATACTCAAACCATAATTAAAAAATTTATAAAATACATGTGATGGAATGACTTGAAGTGTTTTTGGAGGATTATTTTTCGACAATTAGATCTGCTAAGATCTAAGGCTTAATGTAATGAATGAAAGAAGATGACTGACTGATTAATTCCTACAATGCAAACACCCCCTGAATGAATTTCAAATCCAATAAAATTCCAAGGTTTTGTTTTGAAAGGGATATTTCTATTTCGAATTTGTCCATTTAAATTTTCATCCAAATACTTATCCAGTGCCTTATAATAATTCTACACACCTGTTTTCATCTAATCTCGTACAATCACATCATTACTTTTCTCTCACTTGTTGTCCCTCCCGCTTTTTTTTCCACACTCACCGATTATCTCTTCCACTTTTTCTTACACACTTGTTATCTTACATATTTTTCTTATTTTATCTTCTATTTTTCTCTCACTCAATTATTATCCTTTAACTAACAATAATAAAATGAGTACAAATCATATTTGATTTGACATAAAACTCTATCTAACTCTATTTCTCAATCTCTAACCAAACACATATTTGATTTGGACATAAAACTCTATATAACTCTATTTCTCAATCTCTAACCAAACACATATTTAATATTTATTGGATTGCCCCATTCCCATCCTCATCCCCAAGGCTAAATTTGTTTTGGGATTTAGGCATGCGAGAGAAACAATGATTTGAAATGTAAAATTCTTCATGAATAATAAAAGTATGTGTTTGTTTTGAGATTTTGATAGTGGTGAGATTTTACTTTATGTCAAATTAATATTTAATGTTGATTGATGTTTTATTATTTTATTGTAGTATTGCGTAAGAATAAAGTATGAAAGAAAATGAATGAGTGAGATAAAAGTTTTGAGAAGAATAATAGTATGTTTATATACGTATTTTAGGTGTGAATTGAATTAAGATTTAAAAGCTGAATTTTAAATCTGCCAGGAATGCTTGATTCATAGTAAGGAGTTGGAATTGAAGTTGGAATATAGTAGTAAGGAATGAAAATAATATACTATTTATAATTATATTGTTTGGTTGATAATGAGAATGATTATTATAGTTCTAAATATTGTTTGTTTTTTTAAATTATTTAGGAATGGATCAATTTATTTTTATATATTTTTTTAATTTTCTTTTTAGCGAAGAACATTATATTGTTCTCCTTTATCTAAACTAAAAATTATTAGTTAATATACTATTATTTATTTTAGTTAATATACTATTATTTAAGAGAAATAAATATAATAATATTGAAATTTATTTATTTTGGATATGGAATGAAAGACATTATGAGAATTACTTAATTTTGGGGAATTAAAAACACAATAGAGGAATCATACCACTCCAATACACACATCTCTTTTTCACAAGCACCTCCTAAGTCGTATGAGGCGTGGATCGAAAAGTTCTAAGTTAATCCGGATGAATCCTAAGCAAGGATGAAAATATCGGTGTCGGTAGAAATATCGGTATCTTAAATTATATGGATATATCGGTGAAAATATCGATATATCGGTGGAAATGTCGATGTATCGGACATGAAAAAAATGGATATATCGGTGAAAATATCGATGTATCGGTGGATATTTTCATTCATGATCCTAAGACAAATATAGTCTAACCAAACACGGCCTAAGCAAACACATCCTTGGTTTAGACGAATTTCAAAACCCTCCTGCTTCTAGTCTCAGTGAAAGATGGCGGCAATAGCATTACACAGAAAATTTCCCAATTTCCAAATCTAGGGTTCTTCCTCCTCCTCTGCCCAAAGATGTTCGGCACCCCTTCCTCCACGCCGGCCTTCGGTACGCCTTCCTCCACGCCGGCCTTCGGCACGCCTTCCTCCACGCCGGCCTTCGGCACGCCTTCCTCCACGCCGGCCTTCGGCACTCCTTCCTCCACGCCGGCCTTCGGCACTCCTTCCTCCACGCCGGCCTTTGGCACTCCTTCCTCCACCCCGGCCTTCGGCACGCCATCAACGCCAGCATTCGGCTCCTCACTCTTTTCGACTCCATTTTCGCAACAACCGCAACAGCAACAAACTCCGTTGTTCCAGACACCTCAACCTCAACCTCAACAGCAGCAAAGCCCCTTCCTCTTCAACTCAT
Source organism: Paraleonurus japonicus (assembly GCA_030762865.1). Lineage (NCBI taxonomy): Eukaryota > Viridiplantae > Streptophyta > Magnoliopsida > Lamiales > Lamiaceae > Paraleonurus > Paraleonurus japonicus. Next base: position 17,992,789 of record CM061056.1, read on the forward strand.
CGTTTAATGCTTCGCAGCAAGCTCAATTGACTCCTTTTAACAATGCTCCCTCCACTAATTTCGTTAATTCGCAATTGACTACTCAAATGGCCCCAGTTGCCCCTCTTCCATTTTCTCTGGCTGATCGCGATATTCAAGTTGGTTTCCCTATTATTTCTCTACAATATTATGATTGGTTGAATCCTAATTTACATTGGCTTGACCTCTTTATGTTGTTCCTCTAGGCGATTGTGGATGCATATAAGGAGGAACCTGGGAATCTTAAGTATGCATTTAAGGTTTGATTTTCAACGCTGTTCTTTTTCTAAACACTGATTACATTTGAATTTATTTTCTATGCAGTCAAATTAGTTATTATTTTTGTTATTTTAGTTCTTTTGTGGAGTAAAAAATTAAATAAATTTAGAGCATCAGTCGGACTATGTACTCGAATTAGCTCACTTGGCCAATTTAAATGGTGATGTAAAAGAATAAGGGTGTTCTTCTGCCGTGAACAACATTCTATTGAAAGATGGTTGGATTTTTGTTATTCAGGTTGTATTGTTGGTGGACTTCGTTCATTTGTTTAATGCAGAAGATGACATGAATGGATTGTTTTAGTTGTGCATGACTTGAGCTTGTGTTTTCTGATGACTTTCTCGAGTTCTTGTTAGCTTAAAATTGAAGTAACTGTGAAACAGGGTTTCAAGTGTTTCTTGTTATTTTAAAAAAGAGCTCAATGAGATTCTTATTAATCAAAGTCGTGGTTCAAGTGGTAGGTTCAGATTTCTACATCTACTTCTGAGTGAATCTTAAACTCCGCATCAACTTTAGAAGATTACGTTTAGTTCATGAAATTGTAATAGATAAAGATGTAATTAGCTCAGTGACTCTTGTAGATTTATTCGGTTTATTTGTAGCCTGGAAGGTGGTATTTGGACTTCCAACATAGAAGATTCTATTGACTCTTTAATAAACAACAATTCCATTAAATGAATTTATGTTCATCAATTCAGATTGCTTCAATCCAAGACGTGCATTACTTTTGATAGGATTCTCATCACGATCTTGTGGCTTTTGCAGCATCTTTTGTTTAGCGTGACTGAACCTCAGTGCAGGGTAAAGCCTGCTGGTGTATCAGATGTGAGTTACTGCAGTTTAGGTTGCAGCAATAATAACCATTTAAAATATGTTATTTTAGAGGCTATTTCGTAAGTCTGGTTAAATAGTTTGTACTGCTAGATTATGTGGGCAGAAGCAATAGCAAAGCTAGAAGGCATGGAAAGCTCCAAAAGGGAACGTTTGTGGCCCCAACTTGTGCAGGGATTTAAAGATCTTTCCCAGCGTCTCAAGGTATGGGAAGTTTGATTAGATCATTCTTAATTATCTTAATTATTTTGAGAAAAATGTGCTGACAGATAAACTATTTTTCCATTCCAAAGGGCAAAGTTGGTTTTTGAAGGAAATTTTTCTTTTCAACTTTATATGCGGATACCCTGTAGTAGTTCAGGAAATGTTGTCTAGTATTTTTTTATTTTGCTTTTGTGATGTTTCCATGTACATTGTATTTCTACTTTTATCTCAGATTTCTACCCAATAGAAAATAGATTTTTTCAGATGCATTCAACACCTACTCAGGGTAGATATTCTTTGGATTGACAATCAATTTTCTATATCATTGTCATATCACCACCATTCTCAATCCTATGATGGAATTTTTATGTGTAAATGACATTGTCAGCTTATTGCAAGCAGAAAAGGATAAAAAAACAAAAATGAAAAGTGATATAGTAAAATGCACATCAAGGAATATATGTGTATGCTATTATAACGAATTCAACAAGAGATAGGTCCATGGCATTTAGTATCTTAGGTTTTGAGTATAAAGCAATGAGCTTGATAACTTCCCATCCACCTCCATCCCTAAACAGACACAGCCTTAAGGTTTAGCTTGTATACTTTAATTTCAGAGGAGACTTTTACGTGAGTAAGCTTATGAGGTCAAAATAGTCTGATAAATAAATCGTATGCTTCATTTTAAACTCTATTTTCATGTTCATAAACGTTGTTGAGCTTAAGCCTGCTTTCTGATAAAAATCTGAGGTTGCTCTAGTTGAATGACTTCCTTTTTAAACATTGGTTATATGGTAAACACTATATGCCATTATTGTGTGATCTAGGCTTCTTTAATATGCTGTCTTTGCATGGATTTCATCATGTGGCTGTTAACATTGTATACACATTTGGCCCATTTTGTTACTTATTACACTATTGCTTCCTTTTATGAACAATCACTCATCTTCTCTATGTTGCTGTGATAAGTTTCTAATGATGGCCCAAATATTGGTTTGTTTAGCTTCAAGATGAAGTCATACTTTCAGATTCTGAGAGGCTTAAAATGACTCAGAGCAATGTAAAAATGGTAATCTTTCTTTTCCCCCTGTGTGTGTATATATGTATACACACACAGATATATATATATATATATATACATATATACATAGATATATATATGGATATATAGAATTATATGTAAATAGATGTATTTGTACTATTATGCCTTCTCCCCCAAACCTGTTTGTGAATTCTCAATACCTTTCCCGGATTTTCTTACTGCAGCTCCAAAGGCATTTTCAAGTTGATACACTTCCTTGGATTCAAAGGATGCAACAGAAAGAGCAAAGTCTTCAAAGACGTCTTCTAAGGGTAAGATTTTTACTAGTTCTCCTGTATTTGGTTATAGTTTATTTTTGCTAAATTCTGGTCGCTCTATGGAGTATGACCTGGCTTATTTACATTGATAAGCTATTGAGGTTTATTGCAATAGTGTTTGGTATCAATAAATCCCAGCCTCTAAATTTGGAACGTCAAATTTGAAATATTCCTTTTGAATATTGAGACTCAATTCTGAATATTAAAACACCATTTCTGCATGACAAATGCACTTCTATACATTGCTACTGGTTGCATAGTTTTTTCAATTAGATTAGAATTACAATTTTATGAGCTCCTTTCCATACAATCTGTATATTAGTATTTCTTATTTTATGCTTGTGTTACACAGATTATGAGAATAATAGAGGCGCTGGAGGGTAAAGGAAGTAGGCTACCTTTGATGAAAGGAGAAGTAGAATTAGCGGAGAAGTTAGCTGCAATAACAAGAGAGGTTACTTTTCACCAATGTTGTCCCATTATATAATGTGAAGACATGAATGACCAATATCTGTGATGTTGCATTGCAGTTAAAAGGATCTGGAGCAGAACTTTCTAGACGGGTCCAGAATCTGCTCATGCTATCTCGCCTTCAAGCAGTTGGTGGATCACTATATCTACCAGGATCTACCAAAATTCATCAACAGAGTCTAGCTGATATGCAGGAGGTACAACTGAAACAAACTGTTGTACTCATCTAATTTCATTCATCTTATAATATTGGTCTTCATTAAAAAAGAAGATGAGTTTAATACGTTATCATTCCGCTAGCCTATAAAAGGATTGGAGAAGTCATTAGATGAGTTCAAGGTTTTCTATTTGGCATTCTTTGAATTTTCATAAGTTTTACGGTTGAATGTGGGTCGTTTCTGCAAAATAGGTGTTGCAACGACAGACTGAGGCTATTGGGAGACTAGGCAATGTGCTGAAGCGAGACACGAGAGATATGGAAATCATAATGGCTGAAGATACAGAAATGACTCAACACTAGAAATTCACAATGCAAGCAGTTTTCCCATTTGTAAGTCCTGCTTTTGCTGTAAGGGAAATACCATGACTTCTTTTCCATATCTTGTGTATGAACATTTCACAAAGTGATGGATAATTAATTAATTACTCTTTGCACCTCCCCATCTACTTTAGGCCATGTTTGACTTTCTCTTTTTGGGGGTGAGGGAGTAGTTAACCCAATCTTTCTTAAATTGGTGATATTGTTTTATTTAAGATGTGAAAAATTTGTATGCGACGACCTTATACTTATACATGAGACGAGTTTCTCTCTCTTCCATACATATACATATAACCCGTGAATTTATCATCTAACTCGAATTATACCATTGTAAAGTAAAGCGAAGTCTAAATACCAAAGGAGTCAATTTCTTACATGCATCGTTTTACACAAGACTTCCCATTTTTAAAAAAATAATAAGTCAATTTAAATATTTTCTATAAAACAATAATCCCATGCAAATACCTTTAGGATCTCGTGGAGCCATTAGATCGAGAGCACGTATTCTTGAGCGTCATGCATTATTAAAAACGTAAAGATATAATATAAGTAATTATGTTAATAATTTTATATAGTCGTTAAATTTCCCTTCCCTATATATAATACAATTTCCTTTATCCCACATTACAATTTAATATTTTTACTAGCTTTCTCAGTCGTCTTTTTCTTTTGAATTTTCGTCTGTATTAAAAAAGTGTTGTTTTGGGCTGGGGAGTGTGTTTTAAAATCAATAAATTTTTTAGTTTGGTAAAAATAGAACGTTATCTTATTTCTTTTGATCAAATGTATGCTTTTAACGTTTCTTTTTGGCAAATGTAGGTCACTTTTCCCACACTGACACAACTAAATATGCTGAAAAAAATATGAGCCTAAATTTGTAAAAATTCAAAATTTACCGACCTACATTTGTAGAAAAGAAAATCAATGGTCTATTTTTTCGAAATAAAAACATATTATCCTTAAAACACAATCCTTCCAAGTTACAAGCCTAAAGAATATACCGTATAGATTTGATCTTACGCTCAGAGCGCGCAAGATCAATTTATATCTCACCACCAATCATGACGCTATATAAATAATCATGTGATCTACATAAATAATTAATTAAATAATAGTGGACTTCCCCGTATATGTGACATCACATGATAGGTGATTGATATGCCACATGCTGACATATAAATTGTTCATCTCAGAGATAAGATCAAATCCGATGTATCAGTAAATAATACACGCTTTAATAAAATTTTATTTTTACCCACTTCCTTTAAAAACAAAAAAAGTTTTTACTCACTATTAACTTTTCATCCAAAATGCTCTCAAAAGTAAAACCTCCCAACACCCCTTCCCTACTTTTAAACGAACTAATTGTTCCAATTTTTTAACGCAGAACAAGGATGTATGTGTAATTTTATATTAAAATGGATGATTTTTTGTTTTTTTATTAGAAGTGGATACAAAACCTTTTTTTTTTTTTTTTAAATGATAGTGGATATTGTTCTTTTTTCTCCCAAATATATTTTACCCCTTTTCCGCCTTTACAGGAAATATTGAAAATTCTACATAGACATTACACATTACCGGAAAATTGGAAGAATTTCATATTAGAAAAATTGATTAGATCTTAAGTGGAAGAATTTCATATTAGAAAAACTGATTAGATCTTGAACTGAGATAAAAATGAAAAATTGGATCTTAAATTGAAAAAAAAAAACCCCTTAATTTGAGACATTTCAACATTCAAGACTTAATTGATACTCAATCTTTTATTGAGTCCTAATATAAAATTGTTACCGAAAGTTTCATATATTTTAAAAAAAAATTAATCAGAACATGGCTTAAAATAAATAAAATAAAAAAAGACAGGAACATTATAACGATTTAAAATTAAAAAAGCAGGTCATATATTAATACGTTATTTTGTGCACGAGATTATTATATTAAACTACTTTCCGCTTCCGCTTCCGCTTCCGGCACGGCGTTGAGATCCAATCCGCCATTCTCCGCCACCCATTTCCCACCGCCGTCAGCTGGCGGCGCCACCGTCGGCGTCTCATCGCTGCCACCCTTACTTTTAATACCTTCATTCTCAAAGTACTTGACGGCCACTCGCATCCTTCTTAGGATTGCAAAGAATTCCTCCACCTCCTCCTCCGTCGGCGGCGGAGCAGCCACTTCCTCCTCCACCGCCGCCGCCTCTTCTTTACCCTTTATCTGATCACTGGCCCTGCTAGCCTCCGCCTTCTCCGCCCTCTTCCTCTTTCTCTCTGATCTGTCCATTCCTTTTCTCTCTTCTTAATTAATATTCTCTCTCTTACTATATATATATGTCTGCGAATCTATATTGACCTTATAAAGAAAGACTCTACTTTTGGGACACATGGTCATCGATCAATGTTGTCGTTAGTTTTATTTTCCATAATTGTGTGTGCATTTATAATAAAAATATTTTTATTTTAAAATTATTGACAATTTATTTATATCAATATTATTATTTTTTTAACTTAATTAACTAATCTTTTTACTTTTATATACTTGTTTTACGTTTAGTACCTTTCATTTAAATCGATCAACACATTAAAAGGTGCATTTTTTTAATTTTCGTGCTCACTCGATTGTTCAAACAATTTTGAGATCGATGAAATAGTATTTAGTTAAAGTTCCGACTAAATACATCTTTTAAATTATTACGATTTCTTGTGTAAATAAATTTCATCATGAAATTAATTTTAAAAATACTATAAAGTTGTTCATTAGAAGATATTTCCTCCGTCTCGCATCGATTGTATTATTATTTGCCAAAAAATTTGTCACGTACTACATACATTATTTTCTTAAATAAAGCAATAAAACTACTTTAGACATTTTGTCAATTTTCATTAAACACTTCAATATTACATCACTAGATGACACCGCGTATTATGCGGTATGTTCAAGATTAAATAAGTTTTACAATATAATGTATTACTATATTAATATTCTCCATCAAATAATAATATATATGTATAAAATTTTATATAATTATAATATTAAATTTAAATAATGGTAATATTAATTGTATAATAATCCATTCTAAGTATTAGAATTATATAATTATAAAATCTACTATAAATTTTGTTCAAATTTATTTTACGCTTAATAAAAAAGATAATTAATAGAAAAATAATCTTATATAATCGATGTATATATATTAGAATAATATTATCGTAAATAAATATCATATATGATTATATTCAGTTTTTAATAGTACTAATATTTATACATATATTTATTAGGATGAAATAAAGTAAATTAATTGAGTCGGTCTTTTTTAATAATTTTACTCAATATGTTAATATTATTGTATAAGTGACTAATTATAAATTGACTCATAATCATTATTAATATACAAAACTCTTTATATATTTTACTCCTAATTAAACACATAAATTATTTTCTCAACTAATGACATATCTTCTAAACTAACAAACAATATACGCTTAAATATTTTGAACTTCATATTAATATATAATTGGATACACTTATTTGAAATACTCACAATTAATATTTCAAAAATATTGAATTATCTCAAGAAAAATGTAATAGGAGTAGTACACTTTTATAAACCTGAGTTAAAAGAAATTTTTTTCAAAATATATAAATATGTGTGAATTAGTTTAGTTGGTAAGTATTATATTAATTAAATGAGAGCTAATGGGTTCAAACTCTTGTAAAGATTTTTTTTTTTAAATTTAAAGAAAATTGACACATAAGCAAGACTCACCATAAATCGACACCTCACAACAAAATGACACGTGGCGGTGAAAACACAAAAAAATGACACATAAGCAAAACTCACTACAAATTGACACCTAAGAAAAACAAACTCCCTATTAGTATATAGGGATATGTCATTACTTTTCTCACACTAATTCAACTTAATATTATTACACAATTCTCTTATTAAAGATAAAAAAATTACTCTACCTCCATAAAAACAACTTATATTATTAAGCAATTCTTACAATTAAATTTGTATCAAACAAATATCACATTACGTACGAGACAAAGAGAGTATTAGTTTTGAATGATATTAATTAATTTATCAAAATATATTAATTAAATGATATTAGTTATTTCATTAAAAAAATATTAATTATTATATTAAATGTATTAGTTGTACTAAAAATATTTTTATGTAAAATAATTATATTACGAATTCAAATTTTTTGCTCTTTATGAGCGAACAAAAATAAAATATTAGAAGACACTTTTGCGGATTATTTTCTCTTTCAAAGATCATTTCTACATAAGTTGGTTATGTCATCTAAGCCAAACTCAAGCAGACTTCGAGTGGGTTCTTCAATTTGTGGAGAAACGAAATTCAAAACTCGAAACTCGATTCGAACTCGATTGATCTCTATTTTTGGACTCAACTTGCCTCGATAACCTACGTATTATTAATTAGATATTTTTATTATATTTATAGTTAGAGTATATTTATAATAAAAATTATGTGAGTTCGATTAGACTCCTGAACCGGATAAGTATAGTATTGTTGAGCTCGAACTTGAACTTGAACAAGTCAGTTGCCCTCCAAAATGAAATGTTGACATATCAGCACCAAGAATTGATGGAATAGAATCCATCGTGAAAATCAAAGAAAACAGAACAATTAGCCAGTGGCTTTGCCCACCGCCATCGAGTTCCTCATTTTAGTTGGTGACCCAGCATTCGATTCTTTTTGGGAACGAATTATGGAGTTATAAGGTGGCTTGGAGAAAAATCTTGGAGTGTTTGGGTGTTTGGTGAACTAACTACTAATAACTTACAAACTAACATTTATCGATTAAAAAAAAAAAAATTAGGTTTGAAAGAAAATGCTCACGGGAAAAGAGAGAGATATTCAGATAAAGAGAAGAGAAAAGAGATTATTCTGGAAAAATCGCAAAATTCATTTGGAAACATTCCAATCATTACATTCTATTTTTACTATTTTCATAAAAATTTATCAAATTACTCTCATCACTCCAATTATTACACTTTGTGCCACTATTTACTTGTAAATTATTGAGGGGCGGAGGAATAAGTTTTAATAAAATAATTAATATTATAAAAAAGCACAATATGTTAATCAATCATATATTAAAAACGATTTATATTATAAGACACTTTGTGATAAAAATATCTAAATTTCTAGAAATTTTAACGAAGTGTGACATTTTCAAGAGTTAAATTTTAATGAAATGCTTAAGCAAGTGCTCGAGTTGAATTTAAAAGATGCATGCGTTTTGCGATTTATTTTCCTACTTGATTTCACGGTTATTTCTTTGGAAAGACCAAAATAACAAGACTGTCTTTATTGAAGTAAAAATAATAAATAATTACTACAAAATAATAAATCTAAATAATTATTGACCAAAAAGGGCCCAATCGTCAATATTTTGTCTTATAATATAAAATTCAAGAATCAATGAGTTTTATATTTCTTAGGTGTGGTCGTTCCACCCCACCAAAAATTAAGACACTCGTAAAAATCAAGTTCAATTATTTTAAATTAAAAATATCAACATCGATCAATTGAAATTGATAGAAAATATCTTGAGATGTTCAATTAAAACTAATAATTAACACTTCAATTTAAATTTAAATATAAAAAAATTCCAAGAAACTGGTCGAACAAACGTTGTGTGCGCCGGCAACACTCGATTCTTTCAAACGATATTATTATGTTAAATAATTAATAAAAAACAAAGAATATAAATAAGTTATTAATTAATAAATAATTTATACGAATATACAATCTTGACCGTCACCCTATGCATTATTTTATGCATTAATTACCATAAAAAGTATTAAATGATCACAAATATTATTTAATATATCCTCTCCATATTACTAAAATAGTCTTCCTGATCCCAAAAAAAAAAAAAAAAAAACTAAAATAGTCTTGTTTTCCAGTTTGTTATGTACTAAATTATAGATCAGTGTCTTGTTATAGTCATTAATTATTTTCCAATTAAAAAATGCCCAGTATATTTATCATATTGATAAAAATATCCTCAATATTTTCTATATATATACAAAGTTGTTACATATGTTTACTTTTGTTAACAAAAATATCCTGCTACCGACAAATACCAAACTGACGTGTAGGATTTTTTATCTGGTATATATACAAAAAAACATTATATATTAAACAAAACAAAAAATCCTTAAAACGCACTTAAATATTAAAAAGATCAAAATTCAAAATATCCTAAAAATCTGAAAATAATTTAAAAAAATTTAAAGATATAAACAAAATCCAAAAAAAGAAATAACAAATACACGACAGAAATGTCCCAAAAAATCCAAAAATGTATTTAAGAAATGTACCGTGCATTATAGGTTGATTCATTGCTAAACAGGTCAAAATATATCTAAAATTAAATTAAAATTACATAAAAATTCAATTGCACTGTTTGCATCCATTACACAAGAATTTATCGTGAACGAACGGCAAATCAATAAATGAAACCTTATCTTTAGGGGTGTAAGTGAGTCATGACGGCCAGTTACTCAGGCTTCGACTCGTGAAAGATCAAAATCGACTAATTTTAATCGAAGTCGAGTCAAGCTCGAGCTACTCGAGTAGTTATCGAGTTCTAGTTCATAAATACTGACTCGAAAGGCTCGCGAGCCTTATTAAGTGTGTACATATTTACTATTTAACCATTTATTATATTAATTATATATATTTATATATCGAGCTTGTGATGAGTCGAAGTCGAGCTAAGCGGAGCTCGAGTTTTATTTTGCAAAATAATATAGATGATCGAGTCGAGCCGAGCTCGAGTTTATCGACTTTTTATCGAGTCGAGTTCGAGCTTGAATTTTGCAATCGAATCGAGTTTAAACTCAGACTTCGACTCGACTCATCTACACCCCTACTTAGCTTTGAATAAATAAAACCCAAACAATAGGACTTAGGGAATAGGAGATATGTAGCACCAATGTAGACCATGGAGAACATGAAATGGATTTACCAGAACAACTTTCCATTTCCACCCAATACAAAAAGTTTTAACTAAAGAACATCTTCATTTGGCAAACATCTTTTTGATAACCCTATTAATTAATATTCTTTACCTGAGAAGTAGAAGTTCAAGTTCAACAGCATTCAAACCTTGCCCAATTTTCTGGGAGGTATAATTCGTGTAGGCGGATTCGGGATCGAGTCATCAGGCCCCAGGTCATCGATAGGTGGACGTTGCCTATGATGTTCCGTCATCGACTGATACGCAATCGACAATGCCAATGCCTATAATCAAAGGAACAACACTCTCAAAAATATTCAACTGCTAAAACAAAGTTATAAAAGCGTTACTTAATAGAAAGGATATTGCAAAGTTGTTGACATTTTGAGCTCTCATTAACAAAGGCATGCTCTTAGGCCTTAAACAAAGGAATAATATCAATTCATTACTTTCATGGCATGAATTGATAAAACCTCAAACAAAGGAATAGAATCAATTTAGAAAGTCAATTTAGAGGTTAAAAAAATTTCATGTCGATTTAGGACCTGAAAAATTAAAAAATTATCAATTTGGGTATGAAGGATAGAAACTATTAATTTATAAATCAGAAATATATAGATAGTTTTTAGTGTCTCATATTTATATATATATATATATATATATATATATATATATATATATTTTTTTCAATCCTACTAACTTTCCTAATTTTTATTTCGACTCTAATGAAATTAATACATCTTTTATTTTTTAGAATTGTGATTTTGTAAAAATATTGTTGGATAATTAGGAACTATAAAATGCTAAACATGGTCTTAAAATGTGAGTCATAAATCAATAGTTTCAATCTTTTACGAGACTAATAGTTTTCTATTTTTCGATCCCGAATCAATAGCAAAAACCTTTTAGGCCCTAAATTAACAGTTTTACTAACTTTTGAATCCTATAAAACCCTTCAACAAACTTATTTCAGTAGTTAATTATAACCTTTAAGATGGACGTTCATGGAAATTCTGGGAAGAAAAACATAGAAGAAATGAATTTAAAGTAGAAATCTTACAATGTGATCATGCCCAGGTGGAGCATAAACACCTGTTGTGATTGTAGTTCTCCTTTTAGTATTTTTGTAGGAGCATCAGAGATTTGCTTAAATCCTGTTGGTATGACGATTACCGGCATACCAACAAGATTGCCGACACAAACCCTTTCCCAATCCGTAGCATTCCCAACAAACGCGTCGACGTTAAAATTCTCACTCACTTCCCGCACTAGTTTTCCTCTTGCTCTTTGTGCCTGTGATCAATGTTAGAGAATTAATATAAGTGAATTAATTTCACACCTTTCTATAAGTTCGAATTTTCAGATGAGATGAAATTCTATCAAACAACTCGTCATTTTACTACCAAAATCATTAGGGCAAATGGGAAGAACACTTAATTTTAACAATACCTGAAAAAGTGATAAACTAGACTATATTGATTCGCGAAGAATACCATAAATGAGACATTGTGATAAAACTCACATTTTTTTTTCATTAGTCAAAATCAACTCCTTATATAATACCTATCTATTTATATGAAATAACTTGATAAAAAACTTAAATAAATCTTATGTATACTAAAATAAAACCAAATCAAATTTTAAACTCAAATATCTAAACCCAATATTCTAATATTAATCTACGTCAATATCTCCATTTAAAAATAAAAATTCGATTCAATGGCTGAAATCTTAAACTAGTCGTTCTTGTTCAACTGCCCCATTAAGTTGGCAAATTACTGGTAATTGAAACTTTAGGAATTGATTATATGTCCAACGAAGACATCAATTTAGATACCCGCACCAATATGCTGATGACACATAAGCAAAAGAGTTCACTATTATTTAATTAATTGCTAATCATCCAATTGGTGGTGGATATATAAAATTGTACCAAAAACGGCACAAAATCATGTTTATGGAAGGGTTGAAATGACATACCTGAACATAATCTACTGCAGGTATGACACGGGCTCGACGAAGTTCAAGAGGCCATTGATCTTGAGCTTCATAGTCGTCATCCTGACCAGATCGTTGCCACTCGTCGAAATGAGCCAGCATATCGACATCCATCGTGAAGTTCAATATGCCTTGAGCAGAATCAACAGTGTAATTCAGCTTAAAGGGAACCATGTTTACACCTTTCGACCGAAGCTTTTGGACCACCTACACTAAGGCATTATTCAAAACGGCCCGAACTGAACTACATTACGCCGCTACTTGTAATTTTTAGACAAAACAACGATCAATTTATTCTTATGCAATTTGAATATTAGGTGCAAAACCGCACCACTGAAAATTGAATTTTTGGTCCCAAAAGAATGAGTGGTCTGTAAAGTGGTACTTCTCTCAACATTTTTGATCCGGTAACTTTTTTCGACAATTTTTGTCCCTAAGAGAATCGCAGTTTTGATCCAAAGAGAATGATAAATTGTAATTTTGATCCCAAATAAATGTGTTAAAATTGCAGTTTTGGTCCTGAAAAATTCTCACGTGACCAAAACTGCAATTTTCCCTGTATATATACAACATATAAATATTATATGCGTTCATATATACAAATACTAGTTGGCTTACATCCATCTCTGCATCCTCAAGGTAACCTACAGTCAGCTTCGTGATATCAACAGCAAATGGATCGGAAAAGGGGATATTTCTCGGCGAAAGATCGTCTGGATCGTGGCCTCGGATTGCATCCAAAACAATTGCACAATCTGCAGCACTTCTGCAGAAAGGTCCCAGTTTATCCTGGGAATAGACAGAACTAAAGATTTACAAACAGCATAATGTAACAAGCATAGAAACAAATAGGGTTTTATTACAAATAAAATCACAACATCTTGGCGAATTTCAATCTAATCTGAACTTTTGAATCTTGATACACAAAACCTCAATAATTTTTTTTTCTTTTTTTTTGCAATTCGAACCAATCGAAAATGACATATCGCCTGCCTGGAAACAAATATTTAATCGTATTGACATGTTTAGATTTGTTCTGATGACAACGAATAATTAATCGTCGTATCCAGGCAGGAGCAAATCCTCCAATTGGTTCGAAATTGCAATTTTTTTAAGTTAAAGATTAGATTGCAATTTGCAAAAGATTGTGATTTTATTTGCAATTAAGTCCACAAATAATACCAGACTCTCGGATAAGCTTAAAACACCCGTCCGGCCAACAGTTCCGAAAGTTGGACGCAGTGCGGTCACTCCACATCGAGCAGCAGGGTACGTGATGGATCCTGCAGTTTCTGAACCGATGGCGAAGGGAACCAATCCTGCACCAAAATGGACGATTCATACGTATACATTACACGTAAAATTTTAGATATTTAACCTATCATATCAGGAGTTGGATCCTCCCGTTACAGTTACAGGAGGGGATCCAACTCCATCATATCAACTAAGACGTACCGGCTGAGGTGGAGGCTGCTGGTCCAGCTGACGAACCAGTCGAGTATTCCTCGATATTCCAAGGATTCCTAGTTCTACCTCCAAACCAAATGTCGTCGTACGCCAGAGATCCAGTCACAAGCTTTGCAAGAAGAACTGCTCCAGAAGATTTTAGCCTGGAAATGTTAAACATCAACATCAACAACTTGATTTTTGCTGCATAAGTATGCAGTCAAATACCTCTTATAAACCCAAGCTTCAACGTCGAGAACTTGATTTTCGAAAGACTTGGAACCCCACGTCGTCTTGTAATGGGGTACGGCAATTATATCCTTCAAACCATATGGAATCCCGTGGAGTGGACCTAAATCAAAATCACAATCATCACTCTTCTTTCGTGTTTTCTCATTTGCATTTCGGTCAAGACATTGAATTGAGCTCTTCAATACTGCTTTTGCATGTAGCAAAATAATACCAATTTTCACAGACATAACCGCCTCATCTAAAAGTCCGAACTTGTAGAGAGGTCGAGAATCAATCCATTTATATCATCACCCTAATAGATTTCAATCCTAATACAAAAAATGAAACATGTATATACCTGATTTATGCAGGATAGTTAACAAGACCTGCCATTTCATCATTATGTAATAGATTATATTCCATATTTCACCACATTTTTTTATCGGTAAATGTTAGTTGTTAGTGGTTAGAAGTTAGTTCGCCAAGTCTCCTTCTAATTTCAAATATTACAAGCCTCCTTATACCTCCCACTCCTATTCGTTCCCAAAGAGAATCGAAAACCCGAGATCTCCCACTTAAGTGAGGAGGCCGGTGGCCAAGTGGGCTAAGCCCCCTTGGTTCATATTTCACCACATTTAACATGTTAGTTTACCTAAATTTGAAAAAAAAGAGAAGTTACCCACCTAGATAAGTGCCTTGTTTAAGCAATTCATCAGCTCGCCTTGCTTGCTCGTATGCTAATTCTTCCGTTATCGTGATCACAGATTCAAGAACGGGACCGTACCTGAAGCCATGCCTATGGATTAATAAAAGCAAATAACTGATTTAGATTCCATATACCATTGAAAGTTTCACTAGAAGCACCTTTTCAATCGATTCAAAAATATCCGAGCAAGCTCCTCGGACGTTATTTGTTTAGACTTGATCAGTTGTCCCAGTTCAAGAATCTGATCAAACAAAACGATAATGGAAAAATGCTGGATAGTAAGCAGAATATATATGGGTAATTTGCAGTTTTGGTCCCAAAAATGAGTGCAAAACACTTTTTGGTACCCATATATTTGGGACAAAAATGTCAAGAAAAGCTATGGGACCAAAAATGTTAAAAAAAAGAAAAAATACTCCATCTGTCCAATTTCAATTAGTCAATATACCATTTTGGTCCGTCCAATTTAAATATGTCATCTCAAAATGAAAAGTTTTTCACTTATCTCCACCCTCACAACATACACTTATTTACACCCTTTGTCATTTGACTTGTACAATATTTTCCTCATTTTCAACTAATTTTCTCCCTCCTATTAATGATTTGACAACAATACCTTTACTTTTTACCTCCACTCATCTACTTTATACATAAACAATTAATATTTCTTAAAACTTGTACTAATCCTATTTGCTTTATTTAAATTGGACGGAGTGAGTAATTGTTTTGCAAAAGACTAATTCTCTTGGTTCCAAAAGTGCAATTTATTGGAATTTATACAGACAAATGATAAATTTAAATCAGCAACTTACACTCATGTAAGAAATATCTTCATCACTCTTTGGCCTTTCCACACCAGGCAGAGGAGGGTGATTAAATCTTTTAGGCGGGTTGTCGGAGTGACGATGGCTCAACGCAGAACGAAAAACCAAACACGACGGATTTTCTAATCCTCCGTTAACTGAGGCCACTAATTTTCGATTTGATTCGATAATAGGTGCATTGAACTCCTCAGCACCCTTTTCAATCTCCAGCATCTAAAACAAAACAGAACGAAACAAGACCTTTTAAAATTTGCAACGTCGATCAGATCCTCATGTAATAATGAATGTAGGTACCTTGGCATAAGATAAATGGTCTGCAGCCAACATTCTGAACGTACGGCACAGCGGATCTTGGTCGAACTTTCGAGAGCATTTACTATGATTCCTGGCCTGACCATTCATCATATTACAGAGTTTTTTATACAGAGTCACCTGCTTTACAACTTTTAGACTGAACATGTTGATTGTGCTGCTAAAGAGAGATCAAATTTCACATTATTTTGAATTTGAAGCAGAAAAAGAACTAATTATTTTATGGTCTCAAACACAGACATCATCCTCTGTCACACCCTAGAGTACATTCTCTTGCACTAAAGCAGAATTAGATGCAAAGTGTCTATGTATCAACAGTGTTTCTACTCAAGTTCATACAATTCAAGAATTCACTTCATGCTTTTTTTTTTAATGACTTGATATCCGGTTAGAAGATTGACTAATTCGGGACCAATCCTAGATAGATCATTAGCGGGACCCGATTAAAGCTAGGCAAAGTCTTATGTGTTTTGTATACATCATAAGTTTACGGTGATTTTGATACTCTTGGTCAAATATTTGATATTCTTGGTTAAATATTTGATACTTTAAATGATATTTTTTCAATTTCATCAAATTTTTGATAATCTGGTCAAATTTTTTATATTTTTGGTCAAACATGATATCATTGACTCTAATTATTGATACTCCCAATAAAATTCTTAATACTCTTAATCAAATATTTGATATTTTAATTTTTTCAAAAGTGGTAACACTATAAATTTATAGTGTATACGAAACAAAAGAAACCTACTTTTAAAAGTATGGTCTGACTCAAAATTGATCGCACCTTGTGGCTTGGGTTCAAATAAGAGTATATTCCTAAATCTCAAGACGTCAACTAGCTCACTCCATGCTTAACTTTGGGAAAGAAGATAGTTGCATTTATATAAACCAAATGAACATTGTAATGTGATTAACAAGCACTAGCTACATCATATACTCCCCTTTTTCCCTAAGATCCAACTAAACAAATTATTCAATTAAGCAAGAATGAGTTCAAACAATGAAACTTTTATTTATTAAAAAAAAACATTTACTTTTTATTAAATCCAAATTCACATAACAACTAAAATGAGGCCAATTCTCCCAACACTTAAATAGCTTTTGTTGACATCTCACATGTTCCATTCGATTATTTTATCGGACAAATAATAACTCTATCCACTTAAACTACCCCACTTCATCACAATTCAGCTTGTGTTTTCCTCCGATTAAGATTGAAGAACACGAGTTTTTTTATCGGTTAAATGGTGATTCGGATTCATTACTTTTGGGCATAAGTAGTAGAGCTCTAACCACTTGAGCTAGTCGATCGAAGAACACAAGTTGACATATGATCATGACAATAACTCCATCCCAAATAAGAAATAATTGGTAAACCATATTAAAATGAGAATTAAAGGCTAAGACAAAGTGTACAAAACAATCAAAACAATATAATTAATTGAAGCAAACATGAAAGAGAAAATACCATTAGAGCAGGAGATTTGGATTGAAGCATAGAGCGGTGAGGCGGTAAAGAATTTAAGGTGAGAGCAAGTGATGAGTAGACAAGAAGAAATAGGTAAGAGGAAAAACGTGTGGAGTGAATGGAGAGACACATGTCTAATGCCAGCTTCACCTTTTTCTGCTGTACTATGAAAACCAGTTCTGCCGCAGTATTGTCAGTGATTTATATATCAACTTTTCTTTGTCTTTATGCTGACCAAATTAAGGTGATTCAAAGGAAAAAAATGCTGACCAAATTAAGGTGATTCAAAGGAAAAAAAAATGCTGACCAAAGGTGATTCAAAGGAAAAAAATGCTGACCAAATTAAGGTGATTCAAAGGAAAAAAAAATGCTGACCAAATTAAGGTGATTCAAAGGAAAAAAATGCTGACCAAAGGAAAAAATATCACTCCCTCCCTATAAATTTTTCAACTTTAGTAATATAAAAAAAGGGAGATTATCGGTTCCATAAAAAAATTTCAACGATAATATTAGTTACACAATTTTTTTAGTTCTTTTTAAAAATAGTCACGACTATTATTTTTAGAATCAAAATTTTAATTTTATCTTATTCTCTTGGACCAAAAGCTGCAATTTATCATTATCTTGCAATCAAAATCGCAATCTTTTTGGGGTTAAAAATGTCGGAAAAAAATACGGAACCAAAAGTGTCGAAAAAGGACTATTAATTTTACAAAACACTCATTCTCTTGAGATAAAAATACAATTTACACTTTAAAAGTGCCAAAAAGTTTACAACACTCATTAAAAAAAAATTCTCATTAACTTTCATAATATTTGTATACCAAGTCACCTTCATAAAAACAATAAAATATTTTATATTGAAAAATCACAAATAGGTTCAAGAAAAAATTTAAAATTACAAATAATTTTATGTTCAAATATTTTTTATGTTTCGTTTAAATTTTTGAACCTATTTATAATTATACTATTTTTTTGATCCTATATGTAAATAACCCTATTAAATTTCAAAATATTTGTATATCACGTCACCGTGTTATATCATATATGCGGGTTGGAATAGTATTTTGTGTTACTCCCTTTGTCTAGTTATTAAGTTTTAATATTAGAGTTGATTAATAATATAAATTATTCTTTTATGGAGGTAATGTATTTTTTTCAAATTTAATAAAAGAGTTGTTTAATAGTATTAAATTTAGTTTAATGTGAGAAAAATAATGATATATAGTGTAATATTGAGGTGTTTAAGATAGATTGAAAAAAAAACTAAAATTATTTTTATTGATATTTAAAGAAATGATACATATAATACGAAATAATTTTTTTTTGACAAATATTGCATTTACTACGAGACAAAAAGAGTTTATAAAGGTAAATATTAAACTGTTTATTTAATTACGATATATGTATTATTTGTTTAAGTAGACAATACGTATATTTAATCATTAATTAATATAATTTATGTGAGTTGACTAATTATATTATTCATATCATTCACATAATATAATCAAACTTAACATTTAATGTGTATAAAACCGGTAAAAAAATATTGAATGTGCATAATTATTTAATAATTACCAATTATTTAATATTATTATTGGGTGATTAATTTAATTATTGATATACGTTACCAAAAGAGAAATATATATATATATATATATATATATATATATTAATGATAGAATTTTTATAACCAACTTGGTAATCTATCAATAATATTATAGATATATGTAATTGGCCTACAGTGATAATATGCTCACATGTGGTACAAACTTGGTAAAAACTCGTATAAAGGCGTCTCATATAAGAGATGAAATTTCATATATATATATATATATATATATATATATATATATATAGTATCAAATGTCTGAGAATAAAAATTGAAAAAAATTTAAAAATTGTAAGCGAAGTATCAAATATATGAGCAGGTTTCACCCAAGATTGCCCCCACAAACTTATATACCCATCTGGCCACCAATATAGTGATGACACATGAACAATCAATTAAATAATAGTAGGTTACACTACTTATACATGAAAACAATATATATATATATATATATATATATATATATATATAATTTATTGTTTAAGGCATAATATTAATTATATTTGAATATAATTTAGCAACTAATAAATTAAGGGATTATAAAATTTTAATTCACAATAATATATAAAGTAATTTTTTTGAATTGTGGGTATAACAAAGTTTGGCATGTTGTAAACATATAATTTAGATTTAAAGTCATTCATATAAATTTAAGATAATATAAGGAGTTATTGACAATAATTAAAAAAATACTACTCCCTTTGTTATGGTATAAGTTATCAATTTTTCTATTTTGATCTATTCTAGTATAAGTAACTCATTCTATTTTTTTGGCAACTATCCATTAAATTTATATATACACCTACACTTCACTATTATTTACACATTTTGTCCCTCAATTAAAATAAATTAAACACTTAATTAATCCACTAATAACCCAATATAATAAATTTTTGTTAGCTACCCACCCTAACCCTATCTCACGCATTCTACACTTCTCATCTCAGACGCCTCTCTGTCTCCTCAAACCCTAAATTTTGAACTATGAATCTGTGTTGTTTCCGGTGAATGAGACGTCGAAAACTGTCGATTTCATCACACCATTTAAGATTTTTTTTTATCGGTTAAATGGTGACTCGAACACATAACCTTTGGTGACGTAAACCGAGCCTCAATATCTAGTGTTTGATTCGATGTTACGACTTTGAAGACTTTGTCACGGATTCGTTGGATTCAAAGCCGTGGTCGTTGAAATGCTTTTTGTAGAGATTGATTTTCTTGATATTTTTAAAGAATTATATTAGTAGGTTAGATTAGAAAAAAAAATTTGAACTAAGGGGTTTAGCCCGCTTGCCACCGAGCTCCTCACTTAAGTGGGAGAACTAGATTCAATTTTCTTTGGGAGCGAATTGGAGTGGGAGGTATAAGGGCTCTTAGAGAATTTGGAATTGTAGAAAAGACTTGGTGAACTAATTTCCAATTACTAACAAACTAACATTTACCGATAAAAAAGAAAAAAAAATTTGGATGATTTTGAAAATTAATAAGAATAAAAGTGATTTTGGGATATTGTATAATTTATTTAGAGTTGTGTTTAGATTTAGGAATTTATGTGTATATATATATATATATATATATATATATATATATATATATATATATATATATATATTTGATATGACCAAAATAATTAGAAAAAAATAAAAATAAAATATTGCGCAGACCGAAAAAAAAATGCTAGGATTGTGTGTTTGTGGACCCAGAAAAAATTAAATTAAATGGAAATTTAAAATAAAAAAGAATAATAATATGCTGACCAAATGGGTACTGCCGGACCGAATTGAAATCGGTCAGTTTGTCGCATTCGGTTCATAGCTAAAATTAAATTATAAAGAATTAATAATATATGATCGAGCCAGCTTATATATTGATTGGGCCAATTTGTTGGTTCATTCTAATTAATATTAAGAAAATATATATAATTTTTATTTTTAATAAAATAAAGTTAAACTTTAAATAAAAACTTTACAAAAATTAATTATTCAATTAATATAAATTAATTTTAAATTCAAGAAATTCAACATTAGTAAATTATTGTAATATTGAAAAAAATCAACACTAATTTCCAGTGGAATTATATATGATAAAAACAATAATTATGCACTAATAGAATGCTATTTCATTCGTTTCATACTAAATGATACATTTACTATTTGCGGTTATTAAGACACGAATTATTTGATATTAAATAAAATAAAATAAGGATATAATAATTCATTCTATTTTATTGCAAAGATGTAATTTTTGTCATTGTTGATAAAGTAATAACATTGTGTGTAATTTTTAGGTTTTTAAGGGTATATATAAAGATGGCCATCTTGTTTTATTTTCTTTTAAAGAAATGTATCATTGAGTTTGAGGCACCTTTTTGTAAATATAACATCTAGTATGTGCGACAAAGGGAGTGTATCATAAAAATGAATTTAAATATGCAATAAATTTCTAAGAAACTAATTATAATTAAATATCTTATTTTGTTGATTTTGTATTATTTCGTAAGCTAATCAATTGGGCAAGGGAAGGGGTAGGAGAGAGGGTGGGCAGCCCATTTTTTTCAGGGGTAGGTGAGAGAGGGTGGGCAGCCCATTGTTTTTCAGGACTAGATGAGGGTGGGACATGTGGATAGAAAATATTTTATGTAAAAGGGTAATTTAATAAATTTAATACAAAATAGGTATAAAATATTTTACTTTAAGTAGGTGGGTAAAAAAGTACTACTCTCTCCGTCCAAGTAAATTATTTCCACTTTCCCTTTGTCCTGCTCAAAAATTTATTATTACTCTATTTTTAGTATTTACTCTATCTCACATTATTTTATTATTATTCTCTAAACTACTAATATTCATTAAAACCCGTGTTCAAAGAAAGGAGAATATATTTATTGAAGGGAGGGTTATTATATATGAATGTGGGTAAAAATTATTTTCTCCCAAAGTTTAGTTTGAGAGAATAGAGATTTTTTTTTTTTTTTGTCATTTTAACTTTTAAGGTAGAGAAAATAAAAATATTTATTTTGAAATTTTGAGCCATCTAAAACGAGATGGAGGGAATACGTGTTTACCCTAATAACATTATTTGTTTGCTACGTTAATCAGTAACACATTACATAGACATGCACTATTACATTGTTGCTCATACTACAGTTGAGGTAAACAAATAATACTGTATTTATAACCCGATTATGACCAACAAGTTTTTCAAGTTTGCCTATTTTTGGACCTGCAAATTTTTTCTACTACTTTTTAGATATTTAACGGTAAATATTTCACAAGAGTGTTACTTTGTACATAGTATTAACAAAAAAGGTTAAATTTATTGAAAAGAAAAGAAAAGAAAATGGATGAAAACCACAACCCGATACTATTCTCGAAGGCTAAGACTAAAAGAGGTGTTGTTTGGCCTAGTTAAAAAACCTTATGTTGTAATTTCCCCTTGAGAAAATTCATCACAAGAAAAAATAGTACCAAATCCTAATAATCCAAGAGTCAATTTTCGAAAAAATATGTTCATCGTATAAAATAAATATCATTACATTAATAATATCATAATATTCATTCACTAATATCATTGTATTTATAAACTACTATCACAGCATGTAAATTGTTTGATGGACAAAAACTATGGAATCGGGGGTACACCTTGAAAAATTCCAGGAATGAGCTGCGAAAGATACAAGATTGGAATGTTATTCACATCAACAGAGACTGAATGAAGCAGCTCATCTCTTAGCAAAATATGCGGGAACGCCTACTGATCCTCTTGATTGGATTAGTAAGAAGTTGCGGACGTGGCCTCAAGAGATGAGGCCTCATCTTTGGTAATTTTGTGGGGTAGGTCTTGTAGGATAAAAAAATATTATGATTTTAATTTATAAGAATAAAAATATTATTAAATGAATGATTTCATAAGTGCGTAAGAACAAAGATTTCGATGTACGACATCAGAATTTAAACAAAGATTCCTGAAAATAAATAAATTAGGTGAGATCATGTGTATCGAACCTAATCATCCTCATCAGCAAAAGCAAGCTCACATGCAACTGCAAGGTGGTCACTACCCCATTCCTGCAACATCAACAAAATACTCAATTTAAAGGGAGTGTTTGTTTGAATTCTTCTATGACTAGAGAATGTTTTTTTTTTTCCTCTACGCCCCCAAATATGTATGGTTGTCTCCATGGTGATTATATCACTAGTGTGACACTCTAATTTTGAAAAAATGACTAAAAAAAGGTTGTTTGAATGTGGCAGGATGACTATAAGAAGGAAGAAAGGTAATAATTGCAGCCATTTGCATATAAGGCTCACGCGAAAGGAGAGAGAGCAACTGGAAAACCAAAGATCAGACGCAAAAGTTGCAAGAAAGTATATACAAAATGTGGAGAGATCGCTCAAAGAAGGTTCTCAAGGAAGAAAAAGATCATACCATCGGTAAGTTGCTGAGAGAAAAAGGAGGTTTGCTAGTTTTGATCTCATATACATACTTTGCAAACAAAGTTTGAGGAAACGACAGCTCGAATATAATAGGAAAATAAAGTGGCATACCTTGCTTGGAAGACCTCCTATCTTCCTTAAACTGTCCAGAGGCAAAGCTTCAAGAACTTTCATCGGAACGAGGTCTAGCGTATGCCTGTTCATATCTAGTGTTATTAAGAAACAGTAAATGTCAAGGCTTGAAAACTAGAGGCATACCATATGTAATCAACTGTTCCTGAAAATAAGGTATGGTAGGATGTAACCAGAGGTTCCCCGGTTTTATCCCTGACTTTATGGCTTCCCTAGCAAAACACACACATCTACACCTTTTTTACATCATTCAATAAAGAAAAAAACTAAACGAGTAATTGAGTCGTGCAGAAGCTTGGATGCAATGGATACAAAAGGAAGAAGTTGAATATCTTACAGCAACTTCAGCATAAGCACTGCGTAGCTCTAAAGGATGTTGCAGCCTGCCATCTCTAGATCCAGTGGCAAGCACTATTTCTTCATCTGTCCATCTAATCAGTAATGGCCGGCCAAAGAAGAGTTAATAACATGAAGTTTGTAACGAATTGCCAGAAATTGAGATAATAACGTTTATCTGGGAAATGGTCACACACACAAACTCAGTGCTTATGGATAAGCACTATGCAGTATGCATTCTGACTTTCTTAAAGCTGTGTACTGTAAATTGGCTGAAGACCAATTATGCATTTATTCAATTTTAGTGGACATTTGCCTGTTAAGTGATTGAATCAGGAAAGCATGTGTATTTGTGAGCCTCGTAATGCTGCACAGACACTAGACTAATATGAAATCTCGGCTGCTAAAAAGGACAAGAAAATGAACCTGGTGCCTAAAGACTCAAAACATGCATTTGCAAATCTTGCCAGTAATTGAGATGCTCAAAATGCAAACTACCCAAATATATTTCCAAAATACCCTCCCTGCATTGCGAGTAACTTTTTGATACCAACCTAAAAATCAAATGAAAATAACTCAACTGCAGCAACCAATCAAATCAAATAATCAAATAGTTTGTTAGGGTTTAAGAGTCGAACACCCCAAGAATTCAAGGGAAGAAGATATTAGATTGATAATCGGGAGAAATACCCACCCAAGCCGAAGGCCGTAATACAAATGATAATTCCAGAATGCTCAACAATGGGAGGATACTGGTATTTATATACCTCCTAACCTGGACCCACACGCCCACTAACTAACACAAAAAAACTAATAAAGCCTAAACAAACTGCTAAAACACACAGCTACTCAAAAACTAGTTTCTCCCCTTTTTCTTTAAAAACTTTATTCTTATCATAGTTAATAACAAAAAAAGATCAAATTTCACCCCTCTCCACCTCCCAAACAGCACGTGCACATCACAACACATAGCACAGTTGCTACTTATAGTTTTTCCTGGCTCAAATATAATAGCATTACAATAATAAGATATAGCAATACTCTTACTTAGTATATTCAGAGCATCCTAGGCAATTATTGCTTAATAGCCTATCGAATTCCTTTGTGTCTACGGGCAATAAGGAACCAAGTGTAGGTGACGATGATTAGTACCTCAAACAGTATTCTGATAAAGGTCAAGAGCTGAGAATTTAAAAGGGTATTCAGGAACCAACCCTCCACCTATGCATTAAATGTTTAACCCCATTCTGATACAGGTAAACTTCAGTTTCAATGGAGTGATCAGAAGATAGATGTATAGCACAGGACACAAGCATACATAACTGAAATTAAAAAAAAACTAAACATATTGAATCTGAAAACCTTGATAGACAATTACGCAGAGATCGGGGTTCGGCATATTTAGATGGAAATATCTGGCCAGATATATATCTTCGATCATGTCGCTGGATATTCAACTGAAATAAGCAGGAGGAGTTAGTAACAGGGGTATCACTGGGCACCATTAACAGAAAAAGAAAAGAAAAAACTGCAAAAAGTGCTAACATGGTAAAGAACCAGGATTGACCTTAGATGATGCCAGAAACCGATACATTGCACTCTGGATAAAGATAGAAACATCCCAATGTAAGTGATGGTTAAGTTGCTCTCAGGTTTTTATTAGAAGTTCGTTTTAGAATTTAAGTCAACAACCTGTGGTAAACTATTTAGATCCCCAGCAAGCACAACTGGTATGCATCCCCATTCTTGTGATAATTCATAGGCTTTCTCAATAAACATCCGCATCTGCACCCACCAAGATAAAATATCATTTCAAGATAGCAAACAATATTTTTTCGTTAATCAGTTTCCTTGGCTATAGTAAAGTCAACTTCAGTAAAGTTTATATTACGTCCCTACATCATTCATGTACATTTGCACATTCAATCAGAAAATTCATTGACAACCTAGTTATGGTTGAAAGAGAACCTGAATCCAACACAACACAAACTACAGAGAAAAGACGCAAAAATTCTTGTAATATCCATACTTCTCTGCTTGCTGTTTTGTTTAGATTATGATACAATCAAATTTAAAGTGAGGATTTGATCCACATCAACAACTAACTATAGTTACTTAACTTACCAGCTTATAAAGATATACACACTAACTAAACTATTCTGTCGATGGACTGAATTCAAGAGCAATTAAAATAAGGTTAGAGAGCATCCAGTTATTTACTCTATCTACAAATGCCACTACTGATATAACTTTAGTGAAATCAATAAGATTGCTTAGAAATTTTTGGAGAGAGTATATATTACGTCTATATCTTTTCGACAAGAATCCAAAGGCTATATGACATTTTGTTTTTATCAAGTTTACAGTAACTATATCAAGTTTGCAGCATCATTTCAATTTGTGGCCATAAGGTACAAACCAAGTTTCTGAAAACATTGTCATACTAGGTTTATGTTATTTCACCATGTGTTTTGTTGACATGACCTATACAGAAAACTGAACAACAAATTCAATAAACTTAATCACCTGGCCCAGTTTGATATCTCCACGTTTAGGGTTGTAGAGGACATGTATATTTCCAACCACTAAACTTCGAGGGGCAGTACTACTGAAAAAAACATAGATGCACAAATTATGCAGGGGTAGATAAGTACTGAAAGCAAGAGAGTTTCAAAAGCCAGAGTACGAAATGAGCAGAGAAAACACAACAGTATGCAAAGACCAAAAAAATAGGTAAAAGTACCACTGAGACCGTGAAGTAGCATCAGCACTGACCAAGTCTTGATTTATCTGAGTGATTACAGTTAAAAGCTAATTAAAATTAAGTAATATAACACACAAACACAGAAAGGGTTCCAAGGAAAGAGAAGTACATGACAGACAGATAGACAGACAGCATGTACTCTATGAGGAATAAAAGCAGCCATAAATTCTAGAAAGACTTCATTGCAAGAAATCAAGCAATTGAGAAAGTTTAAAGACTTCTTATTGCAAAAGAATCAAGTAGGCCACTTTAAGGATAGGTGTCATAAAAACTAGCATTACAGTTCAAGGTCCAAAAGAGCATTGTTCAGCAAAAGATGTTCAACACTTAAAACACAGTTTAATAAATTTCATTTCATATTTCACATCATGCTGTTGCTCTTTTGATAATTAAGCAAAGTGTGGAGTGTGTGTCTATACTGGCTTCCATCCAATTGGCTTCTCAGGTAGAATTGAAGTTTCCAGTACAAGTAGAATTATGTCTCCAGGTCTTATGCACAAAGAGCCTCGTATAGAACCCACTTTGTCTATATTATATGAAGCATATTTTCCGTTCAAAACAGAAGTATAGGAAATAATATTTCAGAGGAAAAATGAAGTTGTAGCCAATCTCATGTGGTTTCACGAAACAATAAATTGAGTATTGATCTGCCATGCCACCTTGATGTTTGCTTCTCCGAGCAAGGTTTTAAGGGAAAAAGACATGAAAGACCGTAAAGAATCTTCATATTGAAGAAAAAGTATACAATAGTGTGTCATCATAATACTCAAGATATAACAACAAGCTAACACTTGGGGTTATTGACACTTAGAAAATGAAGCAGCAAACAGAACAGAAACCAAAACCAAATCTCGGCACATACTGAAACTGAATCAGAAAGGCCAGCTTGATCATTTCTTAGTTTATTAAAGAACACTGGTAGAGAAATTAGTTTCAGCTACACCCAACGATAAAGTATAAACTAAATCATGCCAAAGTCTTGTGTTGAAAGAGTAATGATTTAATGGCTAGTGATACTTCGTGTATGTTAGTTTAGAGTACTTGTTTTGATTTTTTCGTCTAACCATTTAGGAACACTTATTGTCATTCCATTTTAACACTCTATTCAAAACTTTTAGATGTATCATTTATTACTTTTGACCTACTAGTTCCAGATATGTTCCTTTTACATTTTTATGATGGATTACTGTTATGATCTTAATGCTTTAATACTAACATCTTACTATCTCAGTTTAATGCTGATTGACTAACTATAATAATCCATAGTTTACCAAACCAAATATTTCAGCTAGGTATTCAATCAAATTAATACAATTTAATGTTATTAACTGTTTTAGATCATTTGAACAATCTAACATTTTCATAAAATTCTTAAATATTTATTATTTATTTAATGTTTATTTTGTGATATATATTTGGGTTTATGACTAGGTACTTGTATTTTTATTTACCAATTTTCCAAACAAAGAAATGTTGGCAATTTACTGTACATAATTGACAAATTTGCTCAATATTTAGTTAGAAAAAGTGGCACCCAAATTTTTTGGTTTACCAGAGTTTGCTCTGTTCCATTATACACACCTACATCAAGCTACAGTTACAGTGGCTGTTGTATTAGATCACTGAAAACCTAAGATGAGATGCTCATTCAAACAGAAAAGAGACTAAAGTTGTTGATTGAGAATCTTGTGTGGCTACTGCTAATTACTAATCTAGTCCCAAATTCATAGATCAGCATACCTTCAAAACACAAAATTGAGCAACATTGTTGCGAAGGCCAAACTTCTGGAACTCTATGTTCTCTTCATGCAACAGAGTAAACCTGCAATAAAAACCGCTGATAATGAGTTATCAGCTTCATGGTAGTTACACCAAAAATTAAAGAACAGGATTCAAAGAATTTTGAGGAGGTCTAATCTGCTAAGTCCGTAGTAAGTATTAAAAAATACAAAGGGCCAAGTTTCAGAATTCTAGCAACAATCAGGCTATGCATAACCAGTAAATACCTCAACTTTAGACTACATTGCCAATTCCCTGTGACGAAAAAACCATTTAACTAATCTGATCACATTTTTCCAGTGATTCAGAGGATCAAAACAAGAACAAGGACACCAGGCTACAAAGAACTTGCCATTAAATGGCAACCAACCTTTTCATTTTTATGTAGTATTGCTGATGAGGGAGGATGATGAAAAAGGAATATCTTACAGCTTTTTCCAAAATATGGCACATCCATCATGTGATTCACCAGCACGACCCTTGTGACCCAACAGATCAATTACAGTTAAAATCTTGTTTTTAGGATCTAAGTAAGCAAATAAAAGACACAATTCTGCACAAACCTTGTTCCGACCTCTGAAGCCATCTTTCTTAAGAATCTTATTCAAATCATCAAAGTGATCGACTTCCTGCAGGCTCAGAGGTTAAATATAAGAATGCAGACTACATGATGAGTAAGTGGTACTTCAGATCAAGCAAAACATGGGGAGAACATAACGTTGCTTCTTTATGAAATCTCTCTATGCAAAGATAAAAATACAGTTAAGCATTGTTTCAAATATCTAAACATGTAGCACAGCAAGAAACCATAACAAAAATGCAAAGTCAAAATCAATATCATGTCTAGCCCCTGGGGATTTTCACATGGAATATAAGAAAAAAAAAAATTCTTACAAAATAAAGCTGCTTGTTGGAAAACAAGAAAATTTTCATTATCAACAAGAGTTTCAAACTGAAAAGATATATGCTAAGCATTCTGCTTCATAATGTTAATTAAAGTTACAAATGGTTTATAGCTATAACTACATGATACAACAAATGAATGAGCTTTATCTTTGATCATACAAACACTAAATGTTTCAGTAACAGCTGAAACTTGCCTGGAAACACAAAATACTCGCTTTGTAACCCTTGATTTCCCTACACAGAAGCTTCTTCCTATACTCCCAATCCAAATGCTTTGGTGAAACCCCTGTATATAATTCAGGATGTTTTGTTGCATTTTCAACACCAAGTATGTTATATGATACAATAACAACCCTGTCTGCAACAGAAAACAGGAACACTCAGACGAACAAAATACACATGTCTCTTTGCTAACATAGGTTGTTCCTCTAAGGGACGAAATCCAAGACAATTACAGTCTGATTACACTGTAAAGTATAGATATAGACGATTAATCTAAGTCTTCTTCAAACAAAAATATTTTTTTCGTCCACGTAAGATAAATGATTCACAAAGAACATCTTCAAAATTTATTTTGAACCATCAAAGTAGAAATCCAAAATCAAATATCATATACTAAGAATTTTATCTCACAACAGACAAAATGAAGTGGACTGCCTTTTGATACGTCTACATCAACTAAAATCATGGATATCACTTTAAATAAAACGGAGCCAGTTAGAGAATATTCTTCATTAAGATTTATTAAGGTGGTTTCTCAAAAATCCTCTTCCAACTTCAAAGAACAAAAAATTAAAAAAGAAACCAAATATCTTGAACCATACTAATTCAGAACTACAACATGAACCCTGCATTGCAAACGTAAAAATAAAATAAAAATGCATTTCATGGCAGTAAATCACAATAATGCCATAAATCGTTGTCCTATTTCCAATCATTATAAACAGTGATTGCGAGCATATTACCATTATATTTGGAAACATCATGAGCAGAATAAGTCCACTTGCGTCGGCAGTGAGTCCTGCGCCGCTTCCCACGGCTTGTGTCTTCCCTTTGGACATGTGAAGTAGAACAGCTACCGCTACGAACACAAAAACTGGATTTGGGGATTGAATCAGGCTCTAGGGTTTGAATTTGGCTACGTGTTTCAATTTCGGAATTTATAACCTTTTGCCTTTTTCTGCTCTGTTGGCGGTAGCGACGAGTGCCTGAAGAATTGGCTTGAGGAGGAGAAGAATGACTCGCCGGCGCCATACGGTTGTCGCCGCTGTCTGCCATGACAGCTGTGCGCCGGAGTTTCCAGGTCTGTTTTGCTTCAAAATGAAGAGCCAAAGAAATTGTTTTAGAATGGTGAGTGGGCTTCTTTATTTTGGTTTTGCATACTCTCAAATTCAAACAGGCTCACTTGAATGGAATCATTTGAAATCAAAAGATTTGAATTTTTCAAGTTAAGTGCACTCACATTGTTTTTTAAGAGCACCCACCATCTGAAAACACACTCCATTTATTTAGTACACACCCCACATCATCCCTATTCTACCCCTCTTTCTTCTTTCTGAATTCATGCTCGACGTCGCACACCCACAAATTTTTTTCGGTTCAATCACGTCTACCGAAAAACCCTCACGCCGTCGGCCTCCATCCACCGCTGCACCCTCACGCCGTCGGCCTCCACCCACCGCCGCACCCTCACGCCATTGGCCTCCACCCACCGCCGCACCCTCACGTTGCCGTTCGTGACCCACCCACCACACATTCGTCATGACCCGAACAAATATTCCCGGTTAGTTTTTTCATTTGAAAATATTACGTAAAATATTGAGTGAATTTTGAAGTTGTGTAAACACATTTCTTTGCAATTTTGTGTTGTAATCATGTTTTTGGTTTGATTAACTTGCGTAAAACTTATTTGTTTAAAATGTGTTTAGGTTGTAATTGTTCAAAAAATACATATAAATGTGTTTATGTTGATGAATTTTGGGTAGAATACATGTTTGTAGACTTGTGTTGTTTACATTTTCATGTGTTAAATTAGGAAAATTTTTCGAAAACTGTTGAGTGTGAGTAATTTTCGAATCTGCCGAATCTGTCAATTTTCAAAACCGGTGTTCCAAAGTATGTTAAATTTTGAAATTTTTGCCAAAATTTTGTAAAAATTTTCAAAGATTTTTCCGAAATTTTGTTAACTTTTCGAAAGATTTTTCAAATTTTGTTAAATTTTTTTACTTTTTATTTCAAATTTTTGCGCTTTACCTTTTTTTTCGAAATTTCTGTACTTTTCATTAACTTTTTCGAAATTTAGATTATTATGGATTTCGATCTATTTTTTGTATTTTAGTGAAAGGTGACAGAGAATCCACCCACCGCCTCTAATAGAAGGAAAAGAAAGGCACCTAATGAACCACAAGAACCGAACCACTACAACTGGAACCACCATAATCGGAACCACAACAACCGGAAGATGATACCACTAATCTTGAGGATGAAGAAGTTTCGGGGTGATTCAGGTTCATTACATGATTCGGGGGTAATTCGGGAAGTGATTAAGGGGGTGACTCGGGGTGATTCAGAGATGATGGAGGAGAAGACGAAGGAGAGCAAGAAGAAGAGCAAGCAAACCAAGAGGGTTCTCGGGAACCCTTTCAACTAGTATCTCCACCGCTTTTGTCAACAACTTTCAAACGCATGTTGCGAAAAACATATGGGAGGGAACGAACGAGGTGTGCTCAAATGCCACTCTCATGTTAGCAAACTACTTGGTTGGGAAATTAAATCAAGTTGATACTTGGCGATTCCGTTCATACTTCAAAGATTCAAAGCTTTTGACCATCAGACGTGTTGCATATAAAAATCCCAACATAAATTTGATTTCAGCTTTTGTTGAGAGATGGCACCCAGAGACGAATAGTTTTCATTTCCCTTTTGGAGAAATGACAATCACTCTAGATGATGTTCAATGTATCACCGGTTTACGGGTTCATGGTCTCCTGTGCAACCTACACTTGATAAAGGCCGAAGGGGAAGTAATGATGTGATGGATTTATTGGGTATAGAAGAAGACGAAGCCACGGAGGCTGTTCGTGGGTAATGTGGGTCTTCGGTGAAACTGTCGTGGTTGAGGGAGACATTTCGGTCGAAGATGACCTCGATGATTCTCCGATGATGCGTTATGCGCCGCACGAGCTTATGTCTTGTACACGTTTGGGACTACTCTTTTTGCAAACAAGAGTAGTATAAAAATTAGGATTAGTGCTATCATATTATTTTACAAAATTATCAATAACAATTAATTATTTTATTATATAAATTATTCATATTTAATATAAATAAATAATATTATAATATTTAAGTTTAAAAAAATTATTTAAAGTATTAAATATTTAACTAAGAATATCAAGTATTTGATCAAAAATTTGAAAAATTGGATGAAATTAAATAGTAGTTAATGAAACATGATCGTATAAAATGTAATCCTCTTAAAAAATATTACATGTAACTATAAATGGTCACCAAAAATTCCAAATTAACCTTATTTTTCATCGCAGCTGCCCCAACGTGATGTTTGCTTTTCAATCTACAGTCTACTCTTTCCCTTTTAAGGTTTTGATTACATATTTATCGTTTTTGTCTGGTTTAATACCGATTTTCTCGATGAAATGATATAATTCAAGGGGTCTTTCGTAAAATATGGTCAATATAGGAGCTTTTTTGGGGGAAATTTATGTGCATTTTGATAAAGACACACAACAATGACGAGATCAAAACGGCCAGCCTTGGATAGTGATGTTGAAGGGCAGACAAAGAAAATAAGCAGCAAGATGCATGTAACAAAGGTGCTCTATTTTTTTTTTTAAAAATTGTATGTGCTCCTCCATTCCAGAGTTGTTTGCAGCTTGTTTGCCTGGTGACACCTAAATTTAAGAAAATGCACTTTTAGGGAGTTGATCATATATAAGTGAAGGGTATAATTAAGAAACCATGTGTACGTAAAGTAAGGAGTTAGTTAATTGAGTTGAAAAAGTAATGATATTATTATAAATAAATGTGTATTGTGAGCGGGCGGATACAAGAGGGCGATAGCCCCCTAAACTTTGACTGCAGTGTATATATATGTGTATATATATAATTATGTTAATATATGTATTTAGTTTTCTATTACAACCCCAATTAATGGATAAATCCTGCTTCCGCCACCGATTGTGAGGATGTTAAAAATGAAAGACGTTTCTATTTATAGGTGTGCAAACAACGGTGGGGGACGAATAAGGTAAGTGTGCAAACACCATTGGGATGGAGGAGGAAGTACTATATATTTAATTTTTTAAAATTGTTTTATTCTTCATCTTGAAACTTTTAAATCTAGCTGAGTTGAAAGTATGATGATGACTGCTATATACTCCCTCTGTCGATCGGTTTTCACACTTTCCTTTTTCGTCCTGTCCCATATCAGCTTTTCACACCCCAAAAAGGAAATTTTTTTCATAACCCTTACCCTCAAAAGTTCAATTTATTTACCACAATGTCATTACTTTTTCTTACACTATTAACTCACAACACACTAATTAACTATCTAATCAACCAAAATTAATTAAATTACATCTAATTAAATAATCTTAGCCCGTATAAATACATAGGTCTGTATAAAATACACCGAAATCGTATAAATACGCATTTGATAAAAAAAAATACATTAAGCCAAAAAAAAATACACAACCCATACAAATTTACTTCAAAAAATAAAAAAAAATACATTCACCCAAGTACAATACACGGCCCAAATACAAGATACATGGCCCATAAATACAAGTATAAAAATACACAACCCTACACAAACCTAATCGGGTCTTATCCGCCTCTCTCTACTCCCTCTTATCCGCCTTTCTCTCTCTCCTCTCTCTCATCTGTCTCCCTTCTCTCTAGAAGCTTCGTACTCTGCCCCCGATCGCCACTCTCCGCTTTCTCTCCGATCACCACCATCCTCTCGATCTCCCTTAAATCGCCACCCTCCGTCTCCGATCTCCCTCGAGATAGCTACCTTCCGATCTCCTCCAGATCGCCGGCTGCTCGATCTCTTCCAGATTGCCACCCTTCGATCCGCCGCCTACACGACCGAAATACAATACACGGTCAGATGGATTTCCATACGTGACACTATCAGTACCTACTTTGCCTCTCCTTTTTCCTTTGGTCAGCTGCAAGTCAACCCAATAAAGTGGGTTTTCTTAATATCTCGTGCCTGCATTAGTGTGAACCGATAGGACAGAGGAGTAAACTGTTAATCATTTCATACGTTTCATAATTTGTTGGAGTTTTACCAAACTAGCAGATGTTTTCTTAAAAAAAAAAAAAAATAGGTGAGTGCAAGTTTTTTTGCAAATTAAGCTTTGGGTATTGCACCGGCGTCATCAATTTGGAGTTTGTTTTTGCTTAGGTGTCGTCATGAAATTAATTTGAATGAGGTGTCACATTCTTATTAAATGCATATATATGTTAATAATCTATGTGTCATTTTTCTATTGATTTATAATTAATATATGACATCTATGTGGCATTTTAATATAGTAATTAATTAAAAATATATTTCTAAGGAGGTTTGAACCTTAGATCTCTTGCAAAATATGTATATTTTTAATAAATAAGTTAATATATAAATCTTTAAATATTTTAAATATATATTTTATATCTAAAAAGTGTTATCATATGACAATTTGTAAACATAAAATTATATTTAACTTAAGCCTATAAGTGTATGTAAGAAAAATTGTGGTTGTATCAACTTTTATAAAAAAACTTAATATAATCATATATGATATTTATTGTAAATATACGATATATATATATATATATATATATATATATATATATATATATAAATTATTCGGAGTAATATTTATGCATCAATTATATATATAAAAAAATCTATTAATTGTCTCTTTTTATTAATAGTAAAATAAATTTGAAGCAAATCTTATATTCCTCTGTCCACCAAAAGTATGCTCACACTGCTTTTTTAACAATTTGTTTTGCTTCACCATTTAACCATCACTTAATTTTTCATATGTTGTTGATTTTATACTCATAAACAACCACTTAACTCATAAATGGACCACACAATATCCCGAAATACCCTTATTTTATCTACTTTATCTACGTTTTCTTAAAACTGTCAAAACTAAACGAGCATACTTTTAGTGGACGGAGAGAGTAGTAAATTCTTTCACATAATTATAATAATTTTAATCCTTAGCATGAATTGTCATACAATTAATATTACCATTATTTAAATTTAATATTATAATTATAATTTTTTATACATATACATTGTTTTAATATATATATTATTATTTGAAAATATTATATATATATATATATATATATATATATATATATATATATATATATATACAATATGTTATATTGTAAAATTTATTTAACGAAAATATCGCATAATACTCAGCATGAGCTCATCTAGTTTTGTTTATTTTACAGATATTCTCGTACATGTTTGAGGAATGTTAAATTCCTAAATATGGCTTGTAATTTGAAAACAAGAATCAACCGAATGTAATTTATGTTTGGTTCACTTACATATGGGTTAAATAAGGGTAGTATAATTGCAAATAAGTTCAAAAAATTTGTACGGAAGAATAAAAATTTACACAAAAGCACAAAATAATTGCACATTGAACTTATTTGTAATTTTGAATTTTTGAACATATTTGTAATTTTCTAAATTGTTTTATGTAGTCTGTTTTTAGTTTTGTGTATTTGTAAAATTAATTTGAAGTTGATTTACTATAGCATCATCTATCCATAAGAGAGATGTTGCATACAATTATAAATATGTTAGAGTGTGTCTCATGTGAACCAAGTTTTATGGTGAAATTTGATTCACTTTGAACAAATAAATTCAGTTTATCTTTCATTTATACCGACTAACAACATTTAGTAATATAGGTCATACCCTTGATTATCATGATTAATACTCTTTGTAATGATGTCTGTTGTAATATAGGCCATATCCTTCAGATTACCACCACCGATGCCCTTTAGTAATATAGGTAATACGCACCCTTCGCTTATATCACGACTATTACCCTTCAATTATCACGATCGATACCATTTAATAATATATGACATATATTCTAGTTATCACGATTGATACTATTTAGTAATACAAGACAAAAAGGCTTGTAAGTTGAGATGATATATAAGAGGTTGCCTTTGAAGCTAATAAGATGAGTTTTATATTAATAATATTTTTACAAGTACATTCTGGTCCTATCACTACAAAAAAATCATCTCCATTTATTGAAATTAAACATATATATGTTAGGGTGGTAAGTAAACCAACCTTGCACTACTATATAGTTTGTTAATTAATTAAGCTAAACAAATTCCAAAATGAAATTTGCTGCTATTATATTCTTGAATCTACACATATATATAGAGAAAAATATTTTTAGACCCGTAATTTAGGGAGGTTTTTGTTTTAAGGATAGTAATTTTACCAGTCTGTGAATATAGGATTTTATATTTTAAAATATGTAAATGTAGGACAATCAAACCAGAAATTAACCCAAATCGGGTTCAATCGCACGTGAATCGCACGATTGTCCTACATTTACAGATTTACGGGCATGTAAAAGCTGGACATTTTGTTTTTAAATTACGTAAATATAGAACAATCGTGCAAGTCACGTGACATTTCAACCTCGATTTGGGTTTATTCGAGCTCGATTGTCCTATATTTACTTATTATAAAACATAGTGTCCTACATTCACACTCCCGTAAAATTATAGTTCTTAAAGCAAAATCTCCCCTAAGTTGCGGGCTTAAAAAATACATTATTCCCCACATATATATATGTATAATGATCATTTGTTGACTATGTGATAAGGTAAGGAAGAGCCTGAAAATGTGGTCGTCTTCACAAATCGGCCTTTCATTCGTGGTCTCTTCTCTCGCATTTAATTTCCTAACCTCGTACCTAATCTTCTTCGAGAACAACCTTGTCCTTCTCTTTTCTCTGTATCTCGACACTCTTGCTTCTCTTCCTGCAATATTTGCTCGACCCCCACCTCGTCCCCATTCATCAGAAATTTCTCCCAAGCATGCAACCTGAAACCCAAGACAAATCTATAATTTTATTTTATTTAAAGGGGACGAAAATCTTTATATTGTAATACAATGTATAGTCTTGGGAATAATTATTTTAAAAACCGTAACTTAGGAGTATCAAAATGAGGATTGAGCTGATAATTTAAGGACAATAACTTTTAAAAGTCACCAATTGAGGCCAAATCTGCCCAAATCAACAAAAATCGAGTCAAATTTGGGCTGAAATTCAAATTGATTTGGCCTGACTTGACTGGAATTCGGACTTAATTTGTGTCCGATTCAGGTTGATTTGACATAAATTCACAATTCTGAAAGTTATTGTCCTTAAATTATCAACTCGAAAGTTACCGTCCTTATTTTCTCACTCCTAAGTTATGGTCCCTAAAAAAATTATTCGCATATATAGTTCAATTCAGGGAGCAAAATTCTTATAAAAAAACCTACATAAAAAAATTCCACATATAAAATGGAAAAAAAAAAAAAATCCCAGGGGCGCCCTTAAATCCATACATGATAGAAAGTGTTCATACTATTTTAGGGAAAATTGCATATTTGTAACATGAAAATTTTTTAATGATAATTTTAATCTCACGTTTTTTTTTTGTCATTTTTTTTTGCATAAATAGTCACAACCATTATCTTTTAGGACCTAAATTGCAAATTTTTCTTATTTTTTTAGACCAAAACCGCAATTTATCATTCTCTTGGGACCAAAGCTGCATTTTTCTTGGGACAAAAATATAAAAGAAAAACTATGGAACCAAACATGTCGAAAAATGGTCATTTTGCAAATTATTCATTCTCTTGGGACCAAAACTGCAATTTACCCTATTGTTTTAATAATCATAATCTTTTCAAAACTAGTGGAGTTTTATTAGGAATTAATTAACCTACGTCTTCCAGTTTTGCATGTATATTTTTGCAAACTCTATTTCATTGTATGTATGTTGACGACGTACATGATCGGCGGAAATATATTTATTTTAATCCCGTAACTTAGGGATTGTATTTTAAGGACAATAATTTTACGAGTTAGTAAATACAAGAATATAGGACAAATTTATCCACATCAGACTCAATTGCACTTGAGTTGAACGATTGTTCTATATTTACAAATTTAGGGTCTGCAAATGTAGGACACCATGTTCTTAAATCAGTAAATATAGGACAATCATGCAAGTCACGTGACATTTATTCAGGCTCGATTGTCCTACATTTACAAATTTAAAACATAATATTCTGCATTCACATAACATGTGGAATGTGATGATCAATAATCCCATGCTAGAATTTTGAGCTTGAAGCAATTAAGTTCAAATGATTTTAAAAATTAGTCAATGCATTATTGATTTAAAAGAATGTACCATGAATTCATCAAGATTAAACCCATGAGGTCGAATCCCATCCGTCCATGGAGAAGCTTGTGTATCCCATGCTGCAATCACTGCATCATAGTTGAGCCTCAGCAACATTCTTGATTCATTTTTTGTCTTTATTTTCACAATCTCTTCTTCTTCTTCTTTATTAATCATGCTATCAAAATCCCAATTCAATTCCAAATCAAGAGATGGATCAAAATGGCAAGCAATCACATCTTTCACTTCTTCATCATCTTTTTCCTCCACTTTTACATATGAAAACTCATCCACATTGTTAATCAACATCTCCTCAACATTCAAATCATTCTCCAACATCATCACACTCTCTATTTCTTGATCAACATCAACACCTCCTCCTCCCATAATAAGTTCCTCGGCAAACGCGTCAAAAACCGGAACCCTACAAAAGAGCTGCTCCTCGGTCTCTTCCACGAAAGGGTCCTCGGAGCTGATCTCCGGGACCAAGTGGCTGGTGGCCAGACTCCCGAGACCTAACGGCTTCGCCTGTCTCGGGGTTCTGGCCTTCCTGGTGAGCCAAGCTGGCGATTGAGGTCGAATCCCTCGTCTTAAAAGACGAGGTCTCGAGACGGACCCTCTTGTGTCGACTCGCGAGCAGGCTCGCCGAGTGGACCGAGGTATCGCAAGCTTGGCACAGGAAAGCATCATCCCCAGGGCAAAACCAGCGCGCCCTCTTCACTAAACAGCTGTCACAAGCCCTAGCGGTTTTCCCTCCAAGTACATTTGAAGCTTTGCTTTGATGATGTTCAGAGACGACGTCGTTCATGGTTGAATCAAATAGTACCAGTTGAACTGCAAATTAAGCTTTTCTGCAGAGGGTCTAGCTTTTATTGGGATTTTCTCTCTCTCTCATCATTAACTTTTGGTGGTTTGCTAGAGTGAGAGAGTGATTTGCATGATTTCTTAGGGGGCCATCAAGAATTCCTATCTGATCTCTGATTGGCTGCAAATTTCATGTTCATCTTGAAGAAATCCTCTTTATTGGTTGTGCAACCTAATTAGGGATTCTTGATGGGACCATCATTTTGGCTCTTTCATTTTCATCATTTTGGTGTTTTCTTGATTAACTTGTGGTGCATTTATTCCAAGTTTGTAACCTAGAGCCTCTTCTATTTGTGGTCCTCTTTCTATTTGTGGTCCTCTGATTGACCTCTTTGTTTGCCTTTTTTTTTTTTTTTAACTTTTCTCCTCCACTTAGTGCATTACTTGTAAACAAATTTTATCGTGAAATTATTAGTTGTTTATTACTCCTTCCGGCCAATTATAAACTTTTCATTACTTTTGAACACAAAAATTAAAGTGATATAATAATAGATATAGTCTGAGTGATGTGATGGTGAGTGAAGAAAAGAGAAGAGAGATAGACAGAAGTGGGATAACTGAGGAACAATAAATGTAAATAATAGTGAAGTGTAGAAGTCTAAATTTAGAAAGTATTGCCAAAAATAGAATAATAAATTTATAGTAAAAACATACCAAAATAAAAAAATGAAAAATATATATACCGGGACGAGAAAGTATAAGATATTAATTTTGAATAATGTTTGTTGTTTCATTAAAGACTAGCTAGTATTGGTTATTTCATGAAAATATAGTATTAATTTTAGGGTGAAACTTGTTCACACGATACCAACTCTTGGTGAAATTTATAGAGCTAAGAAAATTTAAACCTCAACCAATTATTTTCGGAGTAAATTGCATTTTTGTCCCAAGAGAATGAGTAGTCTGCAAAATGATCCTTTTTGTGACACTTTTGATCCTATAGTTTTTTTGATATTTTTAGTTCCAAGAAAATTACAGCTTTGGTCCCAAAAAAATGATAAATCGCAATTTTTGTCCCAAGAGAAAGTGGTAAAATTGCTTTGGTCCTAAAAAATGATGGTAGGGATTAATTTTGCAAAAAAAAAAAAAAAAAAGGATAAAAAAGAACGTATGATTAATATGTCGTTAAAAAAATTTTGTGGGACCAAAACTACAATTTTTCCAATTATTTTCACTAGATTTTGATGCATGAGTGCAGACAATTAATCAGTCAATATCTGGCCTTTCGAGCGGGGAAGGGTATGTTCTCAGGTGAGATAAATACAAGAGATATAATTAATAATTACTTTAAAAATACTGAATTTAAAAATGAAACTTATAATATATATTTACCATATATCTGATTCTCAAGAATAATAAGTGATAGTGATGCCACAAAAAGTATATTTATAAGAAATTTAATTTTACTTATGATATATTTTTTTAAGATCATGTCAATCTTAATATTTGCACCATATACATAGAGGGAAAATTATAGTTTTGGTCCCATTTGAATTTTCAACGATAATGTTAGTCTCACGTTCTTTCTTGGTCTTTTTTTGCAAAAATAGTCCAAGCGTTATTTTTAGACAAAACTAATTTTATCTCATTCTCTTGGAACCAAAATTGCGATTTATCATTCTTTTGAAACTAAAGCGCAATTTTCTTGGGACTAAAATTGTCGAAAAAAACTACAGATTAAAAGTGTCACAAAAAGGATTATTTTCACAATTATCTTATAATTAAAATGCAATTTACCTATATATAAAGGAACTCTTCTCTTTTTATGTCACATCTCTTGCTCTATCTATGTGCTCCCTCATCTTCCTCTCTATTTTGTGGTTATGAGAATGATGCGATGTTAGATTGATTTTTTTTTTTATCGGACAAAGGGTGGCTCGAACCCACGACCTTTGAACCATAGGTAATAGAGCTCTCAACCACTTTAGCCTATACCACTTTGTAAGATTGATTTTTCTTTGAAACTCAAAAAACCTAAACTCTAATCTAGCTAGATCTACCCTGTTGTGATGAAGATGATGATGTCAGATCGATTATCATACATGCCGGTTTCAACCCTCTACAACTCAACTGCCATCTTCGCCGCCTCATGCTTCTCTCATAGATGAGGCGGAGGTCATCGTCGCTGAAGGCATTTCTAGCGTCGATGGATCTATTAATGGAGTTCACACTGCAATGTTGATAAGCTCAGGTTGAACTTAAAGTCGACTAAATACATTTGTTGACAACTTTGTATAATCGACTGATGTGGACCAATGAGAAAATCGAAGAAAATATAAAAAATTAACATAAATCTGAAGACATCAGAGTAACGGTGTTTGAGTGTACGAGGAATAGTTAGAGCCTAGCTAAAAACAATAATGTCATCCATTAAGCACATCCCGAGGAAGATTTTGCACCATTAATAATGTGAATTTGAGATGTCCGATTATTCCAACTTCAATCGATTAATTTATGAGACAAAGTCATGTATGTATCAAGTGATCCGTGCAATTGTGTTCGAGCTAAATTGTTTTGAGGAATTTATTC
Source organism: Paraleonurus japonicus (assembly GCA_030762865.1). Lineage (NCBI taxonomy): Eukaryota > Viridiplantae > Streptophyta > Magnoliopsida > Lamiales > Lamiaceae > Paraleonurus > Paraleonurus japonicus. Next base: position 18,035,307 of record CM061056.1, read on the forward strand.
AAAATTTGTAAATTTTCTTTTATGTTAGTAGGAAAATTGTACTTTTTAGTCCCATGAGAATTTTTCAACGATAATGTTAGTCCCACGTTCTTTTTAGTCCTTTTTTTTTTGCAAAAATAGTTCCAATCATTATTTTTAGGACCAAAAGCGCAATTTTATCTCATTCTTTCGGGACCAAAATTACAATTTATCATTCTCTTGGGACCAAAATTGTAATTTTTGAAACTAAAAATGTCAAAAAAAAACTATGGGACCAAAAATGTAAAAAAGGACCATTTTGCAAACCACTCATTCTCTTGAGACCAAAAATGTAATTTACCCTATATTAGTATCCTAATTTACATAAGCAAATAATGGGCCTCTTTTTAGACAAATTCTTATATGAAATATTGCACCGTGAAATAACTCATTTAATGAAATTCGCGAATCCTAGTCGGGTCGGATCGGATTCAATGGTTATTTCCAAAACTCGCGAGGGACAAAAAAATTCGCTCCTCACGTGCTCCGGGGTGTTACTATTAGGTTACACATGTGTTGCTTTAACGATAAATATGTGTTACTATTAAACAAATAATATGTATTTGTCTAAAAATACTCGCCCAAATGCAAAAATAAAAATAAAAAAATGATCAAATAAATCTCTAATCTTATATGTATGGAGGATCAAATAAGTCTCTAATCTTCGACAACTTTATTTTCATTAATAGAGTGCGATTTTATTAATATGAGGGCTTATTTGATCCCAATATTTAAAGAGTGATTTAAATGTGTTAAGAAAAAGGTCATGGGTCTATTTGATCCCACGTATAAGATTTGAGGTAAATATGTGTTATTGTAAGGGCAAATATGTGTATTAAACTCGTGCAAAAGTAAAAATTAAAAACTCAATCTCGTGTGCTTTACTATAAGGTCAAACACTTTATTGTATGAAGAAAAATGTGTTACTATGGATAAATGTTTTATTCTTTTTAGTAACACATTGTCCTTACTGGTAACATATGTTTGATCCTATAGTAACATACACGGGAACAAGATTTTATTTATGCCTTTTGCATGAGTGTTACTATATGAACACAAATGTGTTACTATATAGAGAAAGATGTGTTACTATATGAAAAAAATGTGTTACTATACAAATACAAATGTATTCTGCATAGAGAAAGATGTGTTACTATATGAACAAATCGAAACAGGGGTAATAGTTGCGATATTAATTCCGCTTTTTTAGAAAAACATGTAACACACATCAATTTGATGTTGTTGATAAATTTTATTATTGTTTTGAAAAGATTCGTAGCAATTATTTGACAATTTTAAAAAAACCATCCATGGCTTCTCCTCTTTTTCCTCTTTTTCTATATTTTGCGTGTTTTTCCTCAATTCGATCTCGTGTTGAATTTTCTTTGTTATTTTTCATCGGAGTTCAACTGTTTTATCCCTCCCGATCTTCGGCGTTTTTGCGTCTCAAGAGTCTTGATGCGTGGTTGGGAACACGAGACACAACCATGGAAGTTGTGGAGCGAACGGAGGAGAAAGAAGAATAAGAATGGAGGAGGAAGAAGAATAAGTCTGCGTATTCTTTTTATTTTGACCCGTTCTTTAGCTTTGACCCGCAAGATTTAAAAATTTCCTTTTTAATTGATATTGCACGATGCAATATTTCACAAGAAACATCCTCCTCTTTTTAAACTCATTTTGAAATACTTTACTTTTGATCAAAATTTAAAATATTTGCTAAAAATCAAAACTTTAACTAAAATTCAGTTTTAAATTGACATGACAGCTTTCCAAAATTAAATTAAAAATGATTATATAATCAACTTTCACTCATGTTTGAAAAATAAGTGGTTTTAACCACTTGCAGAACGCCACTTACTAATAAACATCTAATTAAAATACTACTAATATAATAGAGACATAAAAAGACGCATAATCACATACATTAATTCTGTTACGAGTTATATTGTGAGGTGAATGCTCTAGTTAATTTCTACTGATATATTTTAATGATACTAACACCTATAACGTTTGTATTATTATAATTGACACTTTTATTTATAGCAAATAATACTCCTCCGTCCCATAAAAACTTTCACACTTTCTTTTTTTCGTCTTCCATTATAAGTTTCACTCTTAAAATGAAAAACTTTATAAACTCCACCCTCACAATTTTCACTAATTTACACAAATGTTATTATTTTTTACTCTCACATACACATAACCCAATAAAGTTTTTTACTTTATACATAAAAGTTTACAAAATTATCCCTCAAAATCTCAATCATTACATAAAGTGTGCGCCTTCCTATATATGAAAGCTTTTCCTAACGGAGGGAATACTTTTAGGTATAACACCTAACACTTTTTACAACAAATTTGAGTGCATGCATGAAGTGAGTACATATGAAACCGAACCTTAGTATATGTCTTTTGAAGTGATGATTCAAGAAATTAGGTAATTGAGAAAGTATACAGAAAATAAATACATACAACGTGTAAAAAGACTCAAAATCAATGCATATTTTTTTATGATAGGTATTTAGTCCAAGACCCGACTATTGCGAAGAATCAATCTCACCGTCTACTAACAATTGAAGTTAAAGTAAAACCCTAAATAGATTGACCCACCACAAAAATTGATAACACCTGAAAGTTTCAAAATTGAAATCTTACACCATTAGACCAACTCCTGAGAGTTCTAAAAGTAATTCTTACCAATCTTTACTTGGTTAATAATGAGACAAGTTTCATTCATGCTCTCAAGTTGCTAAAGATAGTCATGTCTAGATTTATCATTTTGACTAGTATTGGTTTCTTTTCTGGTATTCCTACAAAATAATTTAGGGTAATTAAAAAAATCACATCCATAGTTTCATAGGTCGCACATAAGTCTCCACATAAGATAAACATGGATCGCATGGGTAACAGTTTTCCAATTTTCTAAATATTTTTTCCCGTCGAATTATTTCTTTAGTATATTTTAACGAGACCTAGGTTGTGGTATGCTTTTCATACTCTGATTTTTGTTTTTTCCTTTAAATTTGTTTATGCAAAATAGCACATATTTGGCTGTGCATAAAAGGGCGACCAAAAATCCCGTTCAATGGAATGCTCCCGGCTTCCATATAACTCCTAGAACCTTCAGGATCCAAATGGAGTGGATTTGAAATCGAAAGGATTTGAGATAATATAACATGCATTTACACAAACTAAAATGAAGAAAACTAAATGAATTAATTTGATTCACTCAAATATTAAACACGAGTGAGAGAAGTGAGAGGATTTCAAATGACTAGATTTTATTGGGTATTTGAAATCCTCCCACTTATATAAGTAATATTTATGTGAACTAAATCCATTCATTTAGTTTTTTCCTTTTTGATTTATAAATATATAATGTATTATCCTCAAATTCATTGATTTTAAATGACTCCATCCAAATGGAGCCTCGATTCTTGATTGTCCAACATCTAAGAATTGTTAAATCCTCATTGCATCTTCCTACTCCGGTCATCACGTCACCGGAAGCAACCTCCCAAATCCTACTCCGGTCAACACTAACTTGCCAAATTACACTGTTAGATGTGAGTGATTGCACTTGTACAAAGGGTGTTCTTGAAAGAATCCCCTATCTCAAAAAGTTAAGACTTTGAATTGAACTGAGGCATGATGGCGACGAACTTTCCACATGGTATACGGAAATTGACTCAGAGGGTTGTGCCATCCGTGGGAAGAAATGAGCAACATTGATAAGATGCATAGTCTTGAACTGCTGAAATTGCAAAACTATGCTTTCTGAGGCCCAGAGCGAGCATATGGAAGAGTATAGTTTCCACCTTCCAATATAGCTCAATCACACGTATACACATACAAGTACTATAAGGGGGTCGTTTGGTTTAACTTTATTAGGGGTGTATTGATCACTGTCTTTATCACTTGTTTGGTTTGTTGTATACGTTATACTACCACCCGTTATTAAGAATAGACCCGTTCAAATAATACCTAATACATGGTATTATAGATTCCAAGTTTCATATGGTATTTGTAATACTTATATTTCTCCAACATCTATTAAATTTCAAAATACCAAAAACACCCTTCACTTTCATCAAAATGTGTTTATTATTATTTTTATTTATAAGGACAAATTAGTCTAAAATAAATTAATACTAGTTATAATACTTGCAACCAAACATAATATTGATAGCTAATAACTAATTATTTAACTCAAGTTTTTGAAACCAAACAAAATATTGATAATAAACTGATATTACAAATATATGTATTATAGTTCAAGTATTATCCGATAAAGAAAACCAAACGAGCAGCTAAAGGTATATAATGCAGACTTATATTGTAGATTAACAGCTGAGAATCTATCCCAAAGACATGTGGACGCAGAATATCGCAAGATCGCCTTTCAAGTCATGATAGATATACTCAAGCAAGTTAAATGTAAAACAAAATACCAAACAGACAAAGATGAAGCTGAAGCACTAAATATGGACCAGAAGGAAAAGGATTTCCTATTTCCTTTTCTATATGAAAAAACTGTTAACATATCTACAAGGCTTTAGACATTCATCTATTATAAAGTGAAAACATGGAGGAGACTACTTTCTTAATCTTAAATCTATCTTTCTGTACGAGAAGTGTGGAAGAATCTTTGTTTAGCTTCTCCAAAAGCTGAAACTTTTTCATCATTTGACATTGATATACATCTGAATTGCATCTAAAATCTTAGCATGGAAAAGGCTTATGAAAAGCAAATGTCTTCACACTATCATAAAATTACAGGTTGAAAAAAGGTATAGAAAATAACATGTTTAACAATAAAGAACAAAGCTAAATGATTTGAACTGGAAGACAATGTTGCTTGGTGTTTTCCCTACTTTAAAGTTTCATACATATCATATAGGAAATTAATTGGAATTTATGCATGTCTTCCCATGAAATGAAGAGGTAGTATATTACTAAATATGCATTTCACAATAATTCATGTGTTAATAATCCACAGTTGGGTGACTTGTAAATGTATTATATTGGTGATCGTTTAATCAGGCATCGCAAGATAGTACAATGATTCTTCTAACCAAACAATTTTTCTTGGTTGAAGGCGATTTCTTTAGTTATCTTGATCAATTAACTATTTTTAAGCATTGACTCACAAGCAAAATGTACTTAAATTAACAGTGATCTTTTATGACAATTTCTATACAGTTCATCAAGCTGAACAGAAAAGTATGGATATCAAACAACCACCCTCAAAGATGGAAGCTGATTGAGGACATCTCAAAAACAGTGACTTTTATTAACTTCCATCTTCAAGCATCAAAAGTATATGGAGCACAATCACCATCTATTAACATAGGTGTGTAACAGAAATTCAACAAAATAAGAACTTAGACATCATTTTGTTATTGATTGTTTGTAACACTCTCATCATTTCACGAGTGGAGTAAGTCATAGGTGAAAGAAGTTCGCCACTTGGCCTTCAGTATCAGGTGAAATAAAAAAGTGTACATTTGATGGTAACATTCAATTAAGGCTAGTTTCCCAACAAACACACCTGATTAGCATGCAGACATTTCTCTACATACAATAGCCAATTGGTATACAAGATAACCTGCAGGCCAGAAAAAGTAACAAAGAAATCAATACTTTTTATACACGGCTTTAGGATGACACAAATCCCAAAACCAACTCGTGAGGTGGCAATTTTAATTATATGAAATCACAGAAAGACATCAACATCAACAGTTGTTGCTATGCTTATTTTCGTCATTTTATGTGGGTGGGAGTGAGAGATAATGATGCCTCCATTTACTGAATCACTGAATCAGTGCTTTCTCACCCTGTTTAAGTTCATTTTAAGTTGTTTATATATATATATATATATATATATATATATATATATGTGTGTGTGTGTGTGTGTGTGTGTGTGTGTGTGTGTGTGTGTGTGTGTATTTATCATAAAACTAACACAATGTTTAATGAATCTAATAATTACAATAAATCATTATAGAATAAAAACATATTTTTAGTTTTTCTTTTTGCGCCTTGTGTTCAAGGGGTGCCATGGAGTCCATTGCGCCTCTAAAAATGTGCATTAACTTGCATAAATGAAATATAGAAAGACTATTCATTTATCCTGAAAATAATACTCAAATAGGTTAAGCTCATCAAAATTAATATAAACAAATCATTGATAGTTGATACTAATGAGTTATAATTCATTTTCCAACTGTTAGGTGGGGTAGAAAATAATTTTGATGGATGAAGAATTATGGAAAATCATTTGTCAAACTTAACTTGGATAAGTTTTGGGTCATGAGATTGGATGATTGAATAGAATGTAAATTTCTAATATCTTAATAAGACAAAATCTAACAGTTCCATAGAAACAGTGCTGACAACAATATGCATACTAATTGGCTCACATGATATTATATGCCAAGATATCATAAACTTTAATCTGAGAAGAGAATTGAAAAAATAAACAAATAAAAAGAATATGAAGGGGCATAAATTTCTCACAGTACAAGAAGCATAGTTGTTTAGGGCGCAAGGCACACCAAGGTGTAATACTGGAGCCCTATTATTTGAGGAATAGTACAATGGGATAATCTTATCTAAATCAAGATTTGCAAATATCTTGCTAGTTGCTATATGAAGGAGATGTAATCTTCCCGTGACAAGGAGAGAGTCAAAAACACTCATAAGTAAAAACACAGCAACAAAGATGAGATTCATAAAGAAAAAAAAGGAGAAAAAGGACCTAGCTAAAGGGCTGCAGTGTTGTTACTCAGTTTCTTCTATCTTAACCAATTTTCCCTTAAAACCCCAGGCCTAAATTCAACACTGTGTTTTGTTTATGATTCACCTTTGTTTACTGTCAAGTTATTTATGTCAAAAAAGGGTTTTTATTTCAAAAAAGTTTACACAAACAACATTTCGGGATGAGAATCTGGAAAGTAAAAGGAGGCGCATCTGAGAAGAACCAAAAAGGCACAAAAAGGCAAACATAGGCTTGTGCCCAAAAGCAGGGTCCATTAAACAGGAAAAGGCGCACAACCTATAGGCTAGAGCGCTCAGGCACGCCTTTAACAACTATGATTAGAAGTTCTCATAGCATCCGCATGGCATAAAGTTCTCATATAATGGCTCATATCACGTTTCTTCTCTCTTTACCAAATCCCTTAAACCCAAGCCTAAATTCAACACTGTATCTTGTTTATGATTCACCTTTGTTTTATTGTCAAAAAGGTTTTTTTTTTTAATCTCAAAAAATTGTCGCAAATCACATTTTGGGATGTACAAGATCTGGAAAGTAAAAGAAGCGCTTCTAAGAAGCACCAGAAAATGCACAAACATAAGCACACACCCAAATAAACACAAAAATGAAGCACAAGTTGTAGCCTTGAGCACTCAGGCGCGTCTTTAACAACTATTATGATTAGAAGTTCTCATAGCATAACATAAAGTTCTCATATAATGGCCCATATCACGTTGTTGGATCAGTTTATGATAATATTTATAACTTTGTTCACTTAATAAGCTACATGTTGTTTCTCCCAATACTAACCTTAGGCCAGTCAGCATGATAACACCTACCTTGGTTATATTTCGAGGACCATATCTCAAAAATCAATATTGAGTTCTGAGATTATAGTCAATTAAATTTTCATGTATAGTAAACTCTACAACTTGAATTTTTACTATGCATTTATGCCCAATGAAAGTAAAGACGAAAATACGACAACAAACAAGATTCAATTTTAAGCCCAAAGTAAACTGATTTGAAGCTGAATACTCGTCCACTGATCCACTATCCACTAAAAAAATTGACCATGTGATCCAAAAACCAGATTTGAATACAGTATAATATGAAGAAATTCAACCTCGTAAAACAAGAAACGAAGGAGAAATAATAGATACCACGGGCAGGAAATAAACACTCAAGGTCAAATCCAGTTTGAAAATTAGCGATAAAACGATGATATGATAGCACAACAAGCTCAACAATCAGATCACAAATACATTAAAATTCAAGAAAAAATAGCAAAAAAAAAAATCAAACGGAAAGACCTCAAATTATTCAAGCTCAACTTTATCGACGAACTAGTCACTCCGCCGACGCCTCCACCTTCGGTCCTGCAAAACCAAATCCCAACATTCAAACAATCAATTCATCAAACACATTGAGAGCATCTAAAAATTAGGGATTATGCTCAACCGTGAAGGGAGTGGGGGCGGTGGTCCTTGCCCCACCCGATACCGCGGGTGGATTCGAGGTACTGGTGGACAAGGTGTCTGCATTTCTGTAGATGATTAATCCCTTCCACGCGGTAGCACCACTTGACTTTCTCTCTCAAAATCTTGGCTTTCTCGATCTCGATCCACTTCTCTCTCACTAGATACTCCCTCATCTCCAGAAAAGCGACCGGGTCCTTGTACGGGTTCTCCGGGTCGAAATCGTCCGGCGGTCCATCGTGGATTAGCACGTCGCTCTTTTTCCGACCCATTTCTGTGAGCTAGGGCTGATCGAATTCTCTGAGGAAGGAATCAGCTGAAGCGAAAGCGTCGAAAGAAAAGAAAATGAAATGCAACGTGCATCGTCATATGGGCTTTTACCTGTAATGACGAATACCCCAAAAACATTTGAATTCATATATGGGCCCGATTATATACACCTCCCTAATTGGTAAATACACCCTATTAATATTACACTCCCTAATGTACCACTTTTCGTAAAATCAAGGGAGAATTAATATAATGTATTTATGATGGTTAATGAGAATAAAAAAATTCATAATATTTTTCCTCCTAAATAAGGTAATTATTACCTATTTTGATCAATCTTTTTTTTTCCTACAATGATCTCTCCTCAATCATTTCTTCTCTCATCACCATCAGCTTATCTTATCTTATTTTTTTTTTTTTTTAAATTAGAGCACAAAACTGATGCTATAACCACCATGAAGACATTTCTTTTTTAATACATTTGGTGTAATAGAGGAAAAAAATATTTTTATGTTCATTTCCATTGAAAAGCTTGTAAAAGCGTCTCCTTAATTATTCTTTTTTTTTTTTCCTATCTATTTTCTTCCTTTCTTCCGTCTTTTCCCTCTCTCTCTCTGCGTTCTCTCTCTTGAATTCAGCGCCACCCTTCACCACCAGTTGTTCTCGTGATGTCAGATTTTGAATAAATTCAGCATAGTAATTCTCATTTGTTCAGGTGAATATTCTGTAAAATTAGTGGATTTTCAATTAACTTAAGTCGAATGTTGTGATTGAATATTGTATTTATTCTTGGAGAAATTATGTTTAATTATTTTAATTAATTTATTTGATTATTTAATTAAAATAATTTGTACCGATCAAAAAAATTAAAATAATTTGATGTTTAATTTAGGGATATTAAACGAGATTATGTTGGTTGTTTAATTAATTTCTTAAAATCGAATTTCGGTGAGTGAGAAATTGATATAAATATTGAAAGGTTAAAGTATCACTCTTGAGTATTAAATGTGCCACATTTACTCTAAGTGATAATTGTCTCACATTGGATAATGTGGGAGTTAATTAACTCCTTATATGTAAGAAGTGATTAAAAGAATTCAAATTATAAGTGGGCTATGCATACATAAATGGCCCCACACGCACGTCTTGCGCCGCCCCTTCCCAAGCCGTCTTGCGAGCAAGAGCCCGAAGACCGTGTCAGTGGACTTGGATCTTGACAATTGGACTTTGGTGGACTTTGGATATAACTGGTACATTACCAAAATTAAACCACAATTTCACTTGACGGATTGGTGATTGCCTTAAATCCGGATCTCTTGGCTCTTCAACATCTCGGTGTCTGCTATAAATAGGAGACATTTGCATCTTTGCATGCACCCTAACAAACGCACCCGGCAAAGATTAGCATATACACCCACGTCGAAATTTTTGCATTTTCACGTCGATTTTACTGCATACATACTAGTATACGATCCGGTTTGCACGTTCTTGATTCGGTGGAGCTCGTTTTCAAGTGGTGCTACTTGAATACGAGGCGAAAGTCGTTTCACCTTTAGGAATATTACGTCGAGCGAAGTGAGCACTATTGGGGCGTATTTGTTTTTGCCAGGCAAAGGATCGGTTCCTTGACTCGACTTATTAGTGGTTCGTGGTTGATTAAGCTCGTTGTTGTTGCGGTCGTTGAAATTGTTCGTGATCAAGAAAGTGACTAATACTTTTTAGTTGTAAAAGTATTACTTTTGTAATATTCTTTCTTTCTTGTTTTTTCTTGCTTTTCCCTTTGGTTATTTAAAGTCCGATTATTGTAAAAGTCATCGTTGGTGCAATTATAAACCAACAATTGATTTGATTTGTGGTATTTGTTCACAATGATTAGTTTAGGGTGTGCACCGGTTGGTTCGGTCCACCGAATCGGTCAAAACCTCCAAATCAAATTGTAGATCAAATTTTTTTCACAACCCGAACACCAAATCGAAATTTTATAAAGTGAATGATCGAAAACCGAAATATTTCGGTTTGGTTTCGATCTCGAGACCAAACCGAAATATTTTACATTTTTAAAAATTTAAAATTATAGTTAATATTTAATTCTAAAAACACATCAAAAGACAAAACAATTACATATAGTATTCATAAGTCCACACTTTAAGCATAAAAACTAAAATAATCTTAAATAACAAAAATAAATATCATCACTAATAACAAAAATAAATGTAATCACTAATCGGCAAAAAAATAAAAAGTTTAGGTATAATATATAATTATAAAATTATTAAATTAAGAATATAAAATAATATATTAAATATTATATATATATATATATATATTATTTTGGTTGGTTCGGAGGCAAGAAACCAAAATTTTAAAATTCTCCAAATCGAAACCCGAACTACATTTTTATTTCGGTTTGGTTTGGTCGATTTTTTCAGTTCACCAAATTTTGCAACCCCTAAATGTACATATATTTTCAAAATTAGTTGGCCGGGTCTGGCTGAATTTGACTAATTTGTATTCATACTGCCTTAAAATTATATGTTAGCTATATATTTATTATATTGGGCGTACTAAATAATTTATATCAGTGTCAAAAAAACGATACAAGTGATACCTTATCTCGTGAAACGACACAACTTCCATCAAAGACATAATTATATGATGAAATAATGTACACAGTTTTGAAAGTGGTCCAAAATGTAACTTGACTTGAAAAACAAAATATCTCTTCAGACAAAATAGTTGATATTCTTTTTTTTTTTTTTTTTTTTATGAAAGCAATAGTTGATATTCTTTGAAGGGCTGTGCTGCAATTTCAGTTTCAACCTCAAACTACTGTCCTCAACAGATAAGGTTAATGCCACGTGGCAGTCTTGTAAGGGTGCCCAACGATAAGGCACCAATCCACCCATATGTGGTTACAAAATGAAAATGTCACCCCATGAGAGAATCGACGGCCCACAATCGCCGAAATTCGACGAGATTGAATTGTGGCCGTTTGATGGAAATCTGAGACGTCCAATGAGAATGAAGGGGGTGCATGCACTATAAAGGATGAGGCTACGGACGAGAGGTATACGCAGTGAGTGAAACAAATTAAGAGGAGAAAAATGGCTTCCTCAATGATCTCCACCGCCTCCGTCGTCGGCCGCACCACCCCGGCTCAGGCCAGCATGGTGGCTCCGTTCACCGGACTTAAGTCCAACGCCGCCTTCCCCTCCACCCGCAAGAACGCCGACATCACCACCATCGCTAACAACGGTGGAAGAGTCTCATGCATGAAGGTACCTACTTAATTGATTAATTAGCTCTAGCCCTAACAAATTTATATTCTCTTTGTCTTGTTTTAGATTGCTTAAAATTTAAAAAATATTCAATATTTTTATTCAATATTTAGCTCTAAATCAATCAATTTAAAAAATAAAATTGAATGTTCTAAAATGATAAATTGGATTATTTCTATATACTATCCTACCTTGTTGTGCAGACAATTAATCCTAAATTAGGTCTTGATAGCATATAAAAATTCGATAAATTGCAATACAAGTATTTATTTTGTAATTAAACTAGTGGTGATACTTACCAATTGTTACCACTTCAACTCCTCTATGTTCCATTTTTATGTTCGAATATGTATTCTATTTTCTGGATATTTAATAAATGAACTCAAAATTGTGGTAGTTCGTTGAATATATTTTTAACATGACACGTATCATTCATTCACATTATGAAACATGGAGTGGAACACCAGAAAGTGACACTAATAATTTCATTTGAATTGTTAATTACACTCTATCCAACAATAATTAAATATGAAGATCTAATTATGTAGAATGAATTAAAGCATGATTTTGAGCAAATTAAATAAACACAATTATTTATGTATGTAGGTGTGGCCCACCGAGGGTTTGAAGAAGTTCGAGACATTGTCTTACCTTCCCCCTCTGACAACGGAGCAACTCCTCAAGGAAGTCGAATACCTTCTCCGTAAAAGCTCATTCCTTGCCTCGAATTCGAATTGAAGGTACACCAATGTGGTTTTTCATACTTTTAATTATTTTTAATACTTCAATGTTATAATATTGATTATTATTAAATATAAATAATTTAAATTGAAAAAAATATTAATTGTTAGTGATACACCTAAACAATAATATGATACCCCTGATCCCGATTCGTGATACCCCTTGTGGAATTCTTGATACCAATGAACAAATACTTGATATTTTAAACTTTTTAAATACTTGATGCTCATTATTTTATAAAATATTGTTAATTAATTATAATAAAAATATAAGGAAAATTATAGAATTTTCAATGACAATTTTGATCTCACATTCTTTTTGTTTATTTTTTAAAAAAAAAAAAACGGTTTCTACTATTATTTTCAGGACTGAAACTAAAATTTTACCACATTCTTTTAAGATAAAAATTTCAATTCTCTTGTGACAAAAAATATTGAAAAAAACTACAAGGACCAAAAGTATTTAAAAAATAACCATTTTGTAGACCACCCATTATCATGCGACCAGAAATGCAATTGTCCCAATAAAGTATGAGTAAGTGTTTAGTTTCCCGTGACAACATTATTACTATCAAACTAATATTTTTACTTGACGCAGGACGGGTTCGTGTACCGTGAGAACAACAGGAGTCCCGGGTACTACGATGGACGATACTGGACAATGTGGAAGTTGCCCATGTTCGGGTGCACCGATGCAGTTCAAGTGATAAACGAGTTGAACGAGTGCCTGAAAGAATACCCACAAGCCTTCGTCAGAATCATCGGATTCGACAACGTGCGTCAAGTCCAGATCTGCAGCTTCATCGCCCACAGGCCAGATGGGCTCTAATCACGCCTTGCCCGCCCTATGTATCGTGCATGCAATTTGAATTTATGCTTTCATGGATTTCAATTAGGGTTTTTTTTTGGTTATTTCTTTTTGTTTCTTATCCAACACATTTTGTGAATTTCATTATTTCTCGGATTTACCTAATTCCGATGGAATTGGATTGGAATTAATGAATGTATGAGGATAATTGTACCATGGACAACCATGTATCATTTTACTTGATATAAACTATAATGCATATTTGTTTGATATACATGCATTCTTGATGTTTTAATTTTTAACCGAGGTTAATAAGTTATTTTTGGCTAACGTTGATATTTGTGAAATATATATATATATATATATATATATATATATATATATATATATATATATATATATATATATATGAAGTACCTAGCTGTTTAAACTTATATACCCTTGCATAAATTTTGTTTTGGTTTTTCACACGAAGTAATATATATAATATTAAATGTGTAACGGAGTATGTGATAGAAAAAATAAAAAATAGAAAAGATAAAGGTAGATAAATATATAGAGATGTAGGGACATTTACTTTTCAATAAAGAAAAAAATTACTTGACACGCCAATTTTGAAAAGAAAAAAAAACAGAAGTATATAGAAAAAATGATTGACTTACGTAATATCATAACATTCATTTGATAATATCATTATATTTATAAATTAATATTACATTTTAAAATGTTGTGATATATCTTGGCGGGGTAAAATATTGTGATATTAGTTTATATAAGAATAATAATATTATTGAATTAGTGTGATGATATCAATTTTTAATACAGAAAAAAGTTTTACCTGTGAATCTAACACAAAGGCTATATCTTGGTTATAATTAATTATTCAAATTATTATTACGTACAAATGTGACTTGTCTTCGAGTCATTTTCGTCCACCTAATTGGGACTATTAAACTCAACCACACAAAAAATGTAAATAATTGCATGTCATCATATGTCCTATTTCTTATTTTAAATATGCAATATAAAAAATCGACATATAACTACCCCTTATCTTCTTATAATGTGGGTGGTAGTCTCTTTTCCTTGAGAGAAATTGACAAGTCATGATTAATTATTTTCTTTGTTTTTACCGTAAAAAAATCTTTGTTTTTGTTCACAAATAACTTAAAGAACGTTTGGATGGGGTGGATTTGAAATCGAGATTTGAGCATAATATATCATGCATTCACACAAACTAAAATGGAGAAAAACTAAATGAATGAATTTGATTCACTCAAATATTAAATACAAGTGGAAGAAGTGAGAGGATTTCAAATAAGCCTAGGTTTTGTTGGGTATTTGAAATCCTCCCACTTATAAGTAATATTTGTGTGAACCAAATCCATTCATTTAGTTTTTCTCCATTTTTATTTGTAAATGTATGATGTATTATCCTCAAATTCGTTGATTTGAATATTTCCATCGAAATGGAGCTTTAACATTTTGTTCACAAATAACTTATCAGCAATGCCCAAAGTATGCATCCAATTAAAGTATATATCAAATACGCACAATGTAAGTACAGACAAAAAAAAAAAAATTGTTCCCATAATTTATTGGGTCTTCGATTTTTGTCTCAAAAAGAAATCTGCCCAATTTTGATCCCATAGCTTTTGAATTTGTCCAATTTTGATCCAATAACTTTTGAATTTGGTCCTCGATAATGTATATGTACATTAAGATCTATAGATTCCAATTGATTAAATGGATACAAATTTACAATCAAGGAGAGATATGAATTTATTCTATTCTACATTGAAGAATGTTCTAAGTCCATGTTATCGTCCAATCAAAAATATACTCTTGAAAGATAACTGAATATATGTCGTTGGATTTTCTCCATTCGATATTCGATTTAAATCAGGGCAAAAATTTGTGTAATCCCAGATACGATAAACTTTATTTTTATTATTATTGTTATGCATATGCATATGCACATCACATATAGTAAATGTGCATGCATGATAATAATAGTAAAAATAGAGTTAAATCGTATTCACTCGGTTCACACAAATTTTATTCTTAGATCAGAGGCATGACTCATTCGGATTATTATTCATGTACACTCAAAAGGTAACATAACTGGTGAACAAAATTGAATAATATAAATGAGTGTTGATCCAAATGGTAGGTCTAAATGGGGCTGGGATGAATATATCTTCCTCTTTTTCTTTTAGTACAAGTTAACTTTTTCACCTTTTCAAATCTTAACAAATGGAATTACAACAATGTTGAATACAACTTTTCTGGCTGTAGACTAAAGAGTCGACAACTATATCGATTGTTATTGAAAACTTAATTTCCTTTAGATTTTTGGAAAAAGCAATATATAGATGAAATTGAGTACAAGGGTACTCAACCCTTACAAACAAAACAACCAAATACAAACATTGATCGTCGTATTTTAGTGATAAGAAATTTGCGACCAAAGTTATTGAACCCAAGGACTAGGAGTACAATGGAGCCTCGAAAACATACGTTTCCATAGAATTATAGTGGCTAGTCAAGATTGCAAAAGAAAAGCAACAAAATAACAACACAAATCCAACAAGAAATTAAACTAAGCAATCAACACAAAAAAAAAAAAATACCAAGGATGAGATAGAAGTGCTCGGGTGCAAATCACCAAAGACTCGTCAAATTCGGATCATCAACAATCAAGTGTTCATTCAAAGAGGGATCATAGGGATAACCAACAAATAGTTCAAATAAAACCGTCTTCTGGATAAGCCTAGGTTCTAAATGATCGATTAAGCACGTAGGAATGTGAGAGACGACACTCTCACCCCCTCACTAATCACAAGCAACAACAAGTAATCAATGTGCCTTAATGAGGTTCTAATTAATCAACCAAGTATCCTTGTGTTAACCAAATATCCACTTCAATCACTTAAACAAACCTAACACCTATGCATCAATTCAATCAACCAAGTATCCTTGCATTAATTAAATCAATAAACACAAGATCAAAGCTCACATTAGCAATTAAATCATACAAAGCATCATTAAGACAATTAATCACCTCAACAAATGAACACCCAATCATCAATTCACCAAAATCAACTCATCAAGGATCATTACACCCAAGCACATATGAAATTTAGCCTATCATGGCTAATAGAAAGAAACCCATTATATTAAGAGAATAAGCATTCATCATTACAATAGTTTTAACCAACAAAACTGAAATTAAGGATAAGATATCACCTAATTAGCATCCCAACATTAAGAATCCTTGTCTTGATCATCCAAATCGAAGAAAAAATGAAGAATCTAACTATGTGTGTGTAAGAAAGTGTGTAATGGTGTGTGTAGGAATTGTGAATTTTTAACTAAGTGTGTAATTCTAGGCTAATTGTGTGGAATGGGTATTGGAGAGATAGCTTGAAATCTGATAAGGAGAGTATTTATAGTGGGCACCTAGGTTAATGGACGAATTTTACATTTAAGCCCCTAAGAAGTGCTCGATTAGAGCTTAAAATCCTCAAAATCGCGTCGGCCGACTGGGCACGCCTTAAGTGACTCGGGCGAGTCACTTTGTGTTGCCCGAGTCACTTGGACTCGTCAAAGATCCAACTCGGGTGATTTTCACGTGACTCGGGCGAGTCACTTTTGGGTTGCCCGAGTCACTTTTGTGTTGCCCGAGTCACTTGGCTACGAGATCCAACTCGGGTGATTTTCACGTGACTCGGGCGAGTCACTTTTGGGTTGCCGAGTTACTCTTCCTTGTGTGCCACCTCCGCTTCGTTTGCTCATATCTTCCTCATACGAACTCCAATTTGGTGATTCTTTTTGCTACGCGAAGCTCTCTCGGCCCTCTTTCTACCCATGTAATTGCCCAATTGAATTGAATATAATAGATGTCCTCAAATTGCACTCAAAGTTGACCTCAAACCTGTAATTTAAACACATAATATCAAATCAAACAATTAAGTGCAATTGGAACAACTAATGGTAAATTATCATGAAAATTATATCAACTTGAGACAATTAAGCACACAATTATCATGCAATAATTCACCCTAATCAAACATCACCAACTCTAATATATCAGTTTCATCACCAATGCCAAACAAACCCAACTCTATTCTAAATGCTTTCCAGTAGCACCAGTGGGATTCAAGTGCCAATCATTCAAACTAAAACAATAGCTTCCTTTCCTCTCAACTCTAAACCAAGTCCATTTCGAGTCTAACAATGCCATTTTCGAAGCCGACCTCGGTATCTATCAATTTGTTCTAAAAATAACCTCATTCCTAAGCTTCCATATACTCCACACAATGCTTAACCAGATGCTATTCCACATGATTTTCCTGAATTTTCCAAGGCTTTAATCCTCAAAGCTTCAAAGTGTCCGTAAGCCGACCTATGCCCTACCGGTTGTAATCCCAACCACTCCCAAGTCCTCGCCCAAATTTTGTATGCTATAGCGCATTCGAAAAATAAGTGGTTTGCATTCTCCTCTTCTAGCCGGCAAAAGCAGACATAGAGCGTTTTCAACACAAACACCTCTTTTCTTCAAGTTTAATTTGGTTGCCACTCTCTGTCATTGAAAATTTTCCAAGCTAGAATTTTCACTTTCCCGAGCTACAGTCTTCCAAAGTTTCTCCCAAACTTCAATCGACTCTTCTGCTGGTTTTTTTCTGAGACTTATAAGCCGACTTGCATGTAAATACACCCTCACTATCCTTCTTCCATACCCGGTTGTTCTTCGCCCCTGCACGGGCTTCATTTACTTAGAATATCCAACATCGATTCAAGCCTTTCCTCCTCCCAATCGTATAAATTCCTTCTCCAACTTAAGTCCCATTTCCATAATCCTTGTGTGTCCCACCAACCCACTTCAATGACCTCTTTCCCTTTGTCCCTTGAAAGCATGAACAGTCTTGGAAAAACAGCACTAAGGGCTCCTCACTACACCAAACATCCTCCCAAAAACTTATTTTACTGCCATCCCCTATTTTCCTAACAAAGTATTCTCACTTATCCAACTCCCAGTTCTCCTCCCTCTATCCTTATAATGTCTCTAAACCAACCTGAATAATTTTTCTTAAATCGATTCCTTTCCCTCCAAACTCTTCCCCGCCAATCGCATCTATATTTGAAGAAAGAATATGGTGTCAAAAGCTGATTATCATCGTTAGGAACCTCCAATGCCATTTCCCAAGCGAGAGAGATTGAACAATTTCAAGTTCTTGACTCCAAGACCTCCCCTTGATTTTTCCTCACAGATTTTTCCCATTTGACCCAACTTATCTTCCTTTTCTCCTCGCCACCTCCCCATAAGAATCTTCTCTGTATATTCACAAGGACAGAAATGACTTTACTAGGTGCTCGATAGAAGGAAAACAAGAAAGTCGGAATGGCATTTAGAACTGCATTAATAAGAGTGACTCGACTCGCAATGGAAAGATTTCTACTCTTCCATAAATTCAATTTCTTCTTCACTTTCATCAACACTTTGGGTCCCAGTTACGGGATTATTAGCTCTTGATCCAACCGTCACCCGAGGTAATTGAAAGGTAGGTCTCCTAACTCACAATTCATTATTTTCGCCACTTTCTGTCTCCAAGCATCCTCATAATTTATCAAGTAAAGAGCGCTTTTAGAGTAGTTAATCACAAGGCCCGACATCAATTCCACCCATCTAAGAACTTCTTTGAGCACCCTTAAGCTTGCCTCATCTCCTTCCCCAAAAACAAGGTGTCGTCTGCAAATTGAAGGATATCCACTTTAATTTTTCTTTCACTAATTTCCACAGATTTGTAGATATTCGAATCTCTAGCCGCCTTGATAAAGCTCTCACTCCTTCGCCACGATAAAAAATAAAAACGGGATAATGGATCCCCTTGCCTAAAGGCCCTTCAAGGCTTGAATTCTTCCGTTGGGCTTCCGTTGACTAAGATTGAACACGACATCGAATTCAGCATCCTTTTATCCGATTTCTCCATAAGGGGCTGAAATTCATCTTCTCCATTACTTCATCCGTAAAGCTCCATCTTCTTGAATCATACGCCCTTGCGAAGTCCACTTTGAATATAGCCGCTCTTTTCTTTTTCTCTGATCTCATCAAAAGCTTCATTAGCAATCACCACCCCGTCCAATGCTTGCCTTCCGGAGATGAAAGCCGCTTGTTCGGAGATATGACCTTGTGGATCACAAGCTTAACTCTGTTTGCGAGAGCCTTTGCAACAATTTTGTATATGCTCCTATCAAGGAAATCGGTCTAAATTCCTCTAACTTTGATAGTATTGCTCTTTTTGGCACAGCGAAATGAAGGACGCATTCCCACCTTTAACCATCCTTCCGGTTCTTCCAAATTCTCTAACACAGTCCAGAATCTCTCCTTTGATTGTTTCCCACATTCTTCGAATAGCTTTGAAGTTCAGCCCATCCGGCCCTGGACTTTTGTCAACACCGCATTGCCAAATAGCTTCTTTTATCTCTTCTTCGGTGAATTCCTTCGTAAGCCCCTCATTTTCCTCTTCGTTAAGCTTCTTGAACGGTATATTTCCTACCTTCAAGTGAATATTTCTTTCTTCTTCCCGAAATAGTTTTTTATAGTACTCCATGACTGTCTTTTTGTTTCGTTTACCCCTTCGACCCATTCTCCCTCGACAAAAATACCGTCAATACAACTCTTCTTTAATCTCCAATTTAAAATCTTGTGGAAATACCGGAATTTTCATCACCTTCTTTAATCCATTTTTCTCTTGACCTTTGAAACTCGAGCATGTTCTTCGTGGCCTTAGCTTGAGTCTTCAACGCTGTCATGCATTCTCTTCTTTCATTTATTTCTTCCTTGTTTAATTGCCCGGATTCCATCTTGAGATCGAGCTCGTCGATTTTCTTATAAGCTTCATCAACCTTCCTGTTTAGCTTTTTATCTTGCTCCATCCCCCAACTCCTCATGTCTTATTTGAGTCTTTTCGGCTTTTCTTTGGCGATAAACCCAGCCGAACCGAAAATCTCGTACTTTCTCCACCATTCTTTTGTCACCGTATCAAAATCTTTAGAGGACAACCAAGAATTTTTGAATTTGAAAGGTTTTGGTCCCCAATTCTTTTCTTGATTTAAGACCACTAGAGCACAAAGGATCGGACATCGACCTTCGCTTGCATAAAGATTTAGCCCTCATTCCGGTAAATCCATCCCTTTTCATTAACAAAACTCTCACAAGTCTCGACGCCGCCATCCCATCATCCTTGAACCAAGTGAATTTTCTACCTTTCACCAAATTCATACAAACCACATCCCGAAATGAAATTTTCAAATTTTTGGCATTCCGAATCAGGCGTGGGATTTCCTCTTCCTTCCTTTTCCGATGAACTTTAACCTGTTGAAATCCCCGCCAAACATAGGATTGAATCCTCATAACCCCAAAAAATTCCTCACCAATAATAAAGAATTTTGTCCTCTCCTGACCTTAAGCAAAGGAGGTAAACACAAACGATGGAGCATTTTGCACGATCTTTCCCGACATAACCTCCGATTTCCAACCCGCCTTCTCTATCCAAACATTCCCTCATAACAAAACATTGTTCTTCCAAGAGCAAATCGACTTCCGTATAAGCCCGATGACCCTTTAAAAGCCCAATCAAACTCATCATCTTCCCGAAACTTTTACAAATATTTGGCCCAATTGCTCTAACTTTGATTCTTGTATCAAAATAAGTTCACTCTTCTCTTTTTGACTAACTCTCTTATTTCCATTCTTTCGCCTCCCCCAAACCTCTTATATTGAAAGTTAACATATTCATTTGGACACCAATTTCTTATCCGTCTGCTCCATTTCTTCCCATTTCTTCGTAATTGCCTTTTTGTCTCTAACTTCCATACTCATCAATCTCTTAATTATTTCTTCTTTGTTTCCTATCACTACAATCCTCAGGTCCCTTCCCCAAATCAAAAATCGATTGTGCTTCTCTCCAAAAGTAACTTATTACCCACTCCTGCACTCTTCTTGGTCTTCATTATTTAAACTAAGTGTGATTTCTTCTTCTTTAAAAGATGAACTTCCTCCATGTTTCCGCCTCCAATCGCTTCTTTCGGATTATTCCTTTCTCCTCCATACCTTTGATTTAATTCTTTTCATCCAACCTTCTCCTTCTCCTTTTGCATTTTCTTCCTCTGCTTTTTTGTTCAAGGAGATTTTATTTCCATTATTTTGAGAGCTACACCAAATATCAATCAATCCCTTTTATTGAAATGACTCCGTCACTTGGAAAGTGAGAAACGCCCCTTTTATTCTCCTTATCCATCCGCTGACCAAAAATTGGGCTTCTTTTAAAGACTTCTGCCCATTTCCTTCACTAACTTTTGGCCCATTACTCTTTTCCTCCTCCATAGAATCGCCAGTAGGTCCCACTTACATTATTCGAATTAGCCTTCAAAACCCTGCTTGCTACATCCCTCAAGCGATCTTGCGAACTCGAACTTCATTGGGATCATCATTCTCGCCTCCCTGCCTTCCGCCGACAAATTTGAAAATTCTCGGGAATGTGGAAACGCCGTTTCATCCCCGATAGTGTTGGAAAACGAACTTAGTTTCCTCCGCCTCATATTACCAAATTAACTCCCTCGGGTCCTTTTCGATCAAATCAACGAGTCCGATCGTAGTATTTTAGTGATAAGAAATTTTTGACCAAACAAAATATCGAACCCAAGGGACTAGGAAACGGCTGAAGCCATGAAATTGCACGCTTTTTTAGAATTATAGCGGCTAGTCAAGATCGCAAAATTAAAGCAACAAAAGAACAACACAAATACGACAAGAGATAAAACCAAGCAATCAACAAAGGAATACCAAGGATGAGATAGTAGTGCTCGGTGCAAATCACCAAAGACTCACAAATTCGGATCATCAACAATCAAGTGTTCATTCAAGAGGATCATAGGATAACCAACAAATAATTCAAATAAAACCGCATCGATAAACCTAGGTTCTAAAATGATCGATTAAGCACGAGGAATGTAAAGAGACTGCACTCTCACCCTCACTAATTACAAGCAAACAACAAGTAATCAATGTGCCTTAATGAGGTTCTAATTAATCAACCAAGTATCCTTGTGTTAACTAAATATCCACTTCAATCACACACAAGTAAACCTAACACCTATCCATCAATTCAATCAACCAAGTATCCTTACATTAATTAAATCAATAAACACAAGATCAAGGCTAACTTAAGCAATTAAATCATACAAAGCATCATTAAGACAATTAATCACCTCAACAAATGAACACCCAATCAACAATTCACCAAAATCAACTCATCGAGAGATCATTACACCCAAGCACATAAGAAATTTAGCCAATCATGGCTAATTGAAAGAAACCCATGAACATTAAGTAAAGGGAAAACATGAACAAGCTGAAATCAATAAACAAAACTTGAAATAAATGGTAGAATTCACCTTGATGGAGTCTAATACAACTTGAATGATCAATTCTATCACTTATTACACTTGGGTAATGAAAATCTATCAAAATTTGATGAACACCTATCACTATGTGTTTGTGTGTGTGTGAAAGTCGAAAATTAGAACTAAGGAATTTATCTAAGTATAGAATGTGCTCTAAGTGTGTAATTCTCCCTCAATCAGCTGAAATTAGGGTATTTATAGTGAGGGCAAAGTTAAAAATAACAAAAATTGCACCTAGGTCCTCAAAAATCGATAACTCAGCAAAAATCGCGCAGACGCAGTCAACTCGTCGAGTTGGTCAACTCGGTCGAGTTGAAGGCAACAAAGGTAACCGAGGATTTTTCTCAGTCAACTCGGGCCGAGTTGGTCAACTCTGGTCGAGTTGGTCAACTCGGCCGAGTTGGGCCAACTCGTCGAAGCTGATTTCTCATTTCTCTCTTTCCACTTCGCTCCCATATCTTGAGCATCCACTCCGATTGAGCCATAATTCTTTTGCGCTGCTTAAGCTCTCTCGACTCCTCTTTCTAACCATATAATTTCTCATTTGAATTGGCAATGTTAACAGACCTCAATTTGCACTCAAAGTTGGCCTTAAAACCTGCAATTTCAACTTAAAACACCAAATCCAACAATTAAATGCAATTAGCCAATTAAATGTGAATTAACATGAAAATGATATCAAATTGAGACAATTACACACAATAATTACGCAATTTTCACAATAATCATAGTCGACCTCCATCTCCTCCGATGATTCCAAGATTCATCCGTACTCGCTAATCGAAACTCCGTTGACATATTGTCGTAGGGGATAGATTGACGAAAAACCGAAACCTTGAATTTCTTCTCCGAATTCCCTTAATTCTTATCCCATAAATGCATTTGAAAGTTCCAAAGAATTTTTGAATTTGAAAGGTTTTGGTCCCCAATTCTTTTCTTGATTTAAGACCACTAGAGCACAGTTGATCGGACATCGACCTTGGCCTTGCATAAAGATTAGCCCCATTCCGTAAATTCATCCCTTTATCATTAACAAAAACTCGGCTAAGTCTCGACGCCGTCCCATCATCCTGGAACCAAGTGAATTTTCTACCTTCACCAAATTCATACAAACCACATCCCGAAATGAAATTTTCAAATTTTTGGCATTCCGAATCGCAGGCGTGGATTTCCTCTTCCCTTCCTTTCCGATGAACTTCTAACCGTGTTGAAATCCTACAAACATAGGATTGAATCTCATAACCCAAAAAATTCCACCCAATAATCAAGAATTTTGTCCTCTCAGACCTTAAGCAAGGAGGTAAACACAAACGATGGAGCATTTCAGACGATCTTTCCCCACATAACCTCTGATTTCCAACCCGCCTCTCTATCCAAACATTCCTCATAACAAAAACATTGTTCTTCCAAGAGCAAAAAACCCTAATCAAACTCATCATCTTCCCAACTTTTACAAATATTTCTGTCCACCTGTTCTAACTTTGATTCTTGTATCAAAATAAATTCACTTTCTCTTTTTTGACTAACTCTCTTATTTCCATTCTTTTCGCCTCCCCCAAACCTCTTATATTGAAAGTTAACATATCATTTGGACACCAATTTCTTATCCGTCTGCTCCATTTCTTCCCATTTCTTCGAATTGCCTTTGTCTCTAACTTCCATACTCATCAATCTCTTAATTATTTCTTCTTTGTTTCCATCACTTCAATCTCCAGTGTCCCTTCCCCAAATCAAAATCGATTGTGCTTCCTCCAAAAGTAACTTATTACCCACCTCACCTTCTTGGTCTTCATTATTTAAACTAAGCGTGATTTCTTCTTCTTTAAAAGATGAACTTCCTCCATGTTTCCGCCTCCACTGCTTCTTCGGATTATTCCTTTCTCCTCCATACCTTTGAATTCTTTCCATCCAACCTTCTCCTTCTCCTTTTGCATTTTCTTCCTCTGCTTTTTTGTTCAAGGAGATTTTATTTCCATTATTTTCGAGAGCTACACCAGAAATATCAATCAATCCCTTTTATTGGAATGACTCATCACTTGAGTGAGAAACGTCCCCTTTATTCTCCTTATCCATCCGCTGACCAAAAAATTGGGCTTCTTTAAAGACTTTGGCCCATTTCCTTCACTAACTTTTGGCCCATTACTCTTTTCCTCCTCCATAAAACTGCTGCAGAGGGTCCCACTTACATTATTCGGAATTAGCCTTCAAAAACCCGGCTTGCTACATCTCCCTGGATCTTGCGAACTCAAACTTCATTGGGATCATCATTCTCGCCCCCCCCTGCCTTCCGCCGACAAATTTGAAAAATTCTCTTGGGAATGTGAAACGTCTGTTCTCATCCCCGATAGTGTTGGAAAACGAACTTAGTTTCCTCCGCCTCATATTACCAAATTAACCCTGTCCTTTCTCCGATCAAATCGGGCTGTAGTCGACTCCATCTCCTCAGATGATTCCGAAGATTCATCCATACTCGTTGAATCGAAACTCCGTTGACATATTGTCGTAGGGGATAGATTGACGAAACCAAACCTTGAATTTCTTCTCCGAATTCCTTAATTCTTATCCCATAAACAGACGAGTTCCAAAGAATTTGTAGTGACTCCATGATCCATGACTTCTCCTTTGTTTCTATAAGGACTAATCCCATGTCGATTCTCCTCTTCTCCCTCGTTATGGGACTAACCATTACTACCGAGCTAAATTAATCCGCAATTTTAACGAACACATCTTCACTCCATAATTCAAGGGGAACACCATGGATTGAGACCCATGTTTGTCTTGAGGCTGAAAATCTTCCGGGAATCCACGGATCGATTTTCTGGAAAATCTTCCCAAGCCATGCTTTGTCTTCGTTCAACGGGTTCTCGATACTACCGGGATTTGATTCCTCGAGCAAGACCCTTATACCTTCCAATGGTTTCACCTCGATCTTAAAAATGGCCTCCAAGATAAAGCTCTCGTTGTGCCTCCAACCAAGATACGGTTTTAACGAGCTCTCCTACCCAACACTCGAGGTCCAAATAGAATCTTCTGAAGAAACATCCACTTTGATAATCTTGTTTTTCCATGACATAGAGGGTCGATTCAAGCCCTATACCCTTCATGATTTTTTTCCTTCGAGCAATAGATCTTCCCTTCGAATTCAAGATGGATTTTTCTCTTTGTAATCCCGATTTTCCTCCATAAACCGGTTTGAAAGCAGGGAAATTAACTAAGTTTATAGGAACCTATCCAAATATTATCTAATGTTCTCTCCAGTTCCTTTGCGTTTGATACATTTCCAAACCTGATGAAACCAAATTTTTTTCCATCCTTACTTCTTTTCTCCGGAATAAAAACGTCCTTCATCACCCCATATTTCTGAAGATAGACCACAAATCTTTGGAACCCCATGAATCAGAAAGTTTGTGAAGAAATACTCCTCCAAATTAGCAATAAACTCTTTTTGAAGCCGGTCTCTTCTTTGCACCGGGTTTCCTCTCTGCATTCGGATCCTCCCCTCCACTTTCCTTCACCTCTTGCTTTTTGCCATTCCTCCGATACGAATCTTGATTAATCGACCTCCCCGACATTCTCTTGTCCTCTTGTTCTGTTGTCTTTGCTCACAACCACTTTCCACTCGGATCCTGCCAAAATTTCTCTCTCTACCCATTACTTGTTTTTAATCTAGTTTCTTTATTTAGGGGAAGGGTGGAATCCTTAATTTCCTTTAGATTACTTGTGTTGATCAGAGTTTAGTATTCTTAGAAAATTTTATAAAAATATTTTTAAATAATACTATGCAGTGAAATAATGTGTTTAACTTTGAAAGACTTTTTCTTAACAATTTTTGC